>OZ010738.1:6799041-8209874 GCA_963932295.1 Tipula lateralis | reverse complement strand
ATAGGATGTAAAACATCGTTGGCTGCACATTTTAGTGATCCAGCCCTCTGTAAAAAGTACTCCAATCCCGAAGACAAAGAAAAAGAAATCGTTGTCATATGGCTGGCAACAGTTGAAACGACAAAACCAGTTCATGCGACTGTAACCGCGTTCAGTCACGACATGACCACATCCCAAAGCACTATAATTAAAGTTCGTAATTTACGCGATTCGCAGAATCCGATGGAATTCGTATCGCATGAAACCGATTATTTGTGGTTGCGTCGCGGCGAACTCAACACCTTGTCGGACGAGGGCAAAGCACAAATCGAACTCGAAATTATAATTCATGAATTCGAATAAAAAAATTATATAACCGTATTGATGGTCCGGTTTTGTTCTTTCTTTTTGGTTTATATAACGAGAGGTTCCCCCATAGCAACCGCCCAGCAACAAAACAAAAATCGTTCGGTTGCCTACGGTGACGATGAAACAAACATCGTTTGTTTTTTTCTATTTTACTCGTTTTCCGTATGATTTTCTTTTAATTTTCTTTTTTTGTTGCGAACGGTCACGGTTCGAGTTAATGGCCGAAGTGTATATTATTGGAGAACTACAGAACGCAGTCGAGTTTACCGAACCGAATTTATTTGTTAAGTGGAGTATCCAGTGTGGTGAGTCATCATATGAACCCGTTAAGCTTTTTGGCTATAACATCGACTTGTATTAAATGTCTAGGATCATCATGGAAAGTTGTTGAGGGCTTGGACGAAGGGCAAACCGCTATAAATAGTCATCGTTTCGAAAATACTTCGATATTTGGACATCCCATTGATCTGCATTTGGCGTGTCGCGGTATTCAAGGTTGGCCAAAAATTCACGTTGAAGTTTACGCCGTGAACGCCCTACAAAAGTATTGGCCTGTTGGTTACGGTTTTGGTTTTGTACCAACACAGGCGGGAACACATCACGTTGAAATACGTACATGGAAGTTGGCGCCAAACGGTTTTATCGATAGTTTGCGCGACAAATTTCACGGTGGTGGATTTACAGTGAGCAAAAGTGATTTAATTTATTCGGGTATCGATCGATGCAAACTATTTACCCAATCATCGGGCATTGTCAATGTCGAGCTAATGCTAATTTTTAAAAACTTTGCGAAATTTGGTGTCGAGTTGAATTAAGACGAAATGTTCCGATTGTGTGTCGTACTGTTGTCGGTCCAGTCGATTGTCGGTTTAGTTAAAATAAACGTCGCTAAAGTACCTTCAACGACAGTACCGAACATAATTTCTAGTACTGATGTATCGACTACAACTACACCATTCACAACAACCACTGCGATTCCGACAACCAGTGAGACAACAACTGTCAGTACAACAACGGATAAAAGTTTATCAACCACTAAACTGATTCCGATGCGGAATGACACCACATCATTGAATACTACGGTTTCAAACGCAACGGCGCCGATTGATCGGAGTAGATTGCACGATTACTATTGTAAGTGTGATTTAACCGTTGACGAGTGCGACATAAACTGTTGCTGTGACATCGACTGCACCAATGAGATGATGCGGAGTTTTAACTGTATCGATAGCTTATACAATCAATACGACTATAATTTGGAACAAGGCTTGCCATCGTGCAGTGTGAGTAGTAATCTGTTTTGCGTGCTTGACGAGAAGAAGAAATCGAGTGGTGAGAAAGCGCTAGTAAGTTCAATGCTGATACTTAATATAAGTTTAATGCAATACTGATTCGTTTGTATTTAGGTATTTCAGGAGAACATGAAGAACCAGATCACGTATACTTGGCCAGATGTGTTTGTTGAGGAAAAGGCTGCGAATGATCGTGGTTACTACCGGTATAACGATCCGATTTTGATGTTTAACGAGGAAACTGAGGAGATTGAACAGTTTAGTGAGTATATTTGTTGAACCCTAACAGTTTTTTGCGGTCGGCCGAATGTACTTTATATATAGGTACGATTATGCAACAACACATTTCCGATGATAGAATTGTGGTCGTCCTTTTGATTATCTCAATCATTATATTAACCTGTAATAATCTTTCTTGAAATACCGCACAGTTTTAAGGACAAATGGCCAAGCAGACATTTTCTGTTAGGTGCTATTGAGACGTTGGTGGCAGCAGAAGCAGTATTCATTATTAGTCCTTTCAATGTAAAATTACATATCCCTTGAATCATTCTTCGGTTCCTCCAACATGAATATCTTGAAGTTGGAGGATGGTAAAGTTTTCTTGTAGATGTTCATCACTTCTAGATTCCGTTTCGGATAGCAAGTTTCTGCAGCTTGTTCTGTAGGAATCGAAAAACGAGTCTTCGATCTCGGCAGTTGTATTTCCCTTTTCTTGATATTGACGAAGATAAAGGATTGGGCAAAGTTCTCCTTTAGATGAACCTCTTAGTTACGTGCCGCCAGTTTTCTTAGTCCACTCGATTATAGGCCTTTATCAGCCTTGTTTTTCCAACGGAATTCAGTATGGTTAAGATAGTCTATACTTTCATGTTGGTTTGTAGGGTTCGGTGTTATTAATACTTTCGTCTAATATGTACAGTCTATATATGTTCTGTTTAGTATTCGCTTTGTATCAGATTTCTAGAAATAGAATTTCCGGTTATCTCAAAAATTCCAGTCGCTCACCTGCACGGTAGAAGCTGGTGAAGTCAAGCTGCCTTACGAGCAATTAATTCGAATACACTTAGGAACTATAACTTCCTTAATTTAATTTGGCAGTCTGAATGAAGTCAGACTTCACTCATATTGGTATGAAAGCAAAATTGTAGGTCGATAACTTAAGAGAACTTCCACCAAAAATGGTGGCCAACAGAAGGTTGCCTTCTCCATTATGTATTATTAATGTTCCACTTTGTTTTATATCATTCCAGAACTTCCATACTCGCTCACCGGATACCATTGTCAAGTTTTAAATTCGATTAAGTTTTTAAAAAATGACGCCACCAAATGCTACTACAATGCCGACACGCTTCCATCCCTAATCGAATCGCTGCAAATGAAGAAAATCCTAAAAATTCCGAATTACCGGGAGAAAAACAAAAACTTCAATTCGATGGAGCACTGCACTGGGGCCGATTGCGATTGCATCGAATTTACAATCTACAATTGTAACTATACGGCCGGTGAATGCATCGAATGGATTAACGCCACGACAACATCGTCGCCCGTTAATCCGGACGATATCTATTCGATCGAGAGACTAGAGATACATTTCCAGCATAACTACACCAATCTGATATCGGGAAAAGTTTACATCCACTTTAATAACAACCCGAATAACATCAATAGTAATAATTTACTATTGCTAAACTATAAAATCCAGTTTAATTTGATTGGTAACGTGGACGATGAGAACAAACTGAATTCGAATAAAAAATTGAGCGGAACCTTTGGATATCGAATGGGGTATCCGATTATTATATCCGAACTGAATAGCACCGTGATTAAATACTTTAATAGCAGTAGCAACAGTACAACTAGTAGCGACAGTGATTATATAAAACTACCAAAAGTGATTAAAAATCGCGCATGCTCGATGGATGCGCATCACGCGGAACCACTTAATTTTGGCGCGAATCGTATCGCAAAGTGCTTTATAAATATTGCCAACAATTATACGACGACAAATAGTAGTAACACCACTAGTATATGCATTAACATCCAACATCTGATCTACACCTATTTGCTGCATAATTTTAATTATCCTACGACGAATGGCACAATTAATTTGGCCGTATCAAGTTATGGTAAGCCGCGTGACAATTTAAAACACTGGCTGAATCTAAAGCTTATCAATAACTATAATTTGAACGAAATCACGAGTAGTAGTGTGGGACCCAGTAATGAGCTGATGTGCTCGAATATTCAGTTGAATGTGAAGTGGAAGTTTTACTACAGCAAACTTGTCGAGAATAGAGAGTTTGTGGTGAATCATGTTGGATTGGAGTATGGAAAACGGCTGAACTTGAATTTTAATCTAAATGATCGGTATTTTGTGATCCCCTTGTACTACGATGTTATATTTTATCACTTGAAACCCAATGATACCGAACGAGTGTTTTACAATTTTTCTTTAATTGTGCTATGCATGTTGATAGTTCTTAGTTGTAATTAAATTTATAAGATTTATGTTGTAAGATGTTTGATTAAGGTTTTGTATATGTTTTGTACAAAGCTATATTGTAAATAAATTCTAAACAATAAGAATGCACCTAACAATTGCTCAACAAATATAATTGATAAGTAACCTAAGTTCCAAATGAACTAATTGTAAGATACTTAGCTTTAAGAAACTATATTGTGTAAGCTAACTTTATAGTATGTTATATAAATGTTAAGAGTGTGCTAGTAGAATGGCAATTATTTATTTTATTTGAAGGAGACTTTTGTGTTCAATTTGAACCGCTGGCGGAACAATATTCCTAATACCCTTCTTACTGAGGTCAATTATGTTGTCCAGGAAGTAGGCTATACAAAATGTTGATACACTGCCAGGACGACTCATTCAGTTTCCCAATCTTTCGATCTGTAGCCACTATGCTACTTCCGTCACTTTGTTACCACCAATCAGGGACTTGGTTCAGGAATATCAACAATACTTTGAAGATAAACAATCTTCAACAGAAGAACATTTTTGAGGTCATATTCTAATTCTCTGGGGGGCTATTCTGAAAAATTCGATATCGGATCCGAAAGCGAATTTTGCTATTATGAAAATCCGATATCGAAAAATCCGCTATTATGAAACTATAAAGTCAAAACGAAATCGGATTTTCCGAAAATCCAATGTCAAAATTCGACTGCTAATTAGTAGACGAATTTCATTTGTGTTATCGAATGTGTTCAATTATTTCAATCAACATAAAAGAAAAAATTAAATTTAACATTATTTAAAATGTGAGTATAATATATTTAAAATATTTATATTTAAATCATAATTATAATTTAATTATTTATTTTGAATTTATTAGGACAACAACTACTAGCGAACAATTTGAGTTGCTTGTCAGGTTTATGGAGCAAAATGAGGGGATCGCAAAAAATTTTTTGAATGCTCCACAGTTTAAAGAGCAAACTAATAATTTGTGGAACAGCATTACGGAGGAATTAAACGAAAAAGGTCCACCAATCAGAACAGTGATCGGTTGGAAAAAAGTAAGGATAATATAAGTTAATATATTTATATATATATATATATATATATATATATATATATATATATATATATATATATATATATATATATATATATATATATATATATATATATATATATATATATATATATATATTCATTTATTGATATATTTATGTATACATATTTGCTTTCTCAGGTATGGAAAGACTTCAAATCATGTTCGTAATTATCTTCATTTTCTATAAGATCTTCATCGATTTCAATATTGTGTCGCACACATAAATTATGAAGAAGGCAACACACATTCACAATTTGTGCAGCCTTTTTTGGCTGGTAGTTTAACTCACGTGTGTGTAGTAAACATCTCCATCGTCCTTTTAAGATGCCAAACACTCTTTCAATGATGGTTCGAGCTTTTGCATGACGAATGTATCGCCTTGTATGGCTTTTCTGTATGGTGTCATAATCCACGGCTGAAGTGCATATCCTGAATCTCCTAAGAAATATGTAAATAAAATACAGTTAATATGTGAAATATACATATATGAGAAATATACATTACCAAGCATCCAAGATGATTTATCACCAGCCCTAAATTGCTGCTGAAGAACCGATAAATTATCACTCATGCTCCAGATTGCTGAATCATGAGAACAACCACCGTATCGTGCATCAACTGAAGTTATTTGCATTTTATAATCGCAGGTCTATAAAAATAAAAATTATTATTTTTATAGACCTGCGCTTAGTATGTGCTCTATTTTTAGATTTTAGATATATTTACCACCATTACGTTCAGGCTGTGATTTCCTTTTCGGTTATAGAAATGGTGTTCATTCTTGTTTGGGCGTATTATATTAACATGAGTGCCATCAACACAAGATATAACCCCAGGAAATCCACTTTTGGTTAGAAAATATTGTTTTGATTTGTTTTTTTGTTCCTCCGACATGTGAAAATTTATGTATTCCCCACACAATTTGGACTCCAATATTAAAAGCGTTTCAGCTAACACTCTGGAAACAGTTGGTTGAGACATTCCAATCAAAAAATCTTGTCCTACAGATTGTTGGTAAGATCCTTCTGCCAAAAACCTTAAAGTGGCTGCCAGTTTTAATATCGGTGGAATCGCATCAATATTTTTGGTTTGTTGAAAGTGCGATTTCGTCCGAGTTAATAAAAATTGGAACAACTCCTTGGAAACCCGAAATAATTTTATAAATCTGAAAGAGTTTTAAATGGAGTTTTATATTTATTAAACCTTAAAGTGGATGCAAGTGTCTGTATGTGTGTGTGTGTGTTTGTGTGTCTTTAAATTGTACAGTGAACATATCAAGCATTAAGAATACAACATACCTTTTATTTGTTAAATCGAGTGGATTTGAGATGGATCTTAAACGTCTTCTTTCTATGTTAACTGGCGTTGCTTGGTCATCTGAATCATCATCACTTGTATGCACGAAAAAGCCTATTAAGTCCATTATATTATTATTAACTTAATAAGTCACAAATACACTTCAGTTGATGTTTATAAATATGTTACAAACAATATAATATATAATACTAACACAAAAGGAAATCAATTTCATCTGACAAGTCTTTAGTCAATAAAAAACGAGCATGCTTATATTTGAAAAATTCGACCAAACAGTTTCATAATAGGAAAATTCGCAACGGATCGGATTTTATGAAAAAATCCGATATCGGAAAAAATCCGATATCGGATTATTTCAGAATAGCCCCCCTGGTTTAAAATTGTGAATGAGGCCCGTCCACCGAGATAAGATAAAAACAACAAATAATGCACTGATGAGATTATTTGTAATGTATCGTCGTTGAAGCCCAACTCTGTAATCATCGAAACTGTTCGTTTGAATTTATATCGTGAAACCGTAAAAGTTTAACTGAAATGTTTCTCGAACAACCAGAAGTCATAGATTGAAATGACTAAAAATAAAAATTGACATTGATGTCAGTATCGAACCGACACAATAGGGAATCAAATTATTGATGTTTCACCATTGACAAAATGACGATTTTATTTACATGTGTTTTTAATCCAAGAATCGTGGATTCACGGAAACACAATCAGATGATTTACCTAGGAATCTCGGGCTCCGTCTGGAAAGTATACTTGCTCGAGGCCTAGAAGAAATCGGTTGCAGAAGTAAAGGAAGAGTTTGGTAAGTTAGTATTGAGAACTTCATCTCTAACTCGAGTATTTTTTAACACTAGAACTATCGTATGCAATCCCAAGGTACATCTCATACTGGAGCAGCTCAGGAGTCCTCATGACCTTTCTCAAGGTATAAAGTAACTGACAACATAATTTCCTCACATAGTCTAAGTGGAAAAAGAAAGTGGAAAAGAATAAGGTCTAAAGTGGGGTTATTCTGGCCCTCGTTTTTTTCCTTCTTTCTAAGTCAACAGTCACTTACACTTTAAGCAGTGCTTAAAGTGAAATTAACTCCTATGAGAAAAGCAAACGAAAGACATTAACTTTCTCTTATATACATAAATATAACCACACAAATTTTTTTGACCTATAAACTTGGCCTTGATTCGACTTCAATGTTTAGAGCGATTTCGTAATGAGATATTTTCGAGATAAACGCCTGAACCTAAGTTACCATATTCCAACACGCATAGTGGAAAGGTAAATATGTTGAAACATAACTACATGAAGTTGTCATAAGGAACAAAAGCTTCCTAGAAGTTAAATCAGGGCCAAAAAACTGAGTTGTTGCTTTTCACTAATCGGAGGACTCAAGAAACCTTTGGTCTATCAAAAATTGAACATCATGCTGTCCCACTCTCTTTAGAAGTCAAGTATCTCGAGGTTTTGTTAGAACGAAAGATTACCTTCCAATGAACATACAAGGTATGTAAAATTGACTGAAAATGTAAACTGCCACTCGGCAAATTAAAAGGCTTGAAACACGTATACTACGTTTCAGTTACCTTTGCCGCGTCTGATGGCCAAACCGCTTCATATTCGGATCAGAAAGTATGTATAACTTGTAGCTGGTTTACATGTAAAATAGACTTATAGAGTGATCGATGATAAATTATTTTGTCTAATATTCAACGAATGGCAAACTTTAAACTGTGCAAGGGCTAATATTACAACTCGGCGAAGATATAGTAATTTTAAGGGATGAATGAGGGTGCCGTGGTTTTACTGGTAAATCATGAGGTAAAATAATTTTTCATTTTCGGAACGATACTGTTTTCATGAAGATTGCTGCATTTTCGAGGACAACAGAGGTTAAACAACTTCTTAAAAGCCAAGCTGAATAAAATTAGTCTTTACTGGATAAAAAGAGTAACAAAATAAACGTGTTCATCAACAACTTAACCTACTGTAGTCTGAGGGTTGAGTTGGGTTCTATTAAGCTAGATATCAATAATCACTTTAATAGTCTCGATCAGAAGAGATGAGTCAACCTAATTCAAAATCTTTCTTGTAATAATAAACCAGTAAAGATCCCTGATCTTATTGAAGTATGATAGAGGCAATTAGTGGGGCTTGCTAAGTGTTCTTATTCTACACTGTGCTTCAAGTAATCCAATGTTCCAAAAAAAAAATTAGAAACAATACAAACTACAAGAAATGTAGAGAAGAAAAAGCAGAAACTATTGAGGCCTTCTCGTGATTCTGTCCTGTATAATTTCCAGTTATCTCTCCAGGACGGAACAAGTAATAATCCGAACAGCCAGGGCTGGTGAATACGGAAAGTGCGCTAGCAGATCCCATTTAACGTTTTGATCCCATTCAATGTCCTGGACGATTGGAATGCGATGGTAAGGAACGTTGTCGTGTTTGAATATCAATCGTTTTTCGAGCATTGCATGGTTAAGATTGGTGAGTAACAGTTAAACGCAGGAAACCCTTTCTTTCATGCCGTGAAAACAAAACTTTGATTTTCCATCTGTTTCTCTGTCAAGTCATGCGACACCCATTTGAATTATGTAAACATTTGAAAATACCTTGGCGAGTCATGTTTAATGCCTCTATACGTTGATTTTCATTTGCGTATCATCTTCCACCAATAACGCTTCATCAAACAAATGACGTACTTCAGCTGCATTTTTTACTCCCGAAAAATGTTGTTTGTTTGGCACGAAACTCGACATTTTCGTTCTTAGAATGATATATTTCCGTTGTGATATGTGGTACAACTGGTTATCATTAACAACTGTCCACGATATGTTCAAACTACAAATTTTGACTTGCAAATGCAACTAAATGTGTCGTTTGCACCATCTATGTGAGCAACCCAGCAATTTAACTACACGCCTAATTAATCATTTTCTCTATCATCATAAAAGGAATGTGAACCAATGATATTGGTCACCCCACGTGGGAGTAGTGAGTGTTCCTTGTTGTGTGACTATTTTGTTTATTAAAAAAGGCAACCAAGTTTGATGAAATATGCTTCATCTTCAATATTTTTTGTAGTAAATTTGCTCTACATAATAACTTAAATTATAAGTAATTGTCATCGACCACTCTCTACGACTATCAAATGCCAACTGACAAATGTTATCAAAACCAAAATGGCGGCCAAACAGAGTTTGAATCGAGTTTGAATCAACCTAAAAATTCAATAGTCTAGATTCCATTTATAATTTTTATTTTTATTGAAAGCTAAATTAATTTTTTTATAATTAAATTAAATTAGAACTAATTAATTATGTATATATATAGACTTTTTATTATTAATATTTAATATAAATATTATTTTATAAAATAAATATTTTTAATTTTTATACTTTTAATTTTAAAAAAATAAATCACAAACTAAATTAAATATATATTTTATATTAAATTAATAATTAATTTTATTAAATATCTTCACAAACAGAATTTCGAACTCAAAAAATATTTAATAAGTTGTTAATAAATTCTCATTTAATTTGTTTAATTCACGTAACTAATTTTATTCTTTTGCATCAGTAAATATAATTCTAATTAATTAAATAATTAATAATAAAAATTTTCATTTAATTAATTTTTTTATACACACAATTTACAAATTTCAATTTAGTTTTTTTTCCAAAACTAGTAAATAATTTATTTAATTAAAAACTAAATAATAAAATTTTAAATGATTTTTCAATTCCATTTAAATTAAATAATAAATTAAATTATTTTTAAGAGATCTGCTAATTAGTGATATTATTTTAAGTTATGACGTGTGTGGTTCGATTATATGCGGTGATTATAAATTTTATTAATTTTTATATTTAGTTTTATTAATAATTAATTATATATTTATTATAATGTGATTTAGGTTTTAATTGGGAATGAGAAATATATAAGAATCGTTTGTAATATTTTATAATTTTAAAAATACATTTACATATATTAATTAATTACGGATTTGTTAATGAATACAAGGGACGGTGATTAGGGTGATGGGATGAACCATTAATTAATTTCTAACAAATCTGGTGGCATTAACCAAAACATGTAGCAATATTGTTGGTAACTCTATTCAGTCAGTTCAGTTTAGTAAGTGGCGATCCTTATCTGTTGAAAGTCGGAAACCTGCATTGTGGGTAGTTTTGGACACCACCAACGTAGAGCGGTGGTATTTCGCCCTTATGTTATATGTGGACTGTGTAAGTGGCCGCAGACTAACACTAGATGAGAAATGCAACAGTACGCCGTGGAGTACAAATATAGTTTTCGATATAGAAAGTCCGTTATTAAAAAGTAGAATATAGGTAAAAGTACACCATACTTTGATTAAGGAAGAAACGTCGAATCATTATTAATTAGGAAAACCCAACAGAGTACTCATTGAACTCCAAGAAGCACAAAGGCATAATGCGTGATACGTACTGCAGTTAGCTCAAGCTTAATCTAACTTAATTTTGCAGAAAGGAAAATTTGGACTTAAGCGCATATACAGTAACACCTCGATTTAACAATTCCTGATTTAACGGAATAAATTTTAGTTTATTTTGTATCGTTTGGATAAGACTTGTAGTGAATGAAATGAAAAAAATGAATTTGACTGTAAAGCAGAAGTAAGATGTGCTTGGCAAGTTATTCAGACATAATAGTTGCACGAGTAGTACAAACAACACTGATCCTGTGGTGAACTGAGACTTCCCAAAAACACTTTAGCGCACATTATATGGACACAAAATTTAAATCCAATGATAGTTGGCGGTTTTGTAGACGACATGGAATTTTAAATAAATGGACACCGAAGGAGAATCATTAAGTGCTTCAGTACAACTGAAGAAATTACACCATCTCGTAAACATGACATGATCAAAGATAAAAATTAAAGTCGCTTTCAAATTTATAATGGCGATGATACAAGCTTGCTTAAGCGTTTGTTTCCACAAAATACGCAAGCTTTTCTTCATGAATCTACAACGCTAGGAAAAACATAAGCAAAGAACGACCCAACAATCGGCCCTCAGAAAGAGGTTAATATATCAGCAATTTTAAGCATTGGTTCTTAAAATGGTTCTTCTAATAAGGTTCACAAAATGTGAGAGCATTTTTATTTTTGGATAATGCACCTTCGCATCCATCAAATTTATCCACAGAAGGTGGAAAATACACTTGTATTCTGCAGTCTCTAAAGAAGTTTGTTGTTACTGAAATATGCTGTTACTAAAGAGGAAACTGAAAGATTTACAAACTGAAACAATCCACTTCAACAAGTGGTTCAAACACGCTTTTAAATAATTCAAGGGAAGCCTTCTCTTTTAAAGCTATAGAAGTGCTAGACTTTCATTTAGCTTTGAGTAGTTCTGGAAATAATATGCTACTGAAGATAGTTAGAGAAGAAGACAACTCTGGTTATAAAATTATGACTGAAGCAGAAATAATCAATGAAATAACTGAGCAAGCGCTAGGAGGTTGTACCTCAAATGACTCATTCGGATTAAACAGTAATACAGGTCTGGTAGACACCCAATTTGTCCATTACATCGAGGTTTTACTATATGTACCTTCAAAAATGGGTTTTAATTTTTGCACCCTGCATTACTTATATAATGGGATTATCAAAACCTCAGATGAAGTATGAGAAGAGGGCCTAAACAAAGTAAGATTTTTGATCAAGTGTTCTCTGAGAATTTGTCCTATAATCTAAATGGTGATTTTTACTTGGATCTACTAGAACTAATGCTGTTAAATGCCAAAACGGAAATACTAGAAAGGTATTGTAAATAGGATCAATCCTACTTATTTCATCCAGTCAATTGGTGCATTCTTGAAAGAGCTGAATTGAGTCACTTGATTGTCTATAGAAACAACCCAAATATCTTGTGTATCTCATAATCCTTGAAAGATTAAATTATATTTCAAATGTTAATAGTCCTAACCTTAACTAACCTAATTGATCCAAATTGTTTTAATTTGTGGGTTAAATTTCTTGGTCAGAGCACATCAAAACTTATAAAGTACAGGATAATGTTACAGGATTCGTCTAGAAGAACCCATTGGTAAGTAAAATATTGCTCTCTATAATTGTAGAAGAAAACAAATAAATGGTAATAGTGGTTTCCATAAACATATTGGAAAAGAATTAGGAAGCTCTAACATTTTGGCGAAAATATGAAGTCGCTGAAACTCAAATTAGACTGTCCTAAAAACGAACCAGCCTCTGCTCAAAGGACTGGACAGAAATTCGTGAGATCAGCAGTTTTTGAGTTATTTTACCCGAATTGGGTAATAAACTCCTTTACTGGGTGATTACAACGCTAAAGATCGTCTAATACTCACGGAAGATCAAGAGAACTTTATAAATTGAAAGAATGACAGTGTTTAGATTACTTATCAACATGTCAACAGACAGATCAGATCGTAAATAGAAAATTCTTGATTTTTTGAGTAACGTTGCAAACACAAATCGGTCTGATTGCTCCAAAATCATATTTAAAAAAACTGCACTAAGACAAAATAAGAAAACAATGTTGTTCTCTAGATCGACGTCACCAATATTTCTAAGGAAGTAATAGGTAATACACTTCCACGTGATATCCAGACGGAAAGACTGGAAGGGAACGACAACAATATAACATATGAGAGAAACAATGAAGAAAAAGGTATATTATTTACTCTTCTTAAATGAGGTCATAAAGATATTGCTTCTAACCATCTCAAAGCATTGTGACAAGAAATACTCAACAAACAAAGCACAATATTTCGATTTATGCCTTGAACGGAGACCAAATCACAATAAAATTATGCAGTTCCAAGATCCATGGTATTTCTAGCACGTCGAACAGAGAGAACGGACAATAATACTTTCCTATATTTTAGTCATACCCACCCCTCCCGATCACCAGATGTAAATACACAAATCTATATTTTTTTAATGGCTATTTAATTAATTTAATATAAATTAATCAAATAAATAAAATAAAAATTATAAATAAAATTATAATTCATAATTAATTTATTAAATTAACTATTGCTTTTGTTTTATATTTACGTAAAAATCTATTTATTAAAAACTATTTTTTTGTGTTGAAATAATTTAATTAAAATAATAAATCCTATTTTGTAATTATTTTTATAGATAAATGTTTGGTTTGTTTATATGAATATTTAATTTATTTGTTTGAATATTGTAAAATTGTTACCCATATTATATTATAATAGTCGTGTATGTGTGTGTGAGTTGTGTTGAGTCTATTATATTTTATTTATTAAATTATTTAAATTTAATTTAGTTTATTAATTTTTTTTGTAAATTTGATGATATATTATTTATCGGAATACATTGCTTATTTATATTACTATTTATTCAATACAACTATTTATTTAGTTAACATTTGTGTCTCGGCGCTTATTTAATTATATTTTTTAAAAAAAATATTAATTTTATTCTATTTTTGGTTTTAATTAACAAATTTGTAATTATTTATTTATATTACAAATATTCGTTATTTTTTGTTAAGAAATTGGAAGATTTTGATTCCCGGACTTAATCATAAACTGGATGATTCTGGGTATATTGCTTCATTCTAAATGTATTGGAACCCTAATAAGTGAGAATAAAAGCAACTCCGAATTGTTTGTTTATTTGGCCAATCCTAATTTGGTTACTATAACCCTCCTACTCTTTAATCATTATCTGAAATAGTGACAAAACGCTATTGAATAGTGATACTATATAGTGACAATATGAGAATTAGTATACTATAAAGTGACTCAAAACTTTGTAGATTTCCATGTAAGAAAGATAAAATTTTGAGCCACGTATTATTCATTGAATATATAATCAGTCACCTCACTCATTTGGCAATATGATCAATCTAATTTTTATGATGAAAGTGAGATCTCTTTTTTATGAACTTGAGTGGTACACTTAGCGCACACCTACTTAAGCTCTGGATAAAATATTTTTTCATTTCACTCCTAGATGACATGTAATTCTTTACGGTTGGTTCAAAAATGAATGCGAGAGTCGGGTGAAATGAAACTGTCAACTGTTGAGGTATAATGAAATACCCGCTATAGAGACATTAAACAATCCAGATCTCTCATCTATAAACGATGGTGAATCACTTATTGGTGAACGTCTACATTATTTGTTTATGGCTATACCTTACATGAAGCTAGTGGCACAATAATGTGCGATCTAGCTCCATGTAAGATATGTAAGATAGGAGATGTCATGTGCTTGTCGTTTTATTACGCGATCTGTTCAATTATTTTATCATTTTTACAATTAGGGATTTTCAGATGGACTTCACGCCTAGCATGCTTTATAGGAAGCTAAACTCCAACTGAACGTAATTGCACGACTATTGCCGTAGAATGTGCCAGTAAATATACTCGTCCAATTCTTCAACCCAGAATCAACCACATATATCTACCATTCGTATTTGATCAATTGATCTTAACAACATGAGATTATGGTCATTAACCATCCAATTTCTTACGTTAATAATTAATTTTAATTATTTTTTTAATTAAAAATTTTCTTTGGTTAAGCTGTAATTACTTAATTGTGTTTGTTTGTTTTATATAATTCCTAAACTATATTTTAAATTAATTTATTTTTTGTTTAATTAATTAAATTAATTTATGTATAAAAATAAAACTATTTTATTTATTAATTAATAATATATATGTATATATATATATATAGTTTTTGTTCATCAGTATCAAATACATTTACGGGCGTTGAGAAAACCAAAATAATTTTTGTAAAATAAAAACACAACAAATAATTAATTTTAATTAATAAACAAATCCAGAGTATTTTTCTTCTACTATTTATTAATTATTTTATGTGTGTGTGTGTATGTATCGGGGATCAAAATTTTTACGATCCAGCCGATTTCGGAACAAATTGATGTAGTATATCAATGGCCATATCGACATCGTTGCGCGAGACACCGAGCGCTGCAATAACACTCTCCTTTGAATATCCTTCGTTCATCAAACGCGTTATATATTCTAGATTTATATTTTCATATGGCACATTACAGTCTTTGTGTGTGGTTGTGATTGTCACATTCTCGTACAATTGATTTGATAGCGATGTTGCGATTTTAGATGTTGGACTAGTTGTTGCCGAACTAATCGTATTTGTGGTGTCGACAAGTGGTGGTATAACTGCAACTGTTGTTGATGATTGCGATGATGATGTTGTATTGGTTGTTGGTGATGATGATGATGACGTTGTGTTGATTGTAGTTGTTGCGGTTGTTGCCGTTGCTATTGAGATTAATTGCTGTTGTGATTTTTGTAGTCCGTGATCAATTAATTTGACCGTTGCACCTCCAGGTCCAGATAATGATTTTACTATATTATTGTTAATTATATTACTATGATTATTTATTAAATTATTATTATTATTATTTATATTATTACTGGTACTTATTAGATTATTGTTATTATTATTATTATTTGGAAATGATTGTTGTTGCTTATTGACGTGATTATTGATTTGACCCGTTCGATATTGATACACATTATTCGTATTATTGAGTTGTACGATAATCGGCTTTCGCGACTCCAATGGTCGCGTATCTATAATCCCAGTTATTGTTTCGGCAGGGCCAACAATTATTTTGTCGTCGTCAAGTAGATCGTCGACAATATTATCGATTATTAGAGGTTGCTGCTGCTGTTGATCATTATTTGAGATTCGATTATGTTTCGGTATTGGTGGCGGATTTGTTTTCGGTATATCAAAATTACACGAAGTTATGTTTTCGGTTGATTTGCTAAAATTTGTTGCGTGCAAATTTGTTGAATGCGTTAAATTTACAAGACTGGAGGCAAGTGAATTTTGTTGCTGATTCGGTTTGAGCAGGCGATTTAAATTATCGATGCCGGGCGATGATTTGCGAGGTGGAAGCGGTGGCGCTGTTATATCCTGTAGATTATTTGTGGTTTGAGACTCAGTGGAAAATGCCTTATTCAATACTTTATTCATTGCCGATGATTGCTGTTGTGGTTGTGCTGATTGTGTAGATTGCGTTGTTGCTGATGATGATGTTGATGATATCGATGAGACAGATGAACATGATGGTGCACTCATACGATTTTTATTATTACTACAATTACTATTATTATTATTAACTAAATTACTACTTCCATTTATATTGTGCATTGAAATTGAGCCACTCTGGTTACTCATTATATTATTGTGCCCAGCATAAATATCGTTATGTGATTGCGTTGAAGGAACTGACGATGATGATGATGATGACGATGGCGGCGGTACAGTAGGTACATTCGACGCCGACGATGATGATGATGATGAATTTTGTATTTGCTTGCGCGATAGTCTAGGACTTGAATGGGGACTAGGTTTATCATTCCGCGTGAAACTATTGCTTAATGCGTGTAGTGATGATGTTGCTATATTAAATTCACCGCAGTCCTGCGTTTCAGATAAACGAAATAAAAAAAAAACATAATACATTATTTACAAAATTCCGATTGATCATCGCGCATTTTTACACGAGGAACCAAAAACGAAACTATGTGTCCATGATTACCCATACAAATTCAAAAACCAAAACCTACCTTAAAAATCACACGACGCCTATGTACTGTTGCTCAAATCAAAATTTCGTTTTCAGTCCCATTGTGTAAAATTCGACTACACTAACAATGCAGCGCATGCTTTTTAAAATAAATAAAACAAAACACACACAGCCACACGCATACAAAACAATGCAACAGTACAAAAAGCGCAAAAATGTAAACAAAATGGTGATATATGATTGTGCGCCATTTCAAAACCATTGAAAAAAATAAAAAAAACTTCCAAATTTCATTATACACAAAAAAAATTTATTTAATTTTCCTGCAAATTAAATTAAATTAATCAATAAAAAAAATATCTACGACGAAATAATTTTGGAAGACATTTTAATTTTTCAGACAAATATTTTTTTTTTATAAAATGGCGGACTGTGTAGAGAATGCGTGACTTAAATAAAATTTAAATGCAAAATGGCTGACCAAAATATAAATATATTGCGCATGCAACCATTCTCCGCACAAACTTGTATAAATTTTATACATAAAATTAAAAAAAAATAATAATTATATATAATAAATAAATAAATTGCTTATATATATAAATTTAATTATAAAATAATGTGTAAAAAATAAATTAATAATGAAATTATTTATATAATATATATATTTAAAACTAATCTATTTTTTGTTTGTTTATAATGAATTATTTATTTAAATGAAATTATTTTAATTAATTAGTTGCATGAATTTAATTATGTTTTGGCATTTTAATTATTGTATTATGATTTTGTAATTAAACCCGAATAGTAGTTTTGAATTAATAATGGTGATTGATGATGATTTGTTTAATCAATGCATTATTTTAATATTACAAAGTACTAATATGTTTGGCCCCACGTTGGGCGCCTTAAATATTTTACAAATTTTAGATTAGACGACCATTGGGAGTTTCCCAATCGAATGAATAAAATACATTGGTATCAAAATTGACTTTTACTCGTTTTGACATAGTTATGAACATAAGGGTCGGTAGCAACTTTTCGAACAGAGAGGGGTCACCAAAATAATATTTATAAATTTATGTTTTAGTATGACACATAAATTTGCTATTTATACTTTTTGAACCAGTTGATGCAGAAATCAAAGGAAAGAATCAATTATAGAAATACAGCAATTAAAATACAAAGTGGTGTTTTGAGACTGTAGTCAAATTGACAGAAGTTCGCAGGTTCTGCGGTAAGTCAAACGTCAAGGAGAAAGATACAGAATTGGAAAATTAAGGCAGTAAATAAACGTTAAATAATCTGGTCGATAGTGAATTTGACAGTATAAGCTAATCCTTAACCAACGATTAATCAACTGTTCACACCAGTTGCAGTTGTCGATAAATATGTAAACAGTAATCTAAACAAGGTTAATCTTTACATAAACGTCTTATAACTAACTGTTTTCACCAGATAGAGATTAGGCGAAGTTCTGGAGGAGCATCGCGGCAAAGGTGAAATAAGACGCGTCGTAACTGTGAAAACCTAACATCAAGAGAACAATAACAAAGGACGCGCCGTTGCATATCCAACAACCAATAAATGAGGCAAATAATGAGAAAATACAACCAAGCCGTCACGCAAAGTACTAGTGGTTTTTTACTACTGACTTGTACAGTAATTGTGTCATTAGTTCGGTAAATACTCATTTATTCAGAAGGAAATCGTATGCCACACAACCTCACTCACCCAGCACTCAATATACTTTTATAACAGCGCAAAAGCAGAAATAAAGGCGACTGAATGGACTCGATCATTTGAAGTAATTTGACCAATTATTGGCAAGAAATGCGCAACATGGAAAAGGGATTTATTCTGCTTGAAATAGTCTGCAGCCATTTAATCACTATCAAATGCAACCTCCTAATATATTAACTTCAGTGATAATTCAATAATATAAAAGAAAACAACGTATTCCTGATTATCACAGGATGAGGACTTACATATCTCAAAGAGAACCTGAGCGGTATGAAGAATAGTTCAAACGAACTCAATCCAATGAAGAAGACACCTTAAACTTGTTAAAAAATAAAACATTATCATCGATAATACAGTGAAGTTATTTAAATACCATATAACCGCCGAACAATGAATACGCCTGGAATACGAGTAAGCAACCCTAAACGAGTACCGGACGTTTCAGGACAATGCGTTCGTAATAATATTGCTTGCAGTTAGTAATAACCATGAACGTCGAAAACATCGAACGAGATTTAGTACAAGTGCAAACCGGAGCTCAAAATCACAACATTAATGATTAATCCCGTGTTACTACCTTCCGTACAACTGAAACAAGAACTACTAAGTACACCGAAAAACGCGCCAAAATCAACTATTCTACCCTGGCGAGAACTCTTGGAATTACACAATCTATACGAATTAATGATGGTTAGAACCCGCGTAACACAGTCAAATGCCATCTTCTCTATCGAATTATTATTAGTTTACCAATACCGAATACCAATACTGAGAACGCAAGGATAATCAATGCAAAATATCCATGTTCTTGAATGCCCCAACTCAGTATAAATCCTATGCATTCGAAGTGTCGACGAGATGTTGACTGCTTCATCAAACTAATGGATATTCGGAACCGAACAACTAATGATAATCAATA
Organism: Tipula lateralis; assembly: GCA_963932295.1. Taxonomy (NCBI): domain Eukaryota; kingdom Metazoa; phylum Arthropoda; class Insecta; order Diptera; family Tipulidae; genus Tipula; species Tipula lateralis. Next base: position 8,190,067 of record OZ010738.1, on the reverse strand, counting down.
TGCGGATCATCAACATCAGAAAAAGCGCGGAAACACTACACCATCATAGAGCTACAGCCAGGATGCACTATCAGGGTTAATAATATACATTCATATGTCAGCAATAGGATCAGCGTAAGAGATAACGCCTACATTCCATCATTTACGATATTTTATCCTCCATAATCAGTGCACGAATATTAACAAACAACCTTTTCAATCTCAATACTACAACTAAAGTCTCAAAGCCCTTGTAATTTATTTCAATGGTTATTCGCAATTTTGGAAATGACTGGTGAACAATTTTGGAAATGACTGGTGAAGGAATTTGAAGAGATCCTTGAAATCGTCATCATTTTACTACGAAGATTATGAAAGTATTACTAAATATGATTGTCTTAATAATAGAACTCTTCGACAAGAGACTGACTCTTGTTAAAGATTTGACATAGATTTTACTATAAACGAATCTTGCAAGCCCTGATACACTTTTGGAGCATTAAGATAGGTTATCACCAGCAAATTGCGAATATCTCAACCACAATTCTTATGATGCTGTAAATATATTTGTTTATCTTTTATAGAGATTATTTGGTGTAAGCTTATTATTCAAATGATCGTTCCAGATTCATTGGCAAGCAAAGTTTAAAAATATATTTTACCTTTTGAGTTATATTTTCATAAGGATCGAAATCAATCTTACAATATGCGTGATGCACAACCTTGAAAAATAAATAAAAATATTAATTCTTGAAACTTTTGAAAAGTTTAGATTGCAGGACGACCTAAAATTGAAATTTTGGTTAAAAGCTTAGTTGTGAAATGGTTGATTACCTCTGGGTTTATTTGATCATATATATCATAATCGCTTTTATGGGAGTTTTTTACAACCTTTAAATGAAATAAACAAATAAATGTATTGAATGGTCAGATAAAGCGTTATAATGTGACAAATCTAAAGATTTATCTTAAGGTTGGGAGACAAGCTAAGCTTATAAAATAATATGAATTACCTTTGGGGCCACTTGCTCGTATGTATCAAAATCAATCTTAAAGTACGTATGTCGCGAAGTATCCTTAAAAATAAACAAAATAATTTTATGAGTTGTGAAAACGATAAAAGAACATATCATAGAATTAACACACGTAAAAAGATTAATTGCCCTAATTTTCGTCATAGGCGATATCGTCGTCCACATTGGACAGAATTAGAAGGTAAATGGGTGCTAACGATGAAAAAGCTCAAAGTATCAACATTTGATATTTTTTAAAGAGATAATAGATAGACATGAATAACAAATTTTAAAGGTGGTGCGAAATGGTGCTTACTCTTTATCACGAACGTCCGTGGATCAGCTTCTACCAATTGGTTGGGAGGAAAAAGAGTTTCTTTAATACATTCATTCCTATCGGTCACATCTCAATGAAGATAAAATAAAAAATACAGCAATCTAAATTGGCTGCCATACCTGGTGAGTCTACCAAATTATTACAACGAAGATGTATGTATGTATTTGGGTTTCCAAAAGTTGGAGTAAAGTAGAAACTTGTAATTTTTTGTAGGTTTTATGAAAAGAACTTACAGACTAAATCGAGATTATCTTGAAAATTTCGTGTTTTATTCGAATGTAAGAAGGACTTCTTGATTATATGGTCATTTGAGAGCTCTATACTTATGAGCAAGAGTGTAGTTAGAAAACTAATAATTATGTAGGTACATACTTCCAAAAAACAAACAACAATGATGGCCCGAATTATTTCCTCTCAAATGTAGATGAATTTTAATATTTTTAAATATTATTTGCTACTTGAATAAATATACACTCATAAAAGAGACTAAATTATGCCTAAAGAAAAGTTTTTGAATATAAAAAAACCCAAATTTTAGATTTCAATGAGGATCGTCATAGATGCTAAATTGCTGCAAAAATTGAAAGAAGTTCATAGTTGTGAAGAAGACCTCAGTAATATAGAAAGTATTGAAAGTATCGACCAAGACTGACGAGACATTCTTAGAGAAGCTTCAAATTCTACCCTATCGGTTAATAAAATAAGGGCTAAAACCAGTGTTATGGCCAGCAGAGCAACCGTCCATCGCATAGTACGTGCTCCCACATTAAATGAAGCACGCATAACCAGAGCCTTTACTTTATAAAGCAATATGTTATAGTGACATAAGTTTGTCTTTTCCGATGAAAAAAAAATTAATTTGGACAGATGGATATAACTATTATTTTCATGACCTAAGAAAATAAAAAAAATATTTTTAACAAAAGACACAGTTGTTGTTGGAGGGAGCAGTGTTTTTTTAAGAATAATTAATTTGGATTTTAAGTCAATAAAAATAATAGCAAATTTCTATAAAATTGTTTTGGAACGAGTTTTTTTGAAATTTACTCTTGAAAAGCTTTCCATATTCATACTGCCAAGAAGATCAAAGTGTGTATTCAGGAGGAAAATATAGTAACTTGAATAAAACCTTGACTGCCTTATTCACCCGACTTAAACAAAATGGAAAACGTTTGAGGAATGATTATCAAACAAAGTCTACGAAGGAGGAAGGCAACCTGGTATTGAAATTTGCAGCTCAATACACAAGAGACTTCTTGAAGTTATTGAACAACAGCTGTTCTTAAACAATTGAGACGGAGTGTATCTGGCTTAAGTCTTTGCCTACAAAAGTTTATAGGCAAAGACGTAAGTTCTGTTGCAACTAATTCGGCTAAAATATATTATAAATCATTATTGTTACATTTTACACGCGAATCATTCTAAAACTAAAGTCATGCAACTATTTTTCCATTTCTATTTTTTAAAACTATTATATTATATTGAAATTAAATATTTTGTTGTTTAAAGCTAGTTATAGGGTTTTGTTTGTAATTTATATTTAAATATTTTTATATTTATATAATATGTGTTATAGCCTTAAAGAAATAAAATAATAATAATTAAAAAAAGAAATCGATAATTATTTAAATTAAATTAATAAAATTCAATAATTAAAAATTATAATGAAGATGGTTTTTCAGTCTTTTGTCTAACAAAATTAAATTTTTTTATTAACATTAATTAGAGGCCTATATAGGCCGGTTTGTTCTTAGGGGTGGGACAAAACCTCCCCAGCGCGTTTATTCATTATTTTTAAACCTAATTACTGGGTGTACTATAATTTTTAATATTAATCATAATTCCACGCTAATAATTTTACCTTAAATAATATAAATTGAATGATCACAATAGTAATTCTTGTTAATTATAATTAAAATTTCATAATACCAGCGACGAACGATTTCGACACCTATAGTCATCTATCTATTAATGGGCAGTGGCGATCCACCCAAATTCGTTTAAATTTTTATATATAATTTTTTTTTATTAAGTACTTAACAATAGTTTTACAGTCTGTGACTATAAATTTGCATCAAACAACGTGCATTAAATTTTAAATATAATTTTTTTTTTTATTAAATCGCTAAATGTAATATATTGAATACAATTTATTTAATTTTATATCGTAATTTTGATTTTAAAAGCACGTCAAAATAATATTCAAATCGATATATAAAATTTTGTGTATGGATCAATCGGAAGCATAACGTTTCGAATTATATGATTAGAGCCAATGTTTAAAATATAATTTCTATGGATGGTTGATAAGCATAATGCAAGTGCATTCACGCATACTGTGTAATGTATATATGACTTACCAGCAATCATATTGAGATGATGATGAATATGTTTCGTTTGTGCATTGCAATCGATCCATACACAAAAATCAAAAAGTTATTAAAAAAAAAAACAATTCAAAAATATTTAAGCGTGACTGAGGTGAGAGTGAATCAATTATTTTGTGCAATTAAATTTAATTATAGGTTTTTGAATGATTTAATTTCGTGAAACCTATAAATTCCATATCAAAATTAAACAAAAATTAAATAAATAAAAACACAGTCAAAACTAGTTAATAATTAGAGATATTATATATAAAGTATGTATATATATAGGACGAACACAATAAAATTTACAAAAAAATATATATATTTGCATTACTTTTCTTTTAAAAATATATTTTTCCTAATCTTAGAATTGTTTTTAAATTTATTATTTATAATACCTCTGAATCGTCTTCATCGTACACCGAGTGAAGTTTACCATTTGTTGAACTACGATGATGCTGTTTTTGGGGATCAAATGCGTCGACAACTATTTGTTCTGTACCTTTGATTTCGGCTCGACAAAATGGACAACCCTATTTGCACGATAAATTCAAATATGAGTATTTTGTTTAACAAGTTAGGGTAATTGTATTATATAGTTACCTGTCTTTCAGAATCAACTTGCCATGCTGTTAAACATGGTGTACATAATAAATGACCACATGGTTCAATTCTAATATCTTTATCATTTTCTGCACATATTTTACACAATTGAAATGTACTACCTGTAAATAATAAGAAATACATTTTTAATTAGCATTTTAGATTCCCTGTCGTAGATTCCCAGAAAATAATAAATCCATTATTGTAAACTATTAAATTGCTACATATGGATAATATAAATGACCATACAAATAATATAAATGTTTTCAATACGTCGATCTAGAGTCCTCTATCTATCAAGAAAATCTATATTATGCCAGCATCGACAGAAAAAAACACAAAGGTTATAATTCGAGGAGTTTGGTCAGCAGCTGAACATCTGATTAACTTTCTTTTTTTTATCGATTTTTACAGGTCATTGTTGGTCCGTACCGTGTCAATAATCAATAATAGACTTCATCTATTTCAATCACGAGCCAGCTCTTTATACTGCTGTAAGCAATCAGAAGAGTGAAGTGGAGCTTCGCCTATCGAAAGACGGCTTTTCTTTCAAAGGTCGCTGTATCATTCGGTTTGGATCAGCACCCAGAACGTGACTGACTTTTAATTTCATGCACGATATCACGAATTTGTATTAAATTCCTGATCTCGTGGTTGAAACGATGTCGGTCAACACTGTGTTTTTGGCCGTATATCACACGCATGATTCTTCTGTTGAATGTTAGCAGCCATCTTTCGTACTCATCCGTCAACGTCCTACTCTCACATCTATACATGACAACGAGTCTGATCAGCACTCTGTACAATTTCAGCAAATCCGTATTTGCAAGATATTTTGATTTCAGAAGTGGACGTAGAGGATATAAAGTTCGATTGTCAGCGGCAAGGTTAACACAGAGGTTTCCATCCTGGTCTCGATCAATATGAATACAAAAGAAAATCCGACAAAAACAAAAAAAACAAAATCATCATGACCTGTGTTAAGTAAACTATAAGTTCAAACATCCACAGAACCCACAGAGAAAAATCATCAATTAGATATACAGTCGTGTGCGAAATAATAGTAGTGATCGAATCTTCCTAGGCCTCAATCCTTTTAAATTTGCTGCTTGAAGACGTTTTCTAACTGTTGAGGTGTCTGTATCTAAATTAAGATAATGTTTAATCTTCGTTGAGGTATAAAAAGGATTCCTTTTCGCACAAATTATGATGTCCCGATCAGTTTGATTCCAAGTTTTTCGTTTTCTTCCTCGTGTTTCTGGCTTTTCTTTGTGCTTAACAGCATTGGATATAATGGTAGGTGAATCCAACATTTGCTGGATAAAATTATATGTCTTTCCTTTTTTGATTAATTTTTTAATTAAATCTCTTCGCTTTTCGGAGCAATGCTTTACCCGGCCCTTTATTATTTAAATAATTATTTTTTTTTATCAAATGTTTATAATTTTATTTATCTTTTTATTTCCGAACCGCTATTCTTGATCACCTCTATTTTAAACATTAATCAATAAGAGACTACTATTATTTCGAACATAAAAATTTAGACTGACAATCGAACATAAGGGCTTTGGGGAATCCCGAAATTGTTTGAGAAAAAAATTACAAATAGCGTGTGGTTTATGTTCAGTGGACATTAAAAAATTCATTTTGATAATAGATGTAAGTTAAATCATGAAAGGATATTTTTATAAACACCAAACCTAAAATACAGGTACACACTACTATTATTTCGCACACGACTGTAGAACTTGCAGTGGTGTTTCCCACTTCGACAAGATAGAGGCACAATATCTCTCACCGTCATTGTGGTTATTTATTTCATTTCACGTGTTTGGTCTGGGGTTACGCTTAAAATCATTTAAGATTAAAAATTGTATGTCATTTTTTCGTCCCATGTTTGAGCATCTCTTTACCCGTTATTGGCCTGTAGATCTCAATCGTCATTATTTGCCTTTCCCAAAACCTTTTTATCCCTTCAATATCTCAGACTCAGGTCTGGATATAGAATATTTTAATCTAGTTAGGAAAGATGGGGTGATTTTTTCATTTTGGGCTATGGTGGTTTTGTGTATGTTTATAGGTAAACACATGACCTGTAAACATACCTCATTCTATTTTTCGAATGTTGGTTTCCGATTTAAAATTCCTATTTTTTTGTATTTTGTAAATAAGCGTACATATTTATTTAGGACTCTGGGACAACCCATCTATAAAACAAGCAAGCTATACTATATTTCTGCAACCACTAACAGTGTCGCTTATTCTATTATTTACCACGTTTTATCGTTCACAGATAATTCTATTTTTTTTTCAACCAATTGTCTCTCGACCGATTTTGTCCGAAGCTAAAAATGTTTTAAGAGAGTTTTCCAATATCAGTGTAATCTTGCACTAATCTATACCTCTATTCCTAGGGATAGCATTTTCTCAAAATATTGAGATTTGAAATTTGACCATATTTCACCCTACACTAAGCTTGTTCTTGGTTGTAGTTTAAATAGTTTTTATGAGCTTCGAATTTGCACTTTTATTAGGAAGCTACTCAAAACTAAAGCACCAAATTATCTATTCAAAAAGTTATTATTTCGGAGGGCTAGCTATACTGAGGAAATAAATTCTTGTCTTGGGCTAAACGGAAAGGAGTAATCCATGGTAAATTATACACTGTAAAAAAACGCAGGTGATACCCCAAGTACGTTCTGAAAATGCCACATATCTCCAAAAATGTTGACAAAAAAATCCTACACAAAGTGACGTAGGTAAGAACTGCAGGACGTAGGTATAACTGCATGACAAACAGAGAGCATAGTAACATCAAGTCATGTAATATAAGAATACAATATCCAAACCAGGTTGATATTCAGGTTTGATCTGGGGAGATCGTATACTGCAGTCGTAAAAAATAAAGTACAATTAAATAAGGGATATAACCATTATAGTCAAATAGTGCAAACAATTTTAGATAGAACAGTCTTAGATAGAGCAAGAGCAGTTACAAGAAAAGAGTATTCGATTACATACAAAAATACGTTTCACAAACAAAATGTCATAAAGAATTTACTGGATTCCGCCTGCTAATTCATAATGGTTGCAAAAGAAATTAAACTGAGAAATTTGATCTGTCGATCCAGAAGAAAAGTACAATATGGATATTTTAAAGTACGAAGCACAAGAGAGTAGTGAAATATACGCAAAAAGTAGTGAAGGCTAAAAAAATCGACTGAACTCTAGTGTAGAAGTACTAAAGAACCAAATCTCCGCTACGAAAATTTATTAGGTATGTTCAGAAAGCCCTACCTGCTAAATGTTAAAATCATTTATTATAGAATAATACTCTAGTGTTAAACAGAATCCAGCTTACTAAGAAATCAAACAGTTCAAAACAGCACAAGTTGTTTCATTAAGTATAACTGTTACTTTGAAGATAATGGTTTCATGATGCCATAAGAGAAAGTATCACTAACTTTACAGTACGATGAACAAAATCAAATGAACAAGCAAGCTATGACGTGACAAGCTCTTTTGATTTTTCGAGAATCGATAGAATCCGCTAAGAGTTTGACTAAGTTCATCCAGATTAACCTGATAACATTTAATCAATATATTGAAAAAAAGTAGTAACAACAGGAAACCAAATTCCAAAACGAAAATTTTTTTGTAACAAATTTTGCGGTTTTTTGAATTCTTAATAAATTTTCTTTATATCGTACGTCTTTTGCACCCTCGCAATATATAAAAATTTTCATCGTTGCGTTTTTTCTTGTAATTAATTCTAATTCACTCATTATAAATACACCAAAAATAATCCCCTAATATTCAATGAACTTACCCATTTCACAATATAGTTCGTATTGTTCTAATGTTACTGTAATATGATCCTCCATTGGACTTTGTACGGCGAATGATAAATCAGGATTATTTGGCCTACCATCCGGATATAAATAAAAACCCTCACTGAAATGAATATATAATACAATTTATTGAATGATTTTGTTACGATCGATTTATTATCGTCGAGTACTCACCGATGACCATCCAGCAGTGCTTGACATAATGATTTATTTTGTGGAATTGTTTGTAAAATTTCACCATCAGCTGTAACATATCCTATGGCCCATTGTCCAAGTCTCGTACACGATAACCTATAAATACGAGGTATATTTGTGAATGATATAGTACAAAACTAATCGGTTTTTACAGGACATTGTTGGCCGTCGTAACCACCTCATTAAATATTTTTTATGATTGCATTGAAATTAACGACACATTGTTTGAGACATATAGAAATCATTTACAAGATACTTGAGCGTGCAGTTACTAATTCTGGATTTGAAAGATATTATTTTTGAGATCAACGGTCCAGGCGACCACAGCAACATTTCTTATCAATTTTTTTTTTCTTTTTTTAGATTTAACTTTAATTGGATGCAGGACGGAATTTTAGACTGTCAGAGCTCCTGCACCCAACGCGAAATCCTTGAAGTAAAGGTTGATAGATGCCTTTAACTTGTGACTTTATAATCAAACGCAAACTGAAAGCCGGACAGCGAACTTTCTAGATGTTCCATTAATAAATTCGCGTTTTGCATCTTCAGTTCGAGGTTTTGGCAGCTTCACCGCAAACCTTTACGCGTTACCCGTTCTTGCGTAACAAATGGTAGTATTTTCTCCTTAAATTCTGCAGAACATTTACCATTTATTATCTATAGAACACGCAGAGTTCTGCAACATCTGTGCGGCGCCTTAGGCTGTCTAGATGTTTCGTAAGCCAGGAGTTTCGTATTATAAGGATGGCACACCGCTGAACTCTGTCCAGCAACTGAAAAGCAATGCCATATTCTCCACCCCAGCAATATTCTATAGACGGCCTAATAAAAATTTTATATTTGAGAACCTGATTTGGCCAATGCTATAATGTGTTCATTTCATTTTAAATTGTTGCTAATCTGAACAAGCAAACTAATTGAATCACAACCCACGAGAACGTGGTCTTTTACCACAAACGTTGGTTGTGGCTCAATTTTCGGTAGAACGTGCATATTTTTGTTTTCTTACTCCCCACTCAAATATTGTACTCAAATCGAAACTAAGCGAAGTGACAACTTCCAGTCGTTTACCGTTGAACTATAAAGAGTAGGCTCGACCTCGAATGAAATAGGAGAATGCAATGTTGCATCAACAGCAAAACTGTGGATAGGGTTCACAGTGCTATCCAACAAGTCATTAATGTATAACAAAACAAAGTTGGTGACAAAACTAATCCCTGAGACTCCGGCATTTGGGGAGTGTGTCATTGATAATCTCCCAGATAATTACACAGATATCATCTACAAATACATACACTTGATTGGATTGTTAGAAAAAATGTAGTTTAACTAAATGCTATTCGTGTCTGGGATTCATAAAACCGACTTGAAAGGAATGCTTTTGTCGGAATGAACTCATTTATAAATTCCTCAGATCAGAGGAAACCTCAGACAAGTGAATTGCTATCACTGCTGAATTGGACTCGCTGTATTTAGTTATAGTTCGCTTAGCTTTCATGATTATTGGGTAAATTAGTAAGTTCACTTCATTGAGTCCTCAATCAGAATGCTAAGGACATCTACTATGTGCAGTAATGTAACGATGGAGTTCAGTGTTATATTGGCAGTATCCGAGCTAATACAATTTAATTATTTAATAACTATCTAAACATTTAAAGTCAAATTTGTTTACCTAAAAACATAGCTTCCAGCTTTTGTAATATATTTTTGTAGTCGCGCCTTTACTTCATCATATGTTAAAAATGCTACATATCCGGGATGTGTTACCGCTAGTATTTGCCAATTCCGCAACAGTGTACTCCACGGTTGAAACAGCCTTGTGAATACATCAAATTCAAAATTTGAAATATAATCGTTGCATGTTAAATCTATTGTTGTTTTTAAAGCCATCGCTTCCAACCCCGACGATATCGGATGTACTTTTGATAATTCCATGCGAAATTGTTTCCATGGTACTAGTGTGCTGAAATTATTAAAATATAAAATAAAATTATAATAAACTTGCATATATAAAAAATTTTCATTCATCATTCATTTTCGTAATAAGATTGATTTGTGTATTTCTATTATTTTTATTTATTCTATGTATAGTTGAAATTATATACGCGTACTGTGTACTTAACTACATGTAGACGACTTGTGTTTAATGTATTCTCGGATTTACACAAACAGTATATTATGAATTTTTCACACCACCCTCTCATTCAGATCATATATTTTTCGAGCTAGTAAACAACAATATTTATTATACAATGATCATCATCGCACATCAAAATATTCCATCTTCCCAAAACATAACACAAACAACAACAGCAGCCAATTTAATGAATGAAATCATGACACCGGATATATATTTCCGTAGAATATGTAACAGCAAGAGAGTTTGTTAAGCGCCGCGCGCATTACAAATTAATTTGGATTAGACTCTTGCAGCTCTAACCAACAGCAGCAACGAAACTTTATAATCCAAGATCTATATCACATCCTATTGTTATGCCAATCATTTATAGTTTAGTTCTGCGCGATACATTCTTTTTGTAACAACATAACGAACCATTAATCTTCACAATTAAACAATCGCAAACCGCTATATAGTTTTCGACAATAATATTTAATTCCGTAACATTTCGACTTCCTCGAACTAAAAAAAAATCGTTAAAATGTATACACTTTCACTAATTAATGGTTTAATTAAAAAATAAAATTTAATTCAAGCATCACAGGGCATATTATTTATGCGGTAGGGCGGAAATTAGGTTCAAAAGTTAAACGTTGAATTTGGTATAGAATATTAGAATTCGCATGAATGTTCTTAAAATTACATAATAGCTTGAAACACCATTTTCTATCAACGGAAATCCGACTGAATGGGTGACATTGATAAAGCACTTCCTTCATCTTATAGACGTTCAAAGAGTGAATAATGAAACTGGAATGGCATACAAAAAATCAGATCACCTATAGCTTAACGACGATAAAAAAATAACAAAGGTAAAGAATGTCTTTTGAGCGAGTCAAATCCGTAAAATCCTTGTTATACCTCAAAAATAATCCTCGAAAAAATATAACCTATTTAACTTACAAGTCCAACCAGCTCAAAAGTGACTGAGTAAAATTTCACAACACGACGAAAAAATCGATTTAGGCAGCTAAATACTTAAACTGCAGTGCGCACAGTATCGGCACCTGTTTGATTGCATATAAACATCAGTCTGTTTAAATACAAGTCCTGTAAAAAAATCACTCTCATTGCACCATGACACCATAATTTGCAGAGTTCACAACAAAGCGGGTTCAAAGAATTTACCGACTCTTTAAGTACTTTTCATAATACGAAATGAGAAGAAAAATGAGTATAATCTCTAATAAATCAATTTCAGATTATTTTCATTGTGATAATGGTCAGTATAATCTCACACATCTAGTTTCGGAATGAAATCAACTCTACTCTTACTTTAGCACTAAATGTTTGAAATGGCCAAAAAAAAGAAACTCTACTTGGCCAAAAAAAAGAAACGACTATTTTATACAGTTCAAACGAGAATTTACTCCAATTGGACTTGTTTTAGATCTGATACGCCAATATAGACTTATGGGAGTCACCCAGAAGACTGGATTTTTTTCAATTCCGGCATGCACTGGGTGCCTGTTATACTTCTACTAGTAACTAAGAATGAGATTGAAAATCCTAGCCTTTGGTTAGATCAGCCTATAGAAATGAGCTCTATCTTAATCATTTCTAGTTGAAACAAAGCGGTGTCCCTCTCCAGGAACTTGGATATGGCCAAGTGATGTTCAAATACTTCCATCATCACTATCCTACTTGCCCATCTTTGAACCGTCCGTATACCACAGCAGCGCCCACTGTTACAATGAAGGTCCTCTTAGAGTCCACTTACTTCGATGAGGTAATAATACATTAAGTGTTTATGGAATTCTATTTTATCTGGCTTTCAGTCGGAAGGATGGTTTTGTTTTAAATTTTCTTTCATGCAGGTGTAGTGAATGCACCCTAACCGGAGCTATATATCTGGATTCGAACATGGTTGTATTGATCCAGTAATACTAATTTAAGATATGCGTTGTACTTTATTTAGTAGGCTACAGCACGCTTAGACCGGCGACGGTCCGTAGTGATACCACAGGATCTAACGTGATAAGTCTCGCACCTACAGTTTTCGAGATTAGAGAGGCAGTCCATTAAGAACTTACCCAAATATTCATGTCTTTTGTGTGCCAAAGTCGGGCATGAGCATAGGACTACCGATTCTTCCTCCTCTTCGTACATACAGCTTATGTAATTCATTAGCTTCTAGACCTAGCCTCCTCGCATGTTTTTCAAGTAGGCAGTGCCCTGTGAGTACCCTCACGATCGTTTTTAGTTCACGTCTTCGTAGACAGATCAGTGTTTTTTTTCGTATCAAGTCTTGACTTGATTTGCCTACATGAGAGGGTGCTCGTCCACCTTTCGTTCGCTGAGGCTACTGCCTCCTTTTTAAGCACAGTCTTGAGTACCTTAATGGGTTTTCCGAACTTTGTCATTTCCGGTAGCAGTTGGAGAGTTGTACCATGCCCCGCTAGTTCGGCCGCCCTGTAGTTCCTCAGGACGTCCGAATGGCCAGGGACCCAGATTATCTGAATGTTGAAATGTTTAATCATCTCATTCAGAGACAAGTGGCAACCCAATGCCACTTTAGATGTCACTTTAGATGTCAGAGAAACAGGATCCAGCGACTTGATTGCCTTCTGACTCTCCACATAAATTGCAATATTAATCGAGGATACCACATCATGACTCAACCAATTCAGGAACTCCTCAATCGCTATCACCACTGCCTGGTACACGGCTACAGTGATCAGAAAGACGAATTTATATATTTACCTTCATTTTATTACAGAAGACTCCAGCTCCTACTTTACCGTTTAGCTTGTAGCCATCTGTAAAGAACTGCTGTGCTTCCGTTTCCGCAACCGACCCGATCTTCCAAGATTCGCTTGAGGTACAGGAATTTCGGAACTTTTTCTCGAAGCGCAAAGTTAGTGTAACGTAGTCTAGATTTGCGAGTTTCTTCCTTAGTGACCTAATTATCGTAAAGTGTTCTGTTTGAAGACATGTCCTCTGAGATATGGCTGATAGTGATGTGGCTGTAATCGCTTATGAGCATGCAGGCCGTTCTTTGCACCTTCTTGATCCCTTTTTGTACGTTACTTTATCAAGAACTGGTCATCACACTCTCACCTCATACATAAGTACAGGTCTTACTACGAAAATGGAATAGCCAGTGTACCAGCTCCGACTTTAGGCCCATCTCTTTCCGATGGCGTTCCGGCACGAGTACATTGCTATATTAGCCTTGTTTATTCTTTCCAAAATGTTGGGCTTCCAACTAAGCTTATTGTCTAAGATTACGCCTAGAAATCGTGCCTTGTCAATAAAAAGTAGTCTCCGTCCATTTAAGAGAGCTGGATCTACTACCGGAATTTAATATTTCCTAGTAAATAGTACCAGTTTAGTTTTGGACGAGCTAATTGCCAGTCCACATCTGATGGCCCACTTTGAAATTATTAGGAGGGCATTTTGGATTACCTTCTTCACCGAGCTTAAATATTTCCCAGCGACAGGGATCGCTACGTCATCTGCATAAGCAATCACTCCGATCCCGTCTCTCTCCAGCTCTAACAGCAACCCATTAATTACTATGTTCCAGAGAAGAGGAGACAGGACACCTCACTGCGATGTTCTCTTAACCACTCGCCTTCTGATGGTAGATTCCCCAGCTCCGAGTTAACCATCCTGCATCCAAGCATATGATTGATTAACCCACTTACAGGGTAATCCACCCCTAGGAACGACAATCCCTCCAGAATAATTTTATCTAGTAATTTTCGTGCATTTATCAACTCAGTTGTGCGCTACCTAACCAACGAGATATAGATGACCAAGTGTCTGTTATTGGTCAATATGGTTTTGGTTACTTTATAGTATGCACATTGAGATTTTGTTACAGATATTAGTGATATTTTTCACCCCAAGCTAATTTTTTATCTAGGACTACTCTAATATGGAAGATTCGAACATATCTTCCTTAGGTCATTAAAAATTAGAAAACATCGATTTTGATTTTCCACCAAAAATACAGGTGATTGGTAAATAAATAGAGTATTATCTAGAACTTCCGGTTGAACAAGGAAACAACCAAACGGATACCAAAACAATGAAACATAATCGCTATTAGCAAATCAATTAATATATTGTATTTAACATTCAAGTTTCCAATTGTTTATAGTCCGAACAGCTTAATTATATAACATCAAGGACGCACGCGTCTTGGCATTTTCAATTGCTATATAGTAGTTTGTAAACAAATGTTGTAATAAATTTTAAATTGGATCGCGAAATAATATTATAATGCATTGTTGTTTTCATTTCCTATCTAAATTGTATTGATATCATATTCCGCGATATTGATGACAACTATAGTTATAGCATGCCACAAATAATACGAACAATCATTACCATTTCCAAATATCGTATCGACCATACACTAGTTTCCATAAATACATTTAAAATTCATTGAAATCGATAATGTAAACAGATATTTTCGGAAAAATAATTGTTATTCAAACTGTGATTATCAATTATAGTTTAAATAAAACTATTTACCATATCTCGGTATATATAAACATATAGCCTATATCGTATATAGTCAAACGAGACGAAATTTTTCATGGGGAAAATTAAATAGATTGGAAAATGATTGAAACAATATAACATGATATTGGAATGTATTTTCATTCATAATAGATACAATCTTGTATAATTCTGTATTTCACACTTTAAAGTAAACATTTTAAATTGGCACATGAACAGAGTTGCAGCTGACATTGATGGAAATTCATTTTTTCTTTGTTTTCTATTTTCATTTCATTTTTTTTATGACATGAACTCATGACGCTAAAGTGGGTGTTTAGAGAAAAAATGTAATACAAATTTTTCCATTAAAAGAAAATTTTTCGGTTTTCTTTAGTAGCAGGTTTCTATTTTATAAATCTTATGTCCTGAATTACTCTGTTTATGTATACGGTATAAAAATACATAAAAAAGAAATGTGAAAATTTAATGAAAAGAAAATAGTGGAAAATGTTTCGCACTTTCGTACACCCATCATTGTCGCAGCGCCTAATTGAAATTTAAAGAAAACACACAACAACGTCGACGCCGAGGACGGAAAAATTTAATAAGTTTTTCATTTTATAGTTTCTTGTTTTACTTTTTATTGCAACAATTTAATTATAAGGAAGTGTTATTTTCCAACTATGTGTACCGGAAACAAACTTTACTTTATATTTTAAGAACACTACATTTTATTTATAAGTTTTACATACATATAAACAGCTTCACTAACAGCAAACGAAAAAGGTTATTTGCATGACAACCAACCAGGGTAAAAAATTTCTTGCGAATCTATCCAAGTTAAACTTTGATAGTGGGGATCAAAAAAGGGTTGTTCTTAATAATTAGGCTAATTCCGAGGACAATAGTTGAAATCAAAAAGGAAAGGTATTAAAAATCATTGGACTGTTAAGTGATGGTCTTATCTTACTGGGAGTAACGAAAGTTTGCTTAGTAGGTGACTCTTAAATATTTTTTAAAAAAACAATTGTTTTATGAGACTTCTTTCCAAAATTCATAACGATTGGATAAAATGGAGATGAAAAAACGCAAAATAACTTAATATGCATCAGATGAAATTCCACTGCCAACTAAGAAATTCGCTACGTGATCCTCTTCGGTTTTCAGAAGTCACTATTCAATGAATGCCAAATTGCATATAGAATAATTGCACCTCTCTACAGACTAATTCCAAGTGATTCCGAAGCTTCTAGACGGGACATTTTTCTGTAGAGTACAGAAAAATTTAATACAGGACATTTTTCTGTAGAGTCGACTAAAATATTCCTCTGATGACGTTACTGTGGCTCTGGTGCAGTCCAAAGTTAACGAAGATGGATTTGTCTTATTATTAGTACGCTGTATCGTGAATATTAAATAATTTTAGGATGCACGAAGAAATCTGCTCGATGGGTTCCACGAATTTTAAATGAGGTTTAAAAGGTGATCGGGTGCATTTTGCTACATTTTTCTTTAATAAATTCGAAAATAAGCAATCTAACAACGTTACAATAGTCGTTACTGGTAACAAATCTAGGTTTTATAAGTATGATCCGGAAACCAAACAGCAGCCAATGGTATGAACTTTATTGCGATCTCTAGCTTCGAAGAAATAAGACCAGCACCATATTCTCCGGATCAAGTACCTTGTGACTTCTGGTTATTTCCAAAATTTAAAACATATTTGAGGGGAAATGTCTTTGGAGAAAATGATCAGGTCATTCATAGAAATGATCAGTTCATTCTCGTGGGCAAAGATCTCGAATTCGATTCCCGATGGTGACCAAAAATCATAAAAGTGTTACTGGTTGTCTCTACTAGATATCTCTCGAAAATACATGGTTTGGGGTTTGATATTAATTAAAAAACGGTTCAGAAATCATTAGACTGTATCAAATAATAAAGGCAAATTTCTAAAAGGAATCCTTAAACTAAAAGCATTTTTGAATAGTACAGGTTGCATTCGTTGGCAGTAACATTTACATACTCAAGTACCACTAAGGAACTACCACTATGCCATTAGAACATTGTAACCAGTTAAAAATACCAACATTGGAGAGCAAGATGGAAAATACCACCAGTCATGTGTACGATAAAATACTCGGAATCAACAAAGAGCACTACTGTCCTTCAACTAATTCATGCTTACTGTAACTGCCTGATTACTACCATTCGAATTATTGAGGGTATAAATATTTCAAACCCAAATTTGTGTAGTTTTTGATGATTTCTACAATAACTGGCAAAGAGGCATTACTTAGACCTTCAACATAGATATTGTATAGTGTCTTCAGATAGCGCAAATGTATTTAAGTTGATATTTTTGTAGCACTGAAGCTTTCGTATTTGGCACAATTAATTGGAATGAAATCGTTCAGAAAACATTCAATTTTGATGAAAAATCGCAACCAGTTGTGTTTAATGGGCTACAACAATTACAAGTGAACAAAATGTTTGACCAGAATTCAACGTTATCCACGGTAAAAAATATAATTTGTTTGCATATTTAATTTGAATTACGATTGAAGCTCTACAAATTATAAAAAGTAAACGGTTTAACATTTGCACACAAGACAGTTCGCCTATCAAGAGCAAAGATGTCAAAACATATCTGAAGAAAAAGTTTTACGATTCAGCAATATGTAAACAAACAAAACGATGGTGGGTGATTGGTTAGATTATAAGACAATTTAGACCAGTGAATGAATTGCTCTGTGTTAAGCCAGATTTGCCGCTGGGCGCTCACTTTTCGTTGACGAGGGTGTAAATGTAAATAATCAAATCTACCGTAAAAAGATTTTAAAAGATGCTTTGTTACCTTGAGCATGTAAACTCGACACCATCCCATATTGTTTTTTACCAGTAAAAGTTCCCAGCTTCATTTTCTCACAACAATGGCCATTACTTATATTCACCGGGCTTAAACCCAATGGATTTATCCATATGGTCCATTTTGTGGGCCTGAACATCAGAAATAATTGATCCTTACAGTTGACGTTCTAAAGGAAAAAAGTGATCGAAAAGTGATCCATGTGTCGTGAAAATCGATATTAAAACAATGATTACTGAAAACGAGCGTGAACAGGTAGCAAAATTCACAAGAACAAATGTTAATTATGAAGAGGTGGATTAAACTATGTCAAGAGTGTGAAAGATTTATCTAGAAAAGGTTTACATAGAGTCACTTCAGTGAAGGCTAATAAGGCCATTTTGAATTTATTCGAGAAAAATCCAACACAACGCTACAAGCAAGCAAACAAAAACTATGTGTGAATGGTGTTGAAATGCCAATACACACAATTAGAAGATGACTGCGAATTTAATATTGGAGCACAGTGCATTCATTAACCATTGTCGAAAGAGGAGTAATATGATGTTTACAGACGTGTCATCTTTTGTGGTTTCCAACTATTTGTGGAAAACTGGACAGCGAAAGGCCATAGATTTATTCAACGAACTGTTATCAGCCAAAATCGTTTCATGCTTATGGTTGCTTACTTTCAAAAAATTGAAAGACTAATCCTCTGTACAAGAAATCTAAATGACCAATGGTGAAGTTATAGAAAGATGAATGAGAAGATTTGAGAAGAAGAGCAACTGAAAGAATGAATTGGAAGTCACAGAGCCCAGATGCTAATACGATCAAAAATATTTGGAGTCTTATGAAAACAAAACTCAAAAAAACCGTGTAACAACTAAACAGCAGATTATTCGTGTTCTCAAAAAATGTTGGAAAGATTTCACTCCTATTAAGGAGATGTCAGTTTAAACGCGGTATAATTCACATCGATGAACATGTGTTTTATTAAGACAGTGTATGTGTTATTTGAACTATCACTCCTTTCCTCTTTCCTTAGACAGTGAGAAGTTTGTCTAAGTAGCTCAATTCTTATTTTTGAAAGGACAACTGGTAAGTCATTGAAAATACAGAATAAACGACTTATTAAACTGTCCTCGCGTAGCAAGCAATAAAATATACTAATTTTTGAAATTGCACTTTGATGTGATCAATATACAGAGAGTTTAGATTAGCAAACCCAGTTCCAGCACACACTAATCTACCATTTGAAATCATGTATCATTTTGTTGCTAGGCATTGCTTAATTATTTTATCTTGCCTTTACTGCTAAATCTCGTCTAAAATATAATTTAAATTTGTGACCTTTTTGGCAAATAATTATCTGTGTTTTGTTAAATCATTCGAACAAACTCACTTCATATACATAATTGCGTGAGCGTGTTACATGCATATGTTCATACATGAATTGTTGGCAATTTAAATAAAACACAAACATTTTGTGATGTGTGCTGTTTTGCTTTCTGTTCATTGTTTCAACAATTTCAACATAAATTTTGTGTAATTTATACGTGGGTGGGTTTCAATTTCTACTTTTTATTATTTTTAATAAATTATGTATATATATATATATATATATATATATATATATATATATATATATATATATATATATATATATATATATATACATATATATATATATATATATATATATATATATATATAATAAGTTTTTGATTTAATTAAAAAAAGTGAGTGTTGCACAATTTGTATTACAATGCTGCCGTTGCCGCCAACCTACCTCAACACTCTCAACACCACATTAATCAATCCACTTTAATTTTCTTATGTACACAATTACATAGCTGTATACATTGCTTCAATCACATTTACGATGTTTCTTTATGCTGAATGGGAAAAAAATCATAATTTTCTTAAAAACTATGCGATAGAACGAAATAAATAAACAAAGTTTACGATTGCTTGAACTTGATACATATTTCTTTATGAGTAACAACAATATCATAAGAATAAGAATTTGTTTGAGTATGTGCTCGTGTATAGAATAGAGATGAGTATACAATCCATCCACCACACAGATAAATCTAGTAGTAAAGTATATAAATTAAATTAGGCCGGATGTTACTGTTTGATTATATATATTTACGTACATTTTCTTAAGAAATGAAGTCAATTGAAATGTAAATTATTTTTTTGCCTTTGTGCTGAGGTAAAGAAAATGCACTTCTCTCTTCTGTACATAATTTTACATAGCACAAAAGGTAAATATATAATTTACCCAAGGTTTTTTGGTTTTTCAATTCTTTTTGACTTAATGCAATGCACACACAATGTTTTTTATTTTTGTGTAATTGAATTACAATTACAACATGTATTTGTTGTAGAAAAAGTAAGTACATAGGTAAAGAAAATTGATTGGGTAATGCGATTTTAAATGGTTTTGGTAAATAGAATTGTACGATAGGATTCAATCAATATGGGGATTTGGGTTGCTTCTTAAGTTTCATATTGATTTCAGACACCAAAGTCTGCTATTATATAGGATTAAACCGTTTGCTCATCTGCCTTATGTACAATTTGACCATATTGACCTCAACAAGAACTAGCATGTTGTTTTATTACTACAATGGTCACGGAGTTACTCTCTTGCTTGATTTGTAGAGATTAATATTTCATTCCCCGCTGAAAACTACACACCTGTACTTAGCACCAATTTTCATACAATCGTTGCGGAAAATACTTAATAGAAAACTAGAAGACATAGGGAGAAATCCGACACTTACAAAATAGAAGGAAGACTGATATTCCTTCTTATCCTGGATAGAATTTCATCAAGAATAAACTCGAAATTAAGAAATGAACTGATTACAGATCTGGATGAAATTGTATCCACTATATCAACACACCACGTATCATATCAATTCGTGTGTTAAATCAACAGTCAGCTTCAAGTGTTTGTAAATAAACGTCTTGGGAAGGTACTGAGGTGCTTCTGTTGTTAGGATCGAAATAAGGAGACAAGTAAATCTTTGGAATCGAACCAATCCCTATACCCTATACAACCCTATGCAAATTAAGCTCCTATTTATGTACGGCTTTTATGTACGGCTATAGGTCCGATTTTACGTAGAACCATCTGCACATTGCATAGCTCCATGTCAACCTATAGTACTGACATGAACGAAAAATGTCAAATGTCACTAAGAATATCCTAATTAAGATTTGAGATGTTTGATTCAATAGAACGTACTTGTTACGGCACCGCTTAAATTCATCGTATCAAATGTACGGATTAATATAGTGAAAGCGAAACTAGACAAAATTCTGAAAAATTTACAACCGATAAAAGTATAACATCCATGTGTGAACGCAATATGCTTAGATTGTTAATCGATTTTTTGTTTAAATTATTTCTGATAGATAGACCTCGTGACATGTTACAACTGGTGGCATTATCACAAGTAGAAAGAATCTTCTGAATTTCGGTTCTATCCTAGAAACAATATAACCTATCCGTGTTGTCCCAAAACTGTACATTGCTACACAATTGAAACGAACCTCGAAAAGCATTTAGTTGGATTTCTCATTGGGCTGTGTTGGACTAGGCTCGTACTGACGATACTTATAATATTCAAAAAGGCTGATCGCTTCTCTCCTTTGTGCAGCATACAGAGAAGAATAACTCCTTTGGGAAAGGTAATTACCGATGACTACCATAGAGGATTCTGTCCAAATCGGTAAATCATTGATCAATTATTTTTGTTACGACTGATTCCTAGCATCTCTCAATATACAGCAGGTATTCTAGATTTTTAGCTAGCCTATGACTCATCTGTGTAAAATGATAGTAACGTAGTCACAATGGTTTTAGAGACAACACGTTTGAATTCAGAAGTGGTAACAACACGCGACATTAATGGCACATACCGAGTTCTTTTCAATAATGAAATCAGATATTTAAAGCGAGTTCCTGACGTCCGTTGTGATACCACAGGATCTTACTTCCCTATTACCCTTATGAGAACCAGTTTGAGCTACATATGTAGCGTGATAAGTTTCACACCTTACAGTTTTCAAGATCAAAGAGGCAGTCCATTAAGAATTTACCTAAATTCTTGTCTTTTATGAGCCAAAGCCGGACATGAGCATAGGAGGTGGACTACCGTCGCTTCCTTCTCTTCGTATATACACCCACGATCGTTTTTAGTTCACGTCTTCCTAGGGAGTTCAGTGTCTTTGAGCGTTTCTTGTCCAGATTTGCATTGCTACACTACATGAGAGGGTGTTTGTCCACCTTTCATTCGCTGAGGCTACTGCCTCCTTTTTAAGCACAGTCTTGAGTACCTTAATGGGCCTCCCCAACTCTACAAATGCTTTGGTAGCACTTGTAGAGTTATACCATGCCTCGCTAGATCGTCCACCCTGCAGTTTCCTATGAAGTCCGAAAGTTCGGGGATCCAGACTATATGAATGTTGAAATGCTCATCTCATTCAGAGACAAGTGGCAACCCAACGCCACTCTAAACGTCAGAGAAACAGAGTTCAGTGAGTTGATTGCCGCCTGACTGTCCACATATATTGCGATATCAGTCGAGGATACCACACTATGTCTCAACCAATTCAGGACCTCTCCAATCGCTATCACCATTGCCTTATTGGCACGATAACCTCGAGAAAAGTTATGTTTAGATCAAGAAACGGCTGTAATCCAGGTATTAACCGAGTCAACAAACAGGACTAAAATCTGGTTAAATCAACAAAGAGGACTAAAAGCAGGATACTTTGATACAAAGCACATCGATAAGACATCAGTTTATTCGGCATTTTGGTTAATTGGAGAGTTGTTAAAGCTCGATATGACGTAATGTGATATGATTGTCGATGCCCGAGCAAACGAAACAGAAGTTAAAAACATGTCGATGCCAAATTTATATAGAATGAAGTTTTGGATCAAAATCAATCTCACAATGAGTATCAGATGTCGCACTGTATATCACCACGAACTATAATGTTTTATAACCGCAATATCAATATTTTAAAGTGTCTTTTGATAGATATTCAAAACTATTATAATAATATTGATTGATTAATAATCAAATCAAGATTTACATATTCGTTTTTATATATGCTTGTAACTTCTAAAAGCTAATTAGTATTCATGCCAACGGGCAAATGATACTTTTTATAGACACATATATGTAAATCCAACATTCTCTCCGCGATTCCGTTTAAATACAGTTTGTTTAACAATTTGAGGAATGAGTTTTATTATAAAGTGCATATCACGAGTCGCCATAAAATTATAAACTTTGTGTTTCTTTAATAGTAACATTTACATTAACCGTTGGCGTCTTAAGAAAACTAGCGAAACTATTTAAAGTTATATCGTTGTATAATTAATTAAGTTGCGTGTGTGTACCATACCTATACATCGACACATGCATACCTATATTGGATTGACAAACTAAATTAGCTTCGATCGAATCGATTGTTTGGTGAGATACATACAAACGATAATATATGGTAAAGGTGGATTTAAGAGAGATGTAAACGCCATACAATAAAATAATATTGGGCGAGTCCGGGTACTAATAATCGATTTCACTGTATAATGAATGCTATACTTAGATGTAGAGATACAGATTTCAAAATTACTTCCGTATTCAATAAATTTCGTGTGAAAGAGGTATTGAAATATAGATTGGCTTGGATGCGATCCTTGAACTTTTAACGATATCCACGTATTAGGTATATACATTCACGATGTGCAACAGAAAATTGTTTGTTTATTTACTTGTTACGAGATGACGTATCTACAATATAATATAATACCTACTCTGACTGACTATCTACTGTAGTATAGTTACTGTATTAAAAACTCATTTATCGATGAAAAATGTGAATTTGTATTCATTGATGTGATGTGGGCGATATTTATGTCACAATTGAGTTTTTATTATTGCACAATATACGACGATATTTATAAATAAAATATCATATTCAATTATGTCCATTCTATTCATGCCATCACGCAAACTATACAAACCTAAGTTCATTAGTTTTCATCATTTTCGACTAAGTGGGTAAGTGCTTGTTTTTGGACTCGCCTTAAGTTACAATTAATGATCAACTTTAAAATATCACATTGAAAGAAAATCACATTTAAGCAACGACCAATATAGTCGTGCAGTGGCATTTTCTAACTATGTAATGATTAAATACTTTCTTAGAAAAGGTCTAGGACTAAGGATATTCAGGCCGATGAATTAAAAAGTTTGAGAAATTGCCTTAAATATTAAAGTCTTACAGAGATTAGTTCGAATACAACACTCCTTCAATCCACCGTATTTGACTACTTCCAGTGTTCTCAAATCTCAAAAAAAATTTGTAAAAACAAAAGATACAAGAGCAGTTGGTAAACAACTACTTTCAAAACCTACTGGCGTCATTATATAGAGAATATTTTGAAACTTAAGCATCCCTGAGCTCTTTTAAACAGTGTGCTTAAAATATCGAGAAACGATGAGGATGATTTTCTACCAGTTGAAGAGGATGTTGTAAGGACATGAACAACAAAACATTCATAACGTTACGAACATATCGTTTAGGTCAGCGATTCGAGCAAACTCAATCACCTTCATTGAATCACTACTGAAACCATTTCTTTCCCGCGTGATAGAAACGGCACAGAAAATCATGCGGCACAAGAAACGATTGCTGGTTTCAGACTGTATGCTTGTCATAGTGCCACTGGATCTGGAGAGTGCATTAGTTGTATCTATTGAAAGTAGTTGTGAACTACTTTAAACAGAGGATGGTGCAATAAAAGATTGAAGATGGAATGTGAAGTAATTGACAATGTACCAAAAGGATCAAAGCTAGAGGTAATGATGTAAAGAAACTTGAAAGCACGACTTACCAGAATTGTACAGATAACACGACGAGAGGAAATACCTAAATATTACCTGTTACAGTTTATTACTGGTCAAGGATGATTTAAACATATTTTTTTAATGATTTTTACAGGCCACTGTTCATACCGTCTCAACAATCTGACTCCATCAGTTTCGATTATGAACCAGCTCTTAATATTGTTGTAAACAATTAAAACAAACAAGATAGAGACCCCTCTACGCCGTGAAGCCTTCGTCGCCGACAACGCCCTCTTCACCTACCGAAGTGCGGCTTCTCCTTTAAGGATAGCTGTATCATTGGGTCTAGATTAAGCGCGTAACGCGTGGCCGAACCAGTGTACTTACTGTCGATTGAATTGCATACACGATATCAGAACTCGGTATGTGCCATCAATGTCGCGTATGATTACTACTTCTGAAATCAATTGCGCTATGGTTTCTATAACAGAAGATTAGATATTTGGTTTTGGATTCGTTGATTTTGGGACCAACTGAGGGCTGAATACTGTGCTAGTGACTACAAATCTCTTTTATTCTTTTACCATTTAATCAAATCACATAGATATGAGTTTAAATAGTAAAGAGCTTAAAACCAATGACTGGCCGAATTTAAACGGAATCCTTCTTGGTATTCACCGATAATTTCCACCGCCAGAGAAATAATTCTTTCCAAGATAATGTACAGCAATATTGGATGTTTTCGAGTACTGGGCATAACGTGACCACTTTCTATTCCTCAGGAATTGCTTCATTTCGCCATACTATTTGAGTAAGTTCATAAAACCAGATCGACCAAGTTATCCATCCTAATCAGTAGGTCAGAAAAAAATATTCATGCGATGTATCGAGAACCGCATCGATTTTAACATAGTGGATGCTATCCAAGTCCCGAATAGGAGTTGACCGATATCTTAGCCACGCGATGTTGCGGTCATTGCTGAAATATTATAAGACCCTAATTTATTTAACTATTCTCCTAGCAAGTACTGCTTTCGCCTTGTGATTTGAGTTTGCAATTTATTATGGGCTATATTTCATTGCTCAACAGCAAGACGACAGCCCTCACCAAAACAATCATTTTTGGGCATCACTATATATCGAGTTTTAACAGACAATTTTCACATTATCTGACAAGATCTTGATATTATATTCGTCGCGTTACTACATTTATCAAATTTTTAGAAAAGAATCGCATTTTACATTCTTCTGTTCTCCCTGGCTTGTAAAACATTTTCCAATCATCAGATAATGGTCTGTATCTTCTAATAATTTTCCTGATGAATTTCCTACGTTGATAATTGATATTTCTTTCCAACTTTATGTCTCAATATTTAGTAATTAAACACAAATGTCATTAACTTATTTTTTTTTACATGACAGCAACATCCACTAAACGATCTATTTATTCTGAATCATCAGTTTTTGAAACGTCCCACGCTATTACGTTAATTTTAATCACACACACAAAACAACGGAAAACAAAACTGTCATACATACTTATATAGTTTAATAAACCCAAAACGCGAATTTTAGATATCCACATCCAGTTGGAAAATTCCCATATAGATATGTATGTAGACATAATTTGCATATACACAAAATTATCATCAACATAACATATCCGCAACATATATACTTAAATAATAATTTAAAATATGGTAAACGCAGCCAGATCCACCACCACTATACTATACTATACTATAAACTCCTCGAATTGATTAAATTTCGTCTAGAGAGTGTTAATTTGTATTTTGGTGTTATTTCTTCTACTTGTGTATGTATGTACATAAGTACGAATTTGTACATGAAAATATACATTCCAAGAATATGATAATTTATGCTATTTAACCTACACCATCCCGCCAATTCCGGTTTATTCGATATACTGTGGGTATTATATATGTTTCACAGTGGTGCTATAGGGTTAATTAATAAAATATGGTAGATTTGTAAGTACATAACTAAGCACATATATCATAAAATATGTATGTAATAGTACGATGGCTAATGAGAATTTGATATGGCAAAAGTGAATAGAAGTACAACAAAAAGTGCGAGAAAGCATTATTTTACACAGTGGATTTGTATAAGTATACATGTATTTTTTCCCAAGATCTCAGCTTATATATACTTGATAAGGGTGCTGTGTTGTGCGAGGTTCACAGAGGTTAAAAAATAAAAACGGAAATTGTATTTTCTGGGTGATATCTTAGGTTAGCATATCAACTAGTATTTCTAACATTTTACTTTATGAAAGGTGCAGTAATCTTTTAGAT
Organism: Tipula lateralis; assembly: GCA_963932295.1. Classification (NCBI taxonomy): domain Eukaryota; kingdom Metazoa; phylum Arthropoda; class Insecta; order Diptera; family Tipulidae; genus Tipula; species Tipula lateralis. Next base: position 8,163,036 of record OZ010738.1, on the reverse strand, counting down.
TTACTATGGTTAAATTTTTATCAATGTCCTAAGTCGTTACGGAAAGCAATTCTTTCGCCTTCCAAATAATATATATAACCGAGTTAGTGGACTCGATGTTCTTTTAATGCAACTCCGATTTGTAGTTACAAACATACCACGGACGATAAAGTTATTGAAATGGAAAGAATATTTCGAAAAAGACGTTATCTCGAAAATCTCTCACTATCATTGAAACCTATAATGAACAGTCATTGACACCAATACGAAACTAGCAACACCATTCCATTAACGAGGAGGGAAGATAAAAGTGTACACTAACACCAATAGTCAAAGAGGATGTAGAATTCTGGTAGAATACCTCAATAATGGAAGGCTCGACAGTTACAATTCGCCAAGAAAAATTAATGGATTACAATTGATGAAAAATTAAGAAACGAAACGAATGAACGCTGGCCTAAGCTCAAAAGGAAGTTGCACTGATCACATTTACTAAAATCGTACCATCACTGAACAATCCCAGTGAATTGGAATTCACCACTATACCTGCTGTTCGCATTTGATACCATAAATATATACCAAATATGGCAGACACTGTGAAATGGGCATCCCAAAAAAATTGATTAAACCTATACAAGAAATGTATGCTGGAAATCGAATTTAGTATAAAGGCAAACAAAGTAAGAATTACACTCGAGGAGAAAGGCAAGGATGCATACCATCGCCAATGCTGTTCCTGGACGTATTGGTTAATGTAATACGGAAATTGAATACCACATCTCCTAATGGAATACAACAGGTTTACTGAATGATCTACGGACTATGTAGATAAACCTGCTCACACATAAACACTTAGACATGCAGCAGAAAATACAACAGCGACCTGATCTAGCTAAGGAAGTTGATCTAACAATCAAAAAAAACCAAGACGATAAAACAACACAAATATAACCACAACGAAACATAATGTAGATCACGTGCTGTGGTCACACAAGACCAAGATACTCGTTTATGATATTAGTAGTACTGTATGGGTCGAAAACATCGAAAGCATAGTAAGTGAATGAGAAACTATAGGTGTTCGAAAACAAGTGCCTTCGAGGAATACTGAAATATTTCTTGCTCAACACCACAAATAACATTGAACTGAATAGAAAAACAAATCACTCAGACAAAGAGATCGAAATAAAGAGACGAAAGTGGAAATGAATTGGCCATATGCTGAGAAAAACACCAAATAATATAACGAGAATGGCATTGGACTGGCACCCGTAAGGGAAACGTAAAGTAGGAAGAGTTTTGATCCAAACGAACTTCACTATGCAATCACGTCAATTAAAATTGATCGGCCAAACGTTGAATGCTGAAACCTGGTAGTTAATCTAACATCGACACTCATTCAAATTATGAATTGGGTACAACGCCAAGATGGTTTAAATCAGACTTGCTTTATACGTATTAGTAGATTACATTAACATGCTAGCTATGTAAGCTATGCCATCTATGTTATCTAAAGTGAAGTTTGATTTGTTTTCAGGTTTATGGTACTGGGTATGTTAAAGAGGAATCCGATTTACATTTAGGAATTATGTATTGTTAACTCCACACACCCACTTCTAAGACAGCTTTTCAACTGGTTTCAAGTTTTTTATGTCAATTTGAGTGACATCAGAATTATGTTGAAACCATTTCACCCACATTTCTAGTAGTTTGATTTATTTCTGGTTACAGATATCAGATGCAGATCTCTTTCTGGTTACAGATTGTGACGGTATTTTTGTACATTGAAAGGGCGTGTGACTTTGTGGTTCTAGGAAAACTATATCAAGTTCTTCTAAACTTGGGTTTTTCTAGGAAGATTTGTGAATGGGTGTATGATTTGATGAATGGACGGAAATTAGTTGTGTGGAAGGGATTGCATAGTGAAGAGGTGAATATTGGTCTTCCACAAAAAAGTAAAATTTCACCGTCAATCTGTATACGTTTCATGGACTAAACTCTGAAGACCAAGTCGTTCTGTAATTTGCAGATGTCTTTGTTACAATGGGTAAAGGTCTCAACATTGAAACAGAGGGTGATCTAGCTCGGGAATGTGTGGATCAGGTAATCAACTGTTTGACTGATCAACTGTTTTTCAAATCTACGTGAGAATACGAAAAAATAATGTGCAACCCTAAAGTGAAACTAATGAATATGTAACTTTGACTAGGTATTTGGCGCGTTAATGAAAGTTGAGAATGCATGTGCAAGAGTCGTATTGAAAGCGATAAATTTTATCCCAATACAAACTCTATGGTCTGAAATGAGTGATACACCTGTTAATTATAAGGGAGAGTGGATCAATGTGCGTGAAATTGTAAGAATGATTATGAAATGAAAACGCGTTAGTAAATGAAATGATAAACAGATTGCAGGCAGGACCAGATGTTAGGAAAACTCAAAGAACCCGCTTTATTTTGGATAGTATGAACGTATTCAACCAGATCCAAATGTGGTACCAACTGTTACTCCTGCAAATCTACTGGTATGTTTGAACTTTGAAGGCACGACAAAATCTTGAATGAATGAGATCAGTTAAGAGAGAATTTCGCAAGATGCAAATGAAATATTTTGCTCATTTGACCGATTTCCAGGTGAATCTGTGGAGAAAATGGGAAAGAGAATTTGTGCGAAAAAGGCAAATAAAAGGCAAGAAGTATAATTTAAATGGTATAGAGTCCCTTTGAAAAAACCTTTCTTTAAGGAAATCAAAGGAGACCCTACAATGACAGTGGAGCGAGAGAGATTGAATCATGGAAATTGGAAGGAATGTCTGTATAAACGACATTTGAGTGAAGAAAATGTGTGAGATTCTTGTATGGTTGTAGAGCATATTGAGCATTTGCTTCTAAAGTGCAACAAAAATGGTCACAATAGGCTTAATTTCGATGCCCTCATGAGTGCAAGGAGTGTGAATGAAATATTTAAAGGGGTATAATGGATATAAGGCTATGAATGAATTTGTTAAAATGAATGGTATTAAAGTATGAAAGCGAATCGATGAGTGAAAGATGAATAAATGAAACTTAAAATGTAAAGAAAACGGGCCAAATAGCGTTATTCTTTGGAGCTCGAGCCATTAAATAAAAATAAAAAAAAATATTTACAATTATGAATCAGACGTTATCAGATCGAAATAGTGCATGCGGTAATAGCAGATTTGACATTACGATATCAGGAATCAATAACAATCTAAAATTCATTTTTAATATGCTTGAATCTCTTCAATTACCTTTTCACAATTCCATCTACGCCATCGGGGTTTATTTCAAAACAACACGGTCTCAATTTATTGGTTGTTCATTGATAACCGTAGCGATTTCAACGTCATTGTCATAGATTATCTTCTACAACAGTAGATTGTCATTTAATATATATTTGCCAACTCCTACTGCTGGAACTACCTGCTGTTGTGGATTAATGTGGTAATCCCTACTAAATGTAACCATTATCAAGCAAATGTAGATATGATAGATATTGATATTCATAGAATACATTTAAGTAGATTAAAAGTTATAGATTCCGTGTAATGTAATCTACTTTGTTGACGGCATAATCCTAAAAGTTGAACACTTAGCAACGACCAAAAACTTAATATGATAAATAATGGCAAGTCTACATTTCGCCCAACAATCGACCAACTTCTTCAAACATCACATGGAAATTCCCTCTTCACTATATTAACCTGCATGGCCCATAATATAATCATATGATTTAGATTTCGTACATACAAATTTCTAGTACAACCGTTTAAATGCAGATGTTGTAACAAGAAATAGGTTTAAACTCCTGTTGAAACTAGACACTTATCAAAAAACCCTCCTATTTCTCGGGCAAACTTCAATTCATTTACTTCATGTAGTAAACAAATTTTCAAACGTACTTCGTTTTGAGACAGACTATCTCACATTAAGTCAAGAAAAATTTATTTACACAATTCCGGCTCTCTCAGATATGAAGTTCATATCAACATAGTGCAGAATGTGGGCGTTTTTCGGATGATATTCACAATTAGACCGAATTCTGCTAATACCGACTCATCAATTTCATAGAAATTTCACTAACCAGAAACATTGAAATTGAGTCGATTCATTTCCAAGATTCGCATTAATTTAAAATTTAAAATAACATCGCGGAATATACAAAAATTGCGCCTTCCCCGCGTCTCACTTTAAAATATTTACATTTATTTATAAACAACACATACGAGAGATTGTATATATAGAACGAATGATAAAATAATTTTGTTCAATTATATTCAATAAAAATATTTTTTTTTTATATTTTTAAATAACTTCCGGTCGGAAGATGAGGGAGATTTGTAAATTTTTAATACATAAGTTCATAAAAAAATAATTTTGCATTCATTGAAAAAATTTGTTATATAAACACACTTCATGCTAGTACGTTTAATCGTTTCTCAAGTTTTGTTAGAATTTCCGTTTAGCTACCATTTATGGCATGGCATCTTGATAAGATATTTTTGGTTCAATAACACGAAAAACACCAACATATTTCGGTTTATGAATTTCATTCAACTTAGTTTCATTCACAACCAGAATCACATAACTCACTATCGTAATAAATTCTTCCACACAATTAGACCATATAACAAATGGCAATGTCGATGGTAATTGTACAAGATAAAAATTTTGCGCAGACCTACAATCAACACGTGTCTGTTGTGTCTACTATATACATACGTACACATGAAACATATGTGGTCTGTCTGTCTTTCTTTTGCGGTTTCTAAAACCACGATGTATTGTACAACAAAACAAAATGTGCAATCTATTAATTTCAACGCGAGACGGCTTTTACAGACTGATTTCGGTATCTTCTCAATACTCTGAATCCATTGGTTTCGATCACTAACCGATTAAGATAGCATAATCGTTTAAGCATAGTCAACTCTTCGTCTAGCGATCGCTCAAACATTCGACCCAAATCAACATGCTAAGTGCGTACTTACTGAACTTTGAATCTGTCTGTTTGTTTCTTTGCAATCTGTTTTGGACCTCAAGGCTCTCGCAACTCTTTCGCAGTTCGCTTACTTATTCATCGACAGAAAAATATTCATCGACTATCTCCAAAAAGAAACCACCATCAACAGCGACTATTATTGGGGACTTTTGGATCAATTGAAGGCTGAAATCACAAAGAAACGGAAAGATTTTCAAAAGAAAAGTGTTGCTTCACCAAGACAATGCACCGTGTCACAGATCGATGAAAACGATGGCAAAATTGAATGGATTGGGCTTCGAATTGCTTACCCACTCTCCAGATTTAGCACCCAGCGACTTTTTCTTGTTTTCAGATCTTAGGAGAATGCTTACTGGAAAGAAATTTAAGTTCAATGATGAAATAATCGCTGAAATCGAACAGTTGGAAAATCGCTATATTCGTTGTATTATTGAATATATGGCTATAAGTTCGATTTACGTAAATCCATATGCACATTGCATAGCACCATGCCATCCTATAGTAGCGCTATTTGGTCAATATGTACATCTCTGTAAAATGACAGTTACGCAGTCACAATGCTGTGTAAAAGTTGAGAACAGGCTATCGAGAACTTTTGCAATCACTACTGGTGTTCGACAAGGAGATGCGCTGTCCCCGATACTTTTTAATCTCATGTTGGAATACATCCTTCGTAAAAGTGAAACACCTCAGGACAACATCTTATTCCGAGAATCCAATCAACTTCTTGCTTATGCAGATGATATCTGTGTGATTGGATTAAATGGCAACGAAGTGAAAGAGATACTTGATCCACTGGAACAGTGTTCAGCTTCCGTTGGTCTCAAAATCAACGAGTCAAAAACCAAATATCTAATCTCGGGTTTTAGAGACCAAGATGCAATTGAATTCAGTAGTGGTAACCACACGTTTGAAGGAGTGATGAGATTCAAGTATCTTGGATCTCTCATCACGCACGATAATAGTGTGGGCGAGGATATCAAGGTCCGCCTTGCGGCTGGCAATCGAGCTTTGTATCCTCTACGTCCACTGCTGAAATCAAAATATCTTGCAAATACGGATAAGCTGAAGCTGTACAGAGTGTTGATCAGACCCGTTGTCATATATGGATGTGAGAGTTGGACCTTGACGGATGAGTACGAAAGATGGCTTCTAACATTCGAGAGAAGAATCATGCGTGTGATATATGGTCCAAAACGCGACGTCGATGGCACTTACCGAGTTCTTTTCAATCACGAGATCAGGAATTTAATGCAAATTCCTGATATCGTGCATGAAATTAAAGGACAGCGAGTACGCTGGCTCGGACACGTTCTGCGTACTGATCCGAACCGAATGATACAGCGAACCTTTAAGGGAGAACCGCCTTTCGGTAGGCGAAGAGGTCGCTGTCGGCGACGATGGCTCCACGGCGTAGAGAGCGATCTGGCATCTTCAAACTGCCTACAACGGTTTGAAGAGTTCGCTCGTGATCGATACCGATGAAGTCAGATTGTTGACACGGTACGGGCCAATAATGGCCTGTAAAAACCGTAAAAAAAAAAAATTTGGTCGGTGGAATTTTGATTGTATGCATAATAATGTTGGAACCCACGTTTCGTACTCACATTTCAAGATTCAATTCTCACAATCATACCTGAGAACGAGTCTGATTAACAACACTATCTACAATTTAGCCTATTCTGATTTGTAAGATATTTCTATTTCAGAAGTAAACTGAATCACATCCATCCTGGTCTCAAAACAGGAGATCAAATAATTATGAAGAAGGTTGAGTTCCAATATACTTAATGAGATTCAAATATCGAGAACATCCTCATTTCGTTGTTGAACACCAGGATCAATTAGAAAGTTTTGTTTCCAATTTGTCATGCAAGAACAACTTTATGTGATGTATATACATCACACAAAATATGTTTAAAATATGGAGAACAATAGCTAGATTGTTATATCACAAAACAATCATTCACCAAAAGCTACAGTTCTACATTCGACAGTAACAGCACGAATTATATATCTGTTGGGCCACTTCACAGATGCTATAACTAAAAGTGGTGCACATGTAATAAGTTAAATTGAGTACCAATCTTGCTTCTGCAAACCATAAACATTTTGTTAAATATATTCTGAACCTTCTTCACTCGTAAAAATCTCGAAGCCAACCATGGTCTACTTAGAATCGGACGAATTCCATCGATTCCAAGATCATCGATTCCAAGATCCACTTGTATTCGGTTTAATTTGTATTGTTAAAGTGCATTACTGACTAAGGTAGAGGATAGTGTCGACAGAAAGACGCAGTACTTGATGGTACATCAATTGACACGTAAGATCGTCGTTTTCAACCTTCTGTTGAACTGTCATCGAGCAACTAGATAGACAACAGATTTACGTAAATCGAACCTATACGTCTTCCGGAAACTGCAACGATTATAGGTTAAAATATGTCTCACAAAACTATAGTAATGGCGGCAAGATCATATTCAAAAGAAGATGATAAATACTTAAATGGTTATTTTATTTCAAGAAGACCTTGCCGTTGATCCATTACTTGATAATTTTTATGACACAATCATTTTCGAACAATTTTAAAATTTCACTTAAAAATTATCACATTTTGATGAAACTTTGAATTCAATTATAAAGAAATCTTCTCGTAATCTCAACGAATACATCGTCTCAAAAGCCGTACGTCTCCGAGTTATAATTTAATACTTGGTGTAATATTTGGTCAGTCGCAATTCACTTGATTATAGTGCCACAAAGTGTTGATTTTTGTCAAGAAAAAATATTTTAAGCTCTTGGAAGGTGATATAGCAAATTGAACGTTTCTGGTTCAATTGAGCGAGTTATAATATAGCGAACATTCGGACATTAAAACATGGTAGGGGAAGTACAATGGTGTGGTAAGCTTTTAAAACAAAAGATGTATGAAATTCGAGCCGTTTTGGTAGCTCCTTCTGAGAAACTGGAGTAATATTTTATAATGGTTATTGTATTGTATTAAGTCTTCATTGTGAATTTATGACATTATTTGGTGGATTGATTTTTTGATTCGAGTGGGAGTTGCTTATTTGGAAATTTTCGTAGGACATCACAATACACAATCCACAAACATGGTTACACATTATTAATTAATAATCACTACAAAATTAATTACCGAAACAACAAAAAGCAATAATTAATATTCTGGAATGCATAACATTGGCGAAATAATTGAATGAAATGTTTTGCCATTTTTACTAATCATATGGAACAATTAAATTAACTATAGTGCATGTATGATGGATACATTGCATAATCAACTTGAATATTGTAATTTCAAACGAAATACAAAAGCTTTGATGTGTAACTTAAAAACGAATGTGCAGTGGTAAAATATCTGTCAAGACAAATATCTAAGAGATCCTTGAAATAAATTCAGACGTACACTCTTAGTCCCGAAATTTGTTTGTTCTTGAAATGAAGCCCAAGATATTCGGTAACCTCAAATAGGAATCGTAATCCAAAGCAGTGCAGTCTATGGGGAGGATATGAAGGACTGGTGTACAAGAAGTGATCAACAGTTTCTACTTCTTTGTTCTCAGTTCTTGGTACTGAGTGAAGTTTAACTTCATTCAAACTCCCTAGTCGATTCAAGGCAATAACCAACGCAAGTTACGCTGAAACAGAATTGGAGTCAATCGCCTTTAGAGAATTTTGGCGGTCAAAAGGATGCAGATACGACAATCTCTGCAATTCATTTTCTATGCATAGAGTGTTGCTCTCAAAATTAAACCTACCAAAAGGGAAAGAGAATTTTTCGAAAGATCAAACAGTAACACACCCACAGCTATCTTCAGACCTGCAGTGGGTGTGGTTTGTATAGTTCCCACAATATCCAGATAAACAACTCAAAACGTTAAGTGAAGTTTCTCTTCAACCTCACTTAATGTATTAGACCACACTCAAAAAGTGCAGCAAAAGAAATAATGGATCTGATAACCGAAACGTTTAGCTAGTACACGCGTCTGGATTTCAAGCCCCATGATTTAACAAATAACTGTTTAGATTTCGAGTAAATATTAAATGCTTTATTGCATTTTCCTTCCAAGTATTTTTGCATATAATTTGCCGATCTAACCAGATCCTCAGATATTTAACTACTGGAATAAATTACAGTATTTGGAAGACTTGGGTTTCCGAGAGTCATTCGTCATTTAAAATCCGTTATTGTTTAACTGTGCTAGGAGTAAGTTGATCACAAGTCACCACAAGAGTGAAAGACATAACTCTACGAATTCTCTCACTACCTAAGTAGGAATTCTCCTTGAATTAAGCTTGGCACTAAACCACCGAAGAAGTCTGGTCTCCATGCCATGTTTTTCAGTAAAACGTTACTAGTAATAAAAATTTCTAGAAGCAAGGACATCAGAATAATAAATCAAAAAGTGAATAACAAATGAAAAAATGCTCGAGGTTGTGAAAGACGTGTGCCAGAAATGCAACATCGACAGTACTTAAGTAAGGTATTTCTAACTATGTAAAATAGATATGGTGTGTGATAGAATATTACACAGATTTCGTACAAACCAAAGTCCTGACGTTAGATACAATATAAAGTGCGCGATTAAAAACAGTCTGTTCGTTACCAGGTTATCAAACATAGAGAAGATGCCAACTTATTCATAAATGAGGTAGAAGAATTTATTGATGCAAATTGATCGATAAGCCCTAGAATTAAATGAAACAACACTAACTGAACTATTTCAAAAATGAACTTACCTAATACCAGACCCTCAAAGGTGTGATACCTTATAGAGATTTGAAGTTCGTTAATTCGGTTTACTAACTACCTTTGATCGATTAACTTAATATTGAACTTTTAAACGATGAATAGCACCTCTATTTATCAATGAAACAACTAACGGTAGGCAACCAAACCAACTGGAGGCTTTATCTTTATCTGATATTTAGTTAGCTTAAGATTAGTTAGCCTCTTATCAATTAAGTTTTTTGTTAATTTTGTGTTATCAAATCCTACTTTCATTTTATCGGCCCCTGAAACCATTAAAATGTGTCATCAAAATGATTAATAGTATAGAGTCTAGGCTTGGTTCTAGAGTATTATGAACCCGTATATCTCAATAGCTTTGTATTTACAAAATGAGGAACAATTCTGAAAGCCTATTGAGATTGAATTACTATTATGCATAAAATCATGATCTTGATGAGCTATTCTCGATCAAAGTTGTCAGTACTAAGCCTTACTTCGTCGATCTGACATGGGTGTTAGGTAGGACTATAAAAGAATGATTCAAATTTGACCAATAAATATTGGTCGATGGTGAGAATATTATACCTAAAATTATGCCAAGATAACATTTTCATCTACGTCGAATGCGTATTTATACACCCCCAACACCATTAAACTCTTCCGCTTAAACAGTCTCCTTCTCTGTATTTTAGTAACCGACAATACAATCATCTGTCAAAAATATTGTCGCATATTTTTCGGTTTTTGACACGCTTAATTTTTCTTTATTTTTCAAATATGTAGAACAAATTAATAACAACAACAAAAATATTGTTTTTGAATTGAAATACAAAACACTGCAGTGTTGCCAAATATACACAAAACAAAAAAATTCAAAATGGAGACGCAATTTTATCTCTCCGTGAATGTAAATAAATTGGTCGGACACTTACTTGTTACCAAAATTTAATTTCCAAAAGTCGGCCGCATCCGATTTTGTGATGCGAAATTGATCGCCTGCAAATAACCCATGGGGAAATATAGCTTTCAATTCGCTCAACATATGGCTGAAGACGAGACTCAATTTGGTTAAATTTCGACGATAGTGCGAATTCTCGTCGAACATTTTCTCTTTGCCCTCTTTAAATAATTTAATGGCTTGTTTACATTTACGCATTAAATTATTGATGAATATATTGAAATGTTCATTCGAATGTAGTACGTGCATTTGATCCTCGTATTTTGAGTAAATTAAGCGTAATCGCTGATATGTATCCGGAAGAATATCGAGTATAAACGGTGGACTATTCTTTAAATTCATTTTGGGCTGTTGGCACAGTTTAACCACCTTATCCATTAGTTTCCATGTTTTGTCGAGAGTTTTTTTGTCGGTCGACAATTTTTGTGGACCACATGCATCACTGAATGCGCCGTGCAATTTCGACAAAATTGACGAAATATTTTTTGATGATTGTTGCATGCGGGCCCGTTTATCCGCCATCTTGGACTTGTTTTTATTTTTTTTCTATATTTTCGATGACGAACACCAAAAAATTTTCGTCGTCGTCGTTTTCACTCAACCAACCAACCACACACAAAAAAGAAACACGAAACACTGTGTAATTCTCACTTTAGAACTTAAAATAAATAATAAATTTTGGGACACAAACACTTCACAAAACACTTAATAATTCATTTAAAACATTTCTAATTCGGTTAAAAGCACTAGGATTTAGTTTTTTACACACACACAAAATTTATCGAAACGAATTCATACTCCTAAACATGATGATTGCTGGAATAAACTTTGACAAATGCATACACACAAGAGAAAAAATTAGAGCGAGAGGAATGAATATTTTGTTTCGACCCGAATCGGTTATGTTGCCTGATGTATGAGTTTTTTTTACGCAATTTACAATTAATTGATAAATCTGCAATAAACCATCAAATCATCGAAGATTGTCTATAACGTTGTTAAAATTAGAATATTTTCTAAAATATATCCATACAGAAAAATAGTTTCTAAGTACACTGACAATTATATTGCAGTTTTAGTCTACGTTAGGCAATACAATAATTTTAGTACAGAATTTAACTAGTTCCACACATTTGCGCTAGTGATGTTAAAATCTGTATGGGGAAACACTCATCCGATAGAAAATTATGATAGTTCCAATCGAAGCGCATCCTTTGCATCATAATAAACTTTACATGAAGGGTTCAATCGTGCAGCTCAAGTTTGTCAGGTCAATAAAAGTGAGTGTTCTTTAACAACTGACAGTTGTCTGGATTTTTATCGACCTAAGGTCTATATAATTATTACAGACGAGCTACTTGGGTCATGTATCACACAGATCTTTTAGCTTCGTCCTTACATGAGTATCAAGTATATCAATGTTCATTCTGCTTGGTAAAAACGGTCATCTCTAAATTTTCGTTAGTGATTCGTAACGGCTATAATGGTATTAGTTTGGGGAACTGGATCACTTAACCAGTTATCTCTGGAGAATAAGTCATTAAGAGACCCCACAAAAAATACTCCTGTTGCGTATGATATTGATTGCTCAATATTATTAAATGTTCAGAGGGAAATAGCTTTAAGGCTTATAACTATTATTTGTTTATATAGAATATCTAGGATGAAAAATAATCTACAGAGCTTGAGTATATGGCCACCACTCATTTAAACACCACTCAAACACAGTGGCAATTTTCAAAACCTGCCTCATAGATTTGAAATTGGTTTTAATGTCTAGTGCAGGGGTGCCATACAAAAAGTATAGATTTAAAAAATACAATGCGCAGTACCACTTTGTTAAAATACTTACTTCCTCAGATAGATTTAGGTTTCTTCAATCTTGAGAACAGTAGCAGCCAATATAATTGGCAATAATTAATGTTTAATGTATAAATAGTGTTGACCTATGAGTTCTGCATTCCTACACGGTCAAAGATGTGTGACCACCAATCGTAATCAGAAGATGAAAATCTGTTTTGAATGTCCTTATTGGAATTCGTACTCGGCCTCCCACTCCAACTGTCACATCTTTTAAAACTGCGCGATTTGGACGCTAGAGTAAAAAATAATCTGAGGATTTATTTAGTGACTACTCGTTGCACGAAAATGTATTACTTATATAAGGCAGAACATATCGTTAACATATCGCAACAGAAGATATCGTTTTCTGTATCGTTTTAAGTGATTCGCTGTTTTTGCTTAGAGGGTGTCATACAACCTGACAAAATGTGTCAAAATGAAACAATTAATGTCAAAATTTACAACAAATACCGTTTTTCCCCGGTCTTTAGAACAGTGTTATAATTTATTAAAAAAATTACTAAAAAGGTTTACCTTGACTATCGCACACAGCCTTAATTATTTATTCTAATAGTTACTTTCAAGTGTTTGGGCTTTAATTTAAGCTAAATAAAACAACGAGGGATTTTTACCTATTGTGAGGTAAATGTTATGAAACTCAAAATATTTTTAATGATTTTCGGGAGGAGGAATGGGAATTTTTGAATGTGTTCATGAACGAACAGAATTGCTTTTATGTAAATAAAGATATGTTGAGATCAGTGGCGTAGCTACAAGGGCGCAAACCCCGCGCTGCAGGGGGGCCCGCAACGATAGGGGGCCCGCTGCAACGTGGTCCCGTGGTCTTTGTTATATTTGTGTATTGATTATTTTGTATTTTTGTATTGATTGTGGACATCCATAATCATTTATCAAATTTACGAAAAAAAACAGCGTTTGCGGGAAGTTTTGTTGAGTCACTGCTTCGCAAACAAAACTGTAGCTGAAAGTCATAGTTTGCTCGTGGATTTATACGTTGAGCATGATCTTGCAAAAACACAGTGCTTTGTGTGGTTTAATCGCTTCAAAAGTAGTGATTTTTACATTAAGGACAAAGAGCATCCTGTTCAACCGAAAAAGTTTTAAGCTGAATGTCAAACGCAAGAAGAACTTGTAGAATCATTGGAAATTGATCAAGCAACAATATTGACCGAGCGCCACAAAAAGATGTTGTTTTTGCATTGTATTGTCACTGGCGATGAAAAATGGATTCATTACGATAATCTCAAGCGCAAAAAAGCGTATCTCAAGAAAGACGAGGCAGGCCCATCGACACTGAAGCCGAATATTCACGGGGCTCTCGCGTATGCGATCAGATATGAGTCAATTATTTTCCACCACGATAACGCTCGGCCACACATTGCGGTACCGGTCAAATATTACGAGAATAACGGATGGTAAATTCTGCTTCACCCGCGTTATAGCCCAGACCTTGCACCTTCCGACTACCACCAATTTCGATTCATACAGAATGCCCTACCCAGAATACGATTCACTTCAAGGTATCGAAAATTGGCTTGATTCGTTTTTGACCGCAAAGCCGTCGCAGTTTTTCTGGGATGGAATCTATAAATTACCAGAAAGATGGGAAAATGTTGTGTTTAGTGATGGGCAATACTTTGGATAAAAAATCTTGTAACATTTTTCCACAATAAAGGCTCAAATAAAAAAACAATCCGGTTTTTAATGCATACCTAATAGCTTCCAGTATTTCATGTTTAAGTATTGACATGTTTATTATTGTTTCTTACGTTACCTGTAATAGTCGCAACAGTGGAACGATTTTTTTCTAAATTGACTTTTATTACTCTGGAGGGAAAGATATGCAAGGTGGAGGGAGGATAGTCTAAGGGCCTACATTAAGTTATGTGGGGAGGCCAAACATTTGTAGTTACGCCACTGGTTGAGATTTATTGCAAAGTGGATTGGAGAATAAACTCGTTAGAATGAGTTTAGGAAGGTTGTAAATCGGCTACCCCAGGAACAAGAAATAATTTCTACAATGATTCCGTAACCTAAACGGGGTAAAGATCCAAATGAGGCAAATAATTATCAAAGTATATGTATGTTGAATGTATTTGTTAAGCTTTTGAATGGAATGTTGAAAATTCGTTGCCATAAACAACACACGGTTACCGTGAGGGCCACTCAGTAAATAAATGTATTGAAAAATAAGAAAGGTGAATATAGACCATTTGATAGTGTGATCCAGTGGAAATAACACCATTAAGTACTTGGTTATAAAGATTGAATTGACGGTTTAATTTTGCAAAGCATTTAAAATGTTTGGCGGAATATAGGGTGTATTGGGAGAAACTGAATCCCAATACACCCTATATTTTGAGATAGATGATTTATTTTACATTGTAAGAGAAAGGGGATATCAAGTTTAGCTGGCAATCGGGCTTTATATCCTCTACGTCCTGTGCTAAAATCAAAGTATCTTGCAAATGAGGATAAGCTGAAACTGTACAGAGTGTTGATTAGACCCGTTGTCATGTATAGATATGAGATTTGGACCTTGACGGATGAGTACGAAAGATGGTTTCTAACATTCGAGAGAAGAATCATGTGTGTGATATATGGCCCAAAACGCGACGATGATGGCACATTCGTTTCAACCACAGGATTTAATGCAAATTCCTGATATCGCGCATGTAATCAAATGACAGCGAGTACGCTGGCTCGGTCACGTTCTGCGTGCTGATATCAACCGAATGATAAAGTGATCTTTGAAGGGAGAGCCGCCTTTCGGTAGGCGAAAAGGTCGCTGTCGCCGACGATGGCTCCACGGCATAGAGAGTGATCTGGCATCTTCTGGTTGCTTGCAACAATATGAATAGTTGGCTCGTGATCAAAACCGATGGAGTTAAATTGTTGACATGGTACGGGTCAAAAATGGCCTGTAAAACCGTAAAAAAGTGTAGAAACTACAAATGGCAATATTTTAAATGAAATGAAAAGGAGAAATCAAAGCGGTGAGGTGTGTAAATCAATTTATAACTCGGAAACACTGGTGCAAACTCGTTACGTAATAATCTTGTTTTTTGTATAGAATTGAAGGATTATTCATTAGAGATTTTTTTTAGAGTATATAGATAACTCATCACTTAAAATATCGCAGGAATGAATGATCTGATATGCTTGCGAAAGATGTACTTGAGTGTGAAATTATTAAAATGTATAAGAAAATGGATGAAAGAGATGTACTTCGCATGTTTCAGGAGAATGTGTAAAATAAATGGATCTATGAGAGTTTGAGCAGAATAAAAAGAAAGAAGTAAAGTGAGTTGATCAGTACACCCCGAAAAACGCCTTTTTTATAAGGAGCTTCAATAGAGAATCATAACGATAAGAACGATTGAGAACATCAGATTGACTCATGAGAATTTGAAGGAGTGATATAATCTATATGGATTATATCACTCCTTCAAATTCTTAATTATTGAACGATTTATGAAATATTTATTATTTATACAATATCTTGCGGCCGTTTACTTCTAGAAACAAAAACTAATCTGGTTAACAAATCACCATAAGTTACGTTCAGGTGTGAGAAAATGGATAAATTGCCGTTAAACAATTCCCCGGATTTATTGATGGTGGAGATAACCAGAATGCTGTTCAATAACCAATTCTTGTCGGATATAGAATTTCATGTTGGCGATAAAGTGATTTATGGCCACTCTTGGGAACTCATAAAACGAAGTATTGTGTTTTGGGAACAATTCTGCAGTAATCTAGGCGAACACAAGCTAATGCCGATTTGTGATGTTTCATACGAAGCATTTTATGCATTTTTAAAATTCATTTACTCGGACGAGTTAGAGATTGAGGAACAACTGATATGCGACATGTTGAAGCTGGCTGTGCGATACAAAATTGTGAAGTTGGAGAATCAATTGTTAAAAATGAGTAATAAGAGTGTGGATACAAGCATAAAACTGTTGGATTTCAGTATTACTACAAAATACCATCTGTGCACTAATTACGTTCTACCTTTCATTCTTCAACATTTAGATCAAAATAGTATAAAAACCGATGCATTTATAAAAATGGAAGGTTTTACGTTGATAAAGATTCTTGAAAGCAATCCCGGTTTCTATCATTTGACAGAAGTTGATCTTATGGATGCGCTCATGATCTGGTTAAATAATTATTTTGAAAAAAATAATACAACTAATCCAAAATCGTACTTTGACCTATATAAGCATTATATTCGCTTTGCTGCTATGTCTGGTGATGATTTTCGCCGATGTTATGGAACGTATCACGATATATTTTCCGACGAGGATATTGTATCAACTATGAAAAGTAGCGTGGGTGTAAATACTAATAGGTGGTTTCAAATGGAAAGTCAACCACGTTTAAAATATCAAGATCCATGGACTACAAAAAATTGTGCATACCGAGAAAAATGGCATTTAACGAAGTTTGAAGTTTTAAATGATTTAATTTTAAAAGGCATACGTTATGGCCGCCTGGATTATGATAACTCAGGGTTTAAAAATCATCAAATTAAAATAAATTCGAGGAATCTTATAACAAATTTAACTGATACCATTCAATTCAAAAATGGTTCTAATGAAAACCTGGTCTGCATGAGTTTCGGTGATTCAATCAGGCTTGTCCCGAACTATGAATATTCGATTGAAATAAATTTGCCCCCGATCGATAATAAGACATTCTTTAGCACCTGCCGGAATCCAAATGTCAATTCTATCGTTACGGGTCCTTCTGAATTCGTTAATATCATGGAAACAGGAGACGAATTATTTGAAATCATTTTTGGTCCATTACAATAAGGCATTAATAAAATGAAAATTTTTTAAAACATATTTGCGTGTATATACTTACCTTGATTCATTATGTTTGTTAAGATCTTGTTTTTCTATCCCATATTCTGTCTTTGCTTATAATCCTTAGACACAGTGATGTGTCACACTACTATTCGTCCAAATCTTATGAAGAACGATCTGATTCATTGCATTGAATCAACTATCCGAACACTTAGCCAAACAGCTTGCAATGATGGCTCGTATTGGCATTATATACCACTAAAGGTACCACACATGATTGGACTATGGGAAGCGGCAATAAGGTCCTCAAATGGTTAGAACACTGCGGCATGGAGTGGGAGGTACCGGATTCGAATCTCGATAGAGGCAGGATGCAAAAATGAATTTTTACCATCGATCGTCTGGGGCGGTACGATCGGTGGTAGGAAATAACTCATCTGAGACCCAGTTGAGGTTAGAATCCGTGTGCCGTCCCATCTTCCATGCCAGTTACTACGTAAATCGGACCTATAGTCGGAACGTACAGTATATAGGGGGAAGTCACAATGGGCCATTAGAGCCTGAGTGACAGACAACACTACAAAAAAAAAAGGTTCCACTTTGTTCCTCCATCAAATTATGAGGTTCGAGTGCCTCAATACTGACTGTTGTTCGGTCGCTTAATTTTGTAGCTTCTCGATTGAAACCCACATGTTAATTAATATGGGCTGAAAATCGTGGACGTGGAATTCGTCAACTTCATGTGAACCAAAGGAGTACAGAGGCAGCCATCTAACCGTTTTCATTACATTTACGCAATAGCGTTTGGCAAGGAAAATGCAGATATTATTTGAACGTAATGCAAACTAGCCCAGTCACAGGTCATATCCAGAAGAACCCCTCAGCACTATCGTTAATGTCGTCGCGCGTCTTCATTTTCTCGCAGCCTATCATGATGTCGAAGAGATAGCGTCTCTCCGGCTGGATTCGCACCAGCCTCTCTTTAGACCACTTATACTTAAACCGAGTACTCTAACCACTTGACCATTGACTCGTACGACGTGTAATGATTAATATGCATATTCGTATCGATATTGTTAAAGATCTGTAGTCTACCGAGCTACAGTAAACACTTGTTCATTGTACAAATATTATGTTATTAGTTATGTTTGAAAATAATTCGATATGATAAGCACGCATAAGCAATTGCAATGTACTTACTATCCAAAACTTGGATAACCGATAAGGGGATTGAAGTATGACAACATTGGTTTTAAATTATCAGTTGATTAAAAAAATTGAAAGTGCTAGGTAGTGCAAGCAAATAAGTGACCATTAATAAAAAATGGATAAAGTTCCGTTAAATAATTCGCCCGATCTGTCGATGGAGGAAATAACTAAGCTACTCTTCAATAACAAGTTCATGTCGGATATACAATTCAAAGTTGAAGACCAAGTGATCTACGCTCATTCGTGGGAGATAATGAAACGTAGCATTGTCTTTCGTCAACAATTTCGAAATAGTTTGGGTGAAAAAAAATTTATATCGATCGCATGTGTGTCGTACGAAGCCTTCTACCAATTTCTAAAATTTATTTACACCGATGAATGCAACATTGAGGAGGACCTGATTTACGACATATTGAAATTGGCTGTGCGATATAAAATTGTTAAGTTGGAGACAGCAGTGTTGAATATAACGAAAAATGTTACTAAGGACCTAGCATTGTTTAAGTTCGGGATTCTTAATAACTACGAGCTAAGTACTAATTTTGCATTGCACAGAATTTTAGGTTTTATGACCACGGAGGATATGAAGACGAGCTCATTTTTAAATACGAATTCGAAGGTATTGGGCGAGATACTCAAAAGTGATATCGGTTTACAAAATATGACGGAGGTCGATTTGTTCACCGGGCTCATACATTGGATGAACATAATATGTGAAGAAAACGATATTCCACGTACGGAATGTCGTCGGCTATTCGATAAATTGATTCGTTCAATTCGCTTTCCAACCATGACGGCGAACGAATTTCAACGTTGTGTTCAAAAACATCCGGACGTATTAACAAATCTCGATATTGGAAATATTGTGCGACACAGTTTAGCTGTTCCCGATTCAAATTGTATTTGGGTGACGAAGCCACGTCTAAAATATCAGTTTCATAGTCGAAAACTAAAATCTACAACCAAATCCAGATGGATAACCAGGTTTACAGTTGCGGAAAAATTAATGCTAAACGGCATACGACATGGTTTGCCATTTTCTAATACTTCGGACTATCGAATACGAATTACATCGTACAATCACTCAACAGGCGGCACCGATAGTCTAAAGTTTAAATTTAAATGTTCCGATCGAGCACATGACATAATCAGTTTCGGAGATTCAATCAAACTAACACCGAATTGTGAGTATTCGATCGAAATGATATTTTTTCCGTCGAACCAAAATGAGGAGTCATTTATAATTTGCTGTCGAAAGTCAGACATTAATGTTTCGGTTACCAGTCGTCGGAATTTAGTCACATTTTTCGAGATAAGTGAAAATCTATTTGAAATTCATTTCAAACCATTATCTTTAATAAATATATAGTTTGAAACGAAGTTTGAAATTTTATTGAATTGAGAACTTTACCTATATACGTAACTCAAGCCACAAGGTGAGCTGTTCCTCACTAATCTCTTCATAGCATGGAATAATCGAATCGGTCTCTGTCGTTTAATTTTCGATGAAGTTATGGCTCAAAATAATCCCAACCTAGCCAAATCTACTATTCCGAGCTCTTCTGTGAGAAGACTTCATACGCCAGCTCTTCTATTTGTTCAGATGCAGGTGATATTGCAGTTCATGTTTTTCGGCACCAAGGTACAGAAACTGGAACATTAACAATGCAATTTGTTATGTGAAGAAAAGTAACCAGTGAAACAGAGTAGATAGTAAAAGCATTAGCTTTGGGTCTGAAGTTGGAGCCGACAAGAAAATGTTTCATCACATGAGAAATTTAGATGACGCCACTAACCAACCAGCACAGCCGACATGGGTAGAAGTGTATATTGGAAATGATGAAGGCTCAAACATTACAATGAGCATTTAGGTTATCTGAAGTCATCGGCCAGACGAAACGAGTTTTTAGTGATGTAAAAAGGTAGAGGCAAACAACCACAATGATATAGTTGCGAATATCTTCCCAAAACAGTCGATCCAAATTAGTCACACCACCACTAACAGATGAACCCTTCAAAGTAACATGAATACACGGGTTATAGCTACGTGAATTGTAGTCAGCTGCTAAACGACTTAGTTGATGTGATGATATCTTGTTGTGATTGCTTACGCCGAATGAAACAAGACAAGTAGCGACTTGATATTCGAACTCAAGTGAAAGCGCCTCCCTCTAAATTTGACTGGTGTACATTGCAAAACTTGTATCACCGTCGACCCATTAGCTGACGACACTTTGTTTGATAGTGAGATATATCGATAGTTCACTGTTTCGACTCGGTATTAAGTTCCAATTGAAGGTTCGTCTCGCTCAAATCAATTTAGAAAATTTCTTAAGACCTTGAAGGCTTCAGATCAATTCCTCATTCGTTGGTTTTGGATATTACTTGACTTTCTTTATTGAATTGATTTCTGTTGAAAATTCTAAAAATTGAATTGATTTCTGTTTAACTTTTGTAACTTAAATTTCTGTTTTACTCAGTAAAATCTTTCAACCGAACTATTCCACCACAGTTGATAACTGGATACATAATCCAACAATTCATTCAACTGGCTTATACCTGAAGATATGAGACCATCACTATTGCAGACGTTCGCAATCTGTCCCACTTTGCAACAAATTCTACACTCGACAGTCAACTATTCGACATTGCGATTTCAGAACGACTGATTTCGCCAGGTGTTTGAAATGATTCGAGTTCTATTCGGCTAGATGACATGTTAGGATCAATTCTTTACAAGAGTTTAACCGCGAAAACCAAAGTGTAGCTCAGCTGATATTGAAGCTGCAAACATTAATCTTTACTCTCACACTGAAGTGGTTTTCCTTATGGTTCCATAATTCCTTCCTTCTGAGGATTTTACATATCTTGTAACTCGGTGTAATGTTAAAAACATTCCTTATGTTGTGATGCCAGTGCACCACAATCTATGGTGAAGTACGAACGTTAAGAATAGTTGTTCTGCTCTGCTAAACCATTTAAGTTCCTCTGAATTGGATATCCTTGATGTTGGATGTAAGCCTACTTTTTTTTAACTCTGCTCGCAAGCCGGTGATTGACATTAGTT
This sequence comes from Tipula lateralis, assembly GCA_963932295.1. Taxonomy (NCBI): domain Eukaryota; kingdom Metazoa; phylum Arthropoda; class Insecta; order Diptera; family Tipulidae; genus Tipula; species Tipula lateralis. The sequence goes on along the minus strand of OZ010738.1, from coordinate 8,141,365 downwards.
TGCGTTCCATGTCCTTCACTGAATTTATATTGAACTCGAGAGTGACGAATGATATTTTCACCTCCGATCATTAATGCAAATACAACTGCGTGTGGTCACTTTTCTGGATACTGCGGGAGCTCTTCATAATATTTCATTCGTCTTGATTACGAATGCATGTACTATATTTGGTATTGGGCCTACCATCATCAAAGTTTTTCGAGTATAGTACCTCCCTGGGAGAGATAAGCGTTCACTGATGTGACTTCTGGGCATGACGATCTGATTCTGACAGTATCAGGCAAGCACCTGATCGTCTTATCAGATTTATAACTCAACATGCTCATCTCATTATAGAATAGTGGTGTCTGGATAATGTTCTAAATGTGAACCCGTCCAAAACACTGTAGTCTTTTCTGTGAAATTTCTTTTCGGAAATAAAATTAATTATTCAGCCTGAATCAAACAAATAGAGATATATGGTTCCTCATGGATGTTGCTGTCCGGATTTCAATCGCTTCTGATTCACGGATATCTACTTTTCTGCCTTGGTTCAAACTCCAGTTTGGTTAGGATGCAGAAAGCGTCTGGTTAATGAAATCCTTGATTTGCACCATGGGCTGTTTGGGAAATTGAGTGCTGAACCTTGAAAGGTTCCAGTCAACTTAAATAATAATAATATTTATCCTTGCTGGGAATATAGACATTATTTGCATTCAGAGTCACATCATTTACTGAAAACCACACTTAAACGGCATTCTTCGAATTCTGTTCTGTGTCCTCAATAATTTTCAGGTGTCTGGAATGGTTCTAGTTCTATTCTACTTTGCTGAGAATAAAGACACGATTAGAGTTAGACTGTTTTCGGTTTACTTAAAACGTACATTTATCAGACTTTCTGAGGATTTTTCCTAGGTCCTCAATAATTTTCATTGGCCTGAAATGGTTCTAGTTAGAATTTGCTGGGATTTGAGAATCACACCATTCTCGATTGACTGAACATATTTAATCTCTCACAATCCCTTTAAGATTTAATTGGGGTCCTCTAGAATTTTCAAGTGCCTGAAATGGTTCTAGTTCTACTCAACTTTGCTGTGAGTATGGATATGATAAGCATTGAGTCACACCATTTGCGATTTACTGAAAACGCTTAATCTTTCACACTTGAAGGGATTTAAATTGGGTCATCTAGAATTTTCATGTGCCTGAAATGGTTCTTATTACATTCGAATTTGCTAGGAATATGGACATGATCTGAAAGTCAAAATTTTTTCGGTTTACTGAAAAGGTACATTCATCAGACTTAAAGGGATTTATTCCGGGTCGTCTAGGATTTGTAGGCGCCTGAAATGGTTTTATTTTAATTCAACTTTGCTGACAATATGGATATGATTAGCATTGAGACCATTTGCATTGATTACCATATGCGGTTGACTGAAAACGTGGTTTTGGTCCTCAATAATTTCCAGGTGCCTGAAAGTTTCTAGTTCCATTCCACTAGAAGATATGTTAGTTAATTTTGCTGGGAATATGGACACTCTAGTCATGTAGGATTTTGGGGTGTCTAAAATATAGCTTTAGAAAAATTCATGATATTGGGCTTGGACTCAGATGATTCACTAGCTCGGTGACGTTCGTCGGATTGAGCCGTAATAAATAGTGTTGTGGCGATCGTTTAGAGTTGAATCACCTTTCGATAGGTGATAATTGCTCAAAATTATATGATTGCCAAGTCGTGCCTAATTAATGTAGATCGAATCATGTTTACAGTCCCGTGTTGTCGAAGACTTAACATTTTACAATCGTTGCGACGATTAATACAATTTTTATTTAATTATAATTGTTTATTATAATAAAATTTACAATTAAAAAACTTATGATAAATATTAATTATTAATTATAGAAAATAAAAAAATAAAAATTAATTTAATTATGCGTACTTAAAAGTCTAGCGTAATAGGTTCTATGTTTAATGGGTCCGCGTAAATAATCGCGGCCATTTCATTTTTATTACACGCAGCTATCATTTAATTCGATTTGATTTTTGTTATCATTTAGGACAATAAATAAATAATTTAAAAATGATTTAAAAAAAAAATACAAAATGTTGGCAACTAGTGTATTCGAAACTCCTTAAAAATTATATTAAGATTGAGAGTGCTCCTTCTATCCCACTCACTCACTCTCTCTCTCTCTCTATCGCTGTTACTAACTACTTGTTTTGTGTATGTGTATGTATATTATACTAGAATACTAAAAACGATTCTGACGAGTCCCTCCGCTTAATATAAATAGTTGTGACTTGGTTCATCTGGCCGTCCGCACGGGCCATAATATTTTCGCTGCACCACAGTCCGTGCTCGACAATTCTCAATCTCTAGGAAACATTCATTCGAATAGGTTTTACCGTCCGAACCGCATACCGGTTCATATTCTTGCGGACACATTCGGGCACAGCCCTTGTATTGGAATGCGGCTAGACACCGTTTCATGGGCACGATAAACATGTGTTTGCCGCAATTTTCCTTGCGCATATGACACTCGGATCGATAGATTTTGTTGTCTGAGCCGCACAAAAATGCTGCCTGTTCGTCGCAATCGGCGTTACAGTATTCGGTGGTGACGCAATTTTTGAGCGAAACTGGCACAACTAGTAGGCCACAAGTTTTTTGTTTCATTTCGCACAGCGATTTGTAGGCATTGCCATCGGACGCGCATATCGGACCGTTCTCCTTCTCCTCGGCGGTACATTGTTTGTCACAATCGTTTTTGTCCGATTTTAGTTTTGTGCATTGTCCAATGTGCGCCATCTGTACTCCGCGTCTGAAAAAAGGAAAAAATATTGTTGTACAATTTGTCTAAATCACCTGACGTGTTGTGGTATGGTAACAAAACTTACAGACAGGTAGCATGCGATAGCTCGCACTCCGATGCGTACGTTTTGGCATCGGTGCCGCATATTTTGTCCGCCTTAGCTTGTGTGTAGTACGTCGATTTGTCATTTGTTTTGCACTGCGGAATTAATTTACATCGATTGAGGCGTGACCTACACCGATCCATGGCAACCTGTTGAATCGGTTTACGTTGTGTACCACAATTTAACATTTTCAATTCGCATAGCGATGAATATATATTGCCATCGGAACCGCACACTAGCTGTTGCCCAGTTTTGGGACAATCGGTTGGACACTCTTCGATTTGATTGCTGCCACTGCCGCCAACTCGTTGCTCTTGCGACATACAAAATGAGATGGGCACCTCGAATACATGTCGGCCACAATTCGATGCCTTCATTTTACACGCCGATGGATAGAGGCGACCGTCCGAACCGCATGTGGGACGAGCGACACGCCAACATGATTCGCGACAATTGCGTGTCGATTGGCAGTGTTTTCGATTTGTGCGCACAACACCTTGGCCGCACGTTAAAATTTTCATTTGACACGTTGAATTGTACACGTTGCCATCGGAAGCGCATACCGGACCATCTTGTGGTGCACTTTTACAATCGACCGGACATGATTCGCGTATAGCGCTTGTGTTGGCGCACGGGCCGACATGGGCCATTGTTACGGCTGTGATACCAACGCGACATGCTTGCACGCGTAACATGCAACGATTTAAATATGTTCGACCATCGGTGCCACAGACGGGATCTTTTTCGGTCGGACATCTATGGTTACATGTTGATCCTTGTGATCGTTCGCAACCGAGCGGCGACTCCTGCAATTATCCATAGATACAATAATAAACAATAAGTCCGATTTATATATATCTTACCTTGACATTGTTGTTAGAATATTTTGAGCATGTCTTCTTCTTCATTTCACACAGGTTGGCATAGACGATGTCGTCGGTACCGCAAACAGGTTCTTTTGGTGGTCCACCAGCTGTCGCCGGACATGATCGTGGACAATTGTTTGATATGGCTCGATTCTCCCGTTGTGCTGGGCCAAAGTATTTTTCGGCTGCCTCGCCCGATGTAATATTGCCGTTTTCTTCGTACTCGAATGGCACCAATACTGAAAAGAGAGGACAAACACATAACGTCTTAGTTTTGAATGCGTAATCAATTTGTAAATATCTGTAGGTCGTGCGAATCTACTTTTCTCACACATCAAGCAGTTCTCAATCTATATATTTGTACAAGATATATGATCTAACTGTTTTCTACTTGTTGCTTATTTAATTTTTTTTATTTCATCTTGTTATAGATCATAAGATTTGGCATTGTCTGTATGTATATAGAGGTCATTCGGCTAAGAAGAAATTTGTTGTTGAGTTTTCGTGCGCTCTATATGGACGATTGAGTTTTTGATATGAAACGAATCCATTAAATCGTCATTAAAATTTTTCATCAAACCCATTGTTAAACGGGTTTTGTTCGTCTATACTTATACACTATGCTCGGTTCATCTCGAGGGTTAACAGCTTTTGAATATCGGACGGAATAAATTTGCATATTTTGAATTGGAATGTGCGATGGTGAGAAATTATTGATTTATGTGTTATGTGTGCTCGCCGATCGTTTCGGGGAAGCTGAGTGCCAATTAATTATTGTTTTGGAATGATCGCGGAAACTTGATGCGATATCGTGCGCAAATTCTGTTTCAAAATGATTTATAGGTTCAAACCACTTTGAACCTATAAATCACCTATATATAATACCACATATTTGTGTATTGATTATTTTGTATTTTTGTATTGATTGTGGACATCCATAATCTGAAAGTAGCTGAAAGTTATAGTAGCTGAAAGTTATAGTTTGCTCGTGGATTTGTATGTTGAGCATGGTCTTGCAAAAACACAGTGCTTTGTGTGGTTTAATCGCTTCAAAAGTAGTGATTTTGACATTAAGGACAAAGAGCATCCTGGTCAACCGAAAAAGTTTAAAGCTGAATGTCAAACGCAAGAAGAACTTGTAGAATCATTGTAAATTGATCAAGCAACAATATTCAGACGTTTGAAAACCTTGGGATTCATCCAAAAAAGATGGGAAATTGGGCGACATACGAGTTGAAGCCAAGAGACGTTTGGAAAGACGATTTTGCATGTTCGAAATGCTGCTCGAGCGCGACAAAAAGATGTTGTTTTTGCATCGAATTGTCACTGGCGATGAAAAATGGATCCATTACGATAATCTCAAGCGCAAAAAAGCGTATCTCAAGAAAGACGAGGCAGGCCCATCGACACTGAAGCCGAATATTCACGGGGCTCTCACGTATGCGATCAGATATGAGCCAATTATTTTCCACCACGATAACGCTCGGCCACACATTGCGGTGCCGGTCAAATATTACGAGAATAGCGGATGGGAAATTCTGCCTCACCCGCGTTATAGCCCAGACCTTGCACCTTCCGACTACCACCTATTTCGATTCATACAGAATGCCCTACCCAGAATACGCTTCACTCCAAGGTATCGAAAATTGGCTTGATTCGTTTTTGACCGCAAAGCCGTCGCAGTTTTTCTGGGATGGAATCCATAAATTACCAGAAAGATGGGAAAAAGTTGTGGGTAGTGATGGGCAATACTTTGGCTAAAAAATCTTGTGACATTTTTCCACAATAAAGGCTCAAATAAAAAAAAATCCGGTTTTTAATGCATACCTTATAGCTTCCAGTATTTCATGTTTAAGTATTGACATGTTTATTATTGTTTCTTACGTTACCTGTAATAGTCGCAACAGTGGAACGATCTTTTTCTAAATTGACTTTTATTACTTTGGAGGGAAAGATATGCAAGGTGGAGGGAGGATAGTCTAAGGGCCTGCATTAAGTTATGCGGGGAGGCCAAAAATTTGTAGTTACGCCACTGCTTGTAATTCAAATGTTGTACAATGAATGGAAAGTTTGACAATCGAAGGGCATGCCATGATTTTGCATGATGTTGTTGGCAATCGCGTAGTTCTGTCACATAAGAGACCTAATAGGTGGTATTGGGAACCATCTTGGATGAAATATTATTCAAACACGCTGGAAAACGTTCTGAATCATTGATTTCTCCGATAGTTTTTACATATTTTCAACCTCAGATTTGGTGAGAGGTTATCACCTGTAATGTGATCTGTCAACTGGGAAAGCTAAACCTATAGAGCTTATATTCCTTGCAAGGCTAGACAGTAGGCTGGGCATCATAGAATCGATTGGGTTGCTGTCGAGAAAGTGGTTACAACCCGAGGGTATCCATAGACACTAACCATGTTTACCGATTAAAAGGAAAATGGAATGGAAACCTCTTCCTTCTCTCCAGCATGCCAGTGTGTACCTTAAAGCTCAGGAGCCCTGGGATGTAAAAATGAAATAACAATTAATCCTTAGCTATCGTATTAGGCTCGAATCGGAAAATGGAATATCATAAAACTAACGGAAACCTCAAAGCTATGATATGGTATCCTCTGATAGAGACGACACACATGATCAAGATAATTGGGATTGGAAGCAGTTAACAGCAGAATAATAATGGTAAGATTCCATTTAAAAATAAGAAACCCCAGCCAAATCAATGCTATGCCTCAACCGAAGATGGCGGATGAAACAACAACAAAAATAAATTCTATACGAACATTAGCAAAAACAAACCGGAGTAACGTTCAAAATCATACAAGAAAATGTTATTGCCAAAAATGGAACAAACGACACCGATCTGTCACCCTATATTGGTTCACAATGCGTTCGATTCTGTGCCAATAATGGGGAGAGACTCGTCATATTATATTCGACATCAAAAATCTACATGGGCACCACCGGATGACAGAACTGAAAATCAGCTAGACCATACATATTAATCAACAAGATATGCTCGTAACATCATTAAAAGATGCTAGAACAAAGAAAAGAGCAGACGAACACAGCCTGAAGAAGCCTAAATCAAAACTGCCATGGAAATACTCAGCTACCAAAATTACAATTGGAAACCTTAGTCTTCTAATGACAAAAAATGGGGATTAACAATTAAACTCAATGATCTGGAATATGCAGTTGGTCTCATATAAATCGCGGTTCGATTGGTGGTGCAAATGAACTCATCTGAGGTTAGAATCCGTGTGGCGTCCCATCTTCCATGTCAGTACTATAGTAGGCTGGCATGGAGCTATGCAATGTGCAGATGGTTTTTGCGTAAAATCGGACCTAAACCCGGAACGTCAAGAAACAAGTAGAATGTCACAATGGGCCAATTGTGCCTGAGTGACGGATAACAAAAAAAAAATACCTTGGTACAATAGCGAAAATGGATGGGAGCAGAACATGTAACATAAAGTCTAGACATCTTCTGTCCTATCACAAGACCAACTCGTGTGTGAAATCAGTACTACTGTAGGTGATCGTAACGAATGGTGTAACACTATAACGAGCATTGAACTGTATAGAAAAACCAATCAGTCAGACAAAGAGAAGGAGCTAAAGAGACGAAAGTGAAGATGTATTGACCATAACCTTGGTAGCTGAAGCGAACCAATTTGGGGAAATATACAGGGTGTCCGCCGAGAAGGTATATTTAATGTCGGCAATTATGTATGGAATACAATATCAGATAAATGTCCGCCTGGGTTAGCCTAACAAATGCGAGCCCTTTTGAGCACATTTTTCATTACATTCTCACACATTTCAAGCGGTATTTCATTAATTTCTTCCCAAATATTTGGATTGAGTTACTCAAGCGTTTCTGGTTTGTTTACATAAGCCTTATGCTTTTCAGATATCCCCACAAAAAGAAGTCCGGAGCAGTCAAATCAGGCGACCGTGGAGGCCAATCAACATCACCATTTTTTGAAATAACTTGTTGTGCAAAGAGGTCTCGCAGTAATTCCATTGTAATCCTGGCTGTATGCGATGTGGCATCGCCTTGTTGAAACCACATATTAATAAGCCCAAAGCATGCAGTTGTGGCGTTAAAAAGTTTTCAATCATATCACGATATCGCTCCCCATTCCTCCTGACCAAATTGCACGCACTAGACTTTTTACATTTTTAATGGATGTAAAGGTGACTGATGAATAATTTGAGGGTTTTCCATTGCCCAGAATCGACTATTCCGTTTATTCACATATCCATTCAAATGAAAATGTGCCTCGTCACTCATTATGATTTTTTCATTAAAATCGGAATTGTCATGGGCGAGCTGTAACAACCTATTGGCATATGTATGGCGGCGTAAATGGTCTTGTGGAAGAAGCTCTTGTGTTAAATGAATCTTAAATGGAAACAAATGCAAATCATTGTGCAAAATTGTGGCCAAATTTGTTCTTTGAAGAACAAGCTCATGAGCACGGCGTCGAATTGAGGTTGATGGATTGTTTTGAACACTTTCTTGAGCAGCAGTAATGTTTTCTGCCGATCTTGCAGGACGTTGTGGCCCATGCTTGGGCCTATCACCTGCAGGCCCTCTTTCTTCGAAATCATTCACTACACGATAAATAGTGCGTTTTGTTGGCACGTTGTTTCTCCCAAAAATTTCACGTAACTGTCGCATCGTCCCAGTAATCGATGATTGATTAAGATAAAATGTTTTGACGGTTAAAACACGACTGCCAAATATGAACTGTCAAGACTAACGTTTACAAAAATAGCGGCAAAACAAAGTAGTATACCTTCCCGGCGGACACACTGAAGCTTTTAGCCCCCAACATAGTAAAATGCTCTAGCCTAGTAGACGCCCTATGATCGTTTATTCGTGTATTCGAGATACACGAATAAAATGTCGTTATCGTTCACTCACCTTTATACCACGCATCGTTCACTAATCGGTTCAATTATACAAACACAAAACGTTCGAAAAAATACAAATTCCATTTTTATAGATAAATCAACAAAATCTCTTAATCACGATCTGATCTTCCACTCGTCTATTGTATCTATTGTATATATGCATATCGAACGAGATCAATTTAAAGTATTTTCCATTTGTTATGTGTGCGCTTAAGAAATACATTAAAACGACCATTTACGTACATATACACAATAGACAAGATGAAAACGGTATTGTGGTTGGTTGGTACACAACAAACGTAAACTTAGAATCAACAAGAAAAACAACTTAAGACAATTTAAGATGAATTAAAATTTTGTCATTTTGTTTATAACACAAGACATGTACGTATGTTAAGATTTTGACTGACATCACAATGCGTACATTCCTATATCGATAGGTACAGGTATGTATGGTGTTGATTACGCTAGTTACTGGTTTAAGAAGCGCGCGAAGATATGCAAAATTCGTTAGAGGTCAAAATATTTATGACATTTCCGAGACATGCTCGATTTCTCTAATCGGCATACCATTCGCGCATGTATACATATTCAAACGTCTTACATACAGCTACTTTATCTTAACATAAAATCGTCATATTTATGTGTCTAAAGCGGTCTCTCTCATTCCTTTCGTTTATCGTTAAAACAAAAATTAAATGTTATTGTTTCGACTTAAGCGCGCATAAATCTTATTAAAATAATTTTAAATCATCCATCTCATAAATTTCTTCTCGATTTACATATACGAGTATGTATGTGCTGTAGATGCAACGTTCGCTATATATTTCCTCATTATTAAGTGCAATTTTCTTTGTTTATTTGCACAAGAAAATGTTATAAGTCTTTAAGACTTCTTAAGATTGCGAGTAAATGCACAACAGCGACAGCGAAAATAATTTCATTCCTACACACATATGTGACGTAGACGTGCATGTATATATCGTAATGATGAGACAGGTATGTATATACGCCGACTGGAGCCAATTCGGTTATGCGGTTTCAAACTCCTGGTGCGGTGATAAAACACTGCGTCTTAAACATTTCAAACATCTTTATTATATTATACATCCAAAGGTCCATAACTTATGTTGAAATATGTAAATGTCTACATAGAGATACATAAGTCTGCAATGCAAATGATTTTAAAGAAAAAAATCTTGAAAAACACCTTCGAGCAGATCGAATTGAGTTATAAAATTTACATATTATTTAATCAAGATCGTGAGAGATTGGTGTTGTTGTACGGTTGTAAGAATTTTGGATGCTGTTTGGATATTTTTGGATTGGAATTCCAAGAAAATGGAATTGATGTTTTCTTTTATCGAACATGCATACATATATTTTATGTATGAGATACAGGTGGTCATTGTAGAGAAATCTGCTTTGATGGGCTGTTGATCATACCACCACCTGTTCCTATCTATGACATTATACTGTTGACTCTGGTTGAAGTGGCACAATTCGACTACATTTATGGGCCTATTATAATCAATTGGGATAGTAAAACATCCCGAAGCCAAATGGACCATGTGTTGAATTTTAAACAACGGGCGCGGGTTATCCATGACGTGAGATCTTATCTGGATGGTTACTACTTACGAATTTTGATGACGTGAGATCGTCATCAAAATTTGTAAGCAGTAACCATTATCTGGTTATTGCAAAGCTACGATGGAAATTTTCGTACAAGTCAGAGAAGTCATGGGAGTATACAACGCTATTCTCCTGTGACGGTCTGATAAATGAAGAAACGCAACGAAAATATCAAGATCATGTCGGCAATATGATTTTGCGATCTAATTACCGATCTGATTAGGTAAGCGAACATTTTCTGGAAAGTATTGAAAACCTCGGTTGCTGTCCATTCTCGGCTTAGTGAAAACTACGCCCAAATGATTGGTTTGATGCGGAGTGTCGTGTTGCTGTTTGCAAGAAGAAACAAAGCAGTTCTTGCTAGGAGGACAGCTAAACGCATTTGTAGACAGAAGAAGCGCGAATGGTCGAAGTCTAAGGTCTTAAGAATACAATAACTCAGCAATAAGCACAGTTCACGTGGTGTTTCTTAAAGTATTCACCGAATTGCACCATACCTTAGGATCTCGGTCAACTTTCATTCGGGACCAGGATGGAAAACTTAGTGTTAACGTCGATGCGGTACTCGACACATGGCGCAAGAACATTTTACTGTCTTACTTAATACCGTAAAAAAAGCAGACCTAGAACTTCAGAATTTACTTTCTGCCTCCGAATGTCTATCTAGTTCCAATATAAAACTAGAGCTTTTTAAATTACCTGGCTTCGAATTTTACTACAAACAGGCAACAATCGCCCATATATCGCAGAACCATTATGCAAAACTAGTTTTAATACTTTACATAGCATTTCTATCCTGGTATCCGTGCTACTTGTTAATTGATTACTGCTCGCTACTTTTGGTCTAGTATGAACAAGGACGTGGCCTATTGGGCACGAGTCTGTCTAGCCTGCCAAAAATCTGAAGTCCAGAGACATACAAAAAGGCCTCATGGAATTGACATAGGAATTGTTGGACCTCTTCCACAATCTAATGGATACACTTAAATACTTACCTGTGTTGTTAGATTTACTCTCTGGCCCAAAGCATATTGCATGACTGACATGTGTGCAACTGCAATAACTAACACATTTGTTCAAAAATATGTATCAAGTTTTAGCGTTCCACTTGACATAGCTACGGATCAAGGAACGCAAATTTGAGTCCAAACTTTTTACGGTTATGAAGATCATCAACAGAAATGGTCAATGGCACCGCCATGCAGAATCTCATCCCCACATCAACTAGACAGACAAAACAAACAGATATTTTTGTTCCTAAATCGCTCGAAAATTGCGATAATGTCTTTGTTAGGGTTGATAGAGTTCGAACAAGGTTTCAGACTCCTTACGACGGGCGCTATAAAGTAAAAAACTATTTATGCAGGTAAACCAGCTTTTGCATTTTCTTTGTGAAATCCGTTTATGGTGCTGAACTCGCTATAGCTGTAATGTAATGTACAACCCAGATCGTAAACACATTTTAGTCAGACAATTATAAGTGAACTTTCCAAAAGCCCACGACCCACTCATTTGAAAAAGTCTAAAATGACGATTATCAATATCTTCGTTGCTTTCGTCCCTGGTGCATAATCTCTTTCCCGGAGATTATTGCTATGATCAGTGTTTCGTTAGATACGTTTTTTATTTGTGGCACCATTGATCGATCGGTTATGAATTGTTCCATGGAGAGACTTTAAAACAGATAGCTCACTGTTGAAAGCCATACGGAAGTTGAAACGAGCCACCTCGGTACTCAATAGACCCAACAACTTCAAGTTATGTAAAATAAATTACAAAGTGCGGAAACAAATAGAGCCTTTTGCCCAAAGGTCTGTTTGCATAAATGCCTATACATTATCACACAGCCAAGCCGCCTTCAAAGCTCTAGGGTCTCATACCACAAACATTCAGATGAGTATCAGTGAACACTGGAGTCGAGAGGGATGACAATGGTGCTATACTACTGTTTTCATAGGACTGGAACCTTTTTTAGATTCACTAAGATAAAACTCTTATTACGCAGACTATAAAGTCGATGGCAACTATAAAGTCGATTAAGAGGTTGAGAGCAACAACAAAAATATCTCAAAAGACTAACGGCTGTTACAGCAACTAGAACTATAACGATTATTAGAAGCCACACGCCTTCTCAGGAAACTACATAATATAAGGTTTGGGATAAACAGTATAACACAATAACTTATTTTAACAAACTTTTCTTAAACTGCATAATATCCGATAAATTACTATTAAGCATAAAAATGCTTTAGTTACACACACAAAGTAGTTTTATAAAACAAATTTACTAAATTAAATCACTCAATCCACCATAACACAGAAAAAATTAACTCAAACTGCTTAATATATGATATTTGCTGACTAATTTCGATCCATATGGTAATATTATAAAATTTATCAGTCCCATTATGTTTTGAAAGCTATATTTCAAACCTTGCATCGTCAAAGGGTTAAAATTACATAATAATTAAGTACTCAAAAAATAACTCAAACTACTTAATGTTAGTGATACGAGTAAGGTGTAGACCTTAACGAACTCTTTTACACACAAAACAATAATATTCTGTAAATGAGTGAAAACACAGTTAGATTAATCAAAATGAATCATTTAATCGAGATTTACTCCCAAACTTCATAATAAACGATTTTATCAAAAATGTTCTAAAATTCATAATATCCGATTAATTATAATTATACAGAAAATGGCTTGTGATAGGTATATAAATTAGTTTTATGAGTGATTTTGCAAAACTAAATCATTCAGTCGAATGATAACGTCGTATAATACACTCAAACTAAGTAGTACATGACTTTTATAGGTTAAGTTCTCAAAGAATAACGTCACGCTTATACACTTTAAGCTAATATAAAAGAGAATAAGTTATTCTCTTTGCTAATATATTAAATACTTTATTCCCTAACTATAGTGATCAATATATTTTGAAACGTGCAGCGACAAAGAGTTAGAAATACAAATGAAGGCAATAATAAAAACATGATAATGAATAGTTTATGAAGAAAATAATCATTGTGTTCCAATGGGACTCTGTGAAAAGTAGAACCTCTTTCTCTCCAATACGATATCCTGACAGAATCTAGACAAACGTTATTCATTCCTCTAGCAGTGTATACTGAGTCTAGTATTATACCAGCATCTACCCAACATGGAATCCTCCATTAAACTACAGTACCTACTGAGTTAACCAAAATATACGCTGAATCAGTTCACAGTAGCCACGATCCTTCAATATTTTTGAGTCACATTCTTGAAATTAGATATAAAATCTGCAGGATTCATCTGGACTTAGAAAGATATGCTAATGGCATTGAGATCCTTATGGAATGCAACGAGACGGTTTGCTTATTGGAAATATAGTAATTGCAATCATACCAGTCTGTTGGAGAAAATACTTCTGCTATCATCATCGTTTAGAGTTCAGATAGAAACATGAGTCATCACATCCCAATATTATTGGGTTATTAACTCCTTTAGTCTCGAACCTAAACCCGCTCAATATATGCTGTAAACAAACAGAAATGCCAGAATAGGAACTGGATTTAAATTCTTTGCGCTATATTTTAGTTATAATTGTCATTTGGGGTGACTGCAGATTAAACCATCTCACTTATAACGATGCGATTATCCAAAATCAAATCGTTTATTAAGTAGACAACACATTTGCATACATAATGAGGTTGTATTTGGCATTACCAAGTAAATAGCAATCCCACCACACACTCTCGATTGCAAATTCCTTGCAGCATTAACAACAAAATCGTTTGATTAATTATCCGTCCCATACTACATATGTTTTAATATATTGGCTCTGATACATCCGAAGGTGGATGCACATCAGATAAATTCAATTCGAAGACGTTTGAAGAAGAATCAAAGAAGATCTACTTAATGCGTCCATATATCTATTACACCATTAACCAGTTATCTCTTAAGCGAATATACTCGTATCTACATATGTACATATACCGCGCCGCGCGCACACAAAACAATTCAATTACTATCAATTTGATATTAAACAAAAAGCAAAAAATGATTTACCGCCTCCAGTTAGGGTATATCTATAGAGGTATAGAGAGATCTAAGAACCAAACAAAAAAAAACTCATCTTAATTTGCAATTTATGCCAAGTCATTCCGATCGACTCGACACACGATTCGTATAGGTATATAGGTTCTAATCAATTATAGACGATTTATTCTATTCAAATTGTATAATTCTACAGTCTGTACATGTAAATCGGTTTTAATTGAATCAACAATTAAATGCAAACGAACAATACAATAACCTTATGTATATAAGAAGAAGATGTGGTGTAGAGGATGGATGATGGGAGTACTCTATATAAAGTCATGTCAAACGATAGCAAACTATAAATAGTTTTCGTTTTTGATTCAATTAACTTTTATTGATTTCGTTTAATGAAAGCATTGACCGCACTGCACTGCATTGGTTGAATAACATTAACCTGGTTTATCGTTTGCGGTGTGGTGATGGAATTCTTTTCGAAGATAATTACATGGTTATAAACACCCAATCCTTACATTTGGCTTAACGTAGGCTTTATCTGTTCTATCGGTTCTCCAAAAATCAGGATACAATTTCCTATTGTTGTGGCTGCGTGTAAGTGCTACTGTTCTAAGATTTTGAAAAGAAAGATCTCAAACATCTTGCGAAAGTACTTCCATCTGTCTAAGCAAATAAATCAATATTGTGTTTGTAAGGTTAACCGCTGTTCCTGGAATAAACGTTTTGTGGCACACTGGCACCAGGTTACAAATCAAATTAATTCTGCAGATTGTGTTTCTCGGTAAATTCTAGACTGAATAAGATTGTTCTCCTTAGAAAATGTCTACATATGTACACTGGCTAAGTACTATCGTGGTAAAACCTTTAGCTGTGCTTATGTACGGTTGCTTGGAATAGAGCCTTAATAACCTTAACTACACTATGTGTACTGTTATCGAGAATTAAGGCTTGCATCGGAAACCAAGTAGAATATCAGTCATTATAGTCAAATCTACTGGCGTTAAAAATAGAATTGGTTTCATCACTTAACGAGGTGGATAAGCAATTGAATTGTTAAATAATATGGATCTCTCGTGGACCAACTGTCTTTGGAAGTTTCAAAATTTGAACCAGAACCTTATTATATATGAACCATAAGGACGTTGTTAAAAATCGATACGACTTAAAGTTTAAGAGAAATGGCTGATATGGCTAGAACAGTGAATATAACTATTACCAAATCGTTAATACTGACCGTATCAATGTACAATTTGGAACAGAACCTTATGTAAGGACCGCTAACACTTGTTGTAGGTTTAAGATCGATACGACTTATAGTTTGGATTTGAGTGATTTTCTAAGCGAAAAAGCCGATATGGCTAGAACAGTGAAATTATCTATTGCCACGTCGCTAATACTGACAGTATCAATGTACAATTTGGACCATAACATTATATTAAGACCATAAGGACACAGTGTTGGTTAAAGATCGATACGGCTTATAGTTTCGATTTTGGTATTTCGATTTGAGTGATTTCTTATCTAGGCTAGAACAGTGAAATTTTCTATTGCTAAATCGCAAATACTGATCGTATCAATGAATAATTTGGACCAGGAGATTATAAGGACCATAAGGTCGTTGTGTAGGTTAATAATCGATCCGACTTATTGTTTCGATTTTGGTATTTGGCCGATACGTAGTAACCGTATCGGCCAAATACCAAAATCTATACGTAAACGGCCCTAACCATGTCTCAACTGAGATCTAACGAACCATTTAATTACGTATTGGTGCACATGTCAAGCCCAACGAATCCTTTTTTGAACATAACCGATTTATATGTTATCTGGATCATGTTATTGGTCAATGGCGAGAGTTGAAGTCGAGACCGCGGCGGAATGAGAAACTCTCTTAACCATTAAGTTAAATCTAAGTTTTCTTTATCCACAACATCCCAACATTTTGCATGTTTACATATTCCATTGGCAGAAATTAGATACCATCGAGCACATCGGAGCAATTAAAATAATTCTATACAAATATTATGACTCAGGCTGTGCGCTTTCTCTAATCGTACACACAAATCTCGTGTACATACAATTTTATTGTCTAATACGAATTTAATTGTATATACATTTTCAAAAGAAATTCGTGATCAAAATTTCAAGATTTCTTATCCCAGAAAATACTCAAATTGTCAACAAATTGTTTATTTTCCATGTGCACGTCATAATCAATTGATCAACAACAGAACACAACAACGGTATGTTTGATGAATTTAGTCGCACGAATTTTCCCATATAGTCATTCAGGTTATGTGTAATTGCTCAATTAGCGGCGCACAAAGCAGCAGCAAGATAATCTACAAATACAATCGCAGATGATCTTAAAGTAATTTAAATTAGTTGTGGCTTTTAAATGGCAAATCATTTATAGATTAAATTTAATTAGCGCCAATTACATTGTAATTTGCACATAATTTACATGAGTAATTTACAATATAATTATATGCATATCGATGTAACTACTATACATAAACAGTGCAAATATTGTTGCATCCAGCAGCGGAAAATTGAAAACGAGAGTTTCGTTGACTCGATCTCCCGGCGATCTGTAACCGTAAATTAATAAAATACGCGTATTTTGTAATACAAAAATTACAAAAAGATCGGTTAATGCCAAAATATAAATAATTACATTTTGTACGTTTCGACCACCACAAGTCGTTGAACTTTTTACATAATCCCATGTCTTCATGATACAGTATTATAAGAACACACTGAACAAAGAAGAAATTCATTCATGCATTTACAAAATTAAACACAAAAAATATTATTTTTATTTAAATTTTGACAAGATGAGAATAATGTTCGTTATTTTTACAAATGATTAAGTAATAACATTTCTTTATATTCGATTAAATTGCAATATTTCTTGTCGTGCAATTTAAAAGATGTCAATAAACGGAAGCCCACGATATTTTATTTATGTATTTTTCTTCGATTCGTGGAATTGGTTTAATATAACAAACAGGTCATTTCGGTTTGAGCTTATTTTAAACACAAATTATAATATTTAAAACTCCATATAAACCGATATTATTTAGATTTTATGCCATTTCTAACTAAAATCTGTCGCATAGTATCATTGCTTACTCAATTTAAACCAAAACAATAAATAACAAATAAGCTTACTTAAAAATTCGTAATAACCGATATTTTGATCTAGTGAATTTAAACTTAAAACGTCGTTATAATTGATGTGTTGACGTATATAAAAGATCGAATATTATTTTTTATCAATTTTTAAAATTTCGTAATAAACGGTTATATGAAATATTTTCCAGAATTTATGTTACAACCAACATAAACTAGTGTAACTAATGTATGCTGATAGTATTCCATCTAGTGTTTGCTAATTAAACCACATGATAATATATCCATAATAAAAAACAAGTTTCCACTGTAATACGTACTAAAACGACATTATACAAACAAAAATAATTTTCAGTTCAAAACTCTGACACAAGTTTTACAAGTAATCATCTCGATAAAATTACTCTTAAACTTCACAATAAATGATTTAAATTGTATTTTAAAATTTATAATAACCGATCAATTATAATTTAGCAGAAAATTGATTTAAAACTCATGCAAAATTATTTTATAAAAATGTCTTAGTTAGACAGTGAGTTTAAACTTCATAATATATGATTTTAACTAATATTAGATACTTCAAAATTTATAATAATTGATTAATTATAATTTGGTATATGGAATCTGCTTGTCAACTCATGAGATGTGTATTTCAACAAGCAACTTCCAAATATTGCTCATTTTCAAAGAATGTACTGCAAACTTTCTTTTGCGTTCAAACTGCTTTATTTAATTAACTGATTTAATCAAAGTTATTTGTTTCGGAAAGTTATTTTAAATAGTAAGAATTACTCTTTAATACGAAAGGTATTTTAAAGTCTTTAAAAATTCATAATAACCGATCAATTTGAATTAAGCCAAAATTAACTCAGATTTCATAATAAATAAATTTAACTAATATTTGTTAATATTTTTTTGAAAATTCATAATAATCGATAAATGATAATAATACTTATTTATATTAGACACAATCAAACTACATAATACATGGTTTGACATTCAGTTCAAAACCGTAACATGTTTCTGAATTTAATCATAAAACACATTTAAGTACTTTTAAACTTTATAATAACTAACTTTTAAAAAATTTGTCTTAAAATGCATAATATCCAATAAATTAAAATTAAATTAAGCATAAAACTGCTTTATTTACACATACAAAGTTGTTTTATGAAACAAATTTCTAAATTAAATCACTCAATTCACCATAACGTGGAAAATTTAAACTCAAACTACTTAATATATGATAGTTTCTAATTTACTGCATGAATCGCAGTGCATGGATGGCAATATTATAAAATTTCTCACTTGCATTATGTTTAAAAAGCTATAAGTCATACCTTGCATCGCCAAAGGGTTAAAATTACATAATAACTCAAAAAATAACTCAAACTACTTAATAGTAGTTTTAATGGAAATATATTCCAAAATTTACTAAAACTTACTTATATCACCTATTCTTAATTATCTTTAGTTTAAAGGGTGTTACCGTTTCAACGGTAAAACTTCATAATAAAGGGCAAATTTTCATAATAAACGATTATAACCAAAAATGTTCTAAAATTCATAATATCCGATCAATTATAATTATACAGAAAATGGTTTATATTAGATATATAAATTAGTTTTATGAGAGATTTTGCAGAACTAAATCACTCAGTCGAATGATAACGTCGTAAAATACACTCAAACTACGTAATATATGGTTTTTATTAGTTAAGTTCTCAAATGAAGACGTCACGCTAATAAACTTTAAGTTTATATATTAAATACTTCATTCTCCAACTATAGTGATCAATAGATTTTGAAACGTGCACCGACAAAGGGTTAGAAATAGAACAGGCAATAATCATTGTGTGTCAATAGGACTCTGTGAAAAGTAGAATTATTTATACAAAAAAATGTTGGGCATTCGGTAATTGATATTACGTATTGTTAACGGGTTTTTAACTAACAACCGTTTTGAGTGTAATGTACGCGATTAACCAGCTATCTAGTAATAAATCGTAATTTTTTATGACATCGAGTTGAAACATTTTGAGTGCAATTAAAACTCTACTCATACGTGTACATATATCATACACTGAACTTGACCTTTTCGGGTGTGATAAAATATATATTATTGTCGTTTTCCTTTCATTTTTCAATTTTCTTTTGTTTGTACGTAATATATTATATCATTGTTGTTGCTTTATTATACATATATACGTTGGCCTTAATGTATCTCGCGAATGATGTATCTAAACTCTACTTATCTATTAATGTATATATACTGTATTACGGTTCACTATACTAGAGAGATAAATAGCGTCTTTTATTTACTTTATTTTTTTTAAATTAAATTTTAAAATATAATATTAAATTCCTTAAAGAAAATGATAATAATAAATTTTATAATAACGAATTATAATTGTTGAATGTTCTTCTTTATGCAGTTAGTCTCGTACGTACCTCTATATAGGTATATAAAGATATTCATGTATGTCTTCTGTACAAGAAAATATCTTGCCGCGCGCTATTTAACGACATAACTACCGTCTTATGGAACAAGGACGTCTCCTATATATACAATTTGAATAACAATCGCATAGATCCGGAATATCGCAAGTGTTATTTATACACTCAATCTTCGCAAATATACTTATCTGTATCATGTTTCCCAATTACCTGTAAATAAAGAAAATTATATTGTTAATTAAATACATTTATTTATAAACATAACATCTAATTGGAATTAATTAGGTCGTTAAACTTTATTATACATGATGGTATCGAGAAACGGAGTGCTGGAAACGAGCTTTCTCCACGATATACATTGATTTACGAGGTGAGATGTCAATAAATAATCTGTTTTGTTTATTGGAAGAGAAAGGATTCTTTGAACTGCAATAATTGCATTTGGAAAAGTTGAGACATTCACTTTATGTTCTTGTGTACATGGTATGCAATTTTGATTAAATGTATATAGAAATGATGTACAGCATTGTACAAAAGTAGATCATAACATACTATATTGTGGTTTGTATATATGAGTGATTTTTCATGAGTCGGTTCTTCATATTGTTGTAAGCAATTACAATATTCCACATCTATCGTCGCCAACCGAAAGGCGGGTATTTGATCGATGTATCATTCGGTCCGGATTAGTATGCAGAACATAACCAAGTCAACATACTCGATGTGCTTTGATTTCATGCGCGATATAAAGAATATGCATTGTATCATCGATATGTACTACCAATTCTTCTCTCTTTTATGGCAGAAGTCAACCGTCAAGAAGCTATCTGACCAGCTCTCTGTACAAGTATAGCTTATCTGCAACAGATTGCCTGCGGTACAGAATACATTGACAAAATATTATTTTGAGTATATTAGAGATCCAAGATGCTTGCACTCGTCACTCCTTCAAATTTTGGGTACCACGACTGAAATCAATTGCTTCCCGTGAACAGCTGAATACTGTTTTAGTGGATCAACTATATCTTTTTCACTCCGTTGCCATTTAATCGAATCACACAAAGATATCATTTTACTTAGAAAGAGGAAAAAAACTTAACCGATTTGGACGAAATCTACCTTGGTAGTAGCCAGAAGAGTGATTCTTCCTATAAGATAATGTACAACTACAGCTTGAGGAGAACTGTATTGTAATGATCCTGGCAGTTTAAGCAATCACACTTTCCATCCTGGTCCCGAATAGAAGTTGACCAAAATCTTAAGGTTGAACAAAATCTTAAAAACGGTGCAATGCGGCGATTCTTAGAAACGTACCTAGTTGTGTTACTCTTCTTAGCCAGCCATCACACTTCTTCTGTTATCAGAAAAAACTCCTCATCAACCTAATCACTTTTGTGCTTGATGTTCTGGCATTATTTTTTATTTTATTACTATGCAATCTGTTTTGGGACTCAAGACACTCCCAACTCTTTCGCGGTTCGCTTATTTACGTCCTTACCTTACGCTTTGAGGCCAAATCGAGGACGTACGGCTATAGGTCCGATTTACTTAACCATCTGCACATTGCATAGCTCCATTCCAGCCTATAGTACTAGCATGGAAGATGGGTCGGTCTATGGATTCTGCACTCCAACAGGGGGCCATAGTACCACCGATCGTCAAGTGGTCAAAAATCCCTTTTGCATCCTGCCCCTATCGGGATTCGAACCCGGTACCTCCCGCTCTAACTGCCACAGGTTTAATTGACATAAACCAATTTTGAGATAGCTTCCAAACTAAGTTTAAATGCACTTATTGACAAAAGTAGTGTCTGCTTCATTTTTTAATAAAACATCTCAATAATTGTCTCAGTTTAAAAATAACACCAAACGACTCTTTGCAGATGCATCGGTTTTCGACAAATCTTGATTAACTGAATCGTAATGTTCTCTATAGAGACGACTTGACGAACTTAAAGTTTTTGCCACATACGGACGTCCTATATAGTTGCACGAGCTATATGAACCAACTATTAAATGATGTTCTGTTCGAGAAAGGCGAACTCCTCCAAAAATATGTATAATTAGGTATACTTGATTCCTATTAATCAATCCTTAACTGGAGATGATTCTGAAGACATTGTACATAGGAAAGGAAATGTGTAGTCGTTCAAAATTTAGTAAACTAACGAAAAACTCCGATTGTTGAGCAAGTTTCAAAGCACAAAAAAAGGAATGTGATAGGCGTGGTCTAATCGCTTTCGCATTCATTAGTGCTTGATTTACGAAGGTCTACAAATGTCTCCTCTCTATTTTGAAAATATCTGATCCCTATTAGTATAGATAGGTTCACAGTTTATTTGCGATAAAGCAGGGACTCTATTATTACATAATATGCAGGGGAATAAAATAGCGGGTTTTAGCGTAAAGTTCGAAATTCAATGATAGCCACCAGTGATATATATTTTTCAGTGGTGCGAAATCGATTAGCCGATTTGACTCATTCAATATCATTTTACAGACCAGCAGAGGTTAACGTTGTAGAAACTGATCTGCCACTAAGTTCTATTTTTAATTGATCAGGGCTGGATGAATATTGTGGCGTAAGTACTGCTCATGACTCACTACTCAATAGTTCTGTTGGTGGGAATACAATATGATTTGGAAATAATCGCTGTTGTGTGGATCTTAGTTGCTTTCACTGTGACATTGTGCCGTTCACATTCTATACAATCGTAAACCGTTCGAATAAATTCCAGTTGTCACTATATAAATATATACACGTGTAATTAAAAGTGAAATTAGTGAAAATGTATATAGAAAAGAATTATAAAATAACAAATCGTCTTAAGATATGTAAATCAAGTTTCCGGTAGATTTCAAGTTTTGGTATTAAAAATTTTAGAAATTTAATATTTCGAATTCACTCTTAATTTTTTTAAACGGTTTTTGTTGTTGTTATTGTTTCGGGTTTTCTTAATAACAAATATATAATTATACATGTTTGCGTATAATGTATACCATCGTCACAAAACCTTTCATTAAGTAATGTTACTCCGTATATCAAATTTGACTTGCCGCAAACTAAATCTTTCGTAAACGAAAAACCCATTAAATCGATATGTGGTATGTATTCTTAAAGACGGAAGTAAAATTGGATGGATGCGGATAATGACCTGACCGCACACAACGTTAAAATGGTTTTGCAATTAAAAAAGAAAAATTGTTTGCGTCAATGTTGCTTCACAGCATAAACCATTTTTCTTGATAATGGTCGTGATTTTTTACTTACTCGTATTTATGTACATAAAACATCAGAATATATCGTCTGGATACACACTTGATAATTTTAAATAATATATTCCCACAGTATGGGACATGCGGGCTACATATAACGATATTCATATGTGTGCAGAATAAAAACATAGTTACACAATGATCATATAGGTTCATTTATATGATTTTGATACATAATAATCAATAAAATCTTAATTACCGTTTATTACGAATATATAAAATTGATTAGTTGTACTCATAAATATTCATAATTCACTTAAAAACTAATCTAGAGCGAACAGTAATCGATTATGTAACTAATACAAACTTATCGGTTATTATGAATTATACGTAGTCTAAGTAAAAGTAGCAATAATAAAAAAAATCACTTAAAATGATGCAAATAAGATAAAAAATGGCGTTTGGCACTATTAAAATATAGGAAATTCGTATTATAAACAATATTTTTTATTACGTACTCGGCGATTATTAACTAAATCTTTTTATTTTATGAAGGAGAAACTTATTCAAGTTGTTTTAAATTTAACTTTCACGTAAGATTTGTCTAGGTTTAGAACCTTGATAAGACTTACGTGAGACTGGGTGATCATTTGATGGAGCTTTATTATACTGTTATATCACGGTTGGAGACTTTTTTCGGGATATAAAAAATATTGAATAAGTCTACAAACCCTATGTGCAGTAAATTTAAAAGGGGAAATAATGAATTTTAAGGAGAAAAGAATATTTTAGAGTGATAAATTGACGTTTCTACATAACCCTAAAAGTAATTATATCATTTTTTATATGACGTGGTTGAATAGGTAGTGATAAAATTTATATAATGTGGTAAGTAATGATATTGGACTTTATTAATGATATTGAAAACAATTTTATATGAAATATGACAAACAGTATAAAATGTTGACTGATAAAGCGAGATGCAAGATATTGTTGTCTTTTTACTCATTTCAATATACGACGTGAAGTTGTTCATTCGTGATTCACCGGCAGTAAGCTACGACAATTTCTTTTTGTCATACTTTTTATAACTTAATGTGATAAAACACCATTAAATGACCACCCTGAACTCATTTATCGGTTATTATGAAATTTAGATTAGTTTAAATTACAGTCGAAAACATGTCAATTTGAAGTGGAGGGTTATGCGAAACCCTAATGGAATAATAATCTAAATGGGGTTAAAACCTGTTAGACTGTTCTTTTTTAATGATAGTACTTTAGACGTAACTGTTTAACTCGGATCTTATACCAATGATGATCTTTGATAGCTTCGAAACATTTCTTTAGCTTCTCATTTCTTTAAACTCAAGCTCCAAATTTTATTTCAAGATTTTGAGGGACTCTACTGATCAATGTAAATGGCAGACATCAATTTGGTTGATAAATAGCTTAAAACTCACAATCAAAATTTCGCATCTGGTGGACTAATGAAAAAATTCACGATCGTGTCTTCCGAGTTATGAATATTGCTTCCCGAACAATGTCTCGATGAGTTGAAAATCGAACCAATATGGCTTTGGTGCCAAAAAAATGCTTTCTTTGCCTATATTGACATTGGAAAACGACAACACCTTCTTGGTAGAACAGGAGAAATGAAAGTAGTAACAACATTACGTGGATGTTAAATGGATATATCCTTTTTATGGGCTGTAATACCCACTAAGTTGGGAGATAAGCCAATGTCATAACGTTTTGAAAATGCGAATTGAGAGAAAACTGAAAAGTGGTGTAGTATGTCATCTGGTGTAATTTAAATAGCAACTACCCTTTGGCATATACCTTCCGACTGTATTTTGGCCAATATTTAATTTTACAAGGCATTTAATGAGGTATTTCTAGACTGGTATAAATGGAGTCTGTTGATATACAGGGTGCGCCATATTTTATGTCGAAATGAAAAACTTTAACGATGTCACTTCACACGCAAACAATGCGCCGAAATAGTCTGTACGTGATAGTCTGAAAATAGAAGTTGAGTTGGGTTACAAGGAGACGGATGTTACATGGAGCACGGGATAGTGAAAGATCGCCAACGTGTAATAACTCAGATGTTCCAATGAACTGGATGAAGCAGTCAGAGAAAGTGTTGGCCAGAACCCGAAAGCGTCTTATGATCACCGCGCTTCACATTTTGGCGTTAGTAAAACCACTTAAACAGTTGCTCTAATGCTTGACACTGATATCGGTGAATGCTGGGTCATTATGATTAGACGTCTATTGTCTAAAAGAGGTGACATTGACTGGTCACTTGGATCTCGAAATTTGCCCTTTCCGGCCTTCGGTTTTTTCATATAGTTATTCAATGTTTACATACCAACATAAAAGAAGGCGCACCTGTCAGACAGATGGTTAAATAAACAGTGTGGCAAAGAATCGAAGATTTTAAAGTATCTAGTATGATGATCGCTATACCGACAACTTTAAAGACACTCAGGTCAAAAGACTATAAATATAAGTGAATCTAAGGCATGCTTGAGAGTACACTAGAGGTGGTGATGTCACACATGGCTTAAAAATAAACAATAAATTTACCATAGGTCAGAATGAGAACTGATAATGGATAAAATAGCAACCTAGTCATAATTTTTTAATATGTGCCCGGCTTTGAGAGAGTTCACGGGTGGGGGTCGTCTACACGATGTGTAACGATAAAAAAAAAATTTTCGCGGTTCATCAACATAACTAAATGCTAGTAGAAATGCACGTCTGTTCCTTCATATTAGATATTCTTTCGATGATCACTTTATGGTTTTTAAAACAACAATATGATATATATATATATATATATATATATATATATATATATATATATATATATATATCAATTTATACGAAGCTTTTAAAAAGCAATAAATTGACTTGAAAGAGTATAAAATAATTGAACTGCTCTTCTAAGAAAAGCGTACATAAACAAAATGCATTTTAATTGCTTTTCTGTGGCAGGGGCAATAAAACGACTCGAGGGAAAATATACGATCACGTGCAATCATCAAATCATCACTAGATTTTATGTATGTATGTGGAATGCTCATCTCGATTCTTCTAATTATCGTCAATTATATATATATGTTTTATGTATTTTATATTTTCCAACTCCATTAATTAACGAACTGATCGTGTGCGTCTGTAGACAGATTTTATGATTTAGGACCGATTTGTTTTATTAGTACCCTCAACCACCGCCACGAGTAAACGCCGTCACTTGCGTTCATCCACCTGAATTGTTTGTATATTATTGTATAAATAACGACTTTATAGATTACCATAAACTATTTTTTTTTATTGCTGATTGATTGAACGATATGCAAATTAGCGTAGAGCGCGATATAACAACAAAAAAAGATCAACAATAATTTTAACGCCTCACTTAAGAAGATCGCGCGCGATTACACAAAAACAAAATAACAACAAAATTGTTCATTCATAAAAAATAATATCATGATCATCATCGTCATTAATCATAATTTTTGTTATTTATACAACGCCGCCGATTCAAATGATCGTACACGCATACACACTTATATATATACAAAACGGGAGATTGAAATGTTTCGAAGCAGAACAGTAGTAGCAAATCCACCTGCTGTGTTGTAATTAACTTGTATCGACTCAATCACGTGATTGTTTTGTGTCAATCACAGTGTGTATACGATCGCGATCATGACTTGTTGTAAATAGGCATGATCATCGTCGAAATCGCAACAAACAAAAAAATCTTAAATTTGTTTGATTGATTCGTTATAACCCCACCTTTATGTGTTCATCTATTATGAACTGCGGCGTGAATAATAATCGCGATCGTTTATGATCATCTACATACTCGTATATATAGAGTTGGACTGCCTCGGGGGCAATAAATTGATCAACCAAACGAAATAAAAAATATATTCGTGTGTATGTATATTTTGTCTTCTGACTTGTCTTCGATGTTCTAATTTATTTCTAGAGATGGTGCTGAATGCTAATTTGTTTGTATATACGCGATATACTCTCGATAAGATATAAGATTCTCGCGCACTTAAATCGATTCTGTTTAGTCCAATTGTTTTAAAACGTGAAAGAGAAATTTTGTATGCAGATTTAGAATTTAGTCATGAAAATTTTGGTTGAAGTGGAGCATGACATTTAGCATATACATGGTTGTTGTTGATTTAAGCGAGCGAGATGAGAATGGAGAATGGGTTTTGTCGTGTATACTTAAAAAGCAATAAATGTGTCAAGTTAAGTCGTTAATTTGGTTATTGTTTGTTGGTATTATGTTAATACCGCGCAGCTATAACAGAATTTGTTATGAGTGCTCTAACATTTAATATTGTTCACATATAGTGTAAAAATGACAGCACAATTTGATCTACTTTAGACCTAACAAGTAAATACAAAACTTAATATTATGTCCATTCAAATCCAACAGTATAGTTCATATGTAGATGGTGTTGTGACAATCTTTATAGAAAATAAAATATTTGTTTTTTGGGGACGACCCAACCCCTGTTCGATATACATTTTCGTGCTTTGTTACGCCATTGCCAGTCATTGACCTTAAATATTCCCAAGGCAGAGGTAGCTGGTTTGTATTTAATATCGCAATGGGTTGTGACCCAAGATACTGTGATTCAAAATACTAAAATGTTGAAGGTTAATGAAGGATTAAGTTACAGTAGATTGTAATTAACCCACATAACGGATCTTGCTCCGCCTTATAACACAGTAAACTATCAAAAAGAGTGTCCTACTATGTAGCTATTCAAGCTACTGAAACAGAAAAGGTTAACCAGTGTCTCCGTCTCTTCTATGTCCTCACAGTTTCAGCAAGTCGTTAAATTACAGACATTATCCCGAAGATATTTTACGAAACTTATCTTGCAATAGTACTCGTGATGGTGTTTCTCCACATTTCATTCAATGTTTCAGCCCCATCTACAGAGAGTCCGCAAGACCCCCAAAAGAATTACGTTTAAAATGAGTGATACTTTTCTATCTCCATCTTAAAGCTGCTTATTTTGTGGCTGGTAAGAGAACATTTTACATCATCTCTTATGCCGTCTGTATCCAATTTTAACAGCGTGTTGTAAGGAGTTGTAGGGACGTGTTTGTAGGGAGATAAACATAAGGCTTGCATCTTGAGCCGTATCTGTATACACCTTCAGCATGTGTCCGCACTGTCTTCTCGAGGCGGGCACTATCGACTATTCGGTAAAAGGAATGGGCTAAAGTATGAGGGTTGTGGTCCTCCTGCAGTGGGTTGGCGTTTGATTAACATCACAACCTGTAAAATCCCATTGTAACGAAAACAATGGGATTTTACAGATAAGCATGATTTTGACGTCGGTTTCTTGATTAACAACCGATATTAGGAATTGTTAATAATAGGATTTATACACTCAGGTTTCATGAAGGTCACATTGTAGCACCATTGGCTTAAATCCTTGCGACCTACATCATAAGCAACAACGGGGCAACTGACGCAGTAAGTACAACTTGGTGGTTGGCAGTACATTCTTACTGGCAGTACTGGTGGTTGGCAGTCACCCACATAATCGCTTTCATAAGGTACATGGAAGTCAAACGAAGGAACAAAAGCCATTTACTCAGCGACATATAAAAATCAATTGTGGATCTAACATTGATTCAGACCACTTGCTGATCTTAAAGGAAAAATCTATTTCTGGTTCCGTTATGACAATGGATCGTAATTACAACATTAGTAACCGATTCATCAAAATCTAAAAATCTTTAGTTGGGTGAAAATTGTCTGAGCTCTATTCATAAAAAAGAAATCTATCGAAATCTAACACAAAAAGCAAGGCAATCTCATGATGCATACATAACCGCGTGTAAAGCGTCGTATCGGCTATGCAGGCAAAAGAAAATGGATTGGCACGCACAACAGGCACACAACATCCAAATTTAGACCTAAGAGATACATAAAAGAAATATCTGCAGAATTCCATCCACGTAACAGCGCTACTATATGACACAATATGAGAGGATGACTGAGTTATCTGGGATCATTAATCACCAAAAGCAAAACTCCGTTTTTGTACACATGTCATCGAGGGTCGCAGCAGGCTATACCAAGCATTTAAAACTGGTTGTGACTCTTGGACATTGACAGGGTCAAACATCCAAAAGTTAGCTGTAATAATCGGTTCCATCAACGAGGAAGCCATTTACTGCATTTATTTGCATGCATGAGAACGGAAATGATCTTAATAAAAGTTGACATCATTGATTCATAACATCGTCAACCAGGAATTGGAATCGGCACCATCAAACAGACCTTACAATCGGCACCAACCGGATCTGAATACACTCGGTCATCGTGTCTGGTAATATCTTGTCTGGCGAGCATCGTTGGTGCGGTCAAACCCCCTGCATATAGGATGTAACATCAGTAGAAGGAAGGAAAGGTGATGGCAAGCCACTTGTGGTGTTGCTCTCAATACCTGTCACAGTTCACAATCCCGAGTTCAGGGTAGTCTACATGTTCAAGTGCCAATCACTCCATGATTCACTCTATTTTCACGCTACTTTACTTTTGAAGGCCTTCTTAATATCAAGAAATATCACCAAGGAGCATTCTCACGTGCTAAGTAATTTCTATACATTATTGTCTTAAAAGGGTTATAAGTCTAGATCTTTCGGATAACCGTGTGAGTTCTCTTCCGTTTCCGGGATGCATTTTGGAAGTATATGTATTCTGTTAGTATAATTCGGTTAGAGACAATAAAATTTGAAGATACCTATATCACTCACAAATAGGTGGTATTAGCCTACTACGTCTCCTATACACATATAATGGAATATATGTGGATCCACTCGTTTCTCAATTGTTCAAGTCCTAGTCTTAAGCTTTCCAATTTCATACTCTTAGCTTTGTTGAAGGTACTCCTACTAAATTAATGATAAGACCAGTTCCGGGGACCACCCAAACGACCAATGCTGAAAATCTCTCTCCAAGCTGCAGGTTTTTAACCACTGCGCAATCTGGGCGGTTACTGGGTTTAGTATGGACTTTGATTAATCACAAGATAAGCCACTTTTAGGCACCGATCAGACCCTGATTAAAGTGTTCACAATACAAAGTCTCTCGTAGAGACCATTGATGGCTTGGTATTCGCTTGTCCTCTTACACCTCTAAATCCAAGAAACTTAATTGTGACCGCCAATTCTTTCAGGCTCGCGCAATTTGTATTCAATTAGTCACACGGTGCACAACAAGCGCATTCGGCTTCCAACTTTAAATCAGTGTTTCGAATTGTTGCTACATCCGCACGAGATGGGACTGCCAGGAGGCTTAATGAGGAAGTCATACTGACTGATACTTATTCTGACACTGAGAAAGATACACTGCGTCTGATGAATAGTGTGTGCCTGAATATTATTCATTATAAATTCATAACGACCATCAAATTTGTAATAACCATTCAGGTGGCAAATTATTCTTTCTTAAGTGGGTAAATGTGAGATCTAGATGTGGATCAAAATGAGAGTGATTGGTGGCTGCTAATTACACAATTAAAGCGAAATTCGAAACTATTACACCCGAAACGAATTACGATTGAACCACTTTCGTTATAATTAAGCTGTTGTGCTAATCTTGGATCTACTATTCAAGTACCTAATGAACAGGTTAGCAGTACTCATAATGAATCATGTCGATGGTATTTCTTGCTAGATTGGCTCGTTGTTAATCGAATTCGCGCGTTATAATACGGAATTATAATATTCTTCTTCAACGTGTTTTGATTATCGATAATGTTTCTAACGGTTTGCGTTACTTTCTATTTTCATCTCTTATATATTTTGTATTCCTCATATATATATATATATATAAGACGATGGCATATGCAGTCGCGATGACAGCCAACTAATGACCGTGTGTGTGTATGAAAGGGCAAACAATAAAAGGTAATCGATTAACGTTTATACAACTTTCTATACGATAATCTTGTCTTACATACATACTCGTACATACATAGATTAGGTCTTGATAAAGGGAAAGTGATAAATGGCGGGAAAGCTGGTATATTCTACTTCGATCGCTGTATCCGTCTTTGTATATACAATATGCATACAATGTAATGCTTAGAATTTTTATTGTATTTCTTGAGAATCTCGAGACAGAAATAACGCGATAAAATTATACAAACAACAACAGTTCTGGTTGTATACACAATTACGGTTGAATTTGAATTGAATCAAATTGAAGTTTTTGTAGTTTATACAATAATTGATTTGCCTCTTTGTATATACTCGTACTCGTACATGTACATTGAACGGTTTTTGATTATGTGCACAAAAAGGGTTCGTTAGTTTTGTCTTGAGTAGTATTGCTTATTGTTAAGATGACATTGATTGGATTCTAACATGCACTCGATACAAAAGAGGGAAACGTCTATCTTAAACTAGCTGATATAGGCAAGCGATCTTATAAATCAATCTCACGTCTATCTGACTAACTAATCGAAACGATATATACAACCCACTGCTATATGTTATCGTTACGCACGGTTCGAAGTACAGCAAACAAAGAGATACACACACTTTGTTATAATGTACTGAAAGCAATTAAAAACCTATTAGGAAAGTGAAACTCCCATTTGGCGTGGTACAACCCAGATGGAAAACAATATCATACATTCGTCTTTGTGTATAAATATCTGTATATATTTAAGAACATGAAATGCTTGTATCATCTTGGTCTAATTAAAATTATCGAGGAATGTGAAACAAATTGATTCGAGAAGAGTATCGCTCGATATCGCGAGAATGAGATAATTGAAAAAAAAATATTTATTTTGTATACTCGCGGGGAGTTTCAAATCGATTAATTGAGTGTTATTTGAAGATACACGCATAGATGCGGTAGGTTTGATTTATTTAACAGTTTAAAAATTTGAATAATCATTGCGAATCGATTGAGATTTGTATAAGCAACAAAAAAATTCATAATAAACGGTATTTTGGATTAAATCGTACTTAATAAGCGATATTTTTGTGGCAACGTATCAAATTAACGATCAATGTGTCGAAATAGCAAATAATTAGACATATTTTGATTCTTTTACTATAGAAATAAATTATTCGTATTAACCGATATTTTATAATTTTTAACCGTTTCACTGGTTATATTTTAGTAATTCGGTCAAGATTTCATCGAGACCGGATATTTTGCCCAAATCTACATTGAGAATTACGTTCTAGGTTCCACGTGAAGTAGTTCACAATTCCATTGAGGAATACGGTGTTCTCTAGAGTCCAAATCATCTTATCTCATATTGACTTAACCAAGTCTTACAAGCTGTGAAAAATCGATCGGGTAATGTAATATTTCTGATTTGCCCGAGAGCGGCAGTTTGTATAGCGGCATACTACATGCGGTGTGCAAACGATAGAACTCTGAAGTGGGTCCCCGAAGCTGTATCGACTCTACATGCATAGTGAGAATTCTAATATAGTAGATGGAAAATAATTCCCACACTAAATAACAAATTTCGGAAATTGGAACCTGGTGGTTAAAAGATAGAATACAATGAAGCATCGGTATTTCTCGAAATTTAAAACACCAGGTCCAGACGGGATATATCCGGACAGGAAATACTGGAAATCGTTCTTTACCACCTTATACACATATCTTCAGAGCCAGTGATCATGCAGTTACGGTGGTGTTTATCTCGAAGGAGGGAAAGTCTAGATATGACCTGGAACGTTCCTGGTCATCGAAGACGCGTTTGATAACACTACTTTAGATCATAATTCCTGTTTGAGGAAAAACTGATGACCTTGAAGATACCGGATATCTTTGGGCTTCATTCGAGGAACAACCAGATTTCGGGACTGAGTAACGAGAAAAAAATCTTGATTGCATTAAGAAACATTAACGCTCTGCCGTATATAGGACCAATCGTTATATACCACTATCGTCGTGGTTGAGTGAACCCCAAAACGATAGCATATGGATAGAGTACACCACAAAGTTTCGAAGCTCTAGTCAAATATTTGAATTTTCCAATTCAGAATCATTGGGTTACAATGCTATGAATAGTTAAAAAAAAAATTGCAACTGCGAATAGTGGATCAAATATTCGGACGATTGTAGGCAGCAGCCGAATCGAACGTCGTGGTTTTGTACTTCAAAAATGTAATCTCCTGATATTTGAGCTAAATGGCAAAGGTACTCAGACTCAAGAATTTGTAGCCTCTCGATGTACAGAACATTTACCGAAACCAGCAGCATTAAACCCGGTTATCCGGACTGTGAGCAATTTATGGCATGGAACATATGGATTTTTCGTTTGAGAAATTGAGTTTCTCGCAGAGAAACGAGTTTCAGCCGAAACACTCATAAATATTCAAGATAAAATAAAAATTCATAATAAGCGATATTTAGTATTTCACTCAAAAATATTATTTTTATATGCAGCATCACGACAGCTAATCACAAATTAATACAATTTTTGAACTATTCTCACGTTTTTCTTAATTTCTTATTCCAATTCAAAGCCAACCAAACCAAACCAAAAAAAAATTCCATAAATTATCTCAATTAAAAAATCATTTAACCCTTTCACCTTATGTTGTATTCGAGTATGTATATATCTCTGTCTGTACGAGACAATTAACACTTATTACAAAAACATTGTTTGTTGTTGTCGATTTAAGAGAAAATGAAATTCTAAGGGTCATTCATCATCATCATCATCTGGTTAAATTGACTTAACCCAGATCGATGAGTACACTCAACGTTCTTTTGGGCATAAGAAACTCATAATTGCCCTTTTAACACCTTAATAGAACATATGTCAGTTATAATTATTGAGAGTGAAAGTTGTACGTATAGGGTTAACACTATATACACTACATGAGATCAATTCAACCGGAAGTTGCCATTCGATTTGAAACTGATTAGTCACGCTCACGTTTTAAATTATGGGCGAATTGAGACCGTTGACGTTCGTTGCAATTCGAACGCTAAGACTAAGAACGAAAGTTATCGCGTTCTTAAATGTTGTGTGTAAACCGTTATAAAATCCAATGTAGTCAAACAATAAATTGAATCTCATTTATAATTATGAATTCGAACGTCATATCCGTCGATGGATCTGGGTTGGCAATTTGCAATTAAAAACCAAACAAAAAAATTGCATAACATATCATCGTTATGTGTATACACAGCAAACGTGTACTTACTGCACATTGTATACCATAAATCTTTTCATTGTGATTAATGTGGGATACATACGGAAATTGCTGATCTTTTGAGAGAGAGGCTTTGATATATTTAAGTCATTATTGCTGCTTTCTTTCCTACATTTTGCCTGTGTTCGCTTTTCTTTATCTTTATTGCTTTGTGCATATGTAGGTACGATGTATGTATGTATGCATGTACATACACGGAATTGGCATCTTAAAGCGAAACATAAGAATTATGTTGAATGTATGACATAATGTATATATGCGAAATATAATTAAGGTAGACAGGTATATGGTGTATTTGTTTGTTTGATCCCGTGGGTCATGGGATCGGACAGAAAATTGCCATTTGACGTATATGTATCTAGCATATACATGAATACTTCCTGGTTTTACCTTAGACTGTAGAATACATAGAGTTACTGTACTCAAGTATTCAAGGCAAACCAATCTTCAACATCAAACTTTACAGACAAGTCTAAAGGAAACAGACTCATTCGTCTGGGGTACAGAAATTGTAAACTGATAGACTCATCTAAGGTGGTAAGTGCTATATACAGCTCGTTCCTTTATTTTCTCAAAACCTAGTGATACAAAACCGATCTTGCAAATGTTAGGCTATCACGTCAGGGAATCTTGAGTAACGAAGAGTCAAATGATACTCAGTTTTATATTGCAGAAATATTGCTTTTTCTAAGAACACTGAGTTATCCTTGGTTATAGAGTCACTTTGTAGACCCCTATGAACTCAGTCATCTGGAGAGTCGAAATTTGAAGGCGAGGCGCTTTTGGTCAAAATCGCAAAACTAAATATTGATGTACTTATAGGTAGAAGGTAAGAGTCTACTATATATGTTGTCTGCTTCTAATATTGAATACAAGTGTAGGATAGCCTTTAATAGAGCAAAAAGTATGAAGAGGCTCAAGACTGGGACTCCTATAAGAAGGATCTTAAAATATACAAAAAAGAATTGAGGAATGCACAAAAGAGATCATGGACACTTCTGTGATAAAATGGAAGAGTTCTCCGAGACCTCACTTCTCTCTTCTTAGGTAGATACTGTCTATTAATTCTACCAGTACCAGCTATTTATATAAACCTGATGGACCCTAAACTGCTTCTAGTGAAAAAATTTTTAAAACTTCTCATCGAAACCGACATTCCAGGAAGCTTCGACGACTCGTCAGAGACTAGTACTCATTGAGAAGGACACTCACTGCGCATACAAGATATCGTAACCAAAAGATGAATCCTATGGGCACTTGAAGGTTTCAAACCCTATAAGTCGGCTGGTCCTAACCAAATTATTCAAGCGGATATTCAAAACAGCTCGTTGATTATATCGCTAAGGAAGGAACTGGCGGATCTAGACTACGTTATACCGACTTTGTGCTTCGAGAAAAGGTTCCGAACTTCCAGCTCCTCAAAGGAATCTTGGAGGAGCAGGTCTTTACAATTGGATCCAAGTTACACGGTAAAGTAGGAGCAGGAGCCTCCTGTGATAAATTGGAAGTAGATATATCAGTTTGTCTCAGGACAACTTGACACAGGACACCAGGTTGTAGGGATTAAGGAGGTCCTGAATTGGTTGAGACATAATATGGTATCCTCAACTGATATCGCAATCTATGTGGACTGTCAGGAGGCAATCAATTCGCTGGACTCTGTTTCTCTGACATTCAGATAGTCTGGGTCCCTGGCCACTCAGATGTCATGGGAAACTGCAGAGCGAACGAATTAGCGAGTCATGGTACAACTCTCCAACTGAGAGTAGGGAAATAAGATCCTGTGGTATCACAACGGACCGTCGCCAGGCTAAATGTGCGGTAGCAACCAATTAACCTACCCTAACCTAGTACGAGGTACTTGGTCGAACATACCAGGTCAACACTTGATCCTGGTGGTACAAGGTTTAACGACCGTCTCGAGAGTAATCATAAACAGTAGAGTATAACTGCTCCGTCTTCCCTTCTGTCGGTAGCGTTATACTATCCTTAGCTACTCACTAACACCCACGGGTAGTGTATATATAATTCAGTCGCGTTAATCAATTGACATCAGGAGTATACATAGTAATCGGTCCAAAATCCTCTCTCTTTTCTTGTTTAGGCGAACTAATAACTTTATTCCACCTCTGTCTCCACCACCCAAGGAAGCTTAATCTACCGATCTGGGCTTTAGGTAACAATAATTATAAGAAACCGGGTCTGCCTGATGTAAGCTCAGACTAACCCGATTCAAACTTTCTTACAGGAGGATTTAGTGTGAAAGATAGTTGCAGTTCGAAAACGGGTAGCTCAAAAATTGATGTTAAATTTTATTGGAATATGTAGTTTGAACAGAATATGATTCCTTCTAGCGACGAGTTTCATCATTCTATACTAAACGATTCTAACTGATATAGTTCATACGCAAGAGGTTTCTGAAATGCACGTTAATTCATTATAAAGAGTTCTCAGTGCCCTGAACTTTATTGAAATAATTTATTCGAAACGCCCTCACTGAATCACTGTAAACCATTTAACCAGAACAGACTACCTAAGGAAATCGATAAACTTTGCCATTGGCTCATGCATCTTAGAACGTGTTGAAATATCAGTGGGATGCTGGAATATCCCAATCACCTCTTATATATTAATGAAAGTGTGAAAGGAAGCCAATCTAATTTTCAAGGTCATAAACTACTTTAAATTAAAACAGTAAAGTTGTTACATAAACCATTATCTAAGAATATCTAAGATCTAAGATGTGTCCAAAGAAGGATATTAAAGCTGTCTGGAATGACGATTCTAGGATTGTTGAATCTAACACGACTTGATATCAATCCTAATGAGTTGTTAATCTCAGAGAGCTCTACCGTCAAATTAGAGATGGATGAATGCTTTTTATCAACCAACAACAGATACATTTGACATGGTATTTAAAACGTTTCCATTCGCAGACTATATGGATGACCAACTGATGAAATTCCAACGACGTTCATAAATAATATATGGAAGTGCAGAAACGATTGATAAATATGCTATATGGTTGTGTGGGCATAAAATGGGCCAGTAATCATCCACATAAATTAATGAGGATGCAGTCAATTGTCTAAATAATTATGAGGGTAACCAAAGGCCGAGATAAACTTGAGTGCAAAGTGAATATAATCATCGGTTTTATCATCAAAGACGTTAGTCGTGGCAATAGCAAACAAACTAATCTTGCCAGAATTGAATTTATATGAAACCAAGTAACATTTAAACTATAACATTATTGAAACTTCAACAAGAGGTGTTTGGAGCCACAACGATGTTTTTTGATCAACTGCTATGCGATTGAGCTATCCAATTGCAAAACCACGGATTCAAAACGCATTCGTGATCAAAGGATGGATCAGAGAGTTTTGTTTTGTTAACGTACTCTCAACTTACCACGAATCAATTGGCACTACAATACACAGAATAAATTTTAAATTGATTTGCATTCAACAGAGCGACCCGATCAAGTACAAGACCTACCTTTCCAAATTTTGTATTCAACCAAATAATGAGGTCAGTAGTGTAAGTTAAAAATGTTCTCACGGTGCGCGCAAATGCAATTCAATAATTGTGCGCGACGATGCAATTTATACAATGTATGATCTCATACAATATCAACCAACACATCATAAAACAAAATCAGATCGTAAACCCAAATTAGATCTCGCACGGACTGATCAACTAACCACACACTTACACACATACACACCATATAACAGATTAACCGTTACCAAATTTACGTAAACTAAACATATCTTATTCATACTTACTTTACTTATTGCTTAAATCGAACGGTAACCTCACTCATATGCACATAAATTCATATACATAAGACAAGACATTGCGCGATCGTCGCGGTGCAATAAAATTTAAATCACTCGATCATCAATTTATTGTAGTATAAAGACATTTGGATGTGTCTTACGATATAGCTAAATCGATTTGGCCACGCTCGCATCTTTGACGGTATAAAAAAAGACGATCGATCGTCTTAAACTCTAAACGATAATTAAATTCGATAATCGATCGTTGTGCCGAGATAAATCAAATTGATTTTCGTATGCCACAGCAACATCTGTCAAAGGTATAATTGCAGAATTTTGTAATTACCACTGTGCTGTACCTCATCACTGGTTTATAGTGTTTTGCAAAACGGTTATTCAAAGGTTGAAGAATATATTATTGTTTAACCGTAAAAATGTAATAACAATTTTTAATGTCTTTAAGACGAACTATACCATCATAAGAATTATTGCTGTACTCGTTGTATATATGCATAGCTGTGTGGGATATTTATAACGACATACTATACCTACCGTGCTGGAATCGTACCGTATACAGTTAAACAATTTCTTGTTTTTGTTTAAAATCAAATTAATGCATGACATCTTTATGTTATACTCGTATATAAGAAATTGATCGACGATATTGTTTGTGAATTACGTCTTGTTGTCTGCTTTAATTATATACGATCGTAAACCGTTGCTGTTTGATGTGTATTTACTCGTCTATAGAATTTTGTGGGTGAGTGATTTAATTTGATTTTAATTGTGGTGTGTTAGATAATGATGTGTTCGAAAGAGAGAGGGAGAGAACATGGTTCGAATCATTAAAGCGTAGATAATTCTAAAACTACATCTCGATAAATCTCAAAAGTAGTCTTAATATTACCACTTACAGATATTTCGAACTGTCCCAAACTCATTCAAATAATACGATTAGCGCACTGCCATCTATTTAAAATAGCCACGAACTACGTTCCAAATGAAATATCAATTTGAGAATAAGAGCAATAACTCATATTCCGCAAATTTCAATAACACGAACACAAGTCGACGAAAACAGCCGTTCCTATCTATTGTTACGATAAGACAACATTATGGGTTATGCAGTGCCATCCATACAAACGCGACCTATAAACGAAGCGGTTTGGGTTCACGATTCAAATTCCGTCTACTCTATCAACATTGTTGGTTGGAGCTGTACAATGTGAAGGTCGTAATAGATTTGCTTTCAGAAGATATTATATCCACAGTTAAAAAATTAAAACAATATCGGTTAATATGAATAAAACTCAATACTCGTTTATTACTGATTCTCATGACGTTAAGTAAACAAATAAATTCTTAAAATATCGGTTAATAAGAATTATCGGTTATTATGAATTAAAAAATAAAAACATGGAGCGATAATTAATAAACAAAGTGCAAAAAAAATCGAAAATTGGGGACATTTCAAAATATCGGATAATACGAATTTATACTTTTATTTTATAAATCATTTGAATAACGGTCTGAGCATGGTGACAAGATGATCATTTCTTACGTGTTTAAAAAATAGTTTTGTTATAAATTCTTAATTAATTATACCTATTTATTTTTAGTTACCAACTTTTTGCATTTTTAAGAAAATATTTTAATAGTTTAAACGTAAGATATTGTTGTTTAGCTTGTTCGCTTAGGTTATGAGCTTTAACGAAGTTAAAATAAAATAAAATATTGAAATATCGGTTAATATGAATTTTTAAATCGATTTATCTAACAACGAAAGTTACAATAATAATTTCACTCATTTCAAAATATCGGATAATATGAATTTATCCTTTAATTTTTAAGCTTATTTAAATAACTTTTATAAGTCTAAAATAAAATAAAATGAGTTATTATAATATCAAGCAATAAGAATTATTAGTATAAAAGATCATATTAATTGTATATGGAGTGATAATAATTAGGTAAAATGGTCGACTGTTTGAAACATTTCAAAATATCGGATATTACGATGTCATAAAATGTAATAAATCACCCTATAATGCGGCGATGGTGACAAGATGATCAGGTGGTAATCATTTCGAATTTAAGTAAACAAGATAATCAGGTTATAATCATATCAAAATAGTTTTTAATAATTATTCTTAATTAATTATACCTATTAATATCATATTATGATGTACATATTTTCATTTTTAAGAAAATATTTAAATAGTTGAAGATATGTATGTCGCTAGGTAAATACTTGTTTAGCTTAGTGAAAAAGAGGAACAAGTATTAAAACATCGGTTAATATGAATTATCGGTTAATATGAATATCAGTTAATATGAA
The DNA here is from genome assembly GCA_963932295.1 of Tipula lateralis. NCBI lineage: Eukaryota > Metazoa > Arthropoda > Insecta > Diptera > Tipulidae > Tipula > Tipula lateralis. Next base: position 8,100,805 of record OZ010738.1, on the reverse strand, counting down.
TTATCGGTTAATATGAAATTTTAGAATCGATTTATCTAACAAAAAGTTGAAAAAGTAAAAAAAATTAATGCGTTTCAAAATATCGGATAATATGAATTTATGTTTCAATTTCATAAAGCTATTTCAATAATAATTGTTATTTGAATAAGTTTGAATAGTGTTCAGAATAAAATAAATTATTAAACATCGGGGAATATGAGTTATTATTTAATATGAAATAAAAGATAATATTAATTTTACATGGACGGTACAAATTATTTAAAATGGTCAACAGTTTAAAACATTTCAAAATATCAGATAGTACGAATTTATAAAACGTAGTAAATCACCCGTATAATGGCTTGGCGATGGTGACAATATGATAAGTGATAATCATTGCTTTCGAATTTATAAAATAGTTTTTATTAAAGTTTTTATTAATTATTCTTAATTAATTGTACCTAAAAACGTACATTATTGATACACTAAATAATGCTCATTTCAAAAACTGAGTATTCATTCTGGCTTTATATATTCAGGGGGCTTTGCTATTATCAAGTATTTTAAAAATTTTATTAAAAATAAAATATTTAAGTAGTTTTAATGTAAGATATTGTGGTTTGGCATGTTCGATAGGTAAATATTTGGTTATTTGGTCAAAACGCAATTAAACGAGAATCAATTATCAAAATATCTGTTAATATGAAGTATCGATTTATATGAAATTTAAGAATCGACTTATCGAACCATGAAAATTAGTATAAACGTCGTATTAAAATAATAAAAAATTTCAAAATATCGGATAGTACGAATTTTTAGTTTTATAAAACATAATCATGGTTTCAAGACACGAGAAGACTTTCCACCGTCAGTCAATAAATCATCTAGTATAGTTCGTGAGTGAAAATTATAAACTTTCGCCTCGAAGTTTCATTCCATGTTCGAATTGTTTTAATTATAATTAATTAAGAAATCATTCATTTAGATTCATCATAAATCACAATTTTATTTAAGGCGCTTAGACATAAAACAAGAACAACAACAAATCTTCTATCGTTTTGGGCGGATGACAATGAATCTGCGTACATGTATATACAATCGTTGCCGTTGTCGAGTATTTTTATCCGTCAAGAATAATTTGTGTGATGTTATATAATGTAAGATAGGTGGGGAAGGTATATATACACATAATGATGGAATGCTAATTAAGATGTTCAAACGTCTGACTTCTCATATTTTCCTTCCTGGTTCTTGAAAAAATAAAATAAAAATGAAAATATTTTACGATGTTGTGTTATTATCAACATTATTCTCTCGTTTTTATGATTTTAATGTTTTATGATTTTTGCATTTTAATTGTTTTTGATTTATGATATTTTATGGAAATCGGACAGCAGTCAAATTATATGGAATGGTGGTAACTGAAAATGTGGGGTTTATAATTATACGCGCGCTTCGTATATTAAATTAAACACTTACATCGACTGAAATTGGGTTAATATATGAACCAAACATTTACGTGTAAAGAGTTAATGACTGTGTGATTATATTTCTACGGCAATACTCTACAATATCTCGTATATATTGGAATTAACAATAATCCGATTAATTTACCATGATCACATAATCATCATCATCACACTACTTTTATTTTTGTGGTTCGATTATCTAAGATTTGTGTTTGGATATGGGGAACAATGATACAATTCCCATTCAACCACCTCAATTTTTACATTTATGAATGGGAAAAACTATTTTTGGACAATACCCAACCAATTCAATTGAATGGGAATGATTAATGCGTTAAATGTATATATGCTATACCAGTTCTGCACGGTTCTATTGTTTGGATTTAATTTATCATTTGATTATTGGTTTTAAGAATTAGCTCGAATTGGATCAGTTTGAATAGAACATAAAAATAAAAGAAATACGAGTTGAACGTGCTTAGAGCAAATAGTTTGGTGTAACAACTTTACTAATAGTGGTCAGCGGAGAAAATCTTAGAGTTTTGAAAGCTGAATTTTGTTATGTTGACAAAACTTAACATACACAAAGCGTTTATAGTCTATAGAGTTGGTTCGAGGTTGCATACATTTTGGCGGGCTGCCATGAAGGATTAAGTGGTAACCATCTTAGAATGAGAATCGCCGCTAACTCTAAACAGCCTCGAAAAATAGTGAATATTCTGGTAAGTATTCATCAGAAGAATAGAATTGAATCCCGACATCGGGTGACATCTCTTGATTAGTAGAATAATTAAATTTTTATATTTCCAAATCATAACAACAAACCGAAGTGATGGAAAGAAAGAAAAGCAAGTGACGTTTCAAAAACTTTAATTAAAACTATGACACCCATAACAAATAACAAATATATGGAAATGAAGGCACACACACACAAACATCGATCGTTCTGTTTTCTTCACTGCTGTCGATCTACAAATAAAAATAATTGCCATGACTTAGAAAATCATTTCGATGTGGCGCGTGCACTCACCGCATGATCAGCTTCGAGCAGTTCACGATGTTCTGTATATAGATTGCTAAAATTCAATTTTCAATTCAAATCGAGATCGAACGAGAAGATATATTATAAACTTATATGTATGACGATCGCACATATAACAAGTTGATTGTTAACAAAAATTCTGAATTCAAAGATCGATCATATACATACTTATATCTAAAGACAGCGGGTGGTATATAATGGAAAAAAATAATAGAAAGAAAATTAGAAAATATTTATAAAAATAATAGAAAAGAAATAAAATCTTAAGATCATGTTATGTTCAATTACTGTTAACCCTTTTTGTTGTTGCATTTATTATATAGCTTTTCATGAAGTAATTTATTACCATTCGTAAAGTAAGAAAATTAAAAAAAAATCCGATTTTCTTCTAAAACATTTATATATGCACAATGGTACATACTCGTACATACATCTCTTATAATTGTCAGCTGTTTGTTAGCTTTCCGATTTGTGAGAGTTTAATTCAATTTTTTTTTATATATATTTTTATTTAATTAAAAATAATAATCAATTCGTAATAAAATAAAACAACATTTATTAATTTTATATGGGTTAACGGATATTGTGTGGTTGAAACACGTTTAAGTACAGCTACAACAAACCATATGTGATTTGGTTTTATGCTATCTTTAAACCATTCAATGTAAGTGGTAAACAATTAGTTAGTTTCAGTTAGTTTCAGTTTTATCGAACAAAAATATGAAACTATCGTTTAATCCGAATTTTGATTATAGAACCAACTTTTTAATTATAAAACTACAAAAAGCAAAACATTCAGTATCAAAATTGAAAACTATTTAAAATACCGGTTATTATGAATTTAAAACCTTAATTTCAAATATCGGTTAATACGAATTTTTGAAATTTAAGATTTCGTTTATGGAACTGAATGCATATTGAGTTTTTATATGTCAGATAATCCAACAACAACAAAATATCCGTATTAAACGTATCGAAACGTTTCATTTCGACTTGTTAGCGTTCGATTTAATATCAAATTAAAACGTCTCTACAAATTCGATAATCTAATGGAAACCACTTAAATTTGAGTAACTTATTAATTGGTTATATAATTAAAGAATTTGTAAATTGTAAGAATATCGTTTAATACGTATTATAGAACCAATTCTGTAACTGTAAAAAACATTGATTACTTATATATCGGTTAATACGAATTAGTGGGAGTATAATCACTAAGAAAAGTTGGTATAAGTTTTAATCTATTGGCAGAAACAGATCAAGTGCTCGTTAGTTGTGTTATATACGATCAACGGTTTGACAGGTTTGTGTATACTACCTGACTGCATTTCCACATCAGTTCATCGATTGTGAACAATGTTCTTTACAGGGCACCTCTATCTGAATTCGAACAGCATAATAAATATAACTGACTTATTAGATCGCAGCTGCGAACAAATACATTAAAATCTGTTTCAATTTCAAATATACTTGGTGAGAACCATTTACCTTATAAGCAGTCACATCGCTCAAAATATTGAAAAACACATATATTGGTAGGCAATAATAAAAATAAATTAGGGCACTGCCGATCTAATACCGAAAATTCGGCCCTGACTCCATTTATGTCTCAAGTAACGCTATAATATCATTTTATCGATCTTGGAGATGAACTATACTTACTTATTGAGGTTCAGAAGAGAAAGACTATATTGAATTTCCAAGCAGTTTAGGCTTGTAAATAAAACTTGTACCCTTCCTAAAGCCAAATTTATTACATGTTGGTTATAAAGGAGATTGCTCGAATTATTTTACCACGACTTTGTACCACTGTTCAACCAAATATGTGGAAGAAAATCCATTTTAATTTTCGATCAAGTCAGGGAAGATGAATTAAGATAGGTAGTTCCCAAATCACTTACAACAAATCTCTTCATCAAAACACATGGATCCGATTTCTGGCGTCATCCAACTATCAATAAATCACCGTCTTATATATACAAACAACGTTGTACATTCCACTCATCATGCTGTTGTGACATGACGTTAATCTATTTTCGAATTCCGGTTGGACATTTGTTTACTTCCGGAAACAAAATTAACGTTAAGAAATCCATTCATCTGTCGTGATGTGTTAATGACTTGTGTTCAAATGAAATGATGAATTGGTTTCGATGTGATTAACGACAGTTATGATTACTATTAGACGTTATAATATTGTTATAACATAAAAAATGCAATCATAATAAATTTTCTCTTCATCGATTACGATTAAAATCAATCTACTGTAAATATATAGGTGTATCTAGACCCCCGTCCGCTACCACCCTCGCATGCAAAACCATTGCATATAATTGATATATAACAAATTATTTTATCTCATTGTTCATTGAACTGCATCGAAAATGAATTTCGTAATAAATATACGAGATATGATGCCGTTTTGTGATGTACCTGCATAACATTGCCAACTTAAACGAAACGACACAATGGTACAGTCGAATAAATTTCTCCAATTGTACTCAAAAATTTCGACCAAACATAATTTGCATATCAATTGACAAAATCCAAAATAAAATATTCTGATGAACTTTGTAGGTGGTTTGTATTCAATAAAACTTACAATAACATATATACGTCACAGTGTTTATGGTAATCACAATGAAAAACGGGGTGGCGTGCAGTCGAATGACTTAAATAGAAGAGATAATTGGCAATTATTTGTCAACACGTATCGTGTATTATTGACCCGCTGTTGATACAAAAATAATGAGCTTTCAAAACCATTCACGTTATTATGTCCGAAATCGAAAAAAAAAATGTGAAAAGGATTTCAAAAACTGACAGTTGTGTCAAATTTATAACTAACCGGTGACATAGTTTTATTTGTGTCAAGCTGTGTATAGAATTACAATTGAATTTGCTTCACTCAAAATGAAGTTACGGGTCTAATTACATTTTTCACTCAAACTGCATAATAACCGATATTTATGTTTAAATTAGCTCAATGATTATCACTCGGTTGTTAATCCTTTTTACGATTATTAGTTATAAAATAAAAGTGTGGAAAATCACTAATTATCTTACCTTGTTGTTGTGCTAAGCATAATTCCAAGACAAAAATTAACAATACAATTAATTTTCTCCACATTTTGTTAACAATAATATCCGAATCCAAAATAACGATTAAAAAATAAATTTTCACCACAAAACACTTGAAAAACCACTCGAAAACGAAAAACAAAATACAAAATATTTTTTTCGCACTTTAAAAAAAATCACTCAAAAATTTTCACTCAAACCGTTTCACGTGAAATTATTTTCTTTTCCCAACTACGAAACGAGATTTTCGCTCAATTAAATAAATAAAACCGAAAAACGAACAAAAAATGCGATAAAATTTCTTTAATTTTCACGATACGCTATTCAAACATTTGTATTGGTCCATTAAGAAGTTGAACCAAGAATGAATTTTCATTGTCAAGGCTTACAGAATTTATAGAGAAATTTGTATTCAAAAAAAAAAATGTAAACTGCATGTTGATATGGAATAAATGCCGATTTCGTTGTAAATCCACGACGAACGTATAATTTACCACGTCAATCGTTAACCGACTTGGTGTGGAGCGCGATAGAGATGAGGAGATTCGACGAAAAAAGTTTAAGAGAAATATGTTTGTGTGTAGTATACTGCTACCAGAGAATAAGACAATTTTATTAGAATGTGGTATATGGTTGTCTCTATCTTGCTTTTGTGTTGGTTTTCTTTTTTAGTCAAAGACGATGATGATTGCTTGCTTGTAAGCCAGTTGTGAGTGTTTTTGTTATATTTCTTGTTGTTTTTGTTTACAAATAGATTAAACTGCAACATAACAGAGCGTGCACTAAAATGTTGGCGAAATATGATGAGCGAAATATGATGAAATATGAGTTTTTTAATGAACTTCTAACTCATCTCATATGATAACTTATGAAGGACTGTAGTTTGGCCTGACATGTTCTTAATCCGTGCTTTCTGTGTATGGGAAGCAAAGGAAGAGTTCAACAGTTTGTTTCAGAAACTCAAGCAACACTGATTGGGAACTTTATAGATTTCATCTCAACCAGTCACTTCTATCATCAGCAATGCAAATACGGGTTGTTTCCGGATCTTTTACAAGAAGGACTGTTTTGCACATATCTGCATAGCTAGTGGAATATTTTTCAAGATCACGAAGTTACGGTAGTGTTCATCCCGAAAGAGGAAAGCCTAGATATAATTTTCGACCTTTAAACCTTGTCTACTTAAACTTTAAGGATAATGCATAAGGTAAATCTGTTGAAACAGCACTTCGTTCAGTCGTTGGACGGATTACGCTGGACAACAAGGAATTTGTCTTGGGAACGTTCTTGGACATGGAAGGCGCGTTTAATAACACTCCCTTCAGTGCGATGGTTTCTGCATCTGAAAGTCGTGGCATGGAGACACGCATGACCTGGAGTTTTGTCTCCCCTGTTATGGTGAACTATTTACTGTCAGGGTTAGGCCGATGACATGACCATAATATGATTGTTAAATATTCGAATTTACTATGATTGGAGAGAAATGTCTCAACCGGTTTTAAAGACTTGTTTGTCTGGGTTTTGTTTTTGTGACTGTGGGTCTGCTGCCGCTTGATGTTTGGATCAGAAGGTGGCCAAAGCAAACAGCCGCTCGCTTCCATGCAACCAAACGGGCCAATACATTTCGCCAATACATTTCGTTTGATCTCCATGTGACTGATGGCTTTTCAATGGAAATAAACTTCACTCAGGCTGTCAATTCTATTTAAGGCAATTATTGTATATAGAAGTCAATTGCCTTTAGAGTCAGGTTCTGTTAGAAAGAATGCAAATACGACCATCTCTACAGTTAATCCCTTTTGCATAGGGTGCTGCTCTAAAATAACCAATAACGGTTATGTAATTTCACTTAAAGACTTAGTTTGTTAAGGTTGGTCTTTGCATGTGGATCAAGGGCTATCAAGCTAATCCAGAAAAGGAGAATGTAGGTCTGGTAACCGGAACATATAGTAAGTACACCCATGATTTACCAATTCATTGTTTCACAAAAATGGAAACAAAAGGTCAACTTCAGGTAGTCTCTTTTGAGTAGTTAAAGTAAAGTGATGGCACTCACTAATACAGTTTAGAAATGTGGCCTAGTTTAATATAAAATGGTCCGACAACTCGCATGAAGTACTGTTTCAATAAATTTTGGAATGAATGGGATTGTAACCCCTAAAATATCTAAATACTTCCCTCTACGATTTTGCAACATATTCCATTGACTCTTGGGAGAAATTTTTAGAAAACAGTCAAACATCTCTGAAACCTTACTTCTAGACACGCTGTTCTATTGCTTCAATTACGACTCCTGTAAGGTCAACAGGACAAACGCCATGGTTTCATGGACGCAGACACAATCTCTCAATTTTGTATTCGATTTTTTGAGAGGTTTAATAACAAACCGACCAAATATATATTGATGGGGTATTTCAATGACCCTCTGTTGTAATGCCTATAAAGCCCTGATTAATTATCACCGCTTTCATTTAATTTAATGGGTTGAAGTGCTATACAGGATTTTGTTGCCTCGTACAGTGTCAAAAATCGTGGTTCCTTTGGTTTTGATCATGAGCTAGTTTTTCATATTGTGTTAGAACCTTAAAAGATGCCAAATCACTCTGCATAGATTGTTGAAAGTCACCGACAGTGATCTTTCCACCTACCAAAAAGTTATTCTGTTAACATCAACCTATGTGGAACAATAAGTAGATCAGAAATTGGTCTGCTCACACCAAGTGTAGTAACTCAACGATATTGACACAAAGGCTTCCATTCATGTCCCACATGACAGTTGACGAGCAACAGCTCGTCCAAGGAATTATCACTCAATTCCTGGAAGTAACACGAATTCTAGAAGTGCATGTTCCTCATGTAGTATTTCATCCTCATGTAGCGTTTATTTCTTTTGTTAGATTGTCATGTCAAAAGTACTGAGTGTTGTGCTACAATCATCAGATCAGTTATAGATTTCACTTGCTCTATTCTAGCTGTGTGTTTCGAGACAGTTTAATTAAAGTCAGATCGATTGACAAGCTCTATAGAGATTGTCTTTAAGTAAACCAAAAACATCTTATCCATAATTTATCTGTGCAAAAAATTCAAAATATATCCAACGCTTTACATCCATGTATACATACACGATCATGTCCCAGATGTATGGGGCAGAGATGGGTAAACCATAAGTTCTTCATGCTAAATAATTAATCAATACAAAATAGTTTTTTTTTGCAGTTTTGTGCGACAACTATATACCTTGTCTTATCGTCGCACAAAAGTCATCGAAAATGAAAACTTTAAAATCATTCAGGGCTTAAGGGATGTCGCGTTTTTAAATTATCATCTTCTTTTTTCACAGTTTCCATTGTTTTCGTCGTCGTGTGCGGATGCTGTTGTTGTCATTTTCCTTTGACTTTGAAAATGTATGTTACGTACACAGAAAACTATCGTTTTGTTTGCTAAACCGGGTGGACGAGTACAAATCCCGGAATGTGGCATTTACGGACACAGTGCAACACAAAAATTCTACCACAGAATAAAGGTGAGTATATAGAGCTGATATTCTCAGAGACTAAGATGCAAACTCCAGGTAGCATAGTCCATCAGCCAATCTCAAGTTGCGAAGCCATCCATCGACTTAAGAATTGTGGTGAAAACCAAATCACTATAATGAATTATTCTTTATGCTTCAACTAGCAACCGAACAGACCGATAAAGTTTTCCGATTGAACTTACTCTCATTTTCGGGGCCACTTATCTTGTAAAGAGCAGTCAAGCTCGAAAATCAACCACATACAAGGCTTGACTGTACGAAGAATCAACCATCATCTTGATCTAGATTGAAAAAAGATAGAGAACTAACGGTCTTTAAACGCGACAATTGTCCACCAGATCAATGGGTATTGGGTCTCGTTCAAGAAATTTAACATTATTCAGAAAGCCACAGTTAAAACTTGAAATGAACTCTTCAATTGACTCGTTGCTAGATTGCCTCACAGATCTTTAAGATATAAATCCTCTTATGGTTGTTCAGACTTTTAACGATACTGCAACACAGGCTCATCCTCCCTTTTTAAATGGTGGTGTTGGCAAGATTTATATTGTCGAATTGTGGGAAAATGCCCATTAATAGTTATCACCGTTATCACGATAGCCTGACTCTGAGTAATGTATGGAAAACATTCTCGAAGGCTTATTAAATTAAAATTATGGTACACTTTGAGCTCAACCAACTGAGCTAACTGCACCAAAACTTCAAACTAGAGATTTATTTAAAGAGCTGCATTCAACTGGTGATAAGCTGCACCGTAACTATCTATAATACACTTAAGCGGGAATATCTTTAGTCTTGATATTACTCTGATAGCCAAGATCCTCGAAAGAAGATAGTCGTTACTCGGAAATTCTTTTATAAAATATATTCCTTTGACAGCATCATTATACAGTTAAAACGCAGACAATGTATGGTGATTTGGAATCACTGAGATATCGCGTTACCCAACTGGTCGATCAAAAATCTAAACAATCTGGTTAGGTAGGATTGTCTAGCTAATCTACTCACAATGTACATAATTGACCGAATGTCACACACTTTTATCAAACACTGTGTAAAGCACTCAAAACATTTCATTGATAACTTATCAGCGTAAAGTTAACAGGAGTGGTTCGAAATACTTGTATATCGCTGGCACAATCGCCCTTGAGTATAATTATTTCCCAGTTTTTACTTTATAATCCTTTTGTGTATCTGTTGTGTATGCTCATATAGGCGGGAAATTATTTTATTGATCCAATCGATTAGTGGTGCATGAGTAATTATATAGATTTTCCTACTATATGTTGCTGTTGTTGTATTCTAATCAGATTTTCAATTTGATTAAATTTATTTAATAGAAAATTGTCTATAATACGTACCGTCGTCGAAGACGTGCATGCTTCGTAAAAGTATTGTACGAGACATAATGATCGTTGCATAATTGTACCACAATCGAAAGGTCAGTAATAAAGTGGAAGCTCCGATTGCGTATGTCAGATATGTTAACCTGACAAAGACGACTACCTTACTTTAGTACAAGTCCACAGATAGAGACAGAGGGAGGAATTTGAATCATGTAGCTGTGCTTGTTGCTGCCATAAGACGGGATATGTCCGAAGGTTTAATTTAACCATTATGAACACTAACCGTGGGCGAAGTTTGTAGATCTGGAAGCGGATTTACAATCAGAAAGTTGACAAGAAGTACTTAAGCCTTAGAAATTTAATTTCGTGAAGATCTGAGAAAATCAGGACTGCATACATCATTTGATGACACATTGTAATTGTATCAGATGGGGTGTGTGACGGCTCTAATCAAGCATATGCCAGTGAAAATGAGTCATACCTTTCGGTATAGACGAAGGCAACAACAACGGTACAATGTAATGCACTGACACTGCATAAGAAAATTGTCTGAATATGGATAATGGTTGAAACAACGGCCTAGGTACTAAGTAAGGCGGCATAGTACAACTGCTAAGACAATTTAATCCGCTAGGAGCTCATCCTAAAACAAATCTCGTTTGTAATTAGATCCGGGTTTCAACTCTACAGGGGTTGATTGAGAACATATGTATAAGTAAATCATCATGATGGCGTAGATATAACAGTTCCATTCATAACACCACATACAGTGTTGTACCCCTACGGAAGATGCAGAAAGGTTCATAACGAAAGGTGAATTCTTCTACGAGCTTTTGAGGACAACTGTTAACCGGATTACAAACTTCCAGATGCCTGTCACGCAGAAAGGTGACGCTTTTGGATTTTTGCTGAAGTATGAAATACTGGTACAATCTTGTAGAAATGGAAAGATAGGCCACCAAACTTAGAGTGTCCAAGAACTGGAGAGGTATAAATTAAGAATGGAACAAGCTGGCTTTACGCCAGGAAGGAACTTTACAGATCATATTCAAATCGTGTGTGAAATTATTTCTGCTGTATGGGTATCATACGAAAACTACAACTGTTTGTTATCAAATGCCTGAGAAAAATAATAAAACTCTTCTGGCCAGATAAGATCAAAAATGAGCGTCTGACGCAAATAATCCAAATAGATATTGAAATCGCACAAGTGGAGATGGATCGATAAAACGCTGAGGAAGGAATCACAATGACTTGGAAGAGAATTTAGTGGACGCCCTATGCCCCTAAATCGGGGATGAAAAATACATCACGGAGAACTTTTATAAATCAGGGAGAGTCAAGATTAAGTAACTATTACTGGACCAGACCAATATTCTAGTCAGTGCGAACGATTTTTTACAACATTCGACTTCCGCTACATTACAAGGTCAAATTTCAAAACAACGTTTTTTATAATTCATTCAAATTTATTATATACAAATACAGCCACTTTCATTCAGCTGGTGGTGATTCAAAAATTATTTAAAATAAATTGTCGCCTGTGGTTACGATCTTAACAAGTTCAGTCCGGCCTGTTACGATAGCATTGACGTTTTTATTTCGACACAATATCATGTATTTCTTTTTATCGGTCGGCGGCCCAACATTTACTTCGATCGAATATTCATAGTTCGGGACAAGCCTGATTGAATCGCCAAAATTTATTCGGCTTAACAACAAATCGGAATTCGTTTTAAATTGTATGATATCAGCAGCATTGGTTGTAAGATTTCTCGACGAAATTTCGATTTGATCAATCATCCCAAACTCTAAACTTCATTAAATGCCATTTCTTTTGATATGCACAACTTTTAATAATCCACGGATCCTCATATTCAGACCGAGGTTTACTATTCCAAATACAATTTTTGTCTGTTGCACCTAAGCTGGCACTCATAATCAATCCAATATCGTCGTTTGTCAATATATCCGAATTTTTCTGCAAACTGCGGCGCAAATCATCACCGCTCATAGCGGAAAAGCGAATCAACCGAATTAATTTCTCAAAGTGTGTTCGTCGTTGCCCAAGTGGAATGTTATTTTTAGCACATGAATTATTCATCCAGAGTACGAGCGCATCCCAAAGATCACACTCTGTTAAATAATTAAAACCGGTATCACTTACAAGAATTCCGTTCAACACCGTTTCATCCATATTTAAAAATGTAACGCGCTTGATGTCGTCTTGATTGACATCTCCAAGTACATGATTCAGGACGTGATTAGTGCACAACTCGTATTTATTGAGTACGCCGAACTCAAGCAATTTTAAATCTATATCGTTACTCTCATAACCCGTATTCAACAGCTGAGTCTCCAACTTCACAATTTTGTATCGCACAGCCAGCTTCAGCATGTCGCATATCAGGTAAGTTTTAATTTCTAATTGATCTGTGTAAATGAATTTTAGAAACGCATAAAACGCGTCGTACGACACATCATCAATCGGTATCAACTTATTTTCACCAACATTCGTACGAAATTGTTGCCAAAACACAATACTACGTTTCATGACTTCCCACGAATGGGCATACATTACTTTGCCACCAACATGAAATTGTATGTCCGACATGAATTTGTTATTGAACAGCAGTTTGGTAATCTCCTTCATCGTTAGATCCGGTGAATTGTTTAACGGCACTTGTTCCATTTTCACACACTTTAATAACTTGCACTTAGCCGAATGTGAACGAAATTACGAATGACTAACTACTTGTTCTATTCGATAGGCGTTTGTTTCTCTTTTAGTCTTGCTGTAAACACTTGGACATAAGATAAGCTATCGATACCAAGAAATTAAAAATTATTTTTGCACATGCATATCGTTAATCATATACCTAATATGATACCTATTGGCCTTGGCGATCCACGTCTTAGCATTATATTTTGATAAAGAAAAGTTAATAAGTGTTTGTTATATCTGATGTAGTCCAACCGGTTCGAATCATAACTCCCTCTTGCATTCAGAATGCCTTACTTAGATTTTCTGGTAGTAGAATCATCGATTATCTTCATTAAGCCAAGCGCTATTAGAGAAATAAATAAATCAAGGCTTACGGTGAGTATCTTTGAAAAATGGCGACTTACGGCTTGGTACCGTAACGATTTTAAGAAAGTATTATCCTTTAATAAGGTAAATTCAAAAATTGTGTCACTCGCATCTAATGTTGAAAGGTCATATAAAGTGGCGGAGAATGCAGACATGCAATCAGACCGACCAAATTACGTACCAGATTCGAAACCCGAAAGCGCAGGATGCAAAAGGGATTTTTATCTGGGAGACGCATCTTCAATTTCATTACTATAGACTGGCAAGGAGAATGTGAATATGGTTCTATGTAAATCGGACCCATAAGCCGTACATCCTCGATTTGGCTATGCAACGATGTAAAGTAGGATATAAATAAGCTCACCTAGAATGATTTTGGAGTGCCTTGAGCCATTTTGGAATCTACAAATGATCTTGATCATTTCATCATACTGAGTTGTTTTTGGGCGTGTCAATTTATCGAAATGTGATCGTCACAGTTCGAGTGAGGTTTGTGATATGTACAATTTATTCAACGGTCACTAAACTAATCATAACCTGTCACCAACAGATCATAGTCAAACTCTACAACACATACTTTGACATCAATACACACGTTTGAGTCTGCGAAATCTTCTTCAAAATGATAAGGTTTGTTCATACAATGTGACGTCATTATTTACTTTTCAACATGGTTTACTACAAGACATCTGCAATATTAGCTTCCAAGTTCCTTCAAAGAATTTTTTTATATAGTTTAAGTGATTAATAGCTGATATTAAAAATATAAGCAAAAAATGCCGGCCACATGATGTTGAACCACCACTTGAGTAAACGATCACGAGATCAAAAATCGAAAACACAAATTCGATGACCTTAAAGTGGAAGACAAGAACTGTGAAAATCGTGAAAGAATAATGTACTTTGCGATCGCTTATGTACACAAAATGGGAAGCATATTTATGGGGTCCATAGGTGTTCAACCCTCCTGTGAAAGTATGGTAAATGCAGAAATTCATCGGAAATATCAAGATTTTCAGGAATATTATTTTGATCGAGTTACCAGTCTCACTCATCTGATGATGAGTCTTATTGTGGAAGTATGAATAATTTCGATTTTTGACTGTCGGTAAAAGCGTGTGAAAGACTAACTGCTGAGCAAGTAGCACAATTTGCGATTATTTAAAGAATCCACAATACAGCAAAACCTGCTACAGTAGCCAAAGTTGGTCTCACAATAAAAATATGGAGAAATGTAAATTTGTAGAACAGTGTAAGACCTGTTTCAAAATAATCTCCTAGTTAAAGGAATTGTCACTCTAAATGCTAGTCACTATGTCAATACTTCATATCACCTCCTCCACTGTAACATCAGACACTACGCTTTAGTTTTCTTGCATCATACATCCTGTTTTATGTTCATAACAGAGAACTAGTGCTTTTCAATTATACTCGGCGCAAATTGGAATTCGTTTATGCTATCGAAGAGAATCCGCGTTAGCCATGACTTCAGTTAAAATTTATTACAGTGAATCTGAATTTAGCCTAGCTTCAACTTTAACCAGAACCGTCACCGTCATTTGTAGTCCACATACAAATTGGATCTCGATCTGATCCAAGGATGAAGTAGATTGAGGCTTAATTTCTTCCTTCAATCAACCGGTTATGTGCTGCCACCATTTGCTGCTACGTCTCAAGATTAAGCGAGTCTACCAACTGGCCTGCCCCACATACAGCAGAGCAAAAGTTCCATCCTGATTGATCATCTGAAAAGTATAGGTGTTACACCCGACATGATTTGTTTTACTGAGTATCTTTAATGGACACAACCGCATTAAAATTATAAACATTTTCATTTAATATTTTTTTATGATTTATTATAAATAAATTTCAATCAGATGATGATCCAAACATTATTTCAAAGAAATGTGTACTGACGTCCATGAGCTTAACCAAATGGGAAGGGCCTGTAACGATAGCATTCACGTTTTTATTTCTGGAAGGAACTATGAAACGCTTTTGATCATCAACCGAAGGCAAAACCATCATTTCAACCGAATATTCAAAATTAGGTTTAAGTCTGATCGAATCACCAAAACAAGTTGTAGTTAAAATAAAATCGGAATGATTTTTGAATTGAACGGTATCCGTGACACTTGTTGCTAGATTTTTCGAAGAAATATTGATTTGATGATCTGGAATTTTGGAGTTGCCATAACGCACACTTTTTAAAATTAAATCATCCAAAATTCTAAATTTCGTTAACAGCCACTTCCGTTTGTAACAAAAATGTTTATAGACCAACGAAAGTTGATATTCAGAGCGAGGTTGATCATTCCAAGTACAATTTCCAACGTTACCTCTCATAATTGATCCAATATCATCGTTTGTCAATAAATCGTTATACTTTAGCAAACTCAGACGAAAATCAGTGGCGGTCATGGCCGGAAATCGAATCAACCGAATTAACTTGTCAAAGTGCGTTCGTCGTTCTCCGGCTGGAATTTGTTTTTTTTTCACATGAATTATTCATCCAGAGTACGAGCGCATCACAAAGATCACTTTCTGTTAAATTTTTAAATCCGATATCACTTTTGAGAATCGTTTCCAACACCGTTTCATCCATATTTAAAAATGTATCTTTTTTTATATCATTTCGACATACATTAAGACGAATTACACCCAAAAGATGTGTAGTGCACAATTCGTATTTATTAAGAATGCCAAACTCAAACAATTTTAGAGCGATATCGTTACTCTTATAATCCGTATTCAACAGTTGAGTCTCCAACTTAACAATTTTGTAACGCACAGCCAGCTTCAACATATCGCATATTAGTTCTTCCTTAATCTCTAACTCGTCTGTGTAAATGAACTTTAGAAACGCATAAAACGCTTCGTACGACACATCTTCAATCAGTATAAACTTGTTTTCACCCACATTCGTGCGAAATGGTTTCCAAAATACAATACTACGTTTCATGAGTTCCCACGAATGGGCATACATTACTTTACTACCAATCTGAAATCGTATGTCCGACATGAATTCGTTGTTGAAGAGCAGTTTGGTAATCTCCTCCATCGTTAGATCCGGTGAATTGTTTAACGGCACTTTATCCATTTTCACTTTAACTTACACTTTGTTATTGACCTTTCGAAATAAAAACACAAAAAAACTCAGAATTAATTAATAAAAGATATGTACTCTACAATGTTTACATTATACCTACAATGAATGAATTTGTGATTTTAATTGTGAATACCCTAAAACGAATAAAAAACTTCGTACTAAAATTTATATTAGGGGCTGGGTAGTTAAAACCAAAACTATGTAGTATGTAGAGTTTATGGTCACAATAAACAAAAGTAAATTTTTTGTTTATTGGGACCATAAACACTAGTGGAAATAATAAAATCGATGGAAATAAATTGATGGAAATAATAAAATTAGAAGTTGGTTTTGTGACAAAAAAGTACTCATCTCAAAAGAGTACTGGGAAATAAGGCGTAGGCAGCTAAAAACACCAACCCTGTTGTTCGGCAGAAGCCAAACCACATCGAAGGCGTGAAACGAGTATGAGTGAGCTTTAAAACGAGCATAAACTGACACAACGAAATTATCCATCTCCATTTCCGTTTTGGCAAAAGGTGGTGTGTTACCTGGATGGTGCAAGGTGAATAAGAGGGTAGATCTAGAATTATAACAATAGATTCGGGAACAATATGAAGACGATTCTGCGATCCGATGTAATAAGGAGTGAAACTCAACAAATGGTTGTTGGTAGAATCGAACTGTCAATAGAATGGAGTAAAGGCAATCCAATCGGCGAATTATAGTGAATAATCGATCGAATTGTCACCAAACTCGGAGGAATTGAATATAGCCAGTGGAACGAGTCATTATGAGGAAAACAAATTGTGTCGACTTGGCGTTAGACCTAAATGGATGACGGAACAGAAGAGATGCATGAGAAAATTATGTTTGGACAAGATGATGAGGATCTGGATTAAGCGGAAGTGGAAGATTTTGTAGGAACGGGGCATCAACCATCAAGGACAATATTGAAAGAAAAACGGGTCTTCCTTGGGACGAAGAAGACCTTGGAAAATGCCCATGAAGATTGAGATGTGGAAGAAGAGTAGCTTTTAAATGAATCCAATATTACATAATATCATCAGGGATCCATCGATGGGGTTACAGGAGCCACACAGTCGAACAACATCAGAATATGGGGTTGTAAAGTGTAGTGTGATAAAACACAGTGACACCTGTGAGAATTAAAACATAGTTTTAAATATCGCAAAAGTTGTAGAGATTTCGCTTTTTCGTGCAGCAGAGTTTTTTTTTCATATTTGTCTTTGTGTGTGTGGAAAATATTTCATTATTAACGAATACTTGGTCGAGAGAACATCGTATAGCCAAATTGCGAAAAACAATTTTAACACAAATTTTTTTTTCATTTTTACAGGAACATGTATATTTTTTAAAAACCCATTATATATTTAAATTATAAATGTATTTTTATATATTTTCATCATTCCAACGTTTTACCATTTTTAGAAACATCATCAATATATGTATAATATTTTTTTATTAATAAAAAAATATTATAATAAATCAATGAATTCCATTACAATAATAAATAAATAAATTACAATTTATATAAATAAATATAATAAA
This sequence comes from Tipula lateralis, assembly GCA_963932295.1. Taxonomy (NCBI): domain Eukaryota; kingdom Metazoa; phylum Arthropoda; class Insecta; order Diptera; family Tipulidae; genus Tipula; species Tipula lateralis. The sequence continues at coordinate 8,082,602 of OZ010738.1, read as the reverse complement.
TAAATTACAATTTATCAAACTAACATACAAAAATTATATTTTTCACGAATTAATATATTTTATATTTATTTCCTGTAAAAAAATCGTCATCTGTAATAAATTTCCTCATCTGCAAAACAAAAATAAAAATCGTCATACATAACTTAATTTTTCTATTTCATCTGCACTCTTCAAAATGCAAAATGAAAATGTTGAGTCGAAAACAATAAAAAAAATTTGAACCTCATAAAATATTTTTATTGCTTTTTGTATGTATTAGTGCGAAACTCACAAGAGTACAAAATAATTTTTGTCGAAAGTTGTGCGTCGAGTTATCCCCACTCCAAAATTAGTTTATAGACAAAAGAAGTAAGAGACGAGGAAAAAACCGGTTTGAGTCACACGAAAGAGTGCCAGTGTAAAATGGCACATTTCATATTCAGATAACTCAGTTGCTCAATATTAAAAAAAAAAGTAATGAGGTGCGAATCAATTTACTTCAGTGATCTTGATTCAGTTAATTCTAATATTCATGACAAACGAAAGTGCTTCATATGAAACGAGCATTTATTTTATTTCTTTTTTTTAGAGCAATTTATATTTTATTTTATTGTTTATTGGCGGTGTTTAGACGTGTATTCTTTCGACGCTGAACATCCTCGTCTCTTACCTCTTTGCCAACAAACTAATTTTGGAGTGGGGATTTTGCGCTCAACATCTTCATCGAAAATTTTCAGCGCTCATCACACCAATTCATACAAAAACCATATAAAACCGGTTTTTGTTTTATTTTTTTTTTTTGACAGGAGCTCACTTTTCATTTAGTGTTCAACCGTGATTGATCTAGTTAAATAAATAGTTGGGGTCATACGGAAGAAATAATAATAAAATACCAGTAATAAATTAGATTAATATTTTAATTTATTACAGTTAATTTATGAAAATACAGGTTTTAATTTTTTCCTTCAGCATTGAAATAATCGACCAATTCTTTTCCCACGCTTTTATCTGTTATATTATTTATCCGTTTAGAATGATTTTGTGGTGTTTGTTGCAAAACATACTGTTACGATTTCGCCGAGTGATTATTCTAATAATTTATCCGGTTCGATCACTCGATTGTGAATATTAAACTCGCAAAGATTAAATTTCAATTAAATTTATTTCCCACAAATATTACACAAATATTTCACAAATAATTCACTAATATTTATTTTCACTATTATTTTACACAATATTTATCACTACTATTATTTTAACACTTCACTTTCACTATTATTTTCACTTCCCGATATTAACACTTCAAAATTCAAAATTGAACTGTTTCGTAACTCAAATGTCTACACGTATTTATACGACGCAAAGGCTTGTAGAACATTCCATTATTTTGCTTCTCTACACTTCTCGAATTTTCGTTGCGTCGTATTTGGTTCGCTCCGCCTATTTCATTATTTCTTTTTATTTTGTTCGTTTGTGTAAACATTTGGTTACAGGGTAATCCCTACTGCTATAATTTTCTTCTTTATTATCACAGATGACATCTGTGATTCGTGACAATACTATTCTTCATTTGTATTGATTTCCTTCAAAAATTGTGAAGCACGCAACAAACTGCACAATTTTCTTTACTTTTTCTTCTATAAATTAATCGGCTTTTGAAATATTTGGAATTTGTTGCTTAGTATTTGATCATGTGCATATAATTATTTTGATAAACACATTTTTCTCTCATTAACAACAAAAAATCTAGATAGCTGCACACGAATTTACAAATATTTTTTTTTTAGGAATAAAAAATAAAACAAAAAATCTTCTAAAAATAAAAATCTTACACATACTTTGATAAAACAACGCTGAAAGAATACTCGTGTAAACTCGAGAGGTAGTTGTGACAACACAAAACAACGCTGAAAGAATACATGTCTAAACACAGCCATTGATTGGGTTTTAAGTACGCAGCCCCTGTTATATTAAAGATTTTTATTACGTTAGTTTGTTTTCGTTTTAAGGGTATTCACAATTCACAAAATAAATTCAAACATTACAGAGAACAGATCACTTTATTCAATTACTGATTTAATCTGAGTTATTCGTTTTATTTCCGAAAGATCAACACCAAAGTGAAAATGGATAAAGTGCCGTTAAACAATTCACCGGATCTAACGATGGAGGAGATTACCAAACTGCTGTTCAATAACAAATTCATGTCGGACATACAATTTCATGTTGGTGGCAAAGTAATGTATGCCCATTCGTGGGAAATCATGAAGCGTAGTATTGTGTTTTGGAAACAATTTCGCACGAATGTGAGTGAAAATAAGTTGATACCGATTGATGATGTGTCGTACGACGCGTTTTATGCGTTTCTAAAATTCATTTATACGGACGAGTTAGAGATTGAGGAACAACTGATATGCGACATGTTGAAGCTGGCTGTGCGATACAAAATTGTTAAGTTGGAGACTCAGCTGTTGAATACGGATTATGAGAATATCGATACCAGATTAAAATTGCTCGAGTTCGGCGTTCTTAATAAGTACGAGTTGTGCACTACCCATGTTATAGATCTAATTCGTCGTGATATAAGACGATATGATATCAAAAACTTTACATTTGTAAATATGGATGCAACGGTGTTGGAAACGTTTCTCAAAAGTGATATCGGATATTTAAACTTAAAGGAAAGTGATCTTTGTGATGCACTCGTACGCTGGATGAACAATTCATGTGTAAAAAATCAAATTCCATTCGGGGAACGACGAACGCACTTTGATAAGTTTATTCGGTTTATTCGATTTCCAGTTATGACCGCCAATGATTTTCACTTGAGTTTGCGAAAGCATCACGATTTATTGACAAACGATGACATTGGATCAATTATAAGACGTAGCGTTGAAAATTGTACTTGGAATGATCTACCTCGGACTAAATATCAACTCCCGTTGGTCTATAAAAAATTATGTTACGAACGGAAGTGGCTGTTAACGAAATTTAGAGTTTTGAATGATTTAATTTTGAAAAGTGTGCGTTATGGCACCTTTGAAGTTCCAGATCATCAAATCAATATTTCTTCGACGAATCTTATAACAAGTGTTAGGGATACCGTTCAATTCAGTAATCATTCCAATTCATCTCTAACTGCAACTTGCTTTGGTGATTCGATCAGACTTAAACCTAATTTTGAATATTCGATTGAAATGATGTTTTTGCCTTCGAATCATAATCAAAAGTATTTTATAGTTTCTTGCAGAAATGAAAACGTCAATGCTATCGTTACAGGCCCTTCGCATTTAGTTAAGTTCATAGACATTGGAAAATATTTATTTGAAATAATTGTTGAATCACCATCTGATTGAAAATGAATGTATTTGTTTATAATAAATTTCCATAAATCATAATAAAATATTGTTTTAATTCACACTTTGTACAGGATCTCATGTCATGCTGAAAGATAAACAGGAAGCTTCTCTCATTCATTACTCAATATACAACATATAGTGATCAAATTAGCCGCTCGCTCATACGGATTTTACTCTTGAAGAACAACATTCGATTTATCTCAGGATTCTCAATTTCTCAGATATGTTTCTCTCCAAACATTCCGCGATACTTGTATTCGTTCCTAATGCTTGGGACTGCTTCATATGTCGGTCGGTCAGTCGGTGTTAGTACCAATCCTGAATTCCGACCCGATACTTCGATTTTACACTATGAAATTGCATTGCTACATCACTTATAGGTGATACGTACGCCAGCATCGGTTAGTGTTACCACTTTCTTCACATTCCACCGCTATAGTGTCTTTTTTCGTTAACTAGAGCTCAGTCGACCTTTAAATAGTCACAATCGTATTGTTAGCAATATCTTAAGGATAACTTCCTCACGATATTTTGCTGCAACATCTCACCGTCGAAATTATTTGGTTCCAGATTGCTGAGGTTATAAAATTTCTGGTGTGCTAACTAAACAATTCTTCTGAGTAATTCGGTTCCGACTCTTCACCAAAGTAATCTTTCCTACTTGATTTAGTATACTAGACAGACATCACTTATTCGTGTCAGTTCATTAAATATGCTCTCTGAAAGAATCGTTACGTTTGATTTGTCTGATAAGTTCGATTTCTGCGAACCAAACTGATAGTTGGGAACAACGGAGTTAACAAGAAGGGTACCTACGTTAAGTGGTGAGCCAGGCCAAAACACAACTATAAACTACTGGACCGGGTTACGGTCAAACGTACCAAGCCGATAACCAACCTAAACAATTATAATAGTTAAGGCTTTAATGGTGTATCGGGATATCTGTGTACTGTGGATAATGCATAGACGGGCAATTATTTCTCCATCACTTCTCGGATGTAATATGGATCACAAAAAATTAGAACTATAGGAACCGAATAGTGCAGCTGAGCCTGAGAATTTGGAGGTGCTTTCGGCTTCTCTGGAGAACATATTACCATTTTATATCGATTGTATTGAAGACAATAAAACGCCGTATACTCAGATCCACCTGCAAGGAGAAAACATCCCAATATATGATAGCAGTTGTCATTGGCGACACGTGTACAATAGCAGTTGTTTGGCTGCAGCGGACTACATACTTTCCGACACTACGTTTTCCCTCCATTCCGCAGTATCGAATTTATTTTTGTTTTTAGGTGGTATGAGTAGATATCCCACCCGAGTCCATTCGCTCAAGAATAGAGCAAATCCGGACACAAGTGCTGATAGACTGGATCAGCGTAACCTCTAACAGGGAGAAATGATACTCCGGCTTTGAAACACAAATGCACAACCATTGCAGATGCACGCGCCTAAAAACTCTTTAATTAAAAAGTCGATGTTGGGATGGCAGTGACGGAAAGGACAAGCACTGAAAAGTTCACATGCACCACGCCCTCTCTAGAGCACCAGACCAAAGTGCTAAGTGCTTGTCGAAAACAGGGTCAAGGATCTTGATGAGAGACAACACTCACTTCTTTGGGGTTCTGCTGATGCATTGGCGTTTGAGGGCTGTGGTCTATAAAAAGGCATGCTCAGTACGCGATGTGCATACGATGGAACTCTGATATGAGTCCTCAAACCTGTACCAAATCTTCATCTTTGGGATGGACCTGAGGTGAAAAGTATACTCAACCTGTTTTCCTGATTCAACATCACAACACTTCTTGATTTAAGAACCATGTATGCACGGGAACCAAATCTAAGGATTCAATCTAGGGATCCATGTTTTTGTTAGCATTAACTTGAATTACAGACTCCTAAACCAAATCTATTAAAATGACCTTACGATAGTCGCCGCTTAAGTAAATGAATAGAGTATTCACGTGATGTTATTCTTCGCTTACTTCCATATGATTAGAAGCTTCATCATCCTACTCAAGAGTTTATTATATTCCGGGAATACCTATCTACGTATGATCTAGACATCTTGAACGTTGGCAATACGTTTTTTGAATACTACCTTTTTGACATCCGCATCTCAGGAAGTAATTTAAATTACTCTTGTCGCATGGAGTCTAAGTGGAAAAATCTCATCTTGGATTTTCTTCTCTCTAACCAGCGATAAACCTGAAGTTCCAGAATTTATGAACCCAAGAAACACTGATTGGGAACATTATAGACTATATCTCAACCAGGCACTTCTATCTACAGTAATGAAAATCAGAAAGTGCGGAGAAATGGAAAGAGCTTGAAGAAGCACTAATCAAGGCCTATCATAAAGAGCTGTCTTCTAAGTTAGCCTGTAAGAATTGAACAGACTGAGGAAGCAGACAATAAAATCGGTTTATCGGTAGATAGGGACTTGTACAAATCTTCTCAAAGAGATTACAAGAAATGTACTGGATGACCTTACTGTGACTGCTAAATTCCAGAGTTCTCTGTAGTAAATCAAGGTCAGTATCCGAACTCGAGAGAAACTTGATGGAACTTATACGAGTACAAATGAAGAAGCCCTAGAAATTTTAATTCATTTTCCAAAAGTGCGAATTCAATCAATTTCTATATGAACTATCAAGTTTTAGAGATTGGAACTTGGTGGCAAAGGTGGTGACAAAATATAGAATCCGGTGAAGCATCGGTTCTTTCCTAAAATTAAAACACCAGGTTCAGACGCGATATTTTCGGGTCTTCTACAGAAAGGACTGGAAATTATCCCAGACCACCTTAAACATCGTAAAAGCCAGTTTGACTTCGGAATACGTTCCAAGATCATGGAGATAAGTTAGGATATTGTTCATCCCGAAGTTTCAACAGATCAAAGGAAACGAATTGGCTGATAAATTTGGCCCGTTTGTGTGCAGCTCACACTTTTGTCGGACCTGACACAGATCTAGGTCAGCTTAAATAATGATAGATGCACTTTGAGGATTTTGCTGCATTTGAAGAACAAACAGATTTCCAGATTAAGAGTGTATATCTGGGAGAGGAAGTCACGGTGTGTCAATTGAGTCTAAGTAACGGGGACAAAATCACAAAAGTAAATATACAGTAACGTTGCCTTTCGCTCTCATCCAACATAACCCAGATCATCACCGTTAGTACATTTCACTTTTGTTGCATCACCTTTCTCTTTCGCCTTAACGATAATTGATTTAATTATGCTTTTGATTAAAGTCTTAACATAATCTTAAACTTTATCTTATATAGGTAGAAAGTGTTTTGTTCGCTTTACTCGATTATCTACAGAATAGGTATAAGTACATCGCCTTTAATTGCCGCACACAGACCAACAAACAACGAAATACATGAAAAAATTCCAGCCAAGACAATAAAACCAAATGTTGAGTTTTCAACCGACATAAAATTGGGAAATCTAATTGCAACATTTTCGTTGGTGGATTCGTTTTAGTCTTTACATATACATCGTGCTATATACACAAGCCAAAACCATCATCATCAGATAAGAAAAACACATAAAAGGTGGGTAACACAATATAAAACCATACAGGAGACATTACACCAAGACCAAAAATAATTGCCACCTAGAATTCGATTGGATGTTCTGTGTTGTCCAAACACTTACGGTATACACAATGTATAGCTTTGACATATATCGTGAAAGTTGCATTTAGTGCATATGCACTTAAAACGAAACAACTTTGATCTATTTGGTTGTTGTTGGCGTCTATATAGATCTGAAAGTATAAATTATGTTCGCTGCAATCACAACAACAATATTGCAACTCAAAACGAATGTATGTATGCATACACGAACGTAAATCAAGTTGATCTCAATTAAGAATTGTATTTTTACAGTAAGACATGTCATCATAGTATATCGCCAGTGCACGAGTACCTAATTCAATTGTCTTAATATTGCCAGCTCCTACGCACATATCCGGGATGCAACGGTTAATTTTTCTAACAGTGCGACAATACAATAAGGCGCATCCAAATACAGAACTGCATCTCCCAAATTCAGATACATAGATATATAGAAACAATGTGAAGACATGGTTGTCGAGCGTCTTATCAGCAACTTCTATCTTTGTATCATACCTCCACCACACCCACACCATCCAATTGGTTTTGCAATCTCATTTTGTCGTAAATCGTATTGCTTGAATGGCGAAATTTATTCGTTTAGCTGGAAAATTTATTGCCAACATTTGTAAAACAAATGACAGTGCAAGAAGTTAAGCAACAATTTTGTCATGTATGCCCACGCGAATTTTTCGCGACTTAAGTATAATTGTCTACATGTGAGTGTAACAATAACTTAAACAAATTGCACCGTTTGAAATTATATTACATGTACATATACGTACAGGGTGTTTACAAAGAAGGTTTGCTGCTTTTCCTATAAACCGTTCGGGGACGTAATGAACTCAAACAGTGTCTGATTACTTTTCTAGTATCACTTGTATCACTGGTGGCCAGATCAATTTTTACAATGGCTGGGTTCAACTGCTGGTGTTGTTGCTGTCACTCAGACACGATTAGCTTATTGGGACATCCCCTCCCAGACGGTACACTCGCAGTCCCGAAATGTGTTTGTTCTTTGAATGAAGTCCAAGATATTCGGTATTCTCAAGTTAATCATTGGTCTTCAAATAGAAATCGTGATTCAAAGTAGTGCAGTCTATAGGCTTCATGTTTTGTACTCGTATGCGTTCCATTAGGTTTCTCTAGAGTTCCGATAGTGACTTCACATTACCACAGAAAACTCTCTTCTTATAGAAGCTGATTAGTGCTTCTTTAAGCTTGTCAGCTGCCCTTTCCATTCATATACACTCTCTGATTGGCATTGCTGTTGATAGAAGTACCTGATTGATATGGAGTCTATAAATTTCCCAATCAGTGTTTCTTGGGTTTCTAAATTCTAAATTAAGATTTATCCCTGGTTAAAGAGAAAAAGATGAAGCCATGGCCAGAGAGAGTAACGTCATCTAGGATGAGACTTTCCCACTTAGACCTGTTTTAAGTTTGCATCGTATTCGACAGTGATTGAGATAGCATTACAGTGCGCGCACTGCTCCGACTCAAATGGGAAATAAGCAGATATCGCTAAAACACACTACAATTCACGTCTACTACCATGTTCCTTTACTTCAACGGCGACTGATGTAAGATCATTGCAACAGATTTAATTAAGGAGTTCGTAATTTGTTAAAACTACCAACATCACATACTCTAGATCTCAAGCAGGTATCACTAACCAGGATAGAGCCTGATGTCTTTGGAATAAGTCCTTATATTTTGTTGCCGTGAATCCACGGTTCTTGAATCAACATTTTAAGGATACACTACAGCTGAGCTCCCTCCCAGATGTAGTTTTGGTACATTGTTACACATTGCATAGTAAACAAGCCGTTTTACAGAGCTCAACCTGTCTTTGACAAGCACTCGCCGCTCGCGAATTACAACTTCTCTGAAGTTCAGTTACAGAATTGTTCTCGATCTTTGGCTATTCAGGTTGACTTGTAAGTTCAAGCCAGGAGATATTCACTATCTTTTGGTCTGATGAGGATCTGGCCGTATCAGCAAGTGCACTTATCAGTGCTTGCCTTTTCCATTCTTGGCTTCTCGAGATCTTCTTTGTTAAACATGTAGTGTAGAAAGAATCCTGACTTACCACTTAACTTAGTTAGTTTGTTTCCCAGTGGTGACGCGTGACGGAACTGATAGCTAGGGCCAACTTGAGTTCCTCAACTAGTTTTACACCTGACCACCACGTTATTGTATTACAGTAACGAGTTATTGATTCCGTTGTCCCCAACTAGAAGAGCCATGGTGTCATCTGACAAACCAAACGTTATTATCATATCATAGAGCATCTACAATGAACATTACATAACATTTAGTCTTAACGTTTCCCCTGCCACCCGGAAACCAGAAAGACAAACTGGAGCAAGTACGGGGAAACGCTTATAGGACTACTATTACCAGAGACCCCGGAGCCACCTGCGACAGTGAAGGAACTGAACAGCATAGTGGAAACTTTCGCAAATGCCTGCAATCGGTCCTTCAACGCTGCTTGCCCAATAGTTAAACCCAAGGGCAAGCAAAAACCGGCATGGTGGTCCAAGGAACTGGGGGCCTACCGGAAGGCGTGTAGGAAAGCATTTAATAGAGCCAAAAGTACGAGAGAGGCTCAGGACTGGGACTCCTACAAGGAGGACCTCAAGATATACAAAAAAGAATTAAGGAATGCACAGAGGAAATCATGGAGACTCTTCTGTGACAAAATAGAAGAAGTCTCCGAGACCTCTCGTCTTAGGAAGATTCTGTCTACCAATCCTACCAGTCCCAGTTATTTAATTAAACCAGATGGATCCTGGACTGCTTCTAGTAAGGAATCCTTGGAACTTCTCATCGAAACCCACTTTCCAGGAAGCTTCGATGACTCGACAGGGACTGGTACTCATCAAGAAGCACACGTACTGCACATAGAAGATATCGTAACCAAAGAACGGATCCTATGGGCAATTGAAGAGTTCAAACCCTATAAATCGGCGGGCCCTGACCGTATTATTCCCGCGGAGCTTCAGAACAACTCGAGGATTATGCTCCCCTGGTTGGAGGTAATCTTCAAAGGGTGTTTAAAACTTGTCTGTACTCCGCGGGAGTGGATGGAGGTCAGAGTGATTTTTATTCCGAAAGCGGGTAAATGCTCGCAGGGCTACCCCAAAGACTTAAGACCAATAACTCTATCATCCTTTCTATTGAAAACCTTGGAAAGGCTGATGGATATCTACATACGCTCAAAAATTAGACCTAGTGACTGGGCTCAGACTCAGCACGCTTACTGTAAAGGGAAGTCTGTGGACACAGCTCTGCATGCCCTGGTAAGTACAATTGAGAAATCATTATTCTCGCAAGAGTTTTGTATGGTGGCGTTTCTTGACATTGAGGGCGCCTTTAACAATGTAAGGAAGGAGGCAATTCTGGAGGTATTGTCGCTACTAGGTGTGGATTACCCTATAAGTGGGTTAATCAATCATATGCTTGGGTGCAGGATGATTAACTCAGAGCTGGGGGAATCCACCATCAGGAGACGGGTGACTAGAGGAACCCCACAGGGAGGTGTTCTGTCTCCTCTCCTCTGGAACATAGCAATCAATGAGCTGCTATTAAAGCTGGAGAGAGAAGGGCTCGGAGTGATTGCTTATGCAGATGATGTAGCGATAGTTGTCTCTGGGAAATACATAAGCACAGTGGCGGAGGTAATCCAAAATGCCCTCCTAATTATAACGAGGTGGGCCACCAAATGTGGACTGGAAATTAGCGCGTCTAAAACTGAATTGGTACATTTACGAGGAAATATAAAATCCCTGTAGTAGATCCACCTCTCCCAAATGGCAACAGACTAGCTTTTACGGACAAGGCAAGATTTCTAGGCGTAATCTTGGACAGTAAGCTAAGCTGGAAGCCCAACATTCTGGAAAGAGTAAACAAGGCTGTACTCGTGTAGGAACGCCATCGGAAAGAGATGGGCCTGACGCCGGAGCTGGTACACTGGCTATACACTTCCATAGTAAGACCTGTACTTATGTATGGGGTGAGCGTGTGGTGGCCAGCTCTTGATAAAATAACATACAGGAAAAGGATTGAGAAGGTGCAAAGAACGGCCTGCGTGCTTATAAGCGGGGCACTGAGGACAACACCTACAAGTGCCTTAGAGGTCTTGTTTCATCTTCTCCCCGTGGACATTTATGGTAAGCAGATGGCGGCGATTACGGCCACTCGACTATCAGCCATATCTCAGTGGAAATGTTTTCAAATAGGACACTCGACGATAGTCAGATCGCTGAGGAAAGAACTGGCGAATCTAGACTATGTTACACCGACTCTGTGATTCGAGAAAAGGTTCGGAACCACCTGCCCTTCAAGGGAATCCTGGAGGAGCGGGTTGGTAGCTGAAACGGGAGCATTGCAGTTCTTTACGGATGGCTCCAAGCTAGACGGTAAAGTAGGAGCTGGAGTCTTCTGTGATAAACTAGAGGTAGATATTGCAGTTCGCCTCCCTGATCACTGCAGTGTGTACCAGACAGAGGTGATAGCGATTGAAGAGGTCCTGAACTGGTTGAAACATAATGTGGTATCCTCGACTGATATCGCAATTTATGTGAACAGTCAGGCGGAAATCAAGTCGCTGGGTTCTGGTTCTCTAACGTCTAGAGTGGCGTTGGGTTGCCGCTCGTCACTAAATGAGATGAGTGAGCATTTCAACATCCAGGTAGTCTGGGTCCCCGGCCACTCAGACGTTATGGGAAACTGCAGGGCGGACGAACTAGCGAGGCACGGTACAACTCTCCAACTGCTACCGGAAAGGACGAAGTTGGGGAGACCCATTAACGCACTCAGGACTGTGCTTAAAAAAGAGGCGGAAGCCTCTGCGAACAATAGGTGGACGAACACCCTCTCATGTAGAGTGGCAAGACAAGTCTGGCCAAAGCTGAACTTGAAACGCTCAAAGGCACTTATCTCATTGCGAAGACGTGAACTTAAAACGATCGTGGGGATACTCACAGGACACTGCCTTCTTGGAGAACATGCGAGAAGGCTGAGTCTGGAAGTAAATGACTTTTGCAGAAGCTGTAGGGACGAGGAGGAGGAAGAGACGTTAGTCCACCTCCTATGCTCATGCCCGGCTTTGGCACGCAAAAGACATGAATATTTGGGTAAGTTTTTAATGGACTGCCTTTCCGATCTCGAGAACTGTAATGTGCGAGACTTATTACGTTACGTAAGCAGCTCTAACTGGTTCTCATAGGGGTAAAAGGGGAGTAAGATCCTGTGGTATCACAACGGACCGTTGCCGGTCTTAGTGTGCTGTAGCAGCCACTCAACCTAACCTAACCTAACCTATCTACAATGAACTGAAACAAATAACTAATGTCGTAATCTCAATCGCTTTGGTATAGCTTTATCATCGGATGTGATGCAATATCCAAATGATTTGATCGATCAATATAAGGCTTCACTCGGATCTGAAATGCTCTTAGCTATTGTGTGCCTTGGTTCATCGGAATTATTGGGGCTTGTTTCCTATAAGTTCCATAATATTATCCAGTCAGCTTTTAAAAACACTTGCTAGGTGAAACGATGAGATGTCGTTTAAGAACCTGAACTATCGCATTAACACATTCGAAACATTGAACCGTGATCAAAACGGATCCAGTGGAGGAATTTGTCCTTTTTTTGTTGGAGTTGAGTATTTTGAAGAGTAAGAGACGTATTCAGCTTGACAAATCGGAGTGAAACTTTGAATGAACCGTTAACACAGCAGGTGAAGTACATTGATTGATGGAAAAGAATTGAAGAATCGAGTACTAAAACTCCTTATCGGATACGTTTTGTTTGAACCAATAAAGGTGTTAAAGCTAGTTAAATGAAGTAGCGGACGATTAGAACTCAAAACAATTAAGGAGATGATTACGGAGTCATTCCAATGAAGACGACATATAGCCCTACTGGTGATTTAGAGATAACAACGAGGAGCGGATACATCTATTAACGCTCATGGCATGGAATCGATGTTTCGAGTGAAATTCAGAACTAGTTCTGATTGCCCGACTGAAGTGACAGTCCCAAGTGACAGGAACAAATACAGTTACATAAGTATCGTGGAATGATTGAAATATTTTTTGGGAAAACGCCACAATCGAGAATTAAGTTGGACAAATGTTTTTGCCATGTAATGAATGAGAAACGCTTCTTGTTCATATTTCAGCATGACATGAGATTCTGTTCAAAGTTACATTTAAAACAATATTTTATTATGAATTATCTTAATTTATTAAAAATCAATACAGAAATTTTTAATCAGATGGTGATTCAACAATTATTTCAAATAGAAATTCTGCGACTTTCATGAACTTAACTAAATGGGAAGGGCCTGCAACTATAGCCCTGACGTTTTTATTTCTGCAAGGAACTATGAAAAGCTTTTGATCATCAACCGAAGACAAAACCTTTACTTCAATCGAATATTCAAAATTAGGTTTAAGTCTGATCGAATCACCAAGGCAAGTTGTAGTAAAAATTGAATTGGAATGATTTTTGAATTGAACGGTATCCCTAACACTTGTTACAAGATTCGTTGAAGAAATATTGATTTGATGATTTATAGACTGGTAGGTGCCATAACGCACAGCTTTTAAAATTAAATCATCCAAAACTCTAAATTTCGTTAATAGCCATTCCGTTCCCAAAAAAAATTTATCAGAAATCCATGGTATCTGATACTTTTGACGAGGTTGATTATTCCAAATACAATTTTCAACGCTACCTCTCATAATATTGCTACATCTCATAATTGATCCAATATCATCGTTTGTCAATAAATCGTGATACTTTCGCAAACTCAGGCGCAAAACTTTGCCGGTCATAGTCGGAAATCGAATTAACCGAATTAACTTATCAAAGTGCGTCCGTCGTTCTCCAATTGGAATTTTATTTTTTGCACATGAATTGTTCATCCAGAGAACTAGTGCATCACAAACATCACATTCTGTTAAATTATTAAATCCGATTTCACTTTTGATAATCGTTTCCAACACCGTTTCATCCATATTTAAAAATGTAACTTTTTTGATATCATGTCGTTTTATATCACGATGAATTAGGTCCATAACATAGGAAGTGCACAACTCGTACTTATTAAGAACGCCAAACTCGAGCAATTTTAAATTGGTATCGACATTATTATAAACCGTATTCAACAACTGAGTCTCCAACTTAACAATTTTGTATCGTACAGCCAGCTTCAGCAGGTCGCATATCAGGTAAGTTTTAATTTCTAATTGATCTGTGTAAATGAATTTTAGAAACGCATAAAACGCGTCGTATGAGACATCATCAATCGGTATCAACTTATTTTCACCAACATTCGTACGAAATTGTTGCCAAAACACAATACTACGCTTCATGACTTCCCACGAATGGGCATACATTACTTTACCACCAACATGAAATTGTATGTCCGACATGAATTTGTTATTGAACAGCAGTTTGGTAATCTCCTCCATCGTTAGATCCGGTGAATTGTTTAACGGCACTTGTTCCATTTTCACTCACTTTATGTAATAACTTGCACTTTGTCGAACGGGATCACCATACAACTAATAAATTGCTTTTCATATTTGATACTATGTATATGGTTGGCTCGGTTCTGTCAGTCGTATTGGAAATAATTGGATTGAAGATAAGAAATCGATAAGAATTGATAAAAAATAGGCATTCTTCATCAAGTACAGTCTGACATTCAAGAACGTCAGTCAATTCAAAAAATTGAAATACTCAAGTCAACTAAACCGATAATCTTATCTTTTGAAACTGTTCGTTGTATCATTTAACCATGGGTGTAGTTCCATGTATGAACTTCGGTGTAAATAACTCCCAATGGGGTGTTACGACTCCATATTGTGTGCCCGAAGCAATGCGGGCAGTTATATGTTCGCCTGTTTGCCTTTATGTCATTCAAGGAATCAAGTTTTGCCAGAATAGGTTGTTCTGGTGTTTACTGAGTAACAAATTGATACGGTCATGCGGGTTCCTGCCCATTGTGACATTGACGGTAACGAAGTTTCATACAGTTTGGCTAGAACTGGTTCTCACTTATTTTTTGTAGACCCTGAACCAGCTCCATTACCTCTTTACATAATCTAAACTAAAGCTGACGTGGTTATCCACCCCTACTTCCCGCATGGCGAAATACTTTATAAGCGGGCTTAACCCAAAGCTTTCATTCAAAAACAATAGTTTGAGAATACTGGTTTCTTTACTTACTGGTCATGGCCATTTCAAGGATCACTTATGTTCATCTCCAGGACTATTCCTGTAAATCTACTGTCTTCTCTACCCCTGTTTCAAACCAGGCTAATCCAAGGTTTGCACCATGCGCCGTTTGTGGCATTGAGTGCGGAACCTCGAAGGGTTCCAGCCAATTTTAATAATAAGTATTGGCTGAAGGATGGTCCGCTTCATCAGTTGTTTACACCACCAGGAGATCATAAATCCGTTCACACATCATAACACTAGAGGATTTCTTAAACTATATCGTAGTAACTAACTGGCTATAACCAACTACAGGAAATTATTTTCTCTTGATTATTCTGCAGCTCTGATTATTCTGCAGCATTGATTCGGGAAAACACTGTACATCAAACAGTGTTTTCCCGAATCAATTTCTTCTAATAGGTAGATTAAGAGGCTTCTGCTCTCGGTAAGCTTTCTAGTTTACACCATTCAAGCAAGCTTGATCAATTGATTAAATGAGAATTTACGAGCTATACCAAAGCGAACTGACCGCAGCAAAGCTTTCTGAATAGCACAGTCGATCAATTGTGTGAAACAGTTTTCCATCAACATGTTCCAATGATTGAAAGATCACTTAATGACAATGAGTTCCTTATGGGCACTTCATATAGACATTGCATTCGTTTTCTGCCATCTTTGAGACAGGCATGCACTTTGCCATTGATCAAACTACCGTCTCATGGATTTGACCAGGCTTCTAGTTTTTTGTTGCTGTAGCCTTTCCAAATATTACTCTCAACGATGTGTTCCATCACTTTTAACTCGGTCCGTTGTTAAATCGATGCACAAGGATCGGCAACATTTTCTAAATCTTCTTTGTTCTAATGCTAATGTTACGGTCATTAAAGTAGCAAC
This sequence comes from Tipula lateralis, assembly GCA_963932295.1. Taxonomy (NCBI): domain Eukaryota; kingdom Metazoa; phylum Arthropoda; class Insecta; order Diptera; family Tipulidae; genus Tipula; species Tipula lateralis. The sequence continues at coordinate 8,066,502 of OZ010738.1, read as the reverse complement.
ACAACATGTGATTAAATATGATCGCCAACTCTTCAGCCAAAGCGGATCTTCTATTGGGATCGGGCCTATACAAGCAGTCTCCTCGAAGTCGCTACCATTTCAAAACGCATAAATGTCTTGAAAACGAAGATGACTGTATTTATTTCGGTGTAGCAGTTGTCTAGCCAACGATGCTCTTGAATATTGCGGTAGACCAATTGGCCCTATCTTGATTCAAACTCTTTAAATTTGCTAAAATAGTACAGCCCATCTACGAACTAGAATAAATTTCAGGTTTGTATGTACTGTATGCCCATACTATCTAGGGTTCTGTAACATTGTACCCACTCCCCGGGTCAGCTCGTAATTGATCGAATTACAAGATAACATGTCTTTGGATAACAGAGCTTCAAGATATTGTCCTACGTGCTAGTGCCATTTGGCCATTAATTGTTGTTTACAGGTCCTTAAGCTTTAAAGCATAGCAATACCATTTGAAAAGTTAAGGCCAGAATCAAATAAATTTCTCAGCCTCCACAGCCCTCCACAAAACTATTTAAGATATTTAGGATAATCTACCAACCGATCTGGTTTATGAGTAGGCACATCTTCCTGACTGTCTTTCTCTATAAAGTGTGGAGAGCAAACTATACTGGTTCGAGCAAAGAACCAACTTCTAGAGCACTGTCGTCGTCATCAAACCATAAACTTTGTCTTATTTATTCAAATCAAACATTTGACATTTCACTTCTTCTTCTTTTTCTTCTTGTTATCACAACGCTTTCATCACACGACATAATAGATGCCAGATGCGCATACACCATTTACCAGATCATAATCTGCAATCACGACTTAATGTAGCAAAAACAATTATTTTTTCTCGCTCTGTTACACTTTTATCATTGTACGATTCCCACCCAAATCTTTTAATAAGCCAACCAATTTCAAGAATCTTAACGATCTGTGCGGTGTTAAGGTAAACACACATATAACTATTTAAGACCATAAAATGGTTAAATAAATAAAAAAAAAATGTAAGAAAATGTTGAGACGCGAAGAGACACAAAACTAAAACAACAACACAAATGGTTGGAAAAAGACTTTGGGTGACCCACTTCCTCAATTATTCGTTGTAATGTATCTCGTTGTGTGTACCCAAGAAGTAGGCTAACCAGAACTTGTTTGTTCGAATTCAACATTTTCGTTTTTGCTGTTACTGATGCTGTGGTTGTTGTAATGCTATGTGCCTCTATACATAAATACATATACATACATGTAATGTAGCATAAATTTTGGTGTGTCAATGTAAATACGATACGTTCAAGGTGGTAAATAAGATGCTGTATTATATTAACTGGGTCTTCTAATCAAAATATATAAATAGCTTCTTAATTAATCTTACAAGATGTTCGCGTCACACTCCTTCGAGTAAACATATTATAAATCTTAATTTAGCGAAGCTTTTGTCTTCGTCACCCCAATCTTCGTACACATACATATATAGCATTTAGGTTATATACGAATAAAATTTGCATTTTGTTTTCTTTTCTTAATTTATTCCATTTTCCTTATCACGATGTCTTGTAAGATGTTAACTTCGGAAAGAAAAATTGAATTTCTTTATTTCATTTTAGTTCAAGACAAAACGAGATTATTCCAAGAAAGCTTTTTGCACATTATTACATATATAAGCTTGAGCATGCAATAAGTGTTAACAGTTGTACACTGATGGCGCAAAACCAAGACGTTTGAGGAAGGTCGAGTGGAAGAGTATGAAGGATAGAAGTACAAAAAGTGCTCACCAGTTTCTACTTATCCTTCTTCACAATGTTCGAAGTTTGCGCTGTTCCGAATTTTCATTCGAGCAAGTGAGTATTCAGGGAGCAATGCCCCATGAGAATAATCAGTAAGATCCTCAAAGTGCGTCTATCATTATATACATTGGATAGGCGACAAGAGATGAGCTTGCCTCATCTCTTCTTAAGATTTGATGGTTATTCAGGTTCCAGAAAAGTAGAAGTTCATCCACAAGTTGACCAATTTATTACTCAATACGTTTCCTTATATGTCCATTTGACTGGGTTACCAGTGAAGTCTAACCTCATTCTGGGTGCCTAGTCAATTCATTGGAATTACCGTATCCAAAACAAGAAGATCAATCGCCTTGAGAGCTGTCGCGCTGTCAGACAGGATGCAGATATGCTGTCAGAAACCACCTCTTCCATCTTCTCTCCTTTGCATAGAGTGCTGCTCTCAAAATTGCAACAGTTTCCTCCTGAAAGACAGTAGCGTACCTACCAAGGGGTATATATAATTACACCTTATCATTAAACATGTATAACCGGGCATCAGCCAGATTACAGTATACTGACCCATCATCATACCGACAAAGAAGAGGTAGAATGGGCTGTTTAGTTCCTTTTGTACTCTTCCCTAATTACAGGAAATAATTTCACTTCGACACCCATAGTGTCCGAGTGGGCAGTGATGTGTCAGCCCACCTCCCTCCATGTTTGGATGTGCCTAGAAGAGCTAAATTGATAAGGCTGTTTGTGCTGCACACATTTTAGAACAAAGATCAAGTGGCAGTCATCTACTGTCGTTTTTAGAGCTACACTGGGTGTGGTGTACAGAGCTCTCACAATACCCAGACAAACAAGTCTTTGAAGGCGGTTTAAATATTTTCCTCCAATCTCACTCAATGTAGGCCACCAAATAAGTGCGACAAACGAGATTATGGGCTGATAACCGAAACGTATAGCCAGTATACGGGTCTGAGTTTCAAGCCTCATGATTTACAAAATGGTGGTTAACTTACATTTCTCTTTCAAGTATTTAAGCCAGGTAACCTTTTAATTTATCCAGATCCTCAGATACATAACTTCTTAAGAGAGTGGGATGGTATGAGCCTAATTTTTGGAAGTCCGAGGTTTCCCTGAGCCCTGTGTCTGGTAAAATAACCATCTCAGTTTTCCTGGTATGGACTAATAATTACACCAGGTTACAACTATGTTAATCGTATAGTGAGTTCATCACGAGAACTTCACTCTGAGGACATTCCTTTAAGGCGATCACCGAAGTCCTATCATTGCCTAATTATTCAGTAATGGCATTTAACCACCGAACAAGTGTGGTCTATGGTAAATTCAGAAACTTCTCATAGAGGTCAAATGAAAGACATGGCATATGTCATTCATTTGACCTCTATGAGGAGTTGCTGAATCTACCATAGAGTACGCTAGAAACTAAAATATCACCCGCAAGTATTAACCACAGTTGGGTCTAAAAGTAACAGTACTAGTCGTTAAATTAAATGGCAGACTACCAGTGGGATCTTTAATAGAATAAACGCCTTCAAAAAAAGTAAAATAAAATATTACGGAGAAGGGAGTGAGCTAGCGGGCTCTCAGTCGTCAATATCCCGTTAGATCGTAAAAATGCCACAGTTGGATGCAGTTCGAGGTTCACATTTGCTGTGCCGTCCGATAAGTTAAATTTTACGTTTTCCCGGTAGTGCTTATGACTCCATCTATTACTTTTGGAGTGGTAGAATAAACGAGGCTTTTTACAGCCCAAACTTCTGTGGTGATGGAAAAAAGATACAGAACACCGTGATTGAAGAAACCTTCTGGTCTAAATTAGTTGGTTCATCGGTTGAGATACGCGCTAATACACAATCTTCCAATGATGAGATAACGACAGATGAGGAAGTGTGTGCAGTCTCTAATATCTAAACATTTGCTTAAGTTTCGAATAGATTTTTACGAGCTCCTAAGTTACACGATACGCGAAGAACAGGCATGATATATAGTATAAGAGAAAGTAATTTAACTATAGGAAAATGGTTATAAGGAGCTCAGACTTTTGTACAAAATGGCAGCAGACACGAGAGGAAGGGATTATCGCTGTTGATTTTAATCCTTATCCAACTGTGCTTCTGAAAATGTTTGCATCACTAAGACTATTCAACACGGGTTCGCAACATACATCTAGGAAAGAATATCAATTAGTAGTATATGTCGTATGGATCCTTGGGCAGTATATCGTTGAAAGCGTAGGGGTTAGCAGTACTTAGAGCTAGCCAAGTGATTCGGAAACTCAAAGCACCTTTAGAGGACGATGTTTGCAATAAATCCGACAAAAGAAGAGAGAAACCATTATGGTTCGACAACGCGATGGTATGAGAAAGGTACCCATGCAACTGACGTAGCATCAAGAAACTTTTACCATAACGATTTGATGATCGGATCCGACGAAATCGTAAATTTCTATGTTTGTCAAAGCGAGCTAATATTTCAAAGATGGTGTGTTGGACCATAGATAAACTCAAGGTGACGTTGACAATGTGAGTACTCGAGTGTCAGTACTCGAGGTAAAGAAATGTTTCCCAAAACTACTTGAGTGTGCTCTCGATGGAGATCTTGTAGAATAATGATAAGTGATGATGCTGGGAGCTGTAATCGTGACAGCTAATGATGAATGGTGGGAGTTGAACTTGAACTCCACAGAGTGACATTGATTGACAGCTAGGGCGCTGAATCAACCAGCCGATGAATACGTTTGTCTTATATGAAATATATGGCATCTTGTATGTAATCTGTAATATTCGTTCGCTAGGCCGGTTTCGATCTGATGACGTCATTGACTCGTTGTGTTATCAAAAAGATCAAATCCATCTCATCAGACATATGCGACCGGACTTGATATAAGTTGCATTTCGTTTCTATATATATTGTATAGGCTATGTTGCAACAGTTCTAGCGAATTACAGAGTTTTTGAATCGAAATCTTTTTTCGATCATTTTGTTTCTACTTCACTATTGTGGCGTGACTATTCGTCGTATTTGTGAACGCCACAATCTTGCCTATAAGGTTATAACCAGAGTTTGGCATTTTGTGTGAATGGTAAACATTTGACACCGGGAATATCATTGTGAATCATTACAATCAGCACCGGGTAAAATGTAAATTTTGTGGCTGCTGGTTTACTCGGTAGTATAATGCCATTTAATCTAATGCAGTTTTCTGAGCTTTGAGACAGATTTGGGATCTTATATCTATAATAGAATTCGAACGATACAATTTTGCTACGACAGCGATTGCTGTATCCAGCATTACATCTACGAACGGGCAAGCGACATGCTTCGTACTGTCCTAGATATGAGATGATTTAACCTTAAGATTTAACCTTGTTTCAAATGTGAGAGGTTAATTGCACTGGAACGCACTTTGGTGCCAGCATTGATCTTGTCAACTTGATACACCAGCTGATTGTGTATCAGGTTGACAAGATCAATGTATAAACGACGAAAACTTTAATGAGACACCTTCCTTCTGCGATGTATGGAACTAGTCTCAAGTGATTGCTACGATCTTTAAGGATATCGGTGAGTTGCTGGTGTTCTGGATATTGCGCGCGGGTTAATGAAGCCTCCCATTGCCGATGGCTTTCTGTATCCATGTCGTTGTTCCCACACAATCGCTTGGTATAAGTTGCAATGAAGACATGGCTCGGAATTTAATTAGATGACTGTCGATGAACAGCCTCTTTGTAATAATCGTGAGTAACAAGAAGGCATATCTAGTCAGATCCGCTTGAGATAGTGTCAGTTTTGAGAGTTTGTATAAGTTTATCGTTGGAGCTGGCGACTAAAATTTTGATACTAATTTTTAGAAGCCTTGTTTTGTGTGTTGACCATGAGATGTCACGCCGAATAAAAATAATTGTGGGTACGTCCGTCGATTGTCTCCAACATCATCTTGGACCATCTCAAAAGTAGCCTGTAAAATCCAACTCTACACGTTCCAACACATTACTGACCTACGTGAAAAATGTAAAGAAATTCGATCGAACACACAAACCGCACAAACGAATATACTTTCTTCGTCGATTTTGTTGTTGTAATCTAACGTCGATAATTTAGACATTCTCTGATTGTGAGTGAAAAACGATAAACGTTTTAAGATGTATGTATATGTACCAATAAAGAAGAAAACATTTATAAATCCATTTTTCTTATTGAATTCATCTGAATGTGCCACATTCAAACATAACGATTGATTATGTTGTTGTTGTATATTCGTTTCTTATATTTTCCAAAGATTGATCGACCTGAAAAATCGAAACATAGAATTTTATATGTCTTGCCTGTGTATCTGTGTGTATGCTATGCCTATACGCGACACTACAGTTAACACATGGTTGGATATTATTATGTACAATTGATTTGTAAACAAATAGGTGTTACATTATGTAAATGAGTGTTACTGCTGTGCGACGACAGTGTTTTCGGCTCTAAATTATGTCACACATTGGTAACTTTTAATGTATGCACACGCGACCGAATGCCATAATCGGATCATTTACACGATCGGCACTATAGGTGGCGATGATTGACATATGCCCACACACGATACAGTTGTATCTATGTTTTGGGTCCACGATCGATTGTCGAGGTTGCATATAACGGCACGAGATCAATTACAATATACTGTGATAAATCTCCCCGTGTAAATGTATACATATATATATATAAATACGATCAAGTTATTTTCGAAATATTTTAATCGATCGCATCTGTCAATACTTTATGATCTCGACTTATTTAAGTGCACATGACCATAAACGATCGTTGAGAAGTTACACACAAGAAATCAATTATGAAGTCGGCAACAGATCGATGTATTTCACTGACAAGTGTTTTTTTTTTGTTATATGATTGATCGCGATCGCACACATACGGAGACATATTATCACGATTTACGATCGAATTATGTATGCCACGATATATAATATGTTGTTTTGTCTGTATTTGGAATACGATGATAAGGCGATAATGAACTTGGCCGAACAGAATTTATTCAATTTTTTATAATTGAAGTAATTTGTTGTTTTGTACGATCGATGGAAGAATTTTAATTCGTGTATTTCCTGATTCTGTACATAGATCTTAGATCGAAATAAGATAAGAGCGGTGATTAGTTTAGTGGTCTCAATTGGTTTCATGTCTTACAAACTTGTATCGGCATAGGTAAGGTACAAAGTACATTGAGGTGAATCTGAAATAGTTGTTATGCGTATACTGGTGGTACAATTTTGAACTAGCCGTTCGATTTCGCTAATAATACGTATAAAGTGCTTCAAGCCGCTTATAACACACCACTTAAGGCTTCACACATCTTCAACGAGACTATCCGATCTATCTTTCGTGTCACAAACGATCTACATTTGGCAGAAATGTATGAATAGATCTTCTTAAGGTAGAAGAACTCATTCTTCTACCTTATGAACAGCTGTTGTTCTGCCATAGATTCAATTTGTGTTTCTTCCGGTTTCAAACCCACTTACAGAGAGCTATGTACTGTTCCGATATTGTATCCTAGATTTGAACGAGAACGCCAAATGGATTGGAAGGACCTTTGGACCCATAAACTGTAAGACCACTCGGCTATATCGAGCTAACATCAAGAAGGTTCTAAACTTCTCATTTAACAACCACCGAGTAAACAACCACATTATTATGAAAATCGATGAATGGTTTTGAGTGGACATCCGAAGGCTCAACCCATTATCATTAACTGATGAAGTGCAGGAACGAAATGGGAGAATACACTGGATCTCGTAAGTGTATAAATCAAGTATTGTAGAAATTCATCAAGATGATCGAGAGAAAACAGCATTCTCTACAGACAACGGGTTATGGAAATTCGATTTATGTAATGTTCCAGAAGTGTGTGCTGCAAGGTTTACCATGAAAGGTTTGACTCGATTGCCTACGGAGAAAATCCTATCATCATCAAACTGAGTCAAGAGAGCTATGGCAAACTTTTGTGAAGTCAACTTGTCACTCAAGTTCAGATACACAGAAGGAGAATCAATAATTGCAGTAGTAGCAGAACCACAACTTCACCGTGAAGAACCGAAAGGATGGACATGAATAACGTTGAAGAAAAACGAATATTTGGAATAAACGAAGGATGAAACCTTAAGAAATAATGAATGAGAAGAACCAAATATGGTTCCTCTGCTGGAATGAGGAAGATCACAGACTAGATTGGAAGTAAATAGGAACGTTAAGGACTACTATAGTTTATAGAAGTCAGTATAGTTAACAAACTTTTTGCCAAAGTCCAGAAAAAATTAACTGTATCGGATCAACGTAGAGAAACACGAGTTACATATGACTAAACGACATGACGATCTAGGATAGCTATCCATTATAATGAAATGTTGAAGCGCAGGAACAAAATGGGACAGTACATTGGAGTCGGTACAACAAGTAGAAATTTATCGAGAAGATCGGATCGAGATGGAAATTCAACATGAATGATCACGAACTACACAATTTCTTTGGATTATTTACTGGAAATATGTTCAGTAAAGTCATCTGGTTGCTTCAGATCAGATACCAAGAAGGAGAAGCAACAAGGTGGAACCATCACTACACAACAGAGCATCAGAAAGGGTAGACACGAAGAACGTTGGAGGTAAGGAAGGTAACATTTGAAAACAACGAAGAAATAGGCTTCCAGTTATGGAAAGAGGAAGATCGCAGATCTGATTGAAACTACATGAGTGGGTCAGCAGATACAGAGTGCCTTCGCTGATTGGACCAATCCAGTTATATGTATAAGAATAAAGATCAAAAGATTTGTCGCTGGCCTTTAGATTATTTACCGTTTGGAATGCTAATCAAAACGTCATTATTAAGCAAATAGATTCGCCAATAAATCAACCAACAATTCATTATTCCGTCGATCACAGTTTATCTTAATCACCAATCGCTATACAATCAAATGCCAGTGTCATTATCATAAATTATTAAGACGTCACGGCGCGCACAATTTTGTGTATTGTGAGCTCGACTAACCAGTTAGTCGATTTACATATATAGCGAATGCTGAAGAGATAAGACTATTTTCTACTCCGATCTATTGTGTTTGCTGTTCTTTGGAACTTTCTAACGTTTCTACATGTATATCTGTGTAGCGCTACAACTCAAGATAGATAGTTTAAGACGATCGACTTGTCATTTCTCCATTTACTTTCATTTCACTATATACTATCTATGTTGTTGTAAGCGCATGCAATTAGCGATTAATTTACGAGCATATCGATATTATGTTAGAAACGATCGCGCGCTCCAAGTCAAAGTGTTAAATTTTTAATTAAATTCCCGATATGAATGAAAGTATATTAATTATAAGAAGAAAGTTTAGATTATATGAAAATGAAGATGTGACCTTGTGCCAAAAGATTTACAACCGTATATATACATATTATTCGGCCGGAAACCGCTAGACCTTGGCTGTGTGTGCGCTCATCCAAAATCGACTCGCGCACTAATTTGTCCATATATCACCTATATGACGGTTTCGTAATACATTTATTTATATCGTCTAATTAATTCACAATTAATTAACATTTTAAATTAAATATTTCAGTTTAATCATACAACCATAATCGTCTTATAAATTACTGATCGTAGACAGGTAGCTCTTTAACCTTGATGTTGAGTTAAAGATTAAAAATATTTTGATTGAAATATATGATATCACGCTGTGATCGTTATGGATGGTTGGGTAATTTAATTATCTGTTTAGTTTTTTGATGGTCCAGATCGCCCACATTGACGTGTAAATAATAACAATAATGAGAGACAAATTGAATTAACTATAAGGGTGGTCTAACGATTGTCAGCAAGCCTTATTGCTGTTGAGGGTAAAATAGTTCAGGCATGTTTGGTAACCAAATAGTAGAAACCCTCAATAGTAGCTCTGGTGATAAAACCAACAACTAATGGTTCTTCTGATGATGATTTACCAACACTCTACCCACACAATGCAGAACATTATTTGATAGTCAACTGTGAAGAGTTATCTAATAAGGGTACTGAAGCACTGAACCCGGATACGTGACACCTTTTGAATTATTTTAGATTTATCTGTGTATTGCGGATCTCTTCACAGATAGACTTTTCTATTTCAGAAATCATAATTAAGCATATTTTCAGAAACCCAGAAAACCAGTTTTTTAAAAGTGGAAATAATAATAATTATCGGGACACTTAAGCTGGTCTTTCAAAAATGAAAGAAAACCCAAGGGAAAGGTAGTCCTCTTTGGTCGGATATGTCAAATCAGATATCTGGACGCAGACGAGCATCTGGACAAAGATTCCGTTGGAACTAATGGTGGAAAAGCCATGCGGACGGTCTCAGTCTATGAGGTCCATACCATGGAGTGTGAAGCAGGCTAACTTCCAAGAGAGTATGAAGAGATCTTTCGATGAAATCCTCAAAGATTTGTTAGTGGTGGCTGTTATTGGGCTCACACGGCCAAGATGGAGATAATAAAACGCCTATTTACTATAGGAATGGGGAAAAGGCCATAGGTCCTACATAATGGAAAGAAAGCTACTATAAATCACACTCTTATAAGAACGATATTAGTAAAATGAGATGACGGTGGGAAATCTGCATTGTACATTCTTTTTTATATGATCACTGTTAGGCGGGCTGCTCTAGCCACAATCTCAAATCTATAATGAATATTCAGACTTTAAGAGACTGCTTCCTTGTGTATGAGTCTACACTTAAACGCACAGACAATCTAGGTCAACAAATGGCAACGCATACAACCATAAGATTCAAAGATATTTCGACGTGAACCTGTTATAACATCATATATCCTACGCAACAGAATTATTCCTACTAACATTGACTATAATATCCTGTCACTGGGATGTGGTTCTGAAACTTGAGGTACTGAATTTACTTTATGGATAATTCAAAAATAGATGGGAGAATTGAGTGTGGGGTTTTCTGTGAGGCATTGAAGTTAAACCACTGAAGTCTATTCGTCTCTGAACCACTTCCAAGCCTATCTAATTGCGATAAAGGAATACATGTGTGTGAACTGGTTAAGGTAGATTGTAATATTTACTAGGAGAATCGAGTGTGGGGTTTTTGTGAGACATTGAAGTTTAACCACTCTGTTCGATTCTTAACCTCGTTCAAGTCTAACTAATTGCGATAAAGGAATATATGTGTGTGAGCCGGTTAAGGTAGATTGCAATATTTGCTAGGGATTATTTAAGAAATCAAGATTCAAACGCTTCAATACTTTATCAAGCTGAAAGTCACAATTGTCAGTATATAAAAACAGATGGCAGATCAGTTCAATGTTCATCTTTGGAGGGTGCCAGTGTTCTTCAGTGTGGCGGTAATGAAAAGGCAGATGAAGTTCCTTTTAAAGACACAACATGTCCGATATGCTATTTACCTATGAAAGATGGGCCAATAGTAACTCTTCTAATTATGGTTTAATCAGGAACAGGATTTATCAATGTAGATCCTTTATTGGATGGATGCGGAATTTGATATAGAATGATATCTTATCAGAGAACTTAATGACTAAATTTACCAAAATTCACAATCACCAGAGTCAACCAGTGTGTTAATTTGGCTTTCGGTACATCCAAATGGAATAATTCTACAGATCACAGTCGAGCTACGTAATGTCACAAAAAATTGTACTGAATTACTGATTACCTTTCGAACAATTTTGACATGGCACAACTAGCAAATATACTACGTTGTGATAGAACATACCCAAATCCCCAGCCCAGAAAATACCCACGCTTCATAAGCTAGTCGGAATTATCAGCCAATTTCATGACGAATGTACAAATATACTTAATTCAGATCAAAACAGAGCCATGGGTGAGAATTATGAAAGATGCGTAGGTGAAGTAAGATTTCAGTTTTGTGAAACTTCATTCTGTATAAATAGTATTCTTTATTCCGAATCGGATCACTTGACTAAATCTGCTTGGAACAACTTTACAAGTTATATCTCTTTACAGCTACCAAAATGTCAGTCCAGGTGGTTTCGGCAATAAATTACCATGTTTCCTATTACCAAACCAAATCCATAATTTATGTCAAAGACGCGTGTTTGATAAAACAAGATTACAGGCAGGTGACATAAACAACAGAAATTTATGAGCATTGGTCATGGCTATAGTTGAAAAAGTGTTCATAAATTAGCATAAAGATTAGCTGCTGTTTGAGATATTTGTGTTTAAATACACAACAAAAACAGGATTGGGTAATCTTGTCGGTAGCCAAATTTCGCGATCGTGTCAATAAATACCATAACGGAATTTTTGCGTGTTGTAATTAGACTCATAATAAGACATTCACTATCACTTTGCCACAAAGTGCTAGATAAAGTAGAAAATCCGGCTTTTCATTCAACCACAATATACATTAGTGCATCTCATGATAATCATAAGTGAATCTTATACAATTAACCTACATAACGTTTATATTGTATATGTGTGTGTGTATGCGATCGATCGAAAAAGAAAATAGAAAACTGTTAACCATCTGATTGATTGGAAAAAGCAAAACAAAATCAAAGTCACTCACTTTCGAACAACAGTACCTAAAACCACATTAGAATATATAATTACTCAATAAACAGATCATTTGGCATAATGACGATAATAATAATCCAACAACCGCGATCCGATCAAAACACAAATCAAACGTCCAAAACAATTTTCTTTTCAAATAATAAATCGATATCGCCAACAATCAGAATAAAGAAAACAACACGAAGAAGCGTTATGTTTATTAAGATCGATACGTGATTACACAGTATTAGAAGGTAACAGAGTTAAGTTATAATTAAGTCGAATCGCTTATTATATAATTAACTAAAGCCGTCTTATAATTAACGACATGGTGGCAAGATACGTAAGAATTACGTGTATATAGGATGGTGACGTAAGTGCTCACACTTTGCGCGCAGACGAATCGACGCCAAATTAATAAAATTATTTATTTAAGAAAATTATCGATCAACAATATCAAAATAGAAACCATTATTTATAAATTTGCATAACACTTTGCTCACCAGTTGGTGTATGATATTCATAACTATATTAAAACTTTATACATATATACTGTAACGACCATGGATGACATCTATTGGCCGCTAGAACAAACGAATACATTAGTTAAAAAGTGAGAGTGATACACGTTTAAAACGATGACTGCAAAGGATAGAAAATGTTCTGATATCTTTTTATTGTTAACAAAAGTATGATAAATTATATTTATCGGTTAATACGAATATAATAGAAATGTCAATCTTCATGTTTCATAATAAATCATGATTCGTAATTAGATTAAAATTCAGGTTATAAATTATTATTTGTTTGTATTTAAACATACAAAACATCGGTTAATATGAATTAATTAATGACATGAATTATTTGTACGTTATGACGAATAATTTTTAGCAAAATGATAAATATTTCGAATTGTGTCATCTTACCACACAGCATAAATTATTTTCTAATCTATCAACAGGTTAATACGGTTAATACGAATATATATCCATTGTATTTTAAATCTTAGTTTGATGGTTTAATTTATTTTAACATATATTTTTATAACGTATTTTCAATATTTATTTCAATTGTGGTCTTCACAAACTTTAGATTAATGAATTGATGAATTGATGAAAAATATAATTGTACAATTTTAGGCCAGGTTTAAGATTCAAGTATAATTTTGACCTTGAAAAAATTTTAAAATACTTATCGGTTAATATGAATTATTATCTTTATTATATTTTCAGTTCTTCTATAAATTATGAGGTATAACAGTATAATCAGGATTATTCTACATTTTTTAAGCAAAATAATATTAAATAAATTTCTAAAAACATTATTTGGAAAGTTTACTGTTCAAATAATGTTAAATTTGATCCATTCTTACGAAATGTTTGGTTAATATGAATTTTATTTAATATTTTGTTTCAGAGCATTAAGATTCATTATTGCATGCTTTGAAGGTTTAAATTGTAGAGTATTTTAGTTGAAAACATTGAAATATCGGTTAATACGAATATTTCTCAGTTTTGTTTATTTTTATATGTCAGTATTTAAAACGTGTTCATCCTGGCGTTGTATTGAACCTTGTGATTCATACTTAGTTTATTAAATAGAGAACTTGGTTCATTAACTAAGCAACAATAAACAATCAATCGGCTACGATGGTTCAATTATCAATGGTGTCTTTTATTTAACCAAAATGCGTTGCCTATACCTCAAGCTGTTTCTATAACACTAATTAATTAAAAAAAGGGTAGATCTTCTTATTCAAAACTTTTGTGAAATGTTTTTACACATTTTGAAAAAAAAATAGCCAATAACAACACTTCTGTAATAGTTGTATCCTCTACTTAAAGAAACATGAAAATTCAATAGCATCGGCGGTCAGGCATACCTGTTCTTCAAACATTACGATCATGTCAAATGAAACCACTTGTTATGTGTATCCTATTCCTAGGGTGCCTCAAAAATCCACATATTTTCACTATTCGTTATCGATTTGTTACAATTCAAGGTCTAATAACTATCGAGGTAAAAAAAGCAAATAAGAAAATTCTCTGTATTGAGTAGATCAAACTATATCGGTTAATATGAATAAAATTATATAATTGATTATTGATCAATTTAAATTATAATAATACACTTAAATGAAATACATGTTTGGGACATGATCGGATATTACGTAGTTTTCTTAATAAATGGTACAAATCAATTATAATAATTCACCTGAATGAAATACAAGTTTTAGGCATAAAATCGGATATTACGTAGTTTTCTTAATAAATGGTACAAATCAATTAAAATAATAAACCTGATTGAAATACAAGTTTTAGGCATAAAATTGGATATTACATAGTTTTCTTAAAATGGTACAGATCAATTATAATAGTTCACTGAATGAAATACATTAAGTTTTAAGCATAAAATCGGATATTACGTAGTTTACGTAATAAATACTACTAATAAATTATAATAATTCACTTTAATGATGTATAAGTTTTAGACATAAAATTGGATATTATGTAGTTTTCTTAAAAATGCTACTAATCAATTATAATAATTTATTTCAATGTAATATAACTTTTAGACATAAAATCGGATATTACGTAGTTTTCTTAATAAATAGTAAAAATCAATAAAAATAATATAAACATTTATTTGGATGAAAAAGTTGGAGACATAAAATCAGATATTAAGTAGTATTCTTAATAAACGATACTAATCAATGTCACGTTTGGAATAGTTTTGACATCGCTATTACTTTTAATGTGTTTTAACGACTGTCGATTAAATTCGCGTTGTTTGGATTCAAAACGGATACTGTGGCGGACATTTCATTGAATATTTTTATCAAATCGCGTAGATTTAAGTTGATAGAGCCAAGGTGATAAGTTTATATTTATACATATTAAAATAGTGGTTAATCGATATTGATCCTCTATTCGTCTTTAGTCGAAACAATTTTCTCACGGATTTGATAATTACCAACAAATCCTAATTAATCAACATATTTCCTTATCTTATCTCCGCTAATTAATAACGAATGGCATTATCAAATCTCATTTCATCGAATTAAGATATACATTTCACCTTTAATCAACGTATAATTTTTTGAAGGTCTTTGTTTAGGTGTGGTCGAAATACAAACAAATTTTCAATGTAGCCCAATTTTTGTATAAACATAACCATAACATAGATAATCGCGTCATTCGATCGTTAAAAATTGAGTTTTCGATCGTTTTTCACAATCAAACTCAATATAGACGCGATCATTAAACAAAGATAAAAAAATGTCAATATAATTCCGGTTGAGGTGTTATAAAATTATGTTGCGCGATCATATATGGATCGAGATTAGAACACTTCGGGGCATATATTTTTATGATTTCACGTCATAATATGAATGCTTGATCTAGTTTTGTCAGTTTATTACTCTCGATCTTTTTATATAGAGTCGTTAACTATACGAGTATGTATGTCGGTAGGTGTATAGTGTGGCCTCCTCGTATAATATATAATTCAGGCTTACTCTATACTCAAAATGACAAGTCAATGTCGCAAATCGATATTTTGATGATCGTACAGTGTTTGTCATTTAAATGTGAAGAGACAGAATGTGAATATAAATGTTAGTTAAGCATAATTTACTACGGTGATAAATTATCAGCATTGTTTGGATGCCTCAGTCAATATATGCGATATATAAATATTTTTTCGTGTGCGTGGTAATATAATCTGACATCAAAGTTTATTTCAGTGTCGCGATAAAATCATAGTGTTCGACCCAGTAGAATATCAGCTTAGTTTTGATTTAAGTAGAACAAATTAATCTGGAGTGGTCTGTAGAAAGGATGGTGTTACAACTTACTTGCACTAAGCGCACAAGAATACTTCGTGTGGTTAAATGCATTAGGATAACCCAATTCGAACAAGATAATCGCGATTGACTATAACCAGAAATCGAAATATGCTGATAAGTGGGTTGGGCCAATATAGCTTAGACCGACCAAGGGCTAAACTCAAATAGAGCTTGCTTTAAGATCTCTATGACTAGGACACTAGCACATTGATATATGACCCCAATAAATCAGGCGATTAACAATGAAGCCAATATGGGGCAATATCCATGCTTTGTTCAAACTTTCAGTCTAATGATGAGATTAAAGCAATCTACCTAATTGGGCACAGTTTAGTTAGCCTAATCATATAGTCTGTACAACATCATCCATTTTGTGTTATAAAGGGTCCGCAAAATAACTTTTTTTTTTTTGAAAATGCTATTATATAAAAAAAACTACTGAATATTTTCTCAAATTTCTTTTTTTATTTAAAAGTACAATCCTTCCGGTTAATAATGGAAAATAATTTCATTCAAATGGCGATCTTCAAAAACAGGGCGCAAAACATCGAGTGTAGCTTCAGCTGTGTGTGTGGCACGTAGCGCCGTCCTGTTGAAACCAAATGTTGCCAATATCCTCCTCTTCAATTTTTGTGAACAAAAATTCGTTCAACATGGCCCGATAACGATCGCCATTGACTGTAACGGCCATTCCTTGCTCATTTTCGAAGAAAAATGGCCCAATTATCCCAATTATGCCAAATGCGACAATTTTGCTTGTTTACATACCCGCCAAGATCAAAATGAGCTTCATCCGAAAAGATGATTTTTTTTGCAAAATCGGCATCTTCTGTAAGTCGATCGCAGGCCCACTCAGCGAAGCGAAAACGCATTGGATGGTCAGTTGGCCTCAATTCCTGAACCAATTGGACTTTGTATGGCGTCATACCAAGGTCTTTATGCAAAATTCCGAAATGTTCAATTGTTGAAAACGACGGTGAATTGATGTTGATGGCGCATCACGCACAATATCTGCCCCAGTATCAATATTCTCGGGTGTACGCACTGTTTTTGGCTTTTCACGCTTTGGATTATCGATGAGGCTGCCAGTTTCTTTCACTTTTTTCACAAGATAACGAACATACGGAGCTGACGGTGCTTCTCTTCTTCCAAAATCCGTACGCAATTTTCGCACACATTCTGCAACATTACCATGATTTTCAAAGAAATGTCACAATATTTCCCAGCGTTGTTCAAGCGTATACACAACCATATTCGTTCAGCGGAAGGATAAAACTAATTATCTTTCAAATCAGACATGAGCTAAGTGTTATAGTGGGATTTTATACTAACAATAAAACGCACAAATCATTCATTAGTTCATAACTTTATAAATTTGCTCACAGATTGAGTTTTATTATTTCACAATTATTTTTATTACTATAAAATTATTTGGCCCGGTATACTTTACGACTCATTTGCATCTACCGAGATGTACGCTCGTTCGATCTCAAAAATAGACTATCCACTGTCATTCCAATAGCGGATGATTACAATTGTTTTTACGAAACGGTTGGTTGCATACAGTATAGTTAATTTACAATATCCGAAAAACCGATTGTTATTGACTTATACAAGGGTCCAATAATTATATTCAGCAGACGAGCAATGTCTCGCTTAAGCGGCGCGATATACATATTTTTGCTTCGCTCGATGTGAGTTGTATGTAGATATTAGCCGCTACACCATTAACGAAATAAGCACTAGTTGAAAAAAAAAACTTTAGATGGCGGACCCTTTAATATATCAGCCGTCAGTTACCGTCGATGACAGCCGTCGATGACACTAGCTCTAAAGTAGGTGCTAACAGAAATGGGACTACCCGAAGAGAGTACTAAGAGTCTGATAAAGCATAGATCATAGTAAAGAAGCCGAAACAATCTTATCTTTCCCATCAAAAAGTTTTATCACTGATCAACGACAAAAAGTCGAAATTGTTCATTATACAATTGTAACTCATATCACCATATGATAAGTGTACCAATCTGACCATTATTCCAACAATTAAACACTAAAGTGATGTTTTATGGTTCAATAAATTATCTCGATTTTATAGCATGATTAATTAATGAAGACAATTTTAATTAACTGATGTATATCGAAATTATTTGGTTGTCTCATTGGTTTTCTTTATTGCTGTTTGATGTCTTCATACGACATTTCATACAGCAAGAGGGCGATCTTCTTCAAAATGACCTCGGTCAGCTATTCAGCTCATTTGCGTATTTCATCATAAAAATGATTTTTATGGCATATTCAAAATGTATATATGTTTGGTCTAATGAATCTAACATAACTAGTTTATACCTCAAGGTCATTTATACTATATGCTAATCAAATCATTTATATCTGTTGTTAAATACATGATATTAGAATTTGAGAGAATTTACTTGGTACAGCGGTGATGTAGACCTAGTAGTGATCGCGAGGTACTAATCTGCTTTTGAGACTAGCAACCACAATTTCGATAGCCCATTTCTCTAAAGCTGTGGTTTTAAAGTACACCGGATGATGTTTGAGGAAAATGTTAACGCTTTTCAGCTGCCTTAATCCATCGATTACGACGACACTCTCCGCTCT
Organism: Tipula lateralis; assembly: GCA_963932295.1. Lineage (NCBI taxonomy): Eukaryota > Metazoa > Arthropoda > Insecta > Diptera > Tipulidae > Tipula > Tipula lateralis. The sequence continues at coordinate 8,047,638 of OZ010738.1, read as the reverse complement.
AAACAGGCTCGATTTGATTCGTAAACTTAAGCTACTATAATCGATGTCACTCAACAGACACTTTATATGGTGAAAATTAGACTCAAAAACGATTGGATATAAACAATCGGCAGTGTTATCTAGCTACTTACATACGATATATATAAAAGCTACTCTCTTCAATCATGTCATTGTTTTGAGCAGCATTGCACATTTGAGCAGTATCAGTCCATTTGGCTCACTTACACGGTCTATGTGCGAAATGCGCAATACAGCTAATAATAGCAACACATCAGGCCATATGACGCTGTGAAGTATCCACTCCTGAGCACGGAATCATATCATCGCTTAATCATTTGAATCTTCATGTTAGCAATGAGTTTCTACAAAGTTTCCTTTCAATGTTGAAAATGCTTCCCATTTTAATGCGTACCATTGTTACGGTTTCTATTTCTGCGCTGAGTCGCTGATAACATAGACAAGCGAACAGTTTCCTGTGTTTTCCCACTACACTAGCTCTATGGAGTTATAAGTGTGTGTTGATCCCGCACTAATCTAAACCCCACAGAACTGCATTATTCCAGGGATTATCAACCATTTTCACCAACTATGAGACTTATTTGGTTGACTACTGAAGAGTGTGGAGTAGATTTTCGATAGTCATTTACACGATTACGATAGTCTTGTTGGCGTATCTTTGTGAGCACTTTCCTCCAGACATCCAATAAACTGATTAAGTAACTTAACTTGCTGTATATTCTTCTTCAATGAGCATCTTAGGTTTGACTGATTGATTGTCCCTACTCAAACTCGTACACTTATCCCTAGTGGTCACTATAACCGTGTATTTAGATAATCTCCCGTTTTAAAGATTTTACCAAAGCTCTACTGTTTATACTCTAATTGGTCCAAGTTACATCGTTTTAGAGATCGTTACCAAGGATGCTGTGTGACCACTACACACTCTAATTCATTTCACTTTAGGAATGTCTCTATCCTCTTTTTGCCCTTACAGTTATCGGAGAAAAAGGATCTTCCACATATAGTTACTAGGTCCATTCATCGCTTATATTGATAACCTTCGAAAATCCGTAATAAAATGACCCCCTTCTCTAATTACTAAGATTGTTTGCCACAAAAGTACCACCAAACATTTAGGTCTTTCCACCAGCTTAGCATCCTGTATCTCCAGCGATTTCCAAAGCCTTCATCCTATTGAATTGGAAAAGAATTCTTGTAGGGTTTTCCTAATACGCAACCAATTTCCGGGTAATTTTTCAATTAGCCCCATACAAACTTGTAGCATTGGCTGGAAGATGGTTCGATCTATGAGTTCTTTACACCACCAAAGGGTCATAGTTGAGTTTATACTTCACCATTGATCGTAATCAGGTGATAAATTACGCCTTTTGGCGATTCGCACCCGGTGCCTTTAGCTCTAAAGGAAATAGTGGATAAATTTTGAGTCGGGTTTTGCGGAATGCCTTGATCGATTTCATTCTGTGTTATCTTTTTGACAAAATTTAAAACATTTACCAATAAGAAAGCCACAGACATTTCTAATCGTGGTAATGATGCTTGTTTCAGAGAAGTCACTTTGGTTTTGACAGATATCAATTTCCAATATCTCTCTCCTTTTGTCGATACAACGGCTGCATAAGCTTATCGGTTCGCATCATAGAAAACCATTGCAGTTTAAGACCCTGACTTGTTTACCTCTTGATGTGGAATCTTTGGCAGATATGGCTGAGTTGTATAACTGTTGACGCATAAACCTTTAATATCATTTCCAATTGAAGTACTTCCATTATTTGTGTGCTTCTCACAGATCGTCTACATTTGTCAGGATATTCTGGAGCTATAGATGTTTAGTCAATATCGATGAGTTGATGTTTATAATCACCTGTCATCATGGAAGTTACATCGTTCGCAGATGAATGATTGAGGCTTAAACCAGTTCGAGCTAGAAATGTTAAGAAAAAAGATTAACTATGAGTCTCGTGTTTCGGCGTTTTCACCAAACGTCTTAAGATAACAACAATTGTCCATTAGTCTCTATATGTTGTTTATATGTGATGACTGGTTGCTTGACAAATGTTCGAAAAAAGCAGTTGATAGTCGGTATGTTGCGATTACAGCGTTAGTATAGAACGTAGAAAGAGAGCAATTCTGTGTATTCCTCTGAATTTTGATTTTAGGCAACTTCATCTCGACGTGTCCCAGCACTTGTTTGTGTCACTGACGTGAAAAAATATAGACAATCAGGTCAAGTTGACGATGCGGAATACACTATTCAAGAAGATCGGTTATCCGCCCTTAATGGTGCGTCCAATCTATATTCATAGCAACGAATAATGAGATGTGCAAAATAATCACAACTATAAATGGATCGCGGAGCTCAGTTTGTTGCCCACTGCCCACCGCTGGTAATTTACTATCGATGTAACATTTGAAATGCTAATGAACAAAATTTGACAAATTCATAATTTTATAAATACCTTTACCGTTTATGTATATGCTCGCGTATATTGAGCACAGGCAAGGTCATTCCAATCTGCTTTCGTTGGATGATTCACTCGGACATATATCGCTGTTCAATATGCTACAAAACTATAAAAATTTAATTTAATTTTAAAAACTAATAAAAATTTAAATTTAACGCAAATCCACACACTTTTCTACATATATTGACAACAACAACAACAACGGCGACAATCGTGAAATGAAACTGCAATCTCCTACAAATTGAAATCTTATGTAAGACCATTCGAAGACATAAAACGCGAGATTACAAAATAATTTAAATTAATTTCGAATAAATTTAAAAGTTCATTTCTTCAAATTATAAGATACAGATGTTGCGGTCCAATATCTTGTATTAAAGCTTGTTAACTTGATCCTATCGACGCTGTTTGGCTACTTTATAAATGTATCTTCATAAATCTTCGACTTTGTTCTTATCATAATGTGAAATATTAATCGTGGTCGATTATCCGGATTTGCCATTTCTATAGAGTAAAATATATTAATAATCCAACACAATCGGAATGTGGAAGTTTTATCTTCTTTATATTGAATATGGGCCCAGAATTTTGATCAAACCTTTTACCTGCCATCGCTTCAAGCATGGAAAATCAGTTTTGGGCATAAATGGGATCATAATTACTCATCCTTCCGCTATAACAGACGTATACGGTTTGATCAGTGTATGCTGGGTGTAATCTGGCTGATAACGGAATATACTGGCTACTCCCTGAGGTAAAATTATCTATCCCCCTTGCTACCTACGTCGCTGAGTTTCAGGTGGAAATTGTTGTAGTTTTAAATAAAGCACGCTGTGGGTTGGAGATAAATTCAGAGCGTAATCGAAACTGTTCACTTCCTATACTTTCTTCCCACAGACTGGTTTTTTGAGGGTCTCGTTTCACCTGAGGATCAACTAACGAGAACAAACAGATCTTTGGAATGAGAAGGTTCGTCGAGGAGTGACGTCACAGTGGGCTGAATATACGTTGAAAATGGTAGATTGACCTTCTTGTACATGTGTTCTTTGCACGTGATAGCATCTGTACGTACCAAACTACATCTTTTAGGCAAACCCAATACAGATTTCGGTTCAGATTTTACCATACAAATGAACACTATATTTGTACTTTAATTGGTTAAGCGGATCAGAATAATCCAAACCTCGTGACCTGAAACGGATTAGGTAACGTGACTTTTGATGCAGGAAGTTTTGCCACCCGTTGTTGATTTTCAAAATTTAATCCAAAAATTTTGATAAATTAATGTATTAAAAGTCAAAATTCTGGCATTTGCTGAATTGGATTCTACACACTGAGCCTTTCCACCATAACTGATAGTCAATTGGGTTTGTTGGCATCAAACATCTAGATGCACGAGCCAACGATATATTCTCAGTTGTGGCATCACAAATTCCTTCCTGCTCGATGGGGTGATGATACAACCTCTTACCTCGAAATCAGGTGATTTTGGATGCTATCACCTAGATCTAGACCATATCTCCCACTCTCATTTCGAACTACAACACATTTGACCAAGAGCTCCACATTTCTGTTGGTGCCGTTTAGAAGATCAATGAAACGCACACTCCTACCCAAAGGTTATGAACCAGATGTAGCTGCTAGCTCAACAGACATGCATTGTTTAAACTTCAAACGTTACTAAACCAAAAACCATAAAACGCAATGCTGCGATCTCGTCAATCATATTTATGACAACGTGTTGACATTCTTTTATATTAGCAACTGTATACTAAAACAATCTTATTTATAGACTTAAAGCGTAACATCTCAATGATAAATAAATAAAAGTGAAAACATTAAAATTTTGGTCCATTGTAAGTATAAGATACAAATATTATTGATTATTACGAAACTGTAACAAAAAAAAATTAAATCTGTTAATGAACAAAAACGTTTAATCCACATATATTTACATAATTGAATGCCTATATAGGCTATACATAACATGTACAGACGACATGAGCACGTTGCCACCTCGTTTACATAAAACCTTAATTTTTCTCGTTTTGGAAACGTAACAATACGACCGAACGCCTTGTCTTCAAACGTAACTAATTCAATTATCGATGCAAAGCTTTTATTTTGATATAAACAATCGATTGGATTAACACGTCAAATCATTAAACTTTTACGTTTTAGCGAAATAAGAAGAAGAGCTTTAAAGCTTGTTTATTGTATAGTTGAAATTCTCAAACACTCAACTGGTTTTATAAGGTTCGAATCAAGACTCCTAATTCAAAAATCTTTTGAAGGGTGGAACCACTCGAAAAACCTGGAGCGGAGGCAGACGTTATTTCATAGACAACAAATGGTTATATTACAAATAATAGTCAACAGAATGACATAACAATTATAAGTTCACAGACAGCTCAGTCAACACTGTCCCTCCATCTCTAACCCAAATGGTGGCTTTGCCATAGTTTGGCACTCAACACATCCTGCACAACAATTGATTCAATAGGCCGTTTTCCCATCAAACTACCCCTCTCATCCCAATGCATTAGTAACACCGTCAAGGTTAAAGGTAAACCCGAGGAATCCCTCTAAAGGATATGTTAGGCAATGCGGATCAGTTTGCATCAATTTTGGTTAACAATTTCCCTTATAAGACTCTGAACTATAACCTCCTTGTCTCTATTATAATGGCAAAGCCAATCAATAATCAGATGGGTGTGGAATCTGTAAAATTACATTTACTGCAGTCTATTTGTTGAAAAAGTGACATAGTTCAAAGCTGCTTATGAAAATTTCTTCTCTTCAAGGAGCCAATGGTTTATTGAACATCTGCTTACAACATTTTATTGCAACAAATTTTACCTTTTCTTGGCAAAAGAAGTAGTCTCTTAGAAGTTCAAACGATTCCGCTGACGACTATAAGCAGTTTATTGGATTTTAGAGTCTATTTATATGTTTTGTGAACTTCCTTATAAGCTTCAGCTCACACCTACTAATAAATTCAGTTCTCCTTATACGGTTTTGAGAGCCTTTTTTATTTGAGACCAGCTATATAAAATTCTAGTAGACGGCATTTACCATTAGGTCAACAAAGAGAACAAGAACATAAACTAATTTCATTTCTGACCTCAAGGACTTGTATATAATCTATTCAGATTGAAAGACTCCTATTCCTGTCCCATCAACGATCTTTTACCCGTTTGTTTGCCATATCATAGAAAAAGTTTCAATGAAGTTCCTGTTCGGACCCACTCATTCTGATCAGTAGAAAGGCATGTCAGTGGGTTTTTTAGTTATCCCATAGATTAGACGATTTACTGATAGCTCAGACGTGGAAGCATTCTTAAACTGGAGGGATGTCAGAGAAGTACCATAATACCATAATCTATAGTTACCTCTCGGCTCTCAGTATACTTGACATCCTTTTTCTGGAGGACGCCTGTTCTATAAGTGTGACATTTTGGAGCCTAGTTACTGATAGAATCATTGACTCCTTCACAGAAGATTATCGATGTACTTCTCTTAGGCTGTTTTAATTCGTGGATGTTTTCCGTGAGGCTACTTCTTATCATCAATCACTCTCAATGACCCCATTCGAAAATGCTACATTATACCAAGAAACTTTTTTGATAGACTCCTTTCGTTTTCCACAGGACTGCTCTTATCATAGACTGAGTGGATAGTATTCTATTATGAATCTGATTGGAAACAAGCTAGAAGTTCGGATGGCTCTATAAACAATCTAGGCTCTATATAGCCTTCAGATAGCCGATCTGAGAGCTCTGATTTTCTGTAGATCGAACCTGATGATCACAATACCTGATGAACAAACAATATATTCAAAGAAATACTCGTTCCTTGTATTCGTACCACTGGTCCCCAGTTTAGTATGCATTTGCATCACATCTGATGATACAGCCAAGTAATTTCTCCACGCAGTTGCTTATTGTTAGTGTAAATTTCATACGGGGAACGCTGAATCCTGGTCCACAGAAAGTAAGCAGAGGCTATTGCAACCTCGCTCTGTTTATTTTACCACAGGAATCTCTACCCCGAAAGCAACTGATGAATACATGATACTTTTGATCTCGATGAATACATGGAGGGTATCTTCATTGCGATACTTAACCTTCCATTTTAGCTTTTGATAAAACGCCAATGCGTTGGCAATCAGATCAGAACTTTCTGAGGAAGTGCCAAAGATATCCTTGTCAGGACTCAAACACACATCAACTGTGACCAATGCAACCATGTAGGACTACAAGATAATCCAACCAATCTACAGAATACTCACCTTTGTAAACATGTTGAACAATATTCGATCAATAAAACTGTTCAAAGTCTTAATCGCTAAGTGATTTGTATTTTGCAATTTACACCACGGATGTCAAGTGTTAAGTACCAATAAACACTCTTCTCCTTATATACAGACATTCAAAACAATTTCCTGTACAATAAACTTAACATATTGAAACATCGTATCGATACGATTAGATAATCCGCGATGTGGTAATTCAAGCACATGTTTTGGATAAATACTTTAGCCAAGACCTGAATGTCGCACAATTAAAATAAATTTAAGAGTTAATAGTTTTTAGGTGATATGTGTTTGTGCGTGTGTGAGTATGTGTGATCCACTCTACACGCATCGCGTCTTCATATTCAATTGATTTTGCGATTTCGTGAATTTACATAAAAATTAATTTATGTGGCTGAATATTTTGTCATTATCTGTTCATTGGTGTATCGCATAACAGATATCAATGTTGAAAGCCTCGACAAGGCCGTTTGGCAAAAATGGCAAATCCGGCACGAAGGGTCTACATTCGGTCACACCATAATGATAACAGTAAAAGAAAGAACTCGTCATCATGGATGGCGTCAAGTGTTTTATGTGAAAATTGTATGACTGTCAAGATACTGAAACTGCGCTAAAGGCATCACATGTCCCACAATAATCGATGGATACAAGAGCATCCTTGCTAAAGTATATCTTCGTGTAGTGTTAAAGATTTATCAACCATGCACAAGTAGGGGGCGTCGTTCTGGTGAGTTAAATACCTTAAGAGTGAAAAAGGTTCATATCGGTACGACTGGGTTAAGACGTACGGCCAACAACATTCTTTTGATAAGATCCTAATCGAGCACAAAGGCAAAAGAGGCAATCAATTTTAGCATTTACTACGGGCAACTTAACTGTAACACTTGGAAATATTGAAAAAATAGCTAGAAATAAAAATCAAAAGCTCACTCAAACCTCTAAAGTTGTTAACATCTATGCAAAAAAAATTGTAAAATGAAATCTGTGCAAATCTCTAGATTCTGAACTGTACACTCTAATACATGTTTAAGTCAAGCTCTCTCGGTACTACCTGCAGATTTAAGACGAGCCATGAAATCTGTTTGTTTTCGATCAAACAAACAAAACACAGTGTCCAGTGTAAATATCTAGCAAGATCTTAAAGGTACGTCGATCATAGATTAAAAAAGTTCTGGTTAAAATAATATTTGAGTAGTATTCAGTAAATTCAACTTGGAGATAAAAGAACATAAACTATGCAATAGATGACTCCGGTGATCTACACGGGATTACATGTAGGTCCAGATATTCTAAAATCCTAAAGCTGCCATCAGAGCAAGGCAGTCTCAAACGCTTTTCTGCTCAATATTCGAGTGAACAATTAAATATAGTCTTGATTCAAAAACATTGAGTCAATATGGTGAACGGATTGATCATCTCCAATATGAATTGGGTACACAACCTTCAAGAAATTATATTTTTAGAAATAGAAGGAAAACTGACTGGGACATATTAAGAACTATTCTGAGAATTTCACTTCCGGATATTGCTCTTCAAGCAGGCATCTGAGAAAGTTTCAGCCACCTCGATAATAGAGAGTTCGAGAGAGGCCTAGAACACCCGAAGAAAATTAACGAGTTTCTTTTAAATAGCCAGGGGAATAAAGACTACTATAAAGACTGGGATTGGTGTAAGGAAATCTTCAAAATCAACACCATTCCAAAATATATCAGCAAGATCTAATGTTATCATTTTTGCGGGTATTCAGCAAACAGCTGAGATAATTGTACTTTGCCTAGAAGTCATTTTCAGGAACTCTAGATCGATAAGATTAACGCACTTAGAAAAGCTCGATCGAGTTGAGTAAGCTGCAAAAGTCGCAACAGACGTACTGCGAAGAGAGATACAAAACCAACTCTGAATTTCCTTGGATCGTTCTGGACTTCAAAAGATCATAAGATCTGGTACAGAATCGTAACAATATTCTATGAAAATGTTTATAAACTTCCTCAGACGTTCAGCATCCACCTGTCATAGGTGCCAGAGTATTTTAGTGTAGCGAGAGTAAAGTAGGACAGAGTGAGCATTGAAATTCCATTCGCTTCATATGATGTCTTGGCCATTACTATATTGGTCCAAATCAAGACAGCTGATATCGTTTCGGCAACATTAAATAAATAAGTTGGCTTATTGGCAGGTACTATCATACCTGTCAAGATGTAGAGCAGAAGAAACAGTACTCTAGAGTACGAAAGCATTACGTGATATGACTTAGGACCTTTTTTTACTTGTTAGTAGTTCTCAATGTTTACTGATTTTGAACTTTATTCTTATGAATCACGGCTGTGGTCTTTATTTGATTAATGATTACTATGTCGCTCTGATCCCTCATGATCAATTTCATTAATTTAATTAAGACGCAGTTAGCAGTTATATCAAAGCTGCAATTGTGTGGTTTTTAGCCCACACGTTGAGTTTTGCTTCTGTTAGACAGATCCGTGACACCACACTGACCATGGTCTTAATTGATAATATATTTCCTACATATTGTCCAACGCTATTGTTTACCCAATTCATATAGTAGAGACTTGCAAACTACTCACAATAAAGTACAATGGCATTATATAGTTTACTATAATCTGACATTGAATACCAAGACATTTTAATCGAGAATTCGAAACGCGGTGATCATCAAATAACGATCAAAATTCAATTGTTATCTAGCTGTCACATTAAATTAACATTTAAAACCTCCTCTCTAATACACTCCACATAGGGTTAAAAACAAGATGAGTATATCGTATAGCTGATTTAATTTCCCATAAAACATTGGTTTATATTGATCAACCTGTATATGGATTTAATATATAGCGAACACGATCTCGGGTCTATGAAAAATGTGCGAAATGAAATCGAAACTGATCTCATCATAAAAAAATTCTCTTGAGGTACAAAATGTCGCCCATGTGCGATTACACCCACCGATCAGTTGAAAGATCACAGTTTCGCTGATGACATTATGTCATATATATATTATATAGCGACACAATATGACCTTTTCAAAAACAAAACTATTTTGATGATCACCCGCAATTTACGAAATTCAAATGATGATCCAATTTGGTAACGATGATAATCATTTTGTTAAGCCAAATTGTAATGATCGTTTCAAATGCATTGATCGACGCATTCATACATAAGAAAAATCCGAAATTTGATTGTATAATATCGATCGATCGCGCATCCCCGGATCGATAAATGGTTTTTTAATAATTAGATGTGCGATCGTCTCTCTTTTTATGTGTGTGCGATCGTCAATTTGTTAGTTTTTTAGTTGGACAATTTTTCTTCTATAAATATTCACGCTTTAGAGGATTTTATTAACAGTTTAGTTTTCGATCTCATATCAAAGTGATCTTTAAGTGATCGTTAAAAAGTTTTTTAATTTAAAATTATATAAAATGTACAAATTTTTGGTTAGTATCTCGTCTGGACTTTATATATATTGTATAATAGTGCTCGCATGTTTTAAAAAAGAAACCAGTTGTGTGTCGTAAAGAGTGTTAAATGGTTAAATAAGAACCAATATTTAATTTCAGTTAATCGCTTGCCTTGTCGCCGTCGCATACGCAGCCAACATTGATCGGGATGCTAGAATATTAAAATCAAAAAGTGTAAGTGTATCGGAATAGTTCCAGAATATTCGATTTAACTGTTTTTATTATTATTTACAATTGTGCGTTGCAGGACCATTCTGGTGATGGTAAATACAGTTGGGAGTTCCAAACATCGAACGGAATTCAACAAAGTGAATACGGTGAAGGTGGAAAATATTCGGCTGGCTTCTCGCAATGGTATGCCCCAGACGGTACACCATTCCAACTATCGTATGTAGCTGATGAAAACGGTTACCGGCCAGAGGGTGCACATTTGCCAACACCACCACCAACGCCAGCCGCTATTTTACGAGCACTCGAATGGATTAGAACCCATCCACAGCCACAAAAACTATAATTTCAGTAGTTCTAGAGTGCGCATGACATTTAAGTTAAACACATAATTTTTTTTTTTATTAATATTCGCATTTTTGTAAATTGGCATTGTAAAAATAAAATCAACAAACTAGTATAGTTTTACAACAAAAACTATTTAAGAATTTACATTTTAAATCACTTTGGGGTTTTACGACTTGAAACTATCAGATAACTAATGTTACTGTTTCGCAACCTCCATTTTAATTTTATTGGGTGCGATTAGCTCGTTGCAAGGTTGTTGCAAAAAATTATCGTTCGGACCATCCAAAAATTACTTTCCAAAATATGATGAACCAACGTCTGCTCAATTTGATTGGCTAATTTTTTTCCTTTATCTTCAAATTTAGGGGCGTGCACTACACTAAACCATTTGACTCTATTGGGAGCTATTGTTTTCAGCTTTAACCATATATTTTACCGAGTTTTTTCGCTTCGACTAACACCATACTCTCCAGGTCATTGCTAGCCTTTCGACTTCTCTTGTGGATCCTATTCAAACATTCCTTTTATGTCATTCGGGTTCTTTCTCAGTGTATAACCCATCCATCTCCACTTGCGCTTGCTGATTTAGATTTCAATATCTGTTTGGTTTGTTTGTGCCGGAAACTCTTTATGTATGATCTTATCTCACCATTTTATTTTTGTTCTCTGGCATTTGTTTACATACACCTGTAGTTTTCGTGTGATCCTCTATGTGTGTTGGTATGTGTGTTTCTTTGTTTTAAACCCATACAGCAGAGGTGATTTCATACAAGCATTAAACAGTTGTAGCTTTGTTTTTCAAGGCGAATACGAATTGTTGATATGATCTGTACAGTTTCTTCTGGTGTAAAGCCAACTTGTTTCAGATTTGAGTTGTTGGTTGATTGATGGGGTTATTCGCTCAATGATTATCATCTCTAATACTTGTGCTGTTGAGAAGTAAGATATCTCTCCAGTTCTTGGATTCTATTAAGTCGCTTTTCTTTAGTATGGGATTCTACCGAATTTACTTCAACTAATAGTGGTTTCAAGTTCTAAGTACGTCGCCTTTGAATATTTCAGGTATTATCTGTACCAGCAGCGTTAATATTTTCAGCTTCTGGATATCGGTTCTAACTTCCTGTTGGTGGATCTGTGTTGAAAGTTTCGTTATAATTGCCATCTGGAATTTCATAATTGCAGGTTTGCTTATGCAGTTGTGTACAGTCAAAGTATATTCTTTCCAATTATTTTATTGTTGCACATGTGTAGTTAGAGTTTGACCACGGTAGGATCCTTTATTGGTGGAATATATGTTAATTTTCCATTGAAAATATCTTCTGTGTATTTTTTGCGGTCATTCCTTGCCATCTTCACTTCTTTCGCTGTGTCTCCATATTTTTATCTATAGTTTCCATTGTATCCTGGTGTCATAGCCGTACCTTAAGTTTGCTACGTTCTTCGATTTTCTTCCTCGTTTCATCAGTAATCCATGATGCTCCTATCATTGTCTTAACATCTTGTAGGGAACCTAGAAATTTCTTCTGGTTCTGTCATTTGGTGAAACCTAATATCTTTGTGTGGAAACTAATTGTCTCTTATGAATTCATGTTGATGATCCAACATATCATACTCCCAGTTCCCATTTGATTGCTTTGTAGAGATTTAACTGAATTCACATAAAACTGTAGATATAATTTATTTCATCCGTTTTATTTGCTGGTGGAAAGATTATCTCAGCTTAAATGTAAGGTAGATATACTGCAGGAGAAGAATAATCTAACTTCAAAAGTTTTTCACTCGAAACTTCGCCGCTAAAGGTGCATCGTCTCTAAAACCGTATGTTATTTTGGTTCGTATCGCAGTCCCCTTTTAACATCCTACAACTACAATTGGGAATTGGGTCAACGAGCTTGACACTATTTTGTAGCTCATTGCACCATCGTGGATAAGTTATTGTTACAACACTCATAATCGCCAAAAAATGAGACAGTCTATACATTTTGTCATCATTTAAAGCGCAATGAATGTATTTTCGACAGTTCTGCAACATTTCTGATGGTATTGTCTACAGCTCATCAGTAGGTTCTGAACTTTGTTTACAAGCTGATTTTGGAAATGTAACGTCGTCATTGTATGTACGGTTGTTTTTTATTTGAACACGTGACATGTTTTAAATATTTAGTAGGCATGATGTATATGTCTGTCCTTAATCTAAGGTGTAGTCCTCTAATTAATATATTGGGTCAACAGCCAGCAGGTGCAGTTAATTTATGATTCGAGTTACAGTATATTATTGTGCTAACGAGAGAATGCTTTGACTTATCGATTGTGAATAAACGTGAACTTCAACATATCGATTGTGCTTTGAGACAACATTAACAGCAATCTTATCAAACGAAGTGGAGGAATAGAAGATTGCAATGTGGCAACCTTTGTAATGCAACGGATGAATGCAATGAATTTAGCATTTAGAGAGTGTGGTCAGTGGTGATTTCTTCTTTATCTCAACACTGATTTATCAGTTATGGCTATCGAATCCAGGCCACATGTCACAGTATTCAAGTGCAATAATTTATAAAGTCGAACGAGCACATAAGCTTATAATCGCTCTAGGTCAAAATGTTAGTAATAAATCCAGGCTATTTACCATCGTAGATTGGCAACATTAGACACGCTCCTGAAATTAACAAATCTTGATCAGAGGTTTCAACTATCTGTCGTCCAAACCGCAACAGATCGAGCACATCAATATCGATTCAACACTACAATAATTGTAGATATCTGAGTCATCAGTTCCAGTTGTTTCTTTTTTAGAACTTTTGTGCCATCAAAATGCTCAGATTAAGATATACATACAAGCCGAATATCGAAACACAGACGATCATCATAAAGGTGGCCACCAGACGTTAACTCTATAAATGAGAACAGGTCAAGTTATTGTACTGTAGACTAAAAGTTCGATGTAAGAATGAGATGGAAGCGTTCAAAATACGTATTTCAAACGAACCATTCTCATGACTCCGTTGAGAACGAGTCACGCTGAGCTAGTTTTTGATTCTTAGATAAAGAAACAGTTTCAGTTGGTTAACAATAATCCACGACTATTGGCTGGTTTGGCAAGGATGCATTCTACAGGTGTTTCTGGCTAGCCCCAGTTTTATCCTGATATTCTAACACTTCCTCTTCACCACAAAAGGTAACAAGAGTATTTATTGTATTTGCAAGGATTCACGATAGGACATGTAAGTATTCAGATTCATTTCTCCAGATCTCCCTTTACAGGGTGCATACTGAGATGTTGACACCTTAACAGAGCGTATGAGGGTGCGACAAAGAGTGAATGTTACTTTTGAAAATTTCATCTAGCCGGTATCATGAACCCGTGTCTGATTGTATTTTAACCGGATTAAGTTCACGATCAAATGGAACGAATAAATACCATTTACAAAGCATGACTTACCTTTATTCTTTTCTCTAAACGACAATCCCCAGGCTCTTGATCCTATCGGTTCGGTCTTTTACTTGTTGGTTCCTAAGATTCCAATAAAACATTAATTAACTTATAAAACACTAGAATGATTTATTTATAATGCTTCTTGACTATTTACATCATCCAACGATGATAGCCACGGTTTTTTACATTCTGGACAGTTCTTACCGCGTATCAAATACTTGCGAATGCATGCCTGATGAAAGTTTACATCACACTCGATACACTTTACGGCACCAAATGTAATCTGATGGCACAGTTTACACGTATGAATGTTATTCGGATAGTTTGTCTGCAGAAAATGTGAAAATTCAACCACCATACGGGGTCCAAACATAAACTGGTCCTCGTTATGAAGAAAATAGCCCATTCTGCACCATTCATCAAGCAATTTTTCACCATGTACTTTGGTAATCGGCTTAGGAGGCACTTGGGAACATAAATTAAGGGTATGGAATTCGGTGATCGAGTTCGTTTCGCTGAGCGCAATTGCCTTCAGCACCAATCGGAAATAGTGGATATCCGGCTGGGCCAAATGTGATTGGAATCGATTTATCAGTGATTCACTCGTGTTTATAAATATATAGAATACTGAATTGGTTAGTTCGTAACAAAACTTTTCGATTTTTTGGTCGAAAAACGATATATTTCGATTTATAAGTGCGACAAGCGAATCCATTTCGTTGATGGTACCAGCTCGAGACTCATCTAAAACACAGTAACTACATTAATACACACTTAACAGTTATATTTACAGCAACAGCATACCTTTACATTTGAGAAAGTTTTCGTAAGCACTATCCGTGGTCATAATGCCATGTTCCATTGCGCAAAAAAGAAATTGCCGCTGTTCCAGTGATGTTTCTTCCTCCATGTCAAATACGTTATGTATAACAACAAATTGTTTGACAGTTACAGTGTACCGAAAAATGTCGTCAGAAAATTTTTCCTGCATAGTAGCGCGCAATCGTACAATCCAAGCACTAAACGAAACGTCAAAATATTTTTGTTTTTTGACAAATCGTCAAGACGTCAACAAAGAAGGGCGGAATTTTCTCCAAATCATGAATACATTAGAAAATACCTTACAAATTGAAACTAAATTAGAAAAAGTATTGTAAATATGTTTAAAATTGTGTAAAATAATTAAATTAAATTGATTTTGTAGGAAACGAAAGTGATAACACATTTAAAAGGCCGTGTCGAGAAGTACCATGACCTGGCCAAGTCGATGTCCAGCATTTTGAATTCGTTCGAGCAGCGATTGGGTAAATTGGAACAAACCATAGTTCCCGTCTACAAGGAAACGGAGCATCTACAAAAAAAGCAACAAAGTATGTTGAACTACTGTTAAATAGCTTCGTGTGTCTAATTTTGTATTTCACTCAGATTTGGATGCAACGTTACAGTGTCTCGATGTTGTTCTATCGCACTACGATGCGTCTCACGATGTCTGCAATTTGATTCACATGGGTCCCTCGTCGGAGGGTAATATAAATGTATTCCTCGAGGCGTTGAACAAACTACAAAAGGCAAAAGACTATTTCTTTGCGAACAACTCCCAAAGTGTTGAGCTCGAAAATGTGACCAGTCTATTTAATACGGGATGTGAAACGCTGTGCAATCACTTTAAACTGGTGTTGAAAAAGCATAGTACGCCTCTACGTCCGGTCGAATTGTTGGACTTGATATACACCGAGGATGATTCGTCGAACGAGGATTGTCCATCGATTAAGCAGTTGCCACCGTCGACGAGGGATGAACTGAACACGATTGCTGCTTGGCTTGACAACAATTTGTATTTTCATTACAAGAATATTTTTGCAGACGAAAGGTCCGATGTTATATATAGATCGCTTTCCATGTTAAAAGATCATCAGAAGAGTGGCAGTTGGGGAACTGAGCAGCTTAAGTCTTCTCGATACTATGGGCGTGGTGATGGGAACCCTAAGAAGACAACATCCGCTCGACTACAGCAAATGTGAGCGCTTTTTATAATTAGATCAGAATTTAATTTTCAAATGAATTGGTATTTTCAGCTTTGAACGGAAGGCCAATAAAATGTTTCTTAAAGCGTCACAAACATTAGAACAGTCGACGGGAATCTCGATCAAAAAGAATTCCAGCTACGGGGATAACCTATCAGCTGAAGAGTACATGATCGATGGCGATCAGGAGCTGGACAAATATTTAGTTTTATTACTAGGTTTGCAGCGGCTTTTGATTTGGGAACGGCAACTATTGCGTGATGTAATTCCAGCATCAAAACAGAGCGAAGTATTCTCACGTTTAGCTCAAAATTCCATCGATATGATCGTCAAAGATGCGGAGTTGATAACGAACAAAATTATTCGAAACATTGCACGCAAGGAATGGTCGTCCGCGCTTGGAGTATTTTCAGCACTCAAACATGTTATACTACTCCAACCCGATATTGATAAGGCGTTCGACAAAAATCAGCGGAATCAATTCTCGTTAATTTTGCAACGACTTCAGCAAACCGGCCTTAAAGCGCTCGAACAGTTTATCGAGCTCGTTAAAGGTGATACGGGTACGAATTTAGTCGGAACCAGTACGCTAACCAGTTATACAACAACAAATGTTCCGAAAGACGCAACCGTCCATGAACTGACGTCGAATGCCATCTGGTTTATTGAACATCTGTACGAGCATTCCGATGTTATTGGACCAATTTTGTTGACCGATGCCAGCTACGTGAACCAATTGGACGCCGTCTTCTCCAACAAAACGATGAGTAATGATCTGAAAAATAGAGCAAGTCTCGGAATCTATATAAGTAAAAGCCACGATCATTGTGAGAACTCTATCGACGATTTATCTAATTATTATTTGTTATTACAGAAAAAATCTTATCTGAACTCAACTTAACGATCGTTTCGAAATGCGAGCAGTACAACGATATTGCTACCCGCTACCTATTCCGACTCAATAACGTACATCACATACTCAAATCGTTGCAGCAATCGAATCTGCTCGAACTTGTAGCCATCACCGAACCGAATATCGAGAAAAATTATCAAGATTCAATTCAAGATATAAAAGTCGCCTATCAAAAATCGTGGTCTCGTATTCTCTCGTATATCGCACCATTAGATGACCTGCCTCGCCCAATAAACGGTAAAGTCAAGGACAAAGAGCGGAACACAATCAAAGATCGATTCGCCAACTTCAACAAAGAGTTCGAGGAGGCGTGCAAAATACAAAAAGGAATTTCGGTGCCGGATGTTATATTGCGCGAGGGCTTGAAGCGGGATAACGCCGAGCATATTATTCCGTTGTATTACGCTTTTTATGATTCGTATTCGGATGTGCAGTTTAGTAAGAATCCCGATAAGTATGTTAAGTATAAAATTGAAGATGTTACATCGATGCTGAATAATTTATTCGACGACACTTTCTACAAATAAAATAGTGATAAGTTTATTAAGCACATATACCCATTGAATTTTCTTTAAAAATGTTCAACGTTGTCCTCAAACTGCTCTATTCATCATGCTTTCGGGTCCATCTCCAGTTTTAATTGTTCACTTACGTTTCGATCCCCCATTTTCATTTCATCTCTTCCATTGAATTCGATTTATTTGTCTAGCCCGGCCAAACGTCCTTCGCGACTGTCAGTCTACGTTTGTGTTCAAAAGCACCAAATTCAACGTCGATCACTTGACTGAACTCATTGAAACAGGCAGCGAAAAAATGGTGGCTTAGCTCGGTTTTTGATCGGCAAGTAGGATGTGATGTAGATTGACACCGTCAAAGTACAAGTCTTTCATTCTAACATAGCGAGTTCGATCAACGAAAATGTCTCCGGCAAAAAGCTTGAGTACGAGTTGAACACACTAATGGAAAAGCGCTAAAGTAAAACTGTTATAAGAACTGTAGACATGTATCCACTTACGGTCTTACAATCCAAGAACCCTGATTAAGAAACTTCTCAGAAAGGAACTGCAAGATTGTGGATTTAATTTACGTCAACGACCTTTTGAATCTTTTTTCGGTCATCAAGCATGACAAACCCAAGCATCTTACTTATTGACAGTAGCTCGCCGGTACCGTCAGATGATTCAATCAGTTGCTAATGTCAAGAAGTAGCTTTTCTTTCATCCAAACACAGAATCTCCAAAATTCAATCGAAAAGTGCGAGAGGTCGCTCGGAAAATATTGCTGATTATTATGCCTGCAGAGGGCTCATCCAACCGAAATGAAAGAACATTCGTTGGAGTAGATTAGACTAACTACTCAAAACTGTCCACCATATCAGCCGAGAAATAACAAGAGTGGTTGTTCTTGAACGGACATAATATTATAATTCAATTATCGAACATCTAGAAAGTGGAATTCGTTTCCGGTTGATTATAAAATGCACAAGTTTAAGCCAGCTATCAACCTTTACTTGAAGGATCGCGCATTGGGTGCAGGAGCACTGACAGTTACAAAATTTAACTGTAAGAGCTCCTGCACCCAATGCGCGATTATAGCTAAATTTAAAAAAAAAGTAGGAACTGTTCAATAGGCTGAGACATCTTTGGGAAAGCCCAGTCATACACCATTTTCAGTACTAATTAGCCTGCGTGCGTATATGGAACTCTTTTTCCGTTAAACTGTAACAACAAACCAGAACCAGTGAATAAGATACTCGGATCGAAAAGAGAAAATATATATCACTAGCAATTCTAAACTTCAAGGCCGGGACCTATTATACGAGGCAACATTACAGAGATAAGCGTTTAGAATGAAAGTTGCTTATTTGCAGAGATCCCTACTGAGCAACTAACCAAGGAAGTTGGTGGAGTCTGGCAGGCGCCAAAAAACCTGTAGGCAGTAAATAACGTTCTGTGATGCTGCCAGATCGCAACAGCAGGACTCTCATAAAGAGGCTGATATTATCGGCAGCAAGCGAGCCTAGGTCATTATAAAATCGAGGGTATTGACTAACAAACCTGAAAGGTACAGTGACGTCCTTTTGGAACAATTTTTGACGCTGGCCATCATTGATTGATGAGTCAGGAGAGTAGCATAATCAATTATAAATATTTTGGGAAATGGTTGACACTTAAATTCATTATTCAGAATGTTTGGATCAGAGATTTGAAAAAGTGAGATCTGGCCAGGAGTGAAGCATGCGGCTGTTAACACGAAGGAAATGCATACCAGAGTACTGATATTCCGATAGAAAATTGGTTGAGCACCTTCTACGACACGTCTTGTACGCAGCAGCAAGATACTAAGTTTAGGAAGGAACTCTTCCTAAATCGTTTATTTATGTTTAAAGTTAAGTAGCTCTTTTCGTAAGGCTGACTAGATCTGATGAAGATACAGTTTTAATTTTAGAACCGTAGGTAAATGATAATGAGGAAGGAAGGATACACATATATTCCTATGCATCTTATCTGAATATCCTCATACTATCACAATTTATCAATTGTCGCCGGATGTAGCTTAATGGTTAAGAGAGTTTCTCATCACGCCACGGGCTCGAGTTCGATTCCCGCCGTTGACCAAAATGTAACATGCAACCGGATGACATAAAAACGCGTTTGTGTGTAAAAAACATTCGTTGGGTTGAGCCACATACTACAATGTGTACCAATCGTTAAAATGGCTCATAAGGTCTCAGTTGAAACGCGGTAAGGGCCGTTTACGGCCTCTAAACCATAGGTTTTTTATCACAATTTAGCGATAGTAGCGAAACTCCAAGACATGTTGTGTCTAGCTGAAAGCTATCTTCAGCTTATATGGAGTGGAAAGAAATTGCCCTACCGGACAACCGGTAGATCGTTTTAAAAGGAATGTCGGGATGCGCTATCACCAAACACCATCTGGGTTGGCACTGGCACAGACATGACCAACTTCTTAATTTATAATATTGGGCAGAAACCCACATTTATTATAATGGAAGATCAAAAAGTATTAAGCTAAAACTGGGATTCTGTTCCTGAAACTTGAGAATCCTGCAGAAAATGAGTAGAAATCAGCCGGAAGTGATCGGATCATACAGGCAGAACTGCAGAATAATTCTGAGATGCTGCATTGCCAACAGCAGAGCCACTCAACCGGTACCAACAACAAAAATTATTCAAAACGAATGAGCGATTATAGGGTTGAACAAAACAAACTATTTATAGAGAAAATTATAACAGTAAGTATAACAGTTTAGAGAAATTTTATTTCGGTTTTTAAGTACAAAACTAATAAAACGAATAATAATTAACTAATAAATTAAATTTAAAATGATTTATGCTGATTTGTCTGAAGAATTGTACTGACGTCACAGATTTCACATTGAGGAAGCACATAACGCCAAAGTGCAACTGTACGGGGTAGAGAAGAGCCCATTTGAAACTGGAGATGAATGTGTTATAATAATTTTTAAAATGCATTTCGGCTATTTCCAATACCGCGCGCAGGTAGACTGTTTGTACGTGTGGTTGGGGTGTCTGTTGCCTGTGAATGCGCCACCACAATATTTAAGTACTGCACCCACTCTTCGGCATTCTTACCATCTTTAGGCTTTAATATTAGCGTCTGATCGCCTGTAAATATTTCAAACGCTTTTGGTATATTCCGAGCACCGCGTGACACTTTAACCGAACGTATTTGATTGATGTCAATTGATTCGCCACCACTCTGCAATAATAAAAAGGAAGAACAAAACGATAAGCCGATCGATTTAGTTTGTAAAACTATAAATTTATCTTACCGATCCTCGACATGAAAGTCGCGCCCCAGATAAGGTAAAATATCGTGTCCGCCATCTTCTGAAAAATCGCCATTTTCCTTTTTTCTCTTTCAATTGCCCCTCGATCACCGGCTGTGTATTATCATTTAGCAAGCCCATCGCTTTATCTGGATGGCTACATATAAAGCAGCCCCATTGTAACGGTGTCTCCTCCGTTATTGTATCGGTTGACGAGTTGACCGGTCCCAATTCTAGAACGTCGAAGAATCCAGAATTTCTCAATTCATTTACCAAAGTCTCCTGATCTTTTAATACGGGAAATGCGCTTGTGACAAGCGTCATAAACGTTTTATTCTCACACTTGAGCGTTTCCCAACAGTGTCGCAGTTTACTAACCCGCACGTCACGACTACTGAGTGCGTTCTGTTCACCCGCCTGAACATTCAAGAACATTAAATGAATCCACGTTCGTGGATTTCTCGTGATCATGGTAAAACATTTTTTAGAATATAGACAGTGGGTGCCTCGAGCCTGGCATGCAAATAATAGTTTGGCAATTTTTTTCGAACGATACTCTTCGATACCAATTTTAATTGGAATTGGAAGTCGCTGCGAAATCCCTTTCATATATGTTTTAATCTTGTCCAAATGTTTCTCGCAGAAATGTTGAATTGTATCGCGCATCGGATATGGTTCGAATACGCTCATGCGTGTATTATTCGCATTTAGAAGGGTGACGCTTGTGTTGTCATTTCGACTTCGAGACGTTACAGTCAATGGTCCCGATATGCTCACCTGATTGTGATTCTGAAATAAAATAAAATCTTAATACCACCACAAATAGTTGGAAAATCGGTTAATTACATTATTTGAGAGTAGATTAACTGGCAGTGTCATCACAGATTGTTGCCCACTAAATGTTGGCGACGCAGGTGATGCATGATGTACGGACACTGGATTTTGCTGCAGTCCAATCGAACCAGTTGATTGATTAAGCACACTCAGTCCGTTGCTGGAGCCACGACCTAGTCCTCCATTTGACCCCATTAGAGTACACGGGCCTTGAGAATGTGGCCTGATTCGTGGTGGCGATGTTGTAACTGTAACACCACCCGATGTTATTTTCGAAGGTGTGCCCCATTTATTGTGCCCCGTCACAATAACATTGCTGGGCTGCCCAGATGTGCCATAATTGTGACCATTCGATGGACCGCTACTACCGCCGTTCGCATGCGACACACTCCCATTCGAATGATTGGCAATATTTTGTGATCCATTTTGATTGATTTGTTGCGACGAGCTTAATCGTGTCATGCTTTTGTGTAAACCACCAACGGAACCACCGGCTATATTTAATCGTGTCATACTACGATGGGTATTACTGCCAGAATGTAACCGACCAGTGCTCCGAGAATCTCCATTTTTTGCTCGGCGTGTATAGCCAATATGGGGCGGCGTCGGTGGAACTACACCAGTCGCAGTTTGATTTGAATTTTCCATCGATAGTAAAGCGGCCGATTTTGACTCGAGTGAAATAGGTACAGTAACATTGATATGATGATTTGATAAGTGTGGCACATGAGGGAAATTACTACTATAATTACTACTACTATTATTATTAGGATTACTTTGACTAGCGCTTGAAACTGGTGTAGTGGCGTTATTAGAGACTGTGCCACCATTCGTTGTATTGATAACAGTGGTTGTAACATTACCCACTTTACTGCCACTCTGCGACGCACCCGCTGCACCTATCGTTGAATTATCAGTGACACTCGATGAATTGAGTTTGACTATGGTTACGCCACCTGAAGTCTGATTGACTTTTTGATTCATGTTATTCTTGTTCCGGATGCATGTCAGTACCTTATCCGTGAACAATATCGGATATGTCGAACACAATTTAGTCAGTTCATTTAATAATATCGATTGTGATTTTCGATCTGTGTACGGAATATTATCAATTATAAAATCCAAAGCGTACTGCCCGCGTTGTTTATTGACTTTACCGGCAGCCGATAGTATTTTGGCCGCTAGAGCAATTGTCGATGGATTTGTTTTAGTGACCGCTTTTATTTTATCGAAATGCTCGTGAACCGAATTCGGATGATTTTCGGCCATCTTAAGCAGTATCATCATAGTGGCCGTAATTGTTAACGGATCGTTGAGAAATTCGCATAAATTTGTCAAACAATTTTCGAGCACAACAGGTTTATTCTGTGCAATCAATTCGAATAGGCTTAACAATGCCAATTTCTCCTGTATATCACATTTAGGCAACAGTCCCACTAGAACAGTAGCGTTTATCGAGAGTAAATCGGGTGAGACTTTATATATTTGAGGCAGTGCTGCGCACAATCCGTAGTTACCCGAAATAACCGAATCTAATATAATTTGGCCGTGTGGACTAAGTACATATGCATTATTTATTGCTGCCAATGATAAATACGATGCTAAATTTTTGGATAGCTCCTTGTTACCCTTTTGAAGACATTTAACGGCCGTTGGTAGTGCAACATCCATCACCGGTTTCTTATCATAATTCTATAACAACAAAAAATTATAATTGTACGATTTGGTGATACTGGATACATCAATTTGGATACTCACTAAAAAGATACACGAAATTATGTCCGCGCAAATTTTGGCATGCGGTGGATCCTCATTTTTACTATTTGGCTGCAAATTGTATTTCAGACATGACTCGAGCAACGACACCAAATCAGCACAATGTCTTTCGGCCGTTTTTGTTTCTCGAATGCACGATGTGATACGAGTCATGCAAATTTCGATTACCGATTGATCATTTTTGTTACTCAAATAGTCGGGATGCGATATGATTGTGTCGATTATTTTAAGCTGTAAGAGAATAAATTTAAAAAATTAATTGATTTCGTTCAGACTGAAATAGAGAATTTAGCAATGACTGGTGGTAAATATACCGATGTCAATTATAATCTATTATTACTACTGTTCATTTCTATCCTGTATTTAGAAATCTCGAGTCACTCTATATAACCTGGCACACATAACAACGGCTTGCAAATAACCGAGCTAATCCTACTCGACAATTCGACGGTTGTCAGTACATAATTCCACAACAAACGGTCTAATGGTGGAGCCACCGTCATTTCAGATCACTACCCAGCAGAACAGAACAATCAACTAATTCGAATTCCCTCTGATGATCAACCACTCACTATAGTTATAGTACGTACAGGTACAGTGGAGTAGGGGGTAACCGGTTTCCAGCATAGATCGAAGCTTGAACGATGGTTGTCTAGGCATAATTTGAAAAATAAATTTTTCGCTACAAATCAGTGTACCCATTTGTCAGTCTTACAATGACATCATAGTCGTGAGAGAAATCTTCAACCAGCTTTCCAAACGAAACAAACGGGAATGGTGCAAACGAAGTACGCATTATCCAAAATTTGAGCTATAAGGCTCCATAGGAAAATTACCAACTTCCATCCATATAGCAGCGCCATTTGCAACGAATTAGGAGAAAAGCTTAAGATGTCGCCACCATCTCTCATTGATATCTTAAAGCCAACATCTGGGAGGTGCAAGGCGACTCTACAACTCAATCTCTCGTCAGCCTTTCAGTATAATTAACATTTGACAATTAAACATGACAAGCCAGATGCATTTGTTTACCTCCCTAAAAGAAGTCCTGCTTTCAAAACTCTGATTTTATGCAAACGTCAAAAGACTTGATACTCTGATTTTTAAAGGACGGAACAACATACAGAATGCTAAATCACAAGATCTCGCAAAAGTTGACATCATAAGATTCATAGTTAGTATAAGGTTAAGATCAGTATAACACGTGATTCGAGTCCATCAGCATCGAATCACAAAACAGACGTTTAAAAAGTAGGCTCACACGTGATGAAATAGGAACATAGCCAGACGTGTCTAACGTCTTCTTGTGATGGATAAAACTATTCGTTGGAGCGATTAAATCTCTTTAGGGGTGTAATGCCATGGGAACAATATGGATGTATAATCCGTTAGGTTTCCAATTTATGGCCATCGAGTTCCAACCGATACTTAACATTGAGGAGATGCAAGAAGTGAAGTAAAAATTACAGCCGAAACAGCTATAGTGTTACAGAACGCATACACTTAACCTTTCAATAACGTTCTGAACGGAACCTTTTCAAAGCAACTGGAAGTGAGCCCTGTTGGCGTACATGACTAATTATGTATTCGATCGTGTTATCTCAAATAAGTCTAATCGTTCTGATTGATTAAACTTATAACTACCATTTTGCAATAGCACAGTGCAACGAGATAAGAAGACTAATTTCTTATACGTGTTCGCTATTTTTTTTATTATTATTAGACACGGTACTAATAAATTTCATTAATTGTTCCGATTCGGTGAATTTTAACAGAAGTAAATAACCGAAATACAAAAACGTATATAACATGGTACATTATGTAAGTTTCTTAAGTGACGTAAACAATTGGAATATAATTGGCAAGCGAATTCCGGATGGACACAACAGGATGATCAAATTAATCCAAATGAGAGCTATAATCTGATAGTCAGAATCACCGAACTACACCATACTGTAAAACCCTGCATTGTCAACTGCCATTCGCGACCGAGAAAGAATAACGTTTGAGGTATCAACAAAGTAGTGCTCGAAACATGTTCATTAGAGATTCATGTTATAACAATTTTTTTAACAGCTTTAACAATTGAGTGTCAACAATCTAGCTCCAACGGTTTCGATTACGAGCCAGTTCTTCATAGTGTCGCTACAATTAGAAGATGTCAGATCGCTCTCTACGCCGTGGAACCGTCGTCGTCGACAGCGATCTCTTTGCCTATCGAGTACTAGCTGTCCTTTGATTAAATTCCTAATCTCGTAATTGAAAAAAACCCGATATGTGCCATCAACGTCGCGCTTTGGGCTATATATCACACGCATGATTTTTCTCCCGAATGTTAGAAGCGATGTTTCGCACTCGTCTGTCAAGGTTCAACTCTATACATCACAACAGGTCTGATCAACGCTCTGTATAATTTCAGCTTATCCCTATTATCGTGAGTAATGAGAGGCCCAGATTTGGTTTTGGACTCCTTGATTTTAAGACCAACGGAAGCTTAACACTGTTTCAGTGAATCAAGTATCTCTTTTACTTCGTTGCCTGTATTGTATCCAATCACCCAGATTGACGGATTGTCGGAATAAGATAACGAATTTATAACACTCAGACAGATATTAAAAAATTCAGCCAGATGGTCGACTACAATGTATAGTAATTATTGTAAACAGTCACGGATTGAAATATACTTAATTTCAATTCTCGCATATAAACCCACCACAACTGTCCTCTGCATGAGTTAACAATTCAAAACTTTGAACAGGTTTCTTTCAATCATTCCATGATAGAGAACGAAGTTTACACACAATTTTTAAAGCTGAAAAAGCGATATTACGGATGCTGAGCACTTACTGTAAGTGTATATATGTAATAGGTAAAAGGCGGTGGAGCTGAATTAATTGGGATAGCTTAACATAGTTAAACCCTGGAAAATTTACTCATCAGTAACTTGGAGCTACAGCAGATATACTAAGGTAAAGATGGCCATCCTAAGGACGAATGCGTGTCTTTTTTGAACCAAACTAGGACACGAGCTAAACGAATGGCGTATAATTCGTTCGTATTTTGGGTTTTATAGCTTCCACAATAACCACCTGCTAAACCGTTGACTGTATCGTGATCACCCTGACTATGGATCAATTACACTCTTCAACATATTACATGATAGTCCTTCCAGTAGCTTGTTTATTGCTATCACTTTAGCATAAAAGAGACTACAGTAGTTGAGCACGCGAAAAGAGAGGAGGCTTACATTTAGTTCTTCGCAGATAATCCGACATTCCATCAATTTTGGAACTATTTTGGATTCTTAATTATTTTTCTCACTCAGTCCCTGTATCTCTGTTTCATGGATGAAAAATCAAAAATAAAATAATGTTATCGTTTCGATTTCATTCTGGACACTGTGCTGAGATTTTATTTATTGTTTTAGTTAGCCAAACCAGGGCACCATACGATAACGCAATACATTTAAAAGGATCTCACTACTGTTGATACACCACATTAGCATCTTTGGGGGTGGAAAACAGCTCAGAACCAATGAAGTCAGTATTAGAGCATGCTATAGACTAACGATTGTAGTACACAATTAATTTTCAAAATTAAAAAGCTAAATTAATGATCTTAAAGTTCGAATCCAAGATATGTTAACAAAACTTTAACCAGTGATTAGCGAATGATCATCATAATAAATAAAAGTAGTACTTACCAGTTCACTCAAGTCATTTACTATATCCGAATCTGCCACCGAAAATAAATCTCCCGCCCTCGACAAATCCCGTTTCGATAGAACATTTGTAAATAGCTCATGCATTTCTGTATCGTGTAGCTTGCTATCTATCTTTATTACAAATCAGTACTAGAATATCGAAGATGAGCACAGCACACCCAAACCAACACACTTACACTGCAGAATCTTAATTATTTCGATTATCTTTTAAAGTAAATTAAATTAATTTTTTTATATAATTAAATTTCACGATTTCACTTATCACATATCTATTATCATCATTCAATATCTGTTTTATCACCATCACTAACGTCATCATCGCATTTCGCCAGATTTATTTACCACCACTTCGTGCTCGAGTTGCTCTCCTTGCTTTATAATTATGGTTATGGAGTATGGCGTGAAATGGAAAATGGTTTTTGTCTTGATTTGCTGTATTGTATATGGAATGGATACTGTTTTTTGGCTTTTTCTATAAACGAGCAGAAAAACGTTAGGTATTAAGAATCGAAAACAGAGTAAGAAAAGCGTATACATGTTTTGTTGTTGCGATTTACAAAAGAAAATATAAAATAAACTCACAGGAAAAATATCGTATAACGAGTGATAAAGGTCAGTAGATGAACCTTTTTAATGAGCAACGAAAAATTTGGTAGAGGCAAGTGGATATTATAAAAATCGACTCAAGTTACCAAAGGGCCTGGAAAATAAAAATCAATAACCAAAATATAATAGAGCGCTATCGTCTTATATATTTGAGGACAGCGACTTTTGTATGTTTCTCCTACTGGCCAATAGATGTGTCTCTATACGTCGGCCATGTATTCTGTATTCCAAAAGGAAAAGTCATAGATGTGTTCATCCGTACCACCGACTGGAATCATATTGTGAAAAGTACAGAATAGAAAACTTTGTATCAACATTGATATGACAGACACGATACGTATATAAAGTTTCCTGGTCTAAATTACTGTTCAACATGTGTCCAAGGCTGTAACTAATAATCCTCAAATACATTATAAAGACAAGCCCATTAATAAATCTGCCTACGAGAATTCACACAAGCCATGTAGAGAAGATAAAGACTAATTGATTTAGTAAGTCAATCCACAATCAAAATCGTCACTGAAGGACATTTACACGTAATACGAGACACGACTTCGAAGAGTAAAACCGGTGCGTGTGACATAAACATTTGTAATTCTCGCTCCACGACATGGTGGAAATAAGAATTTACCGACAATCAGACAAACGAGGAGCCACATCTAGAGTTTAGATTTTGGAAACAAATGATATTAAATTTTCGCCAGAACGATATGTCATTGCGGAAATTTCAGCTTCTGCAACAGCCCAACGTATTCAGAAATTCTTCGGCATAGTAAGCTCCATTGCTCTTACAAGAGTAAGACACCAGAGAACTTCTCTTCAGCCGTTGAACGCCACTGTAAAATCAATATGATGTCTGATGCATCGAACATTTTGTTGAAGTACGAGGCTTTCACATCCCGACCATAAACTACTGACAAAACCAATTTAGTCTAAAACTTCAATCATGGCACTGGATTACATTACCCAATTTAACACAGACATCCACCTAGATTTTTCCAGGAGGTTCTGTTACACAAACTCATTGCCATGTATATGGATATAAGAGTTGAACCTATGGTTGGATGAGTATGAGACATGATTGAGGGCATACCGAAAGCGGTTCGTTACTCTTCTATGTGAACTGCACAGTTCGATTGAAAAGCCGATTACAATGATTTTTCTAATTTTACAATTTCTCATTGCAAACTATTTACGTCGATTGCCCGAAACCTTTTCGAGTTTGAACCCGATGCCTCCAATTGATGTCATTACTGTCGGTGACCAATAAATGTTATTCCGCTTTTGGATTGTGAAGCCTTATATGATTGCCTTCTAAATACTTTTCCAGTCACACATCTTATTGAAGTGATGGTATTCATTTTGAAAAATGTGGCCAATTGGAGATACATTTGACCAGATAGATTGTAAAGTCATCGATTGAATAGGCATGGTCTATAAAGACTCGTGACCAGAATCCACTTGACATTGTCCTGTAAAGCGTGAAGCTTTATGTAAAGATGGCTTTGGTTGTATATATTCGAGTTGGTTTGCTTGTATGTTGTAATAAGCTAGGCCGGTTTCGACCTGATGATGGTGAATGAAAAGATCAAATCCATCTCATCGGGCATATGCTACCGCATAGGATGATATTACTATGCGATTCGTTTATCTACGTTCAGTCAGCACGCAACAGTGCTAGCGAATTACAAGAACTTAACTCGAAAAACCGATTTTTATTCATTGATTGATTCGTGATGATAATCGTAGTTGCGAATTATTTAAGTTACTATAAACGCCACAGTCTACGATTGTAGCTTAGAGGTTAAGCTTAGTTTTCTCTACACGTTGAGGTGTCGAATTCTATTCTCGCCGAAAACGAGTATGTTTAGTAGCATTCGTTGGACTGATCATTAATACGTTTTAATTGTTTGTATTGTCAGTAGGTATTCAAATATTATAATTCGAGCAGATAATATAATTATCATAACCAAATAGATAATAAATTGAAGATTTATGCGATTATAATCTGAGTATTGAGTGACTACGACCTCTAACGACGAGATGATTTATTGAAGTTTTGAGAGATAGTCGTTTCTCACTTAACATTTTTTTGTTTCGTGTAGTTTTTTCCCCGGTCATAGCTTAATGGTTAAGAGAGTTTCTCATCACGCCGCGGTCTCGAGTTTCGATACTCGTCGTTGACTAAAAATTAACATGTACCGAATGACATAAAAAGCGATTGTTTGTAAAAACATTCGTTGGGCCGACCATCTACAATGTTCACCAATACGTTGAAATAGTCCGTAAGGTCTCAGTTGAGACGCGGTAAGGGCCGTTGTCACTCAACCCTCTAGGTCTAGTAACGCCCACTTTGTTGATAGAGTGTGGACAGATTTCGGATTTTGATGCTGAGGTTTTCGTGCATTTCGTCTATCATCCTCCATCCACTAACTTAGGCTGTGCTGCTACGGCTATCATAATCAGATGTCATTTTCCTTGCCCGTATTACTTTAAATATTCCTCACTAGGTTCGTTATATATCGAAGTACCTCTGATGCCTTTGGGTTTTTGATGTTATACCGGTCATACTGGTTTTCTGCCGGGGATACAGCACGTCGAAAATTGTAGATCGAAACAATTCTTACGATACCGGTCGCGGGTCTTTACATAGTGGCACATTCTTAATATAGTAATTAAAATTTTAAAGGTGTTATTTCGTCGAATATTATCCAGGCATCATCGTAATTCTATCTGACAATGTGGCTTCCAAATTCACTGAATTCTCTAGAAGACCACTTACAACTTTTTTGTCTTATCAAAAAGATGTCGTATCAATGAATTTGGGAGCAACACAAACTTGCGATTATGAAGAATGGCGCCAAATAAATGAATATCACATTAGTACTCGAAAAACCTAATCACCAATTTTTCCTATTAATGATCAAACCTACTTATTAAGAATTTTACAATGACACACGTCATACATAAAAATATACCCATGGCATGGCATTCAGACACGTATACGAAATGACCGAAAATATGTAAACTTAAAATAGATTTTGGCGAAGATCAACGTGGTATTGTTCATCAAGAAAAATTTATCAAAACATAATTGTCTAGCATGGTGTCTCGATAAGATTATCCACATCAGTTGTATATAATTTATCATGTTTATAAATACAGTGTGCAGCATGACATCATATATATTCATTAAAATTTTGCGAATTATCTAACTGAGTGTGTGTGAGAGTGACATGATAAGATAACGAATCGCGCGAATTAATAATAAGACATTATCACGTGTTTTTGTACAGGAAATCATGTCTTGTGATCATCGTTGCTTCTGCACCTAAGTACATAACATATATTTATTATATTCTCGTATGTACTGAATGGCAAAAAATTCCATTTGTTCTCTCAAACCAAATTCTTTAAATATTTATTTTTATTTTGCAATTTTTCTTTAAATTATTTTTAAATATTTAAGAATTTTACTTCTCTATTTATACAGTGAGCGAAGTACAACCAAATAAAATCGAGTGTTCACTTTGAGTACAACACAAAGAACATTCCAAGTTCTGTACTGATGATTTATATCAGCACAGCCGGATCGTATATATACAATAAATAGAGCCGTATTCCAGCTATACGTCTTATCGAGTATAAACACACACACACACACGATATTATGTAAACAAACTCCACGCGCTAAATTTAAACATTGGAAAATATCGATCACAATAAATTATCATATAAATGATCAATAACAAACAATATAATCAGCATATTGTATCAATATAAAATTGAATATCGCGGCTTCTAGCTCAATGTGTGTGTGTTTATACGCCGTGTAGGAAATTCCAACGTTATATTACCTTAACAAAAAATTACGAAATCAAATAAGAAATTTCTACGATTACCATTTTTATATATTACTACTTATGTGTTGGCAGCCATGGCTAAACGATGTAGCACGAACCCTATGCATGTTACACATGTCATTAGAAGCTTTCCAGTCGATCAACCGCTAGTAGTTCGAGTCTTGTCTTTGGTTCATTTACTATGGCTTGTTTAGCAAAGATAAGATTCGCACTACTAGCGGTTGGTCAATTGGGAGCAACTGTTACAATTATCACGATCTAGTTACCGACCTAATGAACAAGTTACATATAATTGGCTAAGTGCAAAAATTATAAATCAGGGATTGGTAATCTACGTTTTAGACCTGGGATCAGACGCTAGGAGCCGTTCGCTCAACTAACGATTTTATTATATAGCGTAATGTTGGATTATTGGTCTATTAATTGTAGAATTCTGACTAAAAGTTCAGTTTATTACGGATTAACTTACGGTTTATTACAGATGAGCTTACCGTCCAGATGGCGCAGTGGTTAATGTTGCAGTTCGAAGCCGTGGGTGTTGCCCATAAGGGCAACATGCAAAAAGGTATTTTTCACCATCGATCGTTTGGGCGGTGCGGTCGGGGATGTGAATGAACACATCTGCCCTTGTTCAATTTAGAATTCATAGAAATCGGACCTATAGCCGTACATATGTACGGATGATGGTTCTACGTAAATCGAACCTATAGCCGTACATATAGTGGTATCACAACGGCCCATCACCAGTCTAAGTGTGCAGTAGCAACCACCAACCCATCAACTTACACTTACTTAAGCCACATTTGGCCTCAAAATACTAAATATAGCCAAATTGAAGACGTACGAAGAGGCCGTAACTAGACCGGCATGAAAGCTCCATCATGAATTCAAGTATCAAGAAATGCATATGGGAATTATTTTTAACAGATCCTATCAATCTCTAGAACTATCAAAGAAAGATAGCTTCCAGCCATCATTTTCTTTGTTCTACAAACAAAACGTTGATTCACGGTTTTTCGTCTCTCCTTTTTATATTGGTGTATAGCGGTGGATCCAAGCAACTCCATACTCGAGTTATAAAAAAATGACTAATATTCGAAAAATACACGTACGTAGACGAGATCCAATATACTTAAATCTCAATACTCCCTCAAACGTGGAGTTACATTTGTTATACTAAACATTACATATTTAGTTTAGAATTGATTTTGGGGCAAGCGGATATAGAATACGATTACAATGGATCAAGTATCCAAATATTGTCGACAAACGCGTTATTCAAATTTCATCAGATCTAATATAAATGCATGGTCCAGATGAACAACTAATGTTTGGTCATGCAATTTTTCTCTGTATCTGTACTAGGATGGACTTTTGTCTCTTTATTTTGGTCCATATCTGACTGGTTTGTTTTTCTATGCAGTTCAATGTTAGTTATGGCGTTAGATCACTTCAGTATTCGTCATAGGCACTTGTTTATGAACACCTGTTGTTTCTTTATCACCTTTCTTTGTGGTCTTGCGCGCCAGGCCAGAAGTCTTCCAGACTTTATGTAATGTGTTTAATGTATGGCTTTATTTATTCGTTTGTTTGGGTCTTCCTCTGTCCCACCTGTCTTCACTAGTATGCAGCCAAGGTATAGAAATTCTTCGGTGTGGTTATATTTATCTTGAGCCTCATCGTATTGGTTTTACTGAACAACCTTATGTCATCGACATAGTCCAGATAATTTAGTTTACCTGTTAATCCCCATTGTATGCCGTTAGAGACGTGCACTTTTATAGTGCTTATATTTAGTGCGTTATAGGGCTTCTTAACATATAGATACAATCAGTAGACTTAAACCATAAATAAGACTTTCACTTATAACTAGTTTGCCCATCGTTGATGAATTTATTTATTATGTATAAGAATACACAAAATCCAATACGGCACAACACAACAGTAATGTACGTGACATGGCGTACAAAATAAAGAAAAAAATCATACATTATTAAGAATCTCGTTAAGTCGATATAAAAACCATAATCAAAGAAGAAAATTAGCTAATGTGTGTTAGTTGTTCTTATATACATTGTCAAGAATGACAAAACGAGCAACAAAATTGTATATGAAACGAGCGTAGGAAGTTCGAGGTACGAAGCAATACAAATGGATAACTTGTAAGCATGCGGCATCGCTTCGTTGTATCTTAAAGCTATAATTCTTAATTTATTCATAATAGGTGTGTCGTTCAAACCGATATTGTACTTCGAATTGAAACAACGAATACGTTCTTTTGTCGTATGAACGATTATCATTCTTCGCCAGGTAGATTAATCTTAGCATTACTTTTTGGATTAACTTGGTTTCAAATATTGTAGATTGGTGGTCTCGTGATGTTAATAATTACTACCTTGTATCGATAGTGCCAGCAACAATGCGATAGACACATAAATTAAATGTGCTTAGGTACAGAACAGGAAAGATGGTCAATGGGAATCCATCTACTGAATCCTAATTATTTTGTTTGGAACCAGTTGCACCGGATGAGAATTTCAACAAAAGCAGAGAGAAAAAAGAGAATTTCTAAATATAATCATGACATATTAATGCAGCAATAATCGATAATGGCGTGAAGTATGGATCTATGCCATTGCGTATATGGTATAGTGCTGTATAGGGTAATATTACAATTTTCGGAAACGACGAGTAACCGCGTAAATTTAATTTATTTCTTAACACCGAACCGTCAGTAACCTACATGTACGCTGTCTCCAACTCATTTTCTATCATTTAAACTACTCTAAACTTGCGTCGTGAAAACTCCAGAAAATGATATTTCAACGAGAATATAGATATTCGTTGGTAATTGTATGTAAATCAGCGAGACTGCAATCAGACTGATCATAGATTTCTTCAGCGGAGAATACGATTCAGAATAGTGAACCACCTTTCAGTAGGGGATCTGGTATTTTCTACTTGTATGAAAGTTAAAATATCTGACTCGATACTGTATGGGTTAACAGGTCAACCGAATAATTGAATAACTAATTAATCGAGCATTTTATAATATTAAGTATGTGAAATTGATATATCAAATCGGAATAATCGATTTTGAATGATTTTTTTATTAAATGACGAAATAACCAATTTTTTAGATGTCATATAGGCATCTAAACAGAAGTTGATACTTTATCCATAAACAAACCCTAGTATGAGGCTTGGAAAACTGAATGTTCCATATTTCGCAATAGTTGGAATTGAATGCTTGCCTCATAATATGGAAGAAGTCAATTTTAACAAAACTAACTTTCATTTAAAATAAGAGGACTACAAATTGGGCATTACTTTAGATTGTATCGACCAACCAATTTCGATTTCACAAAACCAACTTCTATGCAAATCGTCAGATTTCGCAAAAAAGGACTTATTAAGGTCTAATGAGCTAATATCGGATATAAGAGGAAGCAATACTAGTCTGACTCAAAAATATTCCAGCTTAGCAACCACAGTAAGGCGAACCGCACAGATTGCGCAGTGGTTAAAAAGCTGCGGCGTGGAGCGGGAGGTACCGGGTTCAAATCCCGACAAGAGCAGGATGCGAAAAGGAATTTTCACCATCGATCGTTTGTGCGGTGCGATCGGTGGTGCGAATGAACTCATCTGAGCTCCGGTGCGAGTTTATAATCCGTGTGCCACCTTCCATGTCAGTACTATAGGCTGGCATGGAGCTATGCAAAGTGCAGATGGTTTCTACGTAAAATCGGACCTATAGCCGGTCTTTAGAAACATTTTCATAGTAGTGATAATTAAATGTGTAAGCTCCATTGATGCATAAGATTAGCTAACTGTCAACTGTATATGTACAAGATTTAAGTATTTTACAATAATTAGAATAATCTAATGGGGTGAAACCTGAATACAATGTCAGATTTCTGACTGAAATGCTAGAGCATGCAGAGACAGGGAACAAATATACAATATGAGTATGTGAAGGTCTGATAAATGAAGAAACGCAACCAAAATATAAAACAGAAAAAATATGTTGCCATCTGTTGAAGTGAACTACATTTGGAAACTATTTAAGACCTCGATGGACGATGCCATCTAGCAAATTCCTCGTTATAATGAAAACTTGGCCCGAACAGGTTTATTTTAAGGTCTTAAAAGTAGAACTCAGCAATGACCATAATCCCATTTGATTTCTATAAACCATCGGCTTGCAGCATGCCTTCACACCTTGACCAGCATGAAAAAATCTGTTCATATTGATGCAGAACATTGAAACTGTCCTTGAATACTCTAAATTAAGGCGGCAGATATGTTTATTGAAGATCCATCCTATGAAGAATTGTCTAAAGCCATGCAGAAATTTTAATATTCAGAGATCTAAACTGTCTTTTCGATCTTATTTGAATAGAATGGTGAAGTAAATTTATTATGTCCAGAATGTGAGCGCAACCAGTACCCTGGCTCGGGAGCAGCATTCTTAAAGTGCACATCATTTTCGACAATGACTACACGGTGAATAGAGCACTATCTGATATTTAATATGAGGATCTGGCTCGTAACAAAAACCGATGGAATGGAGTTTTGACACGGGATGGGTCACCAATAGCCCATTATAAATTTAAGCTCTCGTATCGCGACGAGTGTTCGAAACGCCATAAACATTGAGTGAATTATTTCCCACACTAAATCTGTGAAATATTTATCCAAACTATTACGCCTAAATCTGCCATTAATTTCACAGAATAAACGAAATCATGACTGTCGTATCACACCACCGTGTTGTTGGTGTTATTCAAAGACGTACATTAAGAAAAACCAGAATTTTGCGTATACTCAAAATGTAGGTTACGACTACCTTCATCACTATTCGTTTAGTTTTCTTTCTTAAGTTTTGATTTAAAAAAAAAAAGAAAAATTTGAGGAAAAATTACAACAAAACAAAACAAAAAAATAACAGTCCGAAAAGTGTACTGACCTCCAATTTATTATTAACACCAATATAAAGGAGACAACTGTACAACATCATTTATTATCTAATCGCTTTTAAAAAACAAAACACAATATTGTACGAAATGGTTTAGAGTGAGACAAAAATATTATTTTCAACAAAACTGTATACTATATGTTTCTCATTCGTTTCGATTTCATTACACAAATAAAAGGTAGAAAGTTGACAGGTGGGTTTTTTTTTACATTTTGCTTTTTTATTTTATTCCCCAGGTAAAATGTTTTATTTTAATTATATTTTTATATTCACACCTAAT
The DNA here is from genome assembly GCA_963932295.1 of Tipula lateralis. Taxonomy (NCBI): domain Eukaryota; kingdom Metazoa; phylum Arthropoda; class Insecta; order Diptera; family Tipulidae; genus Tipula; species Tipula lateralis. The sequence goes on along the minus strand of OZ010738.1, from coordinate 8,010,594 downwards.
AAATAAATTCACACTAAAATCACATTAATTAAATCGATTCAACACTAATTAACTAGATAATGAACACACAGATAGATATATAAAATAAAATAGAGTTTCACATTTCTTATCACAATTCACCAACATGCACAGAATTGTAATTATAAAATTTTGGAGCTCGACGCGTTATTCTCCCCTGACGAACGGTATAATACTGCCACATGAAATAAAAATGAAACGCAGCTGATGTATTTTGTTTTATCCAAAATCGAAAGAGATAATATGATAAATAGACTATTTATATACTTGTTCCCTACTATCGCGTAGTTTATTTGTTTGAGGTGTGTATTGTTGTCTTCGTTGAATTGGAAAAGAGATGGATAAATTCAACAGGTGTGTGCTAGTTGTGTGAGTGTAAAATTGTGTTTGGTTTATTTGTTTTGCTATTTTTTTGGTGAGTATAATGGTCGAGTTTCGTTGAGGTGAATAAAATAACTGTCGTTAACATAATAATGGCGATGGTAAATCAAATGCATTTATTTAACTCTACGTAGTTTGTAAAAACACAAACTGATTCATTTTGGCAGTTGAACTATCCTGACCTGCTACAACGCACAGTAGAAATAACAATAATAAATTTATAGTTGGTTATACTAAAAATTCTAATCATCAACGAATTTTTGTCGGACGTACTCAAGATCTCTTATTAAGGTGACGATGCTATCCCATACATCCCACACAAAAACAAGTTTTATGAGCGCTTGTGGCTGCTCATATCTACCTTTAACATGATCGAGATTAAGTAATCATACAACCTTTTTTCGCTAACTAAGGTTGATTTCTCTTAAACCTGGTATCTTTTATATTAGGATTCAATCTTCAGCAAGAGAACAGCCAAGGTATCTTACTGTCAACTGTTCAGACCTCTACCATTGCACGTAGGATTCGTTGCCTGAGTTTTCTATAAGTGACCGCGACTTATTGATCTGGAAATTTCCTAGTCGACCGAACCTGTGTTCACACTCTTTGGTTATGAGTAGATTATGAGCCACCAGCGTCAGACAGGATATTCTCATTTGTTACAGCAACGTCTTCCGTGTCGACTTCGTTCTTGATGTAAGTCTTTGACGTGATCGTAATAAAGGGATCGTTGCGTAATAACAAGCTGTTTGATTAAAGTAACCCTTGGTTCCTATAATCTTGTAACCATTTAGTAGTTAGAATATCAAGATGTTTGATTCGCAGCATTTTCTAAACTTCCGGTATCTCATTTCTTGGCTCTATCTACAGTCTGGATATAGAAAACCCAGACTGTAGATAGAGCCAAGGCCTGGGTATAGAACACCCTCAGCTTGAACTATTATCAACATGGTCCGTTTAATACAAGGTGCGCTAGTTGCCCGATGTGTTGCCAGTGATAATTTTCCTAAATATAATACTCACCACCTCCTTTTCCAAACCTATAGTAAAAAATTAGCTTTAAAAATATGGCCAGAGAGGACATCCACTTATTATTATACTTATACACATACCATAGGCCTTGACAGTTCTACCTACCAGTAACTATTTTGTTGGTGGTTTCTGCCTTGTGAACAATAAAGGATGAAGATTGACTAGAAGATTGAAGAAAGAGGAATTTTCAAAATTGGAAAACTATTTTTTATCTTGGTTCATGTTGTTAATCTTTTTGTCAAGCATTAACAATTGCAATCTACAGCTCATGTTTCCAATATTTCTACGGACTAAATTGAAGTTATAAAATTCATAGATTTTGGAATCAATGCATCAATTATATGCAGCCAAGCCAACTATCACGACTATATCTAGTTTATATCGAACGACGAACAATAATTCCGATCATTCTTGGGTTGTCCTCATTTACCATTCTTGGGTTGTCCTCAAAGTTCATCAACTGCCAGCTGCAGATGAAATGGATTTCAAAGGGTTTATAATTTCTAGTGAAAGACTGTCGATATACAACGAAGATACAATTGATATATTATCATACAATCATGCGTGCATCACATTTGGTCATCGAATAGTGATAGAATACATGTATCAAAATATGAAAATGCCCTCACAACATTGATGGAATCATCTTGGCATCTCAAATACAAAATACTACTAGATAGTGTTCACCACCGCCAATCCCTCTATGATAAAATAATCAAGAATTGAAGTAGTCGTAGTATATTGATACCATACCCGGAGCTCAATCCCCTAAGTAGTAACTTTCCCACCTAAGATCTACTGTAGACGGTTTGAGTCCTCGGTTATAAAAATAAAATGATCGTTAACATTTTTATTCACCACATTTTCACATATTTTACTTTTATTTAAAGTATAAACTTACAGCAACCAACACAAAGAAAAAATAAAAATTTATTTATAATTAAAATTGGAATTGTTTATGTCATCACACACTATGCATAACTTTGCGTTAATTTGGCAACAAACTCGATATATTGTTCTTTGGCCTCATCCTGTCCTAATCCTTTCTTATCATTCCACGCATTCCATTTTGCTTTGCCCTTCAAGTCGAGCATACCTGGTTTTGATGTTTCATTGTCGCCAACCGAGGCTTGTTTGAAAAGGGCATACAATTCGAGTAGCTCTTGATCAGTTGGCCGTTTGGTGTAGGTTTTCACTTTTTCGGCTGCTTCGTTGAATCTCTGTCGGTAAAGAATAAAACATTTAATAGTTGTATAGCTGCGATGGTACTATAAATCACGTAATTACAAAATGTTTGTTAATTAAATATTTGGCTTTCTTAAAAGATTTCTAACTTTGTAATTGCACTTTGTAATTATGTATGTATACGATGGTTTTGGTGTTATAAGCAAGTCAATATTTAATTTAAGATTGTTAGTTTGGTAAAACCATATGACGGTGTTGAGCGGATATTTGAATAGATCGTACGCAGTCATCAAGATCTCAAACGAACGTGTTGTTAGACATTTGGATGTGAATAAGGTGTTGGCAAGATGAGAGTCGCGTTCGGTTACACATGATCAAAAGTAAACGACTGGTCAAAGGCTTATAAATCTGATTTATGACAAATATACCGCATTATCAACAGAACACCCTTTAACATACAGTGTTCTACAATATAGTTCGATAAAGAAATTTTATTATCAAAAGCTTCTTATCAATCACGTATCAATACACAAATAATATATGTGAAAACTAACCCGTATTTAATATTTATTTAGTAATTAAAGTATTTACCTCGTCTAAAGACATTTTGGTTGATAAGTGGTTTACACGTTGATCGAATTACAAATTACTCGATAGCTGAAAATAAATATATAATAAAAAAAAAACGTTAGTTAAAACACTTAATTATGCAACTGTATATAACATATGGTATTCGTATCTGGATGACAATTTAAATAAAACCGGTCACATAGTAACGACGATCGACGATGTTAATTCAACCAAGTGATTACGACTATAACTGTGTCTATATGCTGTAAACCTATAATTTTTGTTCTTATTTTTTATGAGGTCGAATCAGTTCAAATATGCTATATTTGAGATGATACATCATGCATATGTATACAGTGGACTAGATACATGCGGTGTTTTGATGTCCAATATACAGTCGTTGTCTCGTTTATATATCTGTATACAATGACTTGTCCAAGACTCAATGACATATTATAATAGCACACTTGCTTATATTACACTTAATTTATCCACTGTACATACATTTATATTTTGTTGTTTTAAGAAAAATCTCACTAATTATTTCATCGGCGGACGATTGAAATATTAAATTTTGAAAACTCATAATTTATATCGTTCAACACACGATTAGATTAGAAACTTGTAATATCATTCGATCGTTGTGCACTTAGGAACTTGTTAATTATTTACGACTGTACGGTCAAAGTGCGAGACATGCGCGGTTTTTATTCGATTGAACCAAAATAAATTTTATTAATTAAAATTCAGCTCACCTTCTGTGCTACTAACTGAGTATCGTATAGTATATATACAACGAAATAGTCAATGACTTGATAATCGAGTTACTCGAACAACACAAACTGTCTGACTGCTAAATTAAGACTGAGTGTTTCAAGTTTTAATTAAAAAAAATTATGTTTTGTATAGTTTCGTCGTTGAGGAGTGTACATATATACACATATAAGAGAGTGGCAATGGGTAGAAAAAATTTATTTAATGTAAGTGATTTAATCGAGTCGCTGTCTGTAGTAGTTGTAAATATACAAAAGTTAATTCTTTAAAACAAAATAAAACCGAGAATATTAGTACATTTGACCGTTGATGTACGTGGCCTATTCGCGAATTTTTTTTGCAATAAATGAATCACAGTATAATGTATGCGATGTCATAATGACGTAATGTACACAAGCTGGATTTAATATCGATATGATCGATTATGATGGATTTTATTTGAATTCATTAATTTATGCCATATCTATGATGAAGATGAGTTGAACTATTTTGACGGTTGTAAATGATCTATACAGAGTGGCGGTTACCACCTACCGACAGAGCCGGATCCATCTGGAATGAGTCCTTGACTTAAAAAGACGTTCATTTTGCTTGGTTCGGAAAACATCCAGTAATGTCTCACACAGAATCAGGTTTGGTAACAATTCGAGCTAGTAGTGAAGACTCAATCAAACAAGACATCAGGGTGAACCAAATGCTTACGATTCGATTTTAGACAACAAGAAGTCGTTTCGTTGAGAAATCTAATAATCTTGACTCAAACAAAACGTGGATATACTAGCCCGTCTTATAATCTCAATTTATTGTTGCGCACAGCAATTAGATATTTCATACAATTTTATACACTTGCAAGACCTATTTAATACACTTTTACAAAATTCAATTGACCAAGGAACTTAAACCTAGAGACAAGCAGCCGATTTTTTAGAATAAACAACAAATTTGTCTCTGTTGATTACATGATGGTCTAATCTTTTAGTTACGAACCGTTTACATTTTTATTACCATCAGATAGCCATAGCATATATTGGGTGACTAGAAGATATACATTTTATCCCATTTTGTTGGTTTCAATAAACGTTTTTCTTCCGAAAATATTAAGAGAAGTACTAGATACTACAAGTATATAAATTCTTCACAGCAGACGGAATGAATGTCCTCGTATTTCAAGTAGAACTGTATTCTATAGAATTCTCTGCACAGATGTGCTTAACCAAAGACTTAATAATGCAACATATAAATCTTTAATACAACTTTATTCTATTGGTCAGCCAGGCAACTCTAAAGACACTCTGATCAAACATCAATAGATACGCAAGTTTGAGACTGGTAAAAATTGATAAAGGAACTGGTCACCATAAATAATGAGCCAGGCGTGGCATGCTGATATTCATTGAAATGTGATCTGCTTAGATGGTCCGAAACCATTCTGTGGGATCACTGAAGGTCATCGCAATACGTTGGCAGACCTGAATAAATAATTCAGCAACTCAGTTGTTAATTAAAGGTTTTATGATAACAGTTGATGTAACTTTGCTCCATTTCATTGATTCAAAGTTTATGGAATCAAAATCATAATACCCTATATTGTTTACACAATCCAGTTGAGACGATCCAGTAAGAATTTTAAAGATCGATGTGATATATGGTATTTTCCTATAGCTCCAACATCAATGACAAATATTTACTAGGTCTGTAGAGGGCTAACATGAATTCGGTAACCTAATTTTCACTTTCACGATTTGCACTTAGTTCTTCACAGAAAACCACTCCTAGATTCACAACTGATTTCAATACTGAATAGATCGGATGTCCCGTTCTCCAAATATTTAATGGGGTCATGGCTACATTTCTATATGCTTATTATTCCTCGGTGGGCGATAAAGCTAGGGTAGCTTAGATTTGAGTGGCTTTCTAGTGCGACTGGCTTTATTATACATCTTGCTTTATTTCTTTCTATTTGTTTCTACTCGCCCATCCTAAAGTTTTTATGAAGCGTTGAATATCGTCCCAAATATCTCAATTCCCAAATATTCCAAAATATCCCAAATATTTCAATTTGGTTAGTCGCTAGATGGAAATAGAGATTTATATAAAAGTTCGGATTCTACCGGACGGCATCAATAACACGTCGTTCAAAGACGTATTTCAAGAAAGATTGATGAGTATCCTAACGGTTTCTAATCTATATTCAAATCTAAACTTCTTCAGAGCCACTTTAATATATGTCATTAGTATACTGAGTGTTTCTCTTGAGTTTGATTTTGCGGTAGCCAAACGCCTCATCTTCTAATTAGTGACGGCGCATGAATGGATTAACGACGTTCCCACTATCTACGATCTAGCGAAATCACAGCGAATGGAATATAGGATTGAAAAAATTAGTTGAAAAAGAAAACCCTGTTGAGCTTGCTTCCAGTCTGGCACTGTAAGGAGACACAAAAGATTAAGCATAAGTGGAAGATTTAGATCACTACATCATAAATGAAATACCATTACTGTTATTGTTTCCTTATATCAATATGGATTTATGGTACTATTAAGTCAGGTGTGATCCAATTCAAGGACACCTAGAGGTGTGAAATTTGGATGGGGTGATACATAATAACGAAGAGCGGACAGAAACCACACATAAAGACTGCTAAATCATGGCCTATCGATCCTTTTGGCATTAAAGTGTTACCGTTACTTTCCCATCGTTGTCAGCTAGCATATAGTATTCCTCTATCTACACCAAAAATGACAAATCTCCACTTGCCTCTTTATACACTCGTATATACATTTCTTTTGATACCGCGGTGCTACCCAACAATGTATATGTTATATCTTACAAATAGGGCAATTAATTTCAATCGAGCGTGGTACATCATCGCGATTAACCAATACTCGCGTAAACAAAATCTTAGACTATTTACGTTTGCATTGCATATGGCATACATCATCCCATATATTTTATAAGATCAACATAATGGCCGCCCGTGTGTATACGAGAATTTTTTAATTAATTCCGTCCATTGTATATACATATATACAAATTATCATATATCACTTAACTGTGGACGAGCTTGACGTCAGTCTGATTTATAAGTTCTATTTCCAGTTTTATAGTTATCCATCGAATGTTAAATATTTCATTTAATTAACATTTTGGTTGCCAGTGACGTACGAGTATTTTAATATCGTCTTGAAGGCATTAAGTATTATAGGTTTTGTTGACACTCATAGCTTTATGCAAATTAATGAGGTTGGCATTGAAAATTTCATCATGATGGTGAGTTCGAAGTACTAAACGGAATATGGCCATTATATATGGCGGATAGCAGTTCGATGCGCGATTTAATGCGGAGATAATCAATAAATCTGTTTTGTTTGTTTATATTAATTCAGCGACCATATTATATGTGTGTATATATATGTGTGTGTGTGTGTATGAGCTAAGAATAAGAAATACACACATATATGATGATTTCAATGACTTTATTTTAATATATTGTATAAGATGAAAACGAAATCGTCGTAATGTGTTCGTTTTAGTAGGTGAACTCATATATTTATACAACAACGTGTATGTGGCTTAATTTAATCGATGAATGAATGAATCATTCTATTTGTAGTATATGTGATCGAATTAAGAAATTGGAAACGGAAGTTTGGATAAATTTTGCTCATTGGATTGTGACGAAAATATGTTTTGGGGCCAAATTTAGTGCAAACCAAGGATAATATTTAAATAATCTCATAGATTTGCATTTATCTTACTTTGAAGAAATTTATATATTCAAGATTATCTATAAGCCAAGGCTAATATAATAAATATATACATATATACAACAAAGTTCATTTCTATATGCTAATACATAAGGCATTGATGATTACAGCCTGTTTGTTTCTATATCTGTGCAGTCGTTGATGGGGCATAAGCCACAACTTTACGCCCTTAAAGGTACATTGTGCGGCTATAGATCCAGTTGCCTATGTGCAGATTATATGACTATCTACAGTCAGCCTATATGTTTAATATGGAAGATCGGCTCATGAATTCTGAACTGCGACCGAGGGTCATAGATGTGTTCATTCATACCATCCATCGTAATGAGATGAAAATATTCTTTGCATCATTCTCTTATATCGCGATTTAAACCCGACCTCCTGCTCCAACTACCGTATCTTGAACGAGAGCTTTCTGATCATTTATGTCTTGGAACTAATGTTAGTTACCAAAACCTTTGGTCTGGCCCTAGGCTGTATGCAAATGAGCAACTATACAGTTATGATAGGAACATGTACGAAACGCCTAATATGCTTATTATAGCACAATAGGTCCAAATTGGGCAAAGTGGTAAGAAGTTCTATTGCTATATAAGATTCTATCTCCGTAAGAGATGATACATAAATACTATCAACGTGATAAAGACTCATTATAGAACTTGTATTCCAACCTGCTGCCCAGAAACATGCTAATATTCTCTAGTCTCAATAGCTATCTCTAGTCTATGACTATCAGTTTATCTTGAGAAACGCTACGGTAGTTGGGAGGGAAAAAATGAACTTACAGTAAGTGTGTTGGAGAAAATTTCTCACCTAACCTATCTACCAATTTTTATCCGTTACGGAATTAACAGTTATATGTATTCATAACAGCTTATCTCTCGTTTGGTTTGGCTAAGATTGAGTGATTGTGTGAGGCTATAGTTTCGATCAATTCCCAATGAAGAGAGAGTGGAATATCATACTTCCTAAAAAAAAGGATCCGTTTTCTTTTCAGTTCGCCAGGTCTGAGCAGAAGACGTCCAATACCAAAACCCTTTCCAGATTTAATAATCTTGTGCCATTCAGTATTTCATCAAACTAGCTTTCATTTTCCATTGAGCGTCTAATGTAATCCATTACGTGTCTCTCCAATGTTTTGAAGATGTTCTGAAGTCACTCAGGCTTATAGCCCATTGTGACATCCTTTCCCAGGCGTACACTCTTAGTCTCGGAATCTGTTTGTTCTGTTCTTCTATAATGAAGTCCAAGATATCCGGTATCCTCAAGGTCGTCAATTGGTCCTCAAATAGGAGTTGTGAGCCGAAACAGTGCAGTCTATGGGAAGAGTATGAAGAACAGGAGCACAAAAAGTGATCAAGAGTTTCTTTCTCCCCGTCCCTACACTGTTCGCAGAAAGAGGTGTTTCGAATTTTCATTCGAAACATATGACTATTCAGGGAGCTGTGGCCCCGTGAGAATGCCCAACAAGATCTTCTATATCATAATTTAAGAAAGATTGGGATCTTTGCTGGTTTACTGATCCTAAGAAGATTTTCTTTCAGCAATTTCTGCCTGAAAAACAGTAGCTTACCTACCAAGCGGAATAGATAATTCAACCACAGGATTTTGTATGTATAACCCAGGACAATATAACAGCACATTCAACCCAGGAGGGGTAGGATGTGCTGTTATGGTCGCATATGTGATTTTCAGTAATAGTTACATAAAATAATTTCCCGAAGACGTGTCTCGTCACCATGATGTCTGAGGGCATGTGGCCAGTTGTGTGCCGGCCCACCCCTCTCTATATTTGACAGTGCCCGAAGGGCCATTAGTGAATGGATACGAAGTGTGGTGTTTTTTGTTATATCAGCCGTCGCAACCATATGCCAGTATTGAATATGACACTCACATGCTCGTATTGAATAAAAAATCTATGGCTTACGAACCATTAAACGATTGGTGCACATTGTAGGTGGTCAGCCCAACTTATGTTTTTATACACAAGCACTTTTTATGTCATCTGGTGCGTGGATTGGAAAAAAAACCAAGATTTTTCACAACCTTACGACTAAAATACCCGTTAAGATAAACTTTACATTAATCGAATGTTAGACTCACCTAGATAAATAATAGAAATATCAAATGCATATACAACAATTAGTACGTCTCGCCCAAAAGTGGTTCGGGTGTTGGCATCGCTACTGTAGCAGCAATAATCGGCTTCGCCTAAATGTATAACAGAAAAAATAATTTTTATCAAAATCTACTTTATCGATATATAACATAAATTCAGTAAAAAAAATAAACCCTCACCTGGCCACGTTTGATAATCATCACCCGTATTATAGCATTCTCAGGTGTTAAATCAGATGGCGGCAAATTGTCGTTGGGATCCATAACCACGGTAATTTTAAAATCCAATTTAATTGGCGCCCCAGGTACCAATGATGGCAACTTCGTATACGGCCGTTCGAATATATAATGTCGATTATCACCGTGTAGTATTATACTAAGGCCAGCTGCTTCTTTTCGCGCCGCCATATTTTCAATAGTCAGGACGAGACGAAATATTGGCCCAAGACCGAGCACTTCGGCCGCTAATTTAACCGGTGCATATCCAATATCCCCGGAAATCGTACTTTCGGCCGAATTTATAACGTCGACCGTTGCTCGGGCCGCTGTTAATCGTAATCGCCACAGTTCCGTTTGAAATGTATGATGAATAGCTTGAGCATTATCTCGCTCGCGCACCGTTTGTTCGACAAAAACTTTTGTCTTCTTCGGTATTTGTAAATTTCCGCTTGATTCAGCCACCGAGTCTCGCAGCTCTACATCCGATCCATGATAGTTTGATGTCGAAATCGAGAATTCAGCTGTTCGCTTTAAAATTTTTAAAATGAGCGAACCGTCTATTGTGACCAGTACGAGGACATGATCTTCCTGGCCGAGTCGTCCAAAAATCATAGCGGAAACCGTTTCGGGCGTAGTAAATTGATCGACCAATGTTTTTTGTGCATACAGTTGTACCAATCCACCTTTGAGAGCTACACAAACAAGGGTCATACCCAAATGCGGCAACGATACCGGAACCATACACATTGCACTATAGGGTAGGGTTGATGTCCATAGCTTTTTACCTTTTTTCGAAAAACATACTAGTGAATTGTTCATGCACACAACAACAATAGTCTGGTCGATGGGCAGCAGCGCTATACCAGTGGCCGGTTCATCTAGATGCACGATCTGTTTACCCTCCAACCACGATTTGCGGAGTATACAGATGTAACCCTCCCGTGTTAACACAACAATACGAAAATCTATATCAAACTGACCAGTCGTCGATATCATACACGGGGTGCATTTAAAATTGCAAACTTTTGCCGAATGCATTACTAGTAGCGACAGACAATCGAGTATGTAGATTTCTCCCGATTCCGATGCAATTACGAGACATGATACCGATTTTAATTCGTTGACCGTTTTTCGCAGTGTTGCCATTGCCGTCACAATCGATAGTCGTTGCAGTGTTGCATCGGCGTTTTCTTTAATGTACTCTTGGCGTTCGTCGTCTGCGACAAATAACAATTTTTGTGATATAGGTGACAACTGTGACAGCTCAACAGTTCTCAACTGATCGATTAAATATTGTACGTTGTCGGGCCTCTCGACTGGTAATTTTCGCCAAACTTCGTACTCGATCGGATCGATTTCGAGCCCGGGTAGTGTATATTTGTAATATGGTTTTAGATTACGATAAAATAGCACAGACGGCCCTATTGATACGGCAATCACGGGTATTTTTGGTTCTTGATCGTCGATATAGAGACATTCAATGCTGGACGGTATACCCGGCAGGCCTTGTTCACTGGTGAGTGTGGTGCCCTTGTAAATTTTTAATTTTGCTTTTGACACAAAATCAATCGGTATATCACCTGCAATCAAACGAAAGTAGTTGTCGTTTTTTAAATCGCACAGGCTCAGACACGACGGTAGGGTTTGTAAAGCGGCTGTACCGTCTGTTTGGGCATCCAACCATTTATTTGATTGACTGAAATATAAAACCGATTTTATTTATTTATAAATGAAGAAAATATTTTGCTTCTTACCTTAATGACATGATTGACGTTATGTTGTGTAGTTTTAGAAGCACCATGGCTACCCGCTGTTGGTTAATAAGCGGCTGCGCACACGCTGAAAAATTTCTAAATAAATTGCTTGTGACTTCATGTTACTTGTTATTCAAATTTTGTGCCCGTTCACAGCAAATTTTAATTGAATTCCATTCAACCGACCAACAACTTATGTCTTTTATGGTTTATAGTGCGACAAAACAAAAACATTAATGTACTGTCTTGTTAATTGCTGACACTATCATCGCCTCGTCATATGGTTTCGCCGCACTTTCTCTGTTTCATTCCTAAATATAATAATAAGTCGAATGACGGGTGGTATCTTAAGTTATATTAAGAATTTCGATATGGAATGTGATACGCCCGATGCATAAAAGGGTCGTTTTGTTTATGTTACATATATATATATATATATATATATAGGGTATTGCTCTCTCGAGCGGCTCTACATCAAACTTAAATTGCTTATCAACGATCAAGTGTAATCCTATAAAATATTTTCATTTTGCCTTATACCCGAGTTTAATATGCGGCATGAGTCAGAAACATAGTAAAACGGAAATAATTGTACCACACATTCCGTAAATACAGTCGATCACTAATGATCGTCGATCTTTAATTATCAATATCTGCATACAACGTCTTGATTGTGTTGTTAAATTTATATGTTTAACCTCAATTTCCCATTTGTTTTTCTATTTTTTTTCTCGATCGTATTTTGTGATTAATGATTAAGTTGTTAATATACGATCATCAATCTTAATAAACTATAGATCTCTCGTCTTCTCAATCATACATATATATTTTGGATATCGAATTACATAATGTTCTCACTTTTTCAGACTAGTAATAAGGTCGCACGATCGTTTTGTTTTTGCGATCGTTCGATTATATACACTCTCACTCGCGATCTTAACCACTGTAAATTATTGAAGCGATCATGAATGATCAGCGACAAATAATTTTTATAAAATTCCAGTTTCTTGGTGGAAAAGTGAAATCAAAACTGGAAAACTGGTTTACGATAATGCACATACTTGAGTGTTATGAGAGTAAGTATGTTCGATCATTTTATTGCATGAGGAAATGATCAGACATTGAGGTAATATCCTGTGCATGTTGTATATAATATAATATATGGTATAATTAATTCTAATCACAATGTTTGGTCGACCAATTTAGGCACTACTTAAGTGTGAAACTAATCACGTATATATTTTTGGGAGTTTCCCATAATTATGCAAATATACAATTTTATAATAATTCGCTAGTGTGCCGACTCCATCAATCAATATCGACTACAGAACGTGGAGTGGTTAGTAGTTTAATGTTGGCGATGAAGTCCACAAGGATTTGTGAATCGGATGTATTTCACTTAAATTGATTAATCACTAGAAAGTGGCAGACAATAATGGTCAACCAATCTAAACATAAGTCGACCAAGATCAATAGCTTTTCATTAAAGTTTGAAAGTTGGGTGTGATCGATATCAATAGTATATGAGACGATTTTTTATCGTTATAAGTATTCGGCCCATGACAATTATTTACAATTGTATTTACAATTAGGTTAAAACAGGTCTCCTCTGATTTGTCTAGTAATCGTGAAAGGTTTGTCGTTAAAACTGCGATAGAGTTGGGGTGTATTTGACTTGACCCTATAAACTAGATTGTATAGAGATATGAAAGATGAGAAAAGAAAAATTGTCGCATAAATCTGGCAGCCTAGAGCTATGAGTGGGATCGAAAGGAAACCTCTGAACTCCAAATATCGATGGGTCTACTGTCACTTGATCTTTAAATAGAAGATGTGCTGCACTGGTAACCACTCGCCTGCAGGAGAGAGACAATCTTTCCAGCAGTGATGGGCACCGCCAAATAATGAACAAAGTAGGTGGTTATCGTAACTCCCCATATGTCCTAGGACACTATGGTGTCCAAATACCTCTCTGGAAATGTATATGTAACTGAAGGACAATAACCCATCCTACCTATTTAAAAGAATTGCTTCAATGTAGCTGGTGCCGAGTTGTTATACTTGAAAGAAACAGAGATGACATTATACACGAAAATTGTTGGTATTTTGGGAGCTGTTATTTTTGGTGGAGCTGAACTACAGATACCCAGTTCTTCCTCGTTAGCAATGACAGACGTATTTAAGGTTTTTGCTGAGTATTTTTAATGGACACATGTTTTTGTTGATATGTTCCTAGCTCGATGAACTGTATGCAGTGCAGCGAAGGGGAGCAGAGACGGTTGAACACTTCCTGTCTTTCTTCCTGTATTATATTATAGGACTGAGAGCATTGGTTTTGGGCAGGCATGTCACAATGGGTGGAAGACACTGAGACGTATTAGTGAGCTTAGATGAAAGTACAGAAGATTTTTGGCATGTGTTGTTTAATCTATGACATATTATTATAGCCTGTTTGGGCAGCATATTAAATTGTGGGGACACTTCCAATTTTTCTGTTGGCAAAAAGAGACATAAATTATTCAAAAAACAGAAAAATTTAATAATTTTATAAGATTTGAGCTAGGAACGATGGACATTTCATGTCACACATCGTTTCGTTTATCCGACTCAGATGCAGACCGCATATAAATGTTTCCGATTATATTTCCATAAATCTTGAAGACCACGAAGAATCTCATAATTTCCAGTTTATAACTGACATTTTGATGACTTATTGTCTGTAAATATATTTCCAGAAACCATGTGCACAACCTGCAGTACTGATATAGAGGATAAAGGCTTTGAGTTCTAATCTAAAGTAATATCAAAAATAACGCCCAGGTAGCAAAGCAGTTAAGATCAAGAAATCAGACAATAACTGACAAAAGAAAAGCATACTTGTATACTGAAAATTATCCGCAAAGGCTGAATCCAACCAGGTGAGTCACATTTCTAAAGCTATTTGAAGAATCTATAGGCCATTAGGCCATTAAGTCTCCTATAGAATTGACGATATTTCGCTGAGTTTAATAAAGAAGTTTTCAATATAGGTCATCTAGTGTCAAACACTTGAGTCACATTCCTGTGATATACAATTTAGAGTATTACTGTATATGAAGTACACTCGAACTAAAACTCAGCCATAAATCTTAGAAAAGCAAATATAATCTTAGAAGAAATGTTCAATAAACCTTATAACCTTGTCATCAAAAACACTCTAAAAATGTCTTGACTCATGTCTGCTATTATAAAAAGGCTTCAAGAAGTAATCATAACCCATTATAGGTCCTATCGAGAAGCCCTCAAATAAAAACATTATATTTTATATTAATTATATTTTTTGTGATGTACATAATGTTAAGGCCTTTAATAATATTAGATCAGAGGTGACGTCTATAAGGTACTTGAAAAGATGGAAGTGGATAATCCAGTTGAATGCTGGATCAAAGTCATAATTCTTGGTAGGTTCGTGCAAATTTTTAAGACCTACTTTGCAATTTGGTCATAAATGATCTATTGCTTAACCTGAAGAGAGATGGTTAGTTTGTATCCTTACACCCGTGAAGATGCTATGGCACATGCTTTTTTCATCCTCGCCAATAGTTTTTTTTTTACGTTTTGTTTTAGTTGGGTGCAGGGCGGACTTTGAGACTGACCTAGCTTCTTGTAACTGTCAGAGCTCCTGCACCCAACGCGCGATCCTTCAAGTAATGGTTGATAGCTGCCTGACAGAGTTGCGTAAAGGTTGATAGCTGTCAGAGTTGCGGACTAAATGTTATAGTATAAAATTCTTCAGTTTGACTTAAACCCTCCTACTATCAACATTTAATATTTAAAGAGGGCAATGGAAGCTGCGATACTGCCATATTCTTATAGAAAATTTATTTGAAAGGTTCAGAGAACAGGTTTTTTGTGTATTAAGAAAGAAAGAACATTTCTAACCAATACTACCAAACAGAAGACTGAGTGTGGTACGCTGTTATGATCCAGAAGTGAATTGCGAGGAATCAAATACAAATATCTTCAATATTCATATATATTTATATTTACTCATTAGAGGACGCTGTCTAAATGACAGTGTGATAATTAAACTTTTGACATATTGAGGTCCAGTCAAGCTGAAATTAAAGTTCTATACAAACAAGTTGTTTTATTAAGTCGAATATAGCTTTGAAATGGCTGATCAGTCCTAGGAGTATATGCATAGTTGGGTACATGCCACTAAGTAATTTGGTATAAACTAGGCTTGATAAGCTCTAATTCGCAAGTACTCAAGCTGGTTTAAAACAGACTAGTTGTATCTGGTTGTTTACAACAGCTGGCTGGTGATCCGATTCAGTCCAATTTTTACACGATACGTGCTAACTACAGCAAATTTGATGATCATCGTAAATTTCGTTTATAAGATCAGCTGATTCTCACAATGTCTAGTTCAACGTCTTATATCAAGAATAATATTCCCTTAATTAGGCGTGACTTCGTCGAATGCTAATTCCATAAAAATACAAAACTTAATCTAGACTCGACAAGAACAATGGCAACAAACAAATCTCACGTATAAAGATTACCTTAACTGTAAGTAAGAAATTCAATATAAATATACTGTGGCATAAACAAGTTGAAGCATTTTACTGCGGTTTGTACGATTAAAATAAAATCACGGGTCCTCTATCGAAACGCCGCACTAAAAGCTATAACACATGTACAGTACACAAAACAACCGTTTATCTCGTGGACTCGACGATTGTTTATTTTGTTTTTGTTTTTTATTTTGTTTCCCCTCGATCGCGGTCTACAACAACATACTTTACTACAATCGTTTTAGTATCAATCGAATCGCGACTCTGTGCTGAGTGTATGAATCTATATGCTCTTGCATATTTTGTAACCTCGAAATATCGGTTAGATCGGTGCACTAATCGATCGCGTTATATAGTGTGTCTGTGCTGTGAGATTATTGATGGGAATACAGTGTGATCCAAATTTGCAGTGTTAGTGAATTATTTGGATTTTTTGTGGATAAGAAATGCAATATTTAGGTTTTGGAGCAGAACTATATAGTACAGACGATAAAATTATGGATACAAAATTTTATCTCAAATTTTAAGAAAATGTAAGTAAGAGACAGGAAGTTGGAAGAAGTGTGATAATAATATATTGTATTGTGCACTTCGTGATTCATGCTTTATGCACGACGATCATCTGGTCGTATATACATATAGAAACAATACGATTGATTGAACCCCATTCTTACCATTGCGAGAACATCCGTTTTCCGTTTCTTAATATTTTGCGAATACTAGAATACAGTACCAATCACGACATTTATGACGTCAAACCGTAAACTAACTGTT
Source organism: Tipula lateralis (assembly GCA_963932295.1). Taxonomy (NCBI): domain Eukaryota; kingdom Metazoa; phylum Arthropoda; class Insecta; order Diptera; family Tipulidae; genus Tipula; species Tipula lateralis. The sequence continues at coordinate 7,993,442 of OZ010738.1, read as the reverse complement.
TACTCATGTTTTCTTAAAAATTTGCGGTTTACATTTTAACAAAATATCTCAAAATTTCTACTCGATCGTGCAAAACTTTATTAGCTAAGCAAACTATGCTGTATGCGTGATCATGGGAGGATCAATTAAACATTTGTTTTTATAATCGATCGTTTGTTTAAAAAATATTATTATTGAATGAATGAATAAATTATATAAAAAAAACATAATATTTGTTCCATTTAAAGACAAAAATAAAATATGGCGGATAAGACATTGATCTCTAGTTCTTGAGTAAATTGTGATGATCTTATAATATACACTGTCACAAAAAAACTTGTTCTTTGGGTGTTAATTTATTTGAATAATATAATAAATTATTTGTTGTTGTGTTTTGACGAGATTTGAGTGACGATCGATCGATTATGGCGGTTAAATTTAGATATTTTCGAGAACTCTTATGTACTGTCAAATAGAAATGTATTTGATTGTATTTATATACAATTAATGTCAATATAGATAATAATAAATGGTTTGTTGTGTAAATATGGTGAATAAATTATTCTGGTGATAAGATAACATTCTGTAGCATACACATTTTGAATAGTTATGGGGTAATAGTTTTGTATTTCGATGAATACTATTATAGTTATTTGTGATTCTCGCCGCTCAATCGATTAGGTAAATGAACAAAAAATTCTCGAAATTAGATGGTTTTATCAATAGTTAGCCTTATCAAGACCAGTAGTCAGGACCAGTAGGTGTTCCCTTGAAATGAATAATAATGATCCAAATTAACTAGATTACTTAGGGTCTTTCGTGCTGCATCCTATCTCCAATTTTCAAAATTCCTTCTCTTTCGTGTCGGTTATTCGTATATGATCATTGTTTATTCTCCTGATCATATGGAACGTCCATGTGATCCTTGACTTTCGTTAGACACAAGTGGTCAAATTTGGTCGACTAAACAGCTTTACAATCTTATTGACTGTGCAAGTCTGAGTAATAAAATCATCATGGTGCTACCTTATAGTCTTGGTCTTTATCAGACGTATAAAAAATCCTTCACTGAACTGATATCAAGTGCGATTTTTACAGGCAACTCATAGTCCCATCCGGCAGACGTAGATGACTTGATTAGTGTTAGAATTCTGTTCCATTCCATTCTAGATTTTCTGAAATGTTTTATGGTTGTGTTTAATCTTGATCATCTTGAACAAATCGTGTATTTATGGGCTCTCCAGAAATATAAGTATATCACTATTTCGCTAATTTTATCTGTCTGTGAGTTCTTTCGAACTTTTCTGTGTTATAATTGAAGAACTCCTGATGTTGAGAAATTAGATGGACGTCACGGTATAAGATTAATTGACGCTTGAATTCTATCTAGCTGGACGATATTCGTTATTTTACCTATGGATTTGTTGGTATCGGTTATTGGGAATAAACTTGTTTAGGGTTTTTGTTCCTACCATGAGGTTCAGGTTCAATGACCAGTGGTTGATTTTGCAACCGCATCGTATACTCTAGACATCTCGCAAGTCTCATTATTAGTTATTTGGTATGCATGTCAACAACATTATCTGAAAATCCTCGATTGCTAAATCGAATGCTAATATATTTAATTGGTTTAATCAAAATCGATGTAGAGTATTGTGTTGGGATTTTGAAATTTTTTTTTGTCTTCTGCGTTAATTCTAACTGTACCAGTAGTTGTTGGACACATATTATTTCTCAGCTTTGTCGAATTCGCTTCCAACGATTTAATTCAGTTACGTTGAATAACTAATTTCTTGATCCTGGGTTTGAGTGAATTATTTTTCCGGAACTGACGTTGCATTTGGTTTGGTCGTCCTGAATTATTCTATATATGCTTACTATATGAAACTGAAAATAAACGATACAGGTGTGAATTCTGAAACCAAAAATTTGCTTGTAATACGGTAACTCGTGATTGAATGAGCATATTACTTATTATAGTGATAGGAGCCTGTAAAACGATACAGTGTGGTAATTGATTTTATAACAGTGGTTTCGTAGGACAATTACCTCAATTTAAAGTGTTACAATGGTAAAGTGATGTATTTTTTCTCGAGTCATTAAATCTCAAAGAACAGGTGTTCCGCGGTTCTTATGTTTCCGTGCACAAAGGGCCGTCGTGTGACTCTGCATGATTGAACTTAAATAGATATGTTCTAAAGCATAATCCACCTTACCATGTTATCTGTTTAGCCATGCCTCGATCAATGTGATCGGAAGATAAGTATATCGGGCTTTGGTCGAGTCATTCCAACGTTTCTGTCATGATTTCGCTCCGTACTATTCCGTAGATAGTCACTCTTCTTATGTTCCGTGACCACATCTTAGATATATAAGTTGACATTGCTTAGTGAGTGTATCTATTGGACGCATTCCTGCAAGAGCACAAGCATCGTCCAATTCCTTATGCTCTTAGAACCTCTTCTCTAGTGATTGGATATTTTCAGCAACCATTCAGGTTATTGCGGGAATAAATGGTTCACTATATTACACAACATTATGGTGCAAGTTGGAGCAGTAGCGTGATTAGGTCCAATCGATTTTTTCGCGGAAACAGTTTTACTTACTTAATTTGATTGCGTCTTTCAGTTCAGATCTAGCGTCACCATACGTTTGCCGTAAAATAACATTTTCTAAATGATTTTATTACTCGGCAATCTCGTTGTTCCACTAGAAGACAAGCTTACTATGGTTGTCCACTGTTTTTCTAGGCAATATAACTTTAATATATCTCATGAGTTGTGTAGCTTTATTATTTAAGGTTCCACCCAGGACAAAATTCTCCATATCATAATTGGCTCCCAGTTATATCTACCTTGGTTTTACTGCGGCCTTCTTTCTAGCAGGTCGTACATAACAGCTCGGTAGTCACTGTTTATATAGGTTGCTCACTCTCCATGTTATTTCTCTGTCGGCCAGACAATTTATAAATGTGAGTTCAATTATTGAGGTTGCATTACCTCAACGGATTTCCAGTAGGCGTATTTCCGGTATCCTTTCGTCTTCTAACAAAGCGATACCTCTGGTACTTGTCTTACAACTATACTATTCGATGGCTCATGCATTGACGTCACTAGCTATCGACAAAGGGTTTTGGCAACGTACGTCGTTCGTTAGTTGAACTTTAGAGCAAAGTTTGTTAATCAGTGGTATCTTTGTTATCTGCCATTATTTTCTATATATACATTCAGATTGTCGCTGACTTTTGCGGTGGTTTCCCTTATACCACACATCCTAATCTCATAGTATTTTGTAGTATCTTATTATGTTCCACGATAAGTATTGAACAGAATGTATTGCTGTCATCATAATAAGGTAATGCTGTTACACTCGGGAGTAAACTGTATTTCCTTTCACAATTTTCGGATAGTAAAGGCGATTTAGACAGGCGGACATCATGGATCGCTCTATCTACGATTGTGGCACAGTTCAGTATAATCAATAGTTTACTGATTTTATCGTAAATCACCGGAGGTCTACCTTTTTGACGAACTAATCACTCTGCTTATGAATTAATACCTATGTTAAATGGATATTGGATTTCCCCAATTGACATCCGCCAATAGTAGTTTCACAAAGCGCGTTAGTGAAATCATAAACAATAAATAGTGACTCAAGGTAGTCACATAAACATAATTTGTCGTGCCACCTCGATTGTCAACGAAGAATTAAACTCTTTTTAGATTGCCAATTAGTATAAAACAACAGAACGGTTGTTAGTTAATTAAAAATCTGGATTTAATTAACAAACAAAATTATTCACACTTTGGTGGTTGTATAACTTCCAATTAATACCCAATACCGGTAGCCTTGGTACATTAACGTCTAAAGAAAGTGCGGAATTTGTTATAATGTTATCTTATCGATATAACATAGATAAGCGAAATTGTAGTTCATATTTGGAATTCTTCGGTTGCCAAAATTTCTCACAGTGTATCAACAGACAAAAAATAAATGAAAATAACTTTTCCCAACAGTTTAGAATTTGTCGATTCAACACAATGCCAGCAAGTGAATTCAAAAAACAACACAAAATTTTCATACAACATTGGCCTCAATTTCTGTAATGTCTTATAAGTTAGCGATTTTTGTGTTCGTTTCGTTTCAAAAATATTTCTGCTAAGTCGGTTGGTTGTATATGTATATAACGAACAACAGTAACAAAATATAAATTACAAAAAGAAAGTTGCTTGTGTTTGCTGATGGGTATTCATTATTCACAAATATGGTCATTATTCACACAAAAAAAGATCTTATAAATATTTGTTTGATCTTAAGACAATAATATCGATCAGCGGTCGATCGATTTAATTATAATATATATAGAAACTATCTAGATCGCAATGTTTTATGTTCTCACGCAAGTCGATCACTACACACACACACACACACACATCTCGCACCTGACGTTGTAATGATCGTCACGTTTGCCATTTGTTTATATATAGAGAAACGATTATCGATTAATTATTATTTATGCCTCGTGGTTCGATCGATTTGTGAAGTAAATACATATTTTTAATGACCTAAATAATTCATAATGGTAATCGCAATTACATCATAAAAGATAATCGTTTTAAAATTATAGGTAAATAATTAACGATTTAGAGCGAGGTTGGAAACCCCTGTTAGTTATTTGCATAGGTATCAAATACTTAAGATTCCTCTTAGTCGATTAGATTCCACTTTATCTAACAGATCGCGAAAATAAAAAACTCTTGAATGTTAATAGTTATTTCTCTTACTCTTCCATGAAGACTGGACTCTCGTGGCAATTAGACCGGTTCAATTCCAGATTCTAAAAAGAGATTTTTCATCATCTGATTAAGATCAGTGATGTGGATAAACACATCTATAACCACTCGCCATACATTCTCGATTAAGAAAGGTAGGACGTCAAAAAAGCTTATAAAGAACTAGGAGTGGCTTGGCCGCAAAACAGGTAGCAAACATAAAAATCCACATTTGACGCCAAAAGTGGATAGCCATATTTACAATTTACCTTGTTTCAACGCATTTTGACAAATTCCTTATAAGCCATCCCTCGCTTACGTTTCTAACATTTCAAAAGGTGCTAAAATTATATCTGCTGTGGTAGTTTTTTCTGTAGGTCAATATCAGATGTTAAAACATTCCTCACCCTCTCACACAATTCCTGTCTTCATCAATCAATGTATCGGCATAATTTTTTCTAGTGACTGTGTAGTTCTCCCTGATGACCTCAAGTTTTTCTCAACATTCGCTATTTCCTTTAAATTTGGTATAGAAAGAGTAACTTAATATTAAATTCCTGAATTACCTCATTCAATGTATCCTTTTAGCTTATGTATCTATACTCTTTTATTCTCTTCTATTTGTCTATGTGACATCTTGACAGATACGCATGTAAAGAAATGTCCTCTTTGATTGATCTCTTCTCCACACTATTATCATGAGAAATGAGAGATCCATGATACTGGAATTGCATTACCCTCACAAACGTGTGGTTACCACTAGATCAGATAACCTGTCATTTTGCGACCTGAACATTTGATCTTATAATATATAAGGTTCGTGTAACGCACACCAGGGGTTAATGAAAGGTGCCTAAGGAAATGCAGAAACCTTAACCAAATAAGGCATCGAACAATACAAACATCTCGTAAATGATTTTGAATAGAGGAACGAAATATAACTATATCTCATCAAGTTAGGCGTGTAAATTACACAATGTAATTTACACGGTTTTTACATGTAAAAACATGTTGTTTACATAGTTATTTTTTACAATCTGAATGTAAGAAACATAAAATACTTTTTATGTAAACAAAACTGCGCCATCTCTGATTAAATTTAATTGTTACAAAAGCACCATCTATTAAAAAATCTTCATATTTTTTTTAATAGAATTTGTTAAATAATTAACTGTATCATTTTTTTCGACTATAATTTTTGATTTATATTAAAATTATCAAGGGGTAATTTCCTTAATCTTAACGGGCTTGGGTGAGGGTGAAAAAATCACTTTCCAACTTATAACGTGAACTTGAAAACTAACTGATTTTGCAAATACGCATTTAACAATGTAAATAAATAATGAGCAAAGCGAACGTCGGTAAATTTTTGACATTTCAAAAAAAATCGTGAAAAAATGTAAAAAAAACGTTTTTACGTGTAAAATACCAACAGTAAGAAAATCATTCAACCGTACAACAGGTGAATCAACATAATGAAGACGGATTAGAACAGAGTTTGAAAGTAAACTATTCAACTTGGTATTAAAATCCTACATATATCGCCGATCAAATAAAGACTAATACTCGGAGTTAAAGAAAATATCAGCCTGGGTATTCAAAGAAGTGCACTTGGCCAGTATGATATAATCTAAATACGAGAGATATGCCAGTTATATGGCCAAGATAATTATAGCAACATTTGATGATGATTTAATTCTAGCAGAAGGTAAATATTTATAACAAGCCAGTAACAAATTGTAGAAGACCACTGATACATTATGTCACTGAACGGAAAGATACAGAATTAATGAATTGTTAGGAAGTAAAGAAACCTTAAGATTGATTAAATGAAATCTTTAGATTTGGGAGAGTCAAATTAGAGCATCTAAATTGATTGCTAATATAAGACTAAGCAATGGGGAACAACACTCCGAATGTGTGTACAGTTAAGCTGCAACTATTTCCAAAATAAGATTACGGCTCTCTTAAGATTTAGATCCATGCTACGACAAGCTAATCTGACATGCACACACTCGCCTAAAGCAGTTTATGAACTAATGCCGTTCGCACAGATGGCGCTATATGTAACAAACATTTTACATAGAAGTAGTAAACCGAAAACGAGTATCGTAATGTGCCGGATCGTCTTGGTAAAAGGGTTTCGCGTGAACGGTCCGTTCGCTCTGTATGAAAATTGTCGTTAGATAGAATATTTTTAAAAGGCAATTTTTGTATGGGTATTCCGCTGTTGTAACTGAAACATATAAACATGTATAGGCAAGAGAATTTCACCAATTTAGAGTCGTGACTGTAAATTGAGAGCACCACTAAGAGCAGGAAGGTTGTGAAATATCAAATCAAAATCGAATGGTGAGGGTTCAACCCAGTTTTATAAATCCAAATTTTTGGAATATTCCCCTTGCACATCAATAAAATACCGATACCAATATAAAAATAGAAAAAAATCAATAAAATCAACCCGATTCGAAATTAATTGAATTTAATTAATCAAATCAGTACGTATATATCTGTATTATATATAAAAATGAATTTATTCAAATGGGCATGTATTTACGTACTCGATACACGTATCGATACACAGACATAATCAGATTGTTTGCCTACAGTAGCAGCAGCGTATCGATAACTCTTCTTTATATTGGGGCGGTAAAGCTTCTTAGTATTATTTGATAAACAATCAATAAATTTGCTTATCACTAAGATACACGTACTTATAGTTGTTATCAGTTGGGTAGTATTGTTACCATACCGCAATTTAGTTGCTCCGACGCACTGATTAGAGATGGATTATTTGCTGTTTTGTATTTAAGAAAATAAACTTCAAAATTTGTTTATCAAGTAACATAAATATTTGTTTCTTATCTCAAGAAATTAAGTAATAAGCTAGTATTCCAACAATACTATAAGTACTATGCCATTAGTATTAATAAATTGGAATACTGTACTGAGGACCTAAGATTGATAGGGTGCAAAAAGAGTTCATTGTTTTACAGTAGATTCGACCCAAGTTTCAAATTTCAATAATCTTATCAAGGCTTTGTCTAAGACCGATGTCAGATCGCTGATTTGTGATCTTCTCAGCCGAATTATGGAAACTGATGGCTTGACATATGCTCATAATTAAAAAAGAAATTTTGGGAGTGTACCATATAGGCTGTAAATATCTGATCACTGGTTTTTGAAGACCAAGACGCACTTGATTTAAGTAGTGGTAACCGCACTTTTGAAGGAATAATGATATTCAAGAATCTTGGATCTCTCATTACTCACGATAATAGTGTGCCATGTGGGAGACGATATGAAGGTTCGCTTTGCCGCTGGCAATCAGGCTTTATATCCTCTACGTCAGCACTTCATCAAAATACCTTGCAAATACGGATAAGCTGAAATTGCACCGAGTATATTGATCAGACCCGTTGTCATGTATGGATGTGACTCTTGGACCTTGATGGATGAGTACGAAAGATGGCTTCTAACATTCGATAGAAGAATCATGCGTGTTATATATGGCCCAAAACACGACGTTGATTCCACATACCGAGTTCTGTTCAATCACGAGATTGGTCTCGTGCATGAAAATCAAAGAACAGCGAGTACGCTGGCTCTGTCACGTTCTACGTGCTGATCCGAATCGAATGATTCAGTGATCTTTGAAGGGAGAGCCGCCTTTCGGTAGGCGAAGAGGGCGCTATCGGCGAAGATTGCTCCACGGCGTAGAAAGCGATCTTTTGACCCGGTACGGGCCAACAATGGCTTGTAAAATTTGTCAAAAAAAAAATAAGCTGTAAAAAATTTTACAGCGATAAAAGACAAAATATTTCAATAAAATACGTTGGAAAATTCAGAAGAAAGAGAAGGGGGCAACTATTTCCAATGTTAATAAGAATGTTTAAATTCGACTCAAGAAAAATAAATTTCGACAAGATTTGATAAAACATGAAGTGTAAATCCATCTATGATACTGAACGAACGGCTTATTTGTGCAAGAATACAGATAAATTGGACTGAAGACGACGGAGAGAAGTTTATTTCTCTTTTTTATTCATTTGTCGTCCGTTAAGGCAATGGTCCTGTACAACAATTTAGTTCAGTTTTTTGTAAATATAATCTTAGCTGGAAGAAAGGTAACATTTTTGTACCTCTTCATTTAACCGTGTAAATTAACTTCCAAATTGTAGCCCAACAAGAACTTTAAAAATTCTTGAAGGTCATATATGAAGGTCACATTTGCGCGAAAGTATTGCAAAAAAATCTATTTTCGACCGAAAAGTCAAAATTCTACTTAAAAAAATATGTTGGACCATTTCTCTTACGTGGGACCTTGAGATGCAGTTTAGAGTAACACCAGTGTTTTTCGAGTAAAATTCAGCCTATATTAGGAATTGTTCTAGGTCATACAGAGGAAAGAAACGATGTTAAGTCAATTGCATTAATTCCTAGGCACGAAGAGGCAACTTTACCGAAGTGAAGTTATGCACAAGAATTGACAGGTTGCCACGATATGATCAATATTAAAAAGTCTGATAAGTATTCTGTAAAACTTTCAAAGAATCATTCCTCTTGTGGTGGAAATTATCTGTGACTATCAAGAAGGATTTCATTCAAATCCGTCAGTAACGGATCAAGTTTAGTCTCGCTACGGATAACTCTTTCCAAGTACTTACACATATCGTGATACCATTACACATCTCGTGATTGATTTTACGCTAACATATGCCTCGATCAAGTGAAACTGCTGAAATATAGTTCCCCTGGAATAGTAATATAATCCAGCTTATAGGTCTCAAAATCAATATCTTATAGCTGTTTACTTCTAAAATTGTATTATCTTTCATTTAAAAATAATCTGAAATTGTACAGAGTGTTGATCAGGGTTTGCTTGTTGATCTGGAGTAAACGGCTCTTAAAAATGACCTGTCGTATTCTGGCGGCATTATGGTGAGCAGTATATCGAAATCGATGAAGTCAGATTCTAATTTGATTTTTAAGGATATTCATATTCATATCAAACATCAAAAACTTGATATGTCGTTAAGGTCTCGCAGCATTGAGTAACTCGTACAAATCTGTAATACCTACAAATAAGTAAAATAGTCACGATTATAATCATGACATAATAACAATACCATTGAAAACCAATAAAATTACTCACCGATCAATACTTTAAACTGTTTGATTATTACCATATACAGGTGATGACCTATTGCTACACTTTTTCTTGAAGATCAATCGTTCCCGCACTGAAAGAAAAAATATAGTGCCTACAAAAATGTTTTAAGAGGAACATATTATGATTGGGTTTTCTATTGCAACAATCATATAAATCGGTTTTGACAAATAAGATATTCCGTTCGAGCGAACATTACATTATGGTTGTAACCATGTTACCAATAAGCAGCGAACATAATATTATGTTTGTTGCTATTATATTTTTCGGGAACACTTGATTGCAGCAAATATTGCATGTTGGTAATGATCATACTGAACGTGAACAAGTTTGGTTGCAGTGAATATTATCTTTTGGTTACTACAAAGGTTTGAATTGTGAAATGATTGAAGTAAAAATGTTATAAAAATACATTTTGAAATAATACAAATAGATTTTTAATAATTTCTTTTATTCCATAAAAAATAGTTAATATATACTAGTACATATATAATAATATAATAAATATAAATTTTATGTTCATATATTCTGAAAAAAAATCTATAAAGATAACACTTATAAAAATTAAATATTAGACAAACTTAATAATTAACACCAATTACAAACAAATTCACCATTTCACGATAATCAGTTCATTTTTTACATATTAACAACTCAATTCCGGCGATGAACTGCACACCAATGCTGAAAGCTCCCTGATTTCTTGTTAGAATTCTGAAAAAATACACCAATTTCTTGATTTTTCTAAATTACTTAACTGAAAATCGAAAAAATGAAAAATTTTAATTTAACATAATGTGTCAGAAAATGAATATTAGTTGGAAATTATTTATACCTACTTCTACTAGTAAAGGAAAACCATCTTCACTATATCACCAATCACTTCCAAGCTATACTTTCGATGACTACAAAACCATGTTTGTTATATTTGTTATATTATAGCCACTTTAACAGTTAACACTCGAACGTTTTAGGTAACAATGAAAAGAAACACTTGAAATTTAATACTTCAGGGTGAAGAAACAAAATATGATAGTGTCAGCCATGACATTGATAGTTGCATGGTTGATACAATTGCACTAATTTTTGATACCATGAAATATTTGATAGATACAATCATATTACTTTTGCCAACATTAAATACATTATTGATACAATTATAAATATGATTCCCTATATATTTGACGGGTTTTAATATTACAATAAACATGTTTGGCACCATTATAAATATAGTTCGTACAAACATGAAGATGGTTCTGAAGAAATAAGAAATGTTTTACGCAACCATTACATGATCACTGAAACTTCTATCATTTTATGATTAATTATAATTATATTATCATGGAACCATGTTTTGTTCGCAGCAACTTTAACCTGCAAAAATTGTTTTGAAAAAACCGATTCTATTACAGCAACCATAAACCATCACAAAATGTTTCCCTTAAACCTAAACTACGATCAATTAATTTATTACCACAATTATACTTATTTTGTAGGAAATTATAGTTGTAAGAACTATATTCATTTTTACATTTTAACAATAAAATGGTTTCAACAATTTTTTTATTATCATTCCTATCATTTGGAAAATTGTGGTATTGTTACGGCTAGTAACTATTTTCGCAGTAATAATACTATTATATTAAGAAACACGGTATATTTGCCGTGATAATGCCCCAACCATATCATTTCTCTGCGTGCGTGTAATACAAAGTCTCGAAAACTAGAAACCGTTAAAAATCGAATCAGTATAAAAATTCAGTCGAACGTGAGGTCGCCATAATGTCAAAACAAATTTCACCTTATATACTCGTTTATTCGCATACTCTTTTGAGATCATGCGATTCACCTCGCTGAGAATGAGAACAGTGTTTTGTATAAAGACAAGAAAATGTCGTTGAAAACACAGTTAATTTTAAGCAAATATTTACTTTCTATATACCAAAGATTCTAATTATCATTTTGATTTACAAGCAGCCATTTACGATACCGCACGATAACAGCTGACTTGAACACGATTTTCATGACTTTATCTACTTTGTTTCGTATGCAATCGAATTTAACTGGAAACATTGTTGAAACAATTGGGTATCACTTTCTCATATTTCACTGGAATTTTACACAATAACCCCATGTTAGTGATATGCATGCAGATTAGATACTTTACAACATGTATATGTACTTTCGATCATCGAACATGCTCGTTAACATCGAATTCGTTACACAAAGGTTTGCTGGTGTAACAAAGGAATATGTATACGTATAAAGTAACAGAAATAATTTTATAGAATTTTAATTAAAGATTTAATTACGTTTCAACAACAACCAGCAATTGTGATTCCAATGACACAAATTACAAGTGTGCGAATTATAAACAATTATAAACGATTTTGTACATGTAGAATGTATAAAAATGAGCAAAGATCATGTTATGGTGTACATTTATACGCTCGATCGATATAATATCAGCTCTCACCCCGTAGGGGGCAATCAATAAAAAAATTCGTTCCGATCGAACGAGTATGCCATCGAAAACATTGTAACGTACCACCAACGACGTCCATCCATGCTTCATGACTATAAAGACACTTGTATGCGCTCGTTGAACTAAATTTGTCGTTCGTTTCGATTTTTAATGATCTCGCGATCGTACTTTCATTCTCATTGTAAGTGATCAACCTTTTCCCTACATTTCACTTTTACACATATTTATGTTGTCATCATTTTTATGCACACCTTAAAGAATTATTGTCTTTGCTGCTTTCTTAATACAACAACACTTGTCTTTATAGACGAGAAAGGCGCGCCTTTCGAATGATGGCTAAAAATTGCAATCTAATCGTGATTTTCTGTTTGGACTAGAATAAGATCAATTTTATATACTACACATAGCTGAAAGGTAAATATATAATTGGAGTGACAGTGACAGGTATCTAATAAATGGAAGTGAAATGCGGGATGATTAATTGAATGTCTACTTGAAAGGTTTTTGTCTAGGTTTGAATTTTGTTTAGTTATTCAAATGCGTGACTGTAACCAATGGTAATCTCATCGTTGGGCTAGAACGCCAGCCGACATTATTTAAGTCAGTTGTGACACTAGAAAAAGGAGTCGAACAGTCGGCTGGAACTTCGTTTTTAACTAGTTGGCAATCTGTGCTTGTAGAAACCTATTTTCCGAGTCATTCCATCCTTTAGAAATGCCAAGGACTAATAGGCCTGCAGATCACGCAAGCAATATAAAATCTTGTGACCAATAAACAGTTTCAAGTCATATATATATATATATATATATATATATATATATATATATATATATATATATATATATATATATATATATACATATATACATATATCCATATATATATATATATATATATATATATATATATATATATATATATATATATATATATATATATATATATATATATATATATATATATATACATATATATCATATTCTAAAGAAATGTTCTGAAATATATTATATTTATTCCGGAGATGAGAAAAATTGATCAGCAGGTGACAATGATGACACACCTTCTTTTAAGGTGAGATCTGCGAAAATTGAACTCCTCCTCACGGAAAAACTCTATATAGTTTTTTGATATAAAGGAGCGCTTTAGATTTGAAATAATCACCCAAGCATTGCAGATGAGCTACTGGGAATCTTGATAGAGCCTATGCTAAAGTCTTGGACCAGCATACTTGAGTGAAACCGTTATATATGCAGATTTGTGAGTGGAGTACCTCGCAAGGTGGATTGTCCTCTCCCTTCATATATAGCTTGGTTATTAATGACCTATTATATTCAACTTGGAAAAGCATGGTTTCAGGGAGGTTACTTTTGTGGATAATGTTGCTATTCCGGTCTTATTGAAATATTTCGACACCCCAGTGGTAGAATGAATTGTCCTGCACTTGAAGATCGTTTGATATGAGCTAGCAACTGAGACCTGGATTTGATTAAAAGAAATGGTCAACCTGAAATCCCTGATGAAAGTTTGGAAAGCAGTCTGCTTATTTATGATTGAGATGTCTAGAACATTTATTAGTATTATCTAGGGCATTACCAAACTGATTGAGGTGTTTAAGGAATATTCATTAAAATATCACTTACTGTCACTTATAAATGACAAATGGTTTAAAAGTAACTCGTACGTCATATTGCGAGCGCTGTCTAATGCGGATATGTTTAGATCCAATCCAGAGTTAAGCTTACTAGTATAGACTTGTCTTCTCACGTGTAAAGATGAACGTGAAGAAGAAATTGTTCTCCACTCACATTTTTCACTTTCTGTTTTCACCGTTCGACGACCTAACAGATTTCAGTGAAATGAATCCAAAAGGTCAATATGGTTCGATAAGTAACTTAGAGGGGATTTTAATGTGGTTCAGCAAAGGACGATTATGTGTTTATGCCACTCCTCACGACAATGATCCGAACCTAATGAAACCTCAAGCATGATATAAACATAGCTGTTATCAGATTCGAGGTCAATTCAATAATGGTTTTCGATGATGTAACCCAGCACAATTTGCATCCATATAGTGTTGTTAGGTCAGCTTCTTATATAGTATTTACTCAATGGCGGTGATTGTTGCGATGAAACAAAAATTATCAGTATGGTAAATCCCGATTTTAGCACATGAGTAGACATGAGTTACAATATGGATCCAATTTCGACTGTAGCCACACCTCTGCTTATTGGTGGTTTACGTTTGATACGTTTATGCAACTGTTCATTCTATCTACCATTCATTGATTATAATTGATACTTTCGAACTTCTATCTGGTAATGGTCGGAAACATTGATAATGTGGCTTACAGTCATTGTTACCTCTCGATGTTTTACTATGCGGTGGTCTGGTCCTTATAGGCTCCTGCAATGCTGCGTTTAGCTTCACCTTACAATTTTCTAAACTAGTCATTTTCTATTCTTACTCAACCAATTCTAATGATGCATCAGAATCTGAAATCTGAATTCTAATCACATAAGATTCTGAATCTTTGATACCAGTCTGTCCGTTAACTCTTGTATATCTTTGGAATTTACTTAACTCTTGTAAATGGGCCATTTAGAAGAAGACTGTTTCACTATGACTTAATAACTTGACTCTGTTTTGCTTCAGCTAAAATCTATGATGATGATTCAACGATGTGGATTGACCTAATCGAAGTTTGTTTACCAGATATTTCTATTTGTTCTAACTGGTCTAGTAGAAAAGTTACCGTATCATACGTAGTTGTTGTACTCATTACTTAATTTAATGTTGGTAGTGGATCATTTGGTAGTTGGTTTTGGTTCAATTGACTCCAATTGATATCCTTCGCCAATAGGTTTGTCATTGCTACCATTCCCACATTGTATTATGTTTTGACGTTCCTTTCAGCTAGTTGAAGTTCATTAAGATTAGGTTTTTGATATTTTTGACATTCTCTGCGTAAGATATAGTAGGCATTTCTTTCTTTCTTTTATCGCAAGCAATTCAACAAGCCGTCACTATACGTGGTTACATAAGAGAACCACTCATGAATTAAAGCCTAGATCTCTTCATTAAAGTGTAATGAACAAAACGATCGTTCAAAATTGGAAGCATTATACAATAATCCAAAACGTAAGAGGTCTAAGGGTTAGTCATAAGATGCTGCAACCTTGACAGAAATAAAGTAGAATATCCATGGCTCTAAGCTCTATATGGTAGGGCCAGTTGAGTGTTATTATTTAGTTACTTAGTTCAACGAAAAATCTTTATGACATTCCACGAAGCACTGTGTCGACCTAATGGCAAAACAATTTAAAAATCCGTTTTATAGGGCAGTTTGAGGAATTTATTTTAGAAGTCTGAATTATAGGTTTCAATCTGATTCAGACCAGTTTCAATCTAATGTTGTATTAAGACTGAAAAAATCAAATTCCATTGATAGAATGTGTTTGAGTTGTCGTGTTAGCTGGAGAGGTATGTACTAAATCATGGTACTAGGCAGGTTGTGTCACGTTTGAAAACGACAAAGAAGTACTGTACTGCCTAAAGAAGCGCAGCTCATATCCATTTGCTATAAAATCCCCGAATGTTGAATTACTAATGTAAATACATTTAATAAGACTTAACCTATGTTAGTTCTTAATGTTAACCTGCACTCGGTAATCTCTGAATTCCCTAGCTGGATCCAGGATCCTTTTTTTACTTACCTATATTTTGGCCTATTTAATAACTCCCTGGCTAATTCGTTGGAGTGACAAACTAGTTTTAACTGGTATTTTTTGCTGTTCTGATAAATTGTGTGGCTACAGCTTCGATGAGTAAATCTCGACGTTGGTTTGCATTGTATACATTCAAGAGTGCGTTTACCATTGTTCGAAGTATTCGTGACTGCATTCTTTCCAGTTTGATTTGACAACCAAATTTCAACACCACAGTGTGACAAAGATATTTTGTAGTACCAGTCGAGTATTCAGTATCTGTTCTGCATGCACTAGAGTTGCTCGTCTCCAATTCCTCGAAGTATGTAAGTATCATTTATCTTAAACATTGTAAACTCTTTTGACCTCGTGTATTCTATTAACCATTCTATAAATATAAATTAAACCATCTCGAATTGCCAGAAATACAAACATCTTAATTATAGTGAAAATTAGCAACAAATCGAAAATAATATTATAATAAAATAAGATTGAAATATGAATTGCAAATTGATACTTTCTTTGTATGCTCGTATATTCGAATGTGTTATACATTTGATCGTATAATTACTATTATTTAACTTAAATATACAATTTTGAATCGTAATCGTGTAATACGGAAACGATATCGAATAAAGTGATTTCTATTCAATTCGAGATCGATGAAATTACCATTCATAATTATTCATGTTTTGTATATTGTACCTGACTCAGGTGTGATTTGTTACGAGTACTTTTCGTGAGTTATGAATTTATAGGAGAAAGTGACGGTATAGACATTAGACAGACGTAGTTTGGGCCAATTATTGCCAATATACGTTTCAACATGTCCGAAGAGAAGTTATGTACTTATATATCCAACTGTCACAATGCCAACTACATATTACATTCGAAGTATATCACATTTCCATTATATTTTCCGAAGCTTTCACAAACTGCTCATAAAATTCTGTCGCGAGCAATTAAAGTATGTACTTCAATTTCATTACATACTTATAATTAATGCACGTCTTAAAGTGAAAGGTGTTGGTATAGATAAGGAAATGAAAAACTGAACTGATTACTATCGGTGTTCATCTAGTTACCACCTTGGGTTATCAACGCATGCACCTTTGTAACTATATTACCTGTCTAATAATTTATTGTTTCTGATTTAATTCCAGAAGATCATCAACGTCAACTTTAAGATTATATTAGTGAATTGGATAAAATTACATTAAATGAGTTTGTGAAAAAATTATTACTGTGTAAACGTGAATACAGTGTTAAGTTGAATTTACAGAAGGGGTTGGGTTTGATAAGTGTGTGATAATAAATTAAGGTATAAAAGAGTTGTGAAGTGTATAGTTAAAGTGTTGGATATTTAAAAATCGTCCGTTAGCTGTTTTGTGTATTGACTTTAGGATTTATTATATAACTGTCAAAATGTAAGTAAAAATACTTTTTATTATTTGTTATAAATGATTTATCTCACTCTGCTTCGGTTCGTATCTGGATTATTGACCAAAATTTCCACTGGTCGAGACTATGTCACTAATCTTCACTGCACTTTAACTACTTTACCATACTTGTCCGAAAAGGTGATTTAGCACTGCTTTAACTACTTTACCATACTTGTCCGAAAGGGTGATTTAGCACTGCTTATGTACAAATTGGATGGATTGTCGATCATTGGATTCTGCTGCAACAGTCAACGTAGTGGTGCATAAATTTCAGTGTAATATTGTCTCCGTTGCTTTCAGTGCTGAAAGCAATTATTATTGTCGGTTGAGTTATGGAAGAGATAATATATCCCGCTCTGGATTCGAACCAGCTTCTCTTTTGGCCATTACTACACTTACGGCGTATCATAATACCCGACCATTGACTTTACTGCATTGATTAGTAAGCATATTCATTACAATATATATAACCACTCCCCGCCAATAACAGATTCATTCATCATCTCCCCCTGTTGATCAATATCAATACCACGTTTTCAATCTACTGCTACTCGTATCTTCGAACTTCCCCGTCACTGCGTTGCAGCAATAAATCTGCTGTAACCTATTGATAATTTCGTAGCACTTTTGCTGCCTATTCAAAATGGCCTTAGAGTAAAATCAATTAATTTTGTTGATGTTTTGGTTACAAAACCAGTTTAAATCTTCATGGAACAAGCTTCATGAGTTGTATCACTTCGACGAGGCTTTAAATCATTTCTCGCCATTTTCATTGTTTTCGTAAACTATTTAAAGCCTGTCGAACATTCCTAAAACAGGTTAACGGCATCAAAGGCAGTATTTGGGAACTGGCCAAATTGATCAATATGTGGTCGATTGAACAGATTTTCTATTGGGTTAAAATGAATTTAGCGGAAACCTTTTAAAAATCTATAGCTTCCACGGAAGGATATAGCCCTTAGCTCTTTTCGACTGTAGTAATTTTGGATAAAGCAACATCGAGAAATTGCTTGCACATAACTTCATTTTGCCGTACCAATAGAATAAAAGCGACAAGAAAGTTGAACGAAATTTAATTTCAGCAAGGTGTTAGTGTATTAAGTAAATGGTGGGAACTCAATGCAGATCTCTGTGTTGGAAAAAGATTGGAATCAAAATACTCCTCGTATGTTCCTCGTTTGATTATGATTGTAAAGATACACCTTATCGAGTAACCTCGTTACTTATAAATGTATTGACTAAAATTTAGGCCATGTAGTGAATTGTTGTTAGCAAAATAAACAATATAGTTTATTTTAGTCATTTCCTCGTACTATAACCCCAAAGTCATCTCCACGTACTATAACCACTCGACCATTGAGTTACTGCGTTAATTAGTAGGCATATATTCATTACAATATATAACCACTCTGTGACTGTGACATTTCATCTTAAAATTTCTTATGGCCCCACCAATAACAGACTCATTCATCATCTCCCCCTGTTGATCAATTATCAACACCACGTATTAAATCTACTACTCGTTTCTTCGAACTTCCACGTCACTGCATTGGAGCAGATAAATCTACTGCAACCTATTGATGGTTCCGTAGCACTTTCTCTACGAATACAAAGTGGTCGTCGACTAAAACTAATTAATTTGTGTTGGCGATTTAGTTACAGAGCCAGTGTAAAACGCAAATATCCAAAATATTTGGAAGAAGCTTCATATGAGTTGTATCACTTCGACGAGACTTTAAATCATTTCTCACCATTTTCATTGTTTTGGTTTTTTTTTTTTTTTTTAAGGATCTTAGTATTACAATTGATAGATACACATTATGATCTTCCCGCTTATCGAAAAGTGACAAACTGATTTTTGTGGTAAAGTGAGTAATTGCTTGGATATATCTTCATTTCACCATACCAATCGAATATAGTTAATATATTATGATGGAGGCAATTTAATTTATATCTCGGTGCTCTGTATTTGAAGGTATTCACTTACAGTGTGGGAGAAACGTGGAAAACTAACTAGGTCATAAAAATGTGTCGATTCCCGCTTTAATATTTACACAAAGGTCTCAATACAGGTTGGGAATATCAAATGCCTTATCGCATATACAAGCGGGGCTAATTCAGTCTATAAGTGACTGCCTATCGGATATAGCTAATGTGGGTCATAAGCTATAGCGATCCAATCAAATTCAGTCCTACGACAAGCTCTAGTTACGGTGGTGAAATGTGAGTACCATATTAAGAGTAAAATATTTACGAACCATGAAGTGCCTTCATCCACAGGATTGGGTCATAAACATAATCATAACAACAAATTTACATCAATAAAAAAACTAAGAGCTAATCTGAAGCTGAAATATTTATATCTGCGTAGTATAAAACCCGATTGCTTATAGCCAAATTTTGGAAAGTTTGAGGTCAATACTCGTATATTATGTTCCTCGTTTGGTTATGATTTTTAAAGGTACACAGTATCGAAATACTTCCTTACTTATAAATTTATTGGTTATGGTGGCTGTTGAGATTTCGAGCAGGAAGTAAGGTTTAGGCCATATAGTAAACTGTTAAACTTTTGAACGGTTGCAATCTAAACAATATTTTGCCCAATAGGTCATGTTCTTGTTTCTTTAGGCCAAAAATAGCGGGCGGTACACTTATATTACCAGAAGCACGTATTTGGGGAATGAAGAACCAAGTAGTTTAAACATGTTCAATTAGCGTAACAGTATATTAACTGTTGCAGGACTCTTTTTCTGGCAGTGTTCGGTTGTTTCTAAATTAACTTGCGCCGTCGTTGTATGTATTTGTGGGAGAGTTATTGTGGCAATCGTACTAGTAGTGGTTTGAATGTCGATTGGTGGTGAGAAAAATTCCGTTGGTCGTTTTGGTATTGGTGGCGGTGGCGGTGATGAAACGGGTGGATGTGTTGGTGATTTTTCTCTTAAATTTCGTACCGGTGGAGCGGGTGGAGGTGGTGTCATCATTTCACCGGTCAATAGTTTCTCTTTATCACTTGTCAACGTGCTAAGCGACTCGCTAACGGTTGCCAATTCCTCTAGTACAGCACCACCATACGGTTTTTCAGCTAAATGCTCGACACACAATTCACGTAGTGTTTTCATTTGATCAAAATCTGAAATAGAATCCAATTCACTTGTATGCGATGTTTCAATATAGCGTGTTGTCGATTGACTATTATTCGATGAGCAAACACTATTGACACTATCTTGCCGATTTAGCACTAGCGATGCGGATGATGATGATGAATTAGTATTGTTAGCATTATGATTTTGGTTAGAATGAGTTGCATCGGGTGTTGTTTCACGTGAAAAACTATCAATATCACTGTTATCGCTTTTAAATTTGTTTAGTATGTCCGCCTCGCCGATCACTGGCGTTTCAATACGCACATCACTTTTACTTAATTCATTATCAACGTGGGCCGTATAATCCAGATCCATAACGTCACTATTCGAATGGGTATCACTCGCCGAATCAAGATAAATCATTTCAACTTTTGCCTCCTCAGATGTTTCAACTATTTCACCCCTCCACTTTGTCGTACACGATTCTTCAATCAAATTGATCGGTTCCAATAATTTCGTATCGACAATCATAAGCTGTGGCTCCTCCCGAATCACATCGGTCGACCGGTCGGCTTGCGCACAATATGGCGTGGTATTTGGGCCGGCTTAGGAAACACAACACTTGTTTCTTGTACAATTTTAGCCTTATCGATAAATACATCGTCGTCCGGATCCAAATCAAAATCATAACCGTAGTCATTGTCGGCCTTGTCTGATTTCCGTTCGATGTCGCTCGTATCGCTGCTCTCTTCTTTTATAATATCCAAGTAACGCGGATTAGCGATTAAAGGCAAAAAATGCGATTCAATTTCGGCTCGTTTACGTGCTCGACGTGCTTTTATGTCATTACCTTGATTCGATTGGGATGGGACATGTATTGTCGGTATTTCCAAATCGGGCGGTTTATTTTCGGTCGGCGATTGTGGTGGAGTCGATGTCGAAATTTCAATACCATTCTCGTCGATGATAGGGTACGCAAAAATCCACGTACATTTTTTTCCTCCTCTTGGCTGATCGGTGGCGAAAATACACCATCACTTCACTTCAATCCGAGGCTTCACTAATAATCGGTTGATTTGCGTCATTCGCTATTGAAGCAGCACTCGAATTAGTACTCAATTCTTGTATTGTTATTTCGTTATCGTCGAGACTGCGACTTTTTTTAATTTGTACACCTGATTTTGTATGATTTTCACTGCGGGATACTATCAATTCCGGCGAATCAACACGATAATTCTCCTGTTGTTGGACATCCGATATAAGTATATTTTTTATGATAATATTTCTCTTATCACCTCTTGTATCGTCGACAACGTTGCTAAAGCTTGTATTATTGTTGTTATCAATTTGTTCACCTTGATTTTCTAATTTCACTGTTTTCACGACTAATGTCACTTTTTGATTTTCATTTGGCTGCTGTTGTGTTACTTCATAAATTACAGACGTCGTCGTCGTGATTGTTGTTGTGGAGGTAGTTGATTCCACTATTTTATGATTACTATTCGTTTTATGCTTGGTCAGTGGAAAACATGACATAAGACTAGAATCATCACGTTCATCATCATTATTGTTTAATTCTTATCGTCGTCTTCATCACTGAATATATTAGTTGTTGTTGATTCCGCGGTTGCGTCAAAACTGAGATTTGTACTATTTGGATCTGTGCCATCATCACCATCATTTTTCTCTAAAATAATAGTGTTAATTTATTCTTGCTTCTCTTGATGTTCTTGACTACAGTGACCAAGTGTATATTAATTTGCGCTAGAGTGACAGCAACTTTAGGTATAAATCAATGGTGGTAGTTGGCCATCCCAATGAAACTGCTGAGAAATGTATCTCGTAGCTGAAATTTATATAGAGTCTAAATAGTTTCATCGTTCGATTTATTATGTATTATTAATCTGGACGCCCAAAATCCATGTGTCATTGTGTTAAAGTGGGTTTTTAATGACGATTACGAAATCAAATTTTATATTTGAAAGTCATACATTTCTGTAACCTTAACACATTGTGACACGTCACTGTGTGATTTGAAGTTTACACAAAATTATATTTAAAAGTTATATCACTAATAAATTTGGCATATCGTGACAAAACAACAACAGCATGTGATTATATGGTTAATATTGGTTAATTACATATCATGTAACCTTTAAAGGTGAGATACATGGTTATTTGTACATTGCTAAAAGTTTGAGCCCAATTGACATAAGTACATTCGATTTCGATTTAAAAACACATATACAAATCGACTGGCAGCCAATATGCTGTATATTACATATTTAACATTCTTTCGATACACCTTATCGCATTGTACTACAAAAATACATTAAAACAACAAAGTCATTTACATCCACTTGCAATGTGGAAAAGTAACAACAACAAGAAGTCGACAAGCATTTTTGTATTGAAGGTTGATCGCGCATATTTTGAAACTACAGATCGTGTATATGGAATACAAATGACGCGCCCCATAATTTGCGTATATCAGATTGATCTATACCTTGTGCTACTGGATTAGGTATAAGCATCTCGCACATATGATCGGCGCCTATTTAAATAATCCCCTCGTACAATAGATTGGTTTTAGGTAAGTTTTTAAGCAATAAACAAACCGCAAATAAATTTCACTTATCAAAAACGAAAAAGGTATCAGGTGAGAGATTCATACAAAATATTAATCATCATGATCAACGCACAAACCGCAAAACAACATTCAACTTTCGAGTTTTTGGTAAATAGTCATCATTAAAACTTGATACTGGCTAATTGTATTGGATCAAGTCTTAATGGTATTATTTTCTTATATGTCGTCTATCTATTTAACCGCACGCGCACCCAACACTACACTACATATTATTAGTCATCATTAAATTCCTCAGGCAATTGTTGTGTTTACCTCGCGTTTTAACATTTCTTTAAGATTGCTGTTATACAATTTATTGTATCTGCAGAAAAAAATAATTATTATTTGTGCTTGCTACGTCGTGATTGGCACGGAATGACTATTACCTACAACTTCCAATGACGCATAGACTTAATAATGGTGATTATTTTGTAGACAAAACGGTCTTAGTAATTAGCACTACGAATAATTATTTAGATCGATTTTAATCAATTATTTAGCAAAGAGTCTGAAGACAACGTTTATGATTATCTGTTGTCTCAGGCCGATACACTTCCTATCTTAGACAAATTGATTAGCTCCGTTTATGTAAGCTTGGTGATCCTTAAATAAGACTCGTTACTGCAACCAGGTGAAGAGTGGTTTTCACAATGGTTTTCCAATAATATTAGAATTAGTTCGCAATTGATACATTACTATCGGTTCTAAAAAGTGCTGACAATTTAACCACTCATCAAATATGGATAAAAGTCAAAGATTATTCGTGACAATGAAGTAGGTTCTTGGTATGTTATACATTCTTGAACTAATCATCTAATACGTTTTTCGATCAGGAAGCCAGAAATTCTGACGCTCAGCCAACAGATCCCCATTACAGAAGCGAGGTTCAGAATCCCAATACGTAGCTCACTTTGTAAAGAAGGTTAATTTCATTATTTTTCCTATATAAAAAGTACATGTACTTCACTGGGCCATCAAGTTTGTTGGTGACATTAACACCCTAAACTTATCAAGTTATTTTGCTTTTCTTAGCCTCGTTCGTATACATTACAGGTCATCTGACTTTCTTTATCACTCGTGGGTTTCATTCCAAAGACCGTCTTGTAATGTCATTCAGAGATTTCTTTAGCGGCGAATAAAGTTTGGCCGAAGTTTAAAAATTTTCGAAATGTTTATACTGACAGACTTCCATTTTTGTACCACTTTGTCGCACGATTAAAGGTAGGAAGAACTGTCAGCAATAATAACCTGAGAAACAAGTTCCAAAATTGAACCATGACTTCTAATGTTCAAAACAGTCTTGTAGGTTCCCATATGTCCACCATCAACGTGGTTGTGTCTGTGCCTAACAAGGGGGCATGATTCGATTTACACACAGCAAGAATTCCCCATAACTTTTTGAAGTATGTGCAATTCTATTGCATTCAATTATTACTAGAACGCTCGTGGTGCTTGGAGATCTGAAGCAAGACCGACACAAGTTCTAAATTGGACGGCTTGATAAACGATTATTATTGTTTTAACCGACTTGATCAATTCCTTGGATACTCAAAGTATTTTTTAATATTTTCAATCGATTCATTATTCGATTGAATTCCAAGGCGTCTGCACCTTTTATAGAATTACCTTTATAAACACTATCAATTCTAACATCGACCATGACTTCAACCATGGCGATATAAAATAGCAGATTTATATTGGTAGAGTACAGTCGTACAATCGCTTTATTGATAGAATAGAGTCGTGTGGTAAATCCGATTTAGTAACACATAATTATATATAGGAAGCTTCCAGATCGGTGAAGTGTTGAAGGTATGCGCGTTATCTTTTCCCGGACATTCTTAAGAATCGGTTACTAAGTAGTAACAGTTACAAGTGCTTGCTAATTATTTTGTAGGACAAACTTCACTGGCTGATGGTGCAAAATATATGTTACAGAGAACCTATAATACCATAATCGTCACAATAATCGTCCAAGCTGAAGAAACCACCGAATGACCACAGCACGATGCTAAAAGTCGAGTCTAAACAATTGAATTTTGAGTTATATATTTAATTCGACGCTGGCAGCCAACGTTATAACAGTATAACACAGTAAACAATTATTTTATATATTTACGCGAGTATATACATGTTGTGCATATAGCTAACATTTAGGCGAATTATTACAAAAACTGTTATAATATTAGTAATCAATACAATATTTCGACCAGTTTGAAGAATATCGCACAAAGAAATTAGCGGCCTTGAGCCGGTCTGCAATACGTTACGAGACATTTAGAACATTTAATATTCATATCTCGCATTGTTGTTCAATTGTGTTTAGAGATAGCTCGATAGGTAAACAGCACCCATATGTACACATACGAAAAGTGTAATAAATTTTATGATTTTATTACACTTGACAATTTTGATAATTAGTACCAAGTTTTCGAGTCAAGCAAATAAAAATTAAGTATAGCAGGTGTATTGTAGCTTAGTTTTGGTGATAGTGTCGTGGGTGGACTAGGGGAAACAATTTGAAAACAAGATAGTTCAATAACCAGAGGGGAAATCAATATATACGTGTTAATGTATAATTCGATAAAATTCCCACAGTTGTCGATTTTATTGCAAGTATGCGCATGCGTGTCAAGATCAAAATTTCTCCCTTCATTATTGTATAATACGTCTAGGTAAAATCGCTCGCGCCACCTTTTTTTTTTGAATTAATCAACGAATTTCTAATCGATATACGATTTAATCGAAATACGTTACAAATAATTAAAACTTTCGATTAATTTATATGAATGAAATATATAAAAGGTTTTATCGTTTTTACTTACTGTTTTGGAGGGCACCATATGACGATGGGAAACAAAGTAATTAAAAGTATGAGTGTTGAACGAATGATGAACATTACACGCGTGTTAATTATCGTTAGGTATTATCTTGAGCCAAATGTTTCTTATATAAGCTCGGATGGAATAACCGGTTGAATCTGGTTCAGTTCTGAACATTGGGCGTCTGACTGTCTTATCATTTTATGAGTATACAATTATCAAACTGTGTACATAAATTTATGCCAACTTTCATCATTTTAATCAATCACAATAATTAATTATGCGATAACACTCGTGAGACGCAAATAAAAAGTTATCGACCCTACCCACCTTGTGACCACAATAGGTTTAGTTAAAGTTAAGATAAATTAATTAGACAAAAGTGTTGACTTACAGCTACCTTATATCGTGACTTTTGGTGTATACCAAACATTAAATAGTTGAGAAGGTCGCTTCAATGTTAAATCGGGGCGTCTCCATTAGATCGATTTTTTAGTATAACACCACGGAAGTTGACGATAATTTTTTAATCCAATTTTTGTTACCGGATTAATTAACACTAGTTACACGTACAGTGGTATTGAGTTATCGATAAATACCCTATAGTTTATTGGTATCGAGTTAAGCTGATTATTCCAAAATATTTTGCGACTGAGTGCTATAACATATAGAAATTTCGTCAAAGTCGAAATACTAAGCGGCTTAAATCAGAAACTGAGAGTTTTCGTTCTAATTTAACAATCAAACGGTAATTTTCTTCGCTTGAAAGACTTATTAAAGATTACGACGATCATAATCGAAAACCGGTTCATCGATAAATATTTGCCCAATTTAAAATGCAAACAGCACAAAAGATGTTTTTGGTATTTATTATTCATGTCGCGGTATCGCAATATTGCAAAGTAATAAAACGTTGTGATATATTGTGTGACAACTTGACGTCATGGTTTTAATTGAGACGGCTGTTTAAAATATCATTGTCTTGTTCCATATAAATCTATTTATATCATATCCATATGCGTGTAGAGGTTCGTCAGAGGTGACTTGATAAATATTTAATAATTTTTTATAAATAAAGTTTAGTAAGGGTTTCGTTTGATGGCATGATTTTCTAAATGTTCAATCTGTAACATTTGAAACGATTCCTAATCGGCAGAGGATACCTCGAAAGAGCTGCTTTGGTAAATTTAGTTACTCTCTTCTACTTAATGGATCAAATTAAACAAAAACTGACCTAGTTTGAATGCAAGTTTGATTTGGTTTGATTGAGTTTGATTCCATATTTTCAAACGTAGCATGTCATAAACGTCAAATAAACTAAATGTCAATACGAAACTCGATATATTATAAAGATAATTGGTCAGAAACTATTTACTTGTAAGCTTGTGCTGAATCTA
Organism: Tipula lateralis; assembly: GCA_963932295.1. NCBI lineage: Eukaryota > Metazoa > Arthropoda > Insecta > Diptera > Tipulidae > Tipula > Tipula lateralis. Next base: position 7,965,958 of record OZ010738.1, on the reverse strand, counting down.
TTGAGTTACACCTACTTTTATCCCATGAATAATTCCATTGACCATCTTGATTTGAACATTTCATGGCCAAGATAAACCATCATATTTGTGATGATGCCATGAAACATTATAAATTTAACTCCATGCTAGACAAGAATGATGGAGTGGCGAGTTTACCTACTAAATGGTCAATATGTAACCTCTGAAATGATTCCTAATGCTCACATGGTAAGTCGAAAGAACTGCTTTAATAAATTTATTTGCTGTCTTATACTAGATGCAACGAATAAAGCAAAAATTGATCTAGTTTGATTGCAAGTTTGATTTGGCTTGATTGAGTTTGATTACATTTTTTCAAACTTAGTACACCATAAATGTCAAACAAATCAAATTTTACCACGAAAAACCATATATTTACTTGATTTCATTGCTTTACCACAGGTCTACAACATGTTTTACCGAGAAAATTAATATAATTTCTCATGAAAATCTCCACCATCCAAACGATAACGAGTGACATGATTAATGTACATATCTTATTTACATTTTTACCAATCATTCTAAACAGTAATGGTAAATGTATATAAAATGTCGCCTTGTAATATTTTTGCATGATTCATCAGTCCGATCATCACCATAAGTACTACAAAAAACTTGGAATCAAGAAGAAAACAAGAAACGCAATAAAAATATTTTGATACTGCCTGCGATCCCTTTTCCAGGAATTCTGATGCTATTGTTGTTGTTTGATTGCAATTAAAATAATTTTCTAGTGAACTTGAAAACGGTTAAAACTGGATTTCATTGCATTTTTGCTACAACTTGAGTTCAATACACAATTTATAATTTCAAGGTACACAAGTACCTTAGAGGTGATTGTTGTTCTTGGTTAAATGTAATTTTAAAAATTAAAACATGTGTAGCAGAACAGCCCAGCCCCTTTATATGTTCGCTAAAAATTATATTTCTCTCATATCTTATCAGTATACGCTAGTCAGTCAACTTTACAACCACTAAATATAATATATAGGCCATGCAATTTGATTAGACTTTTGTGACTCATTTCAAATTGATTGCATAACACTGCTATGTTGCGCTAAGCGTGCCGAAAACTGAAAAACATACATAAAGTGATTGATCAATTTCACGTCATTTGATTTATGATACTCGCGATATTTTCGATATAAATAAATTTGATTACAATGGAGGTATTTCTCTTCTGTAATGTCTGGATTGTTGCGCGGCATAGCACAAAGTGTTTATTATTTTGCGAAATTTTCAAGGTGAAATCTATATAATATGCTGTTGTTGTCACCGCGTATAAATATGCGAGATTCGTGAAAATTTAGCAATTATCGTATATATGTTGGTACTGATACTTATGGCAATATTAGATAATGTGAAAGTCTTTTATTAGTTTTGATGTCCTTCGGTATTGTAAACTATTTAGCAATGTTATCGATATGCAAGGTTGAATTTTATTATAAAAATTGGTTCTTATCTGAACAATATACGCTCAGAGGGGTTTAAACTATAAAGTTAGATTTGATTGAATTAGTTCTGTTTAAATTGCATTACATAATAGTACGTTCACTCAACTGATATCTACATATTTAAATAAACTGCGAACTTCAACACAACCATGTTTTCAAAGTTATTCTTGTACATTAACTACAATCAAATCAGATAAGTGTTTTATGTTTGTATTTATCAATTTATTTTATATATGTAATTAACCGGAAACACGTCCGATAAAATCATATCAATGATACCAAGTTTGAATTGATTTGTTTAAGTTGGATCGCATATTTTGAAAAATTTGCGACTTATAGCTATCATATAATCCTTTTGCTCATTCAAAATAGTATGTCGATGATTACTCAACTGCTTTCCACATTTTATATTAAGGTAGAATACAAAAAATACTTATTGATTTGAATTTAGCAGTCATAATAATTGATAAACAGGCATACGTTTATAAATTGGCATGGCCAATAAACCATATCTATATAATACATATGAAACGATTATATATTATCATTTTTATATACATAAAAAATATTCGAATTATATAACATACAAATAACATCATCCAAAAAGTTTGGTTACATGTGTGATTATGAAAATTTTGACGTAACATAAACAGATATAAGATTATTTATAGTACAATAGATTGAACACGATACAATTCTAAGATGATTCTTAAAGTATTTTCGTCGATTCTATAAAATTTTTAAAACGAATTATAGTAAAAACTTGATCGAATAAACAAAAAAGGTGATCTAGTTTGATTGCCAGTTTGATTTGGTTTGATTGAGTTTGATTGTTTTTATTTAAACTTAGTACTTTATAAACATTTAACAAATTAATTTTCCATGCAAAAACTTTATTTTATTTAGATAAATGGTAGACAAAAATTTAATTCCTTGTGCACTTTCTCAAATTTTAGATAATACAGTCAAACACCTGGAAGTGTTAATTCCTTCATCTGAATTAGTTCAATATCTTTAGTATTTCAATTTTTTAAAGTTACCCAAAATGCTTCATTTACGGTATGTTTTCAAATAAATTATAAATTGACCGAGTTTGATTGCAAATTTGAATAGATTTGATTGAGTTTGATGAATTTTTTTAATATTAACTAGTTTAAAAACATCGAACAATACAATTTATCATAGAAGAAACATTTCATTACGTAAATTATTGGTCAAAAACAGTATATTTCCTTGCGGATACTCGGCATTTGGTGTAATATACTTTAATATTTATCACGTCTGGTTTTTAGTGTCTCAAAACTAAATACAATATCTTCTCATACTGTATTTGATCAAATAAAATAAAAATTGACCAAGTTTGATTGCTAGTTTGATTGAGTTTGAATGCATTTTTAAAAATTTACTGCTTCACAGACGTCGAACAATACAATTTTACATGCAAAAAATGATACATTATATAGTTAAATGGTCAAGTGAAACCTTAATATGTATCACGTCTTTTTGTATTGGGAGAGTCCAAATAAAATTAAATTTGATCTAGTTTGATTGCAAGTTGGATTTAACTGGAAACGAACTAAATAAACGTAATATTATTAACATAAATGGTAGGCAAAAATCTGTTTCCTTGTGCACTTTTTCGAAATTTAGATAACACAGTCAAACAGTTGGAAGCGTTCATTCCTTCATCTGAAATAGTCCAATGACTTTAATAGTTAAACATTGCAAAGTTATGCAAACTGCTTCATTTATTGTAGTTTTTCAAATAAAATATAAATTGACCTAGTTTGATTTAGTTTGATTGAGTTTGAATACATTTTTAGTATTCATTAGTTCACAAACGTCGAACAAAACAATTTAGCATACAAAAAAACGTTACATTGCGTAGATAAAAGGTGAAGTGAAACTTTAATACGTATCACATCATTTTTTACTGGGAGGGTTTAAATAAAATTAAGATTGATCTACTTTGATTGAATGTTGGATTTGATTTGATTTCATATATCAAAATTAAGTACTTAGTAGTCGTCACACAATTCACTTTTGCGAACAAAGCTAATATAATATGTAAAAATTGATTAAAAATGGAATATTCCCTCGCTTTTGAGTATGTGAAGTGTTCATGTACTCAATGAAATCAAGTTTAATCAATTTCTTATATAGCTTAAACTTGAAATAATGTCTCAAAACTAAATACGATATCTTCTCATACTGTATTTGATGAAATACAATTAAAATTGACCGAGTTTGATTGCTAGTTTGATTTGGTTTGATTGAGTTTGATTGCATTTTTTAAAAGTTACTGCTTCATAAACATCGAACAATACAATTTTACATACAAAAAACGATACATTACGTAGATAATTGGTCAAAAACAGTCTATTTCCTTGTGGACATTCCCTCATTTATGTATAATATAGTCAATTACCTTGAAGTATTCACTCCCTCACCATATTAAAGAGAAAAAAAATATATTCGTATAACAAATAAAGTAAGAAATTGTTAAAACCAAAACAGAAAACGATTAAAGAAAATACAACAAAAATTACATTTTAAATTCCGCGGATATTCTCGCGTTTTGCTTATAGTATTCTCTTCAATATATATTTATGCTCGAATGTATACTACACACATACATAAATTTTGTATTTATATTATTATCACACTTTTATACTGAATACAACTAATTTCAACAGTCTTACGTTGAATTTGATGATGAAAACAACTTTAAGATCCGTGCAAGTCAAAGCGCATTGTTAATCGCGAATAAATTTTGTGGATTTATAATATCTATGAGTGATTTTTTTTGAAGTGTTGTGAAATTATATACGACATGAGTGATTTGGTGTATAGTGTTGAGAAATATTTAGTGAATTAAGATGGGTTGATATCATATATAGTTAAAAGTTGTGTACATATATACATATATAATGTATTTAGTGTTGAAATCTAGTGGTTAGAGTTTTGGTGGATGGATGGATATATACACAAAAATACATTAATATTGGAAGATATTTTTAGTTCGAGCCAAAGTTGTGTATATAAAGATAAATATTCGAAAAAATTGTTTGCTTGCTTTTCATAAGTTAAGCAAGATAAGCGGTTAGTGACGTCAATTTTTTTCAAATAACATTCGATTTACGCGATTTAAGTTAAGCGCTTAAGCTTTAATCTATACAACAACATCGCAACTTAGTTTGTTATAACTACTTTATTGTACATATGTGTGTGTGTATGTACACTAAAGTAAATATAGTTGGTTTTTGTATAGTTTCTTATATATACATACACACATATACGTGTGTTGACCTATAAAAGTTGTTTTGATAGATGAAAAAATAAATAAAACTTAAAAGAATCCAACAACAGTGCAAAGCTTAGAGGCAAAAAAAAACTTAAAATTCTTGTTTCTCGTATGGTTTTGGTTTAGAATTTATTCGTGTCATGACAACACGGCACGGATCGAGTATTTGTTTTGGCAATGTGTTGGTAGATAGTGTATATAGTTGTAAGCTTTTTGTACACATTTATATAATAGGAAGTGATTGATTTATTGATAAGATATTTCTTTCTGAGGAATGCAGTTCACCAAATGTATACATTTCTGCGATATAATGTTGTGTTTGTTCTAGAATTAAGTTGTTATGTATAATATCATCACGTGCGGAATGGCTGTGATGATTGCATAAGTAAAAGAAGCCCACCGCTTTTGATTTAGATTTGACGCGGCTATAGGTTGAACCTGAAGCTAATATTTGATTAGCAACACCATTTTAATGGTGTCGTCCTCTGGTATTGTAATTTTTACCACACGGTCTCCTTTCTTTTAAAATCGCAAGTTATTCGAACCATATTAGACATCATATTAAACATCTATTAAAAGGCTCTGCGTAAAAGCTTTTACACTAATAACTAAAACCGCTTGGTTAAATAATATTGATTTTGTTGCTTCTAAGTTGTCTCCAGTTTGTATTATGCCAATATTAATGCTGGTGAAAATATGCTATCTCTCAAGGGTGCTAATTTTTAAGTTCGCATATCTTTAACGATTTCAGAAAACTTTATAATATTGAAAATCTACTTATTTCTATGTATGTGTTCTAGTACCCTCGGATGTGCATTTTCATGAAAGTTGGACTATAAAAAAGACATCTGTTCTTATCAGGACTTGGTGCCGAATTTCCATGTTCTTCTATTTTCAATTTCATTAAATATGATCAGAACTGGTTTCGGTTTTCACCAAAGTTTTTCTGGTATGGTTGTTTGTTCGATTTCACTATTTTAAATGGTATTTAATTTCTGGCAATAGAAATGTTTTTCCTGAAGCCCATGTTATTGTATATGAACTTGTTATTGTTTTATGAACTTTTCCACTGTCAGTGGTTTGTAATCGTTTGTAAAGTCTAGACAATATAAGCCATACGAATATTTCATCTGTGATTTTGAAACCAACTTTTTTTGATTTGAGAGCTTCAATTAGACTAATTGTCAGTTGAAAATTTACTATGATTTATTGCCATTTTCAAGACTGCCTTGACGATTGTTTCACATTTTTCACATGTGATCCCAATCCTATGAACAATCAATAGGATTTGGAAGGAATTATATATATATATATATATATATATATATATATATATATATATATATATATATATATATATATATATATATATATATATATATATATATATATATATATATATATATATATATATATAATGTAATTTGAACAATGTAAAATGAAAATATATCAAAACAAATTTGACAGTTATACAATCGATAGAAATGCAAACGTGTTAACAATTTGAAGTTGTTATGTTTCTTAAAATAAATAAATAATAAATGTGTTATCGTTATCTTTAATAGATATTAGCAGAATTGATAAACCTAATATGTTTATGACTCAACTTGCACATTTTCAATCGAAATATCAGTACATAGTAGTAGTTATGTATTAGACGGGACGAAACTTGATGGACGACTTCTGGGGATTGACTTTCAATAGTTGCTTCCTTATATAATGTATAAGCAACAGACTTATTATTATTTATAGCTTCGGAGTAGTTATCTAAAACTAACGTTGAGTTATAATCCGACTTGAGTCCACGATCAACAACTTGGAATCGAACGTTAGAATCTATGTTCATACTGCTACCCGGTAACTATTCAAACTATTTATAATGACGTAGTTTACTTACCAATTATATTATCCATAATACATAACAATAGTTCCAAAGTTTAATTTGCGCAAAAAACAACAAACTTAAATCATCTCTTTCATTCTGTTCAACTCTTATAAACTAGCGTAAGCGTATACATGTACAATAATTTCGCACACGATCATCATCATAACTATGGCATCCAAATTTTGAATTCAAGACACAATTAACTCTTTTTAGGACTGGTTTTTATTGTATGCATATATATGTACATATATACTGTTCGGTTGTCGTCTTAAAGCAATCGACTTAAACTAAATATAATTAAACATCTTAAATTATATAAAGTGATTTTAGTGTGCTGGTTGTCGTTTAACGGTTATTTTATTCTTCTTCTTATTGTAATTATTGTATACAATATATATGTATATAAGAGGTAGGAGCAGCATCATCATCATCATCAGCAAGCACAAAACAAGAATTTTTCTTTAAGATTTCTTCTGTAAATTAACATCTTTAAAATGTTTCCGTCAAGGTCATACATATTTTAAAAGTAAATAGTTTTTTTTATATTTAGACATATATAATCGGAAGTGTATTTTGTGCCGACTGGTACCGTTTATGTATTAAATCAGCCATGTTGAAATTTGACCGTTTGCACGCGTGTTTTTTGGCTTGATACGTCTTATCGATTGACATACAGGTTGTTGGTTGTTATTGATTTGCTTCAATTTCGGTGATTTTATATGTACATACGGTTTTGAAAAAATATATATTTTCTTATCAGCTATTTACATCGCACTCTTATCAGTGTGTATTTGTATCTGATTAAAAACCAAACATTTTGAAAACTTTATGCGTTCAATTCAAACCAAAATATCTAATTCACACTCTAGACATTATATGGTTTTAGTGTCTTACATTAGAAAGTGAAAGTTAAGCATTTAGTTATATACTTATGGTTATGGCATTTTGGCAAAAACGGAAACTTGAGACTATATGACTTAATGATATGGTGGTATTTTATCTATAAATACCATTGGGTCCGCATAAAAATAGACAATGATGTAACCATTGCATGTCGATAAACTTGTGTACAATTGAAAATTATCTTAAACTAGGATTAATAAAAATGATATCGACATGAAGTCATTCAAACCCCCTTCAAGTTATCAGTTTTAGCTAGCTTTAAGCTATTGATATTTTTAAAAATATGACATAACGCAATGGTATCAACTTAAGTAGATTAGAAAAATGCTAACACAAAGGTTTCATGTGTCATGATGTTGTGACAACCATAAACCGTCTACATTACTGAATGATCTATCAAAGTCCCATTTTATCAGTATCGATAAGTAGTTGATAACTGAGAATTGATTCTGTTCGAATCTATCGTGTAAGCCATTCTATATGAATCGCAGAAAGGGAGTGGCTCGATCAAAATTGAACTTAACCAGCGAGTAAACTCTATAATTTACACTCTCATTCGTGTTATTACTCTATAGCAGACTCTATTTGAATATACTCATCCTAAAACTGTAACAGAGCTTCCTAGAGTACTTTTATCGTACTCGTAACGTTCTGCATAAACTGTGCAGTTTCAACTCGTGGCATACTATGCTTGTTATAGTTCAATTTGTTCAATTTACAGTGCGTAGTGCCTCAAAAGAAATAGGGCCTCAAAAGAAATAGGGCCTCCTGGTAAGACTATATCTAGTATAGTAAGAAGAAATATCAAAATGAAAATTGTTTTGGCGAAATGATAGCTGGCATATAGAAAACAGAAGTTACAGTGGTTTGTTTCTTAATATGGCCTAACGCTGGAAAAAGCTTGTGAATTTACGAAGTATGGATTGCTTCAGTGCTTAATACAGAGAATCTATCGAGTCAGGTTATGTCGGCATATGGTATAGTTTTCTTCGGAATGAGTTTTTTCCATTTAAAACAATTTCTGTCATTGCGTCTTGTGTTATTCAATACATGCGAACAATATGTTGCGGATTAAATCAGAATGTCCAATAGTAGACGGTTGCCATTGATTAATTTTTAATAAAACAGAAGAAACACTTTTCTGATTCGCACGAGAGACCACCGATTGGACTTACTTCATCGCCAACTGCTTTCAAATTCCAAATCAATCAAAAACAATTTCAACATTAACCAATTTACAGCGCGATCGCGATCTTCAATTTCATACCTTAAAATCCGTTAAAAATTATAAAAAAAATAACAACAGTGCTAATCATGCTTGGAATTCCAATTGTTTTTCGATCGAGAAACACCAACAAAATCTATAATTTTCAAGAAATAAATGAATAAGAAAATATTTAACTGTTACATGGATTTAGTCGATCTTCTTTTTTTTTCGATCTATACAACTATTTCTCGATCGACCATTAGCATACAAAAACAAAATACTGTATTACCTAATTAAAGAGTTGGGCTTAATACAAAACCCGTAAGAGTTTATAACTGCAATCGAAACGATCTTTTATCTTTAAGAAGATTCCCTTTTGTTTAGCAAGACCGATTGCGGTATAAACACGCGATCAATCAATTGTTTGTGTGCTTTCTCAATAATGCCCGTTTTAATTTATGATGGTCACGTGTGTGCGTGTATATTTGGTTTGTGTGTCAAATATATAAACGATCGAACAATTGATCACCTATATTCAATTCGTGGAATTAAAGTATTTTGATCGTTTATGCACGGCGGCCATTAATATACATATTTTAATGTATGATGACGTGAACTGTGCTAATTGTGTATACTGTAATAAAGTATATAATTCGAAATCTAATGAAGCAATCGCAATTTTAAATCGTTTTAACTATTATTTTTTAAAAAAGTGTTATTTGTTAATAAATAAATGTATTAATATTATTAAGACGATGCCATATTTGTATGTATATGTGTGTATAGTGGTGTACATAATAATACAAGAATAAAAATGGAACAACAGTTAAAACGTCTTGTTTCGGTTTAAAGAATTCATTCACGCATAGGGTTTTGTTGAATATATCGTGAGGTGGAAATACTTGATCGTCAGTGCTTAAAGTGTTGAAGTATTGAGCTCAATAATCTCATTTTTAAATAAAATTTGTAAGATTTCAATGCATCTTACAAATTACATTTTACATTCTATATATGTATTCGATTAGATCATCTTTGGAATGTTTGCAGAAATAAACTCGATCTTATATGTTTTTATATATAAATAGCGATCACTGGATCATAGCAATAAATCACTTTTTTCTGCCTGTCCTTGTAACTTTCACTGATGGTGGTCCTGATGTTGCATGTGGTTGCTGATGCAGCACTAAGCATTGTTTCTGCCATATTGGTGCAGTTGTTTCTGTCTATAGCAGTTGCTCTTTCGATGCAGATTTATTTGGGTTTACTGAATATTTGTAGCTCAAACTGTGGCTTTCCAAATCCGATGAAACATAAGCTTCGAACAATCAATGTTGCATACAGGATCATCAAAATACTATTACGAATATGATTAATAAAAGAAATGTCTTTTGAATTCTTACATAATACTGGGTTTTATTTTTGAGTTCGTTATTCAGTTGATTCAATTCTTCGAACTTAATCGAAGATTAATTAATTCCTTGATAAAGTCGGTGACGTTGTTACCAAAGCAAACTACATAACGAATGTTGATCGAGCATACTAATGAAATCGAGCTGTCTGGTCTAGTAGTTAATGGTTCGTTCTTTTCTGCCAGTACTAAGAACTACTAGACTATAACTATATTGTAGATTTATAAAATGCTTGTCATGATGTTTCATTTGCAGGAAAAAGTTTTGAACTATTGGGATAGAAATACGATCCTTGTGATTTTAGTCGTTGTCGTAATTGATATGATATATGATCATGTTTTTGGTTCTCCAAAGGTAACATCCATAGTGGGCCCTCCAACCTTTTAATCTATGTATAAAAGTTCGGACGATGGACTTAATGATTTTAATGATACCACGCGGGCACTTTTACTTGATCGTCAATATACATACACTCAATATTATGGTAATAAGATCATAAACAAATTCGAGCGATCTATTAATATTCACTTTCTGTAAACTACCGAATTATTTAATTGTAAGATAAAATTTCTCTTTTTTATGCCTGCATAGTGTTATCTGTATCGTTATCAGTTGACTGTATTTAAGTAAGTTAAGGTCACACGCCTCACATATAATAGCGCGGTTTTATAAAAAAAACTTTCTCATAATATTAAACAAAAGTACATATCTTATCTTCTTAAATTTTGGCAGCCAAAATAAATGAGTAATTAAATAATGCGATTGATAACTGGATATTTATCATATTCTTATAAAATTATAATTTATTGATTATTAAATCAGATTAAGACGATGAATTGTATGATAAAGCTATTTAATGGTTGATTTGTGGGTGTGAGTTTCCAAACTTTTACTTTCAAGTTTAAACAGACTCTTAACAAGTTCGAATGTGACAAATGGTGAACTATGATAACGACAAGAAGAAATGACCATGTTGTTTGGGCCCATTTTAAATCAAATTTGATTGCCTCGATACAATTTCTTATATCCCGAACACTTTAATCTCATTAACTAACAGTTTTTAAGCCGGTAGAACTTTTCGAGCATATATGATCTTCAAATCTAATTTTGTTATTCTTAGTGAGCTTGGAAAGCGATCTTATATCACCATATATCAGAACAAACGCGTTTACAGTTTCATCGTAACTTGTCTCCACTGTAGCAATATCTTCTGAGTTACTCATCGAAATGCCAAAAGTTTACCTCAAATAAACAGCACTTTATTGTTTGTTTCTATGTATAATTCAATTAACGCTTTAACTTTATCAGTTTGCTTATATACCAGATCTAAAGAGTTTCCTCATTTATCTCATATAATTACTCTATTTATCAGTACCTTTTTATATTCCAGTTTAAGTTTGATCAACATATTGTGTCTTATTAAGCACCAGCAGATTTTTAAGTATAAGCTTTGATGTGAAGTAAATCGTGTATTTCGCGCTTCCAGAAGACAGTTATAGTAAACTCTCGCGAGAAAAATTCTTGATAGTTTTAAAAACTTTTCTCGCAGTTATTCCTTAATATTAGCTAACTTTAAACAAAGTATTTTCAAAATTTGCAAATTATAACTCTCCCGACAGTCTTTATAAAAATTAGAAATAATGAACCAACTGCCAACGCAATTTATATTCTTCTTCTGTTGGCGAGGTCTGAAAGAGAATGCCGAGATCTTATCAATGAAACCAGTATTTTTTCACTATGAGACAACAGTCTACACAAGAAAACAACCGTTAAGGAATCGATCCCGGCTATGGTTACAACAGGTCAATTTTATCAAACATTAATTAAGGAAATATGATCAGTGATCACTATAGTCACCCTCCAATCTCCAAGGTCATTTCGCAAAAAGATCAAAGAACCTTAAAGATTTTATTTCGACCACTGATAAATTCGTCCAAGCAACGTTGAGTTTGTGAAATAGACTCAATCCGATGGTATAAAATCTTGAGCATTGTTCTCAAAAAATTGCTAGTTTGAAAAGCAGCATATAGATGATCAGGTGATCGGTTTTAGGACAAGAGGAATAATGAAAAATTATAAAGATGCAGATTTGTATAATACTTTATGATTCTACGTTTTTACTTTTACAATTATTCTGTAATTAAGAATGATCAGTCTTCGAATGAGGGTGTATATACATAACTTTATCGAGAAGTATCATTTGAAACATTACTAAAAGTCTAGACCAGTAGATATATCAGACTGATCATTGTGTTCTTGGTGTTGAAAGGCGAACTGGCCTTACAGTACCCATTGCGTTCCTTCGCCTAACAAAATCCTTCGGCTATATTGAATAATTAAAGCCTGTGTTCGCATATTTCCCAACCACTCAAACTTTGCTTAAAAATTATCAGCAAATCGATCACAATTTTTCCAAATTGATTTATGTAAAATATTTCAAATTTCAAGAAATCATGTTCATGGTTAACCACAACCATATGCGCCGTCACATACACTAAAATATGACCAAGGTGATCATGTACAATTTATATACATTATAAAATGTATGTAGATATTTCACTGAGCACACGATCTCGATCGCATATATATATTTACAAGTCGATCGCGTCCAATGACCTAAATATTTAAGAATGTGACCTTTTAACGTTGACTTTATACATATGTACTTAAGAGTATTATAAAGTGTACCTGTTATCACATAAATAAATATTAAACTAAAATAAAATTATGATCGATCATTTATGATCGTGTGTCTTCTTATGTAAACGGAAACATAAAACACAGAAAAAATCATGTTAAATCTTTCTATACAAGTGATTCTTGACGTTAATGCACATATTTGTATATATGTATATACATAATACAGTGTTTTATGTTATTTATGTAACGGTTATAAATTTTCACGATTTTTTATTTTTAGGTTTTTCTTTTGTTTTTGTTTGCGTATACGTATTTTATTGGTATTTCGTGATGTTAATGCATTTTCATCGTCTTAAGCAATATTCTGGAATTCTTAAATTGGTTGACACAATTTCTAATGTTAAAAATAACGTTTATTTTGAAATAAGCTTTATTGCGATTGAACGGTCTTATATTTTGACATAGCTGTACGTATCACTAAATATAAAAAAAGTGGGCGCCCAACATGGGGTCATACAATATTGCAAATCACCTCATTTTGATGGCCTGTACCGACTGTTTTATAAACCATGGTGGTAAACGAATATATTTCGGTTGCTATAGCCTATAAAAAGTATGGATAAAACTAAAACAGTTTCTTAATTTGTCTATATCTAGATAACAGCTTGAAATAAAAGTGGCGCCCAACATGGGACATGCAGTATTATAAGTCATCTAATTTTGATGGCCTATACGACAAAGCGTATGGATATAACTAAAATAGCTAACTAACTTGTGAAAATATCTAGATCACCTACTTTAAAAAAAAGTGGCGCCCAACATGGGGTCATACAGTATTCAAAGTCACCTAATTTTGATTGCCTATACACAAATGTTTATTGCCCGATGGTAGTAAATTTGGTAAAACAATATATTTTTCGGTTACTATAGCGGCTGCAAACCGATAATGTGTGTGGATACCCAAAACAGTTTGTTAATTTTTGTAAATATCTAGATTACCATCTTTAAAGAACAAATATTTAAACAATTGTCTCATTCTTATCAATGAAAGTCATTCTGTATTTTTATTTTTGTTTTATTAAATACAGAATGGACCGTTTCATGTACAATATATGCATATATAACATACAAACCAAATGAAGAAATTCAACATGCGTTTATTTTCTTTATATATCTTGTGCTAATCGTATATATAATATGTCTTAATCTAGTTTTACAGTCTAGATATTTTTAAATAAATAAAAACATAAATTTAAAAAACGCAAAATTCCGTCTGAAGACGCTCCATCCGACATTATATATACATATATGTACAATTATATAAAAACATGGATGTAAGATGAAAATAATAACACAACACAGTGTATTGCACCATGCTATATTGTATATATAATATATACATATATACATAAGATCGTCTTTGTTTGGGGTTTTGGCTTTATATTTTGCGCGATCGAGTAACTAAATTATTATACATTTTGAGAAAGTTCAGTTTGTGAAATCAACAGTTTTGATCGTAAATCATTAATATTTAATTAGATATTTGATATTTTGCTAGTATATAGGTTCGTATATATACTCGATCTTGATTCGATCATAAATGTTGATTTTTCAAAGTACCATGAAATCGACTTCGAAAGAAAATACATATTTGTAAATCGAAATGAATTGCCATGAGAAAGCCATTTGATCATCGTATATAATTATGTCAATGATCGTGATTGTGTAATTGATCAAATTCTGGAATTCATAATTGACAGCTGTCAAATAGCATCGGCTTTATAATATTTGGATTATGTATTTCCAGAAATGATTAGTGATATGTCTTGATATTCGTATTAACTTTATTTTTGAACTTGATCAGTATCCATTTTTTTTGACAAGTTTTCGTTCCTGCTTCAGTTTCGACCTTCATTTCGATATAGATACCAGCTTTCCTTGTCTCGAATATTTCGCAAAGTTCATCTGGTGGTTTTTCAAAGCCTCCAAACTGCTTGGCTTGTTGTTTCATCAGCATCTTCATGTCGTTATTGTTGTTTTTTTGGTGTTCTAGTTGAAGTGACCGGTGTATTTAATGGTTAAGAGAGTTTCAGGCCACGCCGTGGTCTCGAGTTCTATTTTCTTCGTTGTATGTAAAATCATCTATTGGGCTGACTACAATGTACACCAATATGTATAAATGGTTCATAAGGTCTCAGTTGAGACACGGTTAGCACCGTTTACGACCTTTAAGCCATAGATTTGGTTGTAGTTGCGGTTTCAAGCAAATGTGCCAGCCATCTGCTATTATTGAGCTTTATTCTGCATCATTGTTTGCATTTGATCCTATATTGGTAGAGTTGGAGTAACCAGTCCTCTTTTGGTTGGTTCCAATTTTGCTCCAAACTCGGATTCATCGGATTTTCCAACACGTTTTGTAATCTGAGCACTACTTCCACGTTGTTTAGAACGTCGTAATCTAAAATTGTAATATCACCACAAATAATTACTACAGATAGCCAAACTTTATGGAGAAATCATGTATATAGACTGAAATAAGGGGAAATAATTGTATCCTGGATGAAAAGGCTATATTTGAATTTTATTGTCTCTTTCATTCCTTTAGCATTGATATTACGATAAATAAAAGTTTGTATATAAATTTTGTATAAAATATGATGAACTCATTTACTGTCCTGAATGAAACTAATCGCAGTGGCTTGGAAAATTTATTTGATTTCATGTATGTATGTATTTGAACTTAGTATTATAGATTTGATTGAATTTTATTTATCGTAATATCAATGGTAAAGGAATGAAAGAGAAAATAAAACTCAATATAGCCTTTTCATCCAGAGTACAATTATTTCCCCTTATTTCAGTCTATATACATGATTTCTCCATATAGTTCGGCTAACTGTAGTAGTTATTTGTGATATCACAATGAATGTATTACTTCATTAAACGATTTACATTTTCCAATAATTTCAGATTAGAAAGTGAATGTTCTCTTAACGCGGATGTAATTGGCAGTGTAACGAATTTTTCACAATAATAATGTAAAGTGCGTCGAATTTATATCTTTAAGTCATTAATTCAATCTATTTCTACCATAATTGGAATTCATCAAGAACTAGGTGAATTATCGCAAAATATGTTGTTTTGAGTATACTCTTGAATGTAAATCATGTTTTTCGAAAGAGGCAGCACGAGTTGAGTATTTTAGTTCCTGCCATTTATCGGTAGATGTCACTTTCGTTTGAATTGCTTTGGGTTTCTTCCTAAGAGGCAGTACATTTTTGGTGTTAAGTTAATTTATTTTCGTCTTCATTAAATCTTAAGCAGTAACATAATGCATCAGTAGCTGCGCAGTAATCAGCAAATGTTGCTTTATTTGCCTCTTCTATTATAATACTGACATATCTTTCGTATAAATATTATATAATATTGGTCCCAACTAGTTAGCATACTTCCTTGCGGTTTTAGCCCGTCTTCGATAATGTTGGTAAGTTTGTGCACCTGTTTTGCAGTTGAATGGTTTTTACAGCAAATTGTTCGGATAGAAAAACCTCTTAAGAAGGAATTTTTCGAATAGTTTTGAAATCATTGTTGGTGGCTTATTTGCTTTAGCTGTCTTTATTACCTCAACCATCTTCTATTGAAATGTAACGTGCTTCGGTCTTATTATACAGTCGATTATGAACATCCACAATATAAAGTCGATTATGAACATCCTCTGTAGTTTAGAGGACGTCACAGTTTACAAGTAAGACATTTTAAAGGTGCCTTTGTTTGCTGGATAAGCGTGGAAAACGTGTTTTCAACCCATTCTAAGCATTTAGGAGACTAGGATCTCGACCATAGTACTTCTGAGTGACATTATCGCTGGATTTTCTTAGTGTTTTTATTTTAGCTTAACAATTGTAGTCCCGTTTTAACGCCATGCAATTGGGAAATATGTATATCGTCTAGAAAAGTGTATCTGAGATAGAGTAGTAAGTTTCGCGATCGAACATGATTTTTTGCGGAACGCTATATATGTTCTTCAAAATGTTTTGGCAAGCAACGAATGATACAATAATGCATTGACACTATATAGGTTGCATGACCAAACATACCGTCTACAAATAAGGTAAAGGAACCTTAAAACTGATCGATTATCTTATTAACTCCGGCACCACGACATTAAAGCGTTGAAATACACTAAAGTATTCACTTTGACCATTTGTTGTTAAAATCCAGATTAATTTTTAATTTATGTACTCTTCAAAGGTAACCTACAATTAAGGAAAGTAACGTTTCTGCAGATCAACTTTCTCTGTAACCTAATCCTGGAGTCGTGGGGAAGTCCTGAAGAACCGATTTATTATTCACTAACACCAACTGCCTAATAGACGATAATGCTTAATTGGTCAACGTCATAAATTCTTATGTTAAATCGTTAACACTCTATATAGTCAAATCAGGGGTCGGCACACGATAAAAATGCAATATGTAGCGCTGAAAAGCACTAAAATGGTGACCTATTTTCGGCCAAGAACATTCTTTAAGGCGTTGATCGTCTCACATTTTTAATACTTGGCTGCACAATAACCATATGGAAAAAATCATTGGATTTAAGACCGGGGAATTAGGTGGCGTTTGTTGTGAAGAAAAAGAGCTTGGATGTTTTCTTGTAAAATACTTTGGGGTGTACGGTATTTGTCGGATAATGATGTCTTGTTGAAACGTCTAACGGTTTCTATCGAATTGTTTACGTGTGCAAGGTTTCAAAGAAACGTGTCACAATAAATTTATTGATTTAGCTTTATGCCCTGCGTGTTGTGCCAGTTATACCGTGACCCAAACCATAAATGATACAGGTACTTGCTTTTGCAGAGAGATTCGCTGGTCAAAATTTGTCTTACATTTGGATTTACACTCTAACCAAACACGATCGATCTGTTTGTTAACATATTTAAGGTGTTCTACCACATTTACTCTGGCTAGAGGACCTGCCTTTAGTTCAAGTGTTATATTTTGCACTATATGTATTCTGTAGGACTTCAACCGTAGTTCATGTTTTAATATGTGCCCTATGCTATGAGCAGATACATCGAGATTTTTCACCAATTGAACGGCGCTTTGTCTTAGATTAAGTTGAATTCTAGCCTTCACCTTTAGAACCATTTCGGCGATGTTGTTATTTTTGAATGTCTTCCTCTATCGCGTTTTTTGGTGCTGCCAGTTTCATTGTATAGTGTAATGGTCCGCTTCCCAAACAACAGACTCATAAAAATCATAACATACTAACGTTTGTCAAAAAATGGGGGCGCTGTTTTGTTGTTACTGCAGAGTGAAGTTGGTAACACTTAGAGTTTCTCCAGTATTCTGATCAGTACTAGTCGTTTCGCTATTTATCCCCACTAGTCGATTGGTGATTGTTCGAAGATATTGTGAGAGATAAGTTCTGTTCTTTACAGTTGTCCAATAATGATAAAAAGGAGTGAGATATCTGGAATCGATTGTTAATAATCGGTGATCACTCCTGTTTCGAAAATTCGCTCACTAACGATGACATCCGGTTACATTTGTATACGTCTTACATGTCCCGTTCAATGCACTTTTATGGTATTTAAGTTACAATTTTTATGTTTTCATCGTGTCTTTTGTACATACATACATGCACATATATAAAAGTAAACACACTATATACTTCTTCATTTTCGCGATTGTCATCGCCATTATTGTACATATATTGTTTATTGTTTTTAATCGTGCGATTCTAATTGTTGTTGTTTGTGTACATGTCCAGTGCTAATCCAACACAATATACGATTAATTAGTAAAATGTTTTGACACTCATCATATTCACGAATTAGGGATTAGAGATGGGGATTTTATACTTGTTTGTTGTCTCGCTTTATATACATACATGTATCAGGTGATGTGCCGATGACCGTTCAAGAATGCTATATGTAATTATCAAACGATGATAATTAACCCCGACGAGATCGATTAATATTTGTCCAATCGAATTAAGGCTAATATACATATTCGAAAACTTATCTCTTGTAGCTCGTTAACTCGTAATATATAAGACGTATATGATAAGTAATTTTCATTACCGTTACAAATTATATTTTCCGGTTGTAATATATGCAACAACACTATACTGTATACATTGTGTTGTGTCTTTGTACAGTACATACAATTTTTTAACAGCCATCTGTTAATTAATAATCAACTGGTTTCGCGATGCGACCAGTCATATTGCTTGAGACGATTAGTATGTATGTACATACAACAAAAGCACAATGATAAACGCTTTTGTGCTACTACACTGTACCAGCCAACTATCACTTTTCCACTAGCTGTGCGCATATAAAAAAAACACTTTCCTCCGCGCATATGATCATATCGTTTGTCACATATCGCATCACAATAATTATGAAAGTATTTTATTGCTGCGTCAACTTGACTATATGCGCGAGCGGTGAATAAACTGATGTGCATGCAATGTCATTTTCTCGCAAAGTGTTTTGTATTGTTGTGGCAAACGTAAATCATCTGTGTAAAGTGTTCGTGTGTAAACGAATTGCGAATCATTTGAACAGATGCGAGATTCGAATTCTTTGCAAATTGGATTTTCCGAAATTGGTTGTTTGTATGTTATCGTATTGCGCTTAATTACGTTTTGTCGTACGAGGCCAGATGCACACGTGAACGATAGACTTATACGTCGAGTTACAGCACTGTATGAGGTGTTGTTATCTTATCTGTTTCTAGATATGTTTGTAAACATTATCGAGTTTCTTGTTCTGCTGTGCATTGTAAATTCAAAATATGCGATAAAATATTGTGGCGGGTCTTGGAACAAACGGCAGCTTATTTTTATTTGAGTATATGAGTTTGTTTATAATGTGTACAACAGTTAAATTGAACAAATACATTTGCGATGACTTAATCAATTATCTAAGTGTTTTTTGATTCGTGGTTACACTAAAAAGTGTATATTCTGTTGAGTCATAAATTGTATGATGTGGATTGAAAATGTGTTTGTTACGAATCAATAAGTTAGAACATTATTAGGACTTCCAGATCTCTCTCCCTCTCTTTGTCATTTCTGCTGCGTGTTGGCCATTAAATATCTCCGTTACGGTTGATTGTTCGTTCCCCGAAGACAGTGTGCAAAAGAACGTATATGTTTCGTTGGCTGTGTGGCAAGTTGCGGCGTCCTGTTCAAACAAAGTCCTTTCGAGCTCTGGGAGTATAACTTGTTTATATATATATATATATATATATATATATATATATATATATATATATATATATATATATATATATATATATATATATATATATCAAGAATTCAAACAAAGAGAGTTAGTGTATCAGAAAAACAATGAACGGTACTGTTTTCATCTTTAATTTTGAATGGCTCCATTAACCTTGTGGATGTTTAAGAAAGAGGTGTCTAATAGGTTACTAATTGGTCACTTTGCTTCAATATTTGGATAGCAACAGTAGTTTTGTAAAACTATTTGGCCTCTGCATTTAATGTGACCTTAATTTCCAAATCCATATTTTGAGTTGGATCGAAATTCTATTTGTTGTGGTTTAATGTTATTCTTGAGCTCTAACTATAACCACAACGGTATCTTATGAGAAATTAAATTAATTCAATGATATTTTTTTTCTATTTTTAATTCCGGATACTTCTAATTTCTTTAAATGCCTAGACCTGGTCCAAATATTACATTGATACGTCATTATTAACGATTTGACAATAATTAAATTCACTAACCATTCCTCTTAAGAAATCACTCAAATCAAAATACCAAAATCGAAACTATGAGTCAATTCTTAATCCAAAAGGCATTCTACAAAATTCAAGCCTCTAATATATGATGTCATATGGCCCCTCTAAGATAAGATGCTCGTAATTAAATAAGGTATTATCAGCAATTTAATTGTAAGGTTCTAGGTGGTCTGGAACGGTTTCGTCATTAAATGCTCGGTATAACTCCCGTAATCGATCTTCGTTCCTATTTTGTACCAAGAGATAGTTAGTAACAAAGAGAAAGAGAGAGTTACCCGTCTTGGCAGTTATTTAGTTGTTTTGTTTTAATAACTCATTCAAGGCTCGTTTCAAATGGGCTGATTGTGATATATTTCCCAATAACATGTTTTTTACTCCGTTCAGACATTGAATAGTTCAATACCAATCTGTAGTGGTTCGAAGATGGTTGAGATAACGTAGGAGTTCTGTTGGTCCTGGCAATTCAGTTTGATTAAATATAAAATGTCGATCCAATAAATTCTTTATAACTGGATTACACGTCAGGTTTTAGTTAGACATACCATCGTCATACAACATAAGAAGAGAAAGTATACACTTCCGAATCGGCGTTTTCATATACCGATTGATAACGACACACACAAAATATATTCCCATACATAAATTTAAAATATGTACGTGCATTTATGTAAATTATGAGCTTATGTTTATACTCAAAATGGTGTAATGCTACTTTACAACCAAACACAATCGAAGGTGTGGCGCGCGGCTTTATATCAATATAGAGTCAAACGATAACAATTTCACTTTTGTCTACGCACTTCGATTAGACAATCTTAGCATAAACTAAGATGTGTACATATACATATACCAAGTACATTATTCATTTATAAGACATGTTTTGACGTCTTTAATTTCCACCTTACACAAATCGATTAATTGAGACATAAAAATATGGCGGCATTGAGAAATTTCTTAATCTTAAGAAAAAAATATTCGCGATTAATCATTATGATGACTGTCAAATTCGTGCTTAGAAAATAACTAATATTTTGAAAGTATCTCGTTTGGTAGATGATAAAGGTGTATGGACGTTTAGACATGTTGTAATTATAAATTGCAAAGTGTCTGTCTCTGAACCATAACCACATGTTTGCGTATATACGGTGGAAAGGTTAAAGGTTAATAAGATAATAATGTACCAACTGGTTATTTATGGATTGTGGTTTGACAGATAATTATTTTTGAACTGTGTGTGTATGTCTGTTAGTGTTCAAACGAATTGCTTCGAATGAATGGGAAAGAATAAAATTGGCAGTTATGGGCATTTTGAGTGAAAGTTCTTTATGGCAAAATAAATGTTGGATTGTCTAGCTGAAACACTCAGTTTGAGTGAAGTTTAGCATCAATGTTTGGCTTATCGTAGAAGATTTAAACGAAACTTAGATGAGCGTGTGCTGATGACGTAAAGTGCTGAGTTCGGATTAAGTATAAATTATATTAAGACAGTATGAAATGATATAATGATGATAGGGGGAGGTGGGTCAAAAACATTACAAGCTCATCTAATCACTGTCTGTTCGCAATCACTCGGCGATTTTTATATCAACGTAAGTAATAGAAACGTTTATGAATTCTGATTTCAAAATGTCTTTCAAAATGAAAAAGTGTAGCTCTACAGGTTCAATCTGCATATTGCAATCAGCCTAAGTATCGATTTAGAATGCCCCGTATTTTTGAGCTCAGTATGATATTAAGAAACTTATAGTTTATTGAAAGATTCCTTTCAGAAACAAACATAAATTGTTAGTATCACTACCAGTTTGACTCTCCAAACAAGAAATGGTTTCAACATTTTCCAATGCTTGATTTTTTGATCAACATTCTTGCATAAACATGCTGTAGTGTTCACTTCGAATTGAAGAAATTCACCCGCCATCGGCTGTCAATAAATTTCACCTCGATCAAAGAATTTATTGATGAATATGTTCCGACAATGAATCATATGATTGTATGGGGTGGGGGTTAAACAAGAAATGTTTTCGTTAGGAATCAAGAAAAATTTAAACATGACGTCACAGTTGGATACTACTATTCTGGAACAAGATAGGTGGAAAGGAACTCACGATCCATCTCATTTATTTTGCCGACATCTGTTATTGTTCAACGTTGATATTGATTGTTTAGAAAAATAACTGGCTTTGTCATCACAGCGGCTAACCGATAGATCTGGAAATTTTGTTACTCGAATAAAGGGAAAGGCCATTACGTCAGTTTTGGGAGGGTTGCCATATAGACCTATTCTGAACAAGTTTCTTCAAGTGTTTTTTAGACTTTAAACAAGATCATATGACTCTGACTGATAATCTAAGAGTTTTGCAGAATGACAAGTAGTATCATATAGCTAATAAATGCAATAAAGGCGAGAGCTTTGATCTTATTATCTTTCAACTTATTACCAAATTCGTAGAGTTTCTCAATATCTGGCTCGCTGATTGCTATTAGGAAGGTTATGATGACCTAAAATATCATCTCTTATGTTTCTGTCAACTTATAAGCTGTCAGAAAAGTTGAGACGAATGGATCAAAATGCTGAAACCCATGCTTAATTTCACTATCAGGACGACCAGCTATGAAGGCTCCAAAAATAGCTGATTCGCAATTTGAAGATCTAGAGAAATTAAGTACCAACCTTTTTCAATGAGATTACTGTGCCATTAGGCATATTTTACGTCAAAGACACGTGACAAGACTAGGTTGGTAGATATAAAAGATAAATGCAATACACTGATGACTGATTAGGTCGAATCGACTGCATTAACGTTCGTTTTTACTTTCTTTCTTTGATTAATCGTGCGATCTGCCAATAAATTACGATGTATGTAGATCGAGATTTCATTTTGTTTACACTTACCTACTGATCGATCGAATTAGCATTTTTAAATTATTTAGCTGACATTTTCAACACAAATCGATTCAATGCGATCACCATCTAAGCGATCGTATTTATCTAACTTTATGGTTAGATGAGTGACAGCTATTTTCATGTGATTAGCTAACTTGTGCATTCAAACACTATCTCCGGTCAAACATCTAAACGACTTTTTACCGGAAGTCCGGAAATTATCGATTTTCGAAAAATTTATTTCTCGATTGCCAAAAAACTATAACTATTGTACAAACGTGCTGCTGCTGTTGTTGTTATTTCAAATACTTTCACTTTTATATTTAATTTATTTATATAGTTTTAATTAATTTTTATTTAATTTTATATTTCAGGTCTCCATTAAATTTTTATGTGTTTTGCATAAATAAACTTAACGTAATATATCGTATTGTTGTAACACTGCAACAACAAACCGGTCAACATGTTAGAAATGGAGAAGCGACCACAATGGTATCATCCACATACTATAACTACT
Organism: Tipula lateralis; assembly: GCA_963932295.1. Taxonomy (NCBI): domain Eukaryota; kingdom Metazoa; phylum Arthropoda; class Insecta; order Diptera; family Tipulidae; genus Tipula; species Tipula lateralis. Next base: position 7,941,957 of record OZ010738.1, on the reverse strand, counting down.
ACTAGTAATAATTGTAGTAGCAATACTAGTAATAATATAATAGATCAATCGGAACCGTCGCCGCCGAAAACATCAGCCCCAAATAAAGATTTCAAAAGTGTTCAAGCACTAACACGGTTTTGGAATAGTCGAATCACGTCGATCAAGACTAGTTTGAAAAACAATACAAACAACAACAATAATAATAATAACAACGTCTTTGATCAGAATAATCTAAAACCTAAAAGTAAGTATTTCACATTGGACAGTACTCAACGGCGGAAAGAAAATAATATCGTACCCGAATCGTGTGACTTAGCGTTTTTACGGAATCGAAACACTCTCGACTTAGTACCTGAACACCAGAATCGGAATACAACGGAGAATTTTAATAAATTCAAGACAGCGGATTATGTTAAAAGTTGTACAACACACCCAGTGCCGACTAGTACACCCGTGACACAACGTTCTACATTTCCATTAGTCGGTAGTGATTTAAACGGCGACAAAATTCATTGGGCGAAACGGGATGAGATTATAAATTTAGCACAAAATCGGAGTACTGTAAATAGTAGTAGCAGTAGTATTGCAACAAGTTATAGTAGTTTATGTATTAGTAGTCGTAAAAGTAGTATTTGTTCGGAAATGGATGAGAAAACACCACCAAAACTGATTGATCAGGACGATGCAGTTTCACTGTCCTCGATGTCAGTATCGTCGCTGTCGCGGAAAACTGGCCGAAAACTGAGCTTCAAAACACATCCGACTCAGCCGCGGAAAATGATTCCGTTCAATAGCGGTGGATTGAGCGGTGGAGAAAGTAAAGTCGCCTTACTGACCCAACGATTCAATCAAATGGTAAATCAAGATTCAAAAATAGTAAAAGAAGTGAAACGAAAGGGTGTGTATATTTACAAAACGGAAAAACATATTTACAAAATCCGGGATGCCGAACTCAAGCGAACAAGTTCGAGTTCAAAAATACCGAAAACCAGTAGTGATGATAGTCATAATGTTAAGCAGACGATTGAAATGTTTGAACCGAAAACCGATAAACCGAAGGTACCTGATAAAAGTGTGCGTGTACTTACCTACTCGAAGGAGTTAACGTTACGTAAAAGTAAACGCGACAGTTCTAGTAATCTAAATAAAAACGTGCCAAATAATAGTGATAATAGTTGTAATAGTAATAAAGTAGAAGTTGAAGAAAGTATTAAACCAATTGAAGATCCCGAGCCTAAACAATCCGAGGACGAGAAACTAGATTTAATTCGGCCTACATCTCCGGTAATAATCAGTAGTAGTGTTATACTTAAAATTATTGAAGATAGTGATATGAATTTGACTGAGTCACATACGGATGAAGTAGAGGCACCTAGACTTGAAGAAACCACTGTTAAAGACACGCCCATTGAAATAAATCGGCCGAAATCAAAGAGCTACGGTAGTCGAATATACGAAAAAATTCGACTTAAATTCTCGTCGAACAAACCAACAAAAGCAGCATCATTAAGTCCCGAGGCTAAGATAGTGGACGCTATCAGTACGGTCAGCCATAAAATCGAGCACCTGTCAAAAAGTGCGAACGATTTGACAAAGACAACACCAAATCACTATAATAATATCCAGTCTCTTGCTTTGCTTGAACCAAACGATTCGTTTCTATTTCCATCGTCGTCGCGTAACAGTTTTGGCAGTTCGTACGATTTTAATCAAGTCGAAAAAATAGTCGAAGCAGTAAATACTAGTCTAATAAATCGTGCACATTCGATGGACGAGACGCTCTTCCCCAAAGCCAGACTATTCATGCAACAAATGTTAGATAGTTCGGATGATGATTATGGTGTTGTGGAGGCGCCTACAACACCTGAAATCAGTACAGAGGTAACGAGTATTTTCATAAATACTGACGATTTGATCGCAAAACTGAAAAACGATTACAGTAGCCTGAATACTACGACCAGTGCACAAAATGACATAAACGATGATTATGAGTATATAAGTCGGCCAAAAGATACCGTTTGTATTTCGGCACAAACCCAACAACAACATACCGATTTTAAAATGGTGGAAGAAGAGCCGATTAAAATCGAGAATATTTACGAAACGCCGAAAAAGAAACTTACAATCACCGAAAATGATATTTATCATAGTATATCGGAGATGAAGAGCTCGATCGATGCGATGAAAAAATTCAGCGACACCTATAGTGAACACAGCTACGAGTCATATGATAATTATGAAAGTGTCGAGGATACACCGAAAACGATCGAAAATGCCTATGAAATACAAGATCCACCCGAAGTTCCGCCACCACGTAAATCACTGTGCGAAATTGACAACGATCCGGTAGATGTGTCACCCCCAGAATTACCACTGCCAAAACGTAAAAATGAAGCATCGATCGCAATACCAACGAACTCGACATCATCTAGTCCTAATTATGAAAAAATAAAATACACTAAAATACCGCCACCGCCGCCAAAGTCATGCGACTCACAACACGTTGATAAAGTACCAATTCAGCATATAGTGATCGCAAATCAGCACATTGATGACATTGAAACACGATCGATAATTTCGAATTGTTACGAAAGTATTAAGTCAATGTCGCGCAATGAGTTTAGCCGTATGCACACACTTAATCACTCGGATTCGATGTCGACCCTATCGTCGGAACACAAAACTAATAGTTTGTACGGCACAACAATTAATAGTATTACACCGCCGAGTGAGGTCAATAGTGATAATAGTGATGAATGGATCGATGTCTCGGACGGTGAGGATCGGCGTCAGAAACCGCAATTCATTGTGTAAGTATACTGTTAATACTCGAAATTCTTTTCCATAGGGTCGATACTAATAGACGCCATTCTGTTTTATTTTAAGTACCCGGCAGCGTGTTAAGTGTTCACACAGCCAGGAGTGGACACCAAAAAATACTGAATCAAAAATTATGTCTGAATACGAAGATGATATGTTTGAAGGTAAGTGTAAAAAACCATATTTTGATGTGATGATGATACCCATGAAGCAACCGGTTACGAATCACCGGCATGGCATGTGATATGACATACGATCGCGATTTGTTATATTCCAGTCACGTATACAAAGTGATTTACATGATACAAACAACAAGCGCTGTATACAGTGCGATCACAATATATATATTTGTAATTAGCTAGTTTATTGAACCTACATATATAATAATACGCGTGTATACCAATTAACGAACAATAAAAATTCATAACTGTATGCTCTTCAGTACGCCTCCGTCGATCGCGAATTTTATATATACTCGTACACAAAAGACATCATAAATCTTACGTTTAACAGACACGGCGCGATATAAACACCAACAATAAGTTGTAAAACTTTTGTTTATCAAAGGTTTGTGATCAATCGATCATCGAACATGTACACGATTTCGAACACTTCCGTTAAATATACCATTCAGGAATTGGGAGAGGTATGTTCTGTAATACCTTGAACTCTATCTTGTGTGTACACACTAATACATGTAATTAATGATCAATTGCTTTATGGAATTGAAAAACAAGAAACAAAAGCAAAACAATCATGAGATCATTATGGATTGATCGCGATATAACAGTTTGGTTTTATATAAATATTTACGCCGCGATGTATGCACTATCAACATTTAGGGGTTTCGTATTATGGTAATGCTAAGATATGCAATACATATATGTGTATAACAGTTTTGTCTGTATTGTACGAAATTGTTGCGGTTTCGAAATTTGTGTGGGATGTTTGTTGCTTTGTGGTCATGGGGAAAGCTATACACGAAAGAAACGAGATATGCAGTTTTCGTAAAACGATTATCGCTTCTTTGGAATTATTATGGTCATGTTTGAAATGTTGCTCACATCATACAATGGTTAGTTGATAAAATACAGGTTGTGGTTTAGATGAAAAAATTACGTGGATATGATGAAGCAAAGGTTTTCATAAAGGGAAATCACCAGTTTAAGAAAGGAAACTCGTTTATATAGAAGTTTGAAACCATGTATGTGATTGGTTTCTCTATATATGCTGAGACTCTGTTCTAGCAGACTTATATTTATGATCCTTATTCGTATATGACACAGTTATTCTTTTCTTGGAATAATCAGTTTGGCATAGGTTATATATTTACCATTTCTGCATTTTAAATATATAATCGGAAAACTGTCACACATTTTTACATAATTTGTTCGGTTACCTCAAGGTCCGATACATCATCAGTGTAGTATAATAGCTGTTGTGATTCCTTAGTGCCTCATCTTTCAATACTGCATTGGTACAATTACTCCTATAGTAAAGATTCCTCCAATAGAGACACTAGAACTTTGGTTGATTATAGCACCACCGAAGGTTATAAAATAGTGTTGGACCAAACTCAGGCTAACTAGTTTACTGAGGTTAAAACTCTTGCAGTTGTGGTCTTGTTGTTTTTTATTTTAGCTTTGACACTCTTAACTTCCTACTCTGTTGGAACATCCATCCATGTTAATAGTTTATTTATTAGTGTGATTCGTTCATTTGAAGATTTAAGTGCTGTTTGCCAAAATATCCCTGTCATCTTTTCAATTATGCTTAATTTGGTGTTATTTCCATTGATCTGGGCATATCAGTTGAAAGATGAGTATAGAAACCTGCTAGTTCTTCTTTAAAAAATCTTTATAGATTTTTGTACAACTGACTTTACCCTGTATTGTATCGTGGGATTTAACTGTATGGTGGTTCCTTGTTTGAAAAGAGTAATGAAGCTATAATTACTGATTCCTTATATTTTCCGGCGTTTCAATTCGATCCTGGCATAATTTTTGATCGTTCGGTTTGCATATTTATCTGTTAACCTTTATAAATAACTAATGTGTAATGATTTTAGTCCACTATTCTCTTTCGTTTCTCGCCACAATGTATACTTATTCGATATCTGGTTAAGCTATACCTCTTCTCTCATATCCTCGATTGCATAATTACATCTGGTTTAGATATTTGTGCGATAGAGGAACTTTTGATAAGGTATCAAAACTCGGGTCTAGATTTGCTCAAATACTCAATAGATCAATGAATTTGCTCTGTAGGTTGTCATTGCTATACTAATCTCGGCCATTTGAATCAGGCATAGTTTGTTGAGAACTATAGGATCTTATTCAACTTAGCTATTAACGCTCGGCATTGCCATATTGATGCGAATATGTTTAGTATCAAAGTTCAAGTAATCTCGTTTGAACTCGTTCGACAGTCACTTGTATAGGTTAAATAACAGTTTTCAACGTAAATAATTTACTTTAAGCTTGAAGGAGTCACTTATAGAAAGCATCTCGCTAAAACGAGATGTCTTCTATAAGTGTGACTGTGTGAGTCATTCGATTATCACTTTGGTGTTTAATTTTCAATTCGAATTCTAATAAGTTAAACGAAACGATAATCTATCTTGATACTGTACGCAAACGATATCCGTTTTGTTACTGGAATCTGGTTTAATCCAGAATTGTACATTTTGTGTAGTAATATGAAGAAATTGATATTTCCGGTTGATCTGTAGTCATTTATTCTGCCAAATATCTCTGGACGCGTAAAATTATTAGTTGTCCTCAATAAGAAACAGGTCTAACCTAATGTTTCAGAAACTATCCTGCATTTTAGCACGCAGTCTTTTAAATCTGCTGTGAAAAACCTGCCACCCAGCCTGACTTCCCTCGTTTAGTTAGAATACCTTTCAAGTAGCTAATAATCTACAGTGTTCCACTTGTTTCCCAGATTCGAGTCTTCGTTGTTTAACTGTACAGACTTCGCTCAGATGAAACACTTAATGTTGGTATTGTTCCATGGACATTCTTCCAATTGGTTAGTAAAATGATTCCAGTAATTTGTCCGCTTTCATTATCTTCAAAGTGTTTCGAGCCCAGTGGTGCATCCCTTGGAAAGAAGAATGGCTTAGAACTTGACTTATGTCTACATTCCACAATTTCATGTTAAAACTGAGTTGTTATTCTTTTGGGACTTTACAAATCGATTTGTCTCTTGAAGTATCAAACGTTTTTTGTGATCAACTTTAAGCTAATTAATCGAACTAACACTATAAGATGACAAATCGTTATTAATTACCGATCTATGCGTAACTACTTAACGAAATTAATTATCAATCCAATTTCAAGGTTATTTGTATCCATACGATGAAGACAAACGGAATGAAACACTTACACTATCGTTATTGAAACGTTAAACTTTTTATTAAGAGTAGGATTATTATTCCAAATCACAGAGATCTTTTGTTTTAATATACAATCACACAAAAGAGATTAAGATCAACGGCATACATTAACCCTGGTGGACGAATAATTAATTAATTCAATTAGAAGTGTATTTTCGATCGTTATTTCACAATGATTTGCTTATTTATGATCATATTCAAATATATGTACATTGCACCACATACCAATAAGTCTCTGTCTCGAATCGATCAAAATCTTAAATAGCATAATAAAAAAACTAAAAATTCTCATGCTGATCATCGATATAGAGGTATAATGAACAAGATGTTACATAAGATCATTGCAGACGGTATTCATTTATATGTAGTCAGACCTAGTGAAAATAAAATTTAGATCAGTAAGACAAACGATCTAAGCACGGAAAAAAAATTCTTCCCATCGGATTATGAAAGCAGTCCGAGTTTCGACAGAGATGAGATAATAGATTACGCGGATCAATTTTACTGATCGGATATCGGTTCGACTGCATATGTAGCAGTGGAATTCGCGCGATAACATAACTGAGACGCGGAATTTATACAAAGAACAATGAAATGACACAATTTTTACTGTACATACCTGGGTGGTTGAATATTGACAATTGTGATCACGTACATACAATAGACGCGGGTGTAAATGTATAATTACTTGGTGTTACGGATATTGACATAATAGTAAATGTTTTTATATTAAAAGATGATATTGTTGTTATTGCTGTCATGCTACTTGTTTGTATAAATTTTGTAGAAAAGTGAAAGTTTAGGTATTGTATACAGTTTCGATATAAGATGAGTCAGTCGAATCGATCCGCTCGATCGTATTTCGTATGTACTCGTTCAAAATGAAAATATTTATATAATGCACTGTATTTTGACCTTTTGGCATTTACGATCAATGTACAATACGCCAACCTTATACATATTTGTCACACCCAAGCTGTATAATTCATATACATACGCAGATATGATCGCGATTTCTTACGTACTACCTTATAAAATAAATTTAATTCAGCATCCACGCTGAATTAAGAGAAAATAAATTATTTTTATGATCGAAAACAAAAGAATAACACAACAAAACAAAGAGAATATTAATCCGCTTCGATCGAAGAAAACAACGTACACGGCGATCAGTTGAAAATGAAACGCGGTTACTAAAACACGGAGTTTGATCAGTAAAAAAAATTTCTCGATCAATAAAAAAATTGTTCGTGTCTGATAAAAAGTTTTGTTTTCCGGAAAATGTGATGTGAAATTTAATTTTAGTATAATAAAAAAGTATAAAATATTATAAATTAACGATTAATTGATCGTTAGATCGTTAAATAAAAATAATCAAATTTCATTTGAAAAATCACTGGATTGGAACATAACAACAACAATAAAAAATGTAAAATGGAAAATTTTTTGTTCATAGCACATTATAAATTCTGTACTGATCTACGCCAATGATCGATCGCGATACAATAATTATTATTATATATATTTTTTTTGTTTGATTAAAATAAAATGAAAGTGAATTAAAAATATTCAGTTTGGCAATAAAATTTGAATTTAAATAATATTGTAAAAAAAAATGTGTTGCCAAATTTATTTATTTACAAAGTGCATAAATAAATGGTTTTTTAATAAGTGAAAATTATTTTGGTCGCGATCTTCAAAAGTGTTTTGTAATATTATATACAATTACATTTCGGAATTACTCAAATTGCCGGTGACCTTAAGTTGGTTAATAACGAAAACATGGTGGATTAATCATGATGTGATCTCTTTTTTTATATGGATTATACACGATTCATGTAGGTGGAGTTGGTTATATAAATGGCGTGTGTGATTTCCCGCCATTTTGTATAGTTGGATTATCCTTTTAACGGTAGCATTTTTACGTTCTTGAGACATAGTTTTGTCTTCTTTAAATTTGAACCGTGGGTTAAATACAAAAAAATTTAATATGTGGGATGTAAATGGATTGGCACAGTTCTCTTTTTTATTGATATTCGATCTCCTTGTACTGGATTTGTTGTAAAAATTAATTTCTTTAAATTTTGTTTTGGGACGAAGTTATCCACTGTGGGACGTAATTTTAAAAAAGTATTGCTTAACAGTACTTTCCCGTCCCAGGAGAGGTTTAGTTCTGATCTTTAGTTCTGATCAAGACTGGTCTCACCTTTTTGATAGATGCTCAATAATCCAATCTATGGGTACAGTTACCAATTTGTCAATACTAGTAAGTTCAGAAGTATTCACTAAATATTTTTAATAGATAGAAAATAAGTCAATAATACTTATATTGGATATACTAGGTCCCACTAATTGGAGAAGAGTCATTCATTAGAGTCTTTGTGTTTAATATAGAACATAAAATGTGGGACGTAAATTGGTTTTCTTTGTATTACTTTCTTTGAATATTTGTGGAACATAATTTAAAACCAACATTAATTGTAGCACATAGGATAAGTTGGTTTTAGTTAGAAATATTTTTAAGATACCATCTTTAAATTAAATTGTGGAACATAATTTTAATAGAAATATTCTGTCTTTATATCTCTTAAATAAGATTTATATATGTTAAGAAATATAATTTTAGAGATATAAAATTATGTTCCACAATTGAACGTAGTATCTATTGCATTTTAATCTTTCTAAAGACTTGCTTGTAACTTATTTGTGATAGCTGGTTTGTTTGAGCTCTACTCCTTGTGTGATTCCTCATCCATCTTTAATAAACTCATGTGCCTTTTTTCTATTATTCAACTATCGGAATAACAATCGAAAGGTTTGAAAAGATGTCAATTTTAATGGAATGATATGGAATAATATATAATACTATTCATAAACTAGTCGTTAACGTATCAACTAGTTTGACAGAATAAAGAAGGGAACAAAGACTTAAGCTGTTTTCGAAACGAACACTTATTTGTGTAACCTAAATTGCAAAACATTCTTGCAAAATATTCCAAATTGGGTGATATATTTTTTTGAAAATTATTACTGTCAAAATATAGCTTCTGTGTCATTAAATTGATTAAGAAAGATAAAAGAGATCGAATTACTCAAAAACATTTGTTTCAAATATGTTAATTCGAACTGCGAGGGAATTGGAACTGTGAACCCAGAACAGACAGTTAAGACAAAACACAACAAAGAATCTTCTTCTCTCCCATGGAGGGGAACATACCCAGATCAATTTTTTGTGTGTGAGATACCCAATGAGTCAATTTTCTTGCCATTTTGATAGAAACATAATATGTATACTGTTTTATAGGTTATAATTAAAATCATAAGTGACATGTGGAATGTAATTTATTTTTCTTGGAACTGTAGTCTCTTTAATTCCTCGATTGTGGAACATAATATAAAATCTGAATTAAGCATGGGATATATTCAACAAATGGTTAATTATAAATATTTGAGTAGAAGTTTAATATACCATTCTTAAAATGTAGCAATCAACTGTGGAACATAATTTTGAATTTAAACGTACAAATAAATTTTGTTTTCACTTTTGTGAATAATTTATAAAGAAAACTAAAAGATTGATTTGTGAACCTTCGAAAAGTATTTTGTTGTCGATTTTCAAAATATACGCAACAATAATATATTGGCAATACTGTTTCGGGGTCATTCGTGTCCCACTCAATCTATATACACAATTAATTTATAATTTAATTAAACGCTGTTGTCATCATGCTTAGTTTGAAATATATATAATTGTCTTTATTCTTTGGTGTGAGAAACTTGATATGATGACCTTGATTTAAAGTCCCCATATATACCTCTTCCGGGGAATGATACACTATGACGATATGAATTAATTAAATATTCAAACAAAAAATATGAATAATTAAGATTTGAATAGATTATTAAGTTCTTACTGTTTCGTGATGTGTCTGACCGTTAGGATAAAATTCCGTCAAGACACTAAGATCGATACAATTTGTGGTCCGGTAAAGATGTGATCAAGAAAAAGGTCAATGTAGCTGTTTTCAAAATGTGATTAGTGTTAGTCTTTAATTTAAGATGGGTGGTTCATTGGCCGACTATATTCTATGTCAGCTATAAGAACTCTGTATTATGTGATGATATACGTAAATCGAACATATATACCCGTTCATTTGGCTTGGAATCACATAATTCGACTGGAAGTATTTATTTTATTTGTTTGTTTTAATTTTTGCAATATTTGGGAGCTCAAGGTACTCCCAGTACTCTCTTGTTTCGCATATTTACGTCATAACTTCCACCATTATATTAAAAGAACGTATGGGTATAGGTCCGATTTAAATAGAACTATCCGCAAAAATACCACCATGCCAGCCTATAGTACTGACATGGAAGATGGGTCGCCCATGAATTCTGGAATCAAACAAGGAGTCATAGATGTGATCAATTGGTGAAAAATCTGTTTGTACCCCTATTGGGATTTGCACCTAGTGCCTTCCACTCCAACTGCTGCAGTTTTCACCGCTGTTTCTTTGGTCGGCATTTATTTTATTTCATATTTGATTATTTTATTTGTTTATCAATTTTGCCATCAACCTCCTTCAAATAAGTATTTTATCAAAATTGACATCGCCAGTCACTACTTTTCATATTTTTGTGATAGCATATACGAATACTATTCGCTTGATCTGTTGAGGCTATCCTTGAATCGGCCTTATTTTGTTATCTTCGTATGATGTGAAATGCTGCTGAGATGAAACGCATCACCAGAACTAGAAACTGGTGATGAGACACAATGATAACGTCTGGAGTATTACTGGAGTGAGTAATCTCGTTGTTCCTTGAATGTTCTACTTAAATTCATCTATGATGTTTGGTCGAGCTCTCCAGTAATAATTCCGTTCGAGCTGCAGTTTTCTTCAAATAAAAGAACTCACGTGTCTTCTTAAGCGCCTTCATACGTTTTACATCGAGCAATTGTAGCCATTACTTACTGGTGGCACCATCTTTTATTGAATAGGGGAAACCTATTTGTATATACGCACTATTATTCGGTTTACAATTAGAAGGTAAATAAGGAGGTTCTTGCTAGGAGGGCTTAACGAATTATGGCGAAATAAAGCTGTGTCCAAACACTGGAAAGTGAATAGTGGATATAGCTTTTCAAGAATTACTCTTTTGGAGAAGGAAATTATCCGTGATTACAAAGAAGGATTCCGTCCAAATGATTTAAGATTTTTTCAAATTCTTTCCAAGTATTATAAAACATCTCGTGATATACACTAGTCGTTCCTAGATTTCAGTCAAGCGTATTTCTCGATCAATCGAGACTGACTATGACATGCGCTTGGATATTTAGGAATACCAAACACATCTGTGTAAAATGACAATAACGCAGTCACAATGCTGTGCCAAAGTTGAGAACAGGCTATCTTTTGCAATGAGTTCTGGCGTTGGACAAGGAGATGCGCTGTTCCCGATTCTTTGTAATCTCATGTGATATATGATATCTATGTGATAAGATTAAGTAAAACAGTAGTCAGCTTCCGTTGGTCTCAAAATCAACCGAATCCAAAACCAAATATATGAACTCTGGATCTCTCATTACTCACAATAATAGTGTGGGAGAGAATATCGTTTGCCATATTGCAAAAAATGAAGTATGCTGACGTCGCGTGCTGATCCGGTTCTCCAGAGAGAGAGAGAGAGAGAGAGAGTCTCCTTTCGGTAGCCCAAGAGCGAGTTAGATAACGATGGCTCCACGAAGTAGAGAGCGATCTAGCATGTTCTAATTGTGTACAACAATATGATATATTTTTGACTCAATGGCCTCTAAAAACTGTTAAAAATAACACAACTATTTAACTACCTGTTTAAGGCTTCACCTGGTTATCTGTAACAACTGAACGCTTCGGTCTTATATTATATTGAAAAGTATCACTCATCTGGTGAATAAAAATTATCGATTCGAATCAAATCGATAACCGATATCTTAAAGTTACATTAAGTTAATGGAGCGATAGTGTTAAATGAAGTCATAAGATTTACCTATTTTGGATCTCATTACTTATAATGATAACATTGCAAAACCCGTTAGTATTATATACTTATAGTTTGTGTTGTCTCGGAATAATGTTACCTCAAACCATAAACATATGTTAGAAATTCCTACTAAATCCACTCGTTACATTCACACACCATACTAGTAATGTACGAGATTAGAATTACAAGAACAACAACAAAATTAATTTACCGGAAAACCAATCATTTCCATACATGAAATTATGAACAAAACAAAAAATTGTATTTTGAACGCAAAGTGGATGCCAACACATCATCACAGACAGGTTGAAAACTCATTTCGAAAACTAAATTACTTTAATTTCGATCAAATCTATTTAATTAAAAAAACGAAATTATATAAAATGTATTTATGTAAATTATTTTTGTTAATATTTTCCCATTGTTTCCAACAAATTTGTTTACATTTCTAATTATTTGGTGTTGTTTCACTTTCTAAATCGTTCACTTGCACTTAGCGTAACTAACGTATAGTGTGTATAGGGCTCACTGTATATATATATATACAATATATACAGTGAAACCGAAAGTGTGGTAAACAAAATGTCAAACTATACAAAGGTTGCGGTGTATGTGTGCCAAATTCTTGAACACCGAAAAACCTTCAGACTCAAGAATATAATTTACAATCGTTCCAAGTTTTATTGAAACGAGCTGTGAGTGGAAGGTCAGTAGATCACACACAATTTATATAGTTTGATGATTTAATGCTTCAATCTTGTATGTGTGTGTGTATACAGCATAGTGTAACATAAATACCATCATATGGTACCGATTACGATTTTGGCACGTCTTATAAATTATATGTACGCGATTTATTATCGTTGTAACATTTCTATTTTAGGATTTGTCTTATTATTTTTTCTTAAGAATTGAACGTTCACCTGACCTTGGTGTGATTTTTATTAATCGCGAATACAAAAGAACTTTTAACATTATTTCTTGCTTGTTTGTGTTAATGTTGTTTGTACAGTAGCTTGACTATAAGAGTGCACTATAAATAAGGATTTCTTCCTCGTATACTGGGGCGGAGAAAGTGCCCTGTGAGGGCATCCATGTTTCGTAAATATTTCGAACGAAACATAAGACCTATATAGAATACCACCACAGTATTCAGAGTTTGTCGTAGGAGGCGATTAAATCTGGTTGGATCGCTGGGCTGACGACCCGCATCCTTAAAAACAACAAATGTTAACAAACGAAAAAAAATCGAGTACCGCTAAAACAACAATGCCCCCCGCTTAAGTACCCGGAAACGAGATCAGAGATCTTTGAAGGGGGAGCCGCCTTTCGGTAGCCGAAGATGTCGCTGTCGGCGTCGATGGCTCAGATGGAGTCAGATTGTTGACACGGTATGGGCCAACAATGGGCTGTAAAACTCGTAAAAAAAAATTATTGTGGCCGATATGCAGAGTGGGCCATTTGATAAACCTTTTATCTACTTTTCGGGATAGATCCCGTGTATGGATAAAAAACAATATGGTTCATACGTCCACTAGTGTCTATAGTTTATACAAACCTGCATACGTACATCAAAATTTATGATGACTTTTTCCACTGAAATCGGGTCCTCATTGGCACGAATTTTGTCTTTGAGGGGTTGAATTGTTTGTGGATGATTAGAATACACCCTACCTTTCAAATAACTCTACAAAACATGACCAAGTGTTGTTAAATTGCCAAGGAACTTCACAATATCTTGAAATTATGTGATCAGCAAATTTTGTTGATAATAAATCGATTGTTGCGATTTGTGTGGCATGTCGCTCCGTTTTATTGAACCAATCGTCGTTGACATGCAATTCATTTAATTTGGACCACAAAAAACAGTTCCGTGAATTTCGTTCTCCAAATTCGACAATTTTGCTTATTGACATACCCATCAAGATGAAAATGAGCTAAACATTATTTCATTCGGATTACAACTTGAAGGATGGCACCCCACTCCTCATTGGACGCTATATTGAGGTTCAGTTTTCTGCCCTTTGATTCTTGAGTTTAGTTTAGTTCGTCTAAAAAACGTTCAGTTGGATTTGTTCAACTTAGATGACCACTTCATGGTCTCGAGCCCAACATCATCCATGAAATGCCGAATGGTTCGAGTTGTGTGATACCGAGCATTGTCATGCATCAATATAATATCTACTTCTATATATCTTACTGTTCATTGACTAACAGCTACATCTAGAACTTGTCTTGGCTTCTGTTTTGGAATCGACGTCATTGAGATGGAGATTTCGCAGTGTAGTTAGGGCGATAAATAGATCGAATCACCTTCTGTAGATTCTTTGCGTCCTTCTTGGGCACTTGGTTATGTTTTGTGGTTACTTTTGCGTCTTTCTTGGAAAAGTCGATTAGTTCCTCGGGAGTTCAAATAATGCAAACACTATTTTCGAAAGACATCATCACAAACCAATGTCTTTGAGTTGTTGAATTGTTTGGGGATTATAAGCAAGTGTATGTCTGAAATACAATACCTTTCAAGAACTCTCAAAAAATAGTTAAGTGGTGTTAAATTTGGGCTTTTGGTGGTCGAGGAACTTCACAATTTCTTTGAAATTATGTAACCAGCTAATATTGTTGACAATAAATGAACTGTTGCGATTTGTGTGGCATGTCGCTCCGTCTTGTTGAAACCAACGGTCGTTGCCACGCAATTCATTTAATTTTGGCCACAGAAACTCAGTTATCATGTTACGTAACGTTCTTCATCACTGTAAGTGCGCTTTCCTCTCGTTTTCAAGGAAAAACAACTCTTATCTTGCCACTAGGTCATACTCCAAACCAAACATAAAGTATGAAGTTCTGCTTCGCGAAATCGACAATTTTGCTAATTAAGATGAAAATGAGTTTCATTGCTTAACATGATTTCATGAGAGAGTCTGGTGGCCTGAGTTTTTTTGGTTGTTATGAATTATCAACATGCAAAATACGTCGTAATGAAGTTCGTGAAACTTGAAGGATAGCACTAACTCCTCATCCAACGCAAGCTTCAGGTTCGGATTTCTGGCTTGGATCTTTCGTTTTAGGTCGTCCCATAAATGTTCAATTGGATTCATGTCTGGACTGATGGCTAACCACTTCATTGTCTCAACATCATCCATGTCATGCATCAATATGATGTCAACCTCACCAGACCTCCACCAGGTGTAAAATCAATATCTGTACGAGACTGTTTCAACAAAACAGCACTATAAAAATCGCTCTCCTGAACTGCGGGTGACTCGGCCTCCTATATCACTACCATCGAGACGTTTTTTGTACTCGTCGGTGAATAGAACGAATCTCCATTCCTCGTTGCTCCAAATGATGTGTTCTCCAGAAAATTCGAGGTGCTCTTTGAGGTTAAGCACTTTGTTCTTTCTGTCCATTGACAACAGCTTCATCTCGATCTTGTCATTGCTTCTTCTGCACAACGAAACCATTGAGATGGAGATTTCGAAGTGAAGTAAGGACGTTAATCGATTGAAAAACCTTCTGGATAGCGACTTTTCGTTGATTGTGTCCTTCTTGAAATAAAGCAACAACTATTTGTGTGGCTTTTTTCTAACGTACTATCCATAATTTTGAAAAAACAATGAATGAAACTGGTAGAGATTGGTTCAGGTCAACTTCCGTTTAGTGACTGATGGCTAATATCGGTAAACATGAGTCGAGTTGATTTAGTTCCTAGGGAATGTAGAATACATTCAAACACTTTTTTCTAAAGACATCGTGACAAACCAATGTCGCATATGTGTAACTCTAAGTATACGCATGGTGACGTTATCTTCAAACTGCTTTGCACATTACATCACATATAATTACGAATAACTTCTTATAAATTACATAGTAACCGGTATCACACTGCAACACACCGTCATGGTGAAAGTGGAATATTTCGTATATGTAATGCTGAAACACAAAATTAGATTGCCACACATACAGAGTCCATATTAGATGGATCATATACATAAGGTTTTCGGTTTAATGAGTTCATTTCCCAGTCATAAACCAAACCAATTATTTGTATGCATAACACTTTGACCGTCAGTATATACACGCGGTGGTTCTGTTCCGATTTCCAATAAATATATCGTTTGCTTGTTAATTACATATAGAGATCGTTGAGTTAGCGGCCCCATGTTAATCGCGCATTCTTGTAACGATAATGCGCTATATATAACGTGTGTAATCGATGGCATATGGAAATGACATCACACATTGTCTTGTCTGTTTTGTATACTTGTGTATTATATGACATATTGTGAGTGGGATTTTGATTAAATTTTTGTTTATTTTGATGTATCAGCCCACAAAATTTGATATACTATACTACAGGGCGTTCAACAAAGACGCGCGGATAAATTCGCGAAATTCTTGTGAACTTCGTCAATGTCATGCCACGATATGCGTTCTTTAATTTAATTAAAAATGTATTCATTATATAGACGCGATATTGTGTATACATGCATGAACTGTAAATTACTGTTCGAGACATTAGATGTTATAGGAAGGGACGGGAGGGGTTTTCATTACAACAAAGATGCTTAAACTAATTAAATTCTATTAAAATAAATTAATTTTAATTATACTGTTATGAGAGTTGGAATTAATTTTTTTTTGTGTTTAATTAAAATAAAAGTGTATTCGGTTGCATGCGATTAACTAACGGACGTCTTGTAATTCGAGATGTTTTATGTACTGTATGTATGTTTATGTACTCATATGCAGATGGATGTAGTTATGATCTCTTTTTATTGTTATCATAAGAGGAGGGTGTAGTTGGCACTAGGCCCTCCTTTTATTAGCTTTGGGATAGAAAGCTAAGTGAGTACCAGAAGCTCCTTGGTTCTATATTGAAAAAGGGAGAAATTAATCGCTTACCTCTATGCGTTCTTGTCTAGTGACTCCGCAGAAATATTTCGACCTAACGAATGGCTATACTTTATTGGATTTAACACTTCAGTTCTTGGCCACCATACTATCATTTGATGGGCACAGAAAGCATCTATGATTTCATTATAGTCGCTGGTGATATGGAAGTTTTCTTTTGTGTTATTCATCACTCAGGTTCAATTGGCCCATTGTGACATCCCACTTTAACTTGACGTTCGGCTATAGGTCCGATTTTACAATGAAACCATCTGTACATTGCATAGCTCTATGGCAGCCTATAATAACTGACATGGAAGATGGGACGGTTGTCCATGTATTCTAAACTCAACAGGGGTTTCAGATGTGAAATCGATCGCACCGCCCAAACGATCGATGGTAAAAAATGCCTTTTGCATATTGCTATAGCTTTAACCATTGCGCCACCTGGGCGATTAAAAGTTAGTTTCTGTTCTAGAATTACTTCTTCATACTTGTGAAAGGTTTAAACTATGTCCTTCATGTATAATTATAAAAAGATGATCCACATAGTCTTGGCTATCCATAGTTGCTCAGTCTAGTTAACAGCATCTTCACAAACACCTCAAGTCGAACTGCCTTGTACTATAGTGATTATAAGGTTCTCGAAATTCTTAATCACCTGTTAGATCTCTCATTCAAACATTACATTGGCTGGTGTTCCTCCCAATGCATCGTGTTCTACACTACGATACTCCATCAAAAATAATGATAGTCGTTCATTCCAGTTTCTTTGATCAGAATCCACCATTTTCGACAGATGTGCTTCCACATTTCGGAGGACCTCTCCACCATGCCATCGAACTACGGATTCATAGAAGTCATCCGAGTTTCCTAACGTTGAGTGTTCTGCAGATTGTAGTGATTAGTTGTGATTTGATGTTTGCGCCTTGACCCGTGTGTACCTCCAATGGAACTCCTTATCTGCTGACCCACTCATTTATCAAAGTTCTGGCTAATGTTACTGCTTCTGGATTGGTAGTGTGTGAGCTTTACGCCACTTCGTGTAGTAGTCCATTACAACGATGTTAAACTAACTGCCTTTGGTTGTCTTTGGAAGCGGTCTTGCTATATCAGTAGCTATCCGTTCCATTGGTGATTTCACGGTGTATTGCAGCACTTCTACTTGTGTTCTGGTTCATGCTACTCAGATGTAATAGTGTCGTCACCAATGCTTCACGTCTACCCGGAATCCAATAAAATCGTTAACTTACTTTGGCAAGTGTGTTGTCTCCGTTTTCGATTAGCGGCCTTGCATTTCTTTTTCACGATACCATTATCCAAATATAGCGAGTACCACTGAGCCCATTGGCATTTAATCTCCGTACTCGATGGTGCTACTGCGTTCCATCATGGTTTTTTTATTTTTCTCCTTCCAGGTGATTATCCAACTCAAAGCTGGATCTTCAATTGTTCTTTTTAACCTCTTCTTGGCTCCATATTGCGGTGATGTTGTAGTTTATTTTTCTGGCTTCCATTATTCTCATTTCGTTGATTCACGTGTTACTTCTGAGGAACGCTTCCATCTTTCTCCTTAGAGTAACCTGGCCAACTTCTTCGGAACTTACCAATCAGCTCCGTTTTTCTACCAGAGGTTCGTTAATTGTCCTTTCACTTTTAAACCTTGCAGCACTCACAATTGGTCGTGGTTCATTTTGGACTCCTTTCTGCTGGCTGATGACTGACTCTGCTGGTTTACAGTTTCGTGAATGGTACCCCAGCTTCCCACGTCTCCAACATCTTCTGGAATTTGGTCTCTCCCTTTGCGCTTTTTTTTAGCTCCTCTTCCTAATTTTCTTGAGACTCCACGGTGCTGTCCTTTCACTTCTGATACCAACTTCTGATTAAGACTCGCCTCGGTTGGTGACCGTATTATTGACGGGTCAGTGTTAAGTCAAATTTTCACATAGTAAATTGTGAAAGATTAGTAATTGGTCTCTCAATCATAGAAACGGGACTGTATTTAAAGCCGTCACATTGGACTTACCAGTTTTATAGAGAAACTGGTTCTATAGGGTTGATTTATGGACAGAAGTCACTTCTAATATGCGGCAACACCTACTCCTTGAAGAGAAATGTTGTAACGCTAATTGGTCTATATGCCTTATGGTTGGGTATCAGTCCTTCTCTCGCGCTTTGGTATAAATAATACAACTACTTTTCCCTCCTTGCAGAGGATACATTTAAAGGTATAATGGGTCTAAAGATATGAACTAGTTCAGGACGAATCTCGTCTTTACCCGGTTGCAGGAAAGTGGGAAAAATACCATTTTCCCTATGAGATTTGGTTCGTACAGGTTCAAAGTCTACTAAGTAGTTTTATGTCGTCTGATTGATGCGAAGTAATTGAAGAGACTGGAAAGAGGATCTGAAGGAGTATTCTATATTTGTATAGTCCTTTGGGAGTATTTATTGATGCCGGACTACTGTGGATAGTTTTGCTTTGATCAAATTAATTTTAGGTTAAATATCGCTAAGGACTCCTTATAATTACCCGAATCCTTGATGTGCTTGACCCTCTTGAGTTATATATTTTTTTTATATTGAGTCGTGAAACTGTCCTTTCCTTGAAAGGCTCGGAGCAATTTTTCTGTGTATGACTTGATCATTTAAGCAATTGCCTTTACCGCGACAATTTTTTCAAAGTGTGCGGACAGATATTAGCGATAGGGAGCCAGACCCAAAGTATACGGTAGATGAGGAAGCAATCCGAAATTCTCGACCAATTTAGCCATCATAGTCAGTGACTATGATACGGTGATCAAAAAGTCTTTTATGTTTTGTATTTGGGCCGATTTTTTCCTACCTCAAACGCACCAATTGCAAACAGTACAATGAAATTGTTAGCATAATGATCATTCTTGAACTTTATGTCAGAAACAGAGTTCAACGTAAGTATAAAGGTAGAGTAATGAGGGATCAGACAAGGTTTTGCTTATAAAATGCTTCTAGCAGTACACCATTTGGTCACCTCAAAGAGGAAGGTATAGACAAGATAGGAACAACCTAAAAAGAAATATGATAGCAGAACTGAAAGAACTCTGTAAATTGTCAAGTAGACAACCTATGCTTCTAAAACCTAAATAAGTTTATCCTCGAAACGATACTTTCACTATAACATTAAAATTATGTTTTTGGAGTACGCCAACCCTACAATTACTCGCCGCTATTTACCTTACATATTTTGACATTTACAAAACATAATATGATCGTATCTCGTCTAATGAACAGTGAATACAAAATTATAGTCTACTATTGCTACATGCGCGGCTGACACCGTGAGAAAACCACCGATGCCCACCTTTTCAACAGATATCAACATTGCATAGCGAATATATTATTGTATGCCCCAACGAACAATAGACGTGTGTGTAAATGTTACAAAATCTGCACAACCATTGTTAAAATGTGTAATATTGCTGACAACTTCGTCGACTGTATGTATATGATTAATAAAAACTATTAACTTGTTTGCCTTGCACTGTTGCTATACATGTATGTTGTATCAATGTACGTTGTACCTCAATATCGACATCATATGTTCGTCCACCATTTTGGTATAATTTATAAAGTTAAAACGAAACGATCAAGTAAATCGATCGATCGATCGAACAGTGGCGTCATACTCATAATACTATTCGCAATGCGCGATCATCGATCGCATCGTCAGGAACTAAACTTTCATTTATTTCCGAAATTTGCATGACTGATCGATGTGTATAATGAAGCGCGCTTAATCGCGTAATTATAAAAAAAATTAATTTAACGGTAGTTTATAGGTGTTGATCGCGATTTATTATCTTATATTGTAATCGATCATTGGCTTAGTGAATAATCTGCGATATCTTATCGGTGATTTGTGAATAAATTATTACTTTGTTTATGTGTACAGCGATCGCGAGATAATCGACATAATATAATTATTCGGTTACAAAACATGAGGATAGGGGATGGGATAGATGACGATCGGAGGTTAGTTGCGCAATCCAAGCAGAATGTTGTCCAACATGTCAACAGTACCGCGTAAACGTCGTCCAAGGGCGGCAGGTGAAGGTATATAGTTATTATATGTTATTCACTGTGCGGTGTGTGTTCAATTGTTTGTGGTGATCGTTTTATATAAAAATGGACGTATCCGAGTGTGGGAAGATGTTTAATATTATATATACGTGTGTGATGGGTATAGAAAGTAGTATTTCCGTATCGAGATATGTTAATTGTTCGATCATGATCCAATCAGATTACCAAAATAGTGTATTGTTACGCGATCATAGTATAATGTGATGAGATGGATGGTGTGAAAACTAGCATTGTGTAACAAATCGGTTGTTAAAACCTGAACTCAAATGTAGATGTACCAAGTGGCTGTAATGATCCTTAGAGGTTCGCTAAGGTGTAGAGAATTCCTATGAAGGATCGCGTACAAATTAATACCTAGTAGGAGAACTAGCCTAATACGTTATACAAAGAAGTGCGTCATAAAAAAAGAGGATCATGCCTGAACGCTTAACGCGAATGTATTCATAACTCATACTGAACCTTATGTTTCCTACAAAAGCAATATACCACGAGACAACCGAACTGATGATCTAGAATTAACTGATGATCTAGAATCGCTGGAACTGTCAACATTAGGCTATTTATTAATGGGGGAAAAAAATACATCCAAATGCCCCGAAAAATTACTCATCTCGATAGAGGGTGGTGCAGAACATGCGGTCGCAGCTTTTAAAAAACCATCGATAAAGGATGTCACTGCGGACTCAAAATATTCGTTATAACAGTTCTAGTAATTTTTTGAAAGGTTTAAGTTAACCTTAGGTTGATTAATTTGTTTCACAAACGACATCTAAACGGTAACTATAACTATAGAAAATTTTGTAAAACTATTGATTTATTTACTGGGGACGTCCCAACCCATAAAAATATCTCATGCCGGGCAGTTAATTTTTGACTCAAAGTTGTATCTTACTAGGGCTATTTAATAAGTCAATGTCTGTAAAAGAGATGTATGTGTGCCGTCTATACTCGATTATGTCGTTCGTTATCGATAAGTTCAGCCCCATCACAGCTTCTTGGATCAGAAGCATGTGGAATATACGGCATGGCGCTGTACTGCGAGGCTGGTTACAATTGGTTCTATTTTTGTTAGAATCACAGTCTGGAGTCCCAAATTTATTTAGCGGATTTCAATATCTACAGTTAAAACTGTGTGATTGCTTTGTCAACTAGAGGTTGAAACACGTAGTTTTGATCGTGTCAACTTTTTGTCATAATTGAGTCAACGTTGCACAACACTGCACAAACCGAACTATCGATATAAACATAATCAACCCAATAGCAAAAAGTCGTCAGTAATTATCGAACGACGTAATGTTTATTGTTATCTGATAACAGAAATTAGAAAGTTGCGGTGTCAACACATAAATAATACGTTTGATATCTTCCTCATTGCGAATATACTTAATCGTTCGGCGAATCACCACAACACACTGAATATGACCCAAATTCACAATCACGTATAACATACCCCTTCGTTTCTATAAAGGTTTGCTTTTTTGTTTGATATACAGTCTCAGTATCATCCACCTCGATATTATATTTGCCGGATCGCAATGGAACAATTGTGCCCGATGATGGCCAAAATTTGGCCGAGCCATTATACCAGAATACAATAACTGCACCTAGTCGTAATAATCGTAGTCGAAACAATGTAAAATGTGATAATATAAATAGTAAAACAAACGATAAGGGGCTATCGACGTGTCGAATCGTTAACGAGGACGACCTCGATGATAAGACGGGTGATCGACCAATCGAATCCCAACTTATATCGTGCTTTATGGGTATCAAACATATTATTTATATTTATAACGATACAAATAGATGTGAACTAATTATTTATTTTATATTTAGACGATTCGGATCATCATTACGAATCTCTCTACTCAATGGGATATGCCATTGATAAGAAACCCGGAAGCAAATTGGATACAAATAGAAACGGTTCCGGGGACATTGCCAATCAAGTTGACGATGACGATGAAGAATTCGAGCTTATTGGAACACCAGCAACAGCAGCAAATACACGTGATGATAGTATATGTTCGACACTAGTTGCGACAACAGATGATGAGAGGCGCACAATTGGCACTCGAACGCCGAACGAGTATGATTCTGATTCGTTTGCCAGCGATGGTGAACCAGACGATGAAATAAATAAAAAGGTGAGTCAAATCGATTGTGTTATCGCTTAATTAATGAAATTGATTAAATTTTGTGTTTTAGAACAATGTAAACATTGATATCATAAACACGAAGCTACCCGATCCACCGCCATCGCAAGCATACGCTCTACTACAAAAATTAAAAAATTTTGGTTCGCTCTCTGAAATATCGAAAAGTTTTTCGCGAATTGGTAAGAAAACGCTTCGCTCGACCTCATCGAATTCAACCAATAAAATTCCTACAACGCCACAGTCGCCCGAATCGACGCATAAAGGAACGAGGAAGTCAACGGGCTCCATTCTATCTAACGAATCGTACGAAAATACAGCATTTCATTCACCACGCGCATCACAAATAGACGTACCAGTGCCGTTGGAGAGTCCCAGTGTCGAAAAAACTTCACCCATAATACAAAGTGTCGACACTAATCGTATTTTGTCGCAGAAAAAAACGAAAAAACCGAAAAAAATGTTTAGGCCCAAATCGAAAGTCACATCCATGATTGCACCAGATTCGGGTGCCAACACAAACAGTGTTACAACTCCGACGAATAATTATAGTCCGTTTAGTAGCCGAAGTACGTTCTATATATCGGATTCGGTTGATCTCGACTCGGGAATTTACCCTGGTTCCGCTGATGCCATATCAACTCCACAATCGACCGATGAAAGTACAACCTCACTCGTGAACTCATCCCAATTGGATGCAAATAACAGTAGTTCGAATCAGTTGATCGATTTTACAACGAATAAGGTGGTGGCACCACCGCGTCGTAAACATAAAGTGTTGCCAGATCGACGCAATACTGTGATCGGCGGAATGAGGCCCAATAATCCACCACCACCGCCACCAGTGTGTACGAACGTAAACAAGACGAAACGAGTGGGAAGTATATGGTACGACGAGTGCGGAGTTTTTAAGAAGGACCCGCCCATCGAACAGAGTAACGGAGTAATAAAAGATGGCAGAAATGAGAATTCGACGACAAGTTGGTATGCAGATGCTGGCCTCTATCAAACAAGTGGTGATTCAGTGGCAAGCTCGAGTGGAAGTTCGGGTGTGTCGACGGGTGGAGAAGGTGGTCCCGGCGATGATAATCCTCATTCAATGTTTTCGGATGAGCCACTATATCAAATTTATAGTCGAGCCCGATTGGAATCGATCAATCAAGATATCGCCGAACACGAACAATACGATGGAGGTTACGAAGAGGTTGGCCGAACTAATAATCTCGATCAATCGACAAATCACAAGGAGGACAGTATTAAAAAACATCAACGCCCTTCTGCATTGCAACTGATTGAACCTAAATTAGGGTCTCGAACTTTGTGGAGTCAAGTGCATGAAGTAATCAATTCCGGTATAGTACAAACCCTAACAAAACGTGAACGCAATCTACAAGAGGCTAAATTCGAGATACTGACGTCAGAAGCCTCATATTTAAAATCACTAAATCTGTTGCGCAATCATTTCATGGATCATCCGGCATTTCGAGACCAGAATATTTTAAGCAGCACCGATCGTAAATACCTATTTTCACGTATAGTTCCTGTGCTCGAATGTTCCAAACGTTTACTTTCCGATCTCGAATCATGTTGGCAGGACAACATTATGTTGATTGGGCTACCAAAGTCGATACTAAAGAATGCGGAAAAACATTTTCATGACTACGTCAAATATTGTGAGAATCAAGGAAGGCTTGATCGAGTTCTTAAAAAGTTGAAAGGACAGAAAGGTGCGTTTAGTCAGATATTAGAAAGTCTGGAGAATAATTCCATATGCTATGGCTTGACTTTGCATTCATTTTTAATGTTGCCCATGCAACGGGTCACAAGGTTTCCGCTACTGGTCGATGCCGTCATGAGTAAACTAAAGATTGATGACGAGGAATTCGATGACTGGAAAATAGTGTTTGCGACACTTCGTAAGGTAAGTGTAAATAATTTCGGGTTGATTAAGCCACCATCTATAAATATAATTTTGGTTTCCAGATCGTCAAACAATGCAATGAGGCGGCCAATCGAAGTGAACAGGCCTACGAATTGGAAAAAATTTCGCGTGAAATTGAATTCCCTCCAACCATTACACCAAAACCTATTGTGCCGATCGGGACTGGAGTTCGACACCGTGTGCTAGTACGTCGAGGCGAACTAACCGTGTGGAAGAATGACGATGGCAAAATAACGTTTAGTAAAAAGCTAACCAAACTGCAAAAGGAGACGACGAAAATTTATGCGTTCCTCTTCACCGATCTACTCGTTTTGGCGAAGAAAAAGAGTGACGACAAATATCTAGTAACTGATTACTGTGAACGATCCATGTTGACACTATCATCGGGTGATCAATTACCACAGTATTTGACCAAAGATCATATGTTGATGGGGAAGTATTGGATGCTCATGACGCTGCTGGAGAATCACGAAAAGAAAACGGTTGAAATGGTAGGTTAGCTTAGTCATAATATAATACATAAAATTAACGGGCATATCGTCTCGTCATAGATCGTTTCGTGTTCGTCTGAGACTGAACGGCTGCGATGGATGGAAGCGACAGAGCCGCCTGAGTCGGAAAATCCAGACGAAAAATTATACGAGCAATGGGATTGTCCACAAGTTATAGCCATACATCCGTACGAGGCTACACAACCCGATGAAATTTCACTCGAACTGCACGATATGGTCAATGTGCTGAGAAAAATGGCGGATGGTAATCGCTTAAAATATTTGGCCCACTCTATTTGGCTCAACTAACGAAATTATTTTACATTTTAGGTTGGTACCACGGCGAACGTGTTAAAGACGAGAAGCAAGGATGGTTTCCCGGAAACTATACAAATGAAATATCGTCACCGCATGTTCGGGCGCGCAACTTAAGGCAACGCCATCGACTGTTAGTTTTCTCGGCCACCTACCTAGAATCACAAAAAAAACTATAATGTCCGACACTATCGTTCGATGACAGTGTTAACACAAGATCATAATCTCTTTGATATATACACACATATATATCCATTTACCTAATTTTTTGTTTTAATTTTATTTCGTTCTAATCTAATTATTTAAGGTGTTGTTAAGAATGATGATTAACTTTGTTAAAAATGCAATTTACATAATATATCGATATATAATCGTAAAATTAATTTTTAAATTATATAAATTTATAATTATTATTATTATAATATATATTCTATTATAAAATATTTGTTTTGTTAATAAAATAATTAAGAAAATTATTATTTAAAATTAAATTATAATTATTTCGTGCACTGTAACATTTTAACACATCGGTTTGAGTATGAACTAGAAATGGTGAGTAAAAATAAGTTTCGGTAGATGGGTCTGAGGTAGAGATAAAGATTGAATTATAACTACAACGAATAGTTTAGTACTGAATTTATTAGGTTAAAATATTCGATACACCTATGTTTGTAGGTTTGAATAATAGATGCTGCTCAAAATAGTTATAGGTGGTATTATGCGATAATCATATTTTGAAATAATGGTTCGAATACCTGAACGACGAGAGTTGGAAGGCCAACTAGCATTGCGAATGTAGGTGGTACGGCCTGTACTTTAAATCAACCCTTGGCATCTAATGAGGTGGCCGGCCGTGTCACTTGGAATGAAGAAGAAGAGAATGAATTTCTCGGAAAACATGAAGGCTATGGAACAATGAAGTTCAATTCTAGTATTATAGAAAGCGAACACCTTTACTAATGATGTATGGTGTTTGTTAAATAGAGTAAATGGTAAACAATTGATTGTGGTGAGTGAGAACAGTGAAAAAGGTGAATAATTTCGTATAATGAGATTAAGTGATGAAGTTTCAAAGGATTCACATATCCAAGGATTCCCATATGATGAATTAAAAAGAAAATTTGAATGGGAGGCATTCCTTCGAGACAAGTCTAAATCTATCCTTCCAGGAATGTATGATGACGTGTAAGCTATAAAACGGTTAAGTTGCTGATTGAATTGAAACACAATTTTTTTAAGGTAATAACTACAGTGTGGATGAGTTGAAAAATACCCGATTAATGGAAAAAGAGCAGAATAGCAGAATGGTGCAAATTCCTAAACGGGATCGAGATCCGAATGTGAAAATAATTTGTTTCCATGAACAAAATTTGGATTCCGAAATCGATACTGCAATCGAGGGTGTGTAAAAGTTTCTTACCAAGAATGGATAACATGAAAGTATAGTTGTGGTATTTTTGGAGATACAGAGGGCTTATGATCGTGACGTACAGTGGAAATTATAACAATTTTGGCCGAATATTTGTCTTCCACGAGGAAATAAGATATCGTCAGATCTATACAATCTATGTACGAGAAAGATTCACAATATCTGAAAACCAAGTTGTTCTGCAATTTTCAGATACGTTTGTAATAATAAGTAAATGAAGATGCGCACAAAACAGAGAAAATGAGTTAACCCTACTAAGTGTGCTTACATGTGTCTAAGAATACATAACGAAAATGTATACTTAGCAAACAGGAGTAGTTTGAACAAGGGCATAGAAGACAGTACGTAGATATTCCTGGAATTGAGCACAAAGCAGTGACTTTCTGTATTTTGAACTTCAGATGATGCTTCCAAGAAAGTTTACTATCCAGAAAAATATGAAGGTGTTTTAGACGGGTTCACATGTTGACAATTATGCACTGCTTAATAATGATGAGTTAAACCTGACAAGACATTCAGATGCTTGCCATGACAGTGATCAGAAGTCACAACAGAAGGGAAAGCACACCTCCCTGAAATTTTGACTGGAATAAAGGTATCCTCAATCTCGCGTATCACAATGCCAGATACAAGCATATGCTCTTCATTTTATAAACCACTCGATAATCGATACGAATTTTGTATTATGAAAGGATCCTGTAATATCGATAAAAGTGCCCACAAGAAACTCATTATTGTACACAAATCTCTCAATCATTGTTAAGAGTTCATGAAAGGCAGTTCCACAAGATCTACCAACTTTGTAAGCATGTTACTTCCAATCATACTGAAGATTAGATCTTCTGGCCCTATGCTTCTGTTTTTTTAGTAATTTTTTAATCGTTT
Source organism: Tipula lateralis (assembly GCA_963932295.1). Taxonomy (NCBI): domain Eukaryota; kingdom Metazoa; phylum Arthropoda; class Insecta; order Diptera; family Tipulidae; genus Tipula; species Tipula lateralis. Next base: position 7,913,501 of record OZ010738.1, on the reverse strand, counting down.
TAGAAGAGATCACGGTTTGTAAGGAGCTTTTTGGTTACTGATAAGTGGACACGAAATCGCAAACGTAGTTGTGATTGCTATTGATAGTGCAGCAGCTCGCATCTCTAAAATAGAGTTGACAATAATAGAATTCAACATGTGAACACGTACAGATATTTGGGTATCTTTATTAATCGATGCATGAAATTCGGAAAGCCCATGATTATTTTCGCAGATAACTGCAAGAAACGAATAAATGTAGTTAAAAGAAGGAGCAAATCTGAGTGGGATGCTCACCGCGTGTGATTGATATGTTAAGAAAGGCTCTTATTCCCTCAAAATTGGATATGATATTGATCTGTATGGAAATGGTCCAAAAGGATCGTTTCTCAATTGATGAAAGTGGAGAATAATTGTACCATGGTATGTGATCTGAAATGATAGATTGGCCTCTTAATTACAAGAGGGAGTAAATAGAGACCATCAGAAAGGTAACTGGGAAAAATTAGCTTTGGACTGAAATGGTTGTAAGACTTTAATATTGCTAAAATAAAATTTGACGAAATCGGCCAACAGTTTTCGCAGCACTTTAATTTATACAGATCCTAGTTGGACTGATAAAGGAGTAGGTGTTCTCGGGACAATACAATGGGTACTGTCACATAGACAGATGGAAGACCAGATATGTTAGCTAAAAAGAGTATAATGAATGACTTGCTTCTGAATTATAAAAAACAATGTAAGAGAGACTACTCCTTTGACAAGCTCTTTCTATAAGGAATTCAAAGAAAGACTTACGTATGTTGAAAACATTCGGGAGAATCAGACTGAGCCATAGAAATTAACAAGAATGGTTGAAGAAACGTCGATTGAGTGAGGACAAGGATTGTAACAGTGTGGAGGATGTAGGATGGTGAGCATCTGAGATTGGTTAATAGATGAATTTCAGATCCATTTTAACGTCATTTCTTTAACGATATATTGAGGAGGTATGGAGGAAAAATGGTTCTAGTCCTGATTTGCATAGATCATATACACATAGATGGCACTATGTTACCCTATACTAGTAACACCGAAGATGGGTCAGACAATCAGTTCAGCCAAAATTTACCGTAACGAAAAATATTAACAAATGTTTAAGTTGAGGCTCCTTGAATGGCCTTGAGAAAGAGAATCCGCAAACTTTCATTTTTTCACGAATTAATCCCATGAAATGATTTGTGACACTGTCCACCCAAATACACGAGCCAGGACTTTCATATTCTAGACTATAACCAGCTGGTGCGTTAAACGAATTATCTTCTTACATAGTAGATGTCTATATGTTCATCATGCTGTTAGTTCACATAATTCCGAAAACCAGTAACGCATTTATTCTATTGAGCATCAGTAACTATAACATCTCAATCATTCAAACCCCAATCTAATCTCCAGAGATGAAACTCAGATATGGAACTATATAAATATCTCAACGTTCACTAGCTTGCCCAATTGATAAGGTTCGGAGGTCAATATTACTGTGAGCTTAGATTGTGAGCCACAGTATCATCCGGTTCAAACGCAGGTTAATGTTGCAATTATAGTGTGTTGGAAAAGGAGCTCATAGTCCAGTATCAGAGGTACATTTTTAACTGACCAGAACGTGAAATTATAGACAGTTGAAATAAGGTCAGAAAATGTGCTAATATGTACTACAACCTTACAGTTAAGACTCGGCCAATCTCTTTTGGTGCACAAAAGATTAACACAATTGATGCCAAGTTATCTAAAGGTATCCAATTTTAATTTAATGCCACTGTACTAGTGACCCCGAATGGATTAATATGGTTCGAAGGGAGATGTTGTCAATAGTAATGACGTAATCGAAGGTAATCTTTCTTCTGGATGATGGTGCTTTGTTTCAAGAAGTAGTTATCTGAACTTAATCACTTTTTAATTAAATGTCTGTACTGGTGACCCCGCAGTAAAATCCGATGAATATGATTAGAAGAGAGGTGTTGTAAATAATAGTGACGTAATTAAAGCTAAGGTTGCGTATGGATAGTGATGTTTTGTTATTTCAAGATAATAATTATTAGTAGTTATTTCAAGATAATAATTTTTCATTAAATGCCACTGAACTAGTGACCCCGTTGTAAAAGGCAACTAATTTGATTCGAAGGATGATGTTGTTAGTATTAGTGACGTAATAGAAGTTAAGCTTGTGTATGAATGATGATGCTTTGTCTTAAGAAGTAGTTATCTGAAGTTATTATTTTTTTAATTAAATGTCACTGCACTGGTGACCCCAAAGTAAAATCGTATTATTTATGATTTGAAGGGAGATGTTTGAATAGTAGTGGCGTAATAGAAGCTCAGGTTTTGTATGGATGATGATGCTTTATCTCAATTAGTAGTCATCTGGAGCTAATCACTTTTTAATAAAATGCTACTGAACTGGTGACCCCGTAGTAACATCCTATTAATACGATTCGGAGGAAATGTTGTGAACTGGTGACCCCACAGTAAAATTCAATTAATATGATTCGAGGACAGATGTTGTGAATAGTTGTAATAAGTTGTAATCTGAACGCTCAAAAAGTTGTAATCTGAAGTTATTTTCTTCATATGACAGAACTGGTGACCCCGAATGTAAAGTCGATTAATAAAACTAATTTCTTATGCAAACAGTTGTTTTTATTTTATTTTTAATATAATTTATATATAATTTTATATTATAATAATAATTAATTTTCCTTAATTAATAATATAATTATAATTATTGAATTTCTTAATTAACGAACCTCCTGCCGGCTGATACAAAAACTAACCAAAAAATAAATTCGCATACGACATTTTTGTGGAAGCATTTTATTAATCTTAAAATTATTTTAATTAAATATTAATTTATATTTATATATATATAATTAATAATTTATATAAAAAATCCTAGCACTATAAATCTTATTTAAATCGGGAAATGTAAATTTTTTTTTAAATAGTTTAATCTGGAAATCACAGAAATTATTTTAAGTGAGCATTGTCAAAAAACGGTTTGGAATCGAAAAGGTGAAGTCAAAAAGTGAAATCGTTAAATTCTAACACTTAAATTAATTAAAAATTATGAAAAAATTATATAATTTGAAGGCAGCTGTGTTTTGACTCTTTGCTGAAATTAATTTTCATCATTTTGTCGGACGGCAATACTTCGAAGTGATCTGAAATCGGTTTTAGATTCTGTAAAGTATACGGAAGAGGATTGGAGGCAACCAAATTATGTACATAAAAAGTCATAAACATGTAAATGCTTACCTCGATCGTTCGAATAGCGATGGGTCTGTATAAATTGGCTCACTTGGATCTTCGAATTCTGTTGATGTTCCGGTATTATTGTTGCGCATCGGATTGATCACCGGTATCTGACACATGCGGGATAAATTCCTAGAACCGATTGGATAGTAAATATAAATAAATTTTTTATAATATTTGCGCGGTTTAATGTACCCACCCAGTTGCAAATGTCTTGTTCAAACTTCCACTGAATATCGATAGGCCTGAGGGTCGTGACGAATCTGAATTACGGCCGGATGCATTGAATTGTGTACTCGGATTTGATATGTTTTGATGGTGTAGCGCCGATGGGCTGAACGAATTTATTGGTGAATTACGATCAAGATTGTGGTTTTTAGACATCACCGACCAGTAACGGCGGTATGCAAGACCAGCCACCAATGTGATGGTTAATAGTAGGATCATTAGTAATATGACGGCTGATATTAGGCCATGGTACTCCGAAGGTGTTAGGCATACTGTTTCTTGAGGTGCGATTATTTTTTTAGCGAACGATTCCGATTCGATCTCATCTCGAGACTCGAACACTTCAATCATTTCACGTACATGTTCTTGTATATCGAGGGCATCGTCACCACCATCTTCGGTTCCATTTTTGTTCACTTTAACGATCGGTTTCTCGCTTGTCGATGTTGTCGTCATATTGAAAAGGTCCGTTGAGTTTACAATACCCTCGATTATAATCGATTCATCTGTCGATCGTCTACGTCGACCGAATGACGGTTCTGACCGACCCGCCTGTCCTGGACAATACGCCGGTTGGCAACCTTCGCGACACGTTCTCACCGTCGCCTCGAACACCAAGAAATTGGATTCAGGTATTTTGAATGCATTAAATCTTGCCTCAAGCATGTCGCCCTCCCGTAATTTATCCAGTTCGGGGAACACATAAGGATCCACAGGACATCCATATCGATCGATTAGCTGTACACTTCGTCCAGAGTATGGGTCACGTGCTACCACATTCGTTGCAAATATATCGGTCACATGATTGTACCCGTCTTGTGCTTCAAGTCGGAATGTTAGTGGATCACCAACTGCAATTGTTGTTGTTGGACGTCCTTGATACAGAATCATGAGGCGCACCTTTGAGCTGAGTGTATTCTCCGCTGGTAGATATTCGATTGGTATTGGACTTCCCGATCTGTCAATATTGTTAAAACTATTTGAGACAAAAAACTAGTAATCCTTTAAAAAATTCTTTCCTTGGGAACGGAATTCGGGATCAAGATCCCGAGTTTTTTCCCCGATCGATCGTTGATCATCAAAAGAATTTTTTAAAGTTTTTCAAGTTCGGTTCTACGAAATTTACAAGTTAGTCTACTTAAATTAGTAAAGCGCAACAAAATACGATTACGTTGGACGATTAGTTTGGTTATCCTGAAGCATCCTAATTACAAAAGCTAAAGGATGACTAACTAACTAAATATTTACACCAATCACTCTCCAGATGGCAGGACCTAAACTACAAAATATACAGTTCAAACGTTTCAAAATTACTCACCCAGCTCCGATGTAACCGGACGTGACCACAGCTTCGCCAGGACCTCGGAATAAACACGTCAAATTAAATCGTTTATCCTTTCCGGTTTGAACATTGTCGGAGAATTGTACAACCACAATATTGGTCATTGTGTCACCATATCGTTGTGTTCCACACTCCGGATAACTTTGTGGCCCGCTGATTCGCAACACATTAACAGTGCCGCCATTTCCACGGAAGAAGCACCGATCATAGAATCCATACGAATAGATTCGGCCGATAAATCCTTCAGGCGTCCTTAACGTAAATTCCATTCCGTCTTCGTTACACGCTTGCGACACATCGAGACAGTCGTTGTCGACACCATTTCGCGCCGAACTACGTTCGTAAAAATCGTATATTCCAGTATCGAACATCATCGGATTTTGTGTATCGATTTCGCGTGTATCCCGATCACTCAACTCACAGTTAGCACCTTCCCGTTCTGTTTCATACGACAGGGCGGTGTCACGGTAATTAAAACTCTTGCAAATAAAGTCACGCGACTCAACACATTCTCGTTGACAATGTGTTAATGATGGAGCGGCGACAACACGTCGTACAAATTGGCGTCGTAGTCGTTGTCGTGTGCCAACTTGTTTAAAATTATCGTCCGTGTCGCATCGTGACATGTATGGTCGAACAGGACCGTATCCACCAAATCCGTCTCCAGTGTATGGGTTCAATGAATTATCGTAGCCAGATGGTGGATATCCGGCGCCCCCCATTGCTGGACGATGTGGTGCTGGATATCCGCGATCGTAGCCTCGATCATAATCACGATCGTAGTCTCTCACAGGATACTGCATTCCAGGATATCGATCATTGTAGTTGCGATCGTAGTAACCGGTTCCACCCGTCATTCCCATTTGATCGTAGCCTTAAAGTGAAATTAGTGAATCGTTAGTTTACTTTCTTATATTGATTTGTGATTGTGTAATGCTTACCATTGCCACTCGGGAATCGATCTCGGTTTCCATATTTGTATATATTTGTGGGATACCGATCAGTTCCAACTGGGAAACGATTTTCGGTCACCGGATATCTTGGTGCCGTTGCCGGTGGATAAGGATATCTTGGATCTGTTGGATATCGGTCTGGTGCTACTGGTGCAACTTCAGGTAATGGATATCGTCCATCGACGGGGCCAGATGGTGCTGGTGGGTAGCGTGTATCAACTCCGGTACCCGGTGCGGTAACAGCTGGTACTTTTGGGGGATATTGGGGATCGGCTATTGGGCGACGGCGGTCTGGTGGATATCGAGGATCGGGATAAAGCTCATTTTGGGTGTCAGGAAATCTACGATCAGGGTAGCCACGATCTGGATAACCGCGATCTGGATAGCCTCGATCGGGATACCCACGATCAGGATAGTTACGATCAGGAATGCCACGATCAGGATATCCCCGATCGGGATATCCACGATCTGGATAACCTCGATCTGGGTAGCCTCGATCGGGATAGCCACGATCTGGGTAGCCACGATCAGGATAGCCTCGGTCAGGATATCGAGTGCCTGGATACTTTTCACGATCGGCTGGATAGCGATTATCTACTATATCCGGATATCGTTTATCGGGAAAATCAGCTCCGGGAATTCGGTTGGTACTGGGATAGCGATCACGATCGGCTGGATACCGAGTATCGGTACCCGGTCGATTAGGATCAATAGGATATCGATCGACACCGGTATGAGGAGGTAATATGGGCCCACCAGGTACTGGATAACGATCACCTGTCATCGGATAACGATCATCTGTGGCTGGAATTTGTTGGCCTGGTGTTAGCGGATATCGGTCGTCTGGATAACGATCTGGATATCCCATGCCCGGAGGATATCGATCGCCTGGATAACGTTCACCTCCTTGCATCGATGGATAGCGATCATCTGTGGGATATCGATCACCACCCTGCATGGGAGGATATCGATCGACGCCTGGCATAGGATAACGATCTGAACCTGGTACGCCAGGGAATCGATCAGTACCAGGGCCACCAGGGTAACGATCACCGACTGGATAACGATCACCACCGCTTGGATACCGATCACCACCTGGATACCGATCACCACCTGGATATCGATCACCACCTGGATAACGATCACCTAAAATTGAATGGGTCGTGTCAACAACTAAGTGCAAACTATTGAAAAAGCTCACACATGTTATGTGGAAGCTCGAAATTAAATTTTGAATTGTTTTCAGAAAAGTTAATATGAATTAAGCTCGATGTCTAGTACTTTGATTAGATTGAACTTACCACCATCAGCTGGCATTTGATTTGTATTACCACCGCCTGGACCACTTCCACCAGGAAAACGATTATTAGGAAATCGATCATCATTATTATTGTTATTGTTATTATTATTGTTATTATTGTTTGGGAAGCGATCACGATTTCCATCTTTAGATGAACGGCGTGAGTTTTTTAAGATTAGTTTAGAGACAAATTGAGGAGGCATGAAATGATTTTTGTTAAAAGTTAAAATGGTTAGCCAATTAATTAGCGATTTATTAAAGCAGTTATTGTGAATTGTAATATAAAAATTGTGAATTCAATAAAATACCTGGTTGATAGGGTGGTCCCCATGGTTCATTTGGATGCATATTGGCTGGGCGCGTACTTGATCGATCACCATCGTCTGTTCCAACTGAAAAAATGAACAAAGATTGGTTTTTGATCCTGTTAAGGTCGATCGATCGATCTACTCACGCATCAGGTTCTCGTAGTAATCGTAGTCGGCGTCATAAATTATTCGCATACCGTCTCGTTGATTATAGCGACTCAATCGGCAAGTTCGAAAACGATCGCTATACACAGCCGACCGACACTGGAAACTGGTTTGCCGCAAACACTCGTCAAGACATTCACTCAGTGATCGTCCGGTGATTTCAGAATGAAATTCTCCACCTAACCGACTGTTTCGATACCGTTGAAATGCTGTATCCGGTCGGCGGCCGTTTGAAAATAAATGTGACGTCACCGAGTTGTCAGGATATTCTGATCCTCGTTCTGAAAAAAATAAATAAATAAAAATGAAATGGCGTTGTTCAGCGGAATCAAACCGATGGTCAACTTACGATTGTCGAGACACACTAGATCATAAAAATGATGCGTTGGACTAGAGCTGATACTGATGTCATCCTTTTGTGATATCGAATCCTCTTCGGAGAGTATACACTGTTTGGTTTGATCGTCGAATTCGACGGAGCGGCAAAAATATTTTTCCGCTCGCATGCACATCGATTGACACTCTTCGAGTGTCATATTATTAAAAATGTCGACCTCGAATGGGCCGCCCAATTTTTTATTTTCTTCTTTAACAAAAATAGCCAGTCCGTCACATCGACGTTCTGCATTCAAGCACGTATTTTCGAGATAATCGGAATTGGGATCGTCCTCCAATAGTTCGGGATGTGTTCGCCGTGTAAATCGACTCAGAGTACAGCTGCGAAGCGTCGAATCGAAATTAGCCGAGCGACAGACGAACGAAAATTCGTTAAGACATTTATCTTCGCAATCGGACCGATTTGCGGCCGTAATCTCTTTTATATCGGACACCGGTAGTTTTAATTTTTTACGCGGATGTCGTTCGAAAACGTACCGACGACTGGGACATTCGCGTTCCGGCCGACTCGACGTTAAACAAATTTCGGTGAAATGGACACTATTCGGTACGAGCATCAGATTGCCGATACCTTCGGGTGCCGCCTGTTCGCGTGTCAAATAGCACGTCGATTCTTCGTATTCGGCACTACCACTAAACGATGCAATCCGGCTGCCCGGCTGGAAATCAAAACTTGTGCACGCTCTCACTATATTCGTCGTCGCCGTTCGATCGCGCAGACACAAGTCTTGACATTTTTCGAGTACGCGAAACGGGGGTGCAGTGTCACGCACCACATCGTCGTCGAAGCCTTGAAGCTGTTGATTTGGCAGCCGTTCGTACAGTACTCGACCCAGGCCATTGTTGCACGTCGTTTGACCGAGGACCACGGCTATCCTAGCGATAAATAGGGCAACTAGAATTTCGCTGATTCGGGGTAAAATTTTTTGTTTTTTCCGCATTTTGATGTCGTAATTGTGTTCGAAATTCTAGAATTTTGCTGAAACACTGCGGAATTACCCAGTAATGTGTTTGTTTGATATGATGCTGATCTGATATGTTCGTGTAGATGATGAGCGCTGTTGTTTGTTATTGGGAGTCATGTGCCTGGAAAATAGTAAATTTTTTTTATTAAATGTTTATTGACCTCAATTATAAAATTCATCGAGTTTTCGGTCGCGCAATGTACGTACATACATAGATACACAAGCTCCGCGATGCGTATCAAATCAGCAAATCCGATCGCGGCGGATGTAAGTTCCGGTGTTTTGTTAAATTGGTGAGCTTGTTATTTTTGTTGTTGTATTGCTGTAATACAATATAATTTGGATGATCATAAAGAGATTGATGGGTGTACATATATACATACGTGTATGTATCGAGGTGGGTGTAGCGCGGAGAGATGGGTGAGAAGTACACGTTATATATAAATGAAAGTGATGTAGACAATATAATCTATTACGTATCAATCGATCGAGAAATATGTCTTATACACGATCGGACTATTATTCTGGAAGAATTAGGTTAAAATTTTGACGCATCGTCGAGCTTATAGTCAAACGCGCTCGACCGGAAAATTACCATAAATTGGTTGCTCGAATCGTCGACTTTTATAATCTCTGTGTCATTAATTAATTAAGATAAATTAAATTGATGATAGACGGCAATGTAATTTATCCAATCATAACTGAAACGAAGGTTTTTATAGGACAAAAGGTTCTCCACACCTGATACAATAAGAATTCTTTCCAAAGTATTCATTGACAAAACCGATTTAAACTGTCAGAGGGCTGTTCAGTTTCAGCCTACGCATAGATAGTGCGATGTGTAATTATTGTCACGTCTTTCGGCATGTTGCGACCATTTTTCAAATGCTTCGCTAAAGGTTTCGTTGGGTTGCACGGCTTGTTCAGTCAATGAGTAAATCTCCATCGATGGTTCGAACCCACGACTCAGGCTTCACTATATACGTTTCTATAGCAGAAGAAAGTAACTAGACATGCTTTAATGATAGTAACGGTATATTGGGCCACAACGATTTAGACACCATAGTATATCCAGAAGTTAGTGTCTCTTATTGAACTAGTTGGAATGGTTCTAGAAACATTGCCATCCAAACTAATGATTTTGTCTGAGTTGTCTCGTCTTTTCTATTTCAACTCGTTGACGATAAACCTACAGTCCTTCAACACGTTCATGGAGTTACAAAGCATAAGCACGCCTATACTTATCGTTACGCTTCTAACGTAAAGTCACGCTGCAAATTACGGTCTGGTGATCGGACACAGTGGAATCCTGCGATACAGAGGGTTTTTGAAATTTGGCAACCATAGGACTGCATTGACAATTGAAATGTTGTCACGTACGACAAAGATCAAAATGAGCGGAACATGCGGTAGCTGTTATCCGTGGAGATTCTTGCTTGGAACAAGATGGTCGAGAATTTCACCACTGTCCATGTCCTATACAGATCGCCTCCATTTCTTATACACATACCCATCGAGTCTATACTTTTTCCCATCACACATAAAACTGTTATCAAGTAAAACCTCATCGTCCATTTAGAGGGCACATGTCATAAGACTATTAAGAGGCTAGTTTTGGTTCATTCGGTTTTACGTGTAGGATTCTTTCCGATTCAACAAATACAAACTGAAAACTGAGTTGGATTGGAAGTACGAAACTTCTTGAAAAAAACAATCACTTTAAAAAACTGGCTCAGAACGATGAGCTTCCAACCCTACCTGATATTGCTGAATAAAAATTTTTCTTGGAACCATTATCCAGCAAAGAGCCCAATAGTTTTCGAACTACGATGGACGTACTTTGAGGATCGCCGTTATGATGGACGTTCATGAGTAAGCATATGTAACGAATGTCCAGCATTTTTATTGTGTCATCCGATAGGCTCAGTTGTCCCATTGTGACATTCCACTTTAAACTTGACGTTTCGGCTGTAGGTCCGATTTTATGTAAAAACCATCTGCACATTGCATAGCTCCATACCAGCTTCTATTACTGACATGGAAAATGGGATGGTCCGAGTATTCTAAACTCCACAGGTAGTCTCAGACATGTTCATTTACACCATTGATCGCACCGCTAAAACGATCGGGGGTGTAAAGCCCCTTTGCATCCTGCCCCTTTCGAGATTTGAACCCGGTACCTTCCACTCCATTTACTGCATCTTGAACCACTGCGCCACCTGGGCGGTTATGTCCAGCATACAGACATTTTCTTGAAAACAAAATGTATGCTTTTCATCAATAATGTGCATGCCACTGTTAAACTATTGTTGCTATACATTAATTTGTTCCTAGTTTGAACAGGAGGCCCAACTTAAATCGTTGATGTCATCTGTTCTAGCCATTTATGGCTATTTTGGTTTTTCTACACAAATATAGAAAACTCTGGAAGTGACTAGTATTGCAACAGTATCAGATTCAACAACTTCTGTATCACGATGAAACGCCATAAGATCTGAAATGAAAGCTATTGGGAAGGCAAAGATTGGTTAAATCTAGCTTGACGCATCATATCTTCTATTAACATATCTAGATTCTGTCTCTCTATCTCTCGTTCTCTCTCCTCTCTTTCTCCTCTCTTCTCTCTCTCTCTCTCTATCTCTCCCTCTATCTCTTTCTCTCTCTAGCTTATTCAATTCCAATGAAAACGATACATTTGCTCAACCAACCGCTAGACTGAGTAGAAGGGACGAGATTTTTTCTACTAGTGGTTTGTAACTAGTAGCTTTCGTTTTGACCGAAGATTCTAAAGGTTATATACCAACTGCCAAACATTGCGTAATGCAGTACTCACCACAAACTATTTTCTTTTGGCTCGGCAAGATTTAGATCCTGGAAGCTTCGATGGGAGTTCTATGATGGTAGGAGCATCGATTTAAATTCTCTTATTTGCTCTATCATGCTGCAGTAATACTTAACTGAGACTTGTGAAATCAATCCAGTTATTTTCTGAATTTTTGTAAGTTTGACTGAACATACAAGGCTTTGCCCCTTATCAACGTTTAGTGCAAATACTTGTCTCATTGTGTCGTCTGGAATATTTAGCACACATATATTCTCCTGACAATGAATGAAACATTACATTACAATGACTCCGATTGATGATAACTTTTTATTGATTCCAATGGTGACTAAATAGTGACTTAACTTTTAAAATTTCCCATATTGGGAAAATCCTTCACTAAAGTCTCGTATGACCAAGCATAATATGGATATTCATGTTATCCTTTTCTTCTTTAAGATTAGAACCTCACGCTTCATAATAATTATGACTACTAATTATGACTACAACTGATAAATATGTACATCTAATAAAAACATAAGAATAAGTGAGAGGAGCAACTTGCTAGGTGCCAGTCGGCACCACACGAGTATAATCACAACCATCAGGCTGTTTTGTAAAAGAAAAGGCTCGAGTTCATAATCTAAACGCCTTGGTTACAGAGTTCTTAGACACAGTTAAACCTTCAAAAAGACGAATCTGAAAGAAAAGAAATCGAATTTGAGGAACCAATCCAGTGACAGCTGAGTTGAATACAAGCTTAAATAGGAGAACGTCGGGGAATAGCTTGAGATTGTAATGCGAAACAACACTTAGAAAATATGCAGTTAGCAGACTCTACAAGCCGTTGTTAATGCAGGACATATAAAGAATGGTCGATTAAAACTTGCGATAGACTCGTGGTCGTTGCTCTCGTGGCAGAGAAAGTAGCGTACTTTCGGACTCTGTTATTCCGGGGGTCTCGGGTTCTATTCCCAGGGTGGTGAACAAACATCAATCACGATTGGGTGTTTTTAATCTGTAAGTGTATGTAGGTTGAACCGTCGGTCCTAGTGGCATTGAGTTCTGGAATAATTTCCGCCTTCTTTAATTTTTTAAAAATTTTAAGAATAGAATTTCTCCCTAATACGTTCGATCAACAGAGTAACTTTCCAGCACGTGATATTTTGAGCCATATTGGATTTTTCAAAAGGTTATAAGGGTTTTCATGATTCTTGTGTAGAGTAGTAGCTCGTGTTTAATAACTGAACAAATCTTGTCAAAACCGATACGTCGGACTAGATACGCACGGTCGTGACACCTGGAAGCCCATGATTACTGCCGTATCTGAGAAAATAAAACTAAGTAGTCTACTTGCGCTGCACCTCTGCTCGAATATTGCAGACCCCAGTATGAGTGATATCAGGGAAAATAAGCATTTCATCAAAAACTAATGCTGTTTCGAGTAGAATGAAGAAGGACCATATGTCTATAGCGATCCTTCAGGTCACCCACTCTAATCCAACCTATCCTATGTTATGGATCGAATATAAAGGGTTGAAAAGCGTTTTTAATGTGTTAGAGTTGAGAAATAAATAACTAAATTTTCACTCTAACAATGGTTCTGGAGAATTTTTACGAGAGGGACATCCTCTGGGACGCTAATCTACTCAAATTACAAAATAATCATCAAACGCAGATTTTCAGAAACTTTTCAAATGGCATCTAAAATCCAACAATTAAGCCCTCAATGAAGCAAAGGCCAAAAATATTTTTGTTACACTGTAAGGAGGCAAATGTGAGAAGTGATAATTTCATGTGGTACACAGGAAGAGAACTCGTGTAATAGGAGCTGCAGTACATCATATTCGACAAATGGACGAGGATGGAAAAGGTCCTCTTCGACCAAAGGTTGTCGAGTTTACTGACAAATTATCCTTAAAATGCCAGTTGGCTGCGAATCAAAATGTTCACAATGACCGTTTCCACGATTAAGCACACACAATCGAAAGTATTTCGTTTTTTCGTCTAATATTTATAATAAATCACTTTCACCTCATTAATTTAGATTTTGACCGCGCAAAAACCGAATATCCTAAGAACAAAACAAATTTCACCACACTCCGGCAACATTACAAGAGTCACGCGATAAAAATCTCAATTTTCATAACATATACAACCATGTATCGTCTAACCTCATTATCATAATAACAACAACAACAGCATAGAGTTGCGACATATCGGATTTCTCTGTATATGCGATTAACAATTATGTAAATGTTTCGGATACGTTTGAGTGATTTTTAGAATATGACGTAAAATACCCGCGTATTCCTTACCTTTCGACTCCTTGGCACCTGGTTGTTAATATGAAGATAATCCAGTAAATTAACACTTAATCTAACACTAATCTATAATCCAATTCACTTTAATCCTTTTGTTCGCACTTTGAATAAAATTTCACTCAAATTTATTTTTTCACTCAATAAATAATTTCACTCAACTAGAAAATATTTTTTTTTAAAATATATTTTAATGGACAATTCCAGTCTGTCCACTTGAACGTATTGCAATCAACTGACCACCAATTTGGTACTGATGTGAATATCATTAATGTCCCCCGTTCAAATACCATAAGCACATAATGAAGAGAACAAAAATACAACAACAACAAATAGATTGAGATCGAACAAAGTTGGTGCTCGAGATCCAAACATGTAAAGGATCAATGCCCAAATAATATCGCGACAAAACAAAAACTGAATGGCTGACCGAACGCGATACCAAAATGTGAGAGAAGTGGGAGTCGATCTAACACACATATATGTACAGTCCGGTTAATTGTGATTTGTCACACACATTTGTGTACCAATGAGGCCCTCACCGATCAATTATGCTCTTTTCTTTTTTTTTTTTTTGGAAAATTGCTTTGATTTACACAAAACAAAAACAACATATTCCAAAACGGAAGCTCTTTTGTATTGGATATCCGGAATTTTTTTTTTCATGTATCTCGATTGCCACGGATCGACGAGCTTATTAAATTGTGTGAAATAATTTTACCATCATATTTGTGTGCGGGGAGTACCATACGCACACATGTATGCGAGATCGATAGCATAAAGGTATGCATGTCTGATGAATATGCTGTATATGGTGTATACTTGGACGAAACTGATCATGATGATGATGATGATGAAAACAAATGTTTTGCTAAACTGAGCAGAGTGGAACTCAAGGTTATAATTTTTCGCGATGGTGACATTCGATGTGGAAACAATGATATAGGTTGTCATTTTCGTTTATATTGTCTCTGTATCTACAGTATAGTTTCGGGGGATGCGCTGATCTTATTGAACCTACACACACATAGTTTACGGTTGAAATGCCAGATAATTACACATATACGATCATCAATCATATAATTGACAATGGCATTGGAACACGTTCTATTTTGCTTAGATCGAGAAGCAAAATCCGTTATATATCATTTGGCAAATAATTCAATTCCGGGTCTTTACAATTCATGACATAATATGACAGCTATCGCAAATATAATTTGTTAATTATGGTTGATACACAACCAAAGCTTTACAGAAAAAAAATCGTAATCTGATCAACTTTATGGTTCGATTCCGATGTATTTCAAAGCGCTTGTAAATCATGGCAATGAACGTACAATTTTTGGGGTTATACGATTGATTTATGTGTGGTTGGTACTACAAACACCTTTCTAATGAGTATAGTTCAGTCGATTGATTTCACAGTATAACCGAACATAGTTTACTCTTCCATCATGGACCATTAATTGCACCAACCCTTTTTTAACTTAACTAACTGATTCTATTTTATATTTCACGATATTCCCTCAAATCGTCAGCGTGGAACTTAACAATAACTTTGCCTTCCATATTTTCTAAGAGATACGTACAAGTTCCTATCGCTCTTACCACCCTACATTTCTCAAATACACTATCCAATTTCGAGTTGTAATTAGCGACTGCCTTAGATTGCCGGAATGACTTCTTCAACACGTATTCTCCGGTTTGGAATGTTTTTGGACTGCTGTATCGCCTCGTGAATACTTTTCATTTGTCTTTACTTGGGCGTTCTATCGTTAATGAGATTAGGATTAACATGGTCCCTAACCCCTCATATTCCTCCCAAAGACAGCGAAAAATAGAGTAAGTGCCGAGCTGTCGTGGACCGCCGTACGCCAAGCAATTGTACTTTCGTCAATATGCTCATCTCAATTTCGTTGGCAGCTAACACGCTGTGGTTGACTCGCTCGGCCGGATTAGCTTGTGGATGATATAACGCATTCAGCCAGTTCTCAACTCCATTCTTCACTATCAGTTTTTTTAAAATGTTCGATTTGGATTGACTTCCATGGTCGGTATTCACGGTGAATGGCACTCCAAACGTCAGGAATACCGAACCTTCCAAAATTTTTGGAGTGACACTGACTCCGCCCTTCTCATCGGTTTCAACATCACGAATTTCTTGAATATAATCAACCACTAATAAGTACTGGTTCCCTTGTTTTGATCGCAGGTATGGTTCCGTTGGTGTCCGTTGCCTTTAAATAGGTACCCTATTCGGATTGTTGCTCTGCTTGTTTATTTGACAACCCTTACATGCCTTCACATTCTGGCGAACATCTCCTCTCATCTGTGGCCAAAAATATGCCGCCTGGATTCGCTCTAGTGTTTTAAGAAATCCCATGTGTGCTGCTAAGGGACTGTCATGGTTTTCCTTCAGAACTCCCTGTCTTAATGTGTATGTCACGTATAACTGCCATCTCATTTCAGCAGTCCAATCTCCCGATTGGTGGCGACAATACTTATACAGCTTGTTTTCCTTAAGCTTGTAGTTGGGACACCCTTCCGCATTCTGCTCAACTCCTTCTTTAGCTCGTTGATATACTGGGTCAACCAATGAATCCAATCCGATGGATTCAACTGCCCGTGGTGAGAGCATCTAGAGCTATGTTATGTTTCCGCTTCCGATGAATGAGTTCGAAGTTGAACTGCTGTAATTTCATCAATCAGCGGACCAGCCGTGATGCTGGATCCTTCAAATTCCTAAGCAATATCAACGAAGCACAACAAGTGACCACCACCAGGTACTCCCTCCCAGTTGCCGGATACTTTTGCTGAGTTGCATTCACCTTCTGGCTCCATTTTCGTCTTCCTGCATCAGGACTGCTCTGATACCAGTGTCAGAGGCATCCGTCTGTATCGTGACCTCTTTGTTGAAATGGTCTCTTTGACCAGGAGAGACTTCAATTTTGCGGAGGCGCTCTGTGCATCTTCCGACCAATAAAAGAGCTGCCAGTTTTCTTCAGGATCCTTGATGCACTTCGGTGTCGCAAATGACTGAATGACTGGAATGTGAATGACTCGGCTTCCGACAATTCCAACACTAGAATGATTTTCGCTGGTTTTCGTCGTTCGATCTCTTGAAGGTTCGTCTTCGGGCCGCACAAACAGTTTACCTTTTAGCTATTAACGCCATTTTTAGTTAAGTCTTGACCAGATATTGCAAGTTGTACCATTACTGATAAGATGTGATGCACTTTATGGTTTCCTTGTGCTTTCAGTTCAGTCTGGAAGCTTCTCATCAATTCTATGGATTCACAACTGCTTAACCCAGATCTAGTGCTGAAACATCAAGGTTTGAAGACGTATAAGGTGAAAATAGAACCTCTTGCTAGGGCCTGTGTGGTTCTATACAATATCGAAGGTAGGTCACTAGTCCATACGGGCAATCAGAAATGCCATCATTAGGATAGAAAGAAGGAGTTAGCTCATCATTTTATAGGCTAATTATATGAAAGCTCTCTGGTTCACTCAAGAGACAAGTCAATTCCTAGTTTCTTGAAAAAAGTTATCAAATATTGGAATCGGTTGAAGCCTACAACCAAGAAGATTCGAGCTCAATCAGTAACCATAATTTTGTATGCTGACAGAAGAATCCCAATATGATTGCCGTCTTAAAAAAATGACCACTTCAGAATTTAGGGACCGAAGTGAAAAAACATCGAAATGAACTACGTATATTCTGTGAGGAAGTGGATAGCCTTTGAACTCAAGAAATTTCTCTGTGGGGACATGAATGTATTTATCGGAACTCTATAGAGAAACCTGATGAAACTCACACGAGTAGAAATCAGGAAGCTTTAGTCAGGATCCCGAAAATGAGAATTCTAATGATGTTGATGGATATCAACTCCCACACCAACTACCAAGTTTCAGAGATTGGAGCTTGGTGGCGAAGGTGGTGACAAAAAACAGAACCCGATGGAGCATCGGTTTCAGACGGGATATTCCCAGGTCTCCTACAGGAAGGACTGGAAATCATCCTAGACCACCTTGAACATATCTTCAGAGCCAGTTTGGCACTGGAGTACATTCCAAGATCTTGGAGAAAGTCAGGGTACTGTCCATCCCGGGAGAGCCTAAATATGACCAGATAAAAAGTTGTCGGCCTATCAGTTTGTCTTTTCTACTTAAATGCTTAGAGCGATTGGTTGACAGGAATTTTAGAAATAATGCACTATTAGTGAATGTCATACACTCCAAACAACACGCCTACCAGAAAGGCAGATCTGTTGAAACAGCACTCCACGTAGTCGTTGGATGGATTGAAAGATCACTGGACAACAAAGTATTTGCCTTGGAAGCGTTTCTGAACATTGGCAGTGCGTTTGACAATGCATCCTTCAACGCAATGATCTCTGCAGCTGAAAGACATGGTATGGAGACCACACTCGTTCGGTGGTTTAGCGCCATGCTTAGGTAAAAGAGAACTACTGCAGAGTTACGACGACGGTGACCACCCTAAAGGGATGTCCTCAGGGTGAGGTTCTGTCTTACCTCTTGTGGTGTCTTGTATTCAACGCACTCCTAGTCCAACTAAACAACAACGGAATTTTCAGCCAGAGTCATGCTGATGACATCCCCATAATACTGGAAGGTAAATATACGGATGTAATATATGATCGCTTGCAAACTGCGATTAACATAGTTGTAGCCTCGTGTAGTGACCAGGGTCTATCAGTCAACCCTAGAAAAACTGAGATGGTCTTTTGATAGAAGGTGTGCAGCGCAAACAGCCGCTCGCCTACAAGGCAAAAACAATCTATTTGGCCCTTCTGGGTATTGTCAAATATGAAGGGAAGTGTGTAGGCATACAACTGCCCCGAAAACTATCGTGCCTAGGAAACTATCGTGACGAAGCACGTCTTCGGGAAATTATTTCATGTAACAACTGCCAGAAATCACATATGAGATTATAACAGCCCATCTAATAACTGCTCTACCCCTCCGGTAACGATATGTTAATCTTTACTGACAGATCAGTATGCCGTAATCTATAGCTGGTGCCGGGTTATACATACAAATCCTGAGGTCCAATTATCTATCTCGCTTGGTAGGTACGCTACTGCTTTTCAGGCAGAAACTGCTGCAATTCAAGCAGGACTCTTTGTAAAAGGAATAAATTGTATAGATCGTCGCATCTGCATCCTTTCTAACAGCTAGACTGCCCTAAAGAAGACGGAGAAGAAGATACTGGTGAGCACTTTTTGTGCTCCTGTTCTTCATACTCTTTTCATAGACTGCACTGTTTTGACTCACAATTCTTATTTGAGGATCAATTGACGACCTTGAGGATATCTTGAGGATCTGACAGTGCAAACAAAAGATTTCCCAATGGAAAAGATTTTAACCGAGGTTTCAAAGCTCTCACTATGCAGTCCCAAGGCCTTTTCCTCGCTTTTCCGAAATACTTGTTAATACAAATAGAAGATCACATCAGAGGCATGATTTTGAGCTGGAGGAGTTTTAAAAATCTCGACTGTTTCTGTGGAAACAATACTATACTATACTATACTATACTCCTTCATAGGACATATTGAGAAATCTCTTGAATGCAAGGGATACTTCATTGTAGTCTTTCTAGATAAGTATAACCCTATAACATCATCAGTCCACAGACAATCACAATTGTATTTGGTTTGTGGGTGGAGGAGTGAGTCGGGATATAGGCCAGTACCTTTGGTCTGGATGTTAATCCACAGAAAAACTGACCTGGTCCTGTTCATTAAGAAACACACCTCATTGGTTACCACACACTCTGAAGGATACTGACTTTTTCTTTAAGGACAAAGTGACTATAGACTCGGTTTTATCTTGAACATAATATTCAAGCTCTGTAGGCCTTCATTCATCTCACTTCCTTAGATATTCTAGACAAACCGTAATGGCGGCGAGCACTTCCAATGTTCTCAAATCCATCACTCTGCGGACCTTCAATAGCACAAGGCACTTCTGGCTAAACACTCTATCATAGGCTAGGGAAGCATGGGAGTAGTCCGTACTTTTTGGGGCGTCGTTTTTGAACGAACCGACAGATCTTAGTGGAATAGTTATCAGGAATATTATATCTTGCATCCAAATGAGGGCAGAGTGAAGTTTATGGGCACTTATATGTTTATGCCAGTTCTAGAAACGACCACGCTAACCGAAGAGTGGCCATATATCTCTTCCAAAGTTAACAATCGTTCCTGCCTTATACATCACTAGTTTAACAGATGACTTTTAACGCCTAGATTATTAATGCTGTCGCACTCCAATTAAACAGTTTTGAACCACAATGCCAAATGTTACGAAATTTTATTACTTTTATACAGATTACAAAGTGCATCATTGCTTCAAATGACTCATAAATTGCGAATCGTAAGTTTTTTGAAACTGAGACACCAGCACCAAATAGGTCACCAGGAGAGAAACAATCTGAAACAAACAATGAACATAAATAAACTATTCAGTAACACAGTACAGCAATACCTTCATATAAATGCCTGAGTTCACCCGACCTGGACCATTTCTGTACCTATCAGCATGCAAAATCTGCAATGAGTAAAAATTGGCATCTTCGCATACACCATCGCCATCATACAGCTGCTGAAGAAATCTATATCGAAATTCTTTTTCCTTCGCAGCCATGTTGAAATACATCCAGAGGGTCATGTACAGTTTTACAAAAGCAATGAAACCCAAAAATCCTGCCTCGAAACCATTCTCGAACCGATCGACAATCACCATATAGAGCACTTCGTATGCTTTAATCAGCATACCAACCAAATCGAAGCTGGCACAAAACAGCATAACCAAAAATATATTCCGATTCGTCATCTTGTGGACAAATTTTAAGAAACCCGTTAAGATTTCATAATTATTGATTAAAATGGTGTGTGGACCAGCCTGGACCATTGCTCGATAAGTGTGCGTGATTTTTTCGCTCACATTCTGGAACACAAACCAGCAGTACAATGCTATTACGAATATGTTCACTTCTTTGTAGATGTAAATGAGCGAATAAATATTGTGCGACCACCCTTGTGCATTGAACATTGATGTGCTGAACGAGACCACGATCACTACGCTCGAAACAAATGACAGATAAACAATTTTGTCTTTGTTCCCATGAACGCAAATGTTATTGATTTTATGAAATTGTTCATCGAATTGAAGGATTTCTTGGAAAATACTTTTTTGACTGTCAATCGTCGCCATTAGTATGGCGCTGACGATGTTTATGCTCAGCACTAGGATGAGGCTCCACACTAGGTACGAGAATATGAAGAATTTTATATATGTTTCGTTAAAATTTAGAAGTTTTTCGTTAAATTTTCGATAGCACAGGGTTAAAAATATTGGCTCGACCACAATGAATCGTAGCACCAAAAGGATTTTGTAGATCGTCAAATTTCGTGTTGAGATTTCGAGTTTGGTCGAGTTCTTGAATTTTAACGGGGTCACTAGAAAAATATTTAATATTCCGAAAATTGTGGTAAAATTGTTGTTCTTCACTATGTTTGGATTCATTTTTGTGTATTGCTGTTGTTCGACCGTAAAACTAACGATTCGACTGATTAACTATTTATGAATGGTGGCATATAGTCGAAATTACATAAAAACAAGCCAGGTCATTTCATTAATGAAGTAATTGAATTATGTATAAGCTATCAATCGAAAGAATTTAGTGACAGGACAGTCTGTGACATTGGATGGATTGAATTGGATCAATATCACATAATTTTTTTTTAAATTATGTTTTACAGGCCTTGATCGGTTTCACAATTCAAAGATTGGCTTCTCGTCGAGATACATAGATTACTAGTGGAACCACGAATGATTCCCGTGTGATATTTATCATCAGTGTATACAACATATAGTTTGCACCGCATTTTGTAGGAAAATGGCTTTGAGCACTGTACCGTTTGGTTGGTTCATTGGAAATTAGTGACCGAGTCTATCTCGGTAATGGTGTTATTGGTGAGGGTGAGAGGGCAAGGAAGAATCGATTTAGGCCACTGAAGATTCGCTAGAAGTAAAAACTTACGCGGACATCCAGAGTAAGGTGAAACCAGACGAGTCGGAAACGGAAATTAAGGAAATCCGCCAAACAAAATCCGGTGACGTATTACTGGAGTTAGGCCCAAATACGAAGGACAAAAGTGGTTTCTGTGGAATTTTGAGAGAAGCTTTGGAAGATGGATGTAACGTGATAAATCTTATAGTAATACGCTCTCCTTGGAGATTCGTGATATAGATAGCTGCACAGAAAAAACCGAGATTGAAGAGCCGGTGAAGCAGATTTGTCCGAAAGTGGGTATGGAGAGCACCACCCTCTTTCCGGTCACGCGAGGGCATAAGCTGGCCATTGTTGAGATGGAGGGCAGGTGGGCCGCGAGGTTACTAGAGCTGGGCAAAATCAGAATTGGATGGGTAAACTGCAGAGTCCGACAAAGAGTAGTAACCACACGATGCTAAGGAAGCAGTGTACTGTGCAAAGCTGCTGAGTTCTGTGCATGGTGCACTTACCGACGTTTCTCACACATTAGACTCAGGTAACTGTAAAGTGTACCGTCAGGCACTTCAGGCCGCAAAAAGGCACCTATGACTCACGTCCTCCAGGGAAATTTACATCGTAGCAGGCTAGTCGACCAACTCTTGGATCAGCTTATGACTGAGGCAGAAGCGGATTTTGCTATGATTAGCGAGCAATATAAAAACAGGGAGACACCCACCTTGTATTCGGATCACATTGAGAGCCACGGAGCGGGGGAGGGATTTGTTTGGATATGGAGTGCCGATATAAACTACTTCAGTTGCTATTTCACCCGGAATGAGGCTATCGGCGTTTTTCGTAGAAAACTCAAGGGGTTGGAAGGAAAAACTATAAAGAGGTGCGCAAGGACTGATCCCTTCAAGTGTGAGTGGAAGGTCTACTACTGAGGCACAAGTAGATGCAACTATAACGTGCATTACCGCAGCCTGTGAGGCCTCTATACCTAAGAGACAAATACGTAACGGCAGACCCCCTGTATATTGGTGGACTGCGGAAATCGCAAACCTGCAGAGAAAATACCTGATGCTTAGGCGAAAAGCACAACGGTCAAGAAGGCGGAATGAGAAAAAACCGTAGATCATTCGAATACAAGGTGGCACGACAACGGCTCAGGCGGGAAAAAAGTTGGGATCCCAAAAATCAACTAGCACTATTGATAGCTCCTCCATGGAAAGAATCGTCAGAGCACTTTTTCCGAGCCACCCTACTAGAGCGAGAGATAACTACGGACATATCGAGGAGGTTCCTAGTTTCACATTGGATGAGCTAGAGAGAGCCATATTATCGGCAAAGAGTAGAAAGGCCTCTGGCTTAGACGGGATTCCTAGCGAAATCCTCAAAATGATGTTTCCTCATGAGCCGCACATATGCTGTTAAGCATGTTTAACTCATGCCTGCTGTCGGGTGTTTTCAGCACGCGTTGGAAAAAGCCAGACTAGTTCTAATTCCAAAGGGAAAGGGTGACTCACACGACCCAACTTTTCATCGGGCACTGTGTATGTTAGACACAGCTGGCAAGTTGGTCGAAAGATTGCTCAAGCCGAGACTCGCTTCTGCAATCCAAGCTGCAGGTGACCTCTCGCCGAATCAGTTTGGTTTTAGGCTTGGCAGGTCTACAATGGATGCAATACGAAAGGTGATCGAGACGGTTAGAAGGCCGCAACCACTACTCCAGACGGATTGTTTTCTGGTGACAATGAGATGGGTTTTCTGACGCCTGCACACTTTTTAATTGGGCGTTTTATTAATCAAATTCCAGAACCAACAATCGAAAAAATAAATCCAAATGCTAGATGGGACATCATAAAACCTATTTGTCAACGGTTTTGGAAGCGCTGGCAACTAGAATATCTGAATATACTGCACTAAAATTGTTGTCTTAAGCAGATGATACCTTTTACAAAATAAAGAAGCCAAATATATTTGTATAGCCATTTTGTAAGTCAATTAAACCAGCTTTTTATTTTGGAAATATCCATTAGGCCACCGGCTACCTTATTTACCATCGCAGCAAACATCAGCAATTACCTTAACCAGCTAGCAACAAACGGACAAACAATCCAACATATTGCCGAAAATCAACGTATATATAGAGAGATTTACACAGTGCGATATTAGGTGAGAATTCGGTTTATACGTTTACGGTTCGTAATCAGTATAACCATGATGATCTTCAGCTACCTTATAGATTTTTTTTCATTACTGGCCCGTATCATGTCAACAATCT
Source organism: Tipula lateralis (assembly GCA_963932295.1). Taxonomy (NCBI): domain Eukaryota; kingdom Metazoa; phylum Arthropoda; class Insecta; order Diptera; family Tipulidae; genus Tipula; species Tipula lateralis. The sequence continues at coordinate 7,889,131 of OZ010738.1, read as the reverse complement.
GACTCCATCGGTTTCGATCACGGGTCAGCTCTTCATACTGTCGTAAACAAAAACAATTAGAAGATGCCAGATCACTCTCTCAACGTGGAGCCATCGTTGCCGACAGCGACCTATTCACCCACGAAACGAGACTCTCTCCTAAAAGATCGCTGTATCATTCGATTAGGATCAGCAAGCAGAACGTGACGGAGTCAGCGTACTCACTGTCCTTTATATTCATGCACGATATCAGGAATTTGCATTAAATTCCTGATCTCGTGATTGAAAAGAACTCGGTATGTGCCATCGCGTTTTGGATCATATATCACACGCATAATTTTTCTCTCGAATGTTAGAAGCCATTTGTGGTACTCATACATCCATACAAAACAACGGGTCCAGCACTCTGTACAATTTCAGCTTATCCGCATTTGGAAGATATTTTTATTTCAGAAGTGGACGTAGAGAACATAAAGCCCGATTTCCAGCGGCAAGGTGAACCTATAGATATCTTCTCCCACACTATTATCGTGAGTAATGAGAGATTCAAGATAATTGAATCTATTGGTCTCGAAAACCAGAGATCAGATATTTGGTTTTGGACTCGTTGATTTTGAGATCAATGGATGCTGAACACTGTTTCAGTATTCCAGGCAGTTGACCGAGATCTTAAGGTATGGTGTAATTCAGTGATTCCTTTACAGAAGCAACGCGTGTTGAATTCATTACTGAATTATGGTAATCCTGACCTTACTTTTCCACCATTCGAGCTTCTTCTATCTACAAATTCTATTAGCTGTTCTCCTAGCAAGAACAGCTTTATTGCTTAAAAAACGAGCTCTTTGGCCATATGGTCAATTTGGCTTCGGGATGTTTTACGTGGACGTGTTCATGTTTAAATGGATGTTTTTATGAGGAAAGAATGTACTTGCTACTTTGAGATCATGATGATATAGAGCCCATCAGATTATCCAAATTATTGTAAAATCAGTCTTTATCTTGGGGTTGGCTCACATTAGTGGGCGCAGTTACAGAGACAATTGACAGGTTGTCTAATCTCATGTACAAAGACTACTTGGAAGTCCAACACGACGTTTTTACCTGTAGCCCAAGGAGAAATCCAACTCCAAGATTCCCGAGGTTATCTCCTCAGTATATATATAATGGACACATGATCTATACTTTTAGGCCGTTTTTGGAGAGCAACATTTTGGATAAGATGGGGGATGGTTTTTATCTGGTGTCTTTAAGCGCGTTGTTTTTTGTTACTGTTATCCGTTACTCAGGCTATATTGTCCCTCTGTTACATCCCACTATATTACTTTACGTTCTGGATTTAGGTCCGATTTACGTATAAACCAAAATACTGGCATGGAAGATGGAATAGCACACAGAGTCAAACCTCATCTGGGTCTTCCATTTCGAATCCTGCCCCTGTCGGGATTCACCCGGTACCTCCCGCTCCACGCCAAAGGTTTTAAGCTACTGCACAATCTGTGCACTCAGCGCGTCTCCTGCTAAGTGGATTGAGTCAATGCCTAAATCAGCCGTTACTGAATTGAAGATAGTTGTTTTTTATTCCACTGTTTGTCATGTGGTCTATTCTATATTTACCTAGTTTGCCAATTTTTAGTTTAGAGACAGCATGCTCTGCTGCGTTACCTGTCGGTGCGTGGGAATGCGATTGATTCTATCGTAGGGCATAGACAGATTAGATCATAACTTTTACAAGGTATTTGCAGTGACATATTCCTCTCAATTTGTGTGCTGTGTGAGTCTCATGTCTTTAAGGTGGTTGGAGATCTGCACTAAGCGCTGGCTTCGGCACCTTCTGTCTTATGCATACTCTGAGATAGTGTGGCTATTCAGATTTGCTCTGGCCAACTTAACGCTGACGTGGTTCGACACCTCTTCCTGTCAGAAATCAAAGTATGAAGTGGGACTGAAAAAGCATCAAAAATAGAAGTCTTGGTGCCAATGCATATTCATCTCAGGTTGTTAAATGCGAGAACTGTCTCGAAGAGAATGATGAATAGAGTTATCCAGTTTTAGTCCAGATAACGTAAGTGAGCTATCGTTCCTCCCATTGTCTAAACTTGTCCAATTTTTCCAATATGCTTAAATTGAATCAATGTAAGCTGAGTATGAGTGATAATGGCACGTATAAATCTCCTAATTGGCCGAAATCAGTTCCAATAATTCGAATGCATCGTCAATCACACAGATTGACAAAAATACAAAAAAATCAAAAGAGAAAATTATTGAATTCTATAGATTATTCGGCATTCCCATGCTTTTCAATCTCAACAATCGCATCCACATACATATAATGCCTACATATATAAAATCCAATTCATCGAGAGTGTTGAAGCTGAACAACATTTCAAACAAATTATAAAATTTAACAAATTTTCAATGACCAGGAAATCATCGCATTAGAATATGAGTCCATGTAACCCATATGAAAGTTCACATTTTGTCCGCCCAAACTCATCTCGTCAACAGGTCACACACACATATACACACGTTAAAAAAAACTTTCATTTGATTTGTATTGTCAATTTGACAGTTTAAATATTTATGCTCGGTTGATTGAATTTTTATGCAATAAATCCAACATCGATACAGGGGAGACTCCAGGTGTATTGTTCGCCCAGCATTGTCGTCGATATTAGCCAATAATTGATTTTTAATTAATTATATATTTTGTGGGTAAGGCCCTCAAATTGGGTTAAGTCTTCGAAATATTTTGTTGGTATTTATGTAAATTGGGCGAAAGTGTGTAACAAATTCAATCAGGCGTATGAGGAGCAGTGGACAACATTATAACCACTCGTTTATGTATGGGTATGTAAATGCGATGATTTCATGGTGATGAGTATATGCGAATTGTGGCCTCATTCCAATGTGCTCGTTTGCATGCGATCTTGTTTTGAGGTCGCAATCGCGTATACCACTAAGACGCGGGCCGGATCGATTCTGCACCGAAATGTATTTCCCATACAATATATGGGACTCATTATAGGGGTTCAATGTCCTTTCGAATGCACTATTCTTCTTATAGATTTGCGTGTGTTATTAATACGTTTACAGTTAGTACGTGTTATCAAATCTAACATCTAATTGCATCTAAACAAAAGTAGTTAAAATTATTATGTTCTGTATGTGACGGCTAATTACTAACTATTTCGGTTTAGACTGTAGAGCCGTGATCGGTAAAAATATGGTTTTAGTTCAGTGAACACAATGAGTGCAGTGCGGTGACTATATGTGTGTACATTTATATAAGAGGAGGTATGAGTTAATTTTATATGACGTCACAGTCGAATTAGTAGGGGACGAGATATTTTATGTGCGGTGTTAACACGTAACGATTCGTGTGAGTTGTTTCCCGGTATTACGGTGATGTCATAAACTGACATTACACAGTGTGATGAAGTATTCAACTATGAATTGAAAAAGTCACTTAATTCAACCTCTATGTCTCAGTTTAACCTTACTCTTTAGTCCAAGAGCAAAAAAAAAAAATTTTAGTCACCGACCAAGTTGCTTCATCTCAGTACTATAGGCTGGAATGGAGCTATGCAATGCAGATGGTTTTCCGTTGATCGGACATATAGCTGTACGTTCTCAGTTCATAGGAATGCGAGTGCCAGATGCTGTGGTTATCCAAATGATTGGTGTTTCGATATTGAATCGTGTCAAAATGGGCAACCATACAAAAATCATATCGGCTTTCTACAAAAGATCGAAAAGTAGATCATTTATGGTGGCATTTATTGGTATTGTAAGTCATCTAAATTGCTGTTAACCGGAAAATAGAACAGGACCAGTGACCAAATAATAAATGGTACAGATGCTATCCACGACGAAAAAAACCAGTCTGTTATGGGATCACTCTTACGATTCGAGCAGTCAGGTATATCAGCACAACACAAGGTTGAGGTGACTTTTATGCTACCAAGCATCAAACGTCAATCTATCACCTTATCAGGATAGTGTTCTGTATCGATATTCCGATCAGTGTACTAAATGGCTTAATCTAGGAAGTGTAGTCAAATAAAATTGCTCTCCGCATAGTAAATCAACTGATATTGTCAAAGCCATTACGAGCAATGATCAACGCGATCTCACCTTACTTCCATTATGGGTTTTCTGGCAAAACCCTTCTGTTGTCAAACATTTATAAACTCCAGAAGTGCCTGAAAAGCTCGACCTCGCCACATTTAGCTTAGTTTATCGTTTCTTCAATCATCTAGAGCTGTTGATGTAACGTTGAATATTCCCGACCTTATTTCCACTGGGATTCATGAATTATAGAGGGAGGGGACAATCTCATTAAATTTATATATCGTGGAGAATTAGGCCAACTCAGTTTAACTACTGGAAGTCTAGTCAAGACGCTGGTCTTGCGTCTAGGTTCCCGTCATGGAGCTACCTGATTTTGTTAGATTTGACCCGACAATTCTTGATCATAACCATAGTCATACCTAAGTGAATACTGATCCATCTTCAGCTGATATTAATGATTTTATCTAGAGTGAGATGGGTTAATAGAATAATTGGGAGCTCTTTTAAAAGGCAAATTATTCGAGTGCGGTATTAGCTCTTCTCTACGGAAATGTTTTAGTCTCATGGGTTTAGTTAGGTAATCAGTGCTGAATATAAATATTTCTAAACGAAATTTAGGACATCCTATACTCTTTATTCGACTTCGCAACCTAATTACTCGGATAAACCTCCAAGCGCCCCTATCTCAAGCCATATTCCTTCTGCCGAAATATAAGTTATGACTATATCAGGATTGAATGAGTTCTCCCAATCGTATTGCTTCGTTTGAGGTAACGAGAATGTACTTAAAAACCCATGTCGACTCGATGTAGAAGTACAGTCATTTCCGACAACAGAACACAAGACATAAAAATGCAATCCTATGACATTTTAGTCTCCCCAACTCGCAAACTCACAATATCCCCGGTATTTGGGTATCGATTTTAGGCGCGATTTGGCGCAGCTCGTTTCATGATCAATAAATTATCGCATGCCTTAAAACGCATCATTACTTTATTTCCATAAACATACTTATTTCTTAGGGAACACTACCCTCACCCTCACTACTCACTCCAAAGACGTAAAGTAACTCCCACAACTCATACAAAAGGATTATGCTGTTTCACCAGTGCAAGCTGATGGTTAAACCGAGAGTTGATAAGTCGTGTGATTACTGTAAAAGACTCCAATCCGCTGCCGCTGATGGTTTATTGGGTAGATAAGACAAGACTTGATCCACCTCCAGTCTTGATTTAAAAGATGCCATTTGTCAAATTCTTTTGAATGAAGCTCATAGGTAATACAGTTTAGAGAAGGCCGTTGTTTCTATTTCGCGTCACGCAATAGTTGTTTAATATACTCGTTCCTCATTTGTGACGCAGATCTTTAGCTTTATGAAGTCAAATCTAAAAATGTTGAATAAGCCCGGCATATTGAGATATCTCAGTGGTGTGGGTCGTCCCCACGAGTGTAGCATTCAAATTTAGTACTTCTTGTCTATTTCTTATTTATTGCTAGTTTGCAGCACTTGTTATGAATTAAGAGTAGATTACTTCCCTTGACACCACTTTCAATCTTACTCCAGATTAGTAATCGCCCAGCCTTTCGTCTTTCGTTTTATATAGAGTAAGTTTTTTTGATTCACAAACTACAATCAGTTTAACGAGATTGGGTATGACCAATCAAAGTTTTTCCATCGACCTCGATTATTAGATCGTTCACTTAAATTGGGTGCCCCATTATCTGTAATTGTTTTGTAAATTTTAAAATACCAAATTTTTCTAGACCTGAATTGGCTCCAACACCTATTCCAATAATACTTAAACCTAATCCTTCGGGATCCTTCATTAGTTCGTCAGGAAATACATCCATTTTTTCGACACGCCTTTCTAGTTCATTCTCTTTTTTACCTTCTTCCTTCTTCGTATCCTTAATTATTATTTAGGTGTGTGAAAGCTTTACAGGGCTTTTCTTGGTTCAGTAATTTGTGAAATATAGTGATTAGCTTTATTGAAGGTTTTTGAGGAACGTGGCTTATAAGTATAACTATGCCCTGAATGGTACCTCCGCTTTCAAAAAATATTTTAAGAAATCTGGCTTTTGTAGCTAAAACTGGTTTTGGGCACAGCCTCTAAAACCTGTAGCAGTTTTCTTTCATGAGAGGTATTTCGATCCATGAATTGTATGTTTCTATCTTTACAACCTTTTTGAGGGCTCAAGGCACGCCCAACTCTTTCGCAGTTCGCTTACATCATTATTGTACTGACTGTGCCAGGCATCAGGGGTTTACACTACCGATTGTCATCAGGTGCCGCAAAAATAGAAAACTTCACTGATATCATTCAGATAGCCGCTTAGAATAATACTAAAGGAAAACAAATCCAAAACCATTGGTAAAAGTTACCTGAGAAAAATTCGGATTAAGTAACAAATCAGCTTAAGCGAGAAATTCAGAAGCTAAATGAAAAGTCGTTTTCTTTGTATCTTAGAAACTTGAACGCTGATAAAAATACTAACTACTCAATGGAGGGCACAAAAAATATATAAACGTCAGTTAGGCAGAGCCCTCCTCTAAAAGCGAAGTGATGGCGGCGTGGAACTGAGTGACACTAGTAGCGGGGAGTGGAATTGGTTAGTAGGCTCAACTTGGTGTTATGCTAAATATCACACAAATTAACCTACACCATCGGCCGCCGTACTCCTCAGACTGGTTAGATCAGGGGTGACGAGGTCCTTATTCAAGAATCTTGAATAAACATCAATAGGATCTGTGGTCTAAGAATGAAGGGGTATAACCTAATATACTCAAGAAATTCGGAGAAACCCAGATCCTGCATTCTTGGAAAAAATAACGTAAACATGTTTCTTCTTTCTCAACACAGCAATGGTGACAATTGCGGTCAGCCTAGAGGTTGTCGGCAGTGTAATTTTACTGGTCTCAGCCTACATGGACCGGGATAAACACGTTTCGCCGGATAACGTGAGGGGCCTAGTACTCGAAGCGGAAAGGAAGAAGATTAGGGTGCTTCTTGGATGTGATTGATAACCTATTAAATAACAACCTTTGAGTGTGTAATATTGGGCAAGAACCTTCGCCTCAGAAAAGATGTACTCTATGGTCAGTTTATGAAGAGTGGCGCATTAACATTTCTTCTCTGACAATCTGGCATGGTGGTCCAAGGAACTGGGGACCTACCGGAAGGCGTGTAGGATACCATTTAAAAGAGTTAAAAGTACGAGAGAGGCTCTAGATTGTGACTCCTACAAGGAGGACCTCAAAGTATACAAAAACGAATTAAGGAAGGCACAAAGGAGGTCATGGACACTCGTCTGCTATAAAATGGAAGAAGTCTCCGAGACCTCCCGTCTTAGGAAGATTTTGTCTTCTAGTCCTACTAGTCCCAGTTATTTAATAAAACCGGATGGATCCTGGACTGCTCTAATGTTATTTTTGAAACTTCTCATCGAAACCCACTTTCGCCAGAGACTAGTACTCATCGAGAAGCACATTCAATACGCATAAGATATCGTAACCAAAGAACGGGTCAATTAAAGGGTTCAAACCATATAAATCGGCTGGCCCTGACCGAAGCATTCCCGCGGAGATTAAGAACAACTCGAGGATTATTCTCTCCTGGCTGGAAGTAATCTTCAAATGGTGTTTAAAACTGGTCTGTATTCCGCGGGGGAGGACGGAGGTCAGAGTAATCTTTATTCCGAAAACGAGTAAATCCTCATATGGCTACCCAAAAGACTTAAGACCAATAACTCTATGAACCTTTGCTATTGAAAACCTCAGAGGGGCTTATTAATATCTACATACGCTCAAAAATAAAGCTTAGTGACTAGGCACAGACTCAGCATGCCAACTGTAAAGGGAAATCTGTGGACACAGCTCTGCACGCCCTTGTAAGTACTATTGAGAAATCAATTTTTGTATGGTGGCGTTACTTGATATTGAGATTGCCTTTAACAATGTAAAGACGGAGGCAGTTCTGAAGAAATTGTCGGTCATAGGGGTGGATTACCCTGTAAGTGAGTTAATCAATCACATGCTTGGGTGCAGTATGGTAAACTCGGATCTGGGGGAATCAGGAGGCGGATGGCCAAGGGAACCCCGCCGGGAGGTGGTCAGTCTCCTCTCCTCTGGAACATAGCAATCTATAGGTTGCTGGTAGAGCTGAAGAGAGAGGGGATCGGAGTAATTGCTGATGTAGCGATAGTTGTCTTTGGTAAATATTTAATCACAGTGAAGAAGGTGCTGCAAAATAACTCTCCTAATCATTACTAGTTGGACCATCGTCTCCCCGATCACTGCAGCGTGTACCATACAGAAGTGATAGCGATTGAGGAGGTTCTAAACTGGTTGAGACATAATGTGGTATCTTTGACTGGTATCGCTGTTTATGTAGACAGTCAGACGACAAACAAGTTACTGGACTCTATTTCTCTTACGCCTAGCGTTACGTTTGGTTGACGCTGATCTTCAAATAAGATGAGTGAGCATTTAAACATTCAGATAGTCTGTGTCTCTTGCCACTCGGATGTCATGGGAAACTGCAGGGTGGATGAACTGGCGAGACATGGTTCAACTCTCTAACTGCTACCGGAAAGGGCTAAGTTGGAAATACCCATTAAGGCATTCAAGACTTGAACTAAAAAAGAACCTGTGGGGATACTCACAGGACACTGCCTACTTAGATAACATGCGAGGGGGCTAGGTCTAGAAGTTAATGACTTTTGCAGAAGCTGTACGAACGAGGAGGATGAACAGACGGTAGTCGACCTCCTATGCTCATGGCTGGCTTTGGCACACACAAGACATGATTATTTTGGTAAATTCTTAATGGACTCTGGTCTCGGAAACTGTAAGGTGTGAAACCTAATACGCTACGTAAGTAGCTCAAAATCTCATAAGGGTAATAGGGAAGTAAGATCCTGTGATATCAGAACGGACCGTCGCTGGTCTAAGTTTACTGAAGCAGCCACTCAACCTTACCTAGCCTATAGTCAATGCACACTGGTACATTCGTAATAGTGATTTGCATCTTGATTTGGAGATTTCGGATATAAAACACGAAATAAAGAATTGGAACGAAGCATGAATCAAGCCTAATGGAATATGCCAATGCGGAAGTCTCTTGGCCACTGGAAAATGAACAATTGGTTAGGAGACTAAAAAGAACAACACCCTTCGAGCTCATTAGTATGTGAGCACCTATCTATCAACGGACAGGCATTGGTGCATCGCTGGATCGACAGTGGCCACATTATACTTTAGTTTCTGAGAATTTAAATCTGCGATTTTGCTTATCAGTTCGTAATCAGCTTATAATAAAGTCAACCTTCGCCGTTTTTAATAATTTCCAAAACCACCGACGAAATGGCGCAATGGTTAAAGCTTCTGCAATTGGAGCGAGAGGTACTAGGTTCGAATCCCGATAGGAGCACAATGCAAAAGGGATATTTCACCATCGGATCGTTTGGGCGGTGCGATCGGTGGTGTAAATGAACACATCTGGATCTCCTGAGTCCTGATGATATGGGCCGTCCCATCGTCCGTGTCAGTATTATATAGGCTGACATGGAGCTATGCAATGTGCAGATGGTTTTAGGTAAATCGGACCTACAGCCGTACGTCCTCGATTTGGCTGTAATGGCGTAAGGTAGGACGTAAATAAGCGAACAGCGATAGACTTGAGAGTGCCTTGAGTGCCAAAATAGATTGTAAAAATAAAAACAAAGAAACAAACCCGTCTGGTGCAATAACAATTATTACTCGCATGAACTCGCAAGATTTTATTTCATCATCGTTAATGGATGGTAAAAAATGTTAATCATCGATAAATCCAAAAATTTAATAAATAAATTAAATTTCATAATAATTTGAAATAATAAAATTAGCTCAACCATATCTCCTCCCCATTCACGTACTAATGCGAAAACTGGCAACGGACTTACGGCCATCATCAATAAACTATTAAATTGATGAATGAATCGCCACATGAATGAAATGCGCGATCGACTCAAACTGAAAGCGATGAAAATTGTACATCACATACTCGTATATGCAAACAATTAATTACTCGGGCAATTCGGACTAATTACTGTAATTAATCTGATGCAACGGTGTGTAATTCGAAGCATTGAACGAGACATGGAAGTAATTAGTCGCAAACATACATTTGCATTACAATGCGACGAAATTGTTTTGTGATGTGCGTTCCAAGGCTTGCGATTTATACCCGGGCCAAACAAAGGAACAAAAACGTCCGTGAACCTCAAATGTGTGTGTACCAAGAAAATGATAAGTTCACAAACCACGAATTCTAGATCCGGCGAGGAAATGATTTCGTCTCATATATCTGTGTGTGTGTATGTACATACATAATTATTATCCGAATGCGCGGACAATAAGCTTATACTGTAACAATACGTGAAGGTCAACAGTCAACTACAATGGGATGTCGTGGCACTATAAAGAGTATTAATTTACATAAATAAAATTCCAAAAACTTTAATTTAATTGGAAAAGTGAAATTTATTGTAATTTTCTTTGTTTGGAGGCGTGAGACTATATAGGTAGGTATAGTGAAAACTCCGCGTTAACGACTTTGTAGAATTTATGAGGTGAAAAATGAAAATAATTTTGATTTCTAGTCTGATTGTGAAAGAGTTGGAATTATTTGAGCTATTTCAACTTGATCTGTGAAAGCTATGTCAAAGTGCGATGATATATAGTCTACGTATAGGGCAACCTTGTATTAAATATGTACAGTGTGTTCCAGTTAAACGCAGTTTACCCTACCGCCTCTTTCGCTCAATAGATAGTTCAAACCATTGTTGGCCTCCAACTTCCAACTCGTCTAAGGCTACAATCGCTTTCTATTTTTCTTGGGTGCCTACTAAGCATACCCTAGTAGGCATTTATTAGTCAATAGTCGCTTTCCAATCGAACAACCACTATAGTATCCGCTAGTGAACTGCTAGTAGTTCGGTTCTTATCTATGCTGAATAAACAGTAAATTTAGCAAAGACAGCAACCAAATACTAGCGGGTTACCGATAAACGAACACTTTAAAAACCAGAGTTAGTTTGTTGTATGTTTTATAGCCAACCAGATATGGTGGTAAACGTTGCAGGTTTTTATGGTACGGTAATTGGTGATCATAATCAAAACCATCATTCCAAGTAAGCCAAGTACACGATAATAAGTGTCTTCAGGTCATAAATATGTAAGGCGTCCGTCGTTTAATAAAACCCTCCGTGGGGTTAGATCTAGCAACACATTGTTCTATGTGTTTGTTACAATAAGTCTCATAAGACACGAAAGTTACACCTAGGTAGGTTTGATCTCAGATACTACTATAGATGTTCAGACCAAGAATATTTGACTAACACCACGCTAAATTGTCAATGTCCTCTTGGAGTAAAAATTGTGTAAAAATGTTGTTCGTGTAAAAATTCAAGGACCTTGTGGAAAACCTGATGTAGCTTGAATTGACTTGACTTGGACCTGCTGTTTCCAATATCGATGTATTTGGTAAACTCTCGCTTAAGTAAGATTTATTCCATGCAACAAAATTATTTGAGAACCCAGATGAGTATAACCGTTCTAGTGGTTTACAATGGCTAAACGTCTTGGCAACTACAGTGTACACAGCGACTACTTACTTGTAAGTTCGATTGTGTGCTGGTGAATTCAATAACTGATGTAGATGTTATCTCTTAAGTATAATCTCGGAATAAATAATTTGAGTTTAGATGAAGTCGAACTTATTCCTCAATAACATGATAAATAACTTTAACCCCAGTTTGGAATAATGGAGCTATTCTAGGCTTATCTCAGCGACAGATTGAACAGCAATACAAAGAGGTTGTTCCAAACTGGCGTAATCGATCGCAACCATTGCCGAATGTTTTCAGAGCCGTTTTGCCGAATGTTTTCAGATAATGGACAAGTGGCCTACCCTAGCGTTGTGGGCATTTTCGTAATTATCAACATCGATTAACAGGAGCGAATACCGGACATATAAACATATAACGCAGGAGTTTACGGTGTTCTCTTAATAACCAGAGGTGATCTTATCAAGAGATTTAAGGTGTCTGATATTATTTTGCTGAATATACTCTGAAAAACTCTGAAAGTACCCACCTAAAATAACAGTTTGGTTTTCTCAAATTTTCAAATAATTTCAATCACTAAAACTATGACTTCTAGTTTAAAAACATCCAGTCCAAGAGTACTTTACGAAAGGTTTGTCCAATCCCTCTCTTTGATTTGGTTTTATTTTCAGACTATTAATTTTCTTGTAAATTTTTTCTAGACCTTTCCACATTTCCAGTTGTACCAATTTCGCAAACAGGTTGAACATTTGTTTCTTAGCTTTGATTGGCCAGCGACATTTAAGATGTTCGATTAGAACTTATACATGTTGTAAGATACCTCGACTATCAACAACGTCTGAGAAAATCGAACCAATCCTATTGTATAACTTTCTGAAAGGTATTATTGGCCATTATTGGCCTGTATATCATGTCAACAATCTGATTCCATCGGTTTTGATCATGATATACCATAGTTCTTCAGACTGTTATAAACAATTAAAAGATGCCAGATTGACCTTTCCGCCTATACTGAAGGACAACTCTCTCTTTAAAAATCGGTAGATATTCACTCTGGATCCGTAAGCAGAACGTACTTGAACCAGCGTACTAGCTGTCCTTTGAGTTCGTGTACGATATCAGGAATTCGTATTTTATTTATCTCGTTATTAAAAATAACTCTCATCTCATGATTGTTCTCTCGTAGGTATGATAATAATCATCTTTCGTACTAATGCAATAAGGCCAACACGCGCATCCATAGTCACAATGGGTCTGATCAAGACTCATTACATTTTCAGCATATCTATATTTTCAAGATATATTGATTTCAGAAGTGGGAGGATAGTGTCCGATTGCCAGTTCCAAGATGGAACTCTCCCACCCTATTATCGTGAGTAATGAGAGAACCAAGATAGTTGAATTTCATTACTCTTGGTTTCTAAAACCAGAGATTAGATTAGACTAACAGAAGCTGAACACTGTTTGAGTGGTTCAAGCATCTGTTTCACACTGTTGTCATTAAATCCAATCACGTAGATATGATCTGCCTATTTCAAAAGTTGATTGATTTATAAGAATAAAACATTTCACAGTAGTCGTGGTGTACACAACATTTCACTTTTACGAAGGATGTATTCCAACATGAGATTAAAAAGTATCGGGAATAGCTCATCTCTTGTCGAACACCAGAAGTAATTACAAAAGTTCTCGGTAGCCTGTTCTCAACTTTGACTCAGCATTGTGACTGCGTTACTGTCATTTTACACAGATGTACGTATTGGTTTGGTACGCCTAAATATTCAAGCGCATACCATATAGCCTCTCTCGATTGATCGAGTCATAGTTAGTTGACACAACCTTCCCCGATTTGATCCTAACCTCCTAACACGGGAAAATAACGTTCCACGATGGAATTTTTCTGCCTTTTCTTTCAGTACGTGGTGGTACGTTTCGCGCTCAAGGCACAGATATTTCCAGGAAGTTCGTTTGATGCTGCAACAAACCCAAACTCAATAAGGTGGGCGAATGCGGAGGCACCCACAAATACAGCATGCAGTCAGGTTCGTTTCAATGTCGCAACAATCCTAATTTCTAAGCGGGCGAATTCAGGCACCCAACGCATAATCAACATAATCAAAACGGAGGGGGAGAGAAATGGGGCGTTCTTCAGAGCACTTTGAATAAATCGCAAATTATCTCACGGGCCATAATCAGAAAAATAAAATCGTGTTTCAATATATTGGTAAGTATAGCACTTTAGAATCCTTCACAGGATTCTAAAGTGCTATAGTGGTGACCCCGACGACCCTGTTAGGGCATACATCACGTCGGGGTCACCACTATAGCACTTTAGTTCGCGGTTTTACCAATATATTGATACACGATTTTATTTTTATTTGACTGTGGCGTTATCTCAAGATTCATTTGAGTACTCTGAAGAACGTCACAGATTCAGGTTGGCTGCGATTGTGAGAACGCCAAATCGTTTGAAATCGTTGATGTTCAATGTGCTTCTCTTAACGAGTGAAACGTTCGGTACAACTCTGCAATCTCTATTTGAGTATATTTAAATCGACCAGCCGGGCTTTAGCACGTGACCAATGGATGTGAAATATTTGTAATACGTCATAAATGGTTCGACGATGAGGTTTTGCGAAGTATATATACCATTGGTTCTAGATGTGATTTAACTGTCGATTTTGAGTTGCATAAATGTCATATTGGAGCTAAAATTACACTCGAAACCAGACATGTTAGCTGACGTGGTGAATTGTCTTAGACTACGTTCAGTCAAACTTTGCTAATTTTTGGAAGAGTTGTTCCAAGTGAATTTTATATATAGTTCCTTAGTGTGTGATGTCATAAGAGGATGTCGATAGATAAATAAAAATTTCCAGTTTCGACATGACCCAGCCCTTGATACTTTTGTAAATATTTTACTCCAGGTATCGAAAGGAAGTTATACAACTCGAATTCAATCATCTGACCAATGCTCTGTCCAATTTCATGTTATAACATTTTAGCAGTGGAAGTAGAAGATACAAAGCCAATATTTTCTCATTAAAAAGTGAAATTGCCACTTATATGGAACATTTGGTCAGATGCACTCTTACAATTTACCTTACAAATCCAGGCATTGACATCATGAATAAAGTTAGCCAGGGACGGTCGCTCTCGTGGCATAGAAAGTGCAGAGCTTGCTCTGTCATTCGGAGATCTCGGGTTTAATCTGTAAATTTAAGTTGGTTGAAACGTGGGCCCTTGTGGCATTGAGTTCTGGAATAATTTCTGCCTTCTTTAAATTTTTTTTAGCCTACTTTACATTCAATAATAATTTCACCAATCTAGATGGATATTCAGTCTTCCGTACCTCATACTAAAGTGTCTTTCCAATTTCTTTAAACATAAAGTCTATATTCCCGTTACTCACTGCTACTCAGTGACCGAGTGTCTCAAAGTTTGATAAATTATCCAATTCATTTTTAGTTGGCATGATTGGGTTAAACAATCGCAGCGAAATCCTTACTCCACTTCGAAACATCACTGGGTTACTATCCATACTCCACACTACTATCCAGATTAAAGTCAGTGTCCAGTACTAAAAAATTGCAAACCCATAGTTTAAAATGCTGACCTTTCAGAATTTTTGAAGAAAATGCGTATAGAATTACTCCAGGTGATTACTCCATTCTACAAATTGTCCACTAGAGGTTGAAACCTTTTCTTTGTTATCAAAGGTAGGTAATCCTTGTAGGAGTCTCAGTCCTCTGCTGCTTAAGTGCATCAAGCTTTATTGAAGGCCCTCTTCCATTGTAATTGATAAGTTCTCAGTTCCGAAAGAGAATTTCTTCTAAGATGGGTCAAGTGTCCACCCATACTTATCTGTTCAAACACACTCAAATGAAAAACCAACACATCCACCTATATAATTTATTGTAAGCCTCCAAGGTATCATATACGATCAATTAAAACTTCCGATCATAGGAATCCTGAAATTGAGATACCAGTATCAAGTATGTGGCAACCAAAGTGATGATCTGCAAGATAAAAAAGTATCTGTTAATAATATCAATCAAAACGTCCGACAGGCAGCTCGAGTTACGGTCATATAAATTTTTGGTTCAATCAAACTGGCCATCGTTGAAGTATGCTGCCTCTCATGCAAAAATTGCAGGGAGTAGAAATCGGACTGGAATTAAATAAAGTAAAAAATTAGGCATCAAAATTCAACTATATGTAAGCACCATAAAGTACGTCATCAAGTGACATCTGGCCCGTATCGCAAGCCTTTCTGAAATTGCCAAGGAACGTTGCTTCTGTCTCATATATTTGAAAATATAATTTTAACAGAAGATAAATTTTGAGCAGCGCCATAATGCATAAAATACATGTCGGTGGCATATACGAATAATTCCCAACGATAAACACGAACATTAACTCATAAGCGCGAATCACGAGCGTCACCAGATTATAACAAATGTTCAAGACCAGCACGATTACAAAATATTTGTGAACAATTTTAAAAATTCGTTTTGTAAATGTTCGTAAGTGTATAAAATTGTTCGTGAAAGTGTCGTGTTTGTGACCCTCGGTCGACAGAACACAATTGACGTGATCGATCTTCTCGTTTATGTTGTAAAACACCAAATTGCAATACAGTATGATCGCGTAGAGTTGCATTTCTTTGTACACGAAAATCGTGCCGAATACCAAACCCGACCGAATTTTCACACTAGTGTTGTACGAAAATATGACCGGCATGTGTATGAAGAGGGGCACGAGTACGATTAAGCATCCGCCGAACAAAAACAATCGCACTTTATTGTATTTATACAATTTTGTTGATTCGATAAAATGAGTCATCGAATTGAGTGAAAAGTTTAAACATGAGTTGTTGATCTCTTATCGATCGGATGAACAGTATACTGACGACGTTGATGTTCAACGTGAGCAGGAAAATCCAGAACACGTAGGAGTATATAAAAAATCGTATAAACGATTGATCGTGGTGGAGAAAGCTGGACTTATACGTTTCGTAGAAGGATAGCACAAATATCGGGTCGAGTAAAACCATTTTTAGACACACAAACGACTGGTACCATCGCCAATTTGTGACATCCCGTGGAACCATTTTGATTGGGGTTATTGTGAAAAAATTGAGAATTTGGAAAATATTTTCAAAATTATTGTTTGCCCTTATCGTGTTGTGCATACTTGTCATAATGATTACTTGTGTACAACTGAATACGTCTGTGTTACCAAAGGCAGTCCAGTGGCAAAATGAGTAACGAATAATCAATAATATTCTGCTTTATAATTTATAATGTTAATTAATTAATTTCGATATACTGGGTGGCGCTAATCCAAAACAAAAGAAAAGAATCACTCTGAAGTTTTGACTCGAGTCGAGTGATTCAGAGTATAACGGATCGTATGTCGACACTAGTTATCGAAAAGACTTCATAACCGAAGGCACGCTAAATCGCACTTATATTGTCTAGTCCAACATCCTTATTGTATACCTGGACGACTTATTAATGTAGCTAGTACGAGAGTGACACTCTATCGTATTCACATCTTGTCAGTTGCTTTAAGAACAATTGGTCCAAACTGGTTAGAGAACCATTACTTTACCCGATCCTTTCCAACTTCCTTGAACCATCCTACTTAAGCCTTCCTTAACAGATTTAAAACGATGCATATAATGTTGGCTTTATCTACAAACAGTCTGCTATCATGAATTCTTATTTATCTTTCAAATCTAAGTATATCGCGGGTTTCCATACCTAAATCGTCATGTAATGATAAAATCACCTTCATTTGAAATATTTATTAGGAACAATTGAACTTGGTTCAACCACTGAACCCTTTCTCGTCACTTGGAGAACCTGAAACATTTCGATGGTCTCATTTTATGTACGAAAAGGGTATCGTCTAGAGCCTGCTATTGTACAAGAACTTATTGCGTTATTGTGCTAGCTTTGTATCACCAGGCTATATACACTCCTACACAGTGGAGATGAATTCACCCTCAACCCTTCTGTTGTTAGTTTTTTTTTTATTAGACTACAAGCTGAACCCAACCTGACAGTTGTACGGGCAAAGCAGTGACTATATACCATAAGCTGAAATCGTACCATGAGATATTCAGACTTGTCATGTATGAATGATGGCTTCTAATAAATCCAAGATACATTTACAGTAGGACTTGGAGCTGTCTTGCTTTTAGAGAACGAGTTGTACATTTGAAGTAGACATTTCAAACCAAATCAGCGAACTCCTTCCATCATCCAGCGTACAGTAGTTTGGTCCTAATAACTCAATAAATACGTGTATTTGACTTAACGAGCTTAGAGGTTGTGGAACAGTATATGTGATTGCGACCTAGGGTGAGGTTCAATTTTCATTGGATTCAGTTTTTAGGAATGTAACGTATCAAGTCTAGAATTGTGAAGCACCAGAACTTCATTTTGGAGCTACATACACATGCTGGTAAATACGTAACGAACTTTATATGCACCGAAGAACTCCAATGTGCCAATAGTGGGGTCGAAAAAAACAAGTCGGTGCGTTTATGTAGTTTGCACAAACCCCGGTAGTTCTAAGTTTTGATGAACCTGCCAGCCATTATTATGGATTGTGATTCTCAATTATAGCGTTTTGGTGTATATGAGGATAGACTATAGTTCATCCAGCGACAATCCATGCCACCTATGTTCGCACAGTAAATCTTATTCTGATAGGAACAGTTATTTGGTCAATCATTGTGCATGAAACTCAGACGCGTGTATACGCTTCGTATATGAGACCCATAATCTCGCCTAGAACAATGAATGGGGTTGGAGGAAAACCACTAAAAAGGGTTATTTGTCAGGGCATTGTATGCATATTGCACACCATACATACTGCAGCTCTTGATATGAATGTGGGTCTGCTGTCGCTTAATCTTTGGATTTGGTTGGTGTGCAGCACAAATAACCACTCGTCTACAAGGCAGTGACAACATACTTTGGGTGTTGCTTTCTCGCTTTTGAAATGACATGATTATCTTTTAGAAGAGATTTCGACTATCACTTTGATGATCTGCACCAGATGAGATGGGATACCTTCATCTCTTGTCGCATATTCAAAATCTTCTTTGGATCAATAAAACAGCAACGATTCCAGTCCTTCTTGAATTATGATAGACGCACTTTGAGGATCTTGCTGGACATTCTCATGGGACATTGTTCCCTAAAGAATCGCAAACACAGTGTGGGGAAGGAGCAGAAGAAACTGTTGAGAACTGCTAGTGCTCCTGTTCCTCATACTCTTCTCATAGACTGCATTGCTTTGGATCACAATTCTTATTTGAGGATCGACTGATGACCTTGATACCAGATATCTTGGACAAACAGATTTCGGGACTGAGAGTGTACGTCTGAGAAGGGATGTTATAATCGGCCAATCGAGTGGCAAATCCACGTGCATTGACTTGCCGACTAGAACTCCGTTAACAGTATTTCTGAGATATATCGCTTACAGATCACAGTATGTCTTAGCAGTTTAACCTAAAGATTCAATTTAATAATTTATACTTACCATCTCGCCTTCCAATTTCCAAAAATACGAGACACGAACAAATTCCGAACGAAACTCCTTCTTACGTTTAATAATATCGAAGTATGTTGTCAATAAAACTCCAATCTTTGTCACACTCCATCCCACGAGAATGGCGGCCGGTTGCACACGGTTCGTATTACGAATAATGATCGCATACAAAATTTCATACGAATGAATCAAAATTAAAATGATATCGAGCCACATCACCAGTAGCATAACCACGGTTAGAACACCACGTTTCACAAATTTCGAACAACATTCCAACAGTTTCTCCGCCAATCGGAGACTCTCAATTAAATCGCTAGCATTTTGCGCTTCCGCCATCGACAACGTAGCATTCCACAATTTTTCACTGATATGGGAAAATATGTACTCGCAATACAATATAATGAGCAGCAAGTTAAACTCTTTGTATACAAAGAATATGCTGAACAATCTGGCGGATACGGTGGGTGCAGCTATTTGTACCAAAATCATGGGTAAATATATTCCGAATAAAAAAATGCAGCCAACCGCAAACTGTTTAAAAATTGTCTGTTCCTTAGGTAGCTGGATCAACTGTCGATGGTGTCGATTGATTTGACTCAAATCTCGGTCAAAATCATCAAAATGGTTGAATATCGCCTCCTGCTGCTGCGCCGATTTGAACAACAACATTTTTATCGCTGTAACGTTGGCAGCCGAACACAAAATCGATACGAAGAAGGATAGTTTGAAGGCTCGAATGTACGAGGACTTAAAATTCATAATAACCACGAAGTACGTTACGAAGTAGTTGTATAAATAAACGTATTGGGTTGTAATATTGAGAAGCAGAAAATAGACCAGGTATTTGGCCATACTATGAATCCCGACCCGTTTGTCTTTAGTCTTGACTTTTAACGGTGTCACAGCGAATATATTTAGGATCACAAAAAAGGTTTTTTTACTTATTAAATTCATATTTGTAAGCGTCAGGTTGACGAATACCAAATAAATTTACCTTTAAATTGAGTTGTGCTATAATATATTAGATAATTGGGTCCCACGAGGGTTACCTATAATCTCCAATCAATAATTAGTTAATATTTATGTTGCATTCGATGTTGCTATCGGTGTTATTTTTCTAGTTTTGGAATGTTCAGAACTAGAAAAATAACGCAGGTAATTGGAGCGGAAGGTACCGGGTTCGAATCCCGATAGGTATATTGATGCGAAAGACAATAAACACATCTATAACTCCCTTTTGGAGTGAAGAATCCCATGTCAGTACTATAGGCTGTCAGTACTAAATCATACCTATAACCAGACGTTCTCGATTTGGGTGTGTAATGACGGAAAAAGGACAGAAATACGCAAGCCACGAGATTGCAAATATAGAAACGAAAGAGACTTGATCGAAGACTTGGTGGACAAGTTGCTTTGGTAGAGCAGAACTGATGTGGAATGAGAACACCATCCTATAACTATTCGTAGTGCAACTTACCACACCTATTTAAACGACGAATGCTTGCTTCTTGGGTTTTGTAGAAATCTCCATTACATTGATATTATGATTCCTAAAATTTTAATTACTCCCCACGTCTTGAATCTATTACTTTAATCTTTTCTTTCGGAAATATTAAATTGTAGTGTGCCTCAACACACAACTAGCTTTTTATTAATTCTCAAAGGTGTCGCTGTGGTACACCATAAGTATGTGTGACGAATCATGGTGACACCTGTAATAATTAAAATGAAGTTCAAAATTATCCCAGAAGTTGAAGGGTTACCCTGTCACCAATTGTTTTCAAATGTGAATAAAATAAAAATAAATAACGCTCAATGGACGGAGTACTAAACGCGACGAGTGATTAGAAATGGAAACTTTGCGAATTGTAGACATGTACACGGTTGATGGAAAGTTCTACAAGGATTTAACTCGTATACATATATAGGTGTAGACATTTGAGTTACGAAACGGTTCAGTATTGAATTTGGGAAAGTGTTGGTAACATGGTGACACCTGTGAGAATTAATATAAAGGCCATAATAATGGCATAATATTTAGAGTAATACAACGAACTTTTTGTACGGAATGTACACAAATACCTTAATTACCACCAACTCTGAATCCTCCTCCCGGTCTTTTCTAAAATAGTCCATGATAATGTGCGGTTTCGGCATCTTTCGTGTATGTGATACGTTGATTTGGTGCCACTTGGTCTCTGACCTATACTTCTTCTTACTGCTCTCTATCAATTTATCAGAGTGTGGTGACAACTTCGTACGATGTAATCCTTCATACGATTGCCTTATTCAATATTCGAATCAATGTTGCTTCAAGAAGTGTGTTTACAAAATTATTTCATCGACTGTATTCGCCACATTATTTGATGGTTGGCACCTTTTCCTTTATATCTGGTTATTTTTTTCTTCCGACTATAGGTCCGATTTACGAAGAAACCATCTGCACATTGCATAGCTCCATGCCAGTCTATAGTACTGACATGGAAAATGGGACGGCACGCGGATTCTAACCTCAACTGGGTCTCAGAAAAGTTCATTCGCACCACCGCCCAAACTTTCGAGGGTGAAAATCCCTTTTCGCACTCTGCCCCTATCGGGATTCGAAACCGGTACCTCCTGCTCTACGCCGCAGTTTTTTAAGCACTACACAACCTGGGCGGTGGATCTAACGTTTACTTCATCTATACTCGTCAAGTTGTATGTCGCCATCTCTGATCAGCTCATTTTACTACTTTCATGTTACTTGATCTTGCTCTTTGGTCACTCGTATGTTTTTATTTCAGTCGCCTTTCTAACATAGGCGATGGTGTTCTCGTCTGTTTCAAAACTCCGTTGGTTTCTAATTGTTTTCCGGTCTAATTTTTCCTTCTGGTCCCAATTTCTCTCCCCGTATATCTTGACTGCTAACCTGATGATGTTATTAGGAGTTTCATTTATTTTAGTGCTTAAGTTACGGTTTCTGTTTGTTGTTGGATTCCGTCTTCCATTCATTATGTTAACCGAGATACCGTAGCCTATCTATATCGACTGCAAACGAAGCATCTCTCTCACTTTCTGGCATCGTCCCATCGTACGATGTAATTTCTATCTATCGCTGCATCAAAATATATTTCGTGCCGAACGTGATTTTTTGTAGTCCTCAAGTGTACTGGAGTGGATATATGCAATGCTGGATATATGAATGCTAACGTTACAACTCACTTTGAGCTGTAACGTTAGCATTCATATATCCAGCATTTTCTTTTCGTGTTTCACTATTCGTTGATCGGCAACCTAAAATTGCTGTTTCGTTTTTCGAGAGTTCCTAAATCGTTTCTCTCTCAAATTGAGTTCCATTTAAATTTTGGCTGAATCAACATATATATTTAATGACTTTTCTTTGACATGTTATAACTGTCATTTATTTTGGCCCCATTTCTTAAGCGTTTTCTTAAGCGATTTTATCATCTTCTTCGTCGCTCGTCCCGGTAACTAATTACGTTTACATATCTGTACTAAGCTGTAATTCACTTCTGTTGCACATCTCGCGAATATTCCATGTCTCTTGTTCCGTCGTATTTATCAATGTGCCCATTGGGTTCATTATTTATTCTTCATTGGTTTATATTGATTATAGGGTGAGGCAGAAACTTCACTGCAGTAACTTTTAACTTTGTTTTAATTCTCACAGGTGTCACATAAGTCGCTTTTGAGAGATCGATTAGGATACCAATTAGAAGAGTAGTTAAAAATGTCGGTTTCATAATTTAAAAGCATCACTGTCTCAAGCTTCTCAGAGGAACTTTCAACACAAGTTTTATCATTGTTCACGAATCATAATAGTCCAAATAAATTCCATAAATTCCAATATTGCAACATTAAGCCACATAGACGCAAATCATTTCAACTGGTCCAACTACAACATTCTACCACAATAAAACCTATGTCATAATTTTTGACACTCCGAGAATCATGTGGTCGCTTTAGCCAAATATTTGTCAGTGGGATTCAAGTTATCTTTTATTTGAATGTCGACGCATTAGGTGCAACAAATCTAGTACAACATGAAATAAAATAAACCCAAACACCAATCCAATATGAGTCTTTTACTCGAATCGACTAAGTCTAGATCGAAAATCAAATTAGCGTGTATTACGAATAAACTGAAAAGAATAGCTAATGGCCACCACGATGTTTCAGTGAAACCGATGATCAGCACTAACCTTGGTTATTACCAATTTGTGAGAATGCCATTTGCCTTAAGGGTTTTCTTACCTTTCTATCGAAATTTGGACACTATTGGATTGCTTAGTTTATTTGAACGGGATGGTTGGCTAAAAAGCCAGACTAGAGGAATATACTCTAAAATTAATGGATGTTTTTTCAAAATTTTCGTTTCTTACCAAACCTACAAGATCAAATCGTTTCTTCAATTAGTAGAGTAGTACCGCAAATTAGTTTGCTGAATTGAGTGGAACAGAGCTTTTCGACTATTTATCACGATCAGTTAGCTGTAGTTTAATGTGTGCAACTTTTTCGACTGTATTAATTTGAACTATATACTACTTAAAGGACCATTAGAAAATCTGAATGCATCTTCGAAGTTATTAATATACCAAGTAGAATTGATTTCAATCACGATTCTCTTACCCGAATAATGCTTCCAGAACTTCTAAGTATATGTGATTACCCGATCTTAGGCAAAACTTCAATCAAAGAAGTCCAAAAGAGTGATTTATGTAACACTGCTACAGTAGTCTAAAGGAGTAAATGACATTATTCCTGCAAAAATCCAGCATACCTATCCTTGGCTAGAAGTTATTTTCAACATATTCAAGGCTTTTTTACACGTACCGCTCGAAGCAAATGAACTGAATTAAGTATTCTTATATCTATTCTAATCTATGTAATTACCATCTGGTGGGAAGGTTTAGAAGTACAATAAATAATTAGAAGTTTATAATGAAATTCTACAGAACAGCTGGTTCTACAGTCCGTAAAGGGAGTACCTTCACCCATTCAAGACAAGATAACTTAGATTAACATTGAAATTCCTGAAGAGACTATAAGGCATCCGTAATACAACTCAGGAAGAAAGCTTTCTAACTAACATTTCAACAATCGAGTTGTGAGTGCAGGAATTGTAAATCGTTAAGCGATTGGTTAAAATATTGGCGGGTAGATAACCGCAGTCGTCATATTTCATTGTATCTAGCCTTCTTTACTGTGAAACATCTAATGGCAAATGTAACAAGCAACTCCATTTGTCATATTCCAGTAGGATACATAACTTTTAGCCATTAGTATTGTGCTCTAGACCACTGGTATAGATAGAATTGGCATATAACATATATCTGTAACAGTTAGATTCTAAAATAAGTCCTTACCTTTTCTCCCTCCATAGTCGAAGTATATGAGGCGCGAACAAATTCCGCACGAAACTTCATTTTTAATTTGATTATTTTGAAGTACGGAATCAATAATAATAAAATTTTCGTTATGGCCCATCCAACTAATATGGCCGCCGATTGAACTTTATATCGTTGATTAGCAATAACCGCATATAAAATTTCATACGAATGAATCAGAATTGTCATGACATCGAGCGAAATATTTAGCAGCATGATTAGTGGTAAAACCCCACCGCTCACAAATTTCGAACAACATTCCAACAATGCCTCGACCAACTGATGGATTCTGATTAAATCGCCAGCCGTTGGCCACTTCGAAATAACACGAGTGGCATTCCATAATTTCTCACTAATACTTTCAAATATATAGTTGCAATACAATATCACCAATACCAAATTAAACTGTTTGTACACATAAAAGGTGGTGAATAGTCGAGCGGTTTTTGTTGGGGCTGCAATATGCAACAAAATCATGGGTAGATAAATTCCGAATATAAATGCACAACCAACAAAAAAATGTCGCCAAAATGTGCGCTCTTTGGGAAAGTGATGGAATTGTCGACAACAATTATTTATTTCACCAAAACGACGATCAAACTCGTCAAATTGGCGGAACAATATCTTCTGTTGGTGAAACGATGAGAGGAATAATATTTTAATGACGGCAACGTTGCACACTGAACATAAAATCGAAATGATGTAGGAAAATGCAAACGCTTTCAAATATGAGGTTTGGTAATTTGCAGCCGCCACCTTGAACGTCATGACATAGTAGTACAAATATAAATACTCAGTTATCGTGTTAACAACGAAGAAGTAGATTATATATTTGGTAAAATTTAGGCTACCCACTCGATTGTCACCGTTCACTTGTAACGGCGACACCGTAAAAATATTCAATAAACGAAATATGTTTCTTTTGGTTGCCAGCTTCATGTTGTGACTGCCAAGTATAATTTTAGAACTTTATAAGCCATAAGTTATCTGGTTCCCAAATGTATTATACACAGTTGAACATGAATCCAAAATTAGTAAATGGTAATAATTATAATCGATTGAATATTCTTAAATAATAAATTAATCGAATTATCTCAAATCTTGCACGTGCTAGGTATAGTTGTATATTATTGGCTCGAGTGATCTGAAACATTCAGATTCGATCAAAATGGTAACGATACGAGTATCGTGTGGTAAGCGAGAAAAGATTATCACCAACCAATAAAACGATTAATGGTGAGAGTGACGATCAAGGTGGAAAAGTGACCAAAAAGTGAAATCAAGAAAATTAGTTTCCAACGTAATGATATGAGTCCAGATGATATGAGTCAATGTGCAGCCTAACCCAATTAAAGAATCATTTCAAATTACGATACCAGTCAATAATCGTAAAAAAATTGCGATTTAAGATCGTTTAAGTAGTAAACTGTCGTAATCAAAATACCAATGCTAATTCGAGTACTGGAAAGGAATGAAACGAGACGATCTTGTGATCAACAAAAAAGAAATCGTGATCGATTTAATGACAGTGATCGTATAAGAAAGAGCGACCAAAAAATGGTCGAAATGTCGAAAAACAAAAGAGATTGTAGTGATAAGTAAAACGGATTCGTCAAACAAATCAGATCACGAACATCAAGATAAATCGATCGATTGTTTTAAAAATGGCAAAGTCAATGGAAAGTACAATTACAAAAGTATGTACCGGAATCGGGTTCAAACCGAAAAGGTAATATGTCATCAAGAACAGTGGAACTGACCCCTTTTAAGAGGACTACCATGCTGTACTTGATTTCTCTGGTTGTTTCATGAAACGATCTATCTAATGATGCTCCCACATTGTATGCTCTGCGTTGATGTAGTTTATCTACTGGAATTCTGCTTTTCAACAAATGCAGTTGTTCTACCTCGGATCTATCCATAACAAATAGCATTTTCCAAGTTAATCGTTTCTGGTTAAGCTAATAACTGGTTCCAACGCTGCATCTAGTAAGCACTTACGCCTTTCCACCTTTACAGCAACGTCATTAAATTCATCAGGTACATAGAAGCTCATTATTTTCTGTGTGCTGACTTCGTCAGAAAACAGAGCATCTGCCACAATCGTTACGTACTCTAACCCGGCAGCACTTTTACTTTGTTATGGCCAAATTGCAATCCCCACCTTATTTCAGGTGCGTGAGAATGTATTACATATTCGTTGCATATGCCACATTTGTAATATTAAAGATACGATGGGATGTTGAACGTAGTCATGCACCTCGACCCTAAACTGTCACTTTATTGAACGAGAGATTTGGTCGTTCACAATAACCGCGAGGGGACTATATACTAAGACAAATTGTAAAGGTTTAAAGGTGTCGACACACGAAACACGATCTGCGTGGAAATCGTGTTTGGCCTCTAAATTGCCGGAGAAGCAGTATAGAGCAACAGTGGAAGCAAATCAAAGAAGCGTACATCATGCCAAAGACTCTATGACCTGAGCATGGCTAGTCAATACACCGAAAATCTTCTTAAGGTCATGACTAGAAACATGCGCGAACTGGTAGGCTTAACAACAGGTGAAGCATAATTGAAGAGGTGGAAGAAGTAACAAATCTACCAACAGAGTTGATTAGTTAGTATTAGAAAAGTGAAGTGCAGCAAGACCTCTGATAGAACAGGCAATAAACCAGTTGAAATGTTCTGCTAACAGCAAAAAAAGTAGAAAAACTCCCGGACCATAACGATTCTCATGAAAAGGAAGTGGAAGATGAATTTGATGCGGTATATACCTACTTAACTTTTGGAAGAAGTTGCAGTAAACTTTTTGAGCAGTCCAACGAATGGAATTCACCACTAAACCTACTCTTCGCGAAATTCGAACGGGAATGGTATCAAGTTCAATTCAAAGTGAAACTCGAAGATTAGGGAAGGACGCTGATTACATCGTCAAACGTTCCTTTGAATCTGTCATGATTACATATGTGTTTAATTTACAGTGCTAGTTAATCGTCATAAGGGGGAACGATCAGTTGAAATTAAAACAAAGTTGATATGCGTAAGTTGACACAACTGTCTTACGAAAAGTCCGTCCGTATCGTCAACTATTACTGAGCCATCGTAGAATCGTATAGTGAGATCGCGTTTATGAAAAACGTCCGAGTAGATCGCGAGATGGCTATAAAAATCAAAATACCAATGCTGTTTCGAGTACTGATCATAAAAGTGGTAGCAATAATTATAGCAAAAAAATTGAAAATATTCAAAAGATCCAGTTCAGCAACAACAACCAGCTCAATTGTAACAAAATATGTGACGGGACGGAGAGTCAGAGCACGATAGAAATGCCGAAAGGAATGACAAATTAGAAATCGTTGAGAAAGGACACGATCGTTGAAGTCGTAGCAAGTCGAAAGAAAATCAGAACCCAACTTCTAGAAATATGACATAGCTCTAGATCACTCCAGTTGTGTCTTTATTCTACGTTCATTCTAGTAGACACTTCCACCTTTCAGACTTTACAGAAAAGTCATCACTTTATAGTCGGGTACTTGGAGATCGTTGTTTTTTCTTTGGTAACTCCATCGCAAGACACAATTTCTGCTACAATCGTCATGAACTTTATACCGACAGACAGCACTTATACTTTGTTGTGGCCAACTTGCAATCCCCATTGCCCACATTGAAATATTTTCGATAAAGATGGTTTTGCAACATAATTTTCCAGCTTTTCGTTAAACTGTGGATCTACTCAAACCAATTTAGCTGGTTCTTCGGCTGTTTCAAGTTTTTGCACTCTTGTGCTAAATTTTTGCAAGTTTGTCCTTCATTTGTATATTCTTACCTGCATGCGATTGTCGCTGGAGCTGTACTCGAAGTTTTCCGTAAAGCACAGCTCTATAAGGTAGAGTTGTGATCTTTGGTAATATTTTGGTTAGTTACATTCAGGTTCCGAGATCTTTTTAGTTACTAATACTTCTGGTTCGCTTGCTCTAGAAATGAGTGCGCTATACTTCGAATCAACATAATGCTAGTGCCAAAAACTTCTTGAGCAGTCCTACGAATAGAATTCACTACTATACCTTCTCTTCGTGAAATCCTAACCTAAATGATATCACGTTCAATAGAAAGGTTTGCCCACTAGTGAAATAGTGAAAAGTTCTAACATTTGATCTGGATAATGAAGTTGACATTAGCCAGTAATATATTGATATGCAACCGAAAGCAGAGAAGCGTCAAACATTCCTTTGAAGCTATCTTTCGATTATGATGATAAGAGTTATCTACTTACCCGATTAAAAGGTCCACAAGGTTAGTGATTTGATACACTTTGGCTCTCATACACATCCAATAACATGCCATTGATTCCATCGATCATTTCTGGTGTATAGTGACGTCAGTCGCTGGTTCTTTGATTCGAAAAGGGATTTAGAGTTGCTAGCCTACTTCTCTGCTATACTCTCCGTCCATAACTAGATGAATACTTGAGAGGGGACTCACATAATGGCTGCTTTAACGATTTGGAAACAACACTAGTCGACTGAGTAAGTCAAAACATCCGCTGTTAATCTGAGTATTCAACAGTCTATATAACGACTACCGACGTACTGCTGGAAAATCAATATGTAGTCATCGTTCTAATTAATTAAAACATTAAATATTTATCAAAGACATAATTATTTATTTAACAATTAATCAAACAAAGCATTAGTAGAATGTTTTAACACCATTTGCAGCTATAATTTTGATCTTGAAATTGTGACACTAGCACCATGTAAGTTCCAACCAACGTGATAATCTAACAAGAGGCAACAAAATTATTAATCAATCTTCAATTATAATATACAGTCTGACTCATAATACCGTCATATAAATTTTCGGTTTAATCAAACTAGTAACGCTTGATCTGTCTTGCTTCTCGTGCAAAAATTCAAGTGAATATAATTCGAGATCATCGAATAAGATCGCCTTGCGCATAAAGTCATCCTTAAGTAATTGTTCGGCCGTAAATATTTTGAAATACACACTAAGGACCAAATAAATGTTGAATAGGGCCAACATGCAGAAAACTAAATTAATTACCGAATAGCCATAGTATTGTAAAATAATTAAATACAAACAATCGTACGATCGGATCAAAATTGTGAGGACATTATAACAGATCGTTAACAACAGCACTGGGACAAAACTAGAATTCACTATTTTGAAAATACGTTTAACAAACGTGTATAAGAGGTTAAAATTTTCCATGATCAATGGCTTGTCTGTGTCCGCCACCAGGGCTTTATGTACATAAACGATTTTCTCGTATATGATCGAGAACACAAAACTGCAGTAGATCGTAGTGGCGTACAAATGAATTTCTTTGATTATATAAATCATTCCGAACATAATTCCCGGGACTGTTGTATTTGTTATACCAAACATAACAATTGGAATGAAGACAAACACAACGACGATTGCGATTAAGATTAGCAACATATAAAATCGGCGCGAGTTATTGCCTCGATAAAACCGATCGATATTCGTCTCGACGAATGCGTCGTTGAGTTGGTAAAATTGTTTGTCGAAATTCAGAAATTCATTGAACACAGTCTGTTGGTTTTTTATCGAACGCACAAATATAATGCTTATTATGTTCATGGTCAGGGCCAGAACTGCACTCCACAATAAGTAGGTGTAGATAAAAAAATTTAAATAACTTTCGTTGAAATTTAAAAATTGGGACTCATACATCATAAAAAAGCTGGTTAAAAATGCCGGCTCGATGACAATTATCTTCAGCCACAACAGAGTTTGGTACAATTTTAAATTCGAATTCGTTAATTCGAAATTCGTCCGCGTTGCTAATGTTATCTTAATCGGTGTTACCGTGAAAATGTTTAAAATTACAAAAATCGTTTTAAAATTGTTATTGGCGGTGATTCTGATGTCCATTTTGAACATGGTAGATGTAATTGATGGACACTGAGTAAATGACAGGTGAGAAAAACTACAGTTTTAATTTAATTAAATTAATTTAATTATTTATTGATTCATGTGGTGAAAGTAAACAAATACAATGAGTTGTAAAAATTAATTAGACCAGTGGCGGTTCTTTACTCAATTGATTAACATTATTAATTCCGGAGTGCCGGACTGCATCTAAATTAATAAATTGGAAATGCATCTAAATTACCAATAAGGCTAGAGTTTTCATCGACCAAATGGCCCAGTGTCTAAAGCAGTGGCAGTAGGAGTGGGAGGTATCGGACTCGACTTCGAATTCCAATTTTGGCCACCAAATGTCATGTAGAAAAAAGATTACAACCCTATTCGTAGTGATATCTGTTTTAAATATTAGGTTAGACTGGTAACGGGCCATTGTAATACCATGGATTGCACTCCTCATTATTCATTTAACTAGTCCACCAGTTGGAGAGGTAGTCCAATTCGTATCCACCCAAATATAAATGATTTCTGTGTGCTAGTGCTGGTCAGGAGCAAAGAAAATTAGTTACCGTTTCAACCTTCTTGCATGTTCGTCAAGAGGACGGTGTCAGAGGAAACATTTTGTAACGACTCAAATTCAATTTTGCTCAATTCTCTTCTTTAATAGTTCCCTACAATATTTCAACCACTTCTAATATCAGAACCAGTTCTGGATAGGTCAATTTCCCTGTAGTTGTCCAATATACGTCTAGTGGCCAGAAATCAGATAATCTGAATATTGAAATATTCAATCATCACATTTTTCCCTCCAGTTTAGAGCCATCTGTGAATTATTACAAAACCTCTAATTTTGGTACCGATTCACATGGAGAATGTGAAATATAACTTCCAACCCTATTTGTTGGGTCAATAGCTGGGCACCACAAGCCAACTCAGTGTATGAGTATAGGCAACACTACAGTAGTATTAAGTCAATTTACTGGTGGGGTTTCTCCTTTAACCACACCAACTGTCCCATCGTTGACTATTTCTAGGTATTTACCTAACATGACTAACGCTACATTGTCTGGTTAATGACCTTTCCAGTTCGACTACCAGTCCATTGATACAGGATGTAACTTCCTCTTCACTTTCGGAATTAGATCACTTTCACTTGACTGCATTTCCTATTAAAAGTGGCAGGGACTTCCGACTAAGGTTCCCATGGAGAGTTTTAGAAATACTTATTTTACGTTGTCCATAAGTTATCCGATCCAATTAAATAGCTCGAGATCTAATTAAGATTTTTGGATACTATTTTCCTGAGGCGAGATGGCTCGGTGGCTTTTTATATCTAATCCCAGATTTGACTTCCTTTATAGATCTTTCCTTAAAGATTCATCTTGTATAGATGCTTTTAGCTTTCAGAGTGCTATTGGCTCTATTGAACGATCTCTTCCTAAATTTCTGAAAGGTTTTCAGTTCTAAGGACCAACCTACAGCGTACAGGTAAACTCTAGCTCCTCTTTTGCGGCGCAGGAGCCTAGAATTCTATATTTTCCTCTCAGTTAAGTCTGCTTCGATTCTTAAAGATTAACTGAGTTACCGTGTAAATGTTGAGATTGAAGGTCATTTTCTGATCGGGCATCCATATAAATATGTATATGGATGCCCGATCAGAAAATGAGCTGGCTTTAATATCATCGTCCGATGTGACGCATAATGGACGATAATTGAGAATTACTTCTATCTGCGTTAAAAGTGTGGTCATTTACTTATATTTTAATGAAGCATTCGCCAGTGTCCTTTTCAAATGATATTTTACCGCCTTCACTGATGCTTCATATAGCCCTCCGAAGCGCAACCCGGTTGGTGGGTTAAATCTCCAAGAAATCTGTTTGTCTGTAAGAAAATTTGAAATTTTAGTATTATTGACAATAGCGAGTAATTCTCTTAGGTAATTTTTTGCCTCAATGAAGTTTGAACCATTGTCGCTTATAATTTCATGACAAAGGCCACGTCGTGATATAAACCAACGAAAAGCTGCAATGAAAGAGTCTGTCGACAAATCACTAGCTAACTGAAGATGAATTGCCTTTGTGCTCAGGCATACAAAAACGACAATATAGGCCTTATCTGGTTTTAGACCTCTACGTTTTGATAGTCGAACATAAATCGGCATAATCGACTCTAGTCGACAAGAAAGCCCTGACCAATGTAACACGATTCGCTGGTAAATTGCCCATTACTGGTTGTATATGTTTCGGGGTGAATCTGAAACATTTAACACACTTTTTAAACACCCGTCTAATGATCAATTTGCAATTGAGAATCCAATAATTTCTCTTCAGTGTTGTAAGTAACATCGTATAATTCCCACAAAGTAGTTCATCGTGAGTTGTACGAACTAAGATTTCGGTGATGACATCTTCAGCTGGTAGTATTATAGGATGCTTCACATCAAATGGAATGGTTACATGTTCTATCCGCCCGCCAACTCTAAGTATACCATTTTTGTCTAGGAAAGGATTGGTGTTAATTAATTTGTGGCTTTTGGGTAAAAGTGAAGAAGCTATAATAGAATTAGGCGTCAATCACAATAATCCGATCGCCCAGGTGGCGCAGTGGTTAAAGCAGCGGCAGTTGGAGCGGAAGGTACCAGGTTCGAATCTCGATTCGGGGAAAGATGCAAAAAGGATTTTTCACCGTCGATCGTTTGGGCGGTGCGATCGGTGGGGTAAAAATGAACATATATCTGGATCTCCTGTCGTGTTTAGAATCCATGGGCCGACCCATCTTTCATGTCAGTACTATAGGCTGACACGGAGCTATGCATTGCGCAGATGGTTCTACGAAAAACTCGGACCTATAGCCGTACAAAGGATGGTATCACAACGGACCATCGCCGGTCTAAGTGTGCGAAAGCAGCCACAACAACCTAACCTACAATTGATGACGAATGTCCAGAATATTTAGGTAATATTACAAATTGTGTTACCTGACTTGGCTAACCAGTTCTGGTTTCCATTTGACTGGGGTAAGTATGTATTCTGATCGGGAAATTTTAAACCTGTAATTATTGGGTCTAAGATTTTTTAGATGATCTATTTTGTGTAGCAATGAATATTTTTGACAACATAGTCTATTAGACAATTGAGTTACCTGGAGTGTTACGAGCTTTTGTTACTAACTTGCATGTTCCCAGTAAGTGTATATTACAAGTTCATACTAATTATTTGATCAAGGCGTGTCTTTTTTACCTTATTTATCGGTATTTTACCAGATCATCTTAACTTTTTGTACTCACTTCACGATCTACAACAGTGGTGTCAAACTTCAAACGAAGTCTGCAGTTTATCAGTCGAATTGTAGGTCAAGAACAAGTCTTGTCCATCTCACCTGTTTAAGATGAATTCCCTAACATAGTTGAGATAGTTTCTTCCTGTAAGATATTGGGAGGTTATAGTCAATATTCAGTATTGTAATGCGGTGTTGCCATACGTTGATAACGAGTTTCTATCAATTGTCGCTTAGTGGTTATAAGTTGTTTTTGTGAATTCTCGTTTTGTTAGTTTCTAGGTGTGCGATGGGGTTCAGATCAGGTAATTCTTCGGCCAGAGGCAAACGCTCTCACAGTTAGTTAAACAGTAAGAGTCCTGAATTTGTGGCACGGAACCGAATCGAGCTTTAGCTGATCTTGCCTCATGCTCCCTTCTTTGATGTAGAGATGACATATTTTTTGGTTGGGTGCAGATGATCGATCAGATTCTCTTCAGAAAAACGTATCTCGGTTGTCCTTCTGAAGATGTTGATTCCGTCGTCATTTATCATTGTTGTTGACGCTTTTTCATTTTTGGAGTGATCCTTTTTGTCATATTTTTGACTCGATCCACTTTTAGAGCCATATTTTGACAACTTGCCCATACTAAAAAAAAGTTTTGTGGTTACTATGAAATATTGTTACCCAAATTGGCAACCTACTGTATATTTACTTGACCTCTCTGACTTCTTCGAAAATTTGAACGATAGCTTTGCAATGATTGCAGGCAATGGTCAATCACTGTGATTGTCACAATCTAGTATTGTAGTACCATCTGACTTCTTAGATATGGGTTCATTCAAACCACCGATCGTAATCACATGGTGAAAATCCCTATTGGAGTTCGAGCCCGGAATCTCCAGCTCCAATGGTTCTCAGGTTGGTTGCTTCAAAGAACTGAAAATCTGTCATTTTCAATGCTTTGAAATTTTCAATGCTTTTTCCAGTCATCGTGGTATAATCAATTTTTCCATTCTGTTTACTTTCAACGATGACGAACTAATCATAATTGTGAATAATTGAGCACGCAAGACAATTAGTTAATTAGAACAAGAGTTGTAGTTGAATTACGTTCGTATTCAAGATGGACATCCGAATCGCCGCCAATAACAATTTCAAATCGATTTTTATAATTTTGAACCTTTTCATGGTAACACCGATTAAGATAACATCAGCAACGTGGACGAATTTCGAAATAACGAATTTGAACTTAAAAGTGTACCAAACTCTGTTGTGGCTCAGATTCATTTTAATCGAGCCGGCATTTCTAATCAATTTTTTTCTAATCAATCAACAATTTTTCTTAAATTATGGCGAAAGTTATTTAAAATTGTTCATGTTCACCTACCTATTGTGGAGTGCAGTTCTGTCACTGATCACAAACGTGATTAGCATTATATTTGTGCGATCGATAGTAGATCAGCAAATCGTGTTCGCCGAGTTACTTAATTTTGACAAAAAATTTTACCAAATCAACGACGCGTACGTATATGAGAACCTCTCTCAATTTTATTGTGATAAGAAGTCGCGACAATTTATCATCTTGCTAATCTTGGCCGTAATCTTAGTTGTGTGTATGGTAATTCCTAATATTTTATTTGGTGTAACAGGTGCAACAGTTTCTGAGGTTGTATTCGGCACTATTTACATAGGTAAAGAAGTCCATTTGTACGTTATCGCCATCTACTGTAATTTTGTGTTCTCGAACATCTGCGAGAAAATCGTTTATGGAAATCGTATACTGGCATCCGAAATGGACCACGAAAAGTGTTTCGAAAACTATATACTTTTACGTCAGTTTACAACACGAATATTAGGAACTGTACAAACGAATTATATTCCAGTGTTGTTGATTATGTTGTGTTACGATTTGTTCACAATTTTGATCCGATCGTACGACGTCTTGTATCTATTTATTTCGGAACATTATTTATTAATGATAATCAGCTTAAGTGTATGTATCTTGGCCATGTTTAAAATTTATCTAGCCTTAAATGGGTATTTCAAAATGCTGGAGGCTGAACAAATATTTAAGACTGCCTATCTACGTCGAGCAATCCATTTGGATGGTTTCGAATTTTATTCCCTTCAATTTATACACGAGAACCTCAACAGGCCCAGTTTCATCAAACCGAAGATTTATATGACGGTACAGTGATCGGTACTGTAATTTATTTGAATAATTATTTGGTTATCTTACAGATCATCGCTTTGGTTGGAACTTATCTGGTGTTGGTGTCACAATTTCAAGATTACACTTATAATTGTAAATGGTGTTAAATAATGTCTTAGCTGATAGTTTATATACGTAATATAACCTTTGTATAAATATATTAAAATGACTGATTATTTTGTTGGGTTCATAAAAACACCTACATCTCCTGGTGTCAGCAAGAGGGTTATTCATAATTCGAGCAAATCGAATCTAAGCCAGCTGCAACATATCCAATCAATTACTCTTGGAATTAAGTTGACAAACCTAGTCAATGGATGGAATCGTAATGGTACTGATGGCAGAATTTATCCCTCTGGAGCTTCGTAATTTAACCATTAATCCGTCGTATGAAGAATGAGACCTCATCGCAACGTAGAGAGGAGCGAATCAAAATAGAGAATATATCCAAATCAGTAAAAACTATACATTATCATCACGGTTATTAGACGGGTACGTTCGTTGAGCAGCCCATCCATACATATCTCCAATTTCATGTTATTTCGGGCGATCCAGCGGCTCAAATGTCCAAAACTACTCCAGTAAAATCTCGTAGATATTCATTCGTGGTATCCATCATTCAAACACACACAGTAACAGATTACCAATCCATAAGAAATTGTTCAAAGTGGTTCAAACATCATCATACGCTACTGGACAAGATCTTTGCGTATTCTTCAATACGACGTTATCTTTGTGTACAATTAATCGAATTTCTCCAATTGTGCTTCCAACCGCTTTAATTCAAGAACAAAATAGAAGCGGTAAAGAAAAACTATGTCGTGCATATCTGGATTCTAGATCACAGACCAATTTTACTTTTAACATATCCTCTAATCTATAACGATCTACAGTTTTCACTAGTCTAAGTGTAGTATATATATTGGTATCCCAAAGACGGACTCAAAATAAATCGGATGTTGAGTTCGAGGATGTCTGTAATGCTCTATCTAATCGAAGTAGGTCCGATGGGAAAACATTACTTGTGGGTGGATCGTAAGGTTCGTCGGGATTCTAAACCTCTTTGGTGAGACTCCGGGCTACTTGTATATATAGGTTAACAATCTTGAGGGTTTCACTCAACCAAATGGAAGAGTCGAAAATGCTTGCATTTCCCTTCCGATGAAGTCCCCGAAAAATACTCTTTTATAGGACTTAAAGCCTAAGCTCCTGATTAACTACTACAAAATTAGCTTGTTTTCAATCATCGGTGCTCATAAAACACTTTACAACAAATGGTTGAATAGCTGAGAATATAGTTCCACTAAAGACTGCAAGGGCAAATGGACACAAGCTTACTTTGGTACCTTTACTAACAGCGCTGGTCTGCTACTAAAAAATTGGAATCCCGCAGTATACTTTGGTAATACAACACTCTGGTCGAAGTTTCCGAAAGAGTACGTAGAGAAAGGTTAGGAAGATGTTGCTAAGAAGCACTTTACTTTGTGGATGGTGATTCAAGAAGCGAGCCTTGAAAAGTTGAAAAGTTAATCTTTAGCAATGGTTTCTGACAATGATCAGAAACCTTTGCTAAAGATTAACTTCGGCATTCGAGATTCTGCTAGTATTGATTGGTTTGTAGTTATTCAATCATTACTACAGTTGCAATTGATTCGGGTCCTATATTCTATCTTCTGTCGTCGCTTGCAGGAATAAAGGATATCTTTGCTTGTTCTACATGAGATGAGGGTGATTCCCATTCTTTGTTCACGCACTGGGTCGTGAGTGTGTCTTTCTTTCCCATCATGCTAGGATTTAGCTTCGATACACTCTTGGGACGATGTCATATTTCTTATTTTGTCTTTATCCATTAAAGGCCTTCTTTCGTTATTACTTGCTCTGGGAGTAGTCTTCAAAGAATTTTATTGTTTCGATGAATTTAACGTTCCTTTTTCCGTAAACATTTGCAAAGCCCATACCTTACGCCATTACAACCAAGGTGGATCCATATGTTCTGCACTCCAACAGGGGGTCATAGTTATGATCGTAATCAGATGGTGAAAAAACTCATATACATCCCGCGCCTATCGTGAGTGGATGGTTGGTATAATCGCTCATTTCACCTTCACGTCACGTTCCATTGGAGTGAGTGAGTGTGTATGACATTATATACGTTCAAACCTAGTTTATTGGACACATCTATTATATAAATGATTCATCATCCTGACAAATCATAATTAATAAATTGAATAAATGAGTACATGAACGCTTCATAATTATTCAATCCACTATCGTTCACCTACGACAAAGTGTATCTTCGTCACCAAAGTGCCACAGAATGGAACCCAAACATAATTTAAATATAATTTTTAGTATTTTGATCTTATTGGGCGTTATGCCGCACTACAAACCCCGGAGCAAACTACAACACATTTGCGTTGTGAGCTATATCCTAATGACTAGTGTCCTGGTCGAATATTGGTACATCGTGTCCTATTATAAGACGTATTTCAACGACATTCTGAATTTCAAATCGCATTTCCTCAAATTTTTTGTAATTTCGTATTTTTTATGGATCTTCTATTATTTTGTTAATTTAAATTTAATTAAATTAATATTGTTGGTGTATCCAAAAACGAAATCAATTTTCGA
Source organism: Tipula lateralis (assembly GCA_963932295.1). Classification (NCBI taxonomy): domain Eukaryota; kingdom Metazoa; phylum Arthropoda; class Insecta; order Diptera; family Tipulidae; genus Tipula; species Tipula lateralis. The sequence continues at coordinate 7,850,499 of OZ010738.1, read as the reverse complement.
ACATTTGGATGAATTTGATCGAAATTTTATACGAATAAATCGAATGAGTCGCGAGTTCAAACTCGACATACGTAAATATATTGTATTTGTGTTGAGCTATTTGATAGTGGTCGGTTCAATACTACAGTTAAAGTACCAACAGTTGGAGCCCCGGAATGCATCGACCATTACAATTATGGCATGCAGGGCTATCAAAGATGTACAACTATTTTTGGTTGGTATTTATCTAATGGTTGTGTTCGATAAGATGATTGAAAAAATTCGTCATGCTCGACGATTGACAACACCACCCAACAACGTGCTCGAAAATTATTGTTTGATCACCGCCTTTTTGGAAAACTTTCTCAAACACTTCAAAACCAATTTGTCGACCCTTATATGGTTGGCGACATCGAATGATTTTGTCACGTTGATGATCAAAGCGTACGAAATTGTGATGAAAATTCGTAATGCTAATCTTGATCGAATTGCACCGGCGCTTGGATCTATTATCCAGGTTGGTTATAAAATAGTTTTGCTTTTGTATTATTACCATCGGGTCGAGCAGGAGATTCACAAGTACCAACAATATTTTATAAATCAAATATTAATCGATGATACTGTACCGAGGGAAGATGTGAGTGAAGGACCTTTTAACATTAGTTCTAAACTAACTACTTACCTTTCGTAATATTTTCAGGTCGAGTTCTACAATTTAACGTACATGCACCCCAATATGATGTTTGAGACCAAAGGAATTGCATTTAACAGCAGATTTGTAATGAAGGTAGGTAGTTGTCCATTTATATAACCACATAGCTATGCTCAATCAATTTATATAATTTTAGGCTATTGGAATAGTGGGGACTTACATTGTGATTGCTTCACAGTTTCAAAACTATTTTGAAAAGAGAAAGTAGCAAACAGATATTTATAACCTTTTATGTACTCGTTTGAGAGCGTCAAGTTAGTTCCGACCAACGATATGATTAAATTATAATTTGAATAAAACTCTGTGCTATACCGTAATACAAATCTTTGGTTTAATCGAATTCATCCATAACCAGGAACTATCTATCTTCTTCTAACATACCTTTTTCTATCTTTCTTTCTTTATCTTCTTCGATTGTTTTTCTCTCTCCGTCTATCTTCTTTTATCTCATTTCTTCGCTCGCTAAAGTCTCATGATGTTAAATCGGTCGGTGTATAGATTTGTCTCTTTCTCTATCTCATGACTACTTCTCAACCTGGAAGCAACTATCATAACCACTGGAGGCGTCGAAAAGATAACATTTCTAGGTCTCTAAAACTCGGATTCGAACCAGCTTCTATTCTGACTACTACTACGTACACCGCGTAGTTTAACCACTCAAACATTAACTCTAACGAAATTTACTGCATTTGCATTACCCTGGTCTGAATTCTGTTCGTCCCAATCAGAAACATCAAGCTGACCACCATGGCACGATGCTAACCTTTATGCACTACTTTCGGTAGATTACGTCGATGATCCTATTGGTGATGGTGTGTGGACCTTTGGGTTGCAAGACCACACCATAGTCGTTTTTTCTGAAGCCTTTAGCACTAGCGTTCTGAGACCAAGTATGACATTCTATACTTGGTTGTAAATCTCGATCATTTTCGCCTTCAGTTGGTTCACGTACCCTGCCATATTGCTCATTTCCATGTACTGCAAACTCTGAAACGCTAGGTAAACCTATATCCCTAGCAAACATTACGTTGTCCGGCGTTTCTTCAAATCTATTGTGTGCTCTTTACTTTACGATACGCCATCATGAACAGTCGAAGGTACTCCACCATGCTAACTGACTGCAGCATGATAGGAGTCACCAAACTCTTTCTAATGTTGAGTGTCGTGCATAGCTCAACGATTAGGTGTGACTTAAAGTTTCTTCTTGATTCATATGTAGCTTTAATGGCATTACGTATTTGCTGGCTCACTCTAGTCCAGTTATATATTCGCGTGAAGTATGTCCAAACTTTGTCCTAAACTTACAAAAACAATTTTAAGACAAATCAGGGACAAACTTCACGCGTTTGTCCAATAACAGGAAAATTTTCCTAATCCTAAAACTAATTTGAATGTGTTAGTAAAAGTAATATAAAAATTCATTATAAACGATAAATTAAGTAATCAAACTTACTTAACATAACTAAAGCTAATTTCACGATTAATTATTAACTAAAATTAAAAATACTGCAATTCAACTAATTTTAATAAAAGTGCCATATTTTTTATTAGATGGGGATCTCATACATCTAATCAATACCAGTTCGTTTGAACATTTAGGGGATACGACCCTTAGGACATCGATGTTTCTTAGTCAAGTACATTTTATATTAAACTTGAAATTCAAATAATTATAAAGTTAGTCCAGAAGCTATACCAAAGTCGAGACTCATATTTTTGACTAGATGGGGACCCAATACAACTAATCAATATCAGTTTGTTTGAATATTAAGGGTATACGACCTTTGGTCTTAAAATCAATGAACCTACAACCAAATATCTGATCTCTGGTTTTCGTTACTATAACTCAATTGATTTCAGTAGTGAAAACCACACTTTTGAAGCAGTGATAAGATTCAAGTATCTTGGATCTGTCATTACTCACGATAGTAGTGTGAAAGAGGATATCAAGTTTCGCCTTGCCGCTTGCATCAAGCTTTATATCCTCTACGTTCCCTGCTGAAATCAAAATATCTTGCAGATGTGGATAATCTGAAACTGTACAGAGTGTTGACCAAACCCGTTGTCATGTATGGATGTGAGAGTTAGACCTTGTCGGTTGAGTGCGAAAGATGGCTTTTAACATTCGAGAGAAGAATTATGCATATGATATATGGCCTAAAACGAGACGTTGATGGCACATTCCGAGTTGGTTTGAATCACTAGATCAGGAATTTAATGCAAATTCCTGATATCGTGCATGAAATCAAAGGACAGCGAGTACGCTGGTTCGGTCACATTCCGCGTGCTGATCCCAATCGAATGATACCGCGATCTTTGAATGGAGAGCCGCCTTTCGGTAGACGAAGAAGGTGGCTACAACGACTCCACGGCGTAGAAAGCGATCTGTACCTTTTACGGGTACGGGTCAACAATGGACTGTTAAAACTGAGAGAAAAAAATATTTCACAAATTAAATACTTACTCGTAGTTAGTGAACTTACTAGAAACTGACAAGTTTAACAAAGGTCGATAATAAATACATCACTTATTACAGAAAATATGACATCAGTTAATGATATATTTTTATAAAAACTTTTGCTTAATAGTTTTTATTTGCTCTTTATATTTTTAACTTCTGAAATAAAAGAGGTTTCGTAAAACGGAAAATAAATTTTGTTGGTTTATTGTATACTGGTAATAGATTTCTTTTCTAGTGAAGATAATTTAAATTGTATCTACATCAAATACAATTGATAAAAGTGTAGTGATATAAAATTTAGAAACGATGAAAAATGTTCCAACAAATTCTGTGAATTGTGATTATTCAAATTTAAGAAAACAAGTTAAAAAAATAATAAAAAAGAAAATAATGTAATAAAATCGATGTCCTAAGGGTCGTATCCCCTAAATATTCGAACAAAATGATATTGATTAGTTGTATTGGGTCCCCATCTAGTCAAAAATATGAGTCTCGACTTGGGTATAGCTTCTGGACTAACTTTATATTTGTTTGAATTTCAAGTTCAATATGAAATGTACTCGACTATGAAACATCGATGTGCTAAGGGTCGTATCCCCTAAATATTCGAACAAACTGATATTGATTAGTTGTATTGGGTCTCCATCTAGTCAAAAATATGAGTCTCGACTTGGGTATAGCTTCTGGACTAACTTTATATTTGTTTGAATTTCAAGTTCAATATGAAATGTACTCGACTATGAAACATCGATGTGCTAAGGGTCGTATCCCCTAAATATTCGAACAAAATGATATTGATTAGTTGTATTGGGTCCCCATCTAGTCAAAAATATGAGTCTCGACTTGGGTATAGCTTCTGGACTAACTTTATATTTGTTTGAATTTCAAGTTCAATATGAAATGTACTCGACTATGAAACATCGATGTGCTAAGGGTCGTATCCCCTAAATATTCGAACAAACTGATATTGATTAGTTGTATTGGGTCTCCATCTAGTCAAAAATATGAGTCTCGACTTGGGTATAGCTTCTGGACTAACTTTATATTTGTTTGAATTTCAAGTTCAATATGAAATGTACTCGACTATGAAACATCGATGTGCTAAGGGTCGTATCCCCTAAATATTCGAACAAAATGATATTGATTAGTTGTATTGGGTCCCCATCTAGTCAAAAATATGAGTCTCGACTTGGGTATAGCTTCTGGACTAACTTTATATTTGTTTGAATTTCAAGTTCAATATGAAATGTACTCGACTATGAAACATCGATGTGCTAAGGGTCGTATCCCCTAAATATTCGAACAAACTGATATTGATTAGTTGTATTGGGTCTCCATCTAGTCAAAAATATGAGTCTCGACTTGGGTATAGCTTCTGGACTAACTTTATATTTGTTTGAATTTCAAGTTCAATATGAAATGTACTCGACTATGAAACATCGATGTGCTAAGGGTCGTATCCCCTAAATATTCGAACAAAATGATATTGATTAGTTGTATTGGGTCCCCATCTAGTCAAAAATATGAGTCTCGACTTGGGTATAGCTTCTGGACTAACTTTATATTTGTTTGAATTTCAAGTTCAATATGAAATGTACTCGACTATGAAACATCGATGTGCTAAGGGTCGTATCCCCTAAATATTTGAACAAACTGATATTGATTAGTTGTATTGGGTCTCCATCTAGTCAAAAATATGAGTCTCGACTTGGGTATAGCTTCTGGACTAACTTTATATTTGTTTGAATTTCAAGTTCAATATGAAATGTACTCGACTATGAAACATCGATGTGCTAAGGGTCGTATCCCCTAAATATTCGAACAAACTGATATTGATTAGTTGTATTGGGTCTCCATCTAGTCAAAAATATGAGTCTCGACTTGGGTATAGCTTCTGGACTAACTTTATATTTGTTTGAATTTCAAGTTCAATATGAAATGTACTCGACTATGAAACATCGATGTGCTAAGGGTCGTATCCCCTAAATATTCGAAAAAAATGATATTGATTAGTTGTATTGGGTCCCCATCTAGTCAAAAATATGAGTCTCGACTTGGGTATAGCTTCTGGACTAACTTTATATTTGTTTGAATTTCAAGTTCAATATGAAATGTACTCGACTATGAAACATCGATGTGCTAAGGGTCGTATCCCCTAAATATTCGAACAAACTGATATTGATTAGTTGTATTGGGTCTCCATCTAGTCAAAAATATGAGTCTCGACTTGGGTATAGCTTCTGGACTAACTTTATATTTGTTTGAATTTCAAGTTCAATATGAAATGTACTCGACTATGAAACATCGATGTGCTAAGGGTCGTATCCCCTAAATATTCGAACAAAATGATATTGATTAGTTGTATTGGGTCCCCATCTAGTCAAAAATATGAGTCTCGACTTGGGTATAGCTTCTGGACTAACTTTATATTTGTTTGAATTTCAAGTTCAATATGAAATGTACTCGACTATGAAACATCGATGTGCTAAGGGTCGTATCCCCTAAATATTCGAAAAAAATGATATTGATTAGTTGTATTGGGTCCCCCTCTAGTCAAAAATATGAATCTCGACTTGGGTATAGCTTCTGGACTAACTTTATATTTGTTTGAATTTCAAGTTCAATATGAAATGTACTCGACTATGAAACATCGATGTGCTAAGGGTCGTATCCCCTAAATATTCGAACAAAATGATATTGATTAGTTGTATTGGGTCTCCATCTAGTCAAAAATATGAGTCTCGACTTGGGTATAGCTTCTGGACTAACTTTATATTTGTTTGAATTTCAAGTTCAATATGAAATGTACTCGACTATGAAACATCGATGTGCTAAGGGTCGTATCCCCTAAATATTCGAACAAACTGATATTGATTAGTTGTATTGGGTCCCCATCTAGTCAAAAATATGAGTCTCGACTTGGGTATAGCTTCTGGACTAACTTTATATTTGTTTGAATTTCAAGTTCAATATGAAATGTACTCGACTATGAAACATCGATGTGCTAAGGGTCGTATCCCCTAAATATTCGAACAAACTGATATTGATTAGTTGTATTGGGTCTCCATCTAGTCAAAAATATGAGTCTCGACTTGGGTATAGCTTCTGGACTAACTTTATATTTGTTTGAATTTCAAGTTCAATATGAAATGTACTCGACTATGAAACATCGATGTGCTAAGGGTCGTATCCCCTAAATATTCGAACAAACTGATATTGATTAGTTGTATTGGGTCTCCATCTAGTCAAAAATATGAGTCTCGACTTGGGTATAGCTTCTGGACTAACTTTATATTTGTTTGAATTTCAAGTTCAATATGAAATGTACTCGACTATGAAACATCGATGTGCTAAGGGTCGTATCCCCTAAATATTCGAACAAAATGATATTGATTAGTTGTATTGGGTCCCCATCTAGTCAAAAATATGAGTCTCGACTTGGGTATAGCTTCTGGACTAACTTTATATTTGTTTGAATTTCAAGTTCAATATGAAATGTACTCGACTATGAAACATCGATGTGCTAAGGGTCGTATCCCCTAAATATTCGAACAAACTGATATTGATTAGTTGTATTGGGTCTCCATCTAGTCAAAAATATGAGTCTCGACTTGGGTATAGCTTCTGGACTAACTTTATATTTGTTTGAATTTCAAGTTCAATATGAAATGTACTCGACTATGAAACATCGATGTGCTAAGGGTCGTATCCCCTAAATATTCGAACAAAATGATATTGATTAGTTGTATTGGGTCCCCATCTAGTCAAAAATATGAGTCTCGACTTGGGTATAGCTTCTGGACTAACTTTATATTTGTTTGAATTTCAAGTTCAATATGAAATGTACTCGACTATGAAACATCGATGTGCTAAGGGTCGTATCCCCTAAATATTCGAACAAACTGATATTGATTAGTTGTATTGGGTCTCCATCTAGTCAAAAATATGAGTCTCGACTTGGGTATAGCTTCTGGACTAACTTTATATTTGTTTGAATTTCAAGTTCAATATGAAATGTACTCGACTATGAAACATCGATGTGCTAAGGGTCGTATCCCCTAAATATTCGAACAAAATGATATTGATTAGTTGTATTGGGTCCCCATCTAGTCAAAAATATGAGTCTCGACTTGGGTATAGCTTCTGGACTAACTTTATATTTGTTTGAATTTCAAGTTCAATATGAAATGTACTCGACTATGAAACATCGATGTGCTAAGGGTCGTATCCCCTAAATATTCGAACAAACTGATATTGATTAGTTGTATTGGGTCTCCATCTAGTCAAAAATATGAGTCTCGACTTGGGTATAGCTTCTGGACTAACTTTATATTTGTTTGAATTTCAAGTTCAATATGAAATGTACTCGACTATGAAACATCGATGTGCTAAGGGTCGTATCCCCTAAATATTCGAACAAACTGATATTGATTAGTTGTATTGGGTCTCCATCTAGTCAAAAATATGAGTCTCGACTTGGGTATAGCTTCTGGACTAACTTTATATTTGTTTGAATTTCAAGTTCAATATGAAATGTACTCGACTATGAAACATCGATGTGCTAAGGGTCGTATCCCCTAAATATTCGAACAAAATGATATTGATTAGTTGTATTGGGTCCCCATCTAGTCAAAAATATGAGTCTCGACTTGGGTATAGCTTCTGGACTAACTTTATATTTGTTTGAATTTCAAGTTCAATATGAAATGTACTCGACTATGAAACATCGATGTGCTAAGGGTCGTATCCCCTAAATATTCGAACAAAATGATATTGATTAGTTGTATTGGGTCCCCATCTAGTCAAAAATATGAGTCTCGACTTGGGTATAGCTTCTGGACTAACTTTATATTTGTTTGAATTTCAAGTTCAATATGAAATGTACTCGACTATGAAACATCGATGTGCTAAGGGTCGTATCCCCTAAATATTCGAACAAAATGATATTGATTAGTTGTATTGGGTCTCCATCTAGTCAAAAATATGAGTCTCGACTTGGGTATAGCTTCTGGACTAACTTTATATTTGTTTGAATTTCAAGTTCAATATGAAATGTACTCGACTATGAAACATCGATGTGCTAAGGGTCGTATCCCCTAAATATTCGAACAAACTGATATTGATTAGTTGTATTGGGTCTCCATCTAGTCAAAAATATGAGTCTCGACTTGGGTATAGCTTCTGGACTAAATTTATCATTATTTGAATTAGAAGAGAGGCAGTGAGATTAACATGTTTGATTATTAAATAAGACAATAAAATATGAAATATTGGAATGTTTTCAATTGTTGGTGTAAAAAGTGAGATATTTAAACTGTTTAATAAAGTGTTAAAGTATATCAACTAAGTTTGTTCATAATAACGAATATGTTTGATTTTACTACCACATTCTCAAGATTAAAAGTTAGGACAGTTTTAGGACAAACTTCACTCTCGTAGTTATATCAATAGCTGTCCTTTCAATCGGTGCTCCCTCGTTGTATTGCAATTCCTTCAATACCTCCGAAACCCTGCTTTTGGTAGAAGCCACTGCTCCATCTCCGTTTTCCATCACCTTTTCAGGATACCGTTATCCAAACATAACGAATCCTGCTGAACCCTGTAGCACTAAATATCTGGTCTTCAAATTTCTTTCTTTCAGCTAATAACCAGAACCATATCTGGACTGAACCTTTACGGTGCTCATTCCTTATACCATCGTGGTTGCTATCCACATTTCACTGCACAATGCCTTCTCGATAGGGCATCTGTATTGCCATGTGATTTTCAACATCTCAATCCACTATGTCGTTTACTCTTTCAATTATCTCAACTGCAGCAACCGTTTTAGAGTAGTTTAGCGTGAACGATTTGACAGTAGTTTACTGAAGTATGCTACCATCACTGTTGGGATTTTACATGTAAAAAACGTTTTTTACATTTTTATGTAAATTACGTAAACAACAGCGTAAATTTCATGAAAAAAACGAAGACAACATTATTCGCAGTGCCAACTATTTTAAAATGTCAAAAATTTAGCGATGTTCGGCGTTCGGCAGTTAAAATCATTTTTAACCTCTTAATAATTTTAATCTTAATCAAAAATTATTGACATTGTAGTCGAAAAAAATTTGACGCAGTTAATTATTTTACAAATTCTATTCATAAAATAGTAAGAAGAATTTTTAATAGATGGTGTTTCAGTTACAGTAAGATTTAATAAGAGATGGCGCCTCAGTTTTTTTTTACAACGTGTAATGTGAATAACACGTTTTTTACATGTAAGAAACCGTGTAATTTACATGCCCAACAGTGGCTACCCCTAACATACCATAGAGAGTCGTGTTGCACAGTTCTAGCGAATTACATATAGTATTGTTGATAATTGGAGATTACAATCCTCTCAGTACAACCATCCAAAACTCTTGTGTTCTTACTATCGATGATAATGCTGTTACTACCACTGACTAGTGATTATTGTCGAAGAATTGATTATTGTCGAAGAACAGGCTGCTTTATCAGAAACCTACAAACTTTTATATAAGATATAACAGGTTATCTTGACAACCTAGCCATCATTAAGCGAAAGATTCTCATTTTTATTGTTAATATTTTTGGTGTTTCACCTGGATATGACCCGATAAGATCTACAGCTGCCTCAAACAAAAACAACTGATTAGTGGAACGAAGGTCAATCGAACTCTATATGAAACACTGTTGTTAAAGATATGGGGCAGCCCAAAAATTCCAAAAATCACAATCAAACTACATTCAAACTATACAATCAAACAACGATGGTATTCACCAAAGAACATGATATCTTGCTGTCACAGTCCTAATCTAGCAATATGCTTTGAGAGACGGCGGTGTTAACGGATGGAGTCTTTTTAACGACTCATTAGGCAAGCCGAGATGGTTTCGATAACTATTTGAAACTCGTATTGTTTTTTTTTAGAATAAATCTCGCGCGAGCATATAAATAACGAAGATCGAATCTGATCGAAAAGTTTGAAGATCGTTTTTGGGTTGATCGGTGGGTTGATCTCTGACTTCATCACTCCGACCAGGGATCAAGGATGTGTTCATATTCATATCACTAAACGTAGTGATCCTCTCTGGCAGTCTGAACCTTAAAATTGAATCTTGTAAAATATTGAATTGTGGCAAAGGTCGCTATGCATGGAAAGAGAATCATGCCAAAACTGAAACACCAGTTTCGGATAGGACATCAGAACTCATCAGTAGTAAACTATTCCTTTTGAAGATGTTTGAAAATAATATCATCGTACACCCCCCATGTGAAGAAGAGTCCCCACCTGTTTCACGTCCATACGATAGGTAAATTACGAATTCCTGAACATCATTTATCAATAGTTATCCTTATAGCTATACTCGGTTTGTCACAAATTAACTGTCTAATAATTAAAATTAATTATTAATCCGCGTTCACAATCAAACTAATTGAAATTACATAAATTGTTTGGACATGCATGCAATGTAGTCGAGCTACTCAAAGCAAACAATGAGTACCAATATTTGTCTAATTCTAAACATTTTAACGATAACACCGCTCAAATACAATGCCGCTAATCATGACGTGGCCACAACCAACATCACACTATATCGATTGATGGTTTATCTAAAAATCATCCTAATCGAACCGATTTACCTGCTTGCATTTTGGCTGACGTTTAAATCGGAGTTCGTCGACTATAAAGCATCGTACCTCAATTTCTTCATCTTCTCGTATGTAATGTGGGCGCTTACCTTATCGTTCAACATCAACACGATCAACATCATTTTCTCGACAACGGCGAAGGAGCAGATTAAGATGTTCGAGGAGTTTCGAAAATTTGACCAAGACTTTGAGCGAATCAATAGACTCGAGGTTGGTCTAGCGAAACGGAAGACATATTATAGTATACTTATATTGGGCCTAATTGTACAAATGCTGAGTGTGCCAATGGTGTTCGCCTCAATAACGAATAGTACGACGACGGGACTAGTATTCGGCACGATTTATATGTTCAAAGAGCTTAACTTGTACGCTATAATACTATTTTGCAATCTAGTTTTGTATAACGTGTGCGAACGAATCAATAACGTGAACAGAATTTTGTTGGTCCCCATGACCAATCGGGATACTGTGATGCACAATTTTAGTATTTTGATCACGTTTTTGCACAGCATTCACGAAATTATAAATCAACATTTTATTGCTATTATCCCGTTGAATATCGTGTATTATTTGCTAACGCTATCGATTCACGCATACGAGCTGATATTCTTATTGATCGTTAGTCGTTTGACGTATTGTGTTCCAGTGACACTGTTGATCGTGATCGGAGGAGTTAAAATTTATTTTCTGCTCGATTTCTATTTTAAAATACTCGAAGCGGAGCAGACGTTTCGAACGTATTTTTTGCGGACAATTTATTACGGCTCGTCCAATCATCTCGATGAAGTAAGACCATGTACAGTGTGTGTGCGTATCGAATAAACTGTTTCGTTTTATTTGCAGGCCAACTATTATGCGCTGAAATATTTGAATGGGGAACGTCTTCCGACACTCATCGAAAGCTTGATCGATACAAAAATTTACATGAAAATCATCACATTGGTGGCCACATACTTAATCTTGGTTTCACAATTTCAGGGCTCATTCGAAAATTGAAATATACAAGTTATAGTTTAAGCTAGGCTCAAGCCAATTTTATTAAACTTTGAAAAAATATTCTCTGAATTGGATCACCGTTAGAATGTAGGTCAACGAAAAGCCCATAATCTGTAAAAGATGGGAAGAGGTTAGACAGTGAATTTATTTTACGATTTTACCTACACTTATCAGTCGTTTTCGGTTCAAAGAAACACCCATTAACCGAAACGACACATTTCCGTGGAAAAAACTTAAATTGTAGATGTCAACTGTTGTCATCTCGATCCCCTCATCCATAATACGATTACGAAAAGTGTGCTCATATTTAACGACCTCACGCTGTATCTCGACACAGCACTGGGTCAGAAAATAAATACTTGCCCAACTATCGATTGCTATTAAACCGTCCAGGATAAGCTGATCTGGACGATTGATGGACAAAAAATAAACGACCTGATACGACCGAAGCAGCAGTGTAATCAATTCGCACGACAATTTCAAGTGAATGATCCGATCGAAATTCTTATTAAAATATTTTATAAAATTTTGTACAAATTTTTTCGCCAACATATAATTCGCTAGTAGCCGTTCGTTTCTCATATTAGTTACCAAATCGATCCGCGCTAGTAAACCATCACACATTACTCGAATGTAGACGGCGATCAAAAAGAGCTGAGCATGTTTTATGTGGCAAATAATGGCGAATAGGACTGTAAATTGACTTTTGTGCTCATTCGCTTCGTACGAGATCACCAGGATTGCTATACCGAGTTTTATAATAAGCACGATTAGAATGTAATTGTGGCGACCCGATTCGATCGTACACACCTTGTTCGAGTTTAGGCTACGAAATTTGGCGTCAAATCTGCGAAATTTTTCAATCAATCTTACTGTCAGTTGTGGACGAACTAGAAATTCTATTTTGATCCAAATCACGGACACAAAATAAATGACATCTGACAGACAGTAGGTGGCAGTAAAAATGTTGACAGGAATTTGTTCCAAATAGAATATTGTGAAATAGGAATTCGCGAATGCATACAAGTACAGACATTCCAATACGAAGGCGGCAAATATAAAATAGACGATTAGGCAGCAATTGTAGAGTTTTTGATTTGATTTGTAGATTGGAATTGTCGCGAATAGATTGAATAGCAGAAATGCTCGTTCTAACTCACGAGTTTGCTTCATTATTTTCACAATTCGACTAATTGCTGATGCGCGTGTCTATATACCAATTATGTATCACACAAAAGTGCCTTATAAATATTTAAACTATGTCGTAATGGGATTAATTAAATAATTACTCATCATCGGGACATTTTTAGTATGCATTCACACTTAAACTTAGCAACAAATTGAAGACAATCCTTAATAACTTTTCCTGACAAGACGAATAGTAATGTACACTGAATGATATTTGTGTCAGTCTCTGGAACGATGTAGATTGATCATCACATTATGTTCGATCAACTACCTTCGGTCCTTGAAAATCAGAGAAGTAAAAGTTGATTAACTTAGATACAACTCCAAGTGTTAGAATCGCCAAGTCATGTTGGCAGTCGTTCTATACGATAACTACACGCCAGTTAGCTTTATAGTTTGTGGTGATTTAAATGACACAAGTCGCGCATGAAAATAACAAATCTGGGCCAATCACAAGCTGAAACCCAAAACTTGTTGTGAAGCGAAAAATGGCCTTCTTGAGGGTAACAATACTTGAAATTTCAAACATAATCAATTCTTTGATAAATCTCAACCACTCGTACCATAATATTCGGTTTAGTCATTGGTTGGATCTAAGCTAGTTCTACTAATTCGCAATGACCGCAATAAGAAACATTCTTACTTCATTTAATTCAACTTCGAATAAATCCAGACCCAGTCAGCGCACCCAGCGAAGGAAGGAAATAGGTGCGACAATTACCCAATCATCTGAGAAAGGCAGCGGGCGCGTTACTCAATCTCGACACGAGGAGGAAATGACGAAAAATAACAGTTTAGGACTCAAAAGGATTGGAGAAAAAGTCTAGTGCCAGCAGCTGTGGTAATTCCAGCTCCAATAAAGTATATTAAATACTCTGTTTCTAACCATATGAACGGTGCCAGCTAAATAATTGGATGGAGCTACATAAATGCTCTTTCAGTCACTTTCCAGGCGTATGGTTGCAAAGTTAAAATTTAGAGGAATTGACGAAAGGGTGCCAGGTCTGATATAAATGAGTGTCCGATTAATAGCTTTTTCTGTAATCTGGGTGGTGGGGTGGTTCAACCGTTCTATAGTACGTGAAGTAATTTGTCTGATTATTTCTTAACTATAGATGCCGACAGTGTTGTGATTTAAAAACTTTTTTGCCACTGTTATCCATGTTTAACCACGGGACCGATAGCGAATAAGTACCGTGAGGAAAAGTTAAAAAAAACTCTGAATAGGTAGTTAAACAGCATACGTGAAATCACTGAAACCACTAAGATCGCAACCAAAGAACTAGGAATCTGTTGGAACTCTCTGAACGAAGAATTCAAATTTTCCATAACATTCAACGACCAAGCCCTAGGCGATCGTGGTTCTGATTAGAACCAGAACGATGGTTTAACTCATTTCTCAAGCAAAGTTCCAAATTATCAATTAGGTTCAGTATCTGGTGCTATCAATAAAGTTTTATCTACTTAAAACCACAAGGAACCGGATTTAATTCATAAATGTCTGACACATTCAGTTCCACTCGCTTCATATTCTTCTATATTCGCAATTCTACTTGGAGTGAAGATTTTCTCTACCCAAGATTCAATCCAACATGAGATTCGATCATTGGACTTTGATTACTTATTTTATTCATAAACTATTATTATTTATACATTAATCCACTTCAAACTTCTCACTTACCACTATTTTTATTCACTTTTGCACGTAATTTGTGTTTTTATCGGACCAAATAATTTTACTTGTTTCATTCATTGACTCAGAGATGTCGCCCAAATCTTAGATGAATTTCGATATAATCATTTTGGTGCGATATGTGACATCTATGAATTGCTAGTCAAACCGAATTTAAGTATCTGAATATTGATCTATTAATCTGATTAGCGTCATCATTTAGTGTGTGTGCCAAACGAAAAAAAAAGCGCATAAAAAGTTAAAAAGTTAAAAATTTTATCTTTTATTCACCACAAAAATTTTAAATGGTCTCGGACCACTTAAAAAAATTGTTGTTGTTGTTTTAAATTATTTTGTGTTTTGGCGGTTAAACAATTTTGTTTGTTTTCATTTAAAAAATTTTATACATATTAATATACGCAATACGTGCAAGAGCCAGCAATGGATAAAATTATTAAAAGAAAGCGGGAAGTGAAAAATGCATACACAAAATGTAAGTAAAAATATGTGTTTATACTCGTGTAATTAAGGTAATTATATACATAAATATTTATGTGTTCATTTTTAATTATATTTTAGGGAATCATGAAGAAAAAACAAAATTAATACACTCCCGAATAAAATATGATGGAATGTTTACGGGCAAAAATGCTAATCAAAGGGATGGATGGAAGTAAGTTTAATTAATGTTAAAAGTGGACATTTAAAATGTTTATTTTTTTTATATTTATAGAAAAATAAGTGAAGAATTGGGAAAATCGTCAGCGTTGTGTCGTCAACAGTGGCAATCGTTGATTAGGAAGTATAAGGTATTACTCATGTACATATATATTACATTTTTTTAAATAAAGTATTATCTATGTTACAGTCTTTGACACAGAAAAGCTCTGGGAGTGGAATGGGAGACGAAGCTACTGAAGGCGATGTAGGCTCGCCTATCAACTGGCCTTATTTCGATATAATAAGAAAATATGCTTCCACAAAAGATAATTTTAATCCACCACACCTGTCATGTAACATCGATGGAATTGTGAGCCTACCCGATGCGTTGGATAGTTCAGATGAGGAAATGGCTGTGGACAATGAATCTCCAGGTCCCTCATCTGATTATTCGAGGTCAACACCAACTTCCACAAACAGCCATCGGTCACAATCTCGAACGACAAAATTAGATGTAGAGAAAGCGTTAGTGAAAGAAACGAAAAAAATTACAAAAAAAATAAGTGCGGCGCTGACAATTTTTGGGCAAATGGTGCAGCAAGAGTTCCCAAATATTGATGTGTCTGCGTTGTTAATTTCAGAGTCCGAAGACTCGACTTAAATTAGAACTAATTTATTTATATAAGTTTTTATTATTATTTAAAATGAATAACACAAATAAATTTGAATTTTTGTATTTTAATTATATTCCTCATTTAATTGTCTCAATAGACTGTCTCGAAAAGCAACGCCTTCGTTGCTATCACAACTATACCAGCCATCGGTTCGATCGATATGACCATCAAATTCATCGCTGCACTCCAACATACTAATATTAAAGTCGTCTTTGGTAATGCATATATTATGTAAGATACATGCCACCGTCACTATTTTGACACAATTTTTTAAATTTTGCTCAAGTGCCTTAAAAAATATATTCCTCCAACGGCTTTTCATTATACCGAAAGAGCACTCGACCACGTTTCGCGCTTTACTATGAACCGTGTTGAATTTTTTTTCATTTTCCGTCGGGTTCTTGTAGGGTGTTATCACGGCGCACGGATGCAGCTTGCATGGATATCCACCATCACCTAAAATGTAATAATTTGGTGTAGGAAACTGGCCATTCCTATATAAAGGGCTGTTTTGGAATATCCTTGTATCATGAACAGATCCTGGATACCCTATAAAATAATTAGTAAACAACCCTTTACTGTCTACGAGAGCCTGAAGCACAATTGAATAAAATCCCTTGTAATTAATGTACTCATCGTGCTTTAGTACAGGGCATTTTATTCGTATGTGGCAACCATCTATGGCTCCAACTGCCTTCCGAAATATTTGAGTTTTTGCTCTCGTACAAAATTTCTCGCCTATAAGTCTCAATTCCTCCTCCCTTGGAAAATGTACAACATTTCGCATTTTTTCAATAAAAAAATTTAACATTTTATAAACAATGTTACGAATAGTGTAACGGCTTAATCCAGCGAAATCACCAACTACCCTATAACTACAACCCGATGCCATCCAGTACAAAAAAATGATTAGTTCATATTCCACTGACCAACCATGATGCTTAATTGGCATGAGCTGCAAAATTTGTTTAAATGTGGCCTGGTTAATTCTTAAGGACCTCCTTGTTATGCACTCGTTCCCATTTAAAATGGCTTCTATGGTAGCTGATACCACCCCAACTTGTAAATATTTAACGCGCTAAAAATTATTAATGTACGTTGTAAATAAAGCATATAATAATCATTTATACCTTGACAATTTCTTTCGAGCTGTGGTATTTTGACCAAACCTCTAATAAATTTTTGTACATTTTGCAAAGCTGAATAAGCAATGGAATATATTTAATAAAACATTTAGGCATTTTGCTTAACTGATATTATTTATTTTTTTAGAAATAAAATAATTTAATTTTTTCCGACACTAATCTGTGCCAAAAAGCATTGAACGTCAAAATTTAAACTTTTTAACTGGTTGCATTTGGCACAGCAATTCGGTTAAAAATTGAGGTAAATTTAATTATTTTTACCACAGTTAAAAAATTTAACTTTTTATCCAATTGGCACACACACTTAGAATACAAATTGTATGTGTATTCAAGCAATGAATCATTTTCATGCTGTAATCAGCATAAGTATAAATTATAAATAATTAAAAAGTTAATTATTTGTTGACGTGTTTCTCTTTTTCGCTAAATAAATGTCAATTGCTGTTCGCGATAGTTTATATCGATATTTCTAGCGCGATATTTCGTGAGCTAGTTACTAATCAAATCCAACTATATGAAATGGATATTTATGTAAATACTTTGGCTCAGTCGTCAGTTTGCACTTCAACATGCAAGTGTTATACGAAAAAGCTTATCTTTGCCTCTGAAAAAGCTATACCTGGATACAACTATATAAAAACTCTAAGTATAGCACCTACACAATAACCATATCGTGCATTGCAATTTAAAACCATCCAACATGTTGATCGGTAAAGATGGTGCAATTAAAATATGTGATTTTGGAGCAGCGCATTGTGATTACGATATCAATGCACCGTTAATTGATGACTACATTTATATGGCGCCAGAATTGTTTCAAACCAAAATGCGGCCAAACGAAAAGACAGAACTTTATTCTATTGGCGTTGTATTGTACGAGATGTGCAACCGTCTGCCACCCTATGACACGGAATCGTTTACGACCACCCGTCAATTAATAGAAAGTGTAGAAGGGAATCAATATCCACCGTTGGAAAGCCACTATGGTAGTGATATGAACGAGTTGTTAAACATGATGTTTCGCGTGAGTCCCAACGATCGGGAAACGTTGTCAAATATATTGGGGGCCAGCATTTTGCGGGTTTGATTCGGTGGCTATAAATCTCCTTATTTTATAGTATAAAAGCTATAGATTTTAAGATTAAAATAAAAGATTTTATTTATTAATGGTTCGAACCGTTTCTTAAATATTTGGGAGATCAAAATATCTTCGATTTTATATACAAACAGAAGCTGCTCCACCCATACATAGAGTCTTCCCGATAAGCTTAAATATTCTGAGGTAATCTAAACAGATTCGATTGTTCAACTCTTCAAAATTATCTACTGTGACTTGCAAATTCGAACATTTATTGATTGAAATCAAATTCGGATTGAAATTCAATTTGGACAACAGCCTTAACATTGATTTAATTTTCGGTTTGAGTCTTGTGTAAAAGTGTTATACAAGAATAATCTTTAACACACAAAACTCGTGAATGGTCAAAAAATGTATTTTTATTTATTTTAATGAACATTAAATTGTGAAAATTCTTCAATTTCGAAGGTTGTCCTTCAAAATTTAATAACAATTAAGCACGGAAATTTGTTACTCATAGTGACATCTCTTGTTCAGTATTTAAATATTACTTAAACTTTGAATACACTCAACAAGTAAAACAAAACCATTTTACGGTGAATAACAAGTTTTATTCTTAAATGATACAAGTTTTTGTTAACTGAACGTTCAGAGATTTGTTAACTTCTTAAGATTTGGTAGCAATAGCGTGTTTACAGCAGAGATCGAAAGATCTATACAAAAAAGTTCAACGTGGTATGATAAATCTTTGACGGGCTTAACCTATTCGGAGATAAGCTCACAAATATTGCCTACTAAATGAGCGGTGTTCTGTCAAGATTGTTAAACGATGCAAGTACTAGAATTAACTATACAGTCCGACTCTTTTTTTGGGCATGCTTATGGAAAATTCTTTCTCTGACCACCGATACTTGACCTGATCATTTCACTGATCATACGACCCATCAATCCTACATTCTTATCTAAACTGTACCTCAGACAGGACTTAATCCATGGCTTATATCGTTGGAAAGAATGATCGGCTTGATCGCTACCTTATTTTCGATATCGAATGATATCTGATCGCACAAACATTATTTGAACAATTATCACGATAAGACCAATTTCAAAACCAAATTGTTTTGATTACAAATGACGATGACACTTAAAATGTCGAGGTCGTCAAGATATGCCATTTGAGCTCTCACTTCATTAAGTATATGATAAATGAAAGTCAAAGAAGTAAATAATTTTTAACAAAACTCATTTTATTCTTGAGCATTGCTATCTTCTACCTCGATACACTTAATCACCTGACTAAATACCTGATATACAATAAGTTAGAAATACATGTAAACCCCCGATTGTAACTCAGTCACAATTCAGATTCTACAAAGGAAATTCTAGATGGATCTTTCCAAGCTTGTTTGATGGTACCTCTAGCACTTGGTTTATAGCATCAGACAACCCCAATCGAAGATAGTGGTGCAATTCGTTGTTTTGATATATTCTAGTATATTGTCACGTAATCCAGTTGAAATGCAGTGAATGTATTTTTTTATCGCATATAAGTATGTAATTATTACACACATTAACCCAATCTAGTGTTGTATATGTATGGATTGTTATCAGAACGCTAATAATTTTGTGTTTCTAACACTCGCGCAATGATATAAAACGTCGGCTCAATCCAACTTAAATTTCATTTCAAGTTTAAGTTATGACGATCAAAGTGATTTCCACTTAATTTACAAAAGACCCAAATGGATTTTTATATAAACACTTCGGCGCAAACTTCTCGATTGGAAGTTTGTAATTCAACGTGCAACTGTTATAAGAAAAAACTTGTATTTGCTTCTGAGGGGTCTATACCGGGCTACGATTATAACAAAACATTGGGTAGCGGTGGTTTTGGGTAAGTATATTTACCCGATTTACACGCACTCTAACGTTAAACACAACGTTTGATATCTTTGCTTCCAGCGCCGTGCATTTGTATCGAGAACACAGGACAAATCGAGCCGTCGCAATAAAAGCCATATCGTACAAGAGCCAAGTTCAAAATTATCACACCGTCTTGTCCGAATATAATATCGTGTTTAACATTCCGCATCCAAATATTATCAAGTACTACAACAGTTTTTACAATCCACATCTTGAAAAATGCTACATTGTGATGGAGTACACACCGACTGGATCACTGAAAACATTCATAAGTAATATTGAAAGTCAAGGGAAGATATTTGCAAAACCTTTTGTGTTGAAGGCAATACGCGACATCTTAAGTGGTGTGCAACACTTGAACAAAAATAATATCGTGCATTGTGATTTGAAACCCGCGAACATACTCATCGGGGATGATAATATTTTTAAAATTTGTGATTTTGGAGCAGCCCATTATGATAACGATATCAATGCGCCGCTAATTGGTACCTATGTTTATATGGCGCCCGAATTGTTTCAATCGAAAATGAGGCCAAATGAAAAAACCGAAGTTTATTCTATTGGAATTATATTGTATGAGATGTGCAATCTACGGCATCCATATGATACGAGGTTGATGTCGACGACCCGCCAATTAGTACAAAGTGTACAAAGCAAGCAGTATCCACCGTTGAACAACTACTATGGTAGTGATATGAAAGAGTTGTTGAACATGATGTTTTGCGTGAACCCTAGCGATCGCCAAACGTTGTCAAATATATTGAGCGCTAGCATTTTGAGGTTTTAATTGGGTGACTATAAATTGTTGAATTGATATAATAAAATAATTTTGTAAACTAATTGTTGTTTCATTGACGTTTTTGGTGTCGTTCGAAGGGTCCCAAATATTCGAAAAATAATGATTCCAATTTACTATAATATGAGTTCTCTACGAAGTTGTAACCTTGGAAGAGAAATTTTGTCTTTGACTGAAGCTACCTTTGTTTCTGCTGCTATAAGAGTAGTAATGATTTTGTTGTCGAATATTGTCACTTGTATAAACGACAGCAGCATATATGCTTTCTCTGAAGCATCGGCAAATCTATATGAAGCTCGTATAAGGAGCGTTTTATTATATTCTTCTTGGATTTTGAAAAATTAATTTTAAATAGAAATGAATCATAAGGATTTTTATACTATCATCTTCTTGAATATATTTTGGGCCAAGTTTCTTTAACTCTGATGAGTAGATAGCTCTTCTAAGAGTGATATTTCATTGCTGATCCATTTCCATAGTGAAAACCATCCTCATTGCAACAAGTTGGTCAGTTTGTCTCGTCAAATTATATTATTGACTTAGAAATCTTGCTTTGTTAATTTTGCAGCATTGGGATAAATTTGTACGTCATCATTCACTAGTTCGTTAAATGTGTGAGTCGAATAACAGTGATAATTGTTAGAGTTAAAAATTATAGCAGTAGTGTTTTTTGTTACCCTGTAACCAAATGTTTACACATACGAACTAAATAAAAATAAAACGAAATAGGCGGAGCGAACCAAATACGACCAAAAGAATATTTGCGAAGTGTAGAGAAGCAAACGGCGATGAAAGTTCGACAAGGATTTACGTCGTATAAATAGGTGTGGACATTTGAGTTACGACACAGTTCAGTTTGGAATTTCGAAGTGTTAATATCGGAAAGTGATAATAAGTGAAAGTGAAATGTTTTAATAATTATTGTGATTATTACTGTGGAAAATAAGTGTTATAATAATTATTTGTGGAGTATTTGTGGAATTATTGCTAAATAAATTTACTGTAAAAATTAATGTGTGCGAGTTTAATATTCACAATCCAGGGATCGAACCGGATAAATAATTTGAATAAACACTCGCCGAAATCGGAACATGTGTTTATTTCCAGATACGTTTCTCCATCTTGTTCCATATGTAACCGTTGTTAGTTTGTACTCCTCTATGGGTTAAGACAATTAGTTTCTCCACCAAACTCTTTGTCGGCTCAGAATGTTTTTTTATGAGTTCGCCATCTCATTAGAATGTGCATTAGGTCTTGTTGTAGTGTAGGCCCATTTAATAGGTTGTCATTAAGAGTTATCTTATAGACGTCGTTTTTTTAGATGCGTCGAATACTACTCTTAATTTTGTAGTACGTAGTACTTTCTTCTGTAATAACCGTATGATGAGGTTAATAGAATTCTCCCTTCAACGTCGTTGAATTCATAGACTTCTTTTTTGTCCGGTTATTATACACGCTTTGTTTGTTATTATTAAATATAATAACGATTAAATTTTCTGTTTGTCGCCATATTTGCAATCTGCTTTGGGGCTCAAACCACTCCCAACTCTTTCGCGGTTCCCTTATTTACGTCCTATACTTTACACTATAACATAGCCAAATCGAGGATGTACGGCTATATGTCCGATTCATCTACAGTGACTTCCAAATTCGAACGAAAGATCTTCGGTTTTAATTTGGATAGCAGCCTTAATAATGAATTTATTTTCGGTTTGAGTCTTGGTTAAAATTATGATACATCACAATGTCTTTTACACACAATTGTCACAAACTTGTGTTATGATAAAAAAATATATTTTTATTTATTATAATTAACAAAAAAATCGTAAAAAGTTTTAATTTTCGAAGGTATCCCTTAAAAATTTAATAAAAATTAAGAACGGACATATTTTTTATGATAGTGACATCTCTTATTCAATATTTAAATACGTAACACAAATTACGTAACACAAATTTTATTATTTAATTATACAAGTTGTCGTTAACTGAACCTTCAGAGATCTGGTGACATTTAATTTCTTAAAAATCGATTTTCAGACGGTTTTGGAGGATAAACTTCCGCAAGCAGTAGAGTGTAAAGCAGGGTTTAATTATCTAACTAAATGCCTGATACGATAAATTACAAACATAGTTACGTAATAATCCACATGGATATAGGTTAGTTACATCCGCAACCATTCTATAGCGTCGTCATAACAACGATCTGGGTGGGCGCATGACCGAAATTAAGATAAATAAATTCAATAAATTTAAACAACGGAAATAATTAAATAAACAAATAGGTTATATTTCTTTCATAAAATAAAAAATATTGCAAGTAAGCATATTCCATAACAAAGCAAGTTGTCACACTTGCTTCTAAACTCTGTCACACTTAGTTTTGTAATCTCTACTAGCATTTTATTATATAAAGCATTTGAAGGGGACAATCGTAACACAAATATGTACTTAAAACTTGAATCTACCGCCCAGGTGGCGCAGTGGTTAAAGCTGCGGCAGTTGGAGCGGGAGGTACTGGGTTCGAATCCCGATAGGGGCAGGATGCGAAAGGGATTTTTCACCACACGATTACAATCAGTGGTGTCAATGAACACATCTATCCCTGTTGGAGTGCAGAATTCATGGGCCAACCCATCATCTTCTCCATGTCAGTACTATAGGCTGGCAAGGAGCTATGTAATGTGCAGATGGTTCTACGTAAATCGAACCTATAGCTGCACGTCATCGATTTTGCCGTAATGGCGTAAGGTAAGGACGTAAATAAGAGAACCACGAAAGAGTTGGGAGTGCCTCGAGCCCCAAAACAGATTGTAGAGATAAAAACAAACAAACAAACTTAATTCTGTGTTTTTTTTACATGAAGTATCCAGTCTCTTTTCGTATCCAGTCTCTTTTCTGTTTGTTTCGTTTCATCTGTTTGAAACGGGTTATGCCGCCGCAATTTCCTTCGCCTTGTCATTTCAGTTTGTGATCATTTCAACTTGGACAAGACAACAGGTATGTAGATTTTGTTTTACCCATTTATGTGTTTTTTTAATATTTTCATTTTTATTTCCCATGGTTTCGTCGGCGTCCGCTGGCTTCCCATAGGTACCCTATTCACATTGTTGTCGTGCTTGTTTATTTGACTGCCCTTACATGCCTTCACATACTTTCGAATATCTACTCTCATCTATGGCCAAAAATTTGACGCCTGAATTCGCTTGAAAGTTTTATAGAATCCAATGTGTGCTGCTAAGGGACTGTCATCGTTTTCCCTTAGCACTTCCTGCCTTAATGTGTATAGCACGTATAACTTCCACCTCATCACACTAGTCCTATCTCCCGAGCTTGTTTCCCTCAAGCTTGTAGTCGGGATAGCCTGCTGAATTCGGCTCAACTCCTTCTTTAACCCGTTGACATGCTGGATCACCCGATGAATCCATTCCGATGGATTCAACTGCCCGTGAGAGAGCATCTGGAACTATATTATGTTTCCCCTTCTGATGAATGAGTTCGAAATCGAACTGCTGTAATTTCATCGACCAGCCGTGATCGCTTCAAGTTCCTAAGCCATATCAATGAGGCACAATCAGTGATCACTCTGAATTTCACGCCATCGATGAATGGCCTAAACTTTTCTATGGCAAACACCACCGCCAGGCACTACCTCTCCGTTGCCGGATATTTTCTCTGAGTTGCAGTTAGCTTTTGGCTCACAAATGCAATCACTGTTTCCCCATTGTCATCTTGCTGCATCAGAACAGCTCCGATACCAGTGTCAGAGGCATCTGTCTGTAACGTGAACTCTTTGTTGAAATCCGGGTTCACCAGTATCGGTGCGGACACCAGGAGGGACTTTAATTTTGTAAAATCTTCAGACCAACAAAAGAATTTGCCAGTTTTCTTCAGGAGGTTGGTTATCGGTACTGTTATCTCAGAAAAGTCCGAAATGAATTGTCGATACCACTCTGCTAATCCGATCAATCTCCTAACATCCTTGATGCACTTCGGTGTCGCACAGTTCAGGATTCCGGTAATTTAGTCAGGATCGACACACAGTCCATGTTCATCTAATACATACCCAAAATATTTGATCTTCTTTAGACAAAACCGTGACTTCTCCAAACTAATCGTTAGATTACCCTGGTGCAGACGCTTTGCTACCGCTTTCAGAAGTGCCATGTGCTCTTCAAACGTCTGCGACATCACGATAATGTCGTCCAGATAAACAAACACCGTGGCTTCCAGGTCAACCCCGAGTATCTGATCCATCAACCGGCAGAGGGTTTGACTGGCGTTACACAAGCCAAAAGGCATTCTCCGGTACTGAAACAATTCTCTCCCAGATACAATGAATGCAGTTTTGGACGTGCCTGAGTGTTCAGCTCAATCTGCTAGAATACATCGCTCAAATCAATGCAGGACAGGTATAACGTACCACATAACCTACCTAAAATTCTGTTAATGTAAGGAAGAGGGTAGATATCCATGACAGTGACTTCGTTTAGCCTGCGAGCGTCCAGACAAAATCGAATTTTTCCTGAAGGTTTAGTAACGTAGACTCCTGGGTTTGCCCATTCAGTGGAGCCTGCCTAGTCGCAGCATTCGATCCAACTCCTCATTTATCGCCTTTTATTGATAGGGTGATATAGGACGAGCTCTTACTCGAACTGCGTCCGCATTTTCGGTGTCGATATTGTGTTTGATAAGCGAAGCGCACCCGAGCTTATCCGGTGTCGTTATGAGGAATTTAGAATCGCTTTGATACAACCGACAAAGATTCCTATCAATGAGATTTACGAACTTATAAAAGTTCAACAAATATATTATCAACAAAAAAGTGAATTTATCGATTGAAATATTTTATATTTTGATTTTAATAGAATTATTATTTAATATTTATTTTATATTTCTCTAACTTTATATGTTTCAGTATATTCACATAAGTATGTTTTAGCAATTTATGAATTAAATTTAAATACATAAAAATGCAGGCTTAAAAATCTATCTTCCCCTATGGGTGTAATTTTCATTTATATTGTAAGTTTCTTAGCGGAGTTGTAATATAATTCGTTGTTGCTTTATTGTTTAATGTTGGTAAAAATCTGCTTTTGGCCGGTTTCGATGTGTTGGATGACGTCATAATATTAGATAGCTGTGCGATCGAATAGATCAAATCCATCTCTTCAGGCGTATGTTACCTGATTTGACGCGCAATTATACTTTCAGTCGAGTACGTTCAGTGCTAGTGAATTACAAGAATGTACTAGAAATATCGGCAATTTTCGCAAATTTTTATTTTATTATCGATCTAGATTGATGTTCAGATTGATAGCAAACTGATCAGTTAGACCATTTAAAAAAAACTGTTAAATTTATCATATAGAATACATTTTTATCATAGTGATAAAATATTGTTGAGAATAATGTTCATTAAGAATAATAAAAAATTATATTTTTGTTGAAAAATATAAATGAAGGTATAACTATTCTAATTCGAAATGAAAATAAATTATCAGAATGAAATAATTTTTTAAAAATAACAAGAAAAATACCGACAAATATTTATCAATATTTTTGTCACTAAAATTTGTTATATTGAGTGGTACATTTGGTTCAGTATAGTAGACAAGTAGCTTTTCCTCCCAGTATCGTGCAACTTGCACCCGAGTCCAAACATATCCTAGTATGCCTACTTCTACGTGTGGTCTATTGTCACCATCCACCGATATAAGGCAGGCTATTTCATCGTGTGTTACTGAACCATTCATGTCGTTCTCGGTTTGACAACTCGTACTGATAGTCGGAGGTCTAACTTCATGTGAGTTTCTAATGCTTTATCTTCTTTTTCGATGATACCTTCTGCCCCGGGCCTTCAAATTCGAGAGTTGAATGTTGTTGTTTGGGATTATTCTGTTAATCGGAGAGCGGTGATCCCCTACACTTCCGATCTGCCGTTTCCCGTTGTAGAAACAATGTTGTCTGTGAACATTTGTTTGGCTCCCTTGTGATCTTACGGGCAGTTTAACGCCTTGAATCCCTCACGTCCACAACACCAGAAGTATACTCTGGTTCGTGGTTCAGCACAATCAAACTGTGAGTGACTCAGCTTCCGACAATTCCAACACTCGAATGCTTTTCGCCCATATTTTAGCTGGTTTTCGTCGTTGGATCTCTTGAAAGTTGGTCTTCGGGTTTCTCTAATCGTTCATACTTCCAATAATGATTCATTACGTTCGTCCACCGCTGAGCACTGTTTATACGTAGCTGATTTTTTGCGGGAAAGCACGCTGCCTCCAATGCTTTTCCCTTCAGCTCAATTTGGGATTTTCGGGTTTGCACAAACCTACTGTCGTCAATTTTCTTGCAATTTGCCATCATTTCGGCCACCGTGTTGACCTTTATCAACGCCAGTTGGAGAGCATATTGTTGAGCCATATTGCGCTGTAGTACGTAGAGCTTGTACTCTTCCTCGAGTAGAGGGTAAATTTTTCTAAAAATTTTCTCCAACTGTGTGAGAAAGTTGGACACCGTTTCACCTAGTCTCATGAAAATTTCCTCCCTCATCATAAAAACATAGTTTTGCGGCAATAATCTCGCCTTTAATCCATTCACCAGGTGTGTCCAGTCGAAAAACTCTTCGCCGTATACCTCCTACCACTCCAAGGCTGAGCCTTTCAGCAACACAAACCGTCCTCGAAACAACTCATTTCTGCTGAATCCCATTGCTCTAGCGTGTAAATCTGTCCTCAACAAAAAGTAAGTCAGTGACATGCCATCATCTCCCAAAAAAAGGCATCTCCCAATTCCGCATCTGCATAATCACTTTGTAGTATTATTTGTTCGTCGCTCATATTCAAACTGTGACTGTGGCTTGCCACGCCGCTGACATTTCTATCACTCTCACCCACAAACGCATCCTCGAAGTTGCTGCCTGGCCCCAAGCTGTCACCTGGAGTAGCTCGTTCCATCACTACCCTGTCCATTTCGGTTGCTTGTGCCGAGGTACTCTGCCTTTTTTCAATGCTCAACTCTTCCAACGATTTCATTAACCCTTTTTGCGGTGTTCCCCGTCCTCTTACTCTGCCCATTCCACTGGACGGTCTGCTCATGATGTTAATCGTCTCACCCGTTGAAGATGTTGACAACCGTAGTAGTCTCTCTACATTTTTCTCGATCCCCTGTAAAATGCTTAAATGATTGACCTGTTCATCTGCTGCTCTTTTTGCCCTATCATAGTAATGACGGAGGTGGCACTTTGTCTTCACCAAACTCTGTACATTGTCTTGCTTCAGATGAGTCCTCAACTCATCTTGAAACCGTTGTAATTCATCTACACATTCATTGAATTCTGGTTCAGACCTTTCCGCCATGAAATACATGCCATTTGAATTGTTATTTGGATGGTAACCTGTGATTCCTACTGTACTACTATGAGAACCAGAAACAATATATAACTATGATGATTATATGTTAAAACTTAAAAGTAGAATGCAACAATCGTTGTTAGTTAATTTGTTAATTAATTTGTTAGTTTTGACGGCAAGGCAAATTCCTTATTTCCGTGAAACATACTGTAAGATTGACTGGAAAATGTTTAAGACTATGGAGAATGATCCGATGATAGACCTTCTTTATTTTCGACTTACCTTAATTTTCGGAGATACCTCTTGATATATAGAAGTCTGGAAGGTCAGGAATTTTATTTGGGTTCGTGGGCCAGGAGGTTTATGAAATATTTGTGGAATTTATTGGGAAATAAATTTATCGTAAAAACTAAAGTTTGCGAGTTTATATTCACAATCCAGTGATCGAACCGGATAAATTATTAGAATAACCACTCGGCGAAATCGTAACAATATATTTTTATTTATTTTAATGAACAATAAATCGTGAAAGGTTTTCAATTTCAAAGGTATCCAGTTAAAATTTAATAAAAATTAAGTACGGAAATTTTTTTTACCCATAGTGACATCTCTTATTCAATATTTAAATGTTACTTAAATTTGGAAACGCTCAACAAGCAAACCAAAACTATTTTTCCCTCGCAAAAAAGATTCGAACGGGTTCGAACGATAAACCGAAACCCTTTTCAAACGAGTAGCGAGTTCACACCAGAGATTGGAAGATCTATATAAAAAGGCGATAGTGGTATGCTAGATTCGGCCCGGAGCGAAATTTGTGGCAGTCAACAGGATAAAAGCTTTAGTAGATTGAGATGACGAATTTGAGTTAAAAGACAGATAGGGAAGATAATTGTTTATCCAGAGAGGAAAGAATTCTAACCCAAATAAAGGCTAGTATGTCGAGTTGAGTCTTGAAGAGGGTTGAGCGTTGCTATATCAATATTGTTAAGCTTCATAAACGTGCACATTTTTGGAGGTTGAGAACAACATGTTCAAGCTGCTTTCAGCTCATAACCTGAAGACAAGGCTCCTACGGATAACGCATCAAGAAATAAGATAATGGTACTAGGAATAACTCTATAGAGTCCAACACTTTTTTCGGATAGTTGAGCCATATTCTTTTTCTGACCACCACTACTTGGTGATCATTTCAAATTAGATTTAAATTAAGGTGATCGTCGCCGAGTATGATTCTGAATAACTTGGGCCATCAAATGTACATTCTTATCCAAAATGTACCTCAGACAGGACTTAATCCACGGCTTATATAGTTGGAAAGAATGATTTATATGTTCTATATTTATCGAATTATTTATGTTCTGTTATTCAACAAAATTTTCGATACGAACTTTGATAGCAAAAGACGATTATGCTTGAGAATGTCGAGGTCGTCAAGGTATGCATTATGAGCTCTCACTTCAATAAGTATTTGATAAATGAAATTTAATTATTTTTGGCAAAACTCATTTTATTTTTAAGCATTGCTATATTCTAGACCGATTACACTTAATCTCCTGACTAAATACCGCATACGATAAGTTACAAATATAGGTAAACCCCCGATTGTAACTCAGTCCATATATAGATTCTCAAAACGAAATTCCAGAGGTATCTTTCCCAGCTTGTTGGAATGATACCTCTGGAACTTCGTTTGAAGAATCGCACAGCCCTAATTGAAGCTAGAGGTGCAGTTCGGTATTTTGGTATATTCGAGTAAATTGTCCGGTAATCCAGTTGAAATGCAGTGAATGATGTTTTTATCGCATATAAATACATTAACGCATTCTAGTCTTCTATATATGTGTATTGTTATCAGACCGCTGATCGTTTTGTGTTTGTAACACTCGCACAATCGTATAAAATGTCGGCTCATGCCAACTTAAATTTCATTTTAAGTTTAACTTGTGACAATCAAAGTGATTTCGGCTTAATTTACAAACGACCCAAATGGATTTTTATATAAACACTTCGGTGCAAACTACTCGATTGCAAGTTTGTAATTCAACGTGCAACTGTTTTAAGAAAAAACTTGTATTTACCTCTGAGAAAACTATACCGGACTACGAGTATAACAAAACTTTGGGTAGCGGTGGTTTTGGGTAAGTATATGCCGATTTATTCGCACTCTAACGTACAACACAACGTTTGGTATTTTTGCTTCTAGCGCCGTGCATCTGTATCGAGAACACAGGACAAATCGAGCCGTCGCAATAAAAGCCATATCGTACAAAAGCCAAGGTCAAAATTATCACACCGTCTTGTCCGAATATAATATCGTGTTTAACATTCCGCACCCAAACATTATAAAGTACTACAACAGTTTTTATAATCCACATCTTGAAAAGTGCTACATTGTGATGGAGTACACACCGTTTGGATCACTGAAAACCATCATCAGTAATATTGAAAGTCAGGGCAAGATGTTTTCAAAAACTCTAGTGTTGAAGGCAATACGCGACATTCTAGGAGGTGTGCAACACTTGAACAAAAATAATATCGTACATTGTGATTTGAAACCCGCAAACATACTCATCGGGGATGGTGATGTTTTTAAAATTTGTGATTTTGGAGCAGCCCATTATAATTACGATATCAATGCGCCGCTAATTGGTACCTTCATTTATATGGCGCCCGAATTGTTTCAAACGAATATGCGGCCAAACGAAAAAACCGAAGTTTATTCTATTGGGATTATATTGTATGAGATGTGCAATCTACGGCATCCATATGATATGAGGTCGATCTCAACGACCCGCCAATTAGTACAAAGTGTACATAGCAAGCAGTATCCACCTTTGGCAAGCCACTATGGAAGTGATATGAAAGAGTTGTTGAACATGATGTTTTGCGTGAGCCCTTACGATCGCCAAACGCTGTCAAATATATTAAGGGTTAGCATTTTGTGGTTTGGATTCGGTGACTAAATATGTTTGAATATAATAAAATAATTTTGTAAACTAATTGTTGTTTCATTGTCGTCCTTGGTGCCGTTTCAGGGGTCCCAGATATTCGAAAAATGATGACTCCAATTTGCTATAATATTAGTTCTCCACAAAATTCTAACCTTGGAAGTGAAATGTTGTCTTTGACTGGAGCTACCTTGGTTTTTGCAGCTATAATGATTTTGTTATTCGAATATTGTCTGCATATGCTTTCTCTGAAGCATCGGTAAATCCATGAAGCTCGTATAACGATTGTTTTTTTATTCTTCTTGTATTTTAATCATCTTGCTGTCATCTTCTTGAATCTTGGGCCAAGTTCCTTTAAGTCTGACGGTAGTTCCTATAAGAGTGATATTTCATTGCTGATCCATTTCCATAATGAAAACCATCCTCCTTTCAACAAGTTGGTCAGTTTGACTCATTTTGCAGCATTGGGATAAAGTTGTACGTAACCATCCACTAGTTCGTTAAATGTTTTTATTTCCAGATATAATGTTCCATCTTGTTCCATATATAACCGTTGTTATTTTATACTCCTTTATGGGTTCAGAAAATGAATGTTTCTCCGCCAAGTTCTTTTTGACTCAGAATGTTTTTTATGAGTTCGCCATCTCATTAGAATGAGCATCAAGTTTTGTTGAAATGTAGGCTCATTTAATAGGTTGTCTTTAAGAGTTATCGTGGCTTTTGCAGATGCGTCGAATACTATTCTTAATTGTGCTGTAGTACTTTCTTTTTTAATAACCGTATGATGAGGTTAAAAGAATTCCTCCTTCAACAGCGTTGAATTCATAGACGTTGCCCACTTCCGTTTTTCCGGGCTATTAATCACGCCTTGTTTGTAGGAGCCTTGATGCAGCTTGACTTGGTGATTTATCTAATGCTTCCAGCGGATCATCGAAAGGTAATCTCACTGTATAACGTCATTCTGCATAACGTGTTGTCATTGATAATCAAAATCAGAGATTTGAAGGCTAAGCACCATTTTTATTGCAAAATTATTAAATATAATAACTATTAAATTTTCTGTGTCTGTATTTGCAATCTGTCTTAGGGCTCAAGGCACTCCCAACTCTTTTGTGGTTCCTCTATTTACGTTCTATACTTTACACCATAAAATAGCCAAATCGAGGATGTACGGCTAAATGTCTAAATCAACTACTGTGACTTACAAATTCGAATGAAATATATTTATTATTGATTAGAAAATTATTAGGTTTTGATTTGGATAGCAGCCTTAACATTGGATTAATTTTCGGTTTAAGTCTTGGTTAAAATCCATCTAAAATCGTTATACATGACAAATTTTTTATACAAACAACTGTTACAAAACTTGTGTTATGGCCAAAAATATATTTTTAATTAATTTAATGAACGACTAATCGTGAAAAGTTTACAATTTCAAAGCTATCCAGTTAAAATTTAATAAAAATTAAGCACGGACATTTTTTTTACCTATAGTGACATCTCTTAGTCAATATTTAAATGTTCTTTAAATTTCAAAAACCTAACTTTTTTACGGGAAATCACGCGTTACAAATTTAATTATTAAATGATACAAGTTGTTGTTAACTGAACCTTCAGAGATTTGGTGACGTCGAAACTTTTAAAAATCGATTTCTGGAGGATAAACCTCGCCAAGCAGTAGCGTGTGCAGCAGAGTTTAATCATCTGACTAAATACCTGATACAATAAATTATTGTACAAATATAGGTACGTAATCGTACATAATCTACATGGATATGTGTTAGTTACATCCGCAACCATCTACATCGCCATAACAACGATCAGGGTGGGCACAAAACCTTAATTAATATTCATAAATTCAATAATATCTAATCTAAACAACGGAAATAATTAATTAAACAAATAGATTTTATAAGACCACCAAAAGCACCGAAATCATCAATATCATTGGAGAACCAAGAACCAGCGTCATTCACTTATACCATCAACAACTTTCCTGAGAAACAAGAGCATCAATCCACCAACAGGTGTATCGGAATCATCCCATAGACTCTTCAAGAAGCAGAACGTTCTAATGCGACATAATGTATAGAAAATAGATATCTTGTAACGACGCCATAAATGCAAACATCTACTCGAAAGAGTATCTTTATTATTAGCAAAACCCTGATCGAAACAGAAGAAGATCAAACCACTGACTACTAACGTTGAATCAGCGAGAAAATTGCCTGATAGAACCATCAACAAAACAACTACCGAAAGTGGAAGTACCGTCATTCTACGGTGAATATGGAGTGCGTTCAATGATATCTTTACCAAACTCATTCACCATATTAAAACACTGTCAAATGTAGTGAAAATGACTTATTTAATTACGAAGCTTCAGAAAAGGGCAGCACAATTTATAAGCCACCTTTCAACAACCGGTGAAAATTATGAAATGGTTTGGAACCTACTACAGTCGAGATACAACAACCTGCTGGCTGCCAAGTATTTTAATTCACTGTTATCACTTCCAACGTATCAAGTTGCAAATACCGAGGCGTTTAAAAATCTTCACGATTCTTCGAAGGAAATGTTACACAAAATAGAACGGTTTAAATTGTGCTCACTATTTGAATCATTTGTAACCTTCATCAAATCAAAAAAATGGATCCAGAATTTGCCAGGCTGTATGAATCAACGGTATCTAATCCAAGATAAACACCAAAAATAACAGAGTATTTTGATTTCATGGAAAAAAGGTTTCAGTCATTAGAAGCAATGGGCAGCACAAAATCAACCGCAACGCGAGCACCTTTTTTGCCACTACAAAAACGTATAAATGCCGCCACTATCAGCCCCAATTGTTGGGTTAAAACGTGTAGAGAATATCATGGACTGGAGCAATGAAAGCAGTTACATAAAGAACCTTTGCATACATTGCCTCGGGCAACATAACAGGGGGCCAGTGTAAACCTACAACATGCATGGTGAGCAATGGAAACCATGATACTCTTCTGCATTGCAACAACGCAGCAACTTCAAGCAAGATAACAATTCAAACTCTTCTGATCAATCAACAAGGACCTGTGTTGTTATACCAACCACTTAATCAAAGCAACTTTAGGCACTGGACAGGTCGCTACCTTAAGGTCCTGATAGACTTAGGATCCCAAGCCACTTTAACGTCATCCTAGGCCGCTCATCTATTGAATGCAACCAAAATAAAAATCAACGTGAATATTGCTGGCATAGGTGGGAACAAGGTTGTTCGGGAGAGTTCTTTACTTGTTGACGTAAAGTGGTTTTTGACAAGCTCACTCAACAACTTGCTGAAACCAATATTGACAAAAGTAAATGGAAACACCTGGAATGATTACAATTAGCTAACCTCCATAGAACAATCGCTCGCAACCAATCGACTTGGTAATTGGAGTAGATTACCATCCGTTAATAATAACCGACAACATCATAAATGGTAAACGTCATGAGCACATGGCTCAAAACACTGAATTTGGATCGGTCATAATTGGCAATCTGGGGAACAATGAGTATGAAACAACACCTACTATAGTGACAACAAAGGATATCCAAGAAAAAATATCCACAATGAAAGAAATCTTAACGAAGAGGAGATACAAATCGTAGAAGTTTTGAAAGAGAACCTGGGGTGCAATTCAGATGGAACATGGTGAGAATTCCTTTTAAATCAAGCCACCACAACTTAGGCGAGTCCAGAAAAATTGCCGTAGCCAGATTGCTACAGCTCGAAAGAAAATTTATAAAGGATGCCTCATTCAAGCAGTTCATGTTAGAATACCTAGACTTCAAGCACATGGAATTAGTCTGAGAAGAGCCTAAAGAAGTCAAAGTGAATCAAAACTATTACATACCACATCACGGTGTTCTGTAGTAACGGGAGTGTCATTTAATGATTTAATGAGGACTGGGACAAAATTGCAGTAGGATCTTGTGGACCTTTTGCTCCGATGGTGACGGCATAAGTTCGTACTGACTGCAGATATCGAGAAAATGTACAGACAGGTATGGATTCATGAGGCAGATCGAGATTACCAGAGAATATTATGGAGCAACAACCCCGCTAAGCCTATGGTTACCTACACATTGAATACGGCGATCTATGGAACTACAGTAGCCAGTTACCTAGCAGTCCGAGCGTTATTGCAACTATAGCACAAAATAGCAGTAGTACTTATCCAACAGTATCCAAGGTCCTGTCGTCGGATTTTTACGTTGATGACATGCTAATTGGAATGGATACTCTAGTTTGAATCTAAGAAAATGGACTTCCAATTCCGATGAAATTTTGGAACGTATCCCAGGCAAATTACATCATAAAAGATACAAATCAATGATGGCTGTCATCAATAACAAACACGGCCAAACTAATGATGCAAGAAGCATGGACTATTGGAATAGGCTGAGATGATTGGCTACCACCGACACTAAACGCTAGATGGACGAAATACAAGGAAAAAATGTCCATAATGAAGCAGATGATAGTTCCTCGGGGGATTGACACAACAACAGAATCATTAATCAAGCTGCATGGATTTGTTGACGAGTGCGAGTCTGCGTTTGCTGCTGTGGTATACTGTCGAACAAATTAAAATAGCACTTTGCACGGTGGCATTCAATTAACCTTGGCATATTTAAGGAACAAATACTGGATTATTGATAGCAAGCGAGCGGTGCGAAGCGTGTTTCAAAAATGTCACAAGCCACATATATGTCAGGACAGCTAATGTGAATCTTGCCGCAGCTGCTAAACTACAATGAGGCAGAGCATTTGTCACAAATGAATCGATTATGCTGGTTCCATCTAATTGAGAACAAAAAAAGGAAAGGGGTATAAGGCCTACAAAGGATACGTAGCTCTTTTCGTATGTATGGTAACTAAGGCGATCCATATCGAAATAGTAAGCAATCATTCAACGGACTCCTCCACTGCCTACAAGCGTTTCGTTTGCAATAGAGGCTTGTGTACCGTTATTTTCTGTAGAGCAAATTCTGTATTAAAAGCCAACTATTCACGGCCATGACAACATTACCGAACGACATTGCAGCTATAGCCATTGATGGAACCAATTGGCACTTCAATCAACCTCACTCTCCTCATTTCGGAGGTATCTGGGAGGCAGGTATAAAATAAGTAAAATTTCATCTCAAGAAGGTTATTGCGGTGATTCAACATTAACATTCCAGGCACGGTTACAACTCAAATTGAAGCGTGCTTGAACTTTCGCCCTTGAACACCACTTTTAAATGATGTTTCTGACTTATCAATAATAACTCCAGGGCATTTCTTAATTAGTGATTCATTGAAGGTGCCACAATGTGCAAACATTGAAACTACAACGTTGTTAATTAATACGACATTTCTGGAAACGATGGTCTTCTGATTATATTCATCAACTTCAGCAGCAAACCAAATGAAACTTGTATAGACGACTTGGTATTAATAAATGATGATCAGGAACCTGCTACACGGTGGAAGCTGAGACATGTTCTAGAAACACGCTCGAAATGATGGTCTGGTTTGATTCGTTACAGTAAAATGTCAGGACGCAACATATAAAAGATCAATTATAAAACTGTGCAAGCTAACGATGGAAGACGGATTGAAGGAAGCAGGGCCACGATCACAACCCAATACAAGCGAAATAAGTTCAACTGATAACAAAAGCTCGTGTCCATAGGCAACAACCACATAGACGAGTAAAAGAATTAAATGGATTCGCCTTCATTAACGCGAAGAAAAACGAATACCTGCATAACGGGGGAGTTCATCATGTTCATCATTACACTATGATACAATTCATCTTCATAGGAACCCGGAAGTTTAGTCTACTAGACATTGTTCAATTTTCTTCAATGTACTAATCAGCATTTTCTTATATAAAACAATTTTCACCTTTCAACGCGATGAGTACTGTAATAAGAAAATTGTTATTGTTACCAGCATTTTCTTATATATTCGAAAATAGAAACACATCTGTTTTTTTTTACATTTCCAATCGAAACGCTCTTAACCAGCGTCACCACACTTAATCTATATATTTAAGCCCCCGATTGTAATATCTATATATTTAAGCCATATTAAAAACCAGACAGATTCTCATTTGAAGAATCAACAACCCCAATCGAGTTTAGTGGTGCAATTCGTTACATTGGTTTATTAGAGTATTTATCGTTACGCAATCCAGTTAAAGTGTAGCGAATGATTTCATTCTAGTATTGTTTAGAATAAATGCTATCAAAACGCTGATTATTTTGTATTTTTGAAACTCGCGCGATTGTATAAAATGTCGGCTCATTCCAACTTAAATTTCATTTAAAGTTGAACTTGTGACAACCAAAGTGATTTTTTCTTAATTTACAAACGTCTCAAATGGATTTTTATATAAACATTTCGGTGCAAATTTCTCGATTGAATGTTTGCAATTCAACGTGCAACTGTCATAAAAGAAAACTATTATTTACCTCTGAGAAGTCTATACCGGGCTACGATTATAACAAAACATTGGGTAGCGGTGGTTTTGGGTAAGTATATTTACCCGATTTACACGCACTCTAACGTTAAACACAACGTTTGATATCTTTGCTTCTAGCGCCGTGCATCTGTATCGAGAACACAGGACAAATGGAGCCGTCGCAATAAAAGCCATATCGTACAAGAGCCAAGGTCAAAATTATCACACCGTCTTGTCCGAATATAATATCGTGTTTAACATTCCGCATCCAAACATTATCAAGTACTACAACAGTTTTTATAATCCACATCTTGAAAAATGCTACATTGTGATGGAGTACACATCGTGTGGATCACTGAGAACAATCATAAGTAATATTGAAAGTCAAGGGAAGATATTTTCAAAACCTCTTGTGTTGAAAGCAATACGCGACATCTTATGTGGTGTGCAACACTTGAACAAAAATAATATCGTGCATTGTGATTTGAAACCCGCAAACATACTCATCGGGGATGATAAAGTTTTTAAAATTTGTGATTTTGGAGCAGCCCATTATGATTACGATATCAATGCGCCAATAATTGGTACCCACATGTATATGGCGCCCGAATTGTTTCAACCGAATATGCGGCCAAACGAAAAAACCGAAGTTTATTCTATTGGCATTATATTGTATGAGATGTGCAATCTACGGCGTCCATATGATATGAAGTCGATGTCGACGACGCGCCAATTAGTACAAAGTGTACAAAGCCAGCAGTATCCACCGTTGAACAACTACTATGGTAGTGATATGAAAGAGTTGTTGAACAAGATGTTTTGCGTGAGCCCTAGCGATCGCCAAACGTTGTCAAATATATTGAGCGCTAGCATTTTGAGGTTTTAATTGGGTGACTATAAATTGTTGAATTGATATAATAAAATAATTTTGTAAACTAATTGTTGTTTCATTGACGTACTTGGTGCCGTTCGAAGGCTCCCAGATATTTGAAAAATGATGATTCCAATTTGCTATAACTTGAGTTCTCCACAAAGTTGTAACCTTGAATGTAAAATTTTGTCTTTGAATGGAGCTACCTTTGTTTTTGCTGCTTTAAGAGTAGTCATGATTTTGTTGTCGAATATTGTCACTTGTATAAACGACAGCTGCATATATGCTTTCTCTGATCGGCAAAACCATGAAGCACGTACAAGGATCGTATTTTTTATTCTTCGTGGATTTTGAAAAATCAATTTTAAATAGAAACGAATCAGCTACTGGATACCATAGTATGGCAAGCATTTTTATGCTTCATCCCTCCTGAATCTATTTTGGGCCAAGTTCTTTTAACTCTGCGAGGGTAGCTTCTAGTAAGAGTAATATTTCATTGCTGATCCATTTCCATAATAAAACCACCCTCCTTTTAACAAGATGGTTGGTTTGTCTCGTCACATTATATTATTGACTTAGAAATCTTGCTTTGTTAATTTTGCAGCATTGGGATACATTTGTACGTCATCATTCACTAGTTCGTTAAATGTGTGAGTCGAATCACAGTGACACCTGTGATAATTGCTTG
This sequence comes from Tipula lateralis, assembly GCA_963932295.1. NCBI lineage: Eukaryota > Metazoa > Arthropoda > Insecta > Diptera > Tipulidae > Tipula > Tipula lateralis. The sequence goes on along the minus strand of OZ010738.1, from coordinate 7,811,226 downwards.
AGTTAAAAATTATAGCAGTAGTTTTGTTGTTACCCTGTAACCAATTGTTTACACATACGAATAAAATAAAAATAAAACGAAATAGGCGGAGCGAACCAAATACGACGAAAAGAATATTCGCGAGGTGTAGAGATGCAAACGGTGAAATGTTCCAAAAAGATTTACGTCTTATAATTAGGTATAGACATTTAAATTACGACACAGTTCAGTTTTGAACTTCGAAGTGTTATTATCGCGAAGTGATAAAAAGTGAAAGTGAAGTGTTAAAATAATTGTAGTGATAATTATTGTGGAAAATAAGTGTAATAAAAATTATTTGTGGAATATTTGTAGAATTTATTGCGAAATAAATTTATTGTAAAAATTAAAGTTTGCGAGTATAATATTCCGAGTGATCGAACCGGATAAATAATGTGAATAAACACTCACCGAAATCGTAACATGTATTTATTTCCAGATACGTTTCTCTATCTTGTTCTTTTTGTAATCGTTGTAAGTTGGTACTCCTCACCCATTCAGAAAAGCGTATTCGCTGTCCTTTGATTTCATGCACGATATCAGGAATTTGCATTAAATTCCTGATCTCGTGATTCAAGACTGAAAACTGTTCCAGTGGATCAAGTATCTCTTTCACTCCGTTGCCATTTAATCCAATCACACAGATATCGTCTGCATACGCAAGAAGTTGATTGGATTGTCGGAATAAGATATTGTCCTGAGGTGTTGCACTTTTACGAAAGATGTATTCCAACATGAGATTAAAAAGTATCAAGGACAGCGCATCTCCTTGTCGCACACCAGAAGTAATTGCAAAAATTCTCGATAGCCTGTTCTCAACTTTGACACAGCATTGTGACTGCGTTACTGTCATTTTACACAGATGTACATATTTTTTTGGTATTCCTAAATATTCTAGCGCATACCATAGCCTCTCTCGATTGATCGAGTCATAGGCTTGCTTGAAATCTAGGAATACCTGGTGTACATCGCGAGATGTTTCGTAGTACTTGGAAAGAATCATCCGCAGCGAAAAAACTTGATCAGTGACTGACCGATTTGGACGGAATCCTCCTTGGTAGTCACCGACAATTTCTTCCCAAGATTATGTAAGACTGCAGTAACTTATATGCTGTGCAAAGAAGAGCTATACCGCGATAATTCTCACATTTCAAGCGATCACCCTTCTTGAAAATTGGGCATAACGCGGCCACTTTCCATTCTTCGGGCATAACTTCATTTCGCCATACCAATCGAACAAGGTCGAAAAGACAGTTCCACAAAGTTAGCCCTCCGAATATCAAGAGCTCTGAATTAATGCAATCAACTCCTGGTGAACGATTTTTCTTTAATTTCTGCATGGCCATTGTGAATTCCTCATAGGATGAATTCTCAATGAACATCTCTGCGGTCATTCAAATACTGAGGGTATTCAAATACAGCTTGTGATACATGTGGAACATTAAGTAAATCAGAAAAATGTTCACGCCATGTATCGAGTACCGCATCGACGTTAACACAGAGGTTTCCATCCTTGGTCCCGAATGGCAGTTGACCGAGATCTTAAGGTATGGTGCTATTTGGTGATTCCTTTAAAATAACCACGCGAATTGTGCTCATTGCTGAGTTGTTGTACTCTTAAGACCTTGACCTTCCACTATTCGCGCTTCTTCAGTCTACAAATGCGTTTAGCTGTCCTAGCAAGAACTGCTTTGTGTTTCCTTGCAATTGTAAACCGAGTCTGCGCTTCATTGTGGGCTATATTGCGTTGCTCAACAACAAGACGACACTCCTCATCAAACCAATCATTTTTGGGCTTAGTTTTCACTATACCGAGAGTGTGCTGGGCAGCATCGACAACCGAGGTTTTCAATACTTCCCAGACACTGTTCACATCATCAGATTGGTAGTTGGATCGTAAAATGCTATTGCTGACAAGATCTTGGTATTTTCGTTGCATTTCTTCATTTATCAGACCTTCACAGGAGAATCGTGTTTTATATTCTTCTGTCCTCTTGACTTGTACGAAAATTTCCATCGTAGCTTTGCAGCAACCATAAAATGGTCACTGCCTACGAATTTTGTTGACGACCGATACGATCTCACGTCTTGAACAACCCGAGCCCGGTCTTTTGAAATCAACACATGGTCAATTTTGCTTCGGGATGTTTTACGTGGATGTGTCCAGGTTTCCAAATGGATGTTTTTGTGGGAAAAGAATGTACTTGCCACTTTGAGATCATGAGCGATCGCAAAGTACATCATTCTTTCCCCATTTTCAGTCGCAGTTTCGTGTCGGGAGTACGGACCTTTGTTATCACATAAGTTGGTCTGATTTCTGCCAGCTCTAGCATTAAAGTTACCAATCACCAATCTGATATCGTGCTCAGGTATAGAGCCCATCAGATTTTCCAAATTATTGTAAAATGAGTCTTTATCTTGGTGTTGGCTTACATCAGTGGGCGCATGTACACAAACAATTGACTGGTTGGCTAATCTCATGTGCAAGCGAAGCTTACACATTCGATTATCGACTATACCAGGAAGTCCAACACAGCCTTTTTTACCTGCGGCCCAATGAGAAAGCCAACTCCAAGATTTGCGATTTCATCTCCACTGTGTAGCAACGTATAGCCTTGGGACACATGGACTCCACTTTTAGGCCATCGAGTTTCTTGGAGAGCTACGAGTTCCAGCCGATACTCCTTCATACATGTGATAAGGCCGTCCAACGCGCCAGGTTTTCTTAGTGACTGCACGTTCCACATGCTGATCTTCAAACTCGTATCCGGGTACTTAAGCGGGGGGTCATTGTTATTTAGGCGGTATCCGATTTTTTTGGTTTTGTTGACATTTTTAACTATAATTGGTTTTTACGGATGCGGGTCGTCAGCCCAGCGATCCAACCAGATTTAGTCGCCTCCTACGACAAGCTCTGGATACTGTGGTGGTATTCTATGGATCTCATGTTTCGTTCGAAATATTTAGGAAACATGTTTGCCCCCAGCCACAGGGCCAAGCATCTTTGTTATAATACAGATTTTGGATACAGAGGGAAAATATGTCTTTCGTTTAAATTAAAACGTTCATAAAATGTAAATACAATTTTCGTTATGCCCTGAAAAAATTTCATATGACGCCTATGAATACAATTATATTAATAACATAATAATCTATGGCTTAGAGGCCGTAAACGGCACTTACCGCGTCTCAACTGAGACTTTACGAACCAGTGTTAACAAATGGTGCACATTGTAGGTGGTCAGCCCAACGAATGGTTTTACACACAAACACGTTTTTATGTCATCCGGTTGCATGTTAATTTGGCCAACGGCGGGAATCGAACTCGAGACCGCGGCGTGATGAGAAACTCTCTTAACCATTAAGCTACATCCGGCGACGTATATTAATAACAATGCTATCAATCACGAACTAAGTTATCAGAGATAAAAGCATGTGAAGTTAGCCCATTTTTTCATCCCAGAAAAAATATAAATTTTCATCAGACAACACTATTCTATCCCATCCCAGAATTTAATAATAATATATAGATAAAACCAAAATAAAAAAAACCTTACAAATTATTATTTTATATATTTCACAATATTTTTTATTTTTTTTTAATATTCGAATTTTTTCCATTTTCTTACATTTCTATATTCAATAGTTATTGTAATATACTCATTATATGAAAAACTTCAAAGTGGATTATCTCCAAAGAACTTCGAGGGCCCATAGAATAGTATTACTATGGGCCCATAGTCAATTAATGGCCTATTGTAGAAAACTGAACCATAGACGTGTACTTCTAAGATGGTTTCTAATTGCCTATGATAGTGTTCTATTTGAAACACTTTTCAAATTTTCCGACCCTCGAAGTTCTTTGGAGATAATCTACTTTGAAGTTTTTCATATAATGAGTATATTACAATAACTATTGAATATAGAAATGTAAGAAAATGGAAAAAATTCGAATATTAAAATAAAACTGGGATGGGATATTGTGAATCGCATATGAAATAATTTGTAAGATTTTTTTATTTTGGTTTTATCTGTATATTATTATTAAATTCTGGGATGGGATAGAATAGTGTTGTCTGATGAAAATTTATATTTTTGCTGGGATGAAAAAATGGGCTAACTTCACATGCTTAGAGATAATGTATGTTGACAAAACAAAACAATTGATAAAATGCAGTGTCTTTCTATTATTTTTTAAATTTTCTTTAAACCTATAGCTCTACCGGTACAAAATACTTTCCTTCATTCTCTAGGTTAGTAGTCAAGAAAATGGCGATGTACATTTCAAACGGTTTGACAGAACGGAATTTGTAATATAGGGTTTACAACAAATAACTTATAATAACTATAAGGGAGAAGATTAAAAGATGGTACTAGTAGTAATTGAACGAAATGTTAACATTTTTTAACTGCAGTTTTTTTAATTCAACGAAGCCAAAATTTAAAATTTAAAAGTTTTTTTTTTAATTTTATATTCGAAATAGGAAATTATTGAAGTAAATGGGCTTATATTTATAAATAATAATAAATAAATAAAACAAAATTTGTTTTTTTAAATTATATCATTTAATTAAAAAATTACTTTCCGTGCCATCTATGGTTCTTGTTAAAACGTATAGGTATGCCATCTAGAAATCTTCTCCAAGACTAATATTGTCTGTTAGAATGTGGTTTGTATTACTCACAGAACAACTCTTTTGATTTTATTTTGCATTCCGCCCGTTTTGATCGCGTTTTTCCTTCGTTTTAAAATGTCTAGCAATATGCAAATAGTTTTGCTTTCATTGGTTTTTAGTACATTTTAGTGTTACCATTTTACTACAATTTGTACTTCATACAATTCATTAAATAATTTTAGCAGCAGTAGTTGCTTTCCAATCGACCAACCGGCTAGTTTCTTATTTATGTCCTATACTTTACACCATAACATAGCCAAATCGAGGACGTACGGCTATAGGTCCGATTCATCTACTGTGACTTCCAAATTCGAACGAAACATCTTTGGTTTTAATTTGGACAGCAGCCTTAACAATGGATTCATTTTCGGTTTGAGTCTTGGTTAAAATAGTTATACATGACAATTTTTTGTACCCACAATTGTTACAAAACTTGTGTTATGACCAATAAATATATTTTTATTTATATTAACTAACAACAAATCGTGAAAATTTTTAAATTTCGAAGGTATCACTTAAAAATTTCATATGAATTAAGAGCGAAAATTTTTTTTTTTACCGATGGTGACATCTCTTATGCAATATGTAAAACAAAACTATTTTACATGTAACACAAATTTTATTATTAAATTAAACAAATTGTCGATTAACTGAATCTTCAGAGATCTGTTGTTATTTAATTTCTTAAAAACTGTGATTTGAAACCCGCGAACATACTCTTCGGCATCCATATGATACGAGGTTGATGTTGACATTCCTCCAATTAGTCCACAGTGTACAGAGTAACCAATATCGATCGTTGGTCTACTACTATCGTAGGGATATGAAAGACTTGTTACATATGATGTTCCGCGTGAGCCCTGACGATCGCCAAACGTTGTCAAACATATTGAGGGCTAACATTTTTCAAATGGATTGGTGCCTAGGTACCCGAATCGTTCGATTGGAATAATAAAATTGTGAGCTAATTGTTGTTTCATTGATGTCTTTTGGGATTTAATATGAAGAGGCCTCAGATATTCGAAAAACAATGATCCTATCTTGTTTACTTCTGTGATAGAAAGCCAACAGAAAGTTAAATTTATTTGTTTTGCGAAGGCCACTCACCGTTTTTCTAATCCATGCCCCATAGCCCTCTAGTCGTTCGTAAGTTCGTTTAGCAAAACTACATCTGAACAGGTTTTAAGCTATCCATCTAATCTATACTCAGACTTTTTTATCTGACCAGCGTTGCTATCAATCCATTTAATATTGCGGTTTATAGTAGGTGCTGCAGTCTTAGACAGATAATAGGCGATAATCGTACAGCATGAATTGCAAAATCGTTCGCTATCGTCTACACTCGAGTTTACTGAATACAAGAACTGCTTGGTTTTGTCGACTACTAATGAGATTAGTGCGAATATACCAATTAGTGATTGATAAATCCACCCAGTGCTCACCAGCAAGCGACAAGTCATTAACGACCTCACTCCACTAAATTTCGGCAAGTACCTAGAGTTTGTTTATTTATGGTTCCCAGTTAGTTGTTTTATTGAGGTAAGGAAGTCGCAAACAAGCTGAGATAAACTGGTGCTAGACCTAAGTGAATGCACCAAGTTTTTGACAGTCTCAGAAAACACCTGATTATATATTATAGACCTTGGTGATATATTGATTTCAAGTCATTCCATGACCTCTTTGGAAAATTGATATTCAATAACATCAGGCACTACCACTGTTTTACCTATAGGTTGATGTTAAGTCCTTCCTGAAATCATTAAAGACCCTAGATAGTGATTCTGAAGGAGTACCCTAATGGTTTAGGAGAAAACTATATCTCAGTGAAGGAGGCTTATTGCATTTGTATGATCAATTTGTTAACAGTTCTTTTTAAAATCACACTGCTGGAAGTAGTCGAGATTCTATGACATTTGGTCTTTTTCACAAATCTCCTCGTGGTATTCGTAACCACCTCCGCAATTCACCGTTCTACTAAAGTGAAATTGTTTCATATATTCACTTCGTTTCACAGGGCCACTGATTTTATTAGCTGCGGGTGGATAATATTATGGAACTGATTGGAGGAAAGTTTTAATTCTCCGGTGCCTAAATGTTGTCCATAGCTAAGCACATTTCAGCGCTATATAGCTCTGAGTTCCTGTAGCTGTATTTTGATGATCTTTAGATATATGCATGTGAACGACGCTACCTTATCAAACACAAACTGAGATTAGGACCAAAACTGCTGCAGCAAAATGTCCTTTCTCCTTCTAGTAAACTCTCATTCGTTTGACTTCCATCGTGAGTGCTGCATTGTTATCTCGCGGGAAGTAAATAGAAACCATTACTGTCTTACGTTTGCCTTATTCCCTTACAATTTGTATCGATGCCTCTGGCGGTGAATTCTGTAATGTGAATATAATTAATTGGCGAGCTCATCAGTACCTATATAGCAACCTTCGGGCTACTATACTGTCTAATTATGTTGCCAGTTGCCCATGGGTTCTGTTGAAGTTACATTTATGTTGAGAGCCAAACCTAAGCATGATAAAGATTTATCTACATACAACTAATGTTTTCAGCAGATTTGGTTGGACTATCTATTATCCAGGTCGATTCTTACTCTTATCTTGCCACAACTGTTTTAGGCTAAACCAATTTTTTTTCTACCAGGCTTATTCACGGAATTGTCCATTAGATCTCATAGTCAGATATCTATTCTCCATATGGTGATTTATCGGCAACAGATAGAACATAAACATTCTCGAACTTCATAACAACATGCTCCACTGATTTGTGACGCTTTAGGAGCTTTAACATCATCATCCTTTATACTTTTTAAGTTTTCAATTATGATACAGTTAAAATTGAAGGTCGCCGATTATCAGTCCTTAACCTATTCCGCAAATCACTTTGGAGTTTGTCGACATGATCCCGACTTACCAAGGGTTATACACACCGATATCATGAACTGCATTTAATTCCGAGTGTCAATTACTACCAATCCCTGATCAAGTTCGCGTTTCCCGTTATAAAAACGCAATTCGTATGTCCAATCTCGAACACAATTATAATGTCATTTTGTCAGTTGGATGCGAGCCCGCACTTCACTGTAAACATAATTTTATCTATTTTTAAAATAATTTTGACATAAAATGTCAACAGCTAACTCGGAAGCATTAGAAAACGTTGATCCTACCGTTTACTATGTAAACGCACCGTCACCATACGAGAGGATAAAGTTTTGCGGTTTCACTTGTGATTGCCAGAAGAGACAGTACTGTGAGTCTGTAGCAGATTTACCCGACTATGAATATTTAACAATGTTGGGGAGCGGTCGATTTGCGTGAGTAAACTTTATATAACTGTCCTTTAGGGCTGGCGATATTAAATCCGGTTTCGTTTGTTTTAGCGATGTCCATCTTGGCCGTAGTAAAAGTAAACCCGAAACGGTTGCTATCAAACGCATATCGTTCATCAATCAATATGGTGACAATGTTTTACATGAGATCGCATCGGAATTCGATATCGTGAGTAATATCGTCCATCCCAATATTGTGCGGTACTATGATTTCTTTACCAATCCGGTATTGAAAAACTGTTACATAGTGATGGAATACTTATTCTACGGTGATCTGCGAACAAATCTAAACTACCACATTCGGGAACACAAACGTTTCGAAGATTGGCACATACTGAACTTTATTGTTGAAATTGTTCGAGGTGTCGAATTTTTAAATGCCAACGATCTCGTCCATTGCGATTTAAAACCCGAAAATATTATGATTGGTGAGAGGGGTTGTGTAAAAATTTGTGATTTTAGCTTGGCCCACTACGATTGTGACATCCGGGCGCCAATCAGCAGTAGTACAATATATTTGGCACCCGAACTATTTCTGCCGGATGTACGGCCTAATGAAGGTACTGAGGTTTGGGCGATTGGTGTTATATTGTACGAGTTGTGTACGCTTCGGCATCCGTTCGGGGATTTTATGACCACGGCCCAATATCTAGAAAAAGCGAACATTTTGCAATATCCACCGTTGATCGGCAGAGACGAGGAGATAGTCAAATTGCTGGAAATTATGTTACAAGTGTATCCGGAGAATCGGTGCAGGTTATCCTATATATTGGTTAGTAAGCCATTTCGACCGATTTGATTTATATTTAACCATGTTTTGTTTTAATCTGTTTTAAGAAGTTTTTAAGTTGATTGATTGTTGTTAATAAATTAGAGATTTTCCATAATTAGTCACTACACTTGGCCGCTCTGCCCAAGAGAACCAAAGACACATGGCCTTGTTTTCTTGTCGTTGAAAATCGGTCACTCCAAAAACACACCAAATCCTTTATGGGCCAAATATGTCATTTCGCCAAGGTCGATTCGAACATCGTTGGTCAACTTCGTAAACTCTATGGCTTGATGCTTACTGCGTGACCGACATTTCGGCAACCGAAATTGCCACTTCATTTATTTCGACTGATTAAGGAATACAGAGACTAAACTTTATTCTGAGTTAACTGTCAGGTCGAATCCGTCCAATGTCTTATTAGACACAAGCCATTGGCATGCTACAAAGGTAAATTCGTAAATTGACAGCAACAGGCAACGGCATTCATTCGAGCTCATTTTCATTTTCTTGGTATCCGAGCAACAGAAGCAAATCTAAACACGATCTCCAAACCATTCAGTACCATCTCTCACCTATATTGTCTATATACACGGAACAATAACTACTCTCAAGTGATTGAATTTGTATTTACCGCGGACGGTACACAATTCTATTTCGGGTGAATTGTGCACCGTTCACATTCAATACGAGTTCATACACAAGTATAATGCTCATTTTGCTGCAATCCGCCATTTGCCATAAATAGACACGTTTCGTCCTTTACACCTAAACTTCCTGACAGTCCGCTTCATTAATTTTAGTCCACTTAACACTCCAAGCCAAAGACGTCCAAAAGTGAAGTCTCTAATTCGAACAGTTTAACCTAGATAATGTAGCTTATCATCGCGATGCTATCTACGTTTACATTTACCCCACCCCAGCAATTATTTCCATACTGGTCATTTTCTGCTGAAGGTCAAGAGTATTTGACTAAAATGCTCAATGAAAGTTGCCATCGGTCGAACAGCCAACCTCTGCCGTTAAAACCAGTATATAAAGTCCACGACCTGATTGAGACCAAACACGACATAACACGCCGCAGTGAGCTGTATGAAATCAATCACATTGTTTTTTATCATCTTATATTGGCCGCGATGGCTTCACGGCTCAAGCCATCGATTGAAATTTCATATGATGAAACGTTTAAAATTTTATTACAGATCAATTGGATAAAACACAAAATTACAACAAAAATATAGATTAAAATTCATTGGACTCGTTGCTGTTTAAAAGTGGAACACATGGTGGCCCAATATGCATGACAAACTATGCCGATATGCCGGTATAACGTGCAACATCGAGTTCAATAAATATTTAACATCGTTTCCATAGTCAAAGCTCAATGGCGGCAATTGTCCTCGTTTAATTTTCGTAATCATTTCGTCGGTCGTAGCCGATTCGAACGGATACCGAAGTGCACACAGTTCGTACAATATAATCCCGATTGCCCAAATTTCGGTTTTTTCATTCGGCCGTACATTTTCAAACTGCTCCGGTGCCATATAGTTCGAGGTGAACGCAAGCGGTGCATTGATATCGTATTCAAAATGGGCCGTGCCAAAATCACAAATCTTCATTCGATTGTCGTCACCGATTAGGATGTTTTCCGGCTTTAGATCACAATGGACCACGTGCTGTGAGTTTAAAAACTGAACACCTCGTAAAATGTCACGAATCACCTTGAGCACGATATATAGCTGCAACAGCTCCTTTTTTATTTGAGCCTGGCGCTCTATGTATTTACGTAGTGAGCCACGCGTTGCATACTCCATTACGATGTAGCATTTATAAAGTCGCGGATTTGTAAAAAAATTAAAGTATTTTGTGATGTTCGGATGATTGATATGAGTGGCGATCTCGTACTCCGATGACACTTCGTGAAAAATATTTTCACCACTTGGGCTCAAGTACGATAGGCATTTGATTGCAACGGGTTTCCTTGTGGCACGATCACGATAAAGATGCACAGCACTAAAAAGATATCGAAACGGTATATATACGGGAACACTTGTATGTGATTGACAGATCGAAAGGACGATACTTATACCCAAAACCACCGTTACCCAAAAATTTCACATAGTCATAGCCGGGGACAGCCTTTTCGGTGGCTGATTTACGTTTCTTCGGACAATTGCAATTTACTCCACAGACAATTCGTGGACCATTCGATGCCAGCACATTTGTATAGTAAACGAGTGGAATATTTCCATCGTTGATCGCTCGATGGTTGTTTGGTAATCCGCCGCCAGCAAATTTTGACATTTTATCAATATTTTGTATATTGTCGGACAAATTAAAAATTACAACACAATTAATTAAATTAACACGAACACATTAAAAAATTTAACAAATTATTTCATTTGCTTCGTATCGTCGAAATTCTGACTGGTCACGATCAAGCACAACTTAATTCTAAAGTGAGATGATCGAGTATCGGTGATCGCGTTTTTTTTTCGTAACGGGATGGTATAGAAATGCAAATCAGGGGTTGGTAACAAGGCATACCCGGAAGATGCTTAATATAATCGAAGCCATTGCTTGGCCTGAAAATTGTAGTCTGGTAAGACCAAAGACCGTAACAGTGATTCGATCAAGAATCTATACAATGGTTCGGGACTGTTTAAACTGGCAACCATGTACCAAGATAACACTTATGTGGATGCCGGAGCATACTTGAATTGAGGAAATTAAAGGACTATTCTCATGCTGATAGCTTCAAATTGAGCCACATATTGGGACAATAATCCAGGTCTAATCAAAGACTCCTCCTTGGTTGATAGAATTGAAATTCAGTCTAGATGTGCCCGCTATTATTTTCCATAAGCCTAAAGCTGGTCAACGAATTCATTCAGTTCAAACATCTTCAGTTTCGAACAGTGACAGTCATTTGTGGTTCTTCATGATCTTCATGCGATACACAGTAGCAATGCGGATGCAATAAAATGGCCACCAGCTGTTGACCGCTAAGTAGAGATAACCATGAATCGCAATGATCACAAATTGACACAGGAGCTGTCATATCAGTTTTTCCAGCAAATTGAATGGTTTAAAAGCGAATACAAATCTAAGTCCTGATTTCGTTTGTGATGGTTTCCACTGGAGAGGTTTCTATACTTCATCCTGGAGTACATTGTGACAAAAAGTGATATAGTTCCAGCAAACAACTAGTTCTGGACAGTTCAATAGACAATTACTCACGTGGCAGATACTGTTGCCAGTAGCTCCATTTGCACTGAGACATTAAGCATTTTCACTCCCTCTTTTGCTGGAAGCAAAAAAGAACAAAGTTTTAGGTCGTTTCAGGTCTTCCTTGTGTCAAGACATCCGTCAATTAATTATGATGCGTCAGGATCCTAACGACTCCAAACGACGGATATTCTGCGGTTGCGGAGCACGGTATAGCTCGAAGACTGTTGTTTGAGCTCAAAACGAATTCAGTATTTGGGTTTAGTATTTGTATAGCTTCTGTAGCTGTGTTAGAATTCACTCTAGTCAGAAACCAACCAAAACCTGCCCGATACTAGATTCTTCGGATTTATGAAGGACCTGGAGAACCAACGATCTGCTTTAAAACCAATTGACTCTGACAAAGTTTTTTCAAAACCACGGCAACCTTGAAACGACGTTTATAGATACGTTATATCCAATAGGTTCCTCCAGATGGAGGAATCCTTCACTTTTGTGGGACATGCACCAGGCCTAGATGTGACGTTAATGGTTTACCCCAGGAAAACTCGGATCAATGCGGACTTCGTGTAAGGAAAGAGGAAAATAACTGTTGAGCTCGCCTGGATTTTTTGGTCTTTATTCGTAAAACAAACAGATTTTGAGTATGAGACCATTATAAAAAACGACCATTTATAAGCGGTGATGCATACATCTCTTCGAGTGATAATCGAACTGGTGTTACGGTTTTCCTCACCATTTTTGATTTCAGTACTTGACGTAACTGCACCGTTATGCTAGTAGTATACCTCCTATAATCGGTCCACATTCACACCATATACATCTTGTGAAATTGCTCCCCACATTTTCTCTGTTGATTCTGGGTGAAAATTTTTTAGAGATCTCTGGTACCCATTCCTTCATTGAACGCCGAAATCGGACACTCAACAAATGTGTACCCAATATCATCACAATTAAAACAGACCATCTCATCTGTTTTAATTATGATGATAGAAATTATCTTGAGGGGCCTATCGCGATGTTATACTATCTAAAGGTTTCTGATCCTTATTTTGGTCTTATGTCAAGGATTGCATAGCAGAGCCTGAGGGATATGAGACACATGTGTTTGGAATATTAATCGAGGGTTCAATCACATCTAACTCATTGATAGCTCTTTTGTAAGCTAGTAGATCCTGGGGAACACGAAATCTTTTGAATGTCTTTTCCCAAGCTACACTGCTTTTTATTAACTCGTTGAGATTGCTGAAACAATGGTCAGTCAAGTGATATTGAAGAGTAGGCTTCATATTCATCATAAGCATCGGGATAAACTCTTCGTCCGTATATCGTGTATGGCATTGGAGGCTTAATCTCCAAACATTGTAAAAAGAAGTCGAGGAAGTTCACATCTTGCTTTCGCGCTTCTACTGCCATTCGGTCTTTTAATCTTTCCATGAAGTTTCTTTTTAAATCATTCCTTTTAAATCCGTCTGCTATAAGTCCAGAACCGCTCAAGTGTTATTTCTTTCAAAATAGGTCTAATTTCAGTCAACAAGGTCTCATCGAATAAACACATTGAAGAGTCCAATAGAAAAAAAACATATCGACCGTGATAACCACGGTATCAGTTGCAGTACGGTTACCCAGAAAAACTTAGCGTTGGTCTTATATATGGGAGTCGTGGTGAGAAACAGATTGTCCATTCGGTGAAATAAAAGTACTATATTCTCTTAAGTCCTATAAGTATATGAAAGATGTCATTATTTGCTTGAATAATAGAAACGGGACTTATGGTAAATGTTGTAATGGGTAAAGATCGGGTTGTAATAACATTATGAGTGGTGGACTCTTGAAATCTTTCTTGAGGTATGGTAGTATTAACGGAAGAAGGACTTTCGAGCAAGGAACGATGGGTATCTTCACATCAGGAGGTTCGCTTCATTCATGCCAATTTTAAATCTCAAAAATCCGCCAACCATTCACTTTGATTTCGTTAGCTCTCTCTTCACCCTCTCTCTCTCTCTCTCTCTCTCTCTTTTTCTCTCTCATGCCCCCCCCTCTCTCTCTCTCTCTCTCTCTTTCTCTCTCATGTCCAAGTTGGTTAACATTCTCAAGTTAAAATTTTCATTTGTTATCACAGTCTAATCCGTTAAATCCCACTGCGGCTGTCAGTGGAATATAAAAACACTAGATGAATTGTACCTACCAGTGGAAGACCCCTGATCTTTATCCATGAACAATTATAAAGAGTAAAGACGTCCCATTACGGCTCTATCCATCGTATGTAAGATCTTCACTCAAAACTGTTGAGCACTCAATGAGATCCTGTCCTTCATATTTTCTCGGCACTGCTTGGTTTCGGAACCATTAATATCTTCTTCTAATAGGTCAGTATCGCCCCTTGCCGTGGAAACCAGTATAACCGATTTACTGAAAGAACTTGCTTACTTGCTTAGAATCAGCAGAACTTGCTTAAAATAATTAACCGCGTCAAAGTTCAGAGTGAAGCCTGAGTAGAGTGGTGGAGAAGTAAGTTTTTGGTGGAATTACAGGTTGCTGGATTTAGCTTGCTATGTTAAAAAAATAAAGTTAAGTTGTTGTGGCTGCTATCGCACACTTAGACCAATTTTGATCCGTTGTGATACCACTCTATACGGCTATAGGGCTTTTCGTAGAACCATCTGCGCATTGCATATAGCTCCATGTCAGGCCTATAGTACTGACATGGAAGATGGGTCGGCCCAAGGATTCTAAACACGACAGAGGATCCAGATATGTTTATTTTTCACCACCGATCGCCCCGCCCAAACGATCTAATCCGTTAAATTCCACTGGGGCTGTCAGTGATATTTCTTTTGCTGAATGTGGGTGATATTTCTGTACTATGTTGCTTACTGAAGGCAGTAAATAACTGGGTCGTTCTTTCTAAACTAACATACCTTCCTTTATCCATACCTATTGTTTTATGTAAACGATGGTATTGATGTACTCGGCGTAGTCATAGCGCTTGGTCCAACATACAATCCAATCAATCAATCAGTTCTATCGGTACGTTGATACCGTGGTAAATCTCCACTATTTTTTTTATCTTACTTCACATTGAGACCCAGTTTCTCATAGCCTTTCAAGTTCCTTCTCAATTTGTGATAGCCTGGTTGTTTTTGGTATAGAGCTCTTCAATGTTCCTGTTTCCAATTTGTGTTCAGATATAATAACTAAGATGTCGATATTTGATTTTGCCGGTTTGCGTTCATCCTGAATCTATGGGATTATAACCTGGTACCTCCTGCTCCAATTTCCGCAACTTTAACCCTACGTCATGACTGTATTAATTCCTTCTCTTGTTCGTTACGTAGTTATTTTTTATGAGTGATTAATGATTGGTCCCATTAAATCCAATCCAGTTTCCAGAAACGCTGGATGGGAGAACGAAGGGGGAGGGGCTGGGTTATGAGGTTAGATTCAAATTATTTGATTGTATTTTTTTCTTTTTCTTCTGATGGCACTCTAATTTGTACTAACCCAAGCACATGTAATCTCTGTGTGGCCTTAACAAATTTATCCGTCATCAGTCTTATTAAAAAAAAAGTGAATATAATTTTTGTAAGAATATACCTGTTTCAATATTTTATTAATTAAATTTTATTTACATAACTCGACTTTGTACTCTAAATAATTATTTAAATACATATTTTATGCAAAATTGTTAATTTAATTAGTTAAATTAGTTAATTATGATAGTATATAATTTATTCGAAACCAACAATTGATTGCACTTTATTTAAATATAATAATATAATAGTTTAATTAATTATTAATAAATATTAAATTAATTTGGAAAATAATAATTAAATATTACATAAAATTATAATTTTTGGAAGACAAACTAATATAATATATTGTAATAGATTAAAAATAAATAATTTAAATAATCAAAATGGCGGCTTAGTGATTGATCCGCCATTTTGTTCATATAATATGTGTAGTTTGTGCTTAGCTGGACATAGAAATTGTATTTTTGTTTAGCATAAATTTAACGTTCCAATTTTTAATTTTAATTAATTAATATATTCAATTTACAGTCTTTTCTTATTAATTAGTCTTTTCTTTAATTTAATTACCACGTTTTCTCGAAATCGAATTGCCAAACCAGATTAATTTTAATTTAACCGAATTAATAATTTTAACCATAAAGTAAATTTTTGCTAATTAATAATGGATGGATGACGATTTAATTTTTTTAATTAATAATTCAGATTTGTTTAAGATTTACGGTTAAAAATTGTAAGGCATAATTATACAGGGGTCGACGATCGAAGTGTTACCAACTTCACACTGTTGTCGGAACCAAACAGCGCGCTCCTTTTTGACAAACGTCAGTCTGTTATGTTGTTTACAAGCCTGTTACTTGTGTATCGGACGCTTAACGTTACAATGAAGCTGAAAGTACCGAAATTTGCCATGGAAGCGAACTTTCAAAAACAGCAACATCGCCTGAAATGGTTCGAAACGTGAAAGCTAGAATTCAATGTAAACCACGTTACGCAGTTCAATTCAACGAACTGCGACCGAAGGTCTACAAAAATAATGGAAGATTTGATATCTGCACTGAAGGCAGTTTACCTAGCAACAGCAAAGGTGTTAAAACATTGGAACGTTGGTGGCGAGCTTGAGAATACGTTATTTTCTGATGAAAAAATTTTAACAGTTCAGCAATATGTAAACAAACAAACCGATCGTCATGACTCTAATCAAAAGACAATTTAGACCAGCGAATCGTTTAAAGAAAACCAATGCCTGCATAAGCATTGGTTCGGACCACAGTAACTGCTAAGGACTCTCGCCACACGTTTTCATTGAAGAGGGCGTGAAGGTAATCAACAAATCCACCCTGAAGAGATTTTAAATGATGCTTTGTTATCTTAGACGCAAATTGGTAGAAACCAGTGGACTTTTCAACAAGACATGGCACCATCCCCTAAAGCCCGTGAAACATTTCTTCACAACGATGGCCACTATATTTCTTGTCGATTCTGCAGGACAAAGTATTAACTAAAAACATGAGATAGTCGACGCCTTGAAGGGGCAAAACCATCACACCACTTTCGTGTATCGTGCGTGAAGCCTTCTCGGTGAGACTAGGCTGTTATCCGCGCTAAAGCTAGCTACAACGAACAATAACATTTTTTTGTTGCATTTGAAATGAATTTACGACTACAGAATTTTGAAGCACTTCGAATGCCGACCCCTGTATATGAGGATTTGGAATGTATTTTTTTAAGTGTCCTTATATGCTGGTTCAACCAGTGCTGATAGCAGAACGGAATCACGAATCTCCTTGCTCACGCAATAAATCTAGTACCTATACATAAATCACATTCTATCCACATCTGCTATTTAGCCCTGGTTGAAAGGCGCAGCACGGAACATGGAAAAAAAATTCTAGTGACCCGTTTTTGAAACGTTTTTACTAAACTGCCCAATAATATTACCCCTCGGGTTATAGTTGCACACAACCAGTACTTTCCCTTGTTTCGTTTTTGCCACCCCAACTCCCAACTCCAACGATGACTTCCACACCAATTGCGTAAAATGTCCCGAATTTAATACACGAGACGGTTCCGTACCAAATGTGTACTCCTTATTTTCATCGTACCACGTGCGACACACATCTCTCGCATTTGGATTCGCATTTCGATCCGACGACCATAAACAATATAAATTCTCACCGTATCGGCAATTTGGTCGGTGTGCAAATCGATCTTCTTTCGCTAGCGTTTCGGCCCATTCCTGGGCACAAACATTTAGTTCATCGCTCAAATGTAATTCCGGTGCACCATGTTTGCGTCTCAGCTCGTTGTGATGTTTGAGGATTTGCTTAGGAAAATCGTCCAAATTTGGTGTGGATGGGCTACGACTCGATAGACTGCGATCGGATTTGAATGAATTACTTAGCCGAGACGATGATTTAGTTGACGAACCCGATGTGGATGGGCTCGAAATGAGTGGTGGCACATTGACCGTGAAACTTCCGATAAAATTACCCGGCGGATCGTAATTTGCTACGACAAAAACATGACCGGAACGATTTTTTGCCTGTGCCACACCGAGCTCGCGACTATCGGCCCACACGACTTGTGTAAAATGGCCGGTTTTTAGGGTGGTCGGTTCTTTGCCAAAAACATGAGATGTAATTTCACTGTACCTATGAGTATACAAACATTAATTAATAATTTATTTAACTCGATTGTGTTGGAAGCACTTACCAATTTTCAACTGGCTCCCGTCCATTTACAACCAAATCCGACGATGAGCTCCATGCACAAAATATATTTTCACCATATGGTGAATTACTGCGATGCACTGGATTACCTCGCAGTGCAATTATTTTCGCCCATTCCTCGGCGAACTGACACAATCGTTTATTGAGTTTTAGGGATACGACACCATGAGCGCGCCTATACTCATTGTGTGCCTCCAAGCATTCCGACTCAAATACCGAATATCCTGATTTACGTAATATAGGCGAGGGTGTTTTCATTTTGGGTGTACCGCGCTTTGGCGTCGACGACGATTCGTTCAACGATAACGAATGCAGTTCGCTTTGTACACCAGATGTGGATAGTTTTGGTACATTTGTGGGATGCTCCTGTATTTGCTGAGAAACAAACGTTCGATCGGGTTTATGGCCTCGATATGTTTGTATCGTTTCCAATGTGACTACTTTGCATTGTGGATTATCCTTTCGATTGATGACACGTTGATCTGTCTTTCGGACCATAACCACACGGGCCAATGAACCGCAATCGTGTTGTGTTGAACCAAGTGCTGGCAAATGGGAGCCATGTATTGAGATGTCTCGCGGTGGTCTGTAAACAAACAAAAACAATATTATAACAACCTTCAACCAACTTTTAATTACTTGTATGTACTGTTCTGTTATTAAGTAATGTAATAAATTGTTTTCAATGCCAAGTTCACGATAACACAATATTATACAATGCAATGTATGTACATATACGTACTCGCATGTGTAAACATTCCAAAAGTTTGTTGGAATTTGTTGTACTTTTATCTATTTAACGGATAGTTCGAAGCCATACATTAGAAGATATGTAAAAAATGTATGTAAAAGTCGAGAAAGTAGTGTTTGTTGATCAAGTTGGCAATATCTGTCTACTCCGTATTTTGCAGCTTCCGCAAAGCAGAGCCTGGGAGCTTGGAGATACTTTCGGATTTCTAGAAATCATATCTCTGATGGCATCAATGGGACTTTTAACAGGAAACGGTTACAAGCTTAGACACAAATGCACCATCACTGAGGATGCAAGCAGTTTAAAGCTCTTGAATTGAAAAGAAGGTCTCGAAATGCCAGTGACGAGAAGGAGAAGCACTGAAGAGTGCACTTGTTGATTTCGGCGGCAAAACTCCTTTTTGCAAAACAAGTCAGATATCACTACGCTCTCTCCAGGGTTGCAACATCTAATGTTACCATTTCCAAAGTCGAAATCTTGTTAATTGACAAATAAATGGCAGGTCTAGATTTATATATACGTTGTCCATTCCTGATCTTCATACAATATAAACCAAATATTATCAAATATTCAATGAGTATCAACTAAGCTACCAATTTAACATGCCGTATTGGTTCTGAGACATCTGGAGCCTATTTCATGGACCGATCTACCTTCCCGTAATGACCTTTCCATAATAGTCCACTATATACGTTCTCCAACTCAATGGTTTATATTCCAACAGTTTCAAGCGAAATTGTTTTGTCGAACGCTGGTGGCTTAGTTTTAAATACACTGAGTACCGTTGGTTCTAAGAATCGAGATTAAAGATTCTATGTACCCATCTTCCATTGAATTTGTGTTATGGTTTCTTCTATTGAAGATATTTAATGCGTGTCTGGTGGTAGAAACATTCCCTTTAGATGGAAAGAAGTGCTATTAGCACTTTTCAATAAAGGGAAGGAAGCAACCCTGACTCTCTGGCAACATACGAGCCTTTTGTATGCGTGGTACAATGGGAAAACTTTTGGAGAACTGCCGAAATCTCAGGAACGGGTCATCGAATTGGTGGGGGTTTCTCTTCCAAGTAACATGGGTCCCAAGGAAATAATAAGGAGGGTTAAAAAAATCTGCTCTTCAACAGGAGATGTCTAGTGTTTCTAGTGACCCTGGATGTATAGGATGCATTTAACTCAGCAAAGGGGAGAGACATGCTCGAGGCACTTCAACGAAATTTTCAGATACCAAATTATCTAATAACTATGATGCGTATAGCTATTTGAGTGGTCAGCGACTGTTATATGATACTACAAGTGGAGATAAAGTAAATGCCATGGCTGAAGCGGCGCAAGGGTTAACTCTAAGGATTAACAAAACTAAGTTATGAGATTACAACTGGCATTCTCAAAAACAGAGATTAGGGAAGAAGTTCTAACGAAATGCCCGAGGAGGTAACCTGGAGTTACTCTAGACAACAGATTGACCTACTAGGAGCATATTCACAGCACATGCAATAAAGTAACTACTAGTACAGGCTCACTCAATAGGCTGATGCATAACATATAAGGACATCGCGCAAGTAGGCGAAAAATGCTTATGAGAGTAGCTGAATTAGCATTGAAAATATCGACCGATGCGATGACGATAAAAAAGTACCCTCAGTACTTCCCATAAATGTGTTGTTAGCATCCTCTAACAAAACGAAAACAGCGATGGGGGGTTCTGACGGTTGCATGTGCGCACTGAACAGTGTTTGCACCTACTACTCTAGTTGTTGCCGAAGTGAATCTTGTTGATCTTCTAGCACTGTAACGTCGAGTTATCTTTCAACAAAGTGCAAATCTTGACTGAACACTGGACTGAACGACTGAACAATGGAGGACCAAGTTAATTTGACTGCTCCGCTGGCTCGAACAACATCATGGAGAAATCAACTTTTACCTCTATATCAATTTCTAACATGACTATTTGCATAGGATGAGAAGATTGGCGACAAAACTGCCCGAAGTTCTATAACGCCACGCGCCGTCGCCAGTCACACATTTTTTAGCTGCAATAGTTTCAATGACGACAGGAGATTACTCTATACAGCAGTGGCAGAGATTCCACCTAAGAACATGATGGATACGATGATGGGATGTGAGGAAAATTGGTATAACGAGACGTTATACTTATGCGTAAAAATTATGAATTGTGCCTATGAGACCTTTAACTTTTAACTGACTGATATAACGGGAGTTGTAGCATGAGAAGCTCGGTCCAAACTGACGCAAGGCCAAAGGAGTCCCATTCTGAATGTAGAGATCTTCACTCGTCGCCTTTTTGAAGGTTTTTCAGTTAACACATAACCTCAAGCCGGTCGATCACATAAATGACTTCGCTGATTGGATCCTTCAAACGCATCAAAAAGATCCGGGCTAATTTTCACCTCGAAAGCTACGTTGATAAGACGAATTGTCGCATTTGCAACTCAAAAACTTCAAGAATGATTGCTAAAAAGCCTCTCCACCCTCAACGTGTCACGGTTTGGTGCGTTTTTTGGGTTGGCAGTGTGATTTGACCTTAATTTTCCGTAAATAAGACTGTTGCAACTGTTACGGTGAATGAATTACGCTACCGAGCTATGATTAATGAATGTTTATGGCCGGAATTGGAAGATATCAATGTGGACGACGTATAATTTCATCAAGACGGCGCTACGTGTCATACAAGGAACGAAACAATCGTAATTTTCCAAGAAAAGTTTCCTGACTCGACGGTGATCACAATTGGCCACCGAGATCTTGTGATTTATTTCTACCTTTAGAATGTTTTCTTTGGGGTCACGTAAAAAATACAGTCTATGCCAATGCATTACAATCGATTCAACATTATAAAGATGGAATTAGTGAAGTGATCGAGGACACACAATCACAAATGAACGAATAATGAAAAGGATATCGTGCTGCAAGCATAGTCATGGCGTCCATTTGGCTGATATCATTTTCAAATGTTAATGAAACCTCTTATTGGAAAACCCGTTATAAAGTTTTAATCTAGGTCTGTCATTCGTTTAACTGCATACGATATACTATCCTATTCAAAATTATTTGTGCAAGCTAAATTTTCACGGTATCGTCGTACAAACTGTTTTAAAATAGATATAAATAATAATCTTTTTTAAACTAATAATTTTTATTTAGTTAGTTTAATTATTTTCCTTTATAATTCAATAAAAAAAAATTTAAAATTTTAATTTTACGACAAAATATGATTGATTTAATTTTATACAAAATTATTTGTGCACACAAATTTGTATTCATAATTATTTGTGCACATAAAACATATTAAATAAAAATTATTTATAATAATTGAATCAGTTTTATTTTAATTCACAACAAACAAAAATACAGTAAGCAATAAATTAATAAGACGTATTACCTCCTTTTGACTTCATAACTTCTGCGAGGCGTCTGGGCATAGAATCAATTAAATTTTTCAAAAAATCTGTTGGCATGGTGCTCCACGCATTTATTATGGCGTTCCAAGTGGCTTCTTCAGTCCTTCCAACATCACAAGGAATTTTCTTTTTTATATACGCCCATACATTCTCAATCACATTAAGATCCGGGCTCTGAGGCGGCCATTCTAATAAAGATTGGTCTAAATCTTTTAAAAATTTTAGTATCATCTTTGCTTTATGGATAGGAGCATTATCCTGTTGCAGCATAAAATTTTCTCCAATTAGTTTACATCCAGCCACTAATGCCACGTCATTAAGAAGCTCCAAATAGCGACTTTGAACCAGTTTCCCTCTTAACCAAGTAATCGGACCAACACTGTTATATGATATGCATCCCCAAATCATTAAGTGTCCTCCACCAGAATGGCGCGTTGGTGCGACGACTGCACGTTTCAACTTCTCTGAAGGTTTCGAATAAAAGAATTGTCTTCCCCAGGTCCCATCAAGAGAGAAAATAGATTCGTCCGTCCATAAAATGTTCCTCCAAAACTCCAACGGTTTGTTGATATGTTCCCTCGCAAATTTTAATCTTTTTAATTTATTAGCCTTTGATATGAACGGTTTTTTTTGAGTGGTGTATTTTTTAATATTCGCCTCCCTTAATCTTCTGTGTATTGTTGGTTGGCTAATGGGTCTATTTCTCGAAGAGTTTATAGAATTTTTAATACTGTTTTGCGTCGTTGTTGGAATGATTTTCACATGTCTTAAAATTTTACGGTCTTCACTAGCAGATGTTGCTCGATTTCGACCTCTTCCATTAATATTTCTGATTGTTCCATGGATCTTTTTCTTTTGTATTTGATACAAAATGGAATTTCTATGGCAACCATACTTTTTTGATAACTCAGTAGTCGGAATTCCATTTTCATAATCAGCTACCATTGCTGCTCTGACTTCAACACTAAATTCAGATTTTTTAGGCATTTTTAATAAAGAACTAACCAGAATTTTTTTAATAATTAACTAATTACAAACTAGATCAAATTTGGAAAAAATAAAAATTCAAATAACTGATTTGAAAATCATGATAAAACAGGTTTTTTAATGTGCACAAATAATTATGAATACAAATTTGTGTGCACAAATAATTTTGTATAAAATTAAATCAATCATATTTTGTCGTAAAATTAAAATTTTAAATTTTTTTTTATTGAATTATAAAGGAAAATAATTAAACTAACTAAATAAAAATTATTAGTTTAAAAAAGATTATTATTTATATCTATTTTAAAACAGTTTGTACGACGATACCGTGAAAATTTAGCTTGCACAAATAATTTTGAATAGGATAGTATGATAGTGCTCACCTCCATATACTTTTTTTAAATTAGTATTTTAGATCGGCCATACTGATGTTGTGAACCAGCTTATCAGATTTCACCTGATCTACAGACCTAGCACATTTAGAATATATTCATATTGTGATTTGCAATTGCATTCTATTTTCTTAATCTTCCAATTCATTTATGGTGAGTTGAGATTTCCACTACTGCCTAATAGATGTCACTACTGTTCAGTAAAGAACTTGACAAGAACAATGCGCTGCACAAAAATAACTTTCTACAAAAACATAACTAACTCTACACACTCTATTGTAGTTACTATACCAAAAGTAAGATGGCTTCATATGTTTAAATTGGAGACTTCGCATTGTACTTCTATGACTAATCAGGGAAATCACAAATTTCAGTGTTTCAAATTATCTTGGGTGTGACTGTAGTGTGATCGGACGATCAATAACAAACTCTTGAAATTAGTGTAATCAATGGTGATAAGTGTAGTGAATAATTACGTAAATAAAAGTGCATACATAAATAATTTATACGAGTATCAAACAGTTGATTGTGTGTACATAAACAACCGACTAGCTGTCAAACATGATAAAAAATTTCTTATCGCTCGCTGATAACAAAAAATTAATTATTCTGAATACAGTCCAACACATTTTTCATAATCAGTTCGCACATTAAACTCGACCGGTACGAAATATAATTTTAACATGAATAAAATCCAAGTGAATCAACAGCCCGATCTCTCGATCGCCAACATTGCTGAACGCGTGTTCAACGATCCATACCTATCGGATGTTCAATTTTCATTTGGCGATTGTGTTATCTATGCACACTCGTGGGTACTTATGAATCGCAGCAGCGTGTATCAACAACAGCTGGAATCAACAATGGATACGAAAAAATTGATCCCGATCGTCGATGCATCGTATCCAGTGTTCTATCAGTTTATACGATATTTCTACACGGATATTTGTGATGTGACGGTGGACAATAAACTCGAATTGTTAAAATTGGCGGTGCGATTTAAAGTGCATACTCTCGAAACAAGATTAGTAAATATTAAGTCGATCGATATCGAACAGCACTTATTAATGTTCGAATACTGTGTCGTTAATAAGTATCCAATGGCGTACCGCTATACGCGCGATTTAGTCAAATTCTATCTCAATTTGGTTCTGAAGTGTGACCGATTTGAGACGATACATGAAGACGCGCTCGAAGAAATCCTAAAATTTGATGAAGTTTGTCCTGGAATGCGGGAGATTCATATTTTCAAAGCGCTCGTACGTTGGATGAATAATGCATGCGATCGTGATCAAATTCCGATCGATAAGCGCCGTTCTCACTTCGATAAATTTATACGGTTAATTCGATTTTCGAGTATGACGACCGAGGAATGTCGTGCATGTGTTGCATCAAATCCGGAATTAATTTCAAACGAAGAGGCAGCTGTAATCATACAATTCGGTGATGGATCGGATAATCGATCGATATACAATCGGCCATGTGAGTCGAGACGTTTATTGAGCCACTGGCGCAGAAAAACAATATTCACTATTTCAAGTGATGTAATTTTGTATGGACTTCGATTTGGGATTAAATTTAACGAGTCACCACTCGAGTTGCGTATAACAGCGCGTCAACTAGCCTCAAACGATGTAGAGACACGGGAATTTCATTTCCCATCATCGACCGAAATTTTGGTATTGGGCGATGCTTTTGTCTTGAAACCGAATTATGAATACACGATTGATGTGAAATACGAGGTGGAGGAGAAGAAAGGTTTTAAAATGTTTACAAGACAACGTTGTGAAAGTGTTATTGTGAATGGGCCACGAGATTTAGTACACTTGACCGAAACCAGTGCAAATTTAATTGAAATATTTTTTAAGTGCTGTGATGTAATTTAAGAAACGTTATCAGAACTGATAACGAATAGTGTCACTCACACAGAACAGTTTTAGAATTATATACTCTTAATCAGTTTATTGCCGTTAAATATAGTCACGTATAACAGCTACAATGGAAACGATCGAATTAAACCATTCACCTGATGTTTCGATTGAGCAGGTCACCTAATACGATATTCAGATTCATATCGAGGACATGGTGTGTTATCAAATATTTGTTAAGTAACTTAATCTCACCAAGGAATATATTGTTTCAACCTATATTTAAGTACGATTGTATTCCGATATTTTTAAATTATTGATAACAGAGAAGTTTGCGTCAGACGACCAATTTTATACCAATTATATAAATGTTTGAAGTAACGTCCGAATAAATACAATTTAAAGAAAATCTGTGTTTTATTTCATCCAGGACAGATGGTTGGAGGATGAAATCGATCATAAATTTCGACAAAACTTGAAAACAATGGTAAGTATTTGTAGGGAAGCGCTGTTCTGCCAATGCACTTTGGTTTTAAATTTCCTGTTGTTTCAGGATCACTGTGAGGTACGTGATCGTCGAAATTCACCAGTCATAGAATTGGAATGGCAGGTATCAAATTCGAATCCTCTAATTACTATATCAATGGACACATTTTTTACCGATCTGAACAGAGGTTCTAATGTGTAAGATATTTTAGGTTATTCGGATCTACCTAAATGTATAATTTAGCAGGCAACGTAGTATAAGAACAACGAAGAAATCATACAAAGAATACGTTGATGAAGAGTTAAAATAGTCGACAACACAGGACGTCTTAAGTGCAGGACGAGTCACGCTAAATGATGGTATGGTCCGACTACAGGTGTCAAACAACTCGATAACAGACGTATTCCGGTTGAAAGCAGGATTACTTCTGTACACAGATCTCTGCGCAGGTAGATCACTTCTCCAAACTGGTATAACAAGAATAGCAACTAATTTAGCAGTTGGGATAGTTTCGGGACCACGAAGAATCTCTCAAACTTAGCACAGATACAGAATTAAACGCTCGGTATTTAGACTGCCTGAAAGATTAACTAAAATTTTTGAAGAACTAATCAGCAAATAAAGCGATTGGAGTATCGCGTGAGTATAAAATAAATTTTCAGTGACAGAAAACAAGTTTGTGTGTAATTGGGATTCAATGACTAAGCAGTTGAGCAAAATAACGATTGCGTCCTTGATTCAACCTTACCAATCCTTCCTCATCGGAATTCAATTTAAATTAGACGGGGGATGAATTATGACCTTATCGTTACAAGAAAAGCTTGACAGAGCAAAAAAACAAAGAATTGACGTTCATAAATCCAGCTATAGCACTAGCAATATACTATTGAAAATTCTACGTCACGGTAGGACGGGACGAAACTTACCACTATAAATTAGAACAATCACCTAAGTTAAAAGATGTTAGAATACATACAAGTTCCTTCTCATAAGCATTGGACACGTGACCAAATTTATTTCCACATCTCAACCATGAATTCCATATAAAGTACACAAATCTGTAGTACACCGGACACACTGAAGTATCCATACTATTGACGGGATGCCTCGTAACCCATATAACCGAATCTCAGATGTCTACAAAATTATTTCGGCGTGTGTGAGTAGAACTTGAGGTTGCAGGTTTCTAACAAACGTGATGGCTTTGTAGTGAAGACTGTCGAAAAGGCTGTAGTTTCGGGATGAGTCATCCGGTTGCATGTAAATGTTTTGGTCAACGGCGGGAATCGAACTCGAGACCACGGCGTGATGAGAAACTCTCTTAACCATTAAGCTACAACCGGCGACAAGATTAGCCAATCATTTAATTGTATATCTACATGTATTCACTCTGAAGTTGCCAACTCCGAAACAGTTAAATAGTTGACAGAAGATAGGAACGTACTACCGTTATAAAAATATATCAAAATTGAGAAAAATGCAATAATTCATACTTACAAATATCTAAACTCTACGACACAGTCGGGATGTCGAAAATAGAAGCGAGGCGAACGATAATTTTCAAGTTCAAGAGGGCTTGCTACTGTGTTATCGCAGACGGATATTTAAGTAGGAAAACAACTGCAAAAGGACCAAAATTTGTATGAACTAGAATCTTTGGGAACCGTTGAGTCGTTCTGAGTCTATTTAATCGGGAGATAGTTTGAACTATTAACCGATTACGTTTCCTTACGGAGTGTGCTTCAAACAATGATTTGATTCCTCGCATATGCAGATCGTGGCTAAAGTAGCCGGAATTTGATTTTGTGGTGGAATACAAACCCGGGCATTTGATGCAACACGTGGATGCATTTAGTAGAAACAATAACATTGGCTAAGCACTGGGACCAGATGTTTCTCAAATTCCCCAATTGAAAATTTGAACTCGATTAAGATACCAAAAACAATTGAAGTGTTAAAAGGAAAACCTACGACAACAGATAAAAAACTGATTCAAGAGAATTATGAACTATTTGTAAATGGTTCCGTTATTGTGGCCATGTGGATAAGACGGTGCATAAAATGGGATAGCTGTAAAGGATATTCAGGCAGTACTCAACATGATGGATAGTTGAACGGTAAATCACAGTGATAAAAGAAAGATGTGAACAAGATTGTCAAGAGTGGCGGTCCAGCGACACGTACTTTTCAGAAACTTAATGTATCATATCGAGTACAGTATTATATAAAGTTCTACAAAATGACCGATAGGTTACAAGCGATGTTGAACAAGCTGAATTTTTAGACTGATAGTTCCGATGAGTACATATAGTCGTCAGGATGGATGAATGTACTCCCACAGTAACCCTGTTTGAGGATCAATTGTAAATGTCTTCGTTCCAATTGGAGAGGTTTGAAGAAAGAATCGGTTCAAATCAAGATATCAAACTAGTCACCAGCTTGTTATGATGGTTTCAAAATACAATAAATCAGTAGTCAATATGAGACGGTGTCGGATTGCTGACATTTAGGATTATTTTTCTGATTTACATGCCATAATTGTTGATTGAAGAAGGGCATACAGATACTAGTATTCTGTGTGAAAGTTAACAAAGCTTAAGTTAATCCTTGAGACCTGACTTAGAAAGACCACGAAACTCCTCCGCAATGCTATATATTTGTTCATTATTTACATTGGTATGCACTGAGCACGCAATTTCTTCGTCCTTTTTCCAATGTTATGCACTGAGACTCAGTTGAATACTTTGATGCTTGAACATTTTGATACGACTGGACATGGCGGAGTGCAATATACTATACAAATCTAATCGACTTTTAATTTTCTTTTAATTTTTTCGATCGCCTCGATACAGGAGCTGATGTCTCGACTTTGCCTGCTCGCTTTATCAAGAATATTAATTTAGTTTATTTGCAGCAAACGGCTCTACAGTAAACTCTTTCGGAACCAAAATTTTAACATTGAACGGCGTCAAGAATTCTCTTGAGAGTTCGTCGTTGTTGAAGTATCTATGCCTATTATCAGTTCGGATTTTCTCACTTAGTCAAACTTTGGTCCTACTGTTTAAAGCCTACTAGGCACAATATATAAAGAACCTCCAATAAATGTTTGACCTGGGCTAGATCAATATATAGTGGGATTAAAGGTAAACCTGAAACTGAAGGTATAAGCTGCCAATTGAGCAATGCCAGACCAATATTTTTAACGGCTCGGCAACATTGAAGGGAATTTTTTCGAGAATTTTTGATGCAACGACCGTAAAGTTTAGGTCTTTCTACCATTTGTTAAGCTCTGTGCTATGTATATAGGTAAGGTTAAAAAGGCTACCCACTCAAGTGGGTATTCCCCAAGCAGTGTTCAGAAGAGGCGACAAATAGAAAAACAATCGATGACTCACACTACGTGTTCTGTCACAATATCCCTGCTGAAAAAAGTCTCTCTAAATAAATGGCCCGTTACTTTATCCATATGAGTAATTCACGAAGACCATGCAGAGATTATAGAAAAGTTATCCAACTGGAGTTGACTGAATTAATTCAGAGTTCTTGGTATTCAGAGAAAGAATTAAAATCACTTGAACTGATTGTAATATGAACTACGGTTTTTTTCTCAGTGGGCATCTTTACTTTCAGAGAGAGAGAATCTCCGAATTATTCTATTGGATTAACTAACTCATTCTGATTGTTTGTGAATTTCACAAACACAAAGAATCCACTAAGGGAATTTGTGGATTCTGAACATGAAGCTGAAGGTTTGGTCACCACTACTATAAGTTGAAAAAGTATCAATTGGAATGCTAATTTCAGGAATTAAAACTGACGTAATGGTTTGATATACTGTGAAGTCCAACATCCAACGAAAATCGAGCTGTCGTAGGAAAGAGCGTTGAAAAAAGCAGATAGAAGTACGGATTCCCCTGGAGATGTTAGAATCATCCTAAAATCTGCTTCAAACCGTCACAAGGAAATGTTGGATTATGAGATACATAGGTAGGATGGGCATTAGATTAAAGTGAGGAGGAAAGAAGCATCTACTTTTTGATATGGTTCCGAAAGAAACCATCAGAAAAACGACAAGAGATTTAAACAACGCTCTTATATGTAAGAAGAAATACTTTGTCGAAGGGTTTAGCTCGAATCTAACCAATTAGTCGTTTCAAAAGAGCCAGTGATGTCGTATGTGGCGAGTACCTTGAGGATGTTGATGATATACTGTCTTCTCTGTACTGGTTCAAATTACTACAGTTTGCTTAAGATGCAGAATGCGTCGGTACGCTTTGATGAAATCCTTGCAATAAATTTGGTTTGCAACATGGATGATTAGTGGCATTGAGTACTGAACCTCGAAGCGTTTTAGCCATTTTTAATAATAAAATATCTTACGTAATCAACTTAAGGGCTAACACTTATTTGGCTTTCTCAGAACTGATAATATCAGGGAAATGAACATTGAGAAGTAACCATTCAACTTCTCTATTAGACGACACAGAAGGACTATAGACCATCGAGGCTGCAAACAGTTTTACGTAATGTTTTATTATGTTAAGCGATATTGATATACCAGAACTCCTCATAGAAAGTGATAAAGAATACAACTATTTCCAAACTGTATCGTTCGGCCATATTTCGAACCACCCTCAACAATCGACAAGTTAGCATCGGACCCAGTGTCTTCAACATTATTTCAAAATTTCCTGCAGTAATAAACGGTTACATAAACACCGGAAACAACATTAATCACAAATTAAAGTCAAACCGACCTCCGATTGCTATATTTTTGG
The DNA here is from genome assembly GCA_963932295.1 of Tipula lateralis. Lineage (NCBI taxonomy): Eukaryota > Metazoa > Arthropoda > Insecta > Diptera > Tipulidae > Tipula > Tipula lateralis. The sequence continues at coordinate 7,780,246 of OZ010738.1, read as the reverse complement.
TTCATTTATGATTGCCTAAGGCTCATGTTGAAGCTCTGATTGCATGTATACCACGACGAGTGGCACCTGACAAACTCATCATAGTGAAAACAGAATACGAACACTTGATGAAATTTGGATTTTGCAGTTATAAGAGTAAATATTACTTGGATTTGACATGATAGTCAAAGTCCACACCTTGTTGGATAAAACAAGGTGAAGACCATTACAAATTACAATCTTGGCACTAAGGTAAAATTGGTAACTTGACGCAAAAACTTAATGATCAGTGTATAAAGGAAAACCACACACTTTTACACTGCAATAACTCACCATCGAAATCCGAAGTCCGGAGTTGGCGAAAGAGAAGCCGTAAATTGAGTGATATCCATAAAATATGATCCACTGATTTAATCACTCGCAGCCAATTGATTTAATAATAGGAACAGACTGCAATCCTTCAATATTTAAAAGAGGACCCAGAAGATCCTATGGCACAAGAAACGGAGTTAGGATGTAGTGTAATCGGCAACATGGAAGCCTTAGATTGCCAGTAAAAGGCAACTATGATAACTACCAAAGAAATTGAGGAGCAGCTAAGATTGCTCGACGAACGCGACATCATCCCAGAAGAACTAAAGTAGAAGTCAAGGTAGAATGTTATTTATAATCCAACGGAGAACGTGGTTCATTACAGTGAGTCACCCTTCAGTATATAGATAGCCGTAGAGCCAACAATGGCCTGTAAACATCGTAACATAAATAAATAATCATTGTCAGGTTAAGACAAACATACTAACTACTTCTCACTTGTATGTTTATTATTTAACGCTTCTTTTAAGACGAACGACTAAACATAAGATAAAATTATAATTTATAATTGTTTTCGTGTATTTACGATGTAAACAAGACAAAAAAATTTGAAGTTATATACATATCTGTCATTAGCACTGTAGCACAACAAATAACAAATATGTAGATAACAGCACGTTAAGTAAATTACATATCCAATAAAATTAAATCAGCAAACAATGGATTCTTCCAGCCAACAAATAACGAAACACGCTGCTAAGCAGTAAAATGTGCAATTAAATAACCCGCTGAGTTGATTATGTAATCGAAACGACACAAGGCATTCCATATCGAACAAAAAAAAACACCTGAGACCATATAACGTCTAGGTATGTATGTCTGTACATTTTAATTGACATACTGCACAGCGTATTTGTACAGAATACTAATTAAAAATTTTTAATTTAATTTAAATTATTTGTATGTTTTGTTGTATGCCAATTTTATGTTCAATCATGTCACCAATCATTATTGGATGTATACACTCGTATGTTGACAATTTTGTGTCGCATACACAATATAAGATCGTACAGCTAGATCGCAAAATTGTTCAACGATCACAATGACAAGTCTTGAATAATTTTTATGATTATAAAACATAAATATGTATGTATGTATGTTGTGTTGTTGCAATATGATCGCTGGTTTTGCTATTCAATTCGACGATCAATGATCATCTCTCATGCGTATTCATGAGACACAATTGTATATAATGTGATCTGTCCTATATTTTTAATTATAAATTAATTAATTATTTTTATTAATTTTTATTTGATTTTAATGCAGCATTGTTTAGAATTTATTCCGAGTCTGGTGCGTAGCAGTATCGCCTTAAGATATTGAAATGATGCAACTCAATGATTTTTGCGGACGATCGTTAAAAATAACGATCACAATTTATGGAGCGCAATAACATTATATATTTCGAATTATGAATAGAATCTTCTGGGCCCCCTTTGGTTATGTTGTGGTTGAATATTGATGAATAGTGGTCGGCTAGTATTACTTAATAAATTTGCCGCGACTGAATAAACAGCGAGGTCGTCGTAGATCATTGCTCCCCTATTTAAAACAAAGTCCCCTGCAAACGTTGGTGGTGCTAGTAGGTAATAATAATTGCGATTACCGATTTGCTACGAATAAAATTGGTTTAGTTTTAACTTGGGATTGATCGATGCCGAGTGACCGCAGTGCAAAAGCTAATACTACATAAATAAACAAATTCCGTTCCTTGTTCATCTCATTCCCCATTTCAAAAATTATTTGGTACTTTCAGATTCGGTACAATGTTCAACGCAGGCTATTTAGTTTATCGATATTGTCTAAAAGCCTATACGTTTTCTTTTCTATAAACTCAGTTTCTAGATGGGAAATATTGACAAAGGACGTTAAGGTTTAAACTCTCAAGCCACTATGAACAGGCAGGAAAGTCTTCATAATTTTGATTTGATTTCATTTGTTCACTTTAAATTTGGCACGTAGTTTTAGGCAGAATTAATATTTTTACTAAATATTTACAAAGTTCTGCTATACGATTAATGTCAACAGTAATTATATTTAAGCTTGCCCTCTGCCTCATTACTTCGCATCCGTAGAAATCAACCTCCTTTTTTCTTATGTAGGCAGATATGATGTCTCCTGATAACACTCCTGACATTTTAGAAGAGGATTTGAAAGTTGGAGCACTACCTATTTTTGATGAGCTTAAGACATTTCCACCCCAAATTTTCCAAAACTATCACCAATCGGAATTACATCTTCAATAAAAAAATAGAATGGTTCCTAACTAAAAAGCTCGTCGAATTAACTTTTTGCAATAATCAACTATCATGTTTTCAAATAGTCTGATTGTTTTCTTTAAATTTGCTTATGAGGACGAGCATTCCTACAGATTTAATTATACAAAAGTGATATAAGCCAACAGCAAAACAATCTGACTGGTATCATCTTCGTGAAGATATCCCATTAAAAAAGTACCGCTATTTACCACCAGTCTTGCTCTTTCCAACGTTAGAATTTGTTTAAACAAATGGCAATGTTTCAAACTGCGATGGTCTTTAAATTTGTTGTATGAAAGCCTGTATAAAATGTGCACGTGGTATAACTGCCCAGGTGTGTCCCATTAGATTCAGTTTTCTCAATTATATTTCAAGTATCATTATATCTCGACCTGCTTGCCTTTGCCTGCGGCGTTGATAAGGACAGCAGTGAATTAAAATAGGAATTTGCTAGGGTTGTTATATCTTGCATATTGCAGCACCAGACCATCTCGTATTTTTCCCCTGTGGTTGGTAACCTTTACTCCTTTTTCGAATCAAATAAGTCATACTTTTTTGGCAAATGACATCGGTATAATTATCATTAAAAGTACTTCAACGTTCATATTCGCGACAGAATGATAGGACTTCCTCTTTCAGTAACTGTATTTGTGTCGATGATTCTACCATGCAATTTCCTTGCTGCTTCAATCTTATAAGTGCGTCACTTTAAGCTGCAATTTTTCATATAAAGTATTCATGAATAAAGTAGTCAGTGGTTTGATCGTCGTCTTCTATTTTGATCAGTATATTTGCATGAAGTTTTGTAACATCCTTCATCTCTCTCTCTCTCTCCAATTGACTCATTTTTCACTAAGATAGTTTTTCGAGTAGTTGGTTGCACCTAATAGGTCGTTACTATAAGTGTCAATTCCATATACATATGTCGCAAGACAACATTTCTTCAAGATTTTATTGGATGTCTCCGATGCACCTGATAGTCGACTTTCTCTTTGCTTTCTCCTCCGCATGGTTACTGGTGGTACATCTAACTATGTAAAGGTTCCTTGTTCCGGTTAACGGATAAATCCGCGCTATTATAATGCATAATTTAGCACTCCTCTACCGATCTGACCTGCTAGAAACAATGTCGCATAAGATGCAATACTTCTACAGACGATTATGTGGAACCGGGTCTGCCCTGACGTAAGCTTAGGCCACATCGTTTCATGTGGCGCCCAAATACGGGACAGACCAACATCCGGTCTTCAAAATTAAATATTAGACATTCACTTTTCGATCAAAACTAACAGAGGGAATATCAGTTCCGATTAAAATTCAGAGTAAAGAAACCCAGAGTTAGGAAACTCATTACATAATTGTAAATAATTTGAAAGCTCATCAAAATTCTACTCATTAAATCCTCTTTCACCATCTGATCCAAATGTCGTATATACAAGTGTACAACGATGAACGTAGAAGTCGTAAGCTCAGGTTAATCCTGTGTTTCAATAACTGTGGCGTTTTTCTGGTTGACTGCTAGATTTGGTTTTTTTTATTATTCACCATAGAAAGGTGATCAATGTGTGCAAATAAATCATCAAGTTTCTTTTTTTCAAAATTGGTGCTTCGTTCGACACACGTTCAGCACAATACATGCTTTTTATCGTCTTGCTGAGTCGATTATTCGATGCTTGGTGGCGAAAATCGAGCCAACCATTTTGATAATCAGCCAACATCTGTTCGTCTGATATGAATACCGAAAACATGTAGTCCCAACAGGTTGGTCATGCATGCCGCGAAGGACATTCTGGACGAGTGATTTGTGGCTTTAGATTTCTTTCTTTGAAATTATCTTCAATCGGAGAACTATGCCAATCCAAATATTTCATGCTTTCAAATTCAACATAATGAACGCGATGCAATCGGATCTTTCCAAAACATGTCATTAATCAATGTTGCGGTAGACATTTGAACTACTTTATATTCCATAATTAATGCCATAAACAGAATATTTTAAAATTGATTGGAGTGTCCTTATTGAAAGACACCTTTTGTTATATGTGTGAAGGAATATTGTCTGGAACTGGGAGTTCTTCAGGAAACTCTATGGTCTAAAATTGAAAACCATGATTTGCACTATACAGTGCTACCCCGTAGAGATGAATACGGTATTGAACTTCCAAGTCGTTAATAATCGAATTTGTAAGCTTTAGTTGTGTCTCTTATTCAAAGCTTGCATAATGGAGCATATATCGAACAAAATTGTAAGCCAGACAATTTGAGTATCCAGTAATTGTCTTTAGTGGAAGAACAAATGGGAGTACGCAACATTTTGATAGTATAATTCTGAATCAGAAATTAATTTTTATGAAAAGTGCCCAGATATGTCTTTTGAAAGCCTTATTCAATACTTTTCAAAATCAGCTGAAAGTTTTTACATATTTTGATTGAACAAATCCAACCCATTTCAACGATGGAAAGTTGATCAAATTTGCGAAAAATTTTGTTGAGTCACTTTTTCGCAAACAAAACTGCAGCTTAAAGTTATCGTTTGCTTGTGGATTTGTATGGTGAGCATGCTCTTGCAAAAACACAGTGCTTTGAGTGGTTAAGTTGTTTCAAAAGTGGTGATTTTCACATCAAGGACAAAGAACGTCCTTTTTAGCCGAAAAAGTTTGAGGTTGAAGAATTTGCAGAATCATTGGAAGTTGATCAAGTAACAATATTCAGACATTGCCATACGAGTTGAAGCCAATTAGAGACGTGGAAAGACGATGATGCTGTCTGAATTTCTGCTCGAGAGCACAAAAAGAATTCGTTTTTGTATCGTATTATGTCACTTCATGGGGGTCATGCTGTGCATTTCGTGGGACCAGCTAGGTGTAATCCACTATGAGCTGTCCACTGTGAGCTGTTGCCAAGGCCAAGCCACCAATGCCCAACTCTATCGTCAACAATCCGATTAAAGCAGATAAGAGTGGCCAACGAATGCGACCAGATATGAGTCAATCATTTTCCAGCACGATAACGCTCGGCCAAACATTACCTGGAGGGTAACGGATGGGAAATTCTGCTTCACCCGCCTTATAGCTCCCACCTAGCTTCTTCTGACTACTACCTATTTTGCCCCATGCAGTATGCTCTATCGGGAATACGCTTCACTTCAGACCAAGCCTGAGTTTTTCTGATACACATAACATGAGAAAGCCTTTTTGCATTTCACTCGTAAAGGATCAATGTTTAGTTTGCAATTTCAAAATGGACATGGTAGAGTGTGGCGAAGAAGTGATATCGATACGCCGTGCGTTAGACTACCGCAACGATCATATTTCATGGCCGCTCGTACAAACCTTTGTTGAGATTTGGGTGCAGGAGCTCTGACAGTTACAAGGAGCTAGGAATGTCTACAAGTCCACCCTGCACTCAATTAAAACAAAACGTTAAAAAAAGTGAAATCTACTGTTTTATCGAAAGCTGATGTTCCATTTGATAAGATTCACATAAGGAAAATCTAAGAGTGGTGTCATGTCAATTTACCTGCTTTATCAAATCGGTAGAATTTTGCACCCATGTTTGTTTGAGTGCAGAACTGAGTCATCTTTCATGATAGTGCTATAATAGGCTGGGTAGATTAATCAAGTTCCACAAAAACTATAAATTACTTCGAACTGTTCATAAAACACAATAACCATAAATCAAATCGCATACAATATCGTGAGTGTTCCATCCGGTGTGTTAAAACGCAAACAGAAAAATCCGACAGAGTGATGTCATTGCATACATGTTAGATTCTAGATTTACATATCGAAAAAGTCAAGGTTAAAAAAATTTAAGCTTTTCCAATAAACCACCACAAAACCTAATCAAGAAAATGGATTTTCTAATAAAGCGAACATCGGAAAATGTACATCCCACCTCGTATTTCATAATTTTATCGTAATCCGCTATTTTCATATTCTTAATATAAAGCATTAAGTCTAATTATATGCAAATACTTATATAGTTTAGTTCACAGGTTCAATGTCGAAACGATAAACACACATGTGCAAGACATAACTGAGAATGTTTATTGTTTATCAAAATTGCGCGCATTGCGACTATTTGCGGTTGCACTTACGAAACGTACGTATATAAATGTAAAACGGATGATTGCAATTAAATTATATTTTTAATGACAAATAAGTTGACTTACTTGTGATTTTGTTGTTTTAGCGCGACAAAATGATGATAATCATCATCTAATCAGAGAGATAACAGATATTCAAATATTAGAATTTGATTGACTCGATTTCATAATTCCCTATATGGTGAAATGCAAACTTGCAGAGCCATGCTTGCAAAACGTGTATTGATTGTTGTATACACAAATCGGACCTACACTTGCACGGTCTCATGCTTTGACAACTATTTGGTGGAAAGTACCCACTGGTCCAACTCAATCTTGAAGTCATTGATGTTAGATGATACTGGATTTCAGGCTATAGGACCATTCTGACTAGGGACTGGTCACCACATCGTCCCGAGTCCAACCTAATATTTTAATAGCCGAGTGGTTCGTGCTATTTGATACCGGATATTGTCGTGCAACAATATGAAACCATTCCTGTGTGTCCTGGGTAGGACATTACGTAATTCAAAAGAATGTCTTCGATATATGGTCCAAAGAGCTGACCTTTTCGGTCTAGGTACGAAAACAATATCTGTTTTCCTTTAAAGTAATATGCCCAAAATATGCACGAACCGCCACCGTACAATACTGTTATAGCATCGTAAATATCGCCACCTGGTCGCCGGTAGACCCAGCCTCTCTTAACACCACCCTGGAAACATTCTGCACGCGTCAATAAAACGAACCTGCATTGCTCGATGCTGTACTTAATGTGTTCGCGAGCAAATTCGTCTCTATTTTTTCTGAGGCATACTTTCAATGTTGGACCTCTAGTGAGCTGGGTATTTGAAAAACTTACTATCCATTGACGAACAGCTACATTTGGAATTTGCCTACCCCCTGCTGCACATCGAATTTAGTGAGATGACGATTTCGACCGTTCCTCTTAGATATTCACCAATACAGGCTAAAATGTGGTCTCCGATTGAAAGTATAAGTTTCCTGAACCCATATGTATCTCTTGAGGCAGCTTAAATTGACAATCAACTTCTCAGCGTACTTCTTGCAGCAAAGCAATACCTCGTGGAAACTTTTACGGATTAGTTCAGGCCAATTATATTTGTTGTTTTCTCAAATTCAGTGACTTTGTAGCATGGTAGTCACACTACGATGATTACTCATTTTCGAGCAATTTTTCCATATGTTCCTCAACACGTTCATCACAGATTCGGACATGGAAACTTTGTTCAGAGGGCATACAACATTTTCTAGGATTCACCGGCAGATTCAACGTAGTCAATGAACTTGTAATCATATTTAAGAGAGCTGGTGAAGTTTTCCTCTCTTGCGGCAGTCCAATGTTCACAGCATCTTCGATTCTGTAATGTATTCCCCGCAATACAAGTTTTCGTTCATTCATTAGTTTATACACCTAGACCGGGTAAAACACTCAAGCCTATTCCTTCTCTTTAAATCGATCATTCATTCTCTATACTCTCTCTCTCTCTCAAGTAGAAAATATGCCTTTTGAACAATAGCATCGTATTTATCAAAAGACAAGCAAGTTCGAACCCAATCGGAGGCAATGCAGTTTTTTATGTTAGACTGTAATGTTTTCGCCGTTTCAAGCGATAACTATAATCTCAATAGAGATAATAATACAGCGAGTAGATGAACATCTTTTTAGCGCAACCGATGAGTCAGGGTCAGTCGTATAGACTACTACAAAGAAACATAGATTGTATTGGTGCAATGTGATGTATATCACTACGATCGAGATTCCATCCGATTGTATGTTAGTGCAGCTTTAACAAGTAAAGTGTTAAATTGCAGTGGAGATTAGTATCATAGCCCCATCAGTGACGAGCATCGATTAAATAAAGCTTGAAGTATGACTAAGTTCTGATCGTTTAATTGCTGCTACGTTGCACTCTTCTATTTCATTCGAGGTCGAGCCTACTACTTCACAGTTAAACGGTAAACGGCTGGAAGTTGTCATTTTGCTTATTCCTGATTTGAATACAATAATTGAGTGGAGAGTCAAAAGCAGGTCAAATTAAACGAGAAAAAAAACACAAATATGCACGTTCTCCCGTAGAAGAAATCGCAGCGAATATCCCTTTTGTGGTAAAAGGACACGTTCTCGTGAGTTGTGGCTCAATTAGTCTCCGTTGGTGTTCAGATTAGCAACAATTTAAAATGGAATGAACACATAATCGCATTAGCCAAATCAGTTTCACGTAAACTCGGGTTTCTCAATAGATGCAGACTTTTTTTTTAAATCGCATCAGGTTCTCCAAATATATAAAACCTTTATTAGACCTTTTATAGAATATTGCTGTCAGGTTGGGAGTAGGGCATATGCCATTGCTCTCCAGTTGCTGGATAGAGTTCAGCGAAACTCCAGGCTTACGAAAGATCTAGACAGTCTACAACACCGCAGAGATGTTGCAGAACTTTGCGTGTTCTATAGATTAATAAATGAAAAATGCTCTGCAGAATTAAAGGAGAAGATACCACCATTTGTTACGCCAGGACAGGTAACACGAGGAATGGTTAGTGCGCATAGGCTAACGGTGAAGCTTCCGAAACCTCGAACTGAAGATGCAAAGCGCGAATACATTTATCGAACATCTTGGAAGTGGAATTCGTTGCTCGGTTTTGAGTATAAAATACACAAGTTTGTGTAATACACAAGGTCCGCGCGTCCGTTGGGTACAGGAGCTCTGACAGTTACAAGGAGCTAGAACACTCTAAAAGTCCGCAGGGTCTTAATGTCTGTGATTCGTTTATATTCTGTAAGAATTGTTGTTTGCTTAGACTATTTGCACATCGCATTGTTATATTTTCTGAAATAGCTTTGTTCGGTTAGATCTGTGGCGTTCACAAATACGACGAATAGTCACGCCACAATAGTGAAGTATAAACAAAAATAATCGAAAAAAGATTTCGAGTCAAATTCTGTAAATTCGCTAGAACTGTTGCAACATAGCCTCATAGTATATATAGAAACGAAATGCAACATACATCAAGTCCGGTCGCATATGCATATGCATATGCCTGATGAGATGGATTTGATCTTTTCGATCACACAACGAGTCAATTACGTCATCAGATCGAAACCGGCCTAGCGAAACGAATATTACAGACCACATAACAAAGATGCCATACATTTCATTTCAAGACAAACGTCTTCATCGGCTGGTTGATCCAGCGCCCTAGCTGTCAATCAATGCCACTCTGTGGAGTTCAAAGTTTAACTCCCGCCATTCATCATTAGCTGTCACGATTACAGCACCCAGCATCACATATCACACACTTCAACTCCGGGTGGTTAGTAGAGTGGTTCATCCGACTCACCGATCGTAATCGAATGGTAAACATTTTATTTGCATTCCCTATCGGAATTTGACTTCTTTGTGCTAGAACTACCACAGTTTAAACAGCTGTGTCAGTTTGGAAGCGTTTTAGGTCTTCAAGGTCATGCTTAAAATGTTCATATTTTTCGTATTATATGTAATTCCATTTTCTAGGGACATTCCACTTGACTATTAAATCACTACACAACTAATGAATATTTCTGAATTATGAGATAGTTGTAAAGTTACAGATCCTGAAAGCTCCATTTGAGCACAAACTTTAAAGACATAGTAGCATCATTCGAGTATACGAATATATGTATATACGAATATATGGATAGTGTCTAGACCACTGAAGAGCAATACAATGGTTAAACATCTCAAAGTAAAATAATATCTGTCACATACAAAATAATGAAGTGAGACTAAGCAATTATTAACCAGATAGCGTAGTGGTTAAAGTCATTACCTTGGGAGCACTCCTAAAAGAGGCAGGGGTATAATTCTGAGATATTTTTGATGTGCCAAGATGAGGAGAGAACAAAAGTCGTTTCCAAGTTATAGCTTGACGCAAATTCATTTTTGTTTTGTGTAGTAACACACCCAATACGGAGAAGAGAAGCCAACCCAAAATGATTGAAGACATAAATATTCCATTTATACTTTATCTACGACAACATTTTATGTGGGCAAAAGAAATTTCATCATATCGATCAAATAAACGAACAGCCACAGGTGACTGTTATCATCTTTATAGCATACGCGAGTTAATTTTTGCAATATTGATTGTTGGATTCTTGTAAATATAAAAGCTTTCAACATAATGTTGATGTATGGAAGTATGTGTATCAATTTATACTTTGTTCGGCTTTTGTATATATGTATATATGGATATAGACAAATTGGAATCAGTTAGAAAGTTAACCACCAGCATAAATTTCGATCTGAATATAACAAAGTTTTTATTGTATTATGAGCTTTTATCACGAGATATACTGATTTACATAAACTTGTTAGACTGTTTTGTTGGTTTCTGTTAATGAAATATGTTCGATTGCGTACATTATTTATTCTATATCAAGGTCTGCCAGGATAACGACGAAGGCCGTTATATTTATGATGGTGAATAATCTGGTTGGTTGTTTGTAATATCTTTTTTGGCACCGAAGCACTCTAACTTCATTTGCAGTTGTCATCCAACGTCCAGCCACATTGCATGACAGCTTATATATAGTACTGACAAGTATGATGGGTCGGGTCGTTACATCTTCAACCCCTATCGAACTTCATCTAGAATCGATACGACTGTCGAGGAAGATGGGTCGGGGCACAAGTTCTGCAGCCCCTATACCGAGATTAATCTAGAATTGAGACGACCTATATAGTACTGACAAGTAAGATGGGTTGGGCCATGAGTTCTGCAGCCTCGTTCTAGAATTGGGACAGTCAATATAGTACATTAGTTCTGTAGCTCTTATCCAGATTTATCTAGAACTGAGACAGTCTAAATAATACTGACAACTAAGATGAGGAGGGCTACTAGTTATGCAGTCCCTATCAAGATTAATCTATACAATTGAGTCGACCTATACAGTACTTACAAGTAAGATCGATCGGGATATTAGTTCTTCAGCCACTTTTGAGTTTCATCTAGAATTGAGATAGCCAAATCGAGATTCATCTAGAACTTTGCCGATCTATATTGTATACTGTCAAGTAAACTGGGTTGGGCCATTAGTTCTGCGCTTCCTATCGAGAGTAATCTAGAATTGTGACAGCCTATATAAGTTCTGAATAAAACGTCATTCAAATGGCCTCCACGACTTCTTTTGCAGGAACGAATTCGATCAACACAATTTTCGAGTACTTTTTCTACTAAAATTTGTATGTCATGAATAACACGTTCAATATTGACTAGAGTTTGGTTTATTGCCAAAGACCGCAATGACTTCAAAAAATAGTCTAATGGTGTTAAATCACAACTTCTTGGAGGCCATTCAATATCACAATTTCTTGAAATAATCGAATCTCCAACCTTTTCTCGCAATAATTCAATGCACTTGGTGTGTTCCCGTCTTGTTGGAACCAATTAAATGTTGTCAAGATCAACTTCTTCCAATTTCGGCCCTAAAAAGTTGTTACCATCGATATATACTGATCTCCATTGACAGTAATGGTGTTACCAGCTTCATTTCGGAAAAAATACCGACCGATGATCTCAACAGACCATAAACCACACCAAACTGTCAATTTAGATTTACGGTGGTCCAATGGCTTCAGTTCTTGAGTGAGAACAATTTTATACGGATGCAAACCGAAATCCTTTCTCAAAATCCGCAAGGTTGTGATTTGAGACAGTCAGAGGCTTAAGAACGTCTTGGAATCGACAAATTGCGGCCTTCAGCAACATTTGCCTGAACGTTTACAATATTTGCATTAGTTCGAGCGCTTCTTTGTTTTATTGGCACTTGAACATTATACAAAGAAAATGTACGCTCAAAATGTTCAACAATTCGACGAATAGCGAACACACTTGAACGATTACGGTGATTATGACAGATCATGACATATTGCCGAAACGTCACTTGAAAAACACAATGGAAAACCCTATAGTATACTGTCAAGTAAGATTGGCAGTTCCTCTCGAGATTCATCTAGAACTGAGACAGTCTATATAATACTGTCAAGTGAGATGGGTCAGGTCATTAGTTCTGCAGCCTCTTTTCATCTAAAATTGAGATAGCATATATGGTCCAACAGTTCTGCAGCCCCTAGCAAGATTCATCTGGAACCGAAACACCCTATATAGTAAGAAATGGGTCGTGTCATCAGTTCAGCAGTCCCTATTCATCTAGAATTGGGACAACCTATATAGTACTGACAAGTAAGATGGATCGGGTTATAAGTTCTGGAGCCCCTATCGAGATTTATCTAGAATTGGGACACAAATTTACGAATAAGACACAACAACCATATAAGGCGATAATGCTGATCTTATATGCAATTCGATTCTTCTTCTTGGAAATCGTGAGAAACGCAAAATGCATAGTTGAATAAATAATGAAGCAATCATAAAACGATTAATAAATACAAAGTGTAAACCAATAATAATTATATTACCTAACTAGCTACAAAACTAGGTTTCAAAATGATTTATTATTGTAATTTGAAGTGTAAGTCATTTTGATCGTCACTCAGTGCTTAACCTTTTCATAAATTTAATTCACTCTTTGAACGTTAGTTTCCATCGACGAAGCTCATTAATAATGGATTTTAGTGTTCTGTATCACAACTGCGATAGTTATTGTATGTATGAATTATTTATGACAGTCAATACTTCATGAATTAGTTATATAAATATTTAATGACAGTTGCATTGTAGTGAACCAAAGATTCATTTTAATTTTAATTTGTGTGCTGGTTCTTGAATTTCTAAATTATTTACTGTGTATATTCAGTGGGGTAGTTAACCTTAATATCGAGAGAAAATGGATCACACAATCTTCTTACAGATTAACAGCGAAGGTGAAATTCGCTGCAAATGCCAAAACCCCTGCTGATGATCTCCGTGATTCCACAATTGACGATTAGGTGACTCATAGACTGGTAACTAAACTGTTCATATACCCTCGAATATTATGGAGTTGAAACACGTGTTTGGGAAATTGTTTTGATGCCTAAATCCTGAGGTGAAATTATCTTTACTCCATGGTTGATACGCCACTGTCTTTCAAATGGAAAGTTGTTAAAGAGATCATGGTATCTGGACTTTCTCTGTCAGTGTTTTATCGAAGTATTTTTGTATGACAATACCTATCTGAAATACATTAGCAGTACAATTGAAGTTAGACTTCACTGAATACCCAGTCATATGGGTATCAAAGAAAATGCATTGGCGAGAGCATTTATACAAAATCTTCTTGAAGTGTGAAACGCGTATCCTGAAAGATAGGCTGGGAATTCACATTAGACACAATTCGAGTTACTGAGAGCATCTATTTGAAAAGAGAAAAAAATAGTAAGCCAATGTAATCTGAGTTACGAAGGAAAAACATGCCCGACCTGAGACAACTTTAGGGTGTGGGCCGTCCCCACAGAAATTTTGTTTGATAATATAAAATTTGTATATGTATAGGCAAGATCGGAATTCTTATATGCAAATGAATAAGAGAATATTTTGTTATATCGTTTATTCTGGCGCACGGGAAGTATTTTCTTTATAGCCCCGTTTTTATGTTCCAAATAAGAACGACATGATATAGTAATGTCCCATGACTTCTAGTGATGACCGTTTCCATCACTTTTAGAAAATAATAGTGTCCAGGTTCGACCCAAATGGAAAATGCACCTGCTTGAGCCAAATTGTCGGCTAACACAATTTCTTTCCACCATGATGTGTATATGGATATTCACAGTCTGACATCAATCAGTCAATTGTTTCCTAAACAAGTTTCAGTGAAACACGGTAACAGTTCTTAGCCCTTAAAGTAGCATGGATATCGAAGTTGTAACCTTTGTGGCGGTTATTTTATCGGTCATCGTTCTCCATATGGATTGTACTAGAATGATTGTATATCCTATAGATTAGTTCCTATAGAGCAGTTAGGTTAGTTAGGCTTTTTGCAGTAGTTGGATGTCGCCGAGATACAGGCATTGTTCATCACATATTTTACATAATTTATGTGAATGAGCAACATTGGAATCGAGGTAGAAAATCAAGATACTTGAGTTAAAACAAAATGGTTGTACTCCATAAGGTTCGTGGATGTATAGATCTTTCGGTCACAAAACTATTCTGGATAGGAGCAAGCATGGTCTGAAATCTAAGATTATGTCGATATTGTTTTGTGATGAGTAAGTTCTTTTATAATTATGAAACAATTCTAGTGGATCGTGTCTTTTGAAAAATAATATGTGAGGGCTGACCAGACAATATGAAGAGTCCGAATTTTTCAGTATCTTATCGATTTGATCATTCAAATCTTGAATAGTCTCTGGATGGTTAGCATAAACACTTATCATCTTTAATGGCACCCCACCAAACAAGTTCAATGGAGCCAAATTGCTGCTATGGGTGGTGGCCGATTGACTCTTTGTTACGACTAATTATTCGATCCACGAAGACAGTGGGAAAAACACCGATTGCTTTCTTTGAAGTGTAGTAAGTTGCGCCATCCTATTGGAAGCATCTGTTCTGTGTGTCCTCCTCTTGAATTCTGAGTAGTAAAAACTTATCAGGGCATGTTAATGCTCCCCAATGACTGTAAGGACTTCCTGGCTCATTTTTCAGAGGTGAAAATAAACTAAGCCGGTAAAGATGATAGGTATAACTGCTCATTTTATTCCACAGCCCAGTTAGCGAATCGAAAACGTTGCAGTTGGCCATTTTGCTTCATATAAGACTTTTATCACAGAACTGCGTGAAATAATGAATGCTTGAGCGCATAAAATGTACGTGTAGGCTTTATCTTGTAGGCATTTCTACATAATTTTCAATATATAGATGATATCTGGCTCAACATGGCTGTTAGAATAACCCTATTAAAAAATTTGATGGCCGATATAGAAAATAGAAGGGACTCGTACGAAACTACCGTAAAGTTTGTATGAACTGTATAATAACACCACTGCCGGTTGAATTCGATTCGATTACCTCCCTATGTCACCTGACACGTAACAACTAACACGCTATATATTAATGGGACAGTTAGGAAGTAGTGACCTATATTTTATCGGGTCATTAATTTCTTGAACACGTCGCCATGTAGAAAACATACAAGGTAGATTGTGCTATAAAAAAACTTCTATTAGATCAATAAATCTTTGAATGGCAAAACTGTCCTCGTTAATTAAACTAAGATGATCGCAATAATTTTTATTATTATTTATCTTTTAATTAAAAATCATAAAAAATAATAATTAAAACAATAATGTCTTTATACTTGAATTGTGTAAGACTCGTATTGTGTAAGACATACAGTGCGTGCACTATATATGATGCGATCAGAAGTAGGGGTGAATATATGTCAGCACCAGGTTCGATACACACAGCAACTGTGTCGTTTTACTAATCTCATTGGAATTCCGAACAGGTTTACTTTGCAGAGCTTTGAAAATACATTTGTAGTTGCCGATGATTGTAAATTCAAACCACAACCTCCCATCATATCGTTTTTATCCAAAACGCGATTTTAATAATAAAATCGATATATCATATTTTTGGATACAAAATGGCTCGGCTTGGTTTAGGCAAACAAATTTTTAATCAATTTTGGTTGATTGTGTGAGAGAATGCAATTAGCCGATGTACAAATATATACAATTTTAATGGCTTGTAGACGTGTAGAGCTGCAGGGGGAATAGAAACGCACACCTTCATTTTTGGGGATTTCCAAGTATTTTATAGGTGGAATGAGTGGGTCTGCGTATATTGTGTTACAACTACGAGACAAAATAGTTTAATAAAATCAATAAGAAGCGCGTGTTTTAAATAAAAATTCATAATTTAGAGATTTGAGTGTTTGAATAATTTTACAGGGTTTATTTAATCTAAGCATTTCCAACTCAACCGCGTTTCCTTTTTAACGTCTTTTATTTTTACCGATTTACATTGAATGATGTCCAGAAGTGTGCAGATTTGGGATCATTCAATGAGTCAAAACGAATTTTTTCTTAACAATGTTCGCCACATCTGGCCAGTGTGAAATAATCGAGTTTTAAACTGGCCAGGCGAGGTCTATAGTATGATCGCTAACACAATTAAAGACCAACCAAATGGTGCAGTGGTTAAAGCTGCGGATTTTGGAATCGGAGGTACCGAGTTCTCGAATCTCGTGAGGGCACATTGTAGAGTTCATGGGCCAACCCACATATGTCAGTACTATAGGCTGGCATGGAGCAATACAATGTTCAGATGGTTCAATACGCAAATAGGACCTATAGTCCCAGCCGTAAGTTCTCGATTTGGATAGTTAATGGTGTAACGTAGGACGTAAATAAGCGAACCGCGAAACAGTAGGGAGAACCTTTGAACTCTAAACCATATTACAAAAAATAAAAACAGACACAGACAGACACATATAAAGCAACAAACAAAAATCGAAATGAGTTGGAAAAACTGAGATGAAAAAATGAAATTTGATGAGCGACGTCATTAAACAACGTTTTGACCGATTATGATAAGTATCAATCTTACATATATGGTGTGAGTCACGTTACAACAGTTCTGCGAATTACGAATAGTTACTCGAAATATTTTATATTATTATATATTGTAGAGTGACGATCATTGTAGTTATGAACAACGGCAAATTGTACGTTCCCATCCTATTATGATTTTTGATACATGCTGTAAGTGTTAGAACGTGCGTGGTTTAGGCCACTTTGTGATACAGCTTGTTGCAGCATGAGAGTAATTTCTGGACAGCCTATTTTTATAGTCATAAGCCATTGAGATAAGTTATCGAGTTGCAGGGTTGACATGATAGGTATATGTACCTTATTGTAGTACTGAAACATAGTAGATAGTGTCAGGAGGTTATGAACGAGTTAAACCTTAAACAGAGTCAACAATATAACAAATTTAGAGGAGCCTATGGCGTCTATTACAATCATTTTGTTAATGCGGAATTATATGTAAGTTTAAGTCTGACAGTTGAATTAATATAGCGATGTGCCATTTACGCCATTGGCAAGACGTTTTCGTAGTCGAAATTCATCGGGTAGCTTAATAGTTTAGCTGTAAACCATGTCAGCTGGTGTGATTTCAGATCTTATCCGTGTTATCCGGTCGTGAAGGAAATTTTAAGCTAATCATGCCATTACGCTAAAGATTAATGCTGTCCAAATTTGATCTGAACCAAACAGATTGGCTTGTAGAACGAATTTTGTATAATGTTGTGTGATGCATTGGTTACTGTGCGACGAGTTCGATCTTAAACGATGTTTTGCAGCCAGTTATTATTGTACCGCAAAAGCTATACTTTCTTGTTAGCAGTAACGTGTCTGTTGACGATAGAATGAATTGCCAAATGTGTCTACTTATTGTAAGTGCTCGGAATTTCTCGGAATAGCTTTTGATGTGAAGTGAACATCGAAACTCAACTAGTTTTAATACCGCCAGAATGCGACAATATGGAATAATTCAGACCATTTGATTTTCGAGTCAGATTGTGTGTTATCACGACCGATGGTTTTAAAGGTTTTTTTTATAAATGTTTGATCTAAACTCATAATCTTATTGAAATTGAACCAAAATTGCACGGTAAAGTGCAGTGAAGCGCAGCTTGTCCCAATTAAATGTTGTGTGAGTGCTGAAAAAATTTGCATCACATCAAAATAAAGTAAGTTAAATAGGCAAAAGAATGGGAACTACTCCGTATCACATCACTACATACAAGCACTTTGAACCGTAATTGTTATGACCTTATAACACCTATATGTGCAACGAGCAAAAGAGAAACATCAAATGCAACAGATCATCCAGCTTTTTCCACTTATTACTCAAATGGAGAACCTGACAGCTCTAACAATTTGTTAATGAGGTCTATAATAAATCGTTTGGCCACACTAACCTACTCTGTAGCTGATATCTGTAGCTTTGTAGCTGATATCTGTAGCTATGTAGATATATCGATAGTCACGCAATACTGCCTTTATACCAGGAATTCTACCTTACCAATAAAACCATAAACTCCGTTGGTTCATAAAAATTTATCTGTCTTGGATATTCCAGTTTTACCGAAGACAAAGTGGTGGCTCGACTCTTGCATACTTTAGTAGTATTAACGAAACATATTCGAAAATTGAGTTACTAGGACAGTGGTCGCCAACCAAATACACTTTTACGAACAGTCAGTGCTGCTATATCCATGCCAATACAGCTGTTATATCCATGCCAATACAATAATGTCAGTTAATGGCCTCAGCTTGACACTATTCTCAAACTTGAACAGATTTCTAACGTATCACAGCTGATCTGATGTCATTGACAAAAGACAATTGTTAGAGTAGTCAATGGTATCTGTAAACATAACAACAGGCACCTACAATTTACTCAATAAACGATGTTTTGCATCGGAGTGCCATCAAGCATCAACAAAACGTTCTTCATGTTTCCCAAACGTTCAAATTCATTAACATCAATATCTACCCCGTTTTCATTTCATATAATAATTTTTCGATTAAAATCAAAAATCGGATTAAAACCGATTTTCCACTTAACCATCCATCCGCATTAAGGAAATTATTAATTTCCTTCGAAAACGTGTTCTTCGATTTTCTCATAAAAAATGGGATAAATCGTTTTTCTGTTATCACGTTATCGCAACTTCATTGAATCGTATAAACACAAACCGATCACATATTCAAAACTCTGTGTATAGTTGGGTAACGTTGACGAGGATGTACGTCATAAGAAAAAAAAATTAAGTTTTTCCTTTATGATGAAAAACGTGTTTTAAATCTCTAAGATTTAGTACCAGGGTGTAGACGACTACACAAAAGTACGAGTCACGTTTATAAATTTCGTTTTGGTATTTTCCACGCATCCCGCAGTGTTTTTCTATTTACTTTTTCGTACGGTAAAATATTTTCGAAATAATTAATCTACCTTAAATCTTTGCTATTGAGATTCTGTATGGGGTGGGAACCACTCTCCGAAAAGCTTTTCAACAATAGTAGTTTTTAATTAAAAGCGAATCAACGTATAATCTTCGATATAATCTTTCCGGCGATAAACGAACACGTGACGTTTCGTTTTTATGTTCTCACGCCCAATCAACTATATCAACACTCTAAACATTAATTGCTCAGTAGTTAAGTCAAACGAAGCATTCGAAACGAGGTCAGCACTAGAACGTATACACAGTTGTGACGTACAGTTTGATGAACGCTAAGTTCAACCGGATGTGCCTGATAAAACTAATCGGTGCAACTTACAATACGAAATTCTGAGTAAAATCGTTACTGACTAATTTGTACACAACCATAGCGATAAGATCTACCTTTACGATTATAATTGAGTCACGTGTTGATTAGATAAATATCGTGACAAAGCTGACATATAAATTTTATATTTGTTGTTGTTTTGATGACGTTTTGTCGTCCAATAATTTATGAGTCAAAATTGACTTGTTGAAAGTAAATGAATGCCGATATGTGGATCAAAAACACTTGCGTGCCGGTTTAAGTTCATTGTGGTAAGGGCAGCAGACCAAATCATTTGTATATTGTTTTTGATACTTAAGCCTTGTCTAATAAGCCGAGTCTTATAAGTTTGGGGGTTTTTGAAAATAATCTTTATGGATAGGTCCGGTCTTTATAAATAGGCTTTCTTCTGAAAAGATTATTCATCCATATACGGTAGACGACTTACATATAGTATTCAAATAATGATTTAGAGATGGAAGCTGTATCTACTGAATACTCCCATTTATGATGCCCTTTCCTACAATTGCGCTTCTGAAAAAGGCCAAACTATGGTTTGCTTCATTTCCCATATATATCATATATTTGAAATGTTCAAAACACCACCTGCTATAGCGGAAACTATGCTCAACTTTAAGATATGGGCTTAGAAAAAGGTTATTCAAATCTCGGGTGATGCAGTACTCGACCATTTGAGTAATTATTTTGTTTTGATCACCATAATAAGACTTTGTATCCTGGGACCTGCCATTCTTTTGTTGGATGCCATTTGTATAAATAAAAAAAGAGTGTACTAGGACCAATCCTTTTCCTCCTATATACTAGTGATAACCAATTACAGGAGCAACAAAAGCGTCTTTTGCCGATGACAGGGCAATACTTTCAACAGCAAAGAACATCAATGACTCCAAATCCTTACAAATCTCAAAGTTAATCATACACCAATAATGATAACCTTGATAGCAGTACAGCATGCAAACACTGCTAAATATCTCGGCATAATTTCAGATGCTAAACTTGAATGGAAAGAAGACAGAAAAAAGAGAAGAGATGAACTAAACATAAAATTCAGAAATATGTATTGGCTCTTAGGGAGACAATCTGAACTAATGTTCTACAACAAACATCTGTAATACAAACAAACTCTGAAACCTGTTTAGATATATGGTAGCCAATGCTGGGGTTGTGCTTAAAAGGCAAAAATCAAAATCATACAAACAGTTCAAAACAAATAACTCCGATGTATTGTAAATTCACCGTAGTACATTCGAAACAGTCAGACCTACAGTGGCGAAAATCAGAGGAGGAGTTACACGAAACCGGGAATACTGATATGATTACACCTAATAATCAAATATAGGCCAAGATATAGGTTTAAAAGAGCAAGTTGAGAGCAGTCCGGCACTTGCGATCGTGTCCGATATGAGCTATAACGATGAGAAGTTCCACTTGCACCTCCGACAAACCACAACTACAGGTCATTCAGAAAAATGTCATTCATCACAGGCAACAGGCTATGGGGTTTCAAGAAACGAGTAATACCAAAGCGATCTTGACTGTATAATATTCTAGAGAGACTAGCTTTGAGAGACTATATAAAGACAGAATCCTTGTCTTTTCTAACTGATTATGATCTTATCATATTTATAATTTAAGTAGTTCTTCAAACTCAGGTTAGGTAACAGTGGCTACCTATTGATTTATTGGTTTAAAGTTAATCTGTAGTATTACATCAGACCGGCACATTTATAACTGTATTGGTCTGATGTAATACTACAGATTAACATTAATCCAATTGGAGCTTCTGATGAGTAAGATACATAAAGGCTATCAAAAATACAGATGGCAGAAAAGAGAAAGTTAGCAATCTCCTCCTCCAACTTCTTGCACCTCCTGCAGAAGTCATAGTATTCAAAACTCAGCATTCTTGCGTGTTTCCCAGTAGGATTAGGAACCATGGCAATAAATCTTCCGATTTGTTGTGAATAAAGAAATACTTAGAAATGCTCCTATACTAACGAGATAAAAACCAAATGGGCAATGAGGTTACCTAATACCAAATAGAAGCAGTGAAAAAGATTTGTATATACCTTTTTTAAGCGAATACTTCTGCTAAGAATAATCGCGAGGCATGTCTTCGTTTTGATGATGATAACGTCATTGAACGACTAGGTGATCGCAAAGATCAAATCCATCTCATCGGCATATGCTATCGGACTTGATGTTCATACTGTGCTATTCGTTTATGTTCGTTTTGTCGTGACGCGACAGTTCTAGCAAATTACAAGAACTTAACTCGAAAAATCGCTTTTATTTGATTGTACTTCCTACTGAACGCGAGATATTCTGGATGTGGAAAGTTCATTCTAAATAGCGATATTATTAGCCCGAGAATTGATACATCATTATCACAAAAGATTGGTAATGGCACTCTGTTTGAACAATCCAATCTTCATTCAGACAGAGTGACAAATCTTATTATTTTCTATTAGTTCTTCCCGAAATCTGTTACGGTTGCGCCAACTATTCGTTAAATCCTTTTCAATTTAAATATCCGGGTCATAGATGTCAGCACTGTTTATTACTAATCGAAGATCACGCGTAACTTGAAGGCTTTGTGTTTATGTAAAAATAAATACATAATCTGGAAATTTTTTTAAACGAATTTTTCCAATAAATCAACAAATTTAATCTTCGTATGGTACACCGACTGTGTGTGTGTATATCATTGCAACAACAAAATATATAAGAAAATAAAACGAAATAATTTCACACTTACTTGTCTCTGACGAAAATCAATAACAGCTGGAACGACTGGTTTCTCATAAACCTAACGATAAGTTAGGTTAACGATAAGTTAGGTTTATGAGTCCACCTCGATGAGATCTACTATAATTTTATTTTCAGTGCAACTATTTTAAGTTATAACGAAGAAATGTGAATTTTTAACAAAGAAACATTGAACTGCCAACATCTATCTGAGAACCATATTGATCACATCTGTTTCTTTATCTGTCCCTTAATCTCTTGGTGTCTCTTTTCCAAAGAAAAGATGTTTAGATGTTGTAGGTCCTGAAACAGAAACCCGCACTTGAACTTCGTTCTTGTCTCAGCGATGTTTCCTTAAATGTCACCTGAGCGAATGTACCTGCTTATAGAGCTAAGCTGGGGACATTACATGCCGGTGTGTGACGCACGTTACCCTGTTTGGCTTTAATAATTCAAATTTAGAATCTACAGTGCTTGAAAGGGCACCAGAAAAGTATTGGTTGGCCATTGTACTGAACCTGTCAATTAAGTTCAGCCTTTGCAATACAATTTATTTGTCAGATTGTCGATAGAATAAATTAATACCAAAACATTAAGAAAGCTCATTCCACCTTATATATGACTTCAATCAGTAAGAGCTTTTAAGAGAAATTTACAGGCCATCGAGGTGCCGAAGAGGAACGAGTTAAATCGACACATTTCATAAAATAATGCCAATAACTCGCCATTACGTGGAACCATCTGCGCATTACATAGCTCCATGTCAGCCTGTAGTACTAACATGGAAGATGGGTTGGCCCATGAGTTCTGCACTCCAACAGGGAGTCATGGATGTGTTCATTCACACCACCGATCGTAATAACGATCCGCAGCTTTAAGCACTGCGCCATTTACGCGGTCATCTTAAAAGTATGGTGATGCACCAAAAAATATTTGAAACCATTGGAAATCAACCATCTATTTACAGGTACAGCAATGCAAAATCCAATTTAGTTAAAAATGCATCGGAAAATCCATATAACAACAACAACTTATCAATTCGTTTCAACTTATGACCTAAATACCGGCAACAACACTAATTTGATTGATTTTCTATTTCCACCGATAGTTTTCTCAATTCAAACAAACAATGAAATAAAATCGAAAAGAACTCACAGTCATTTAACCAGTCGATAAACAGAATGCCAATAGTCACATTTTGACATACTGACATTGACCGCGACTAAAATTGTTGTTGTTTCATTTCGTTAACAATAACAATATAACTTCCGCATTGTAAATTTCGCGCATATCCATAAACATGTACGAGTCGCTGAATTTCGATATCGCGTATACGGTATAAAGTAATCCGGTCGAATACGTGATCCCAATGTACTCGATATCGTAATTAACACTTTCGGTTGGTTTTAAGAATATTAAATTTTACATACCTGCATCTCGATGCCATTTTCAAGCAGCACACTTCCATTTCCATGTATATAGTTGATTATGTGTGTACACAACGATTTTCCACCGTCTCTTGTTTCGGTTAGTATTACTTCACACCTTTACAACCAATTAAATTGTTTTACTTTTATTTGTTTTGAAAATCACAAATCACATTTTCACAACACCTAGTTGTACACCAAACCACTTATTTGTTATCAATGAAAATGTTTGTATATATACAGCAAACGGGGTCGTGGGGAAATTCTATCGAAAATCTATTCCACTTACACACAAACTCCAACTTTTGTTAATTTACCGAACGTCGTCACTTTAAAGTTCACAATCTTGTTTTGACTAGGATTAGGTTTCTCGGATAGCAAACAACCAACTCAGCCGTCTGCTGCCAACGATTGTGCAATATACAACCAACTTTTATAAACAAATCGCACTCACAGACTGATTACGAATTTTCTACTGTGGAAAAACAAACCGCACATAGCGAACGAATAAACAAACTAAACGAAATACTGAGTTGGGGAGTTTTGAGCAAAAACGTTTTTTGAGTGTATGAGTGTGTGTGTGTGTACGCTATAAAATTGCAAGTATCCAATGTGGTTGTATGTTAGTACATTATCTGTCCTATATACACATACAAGTATTTGTGTTGAGTGTACACCGAATGAAAATCGTAAGGGGAAATTTTATATGCCAATTGGGAAAATGATGGTTTTTCATTTACATACACACACTCACACATAGATCCGAATCATTTTAACCTTAGAACACTATATATGTACATACTCTATATATGTACGTACATATATGTATAATTTTAAAGAGTAATGTATGTACATGATTATGATTTAAACGAACAGTTGCATAAACATACATAATATTTTATGTATAAGCGTATCGAACAACGAAAAGGGTCAGCTACCGTTTAATGGAGATTTCTGCGAAATTAAATCCTCGCCATTCGCGATATGATTTATTGCGACACCGACTACATATTATATACTCACATATGTGCGTGCTCGAATTTCGATCAATTGGTAATAAATTATAAATTGCCTTTGGTTAAACAAAACATCAAATTCAATTGACAGTATGTGTCATATATGGAACTGTGGCCCACATTTAATTAGTGGACGCGTTTGTCAAATCACAGTGATTGTCTCATTGCGTTAATTAAATGTGTTTGTTGTTGGTGTTATATTGTTTCGGTCTGTATGGTTGAATTATGTGGGAATCGAGTGAAAAGTCCATTGGACAGAGTGTTGTAGAGACCCGATGTCGCATGAATGAATTTGACAGGCTATACAGGCGTCTTATATTCGAGAGAAGTAACATGAGTGTAGTTTACAGCCCAACTCGCTTTTTTTGTAATACAGAAGGACTTATACACGTTACTCGTTATGTGTATTGACCCATTTGTTCCCACCTGAAATATTGTTAAAAATATCGGGGAACGCGGACAATGACGCTCCTCCAGTGGCGAATGTAAAAGGTACAGGCCCAGATTTCAATATAGGATTAAAGTTAGTATAAGGTATACTGAGTGCTTGAAAGATTGAACTTTTTTTATAATAAATGACCAGTAAGAGCCATCGCTATTATAGACTGCCATAGACTATTATATCTGGATCAAGTTGGTTCCGTGGCAGCTAGAGATACTGTAAAGTACAAACATTAGACGTGAAGAATGTGGCTATAATTGAAATAGTATATATTTAACGCACTTATATACGCAAATGGAGAAACCAATTGAGAAAAGTCGCGAGCTACTTCTGTCAAAGAGTACTGAAATACAAGGTTGAATGAAAACTATGTGTGGTAACTATGAAAGAGCTGTACAAGGTTTCGTTCAAGCTCCAATGCTCTGGAACATGATGTTTGATGGAGTGCCAGGATTCGTCTTAATATGTGAAGCCCTTACGACTTTACTGGCGACACATTACTTTACTGATATTCGCCAATAAAAGAAGAGAGATTGTACATGTCTGTAAAAACGTTCCGACACATTCAATAATGGTTGACTTTTGATGGTCTGAAGCTAGTAAGTAGAAACCAGAAGATGTACAGAAAAGATTAGAAACTGTTCCAGTTTCTGACGATGCTGCATGGGTCCTTACAGGATTGCCTCCAAAAGACATACTGGATAAGGAGCTTAAAACTACATAAATAAGACGAGCAAGTATACGAATAGTTATCCGCCTGCCATTTGTACATGGGAATATTAGATACTGCAAAACACGTGTTTTTATGACTAACACGTGATAAATGGAACAACAGTACCCAATGCTATCTACTAACACCACACAACGATATTGATTTTATGTTGCAATCAGAAGACATATGAAAGGTCGTTTACCCGACCTTATCAAAGATTGCAAATGAGCATAGATGTCTCGGAAGAAACAAAGACGTAGAAATAAACATAGAACTAAAGGCCCAAAAGCAGTCAGCACCCAATTGTACAGACACACTTTATGTAAAAATTACCACTATCTTCAACGACACCAGCATTAAACCATCAATCCAAGAATAACACGAATAATTGGTTGGTTATCATTTCACGATATGGGTTGGAACTTGTGATTGTATAGTTGGTAAGTGTGTTTGACACTAATCCTTCCATCATAGTTTATGGTTCAGAATCTGTTTTAGTAATAAACTCCTCGATGTACAATCACAATGGTTATCGTAAGCTCTGTCATGCTGCAGCCAACAAATATTTGGAACCATTACTCTTATATTTGCACAACGATTGTCAAGAAACGCTTTGCAGATTAATGAGTGCTGAAATCCAATAAAGAACGATTACCACGATTCTAATTTCTCTTAGAAGTGTTTGTTTATCGGATACCCACCTCCTGAATAAAAAATAGCTGATTAACTATCCATTTGATCGCCATCACAGATAGAATCAGCTAGACGGAGGAAATCATCCAAAGCTGTCTTTTTATAATATGATTTCTGTTTCAATGGCGAGAGATCTTTGATGAGGAAGGCCCTTTCTTCTCAGTCATGCTAAGAAATATATGTGAATAAGTGGACAGTCTAATCTATCCGAATCACTTATACACATCGAGTTATGACAGCTATT
The DNA here is from genome assembly GCA_963932295.1 of Tipula lateralis. NCBI lineage: Eukaryota > Metazoa > Arthropoda > Insecta > Diptera > Tipulidae > Tipula > Tipula lateralis. The sequence continues at coordinate 7,752,958 of OZ010738.1, read as the reverse complement.
TCCGACAGTTCCTTACACAACGCATTCACGGGTACGTTAGGCAATGGATTCGTTGGGTCGTCGTTTCAAAGAATCTTGCCCAGTAATCCAGTAAATATCAGTAGTTATCAAAACCAACGTCAAATACAAGATGACATTGGCAACTAGTACCGAAACTTACTCTTTGTAATGGGAATCAAAGCTATAGTATTGGATGTATTGTGGATTTAATCTACACTTGGACATCATCGTAGCTCCATAGCAGTCTAGATAACCCTGACTTAGAAGATGGATGAGCTCTTTACTCCAATAGGGCATCATATGCGTCCCTCCACATTACTGATCGTAATAACATTATAAAAATCCTTTTATTTTCCACCCCTTTCAAGATTGGTTGATGAATCGAAATAAGGTGAGGGCAAGGTTAAATTTATACTATAAGAATCGGTCAAATTGATTAAGAAAATAAATTAGATTTGTAACGAGAGTACATTTCAGCAACTCAAAAACATTTTGCTATAAAACGAAATCGTTTCAATCAAATACCCATGTTGACCTAAATTCTACAGTGCACAACCTTTTACGATAACAACTCATCGATCAACGAGATGAAACAACGTTAGAAACTCAATCCTACTTAAGCTATGTGTATTCTACTGCAGGAGATGTATACTTGAAAGCATTTTTCACAAATTAATCATTTCACCAATTCCGAACGTATCGTTGAAAATCGTCAACATAAGCAGAAATAAGAACCCCAAATTGGTTGTGTTTATTCAAACTCAAACAGTCCCCCAATGATTTGGTTTCTATCGGAACAATATCTCCCCCATACAAAATCGTTAACAAAATCTTTGCAAAATATTTTACAGCATATGAATCCCTAAAGTTAAATTTTTATTCCCCCTATATTCCCGATTCAGTTATATATTTACAGTTGTGTTCAAAACTGTTGCAACGATTTTGTTGTTAAGTGTGTATATATCAAGATGTCCAGGAACCTTGTTTTTTTATTGCGGATTAAAGCTCAAATGGCCTTGAGGAAGTATGTACATGTTTTTAACTGCATTAAATTTTAGCGTATTAGGATATTCTGTTAATCAAAACCCAGGATTAAAGCCTACTGATAGATTATACTTGGTTAAAAGAGAAAACCGAATGCGAGACTTTTACACCTGAGTCTGGGTGGGCAATCTATCCCCAAACTATTTTCGAGCCATCAGCAGACTTTGTTTTTGTTAGTGTAACCTGATCAAAACCTATAGCCTGCGTGTATATCTTGTATTGAAATTTATAGCAATGATCTTGAAACAGTAGTTGTTGATGAAAATGTTCAAGTTATTTAGCGAGCGGCTATAGGAAACGTTGCTTACTTCCTAAACGATTCGGGACTTCATTCGCGCATTCAACCATTTTTGCACTTCTCTGAAACTGGCCAACTGTAGCCATGTTGCCATTGAACGGAACAAGGGATAATACGAGGGAGCCAGATCTGGTGAAGAACGCGGATGCGGTATTAAATCTCAAAATTTTTTTTCTGTCGTGCACCATGAGAGTTCGATAGAGCGTGTCGTACTCAAATGTATCTCGTTCGTCTCTCGTGTCTAATTTTGGCCATTTTTCGAGCAATACATGCTTCAGATTGATGATTTGTTGTCGGTAGCGTTTCCCATGGACAGTTTCGTCCTGTTTCAGCAGGTCATAGTAGACAATTCCTTTTTGGTCTCACCAAAACCAGAGCATTACTTTCATTCCGAAGCGATTTCGCTATTCTGTGGTTTTGAAAATGGCTTGGGAAATCATTTATCTTTCTTTTGATTGTTTTCCATACTTTGTAACCGTATATGGAAATGCATGGCTAGTCATTTAATACATTCGCAAGTTTTAGTTTGTGTATCATCTACATCCAATAATGCTTCCAGTTCTGCATAAATGTCAACTACATGCGTCACTAGCACCATCTATGTGTAAACTCTGGAAATAAAACTGCGCACCTAATAATCATCACACAAAATAAGGCAACTCTTAGCGATTGAAGCCTGCTGGCAAAAGATTGAAACTGAACCTTTCACGAAACAAGACCAATAGGAGGGAGATAAGTTAAGGCTCTCGATATATACTTGTTTCAAAATCGTGGAACTAGATCACACAGTATAATACTTATCCTCATTTCATTTCTAGTATAATTTTATTTCAAGACTGAGAGCGTACGTTTGGAAAGCGATATCATCTCGTCTCCATAATTTTGAACTGTAGTGTATCCATATAAAATTTACACATTCAAAATATTTATTCTGTATGTACCATACTCGGCGTATACATATCGCCCTATATACAACCATAGAGATGACAATGTGTTTTCTTATCAAATAGTGTCTTAATCTTTTTATCACACCATATAGCACGAAGATGCGAACATCTCATCATTTTGCTGCCGAAAATTCATTGCCAGCTATAAAAAATCTTTGGCCGTGGTTTGTTTGTTTTGCAAGCCCAATTCTGGTGCATCCATGACACAGTTGCGCTCACGTACATGACAAATCCAATGCATTATTGTTGTTTTTGGACTTACTAAGAAACGCCGATCGCCGATTACAATTCAATTGTTTTTAGTGATAACACAACATTTATTAGTTAGTTGTGTATCGTTAATTAATAATTATCGATCGTGATAAGCATAATAAATTAATTGCGAATATATTTGTCATTGTATGGCTTATCAACATACGAAAGCTTGAGTATTGTGATTTATGGCTGTGACGTTGCAATCCGGATCGGTCAACATTGTGTATCACTGTGTGTGTACAGATTATCAAGTGAACTTATGTATACAGAGATAATGTTAGTACGTTCAGTCGATATATTCGATTAAGCCAGTCGATTACTTTGTATGCAATAAACGTTTATATGCACGTATTGATTCCGATTAGGTAACTGACCTGGAATATATGTATAATTCATTCGAATTCAATCAACATTTTCATCACAAGCAAAAAATGACAAATGTATAAATTAAACTCATTATGTCACATAATTGAAATGAACACATACTCGTAAGATATGAAACGGTAATTGATCGATACAAATTGATTAGACAATTGTATTTGTGTTATGGGAGTGAATGCGCGAATATAAACAATTATATGATGTAATCGACTAGACTATACAGCCAAGGTTAGACCTTCCTACTTTTATGTGTAGTGGCCAAGCGGGTAGTGTCATTTCATCAATCGAAGTATGACTTACAATTCATACTGGACTAACGCGGTAGTCAATAATTGATACTCATCGGGATGGAGAACTTTGTACCTTTAGGCTGACCAAGAAGGTTTACAATACATCTTCATCGATGGCTGTGTTGTATCTTTGAGCTCTCGCCTACCTTAGAACAATTAACGATTTATATCCAGGTAGACATGCTTGTTTCGTTTAAATCTGGCATGTTGAGCTTACGAGATAGCGAAAGCAATGGACTGTGCCATCTATCGGTTTAAATTTGAACTACAGATTATTTCAAATCTGGCAATACTTATGTGGTTCTATTCTGTCACAAAAATTGGTATATTATCTCCACTGAACGAAATAAATCGATGTACGCTTAAGCAACGTTGGAATATATTGGATATTTATGTCCAAAACAAAGACAATTGGTTAAAAATTGCACGGAAATGTCGTGCAAAATTGGGTGGCAGAGAAGGACCAACATTGGCCGGTATACGCAAGTTTATTGTTAAAGTACGCGAAAATATCGAAGCTGTGGCTCAGAGTGTGCGTGAGAATCCATCAACATCAAGTCGTCATCGTTCTCAAGAATTGAACATTTCACGCACTAGTTTACGTCGAATTTTGCGAAAAGATCTCGGCATGATGCTTTACAGAGTTAATCTCATGCCACAATCGATTTATTGTGTCAAACGTTTGATGGCCGTTTAATCTGAACTGCCATCTTATTTTCAGGATACCATTATCCAAATAAAACGAGTCCCACTAAGTCTAGAGCACTTAACCTCTGTGCTTAACAAGCCTACTTCCTTCCAAGCTGGTCTTCGATATTCCTCCATTAAGTTATGTAATTGGAACCATGTTTGGATCTCATCATTGTTCTTGCCTTATATCATTGTGGTTCCATATTTCGGGAACTTGAAATATTCTTCACGTGTAAGCCACAACACAAGGCCTTATCGTTATAGCATTTAGGGATTTCCATTTTATCTTTCTTTACGCTACTCCAGTGTAAAGTAAAAGTTTTGTAACACCTCAATCCGCCTTGCCGTTTGTCATTCTGGTCATCGAAACTGGACTAATCACTTTAGTGCAGCGTGATCGGTTCTAATTAGGAATAGTTCTCTTCTGGCAACACAGTAGGTCCACCCAGCTTCGATGGTACTTTACTGAAGTACCACAGTGATAATGGTAAAAACTTTGCAAATATCACCAAGGTTTGCAACGTTTTTATCAAATTTCATTATACGAACATTAACCCTTAAAACTTCGTTTCTTGTCAGCATTCGTCAGTATCGGGCAGTCCTTAACGGTTGTTAATTTGTTTGGATCAATGCTAATTCCGTTCTCTGTAACGTGATGTCCAATTACATTACTTTCTTCTAGAACAGTCTGCATTTCTTTGCAGTTCCTAAATCTTTGCAGCACTTCCACCAAATTGCTTAGATGTTCCTTGAACGTGTGACCATGATATGATATTTTCATTGAGGTAAACAAGACAGGACTTCCATGCTCATCCATGCAGCACGCATTGTATTTTTCAAAAATTGATTAAGCTTCCATCTAGTCCATCGACTGACACATGGAAATTAGTTTGCTATTGCTGATTGTAATTTTTTTGTTGGAAAAGATTATCAGTTGGGCTGGTATCACCCCTCCGACCATTATATTTCTACTGTGATTTAGTACTCTTGTTGTTCTGAAGCCTGATCTATATTATTGCTTATAATCTTGCAGGAATTTCCGTTTCTCTACCTCAAACACTCGAACTACCAAACTATTCTGACAACATGTATGCAGAATAATTTGGATATGTCCATATCGCTTGGTGTGGTTTCCAAAATCCAACTCAAACTGATTTTGTCGCTGTTCGAAGTGTAAACCGTCTCGAATCATCAATCTTCTGTATTCTAATCACGACTGGAAGCAGAATAGAACTCAAAGTACAATTTTTCCAGTTAGGATCAGGCTTCAATTTCTCTACTTAATTGGGATACAAAAATCACCTTAGTATGGTTTTGTAATTGAGCTAGCTTTCGCCGTAAAAAACTGACTTGAGTGAGTTTTCCGCCTAAGATGCGCGATTCGTTTCTGCTAGCTGGTTATCTCAAGCGGCATTTTCTTCGTTGAAACCCTATTCGGATTTTATTTCAAACTGTCTTGAGCTTGAAGCAAGTTGTTTACCCATGATGAATAGTACTGCCATCTGAACAGAGAGGAAGGAGACCCATAGAAAGGAAACCACTATTCGTACCTCTAAAACAAATCCATTAATAAAAGGAGACAAATAGATTACTGATAGGATTACTTGGCTTAATTTGGCCGTTCATATTAATGTCGTAGTACGGCTTCCATCTAATCTTATGTGATTTTGATGCTGTTACAGACTAGTTGTCGGATGGTTTCGATCTACTTGCCAGTAGGTCATAATGTCTTACTTGTTTCTCGGAATACTTAAGTCGGTTCACTACGCCTTTAAGAATAGTGCAGGCATCCATTTACGTGAAAGAAAACACGGACCAGGCCCTGACCAACTATACACACCAATTAGAGTTTACCTACAGTTCTGAAGAATCGAAAGAAACTGAAGTCTAGAGATGTTTTGTGGTACCGGTAGCATCGTCATACATGTACAACAAGCAAAAATTTACATTTGGAAACTGAAAATTTACATGTCATTCATGTCACAAAGAGTCATTGGTTGGTATGGTGTTGATTGGATGACACAGATGTGAATATTTTTTTTGTGTCATCTGTCACTCAGACTTAATGGGACATCCTATCCAAATGGATCGATGGTGAAAATCCATTTTGCATCCTGCCCTTATCGGGATTCGAACCAAATACCTCCCGCTCCATGCGCCACCAGGGCAGATTAAAAAGTATGTTGCACATCATATCTAGAGCTATTTGAAAATACAAGATCTGCTCAAACTATATAATTCTCAGTTAAAAAGTTTCTATTTTGTATTGAGAGTAACTTCGTCTTCAACTCCTTGAACAATCGTTTAATCAGAGCTCTAAACTGGTAAAGGATTGTGATAAATTCTTGAATCTTCTCGTATGCAACAAAAAAGTAACTATCATGTGCGTACGTACTCACCGTGACATGAAGGCAACGAAATTGACAGTTTGGTCAAAACTAGTGCTTGCTAGTTATTTATTGGACCTAACCTAACTGCTCCTTAGACTCTTCATATTGTTAAAAAAACATTAAAATCCGGTTCTATTTAATTTAAAGCCTTCGTGGCCTGTTTCTCTTACTTGCCGTCAGACGAAATACTTTAAAGTGAGTTGAATTTGAGCTTTGACCATGTTCGCTTTTTCCATGAAAAGAGCAATCTTTACTGTTTTCTATACTCAAACTTCACCTTCATCGCATGGGACGTGCCAGTGACGTCGTGTGTGAAGAATGTCTAGAGAAAACGGACGATAGCCTACAATTCATCAGCGAAGCAGTCCGGTTTTTGACTGCCTCAGATACCTTGTGCTTAGCGAAAATCTCATTCCTTGTGTCCAGAAAAATCTCTGTACATCTATACTATCTTCTCTGCCATGGTTAACACTACTCTAGTTAGAAGACTGATTTCGGTTATATTCGGTTCGTTGGAATCGGATCATATTTTCTCTTGTCTGTGTGCCACTTTGAGATAATCCCAAACTATATGTCAATCTCATGTTGGGAGTACCTAGTTTAATACATATGTCGTTTTGATTCTTATCGGATCTTGCAAACCAAACTTAGATCGTGGTCATCTAAGTTTGGTACCGTGATCAGTTATACTAATGCTCTCTTTTTACCAGTCGTCCAGTGATCAGTCCAACTTCAAAATTGCCAAGGTTGTCGCTTCTAGTAAGCAATTTGTTGGTCATTGGATTAGGAATCCATTTTGCACATCGTGAGTGAATAGTTTGGCCTAAGTAACCTATGCAGCTGCATTTGAGATAAAGGAACAACAGTATAATCCATTAAGCATTACGATCAATCATTTTATTGAACTTCCGCCTGTCTGTATACTGTATAGTGTATTTGGTGGTGTACATATATAATAGACATGTGTATATAAACTGATGCTGCGGTTGATAAACGCGGTTTAAAATTTTAATTACGAAGGTCACATATCAACGTTACGCTTCTAAAATTAATCCAACACATAACCTTGATAATCATTAAATATAATTGTATGTGCTCCATATATCGTTCTGGTTTATCCAAAAAAAACCGAACTGAGCATAACAAACTAATTGTTTGGAGTTCAATTCTGCGCGTTCACAATTCAAACCCATATGCAAAACAGCGCGAAGCGATAAGGTTTTGTTTGTAAACATAATCATCGACTTACTCATTTGTGTTTATTGTTTAACATTTTTTGTTTGATTAAAATGTGACCAACACCATAATTACATATGTGTACATGCATGAAGTTTGCAACCAAATTGTAAACAAATAATTTCGTTCTCACGTCTCATCGCACTGTGGTTTGTAATTGTACAGATTTAGAATAATCGACCACATACAACGAACATCCTTGGTATATCGTATAATTATATAATCGAGATTAATAATTTAATTAAAATTGCTAATCATAAACATATATATGTATATGAATGGTCGCGGTCGCGGATCACATTGTATCACATCATGACCCATATTTTCGATGTCTCTCGATTTATTGTCACAACAATTCGATTGCCATTTAATTCATGCTGCCATGATGAATATGCATTAAAAATTTATGTGCTCTTACTAAATCTAAATTCAAAATTAATTTTAATTACAAATTTTTGCTTATACAGAACATCGAAGGTGTTGTGTACGATTATATTACGATATAATCGAAATTCGAACAAAATTATTATGTCTGCTCTACTTTGTATATAATGTCGTTTGAACGATCCCATATCGTGTTGATTTGCGCACATGTCAGGGATAAATGCATAACTGTCCGTGACATGCACACCTTGCTGTATTAGATTTGCTGGTCAGCCAAGTCGAGTATAGAACGGGTGCTCCCAAAATCCCAGTTTTCAAAATGTAAAATTCGGGCTTTTACTGGCCATTGTTAGCCCGTACTATTCATAGTTAGCACTTCATAGCAGGCAAAGAAGATGTCAGATCGCTCTCTACGCCGTGGAGCCATCGTCTGCCAAAATGCGGCTCTCCCTTTAAGGATCAGCTCGAAACCGGCCTAGCGAAACTAACATTACAGATCACATATAAGATGCCATACATTTCAAGAGAAACGTCTTCATCAGCTGGTCGATTCAGCACCACAGCTGTCAATCAATGCCACTCTGTGGAGTTCTGGTTTAACCCCAATCATTTATCTGTCACGATTACAGCTCTCTAGCATCAATCACCACATATTCTACAATGGTATACTCATTCGTCAAAGTCAAACTCTCACATCCATACATGACAACGGGTCTGATCAACACTCTGTACAGTTTCAGCTTATCCGCATTTGCAAGATATTTTGATTTCAGAAATGGACGAAGTTGATATTAAACCCGATTGCCAGCGGCAAGGCGAACCTTGATATCCTTGCCCACACTTTTATCGTGAGTAACGAGAGATCCAAGATCCTGGAATCTCATCACTCCTTCAAGCGTGTGGCTGCCAATACTGAAATCATTTGCGTCTTGGTCTCGAAAAGCAGAGATCAGATATTTGGTTTTGTACTCATTGATTTTGAGGTCAACGGAAGCTGAAACTGTTCTAGTGTATCAAGTATCTCTTTCATTCCGTTGCCATTTAATCCAATCACACAGAAATTATCTGCATATGCAAAAAGTTGATTGGATGAAATTAAAAAGTATCGGGGACAGTGCATCTCCTTGTCGAACACCAGAAGTAATTGCAAAAGTTGTCGATAGTCTGTTCTCAACTTTAACACAGTATTGTGATTGCGATACTGTCATTTTACGCAGATGTTCATATTTTTTTGGTATTCCTAAATATTCAAACGCATACCTTGTAACCGCATGGCTTGTCTGAGGCTGTTAGGGTGGCACACTCCGAATTAAGATTGATAGCTCATTGTCGGCTTGGGGGGTTTCCGTTCACGCACCATTAACAGCAGCCACGTTACAAAAAAAAATAGAGTGTGCAAAACAAGTAAAATCGTGAATCTACACTGTACATCGAACCCAAGGTCACATGACACCGCTACCTATATATCTCCGTCATAACAATTTATTTTCTCACATGTTCAAATACATCACTTACTCAAGATAACGAATAACCAGATCGTGGAAGTAGCTGGAATACTTATGGATGATGTGGAAATCCAAACAAAAAAAAAAAATATTCACACTCTAGAAAGTGTAGCACTACAAACAAAACAAAAAAAAAAAGGAAATTTTAAATAAGATGACTTAATGCTATAGCATGCAATACTGTGAACGGTACAAAAAAAAATCGATGACCGAAGTATCCAGTTGGTTCCGCGTGCAGCGATACCGTAATGAGTGGAACCAACCTCTGCAACGTTGTTGAACTGTTGGTTGATATGATGCCGAGGATGTGTGATACTTTATATCCAGCTGTAGATCTAAGAACCTCTCAAGCATGCTATACGGTAAACATCTACCACTAATCAGCCTTGACCCGCGTGTTATTCAGACTTTTCGAAGCTTCCAAATTAACGATAAGATGACGATAGTTAGGCATGCACATGGGATTTGTATACCCTTGCCCACATTTCCGGAACAATCTTGGTCAATTACCAAACACCTGCTGACCGACGTACTGCAGCGAATAATGTACACCTCTCCAATAATGCTGCTCTTAATATCGGTACGGTTATTTATATTTATTCCGTACTTGAATAGTTGAGCGTTTCTATTTATTATTGGTTATTAACACTCTGTACATGATCAATCACTGTGCATATATTTTTTTATCAATTTTCTTTATTAACTTTACATTAACATAGTTTTTGGTTTTTATTTACAAATCAAAATTTTTTTATTTTATTAATTTATTAAATATATTTTTGTAATCTTGCGATATTTTTTTCCTTTAATTTCCAATTTTGACTGTCCTCATCTCAGTTTCTTCCACGCCACCACCAATCGAGTTTTTCGTTCTCTTTTTTTTTCTTGTTTTGCTTTTCAACTCGTCTCAATATCCTATCTCTTTTTCAATTTAAATAGATCGAACAGCTGATCATTTTTTGTGTCGTCATAGCTAGGCAAATTTTAGTAGAATAAATATTGAAACGAAAGATGTAGGTAGGACTGAAACTTTTTAGATTGGAATGAAAATAATTAGATGTGGAAGGAAAATATAAAAATTTATTGAAATCGTTACAGGGCAGGTTCAAATCTGGCTATGAATATTTACAAATTTGAAGCTGAAAAGATATCTGAATCAAATTTTTTTTTTACTTTTGAAAATTATGTCTTTAGGTCCATTAGGTGATATGTACCTAAGTCCTTGTGGTTTTCGTCGGTGAGTCGGTATAATACTTCACCAAGTTTTTCTTTTATAAAGGCTTCTCGATATTGTGGAGCAAATTTAGCTGTGAAATGTTTACTAGCATCACTAAGGGGGTGTTGCTTTACAAAGACTTTTTGTCCTACTTTTAACGATCGATTTCTAGTACGTAGGTTATATTGTTTGGAATATTTATTGTATGCATGGATTAGATTATTTCGAACATCCTCATGTATGACTGCTAATCTGTCAGGTGTCTCCATCCAATCCGCATTGTTTTCGCTTAATAGATTTACATCGCGCAAAATGTTGTAGTCCTTGGCATGTAGAATCTTATGGTACCCAAAAATCAAGAAGTGTGGAGAATATTTGGTGGATTGGTGAATGGAATTTCTCAGAGCACTTCCGATTTCTGGTAGAAATTTATCCCAGCTTGTGTGTTTTGTACTCACGTAGGCTCGTAAAGCAGCCACAATCGATCGATTAACTCTTTCTGAGGCGTTACTTTGTGGTGAGTAGTACGCCGACTTCACATGATTTATTCCCAATTCCTTGACTAGCTCTTTGAATTCCTTGCTGACGAACTGTACGCCATTATCGCTATGGATTGTTTCCGGAACACTAAACAGTGAAAATAATTCATCCCGTAAAAACTCCACGATCTTAGAGGCAGTGGCTTTGGTTAAGGCTTTTAAATAGACAAATTTGGTCAAATTATCTAATGCTATTAATATTACCGTCTTTCCCGAAGAAGTTCTAGGGTAAGGACCTAAAAGGTCGATGTACAATTTCTGCCATGGTCTATCAGATAAGATTTGTTTTCCCATTGGCGGTCGCAAACACTGGTTGGTTGCTTTCGTTTGCTTACAAATAACGCAATTAGTAATGTAGCGATGAATTTCACCTACCATCTTTGGCCAGTAATACAGACGCCTTACTCGGTCTAAAGTCTTCCGAATTCCACCATGTGCTCCATTTGGTACGTCGTGTTCACTTCTGATTATTTGTTCGCGATATTCACTTGGAACCCACAACTTCCAACAGGGAATATCCGTTAAGGGAATATTTAGTTTAGGCTCAATTCGAATAAAAATTTGGTCGTTTAGTAGTGTTAGGTTGGGATAACTTCCTGGATCTTCTTGTATTTGCGAAAGCAATTTGAGGTAAGCCGGGTCTTTTGTGCTACGGACATCAACTTGCGCGTTGTTATGCAATTGAATATCTTCGGCAAATTCTACAACTGTGTCGCAATAGATACGGGATAGAGCGTCTGGAACAATATTGTCTCGACCTTTTTGATGTTCTATATTAAAGTCAAAGCCTTGCAGCTTTAAACTCCATCTTGCCAGGCGTCCAGAAAGATCTTTCTGTGACATCAGCCATTGCAGGCTGGCGTGGTCGGTAATTATTGTAAATGTGTACCCTTCAATGTAGGGCCGAAATTTTTTTACGCTAACTATGGCCGCTAAACATTCCAACTCAGTTATGGTGTAATTGCGCTGGGCGGCATTTAATTTTTGCGACATAAACGCTATTGGTTTTTCACATTCTTCCTTGTCCTTTTGGTAAAGCACACTTCCAATTCCTTGCGTGCTCGCATCGCAACGTATAAAGAACTTTTTCGAAAAGTCCGGATTATGCAGGACAGGAGCGTTAGAGAGCAACCCTTTTAGTTGAGTAAAAGCTGCTTCAGCCTCGTCTGACCACTTAAATTTCACTCCTTTCTTGAGCAGATTAGTAATTGGTGCGGTAACTTCTGCAAAATTACAAATAAATCGTCTGTACCATCCGGCCATTCCCAATAGACGACGGGTTTGTTTAACGGATTTTGGTGGTGGAAAATTTGTAATTGCCTCAATTTTTGCTGGATCGGTCCGCAACCCACGCTCTCCAATAAGGAACCCCAGATACCTCGTCTCCTTGAGCACAAAGTGACTTTTCTCGATATTTATTGTCAGCCCTGCGTTGGACAATAGATGAGCTACGGCTTTTAAAATATCCAGGTGCTCGTCGATACCAGCCGATATAATCAAGAGGTCGTCTAAATAGACAAACACTCTGTCTCGAAGTTGATGTGGTATCACTCGATCCATCAGTCTGCACATGGTTTGGGGTGCATTACACAACCCAAACGGCATGACGCAGAACTGATAGAGAGGACGTCCTGGAACTGTAAAAGCCGTAATCTCTTTCGCGCTCTCGGAGAGAGGTATCTGCCAAAATGCATCTTTTAAGTCGATGCTGCTGATATATTTGGTTTCTTGTAGTCTTCCCAGCAAGCCATCGATTATCGGGAGAGGGTAAGCATCCTTCTTGGTTATGGCATTAATTTTTCGTGAGTCCAAGCATAGCCGCGATTTCCCATTTGCTTTTGAAACCAAAACCACAGGAGAACTCCACGAGCTTTTACTCTCCTCTATCACACCTAATAGTGTCTGGATAGTGTCTTTGTTTTATGGGCTCCGATTTCCCGACTTCGATATGATGTGTAATAAGATTTGTTCTTCCAAGACCTTTTTCTCCAAATGATGGGAAGCACTTTACTATATCATTTAACTCCTTAGTGTGTTTGAGGCTTAATTGGTGGTAGTTGTTATTTTGTGCTGTGTTCTGAGGATGGATGGTTAGTTCACTGATGATATCTGGAGCTAAATTAAATGCTTTCCAGAAGTCTACTCCTAGGTAGATTTCTGTCTGGAGCGAAGGTACAACACAAAACTTCAAAACTTCTGTCTTATCCATATAGCACACTGGTAATCGTACATACCCAATCACGGCATTCGAAGTTCCATCTGCTGTTTTAATGTAAGTGTTAAAACGTTTAATTGTAACACCGAGAGATTTTAAAAATTCTTCGCCTCCTTTGCCCAAAATACTCACACTGGCCCCACTGTCTAATAGTCCATATTTCAGATGTCCATTGATAGATATTTTTGCATATGGACGTGGATCGTTTTTCAGGAACTCCGTGATCGTAGATATAGTGCATAGACGGTTGTACATATTTTGATTCTGCCAATAATTCATTATGCGTTTAGTTTGTTTGCTGATTGGTAACATTTCTTCGTCGTTAGTTTTAAATAGATTATTCGAGAAATCTAAGCATTCTTCGGGGTAAATTTCATTTCTGGTCCTGGGCTTGCATGTGTTCCCGAACGTGATTCCCCAGTGAATATCGCGTTCGGTTTTGAATTTCCCTGAAAACGACGTTTTTGACATCGCATACAATCACTCATTTTGACATTTGCTAAACCACATCCCTCACAGAACTGATGAGTTCTCTCCATCGGGCACACGGTAAATCGATGACCCAAATCTTTACAATTCCAGCAAACTATGAATTGTTGTCGGTTGATCGCATTGACTTCCGGTGAGTAGCGTTCATTATAAACCAGCTCATCGTCTCTAACACCGCTTCGATAATCCTGGCACTGTGTAGTGGTTGAGTGTTCTCGTTGATCAGACAGTTGGGCAATTACTGGATATCGTTTTGGACGAGTTTCGATAAGTCGTCTAGGATCAAATCCGGATGTACTCCACAACTTCTCGAAATTATCGCAAACTTTTCTTAATGAAGCAGTACTGTTAATTCGTAAATGCTGAGTAGCGCTCTTTAATGCTGGGTTCATATTATCTAGCAGCAATTCCAAAATCTCGTCATCAGGTAGAGGATTTATTAATCGATAATTTGCGCTCTCTATTTCGGCTAGGAAATCGTTGAATGACTCTTTAGGGAACTGCGTTCGAGATCTAATATATTTTCGAGTTTCGCGATCTCCTTCTATACTACTAAAACGTTCCAGTAGTGAATCCTTCATATGCTTCCAAGTTGCATGTTTATTTTTCCTGATGAAATTATAGTACCACTTATCAGCCTTGTCAGTTACGAAGTATCGCATTAGGGCCACCAGCTCGTGCTTAGGTACTTCATCTTGGAATGCGTGATCTTCCAGTCTCATAATAAAGTCTTGGACGTTTTCCTCATTTCGTTTACTTTCACGCCCAGAGAATGATAACTTCCACCTAGTCGGGTCCATGCGTCGCTTATATCTCGAGTTGAATGAACGAGATACATTTTTGTTACTTCGAAAAACTCCGGAACTACTCTCATTTTCACTGTCTTCCTCAGACGTATTGTACTGCTGAACAGGTCGTCTCGAATGGTGTTTAGTCTTCCCGATATTTTGGTTAGGAATAGATTCCAATTTTTCTCTAAATTCTTTGGTCATATCTTCCAGTTGCTTAGAGAATCGTTTATGTAACCTTTCCTCCATATCTGCTTCAGATTTAGGACCATCAGCGTCAGTACCTCCTTGTACTTGTTGTACCTCAGTTTTTTCATCGATTTTTGAGGTAGACGGTTTCGTTCGATCTCCCTTTTTTGAAGCCTCGGGTGGATTTTCTATTTTCTTTATATCCCGAGTGATAAATCTGCAAAGTCTTTCCAAAGAATTTATTATAACAACACTTCCATCTAAATCTGGGAAGGAGTTATACAACCGTTGTGCTCTATCACGCCAATGTAAAATGCGACAAAGTACTTTCTTTTTTTCTAAAATGGAGCTTCGTTCGGTTTGGTCTAAAGCATTATCTAATATCGTCGTCTGTTGGTTTATTTTGCTCAGCTCTACGTGAGGTTCTTGAGTGATATGAGATATCTTGGGTTTTAAATTTGGATTTTGAAATTCTTTCTGAACAATTTCTTGTAATTTCTTTTCAACCCCTACGGATGTTTTATTTAACCCTCGAATTTGGCATTCCACCTCTATTTCATCATTGTCCAAGCTTTCAAAAAATATTTTACAGTCCATGGTAGTCTTAGTTCAGCCCGTCTGGCAATTCACTTGTTACACTTCACAAAATTTTCACAGAAAAAACCAGTGCAAATATTATACCGATTCTGCTGTTACGTGTTTTTACCACTGGAATATTTATAGTAGATATTCAATAAATACGAGTATAAGCAAATTGAATTGAAATTTCTAATTAAGATAAATATATAAATAGGATGAAAAAAAAAATAAATAAATTGTTTCCCGTCAAATAGGTTGCTTGTAAAACCAAAATTTCACCTACCTATTCACAAAAATTGATCAGGATAAGAGTTAAATTATTGATAACGATATTTGTTCTTAATTTGAGAAGATAAATAAATTATTATATAAAAAAAATATATATATATAAAAAAATATAAGTATAGTATATAATAAATAGAATAAATAAATAAATATTAGCGAAAAATAAATAGTTGATTATTATTTAACTTTATGTCATGGATGATGGAGGAATAATAGCGACGGTGTCACGTCTCTTTACAAAAGTTGTAAAACATGGAAATAAAAGACGAGGATACCATATGATATGATAAACTCTATATAATTATAGACCTGGTTCTATGTGTAGATTTTAAAAAAAAATATTGATGAACTTAACATCATCAAGAATGAGCGTTGAAAATTATAAATTTCTCGGACCTCTACAAAGACTATTGAGAATTTAAAGTTACAAAAAAAGAATGTTGAAAACTACTTAATAAAAGGTTACTGAGGAAGCAAACTTAGATGAGTCGAGGAATTCGGACTCTCCGAACCATCAATCGAGCTCATGATTAAGTTGCCCATCGATCATTAACAGTTTATTAAGTCGTTAATAGAAAATGAACCTGTATAAACAAAAAAAAAATGATAGATGCTGTAGTCAACCACCATGAGAAATCCTCACACTGCTCTACAAGAAATTCAGATCATGAACAATCAATTGTAGAAGCATTGTGAAAACTATCAATCATGACCATTGACCACTGCTCAATCGTATAGTGTAATATAATCCGGAAGTAATATAAATTAGTCAGAGTAAAGAAAAAAAACACAAATTAAAGCGGACCAGCCACTGAAAGGTGACTGTTGAAAACCAGAAGGGCAAAATCAAAATAAAGTAAATCAACCGCGTCTAAACTAAGCGGTTTTAATGATTTAACTATTTAAAAATTGGTAGTGAAGCTACTTGGATGCCTTATTAGGGCCACCAGATCGAACATACTCAAAAAAAAAATCAATTAACTCACTTTCATAATAAGGACACTATAGGTCCCTGTTTCGGCGCCATTTGTAACCGCATGGCTTGTCTGAGGCTGTTAGGGTGGCACACTCCGAATTAAGATTGATAGCTCATTGTCGGCTTGGGGGGTTTCCGTTCACGCACCATTAACAGCAGCCACGTTACAAAAAAAAATAGAGTGTGCAAAACAAGTAAAATCGTGAATCTACACTGTACATCGAACCCAAGGTCACATGACACCGCTACCTATATATCTCCGTCATAACAATTTATTTTCTCACATGTTCAAATACATCACTTACTCAAGATAACGAATAACCAGATCGTGGAAGTAGCTGGAATACTTATGGATGATGTGGAAATCCAAACAAAAAAAAAAAATATTCACACTCTAGAAAGTGTAGCACTACAAACAAAACAAAAAAAAAAAGGAAATTTTAAATAAGATGACTTAATGCTATAGCATGCAATACTGTGAACGGTACAAAAAAAAATCGATGACCGAAGTATCCAGTTGGTTCCGCGTGCAGCGATACCGTAATGAGTGGAACCAACCTCTGCAACGTTGTTGAACTGTTGGTTGATATGATGCCGAGGATGTGTGATACTTTATATCCAGCTGTAGATCTAAGAACCTCTCAAGCATGCTATACGGTAAACATCTACCACTAATCAGCCTTGACCCGCGTGTTATTCAGACTTTTCGAAGCTTCCAAATTAACGATAAGATGACGATAGTTAGGCATGCACATGGGATTTGTATACCCTTGCCCACATTTCCGGAACAATCTTGGTCAATTACCAAACACCTGCTGACCGACGTACTGCAGCGAATAATGTACACCTCTCCAATAATGCTGCTCTTAATATCGGTACGGTTATTTATATTTATTCCGTACTTGAATAGTTGAGCGTTTCTATTTATTATTGGTTATTAACACTCTGTACATGATCAATCACTGTGCATATATTTTTTTATCAATTTTCTTTATTAACTTTACATTAACATAGTTTTTGGTTTTTATTTACAAATCAAAATTTTTTTATTTTATTAATTTATTAAATATATTTTTGTAATCTTGCGATATTTTTTTCCTTTAATTTCCAATTTTGACTGTCCTCATCTCAGTTTCTTCCACGCCACCACCAATCGAGTTTTTCGTTCTCTTTTTTTTTCTTGTTTTGCTTTTCAACTCGTCTCAATATCCTATCTCTTTTTCAATTTAAATAGATCGAACAGCTGATCATTTTTTGTGTCGTCATAGCTAGGCAAATTTTAGTAGAATAAATATTGAAACGAAAGATGTAGGTAGGACTGAAACTTTTTAGATTGGAATGAAAATAATTAGATGTGGAAGGAAAATATAAAAATTTATTGAAATCGTTACAACCTTAGATAGAAATAGATCAGTGACTGACCGATTTGGACGGTCACCGATAATTTCCTCTACAGAGTAGTAATTCTTCCCAGAATAATGTATTACAGTAACTTGTATGCTGTGCAAAGGAGCTATACCGCGATAATTCTCCATTTCAAGCGATCACCCTTCTTGAATATTGGGCATAACGCGGCCACTTTCCATTCGTTAAGCATAACTTCATTTCGCCATACCAATCGAACAAGGTCAAAAAGACAGTTCCACAAAGTTAGCCCTCCGAATATCAAGAGCTCTGAATGCAATCAACTCCTTGTGATCGATTTTACTTTAATATCTGTATGGCCATTGTGAATTCCTCATTGGACGGATCCTCAATGAACATCTCTGCGGTCTGTATTTGAGGGTATTCAAATACAGCTTGTGATACATGTGGACCATTAAGTAGATCAGAAAATTGTTCACGCCATGTATCGATTAACGCATCGTCGTTAACACAGAGGTTTCTATCCTGGTCCCTAATGGCAGTTGACCGGGATCTTAAGGTATGGTGCAATGCGGTGATTCCTTGAAAAAAACACGCGAATTGCGCTAATTTCTGAGTTGTTGTAGTCTTAAGACCTTAGCCTGCCACCATTCGTGGCTTCTTCTATCTACAAATTTGTTTAGTTGCCCACCTAGCAAGAACTGCTTCATTTCTTCTTGCAATTGTAATCCGAATCTGCGCTTCATTGAGGGTTATATTGCGTTGCTCAACAGGTGCTGTAGTTACAAGTAGGTTTGATAAGAGTGCACACCTCTGTATAAACATCTTTTACATAAAGATTATTTATGTGTGAAAAACGTGTAAACTACATCGTTTAATTTACACACCCACCTGCAGATGAAAATGTAATATAAATTTTACTCCGAGAAAATGCCCAGTAATGATATATCTACCGGAGGGTAAGTCGCAGAGATAGGAAATCAACGTCAAGCAACCATTACTGGGTTAGTACAATGCTAAGTAACCGCATGAGACCATCAAAGAAGGTGGCGAAAACTATAGTCGCCCTGCGAGCTGGCTATATGGTTCTGGCAAGTTAGTATTCTGGATTACACGCGGTTGTGGGTTGCAATAAACGGATTCCCAATTTACAAATTGTACAAAAACCATCAAAAAGTGGACACTAACTAATTGCGGCCAAATACGTAAAGGTATCCACCGTGGTAAAATGTGAATATTCGAGTGTAAAAGTTAAAGCTTAACTGCAACAGAAAATAGTGGATTTAACTCTGAACAAAAACCATTAGTCTCCAGAAAGAAGATAATGGTTGAAAACGCATGGTTAAACGTTGGATGGACATGGATACCGCAATGCCAATTCGAGAAACACCAAAAAGGACATCTACCATATATAGGTTAAACCGGCAAAAGTGTAACGTATCCTGACGGAGATGCATACGGAAGGAGTGATTGAGTACTCTCACAAAATGGGATATTGGTAAGAACATAGCAGAAATATTCGCAAGGAGTTTAGGCATACTCACATAACTGGTAATATGAGTAACCGGAACGAAATTATTGTTTGACAATAGGAGTGAGGTGGTAGACATATTAGTAGGTGTATCTCTATATGGCCGGTCATATCTTTTTTGAGCATTAATATGGTTAGTATAGTTTAACCCAAAACGGACTGGTTGCTGGGAAAAGTTTGGGGTGATACAATTCAAAAAGTGAGCAAATAGTCATCCAGATGCTTTGGTATGATGGCCATGTCATGTAAAGTTTTAAAAAGAATTGGGAAAGGATCTGCAAATTGAAGTCATGAACTAATTTAATTATTCTACAATATAACGAAGGAATATTTAAGCGGAAGTCGCTATGATGTTGTAGGACGATGTTTCGATACTATTAATTTAAATGGTTATGTATGAAAATGGATGTTAAAAATGCGCAGAAGGCATCAGACTTATAGCGATGGCATTCACCATCAATGTCTTAGGAGAATACTGAGATGAACACAGACTGCTGAACGGAACTTGGCAAATTATGGATGGGAATCAAAGCCGTAGCACTCAAGTGAGTTAGATTGGCCTAATGATGATACGAACGATTATGATAGTTAACATCATGAATTGTTTGGCTATTGTTTATCTTTATCCCGGCATGATTTCTACATAATTGTTTTGCTTGACTAGTTCAGCACTTGTGGAGAACTCACTATCGATTTTCTTTGAATCATCCGAATAAATTGGACAAACGAGTTGTAACTCGAAAGTGATACCATAAAACTGCAGCCATTAGTTTCAAGTAGTGGATTGTAAATAATTGCCTGTTTGTTGCGACAAGAGATTTTGATGTGATAAGCGATTCTAGATTTTTGAAATATATAGAAATTGCGCCACAGAAGAGTATCAGCACACACGAGAGATAAGGTGTCACTAGTACGATAAAAACAGTGAAGTTAGTAGTAATATATAACATCACGGTGCTCCATTGAGCAACTTGAAGTCAAATCCCTTATTAACTCAAATCGATCCTTATACCTCCTATACAAAACCCGTTGTCATATATAGATGTAAGTGCTGATTTGATGAGGTGTAAATTTTTTATTTAAGTCCGTTGTACATGAAATCAAAGTATTGTAAACGGAAAAATCACTTTGGGGAGGCTAGCACCACGGCAAAGATTTAAGATCTGTTTCGTGATCTAACCCGATAGAATCTAGTTGTTGACTCAGAACTGGCCAGCCGTATTGGTTTGTCAAAGTACTCTCGTAGGGTAGCAATGTTTCTATAGTCAAAGAATCTTTGGGATATCCAAGGCTGAGCTTAATTCTTGCAAAAAATATTTAAAATTCAATTCCAGGAATGTTGAAATTTTTTTAAACTCTGAAAGATAATTCTGAGCTAATTTTATTACATTTTTACGAAGCGAGTGAGACTAAGGAGGTTCTAAGCCTAATAGACGTTCATTACTAGGTCATAACTGGGTACATATCGAAAAACTCGCTACATATCGATCCTATACCACACACTATTTTTTGGTCCGACCAATAGATGATGCAGTTATCTGCACAGTCAACATGAACCTAGTCATCAACACAGTTTACATTTAAATAATCAAGACTGTAGCTTTATCGAAATTCCCATTCTAATGTTTCGCTGACAACGCCTTACACAGAGCTGACAATGCTGAAGATGAAGTTTGAGATGTTCCAATCCAATTGAACTAAATACCAGCCATAATAAAATATTCAAGAGGTATGTGCTTAAACAATATTTATTTCATATAATACTCTCATCCCTTAGAATAAATTTACTCAGATAAATGAAAATCTGGATGATTAAATGTCTGGTACTCCGGAAAAATCACTACTGCACAATATGTTCGTAAAAATTTCCATAAACTCAACAATATACTATTTTTCAAGGCGCTGCACCATTCAACCCAATTCACCATTTTGACAATTAAAATTGAGCATACAAATCTTAATCACAACAACACTTGAATACATTCCAAAGGCGTAGTTAATCCATTTACTAAGGGCGTCGATTAAAGCAATAAAAGGTATTTGAAAAAATAACATCGGGCTTGGTAGTGTGTTGGGTGGAATTAAATGCCCATCGCCATCCAATTTGTATTGTATCAGACGAGAAATCAGGTCGGATTCGGCGGACATCTGATAATTATATCGGTATAATTATATAATTTTCGTCTGGACCAACTATATATACTCACACAGATTGATCACTATACATCCAATACGGTCAAGCTGAACTAATGAACTGATTTGCTTTGAAGTGTTTTCTCGTTTATAGTTTTGTAATATGTGGTTTGTAATCCGGATACATACGATAACACGATAATTGGGTACTAAGAAACTCGGAAATAATCATCCCACGTCCGCCCTACATATACGGGTTGCACCCATCTACAAAATATTTATGTCAATAAATAATGTACATGTGCATGTCATATGTTATGCGTATACGGTGAATGATTGTAGTTTACTATAAAATGGAAAATTACGGATATTAACAGTACGTATATGTGTGCGTCTGTGTATATACCGATGAAAATTCATTCAACCCTTTTTCATTATATCCTTGTACTGTTTATTGCTCAAACTCAAACTATAAAACGCTCTCATTTTGCATATAAACAGGGCGATGTGTATGGGTGTCACCAATACATAAACACGATTAAAATGCCGGTAATATTTTTGTGTGAGTGTATTAGTGGTATCTGCAAACCATTATCAACGACGTCATATAGCCCAAATAATAACGTCATGGTGGAAAATGGTGTACTCTCTCGCGCTCGAAAAATCAATATGGCGTTGATGTGAACTTGATTGTGTATGCGAGTATGTGGTGGAAAAGAGGGGAAATTTATAAACGTCAAATGCTGGGAAATTGTATATTATGTCATAGTGTTGGTGGAAATCATAAAGTGGGTTACACAATTTATAGAGATGAGCATCGGAATAGAAAAGTTAATAATTGGATGGAATTTTATGACTCTCGATTGAAAATAAATAATCGAACTCAATAATTTTGAAATCGTTCGTTGAAATTATAGCTGTAGGCTAGTCGACGAGGAGGCAACACCGATCTTTCATGGATAAAAGAAAGACTCGTAGACTCCTGCATCACAAACTAATTGTTCATAGGATGCAGTAGGTTATAGCATATAGGATAGCAGAACTGAAAATCAGATAGTAAATTACTACAATACGTCAGAACAATGAGAGGAGTAGACGTACGCAGCGATGATCAACCGTAAATAGCTAAATTTTTAATCAAGCCAGCAGCTCTGAAACTTTCAAAGACAACTAGGAGGAAATTTAACACAAACAGATTGAAAGATATGGAAACAGAACACATCTTCAAAGAAAGATTGGAACTCAACCACCATAGAAATGAAGCCATCAATATATAACAAAAATGGAACCAAACAGAAGAAGCCTTGATGTAGGCACTTAAGTACTCGGTCGTGTACCGACAAAATATGGCAGAGGTGGAACGCAGATACGAAGCAACAGCACGTTATAGTAAGGAAGATGGCAAGGAATGATCGAAATAAATGCGGCTGCAATCCAAAATATGCTAGCCAAAATATGTAAGGAAGTCACCGGCAAAGTTAGAAATTTAGCACCAATCAGGGTAAGGAATTTTCAACAGCACCGAAAATGTCTGTTCATCAATTAAGAAGTTAAAAGTTGAAGAAAAGGAAGGCTTCTGGACCAGACAGTGTTACCGCTGAATTCTCCAAAGGAGCTCCATCTACAGCTGTAGGCACACATAGGCTAATTATTCAAGAAGAATGGAGTTCTGTCAGAAGAGCACAAAAAAGAAGGAAGGCTTGACAAATATAATCCCCACAAAAAGGTCTCCTAACAGAATGCAAAAATTGGCGAGGTATCTCTCTCCTAAACACAATTATAAAATTACTCACAATGATCATCATTGACACAATCTCACCTACGATCAATGCAAATTTAAGAAACAATCCAGCTATCCATATGGTCACTGAATAATCTAGTAAATTGAATTCACCACTGTACCTCCTCTTCGTCGATTAACACTATATGACAGACACTTTGTGAAATGAACATCCCAAAAATATAACTTGAAGTTGTAAAGAAATGTATCGGTTTGCTGGCAAAGATGGTTACTCTTACCAATGCTGTTCCTGGTCGTTTGTAAGGTGTAAGCGATTTTTTATACCTTCACTACCCAATAGCGCAAACAGGTAAGAACCAGAAAGCCATTCAATATGTTACATAAAGTATGGAATTATTCTTCCCTGTCAAGCGAAAACAAGATTCGAATATTCAAGTGGTGTATGAAATCAGTACTTCGTTAAGTGTTTAAGACATGGAAACATATAGAAGAAGTTAGAAAGAAACTATACAGTTGTTCGATTGCAGGGAGTACTGAAATGCTTCTGGCCTAACAACATAACTTACAGTCAAACAAAGAGAGCGAAATAAAGAAACAAAAGTGCGGAGAAGGATTGACCATATGCTGAGGAAATCAGCAAGTGACATAACGAGGATGTCATCGGATTGGAGATACAAGAGAACAATGCTATAGATGAACCGAAACAACTTGGTTAATCATGGAAAGAACTTAAAACTATAGCTCCCAACAGAGTAGGATGGTCCAGCCTAGTATAGTCTCTATGGCCCTAAAATTGAAGATACATAAAAAGATCGACGAGTATTGAACACATATCATAGTTCACTTAGATAACAATACATTTTATTGATAAGCACAATCATACATATTATAAGTGTCTATCGAGATGGATCATCCAAATTTAGTTTATATTAAAATTATCCGAATCGGGTATTTCACTGTCCAGCTCAGCATCTGGATCATTACAATCATTTGATTCATAATTTCGATTTGGTCCATTCGCCGGAGGCTGCTCCTTGTGTGGCTCCACCTTATTTTGATCCGGAAAACTGTAGATTGCTTTACGTACCGTATTCCAGAACCAGCAATGAATTTTAAATATTGTCCCGATTATTGGAATGAGCTCGATGATTTTATAAACCGGTGCCAATAGTGTGTTGATCCCTTGAATGGCACTATCACATCGTTTGAAATATTCCATTTTAAGAACAATTTTGATAACAGATAGCTCCTGGTTTACGTTTCGACTAATACTAAATTTTGTTACGATCTTAAGATTTATAAGTTAGGAAATTTAGATGAAAAGTATCACTATCTCGACCACCTTTTGTGGTTGTAGAGGGCAGATTCTTATCGAGTAATTTAATTGTAGATAAGAAAATAATTATTTAGATGCTGAATGGTTGATGCAACCGCATAGATTACTAGTTCCGTTCTAAAGTACAATACACTTCGGTATAGGTTTTTAGTCTATACTCGAAGTAAATTTCAAACTATGGACCGCTAATTGGAGCAAAAAGTACTAAACTCGATTTTCAAAAGAACGCACCTATTATTCTATGTTCATATCTTGACCGGAATACGATTTATAGGTAGGAGCAATAAACTAAGCACTATACAACAATCCCGAAATACGGGCTATAAGAAGTATTATCAGGTAGACTGACTTCAAGCTTTCTCCAAACGAGATGAGCTATAATAGTTGACAGCAACCTTTGTTATATCATGTTGGGTAAATGCCAATATTGCAAAGAGATCACTAAATGTGAGCTAATTCGTGAATTACGTGCATCAAGAACACAAAACCATCTTATATCAAGTGGGAGCAGCAAACCACGTTCATAATTAATTAACTCGCTTGAAGTGTTATCATCTACGTGATGTAAACTGATAACGTTAAAGGCTCTAATAGATCCTGTAGATCTGGCGGGCGACTTTTATTTCAGCAAAGGTATAACCTGATATTTGTAGCATATCGATAAGACAAAACCATGTTGTCGTCACCATTTATTGGTCTCATCTTATAGATTACAACTTGTTGTCCCTTCATCAATATCATCCAATCGATTTAATACTTGAAGCAGGAGGCCTATTATTATTAAAAATTCGATATTCGATCCGAAAGCGGTTTTTGCTATAATGAAAATCCGATATCGTAAAATCCGACTGCTTTGGAGTAGACGAATTTTATTTGTGTCTTTTGAATATTCCACAGTTTAAGGAGTCAGAGTTCATTAATAGATTTCATCTGACAAGTCATTAGTCAAATAAACTACAACAACAAAATAAAATTGAGCACGCTTAAGTAGACTGAAAAATACATTATTGCTAACTTCATGCTAATATTTGTCAAATTCGACCAAACAATTTCATAATATAAAATTCACGACGGATCGGATTTAGCGATATCGAAAAAATCCGATATTGGACTATTTCATAAGAACCCCCTAGACTGAAGTTTTAATGGATTGCTATTGGCAACATTGCCATCTAATAACCGAACGAGTAAATAAAAAATGACTCGTTGAATAGATATTAAGGTATAAAAGAAACCTTAGAGTATAAAAGAAAGCCTGGAAGAAGCATGACGATCGATTTTTAAAAATGAATTCGTTACAAGATCGAAAGCGAACTTCTACTCAACTCAAAAATGAGTTACTTAGTGCGCGTCAAGTGAATATTAGTGTCAGAACAGTTAGACGAAGATTAAAAGAAGTGAACCTATCTCCAAAACAGCCCGTAAAAGTTCCACGGCTTCTTCCCCGCCACAAATACAGACGTTTAGAATTTGCTCATACTCATACAAATTGGGGAAGTGATCAATGGGTCACTGTTCTCTTTTCAGATGAGACCAGAATCCAATTATACAAACGAGATGGACGTAATCTTGTATACAGAAGAGTTGGCGAACACTACGCACCGTGTAACATGGTGCCAACTGTAAGCTTTAGTGGAGGTTCAATAATGTTTTAGGGTTGGAATCAGTTGGGAGGGCCGTAAGGAGCTGGTGGAGATTGGTTTGAGGATGAATGCAGACTGGTATGCTCGGAACATTTTTGGCGATCACGTTTTGCCATATGTGGGTTTCATAGGTTATGACAGTTTTGTGTTAATGCATGATAACGCTCCAGTCCACGTTGCTGCAACGGTACAACAATATCTCCAAGATATTGGCATTCGTGCACTTAAGTGGCCACCAATGAGTCCTGATCTTAATCCGATTGAACACGTGTGGGACATTCTAAAACGCCGTATTAGAGCTAGAAATCCTGCACCAGATTCGACAGCAGAGCTGAGAGTTGCAGCGCAAGAACAGTGGAATCTCATTCCGCAAGAAATGATACAAAGCATTCTACTTAGTATGCCCAGAAGGATCGAAGCTGTAATAAGGGCACGTAGGGGCGGGTGGCGGAAATACTCATTATTAAATCAATCAAATTAAATTGTAATAAAGCTTTATTTTAAATTGTATTTTGCAATGAAAAATAGCCGCTATAATTCCATAACGCCACATTTGTGCCTCTTTTGAGAAAATTATAAATTTGGGATCATTTGATACCAGTTCCACTGAAATTGTCCAGCGGGATTTTTTTTCAGCGGGAAAATATGCGTTAATTTTGTCCGCGAGTGTAAGTGTATGTGCTGATGTAGCTAATATTTCTTGCCAGATCTGGTTGGATGCATCTAACATTATAAGTTGAGACTTCTAAACTATTTGTTTCCGTAGGCTGGCTAGACAGATAGGTTGAGTAATCGAAAGGGGATAAAAGTCAAAATCATAGCACTAGGTATAAATTGGGAGGTGGAAAGAAGTCTGTAACAGGCCACGTAAACAGAGTTACAGTGTCCACTCAATCACTAGCATGATTAACAAATGATTCAACCACCCCCAGGATATGAAAGCGACAACCATTTAAACAAGGTGTTATTTAGTGCAAAAGATATGAGAAAAATCCTCTCCAACTATAACAGCGAAATAAGTGAGAAAGTGTGTATGTACATGAATGAAGTCGATATGACTCTATTAGAGTATTAGCTTTAATATAGACAAAAGTATTATAGACAAGCAATATAAAATGGGGCCAAACTGTGAGGTTATATCGACGCTCTCGATATCATCGAGGTATCATAACCGTTGTAATGATAATATTTACAATACTTCCCAGAAGACTTACAATACTTTCCCACTTATGAGACATAATTAATTAGCAACACACCAATAATTGGTTTGTAGACAGTAGTAATATAAAAAGAATTTCGGAACACATGACCTTTGTAAGTCTAAACTTACGTGAATCAACACTGTCTAAACTTACGTGAATCAACACTTGATTGGGCCAACCCATCTTCCATACCAGTACCAAAGAGAATAAATATAAAGAGGAACAGCTTATATGAACCGTGGTTGCATTAGTTGCATACAAATTACAAACTAAAAATATTTCTGAGTTATTTGTTGATGGCAAACGAAAAAGGATAAACATATATTTTTTATTTCGTTTTCTAGAGCAAAAAAAGTATTTGACTATTTCAAAACTTCGCCTACTATTTTATATCATAATTCGATTATAAAATGGAATAGATATATTTTCATATAATAATCTATTCCTGTTTACAATCGAATCATAATATGAAATAGTAAGCGAAGTTTTGAAATAGTCAAATATATTTTTTTGCTGTCGTTCGAAAGAGAAAACGAAATACAAAATATATGTTTATCCTATTTCGTTTTCCATCACCAAATAACTCAGAAATATTTTAAATTTTTTGAGTTTACTCTCTTATATTTATTCTCTTTGCCAATACTATAGGCTGAGCTATGCAATCACCAGATGGCTCTACGTAAATCGTACCTATAGCGAATCATGAATGAAATGGGAGTTCCTTGAGAAACAAAATAGATTTCAAAGATAGAGATAGACAGTCAGCCTACGTCATATTTAACACAGTTTTTTGTCTGAAACAAAAGCAATCGAGGTTGATAGATTTTGTACTGGTCACAGGCATTGAGAGAAAGAGATGGATAATACAAAAACAGGAAGAGATAGGAAACTACCAATATCAATGAATTAGAGAAGGTTTCCGAAAGTTTATTTTGGTTTGAAATTGATCATCGATCATTAGGACCTCATATCGAAGTGGGTCTTATTTATTAGTCTGATAAAGTAATATTGCGCAATTTAATTTGTTATAGCAGTAAAATGAAGTCCGGTGCTTATGAATAAACAGATAGATTGAAACGACTGATACTCACTCAAACCTATTCGAAGATAAAGTAGGTCAAATCTAAATGGCTATAAAAGTACCGAAAGAAACCCAATGAAATCTATTTTGATGGTACCAGTCGGATAATAAGTTCACAAAATATGGAATTGCCTGGTTTCAACGATTTATTACAAGTTTATCAAAGTCAGTTAAAGTTTTTGTAGGATCACCCACTGAATTAAATGTAAACTACTTGTGGTATAATCCAAAGCAGAAATGAGACCTTCAAAAGTCAAACCAGTGGCGTAAAAATACTGCAGAGCGTATACTGTCGAATTTTGTCAAAAACTTGATGCCGAGATTTTACTGTCAAAATGAGATTCGAAGCAAGGGATGTGAGGTATTAACAATTGCCAATATTTAAAAATTTACAGTTTTCCTTCTTGGCATAAAATGTGAAACAGTAACTGATTGCTCTTTCTAGAAAGAGTCCATGGATCAAAAAGATTTTTGACCTTAAATATTGACTGTATTTTGTTCATGATTTTTATCAAGCATATATCCAAATCTACAATCGCAAAATTCTACATACAAGCATACAATCGACATGAAAGAGTTTTACACGAGGAGAATCTAACATATTTGCAGAGTCTCGACTATCAAGATACCACGTTGATTAACTTTCCCTATGTTAAAGTTTCCATTGCTCTCAAGCGAAGAGACGATATCTCTGTGGTGGTCGTGAACTTGTTGGCATACACCTTAGATATCTCACAAATAATTTGGGCAGCCAATTCTGATGACCAAACGGGAAACTACACTACCAAGACATTCAATATAATATATTGTCCAAGCAAATGTTGCCATTTATAGGAATAAAAAACTTTTCTGAACCCCAAGTGTGACAATTTCGACGATTAGTGAAACAATCAAGATGATAATGAACCTCACCGCTGCAAATGATTTTGTCCATAGAATCCACTTATTGTTCAGTTCCATAATAAATACAATCAACGAATTCTTTTGGATATGCATGGCCAGTAAGCTGGTATTGTTTAGTCAAATACTGAGAAAATGTTGTGGAGAACTTCTCAAATGATTCAGTTGCCACTGAAGCTCGTCGGAGTTAAGGTATTTTTGACGTAATTCAGACGATAGGAATTTGACGATCGGAGGTGTCAATGAAAACATCCATGATCCCCTGTTGGAGAATTCATGAACCAATTCATCTTCCATATCAGTACTGTAGGTTGTGATGGAGCTACGCAATGTGCAGGTTCTACCTAAATCGAGCCTATAGCAGTCATCTTCGATTTAGCTGTAATTGCGTAAAGTACAGGACGTAAGCAACCGTGAAACAGCTAAGAGTGCCTTGAGCCCTTAAAAAATCACAAGGACAAGAAACAAACAATCAAGTAACAATATGCCAATTACAGAAGCACTTGGAGCGACCCCCTGAAATCTCGTCTTTAGCAATAATTAAGAAAATAAAAACCAAAATAAAAATATTTCAACGAACGATTTTATTACATAAATTTATCGACCGATCAACGATTTCACTGGAAACACCTAACGATTTTGGGTCAAATGCACATCATCGCTCCATATACTGCTATACAGTCTCAATGTTTGTTAAACGAAAATCTCGTTACAAATGAGAAAAATCAATAAATTGTCTACGACATGTCTATGCATCATACATGTACGAGAATATACGGGTACAGCAATTTCATTTTATGTCAATCGATAATGTTCCAGTATTTTAAATATCTATTATATAAACTCACCCCTCGAACAAATCGGCCAATGCACCAGCAACCGCCGAATCCATTTCAACATCCGACACACTTGTTGCCTCGTCTACGCTATCGTGATGTGGCGACGCACAGCTCGATTCATTATTATGTGTATCGAATCGGTGATCAGACATTCCGTTAGTTCTGTCACAAATTCGAATGTCTCGTCCACACTGCGCTTGTCCCGGCCCAGTAGACCGCCAACAGCATACCCCGTTAAATCGACCACAATTTGTATTTGATCCGATATTAGAGTCCCGGTTATTTTTTCGAATTGCTCCGCTACACTTTCGATCACTGTTTGGAGTCGCTGCGACATTTTTGCTACCGGGTTGTTCATTATTCATGTTACGCAATCACGAGATAGTTTTTGGCACAAAACAGGATCTATCTACAGTATATTATACACAGACACACACAGATTATTTTACGTTAACGAGTGGACAACTTTATACGAACTACTTTTATGTCTACTCTATTGTGTACTAGTTTGTGAATTGGAATCGAAATCGTTGTTGTTGACGGTGGTGGTGGTGGTGGAAAAACGAAATGAAAATATGACAACAATACGATAATGGTTGGTATATAGCAGCGATACAATGGAAATGTACAGTCGAAGGATTAACACATGCTTTTATATGCATGTACGATGTGCGTGTGATTAATTAACACAAACCGGATGACGAACACACATAGATATGGTTGTGGTTGGACACATATCTCAAAGTGGGTGACCGAACTATAAATACATGCGCGTACCTATATATCCGTTCGCCTACCATAAATTAATCGGGTGGAAAATGTAAAATGAAAAGTCGATACAAAAAATCGATAATAATTTCAGTCATTGACCGACTTATGGTTTCGAATGCTAATGTAATAACTAAGCGTCTGTATGACCGACTATTCCATCGAAATTGTGTTTTTAATTAAAAATATTTGACATTGGGCGATATACAAATTTAAGGTTGGTTTTTGATGG
This sequence comes from Tipula lateralis, assembly GCA_963932295.1. Taxonomy (NCBI): domain Eukaryota; kingdom Metazoa; phylum Arthropoda; class Insecta; order Diptera; family Tipulidae; genus Tipula; species Tipula lateralis. Next base: position 7,721,491 of record OZ010738.1, on the reverse strand, counting down.
GTGGTATCAGGAGAGTATTGTTATGACTTATACATATGGTTTGAAAGCTGGAACTATGCAACTGGAGCTTAATGAGCTGGTGGCTGAAAAAGTGTTGAATTGGAGCTAGTATTGTTGGGTTTATTATTCCACGATGAACATTGTTAAGTAGAACCCCAATTCGTAAGTTCGGATCCACTGAATGTCTTCTATCTCTAGTTGAAATATTTATTTGCATATGGGTTTGACTTACTCGCTAAGTTGGTGTCTATAGGTGTGCAACTTCTCGAGTATGTTAAATCCAATAAACACATGACAAAAGCTGCAATACGACCTCAGGCTATATCCTGGTTAGTGATCAGTTTGCTCGAGACCGAGCTGCTGTATAAGTAATAACTGAATTACATACAGACTTCTAAATCTAATATATTGGAACGATCTTACAGCAGTCATCGTTGAAGTAAAGGAACAGCGTATTAGATGTGAGGTTCTAGTGAAGTGGGCTACTTTCCATATGATCCATACGCTTTATCCTCTTACTCAAGAGTTTATCAAAGCTATATAGTATACGCAATGTAACACAATGTAATTCCAATTATTGTTGGTTGCGATGCAACATCACACCACTTACGCTGGGGCAAGCTCTGATATAAACCTTGGAGATCTTTCCCTCTTGGAATACCTATCTGCGTCTGACCTAGTAAACTTGAGGTTGGCCAATATACCTACCTTTTATACATCCTCAAAGCAGGAATAAATTGATATAACTCTTGCCCCACGGAGTCTAAGTGGGAAATCCTCAACTTGGATGGTGCTAGATGACAATACTCTCTCTGGCGAACACTTCATCTTTTTCTTCTGACCAGCAATAAATTGAAATTAAAGAATTTAGGAACCAAACAGTGTTTCTGGAACAAACAGTGTTTCTGAACTTAATAAACTGCAACTTATCTATTCAATGCAGAGGAATCGAAAGGAAATCTGACGAGCTCGAAGAAGCACTAATCGGCGAGAATGCACATTAGACGGATCATTCCGTCATTAGACGGATTGAAAGTCCCTGGACAGCAGGAATCTGCCTTTTTTGGAGCCTTTCAGTGCAAGGATGTCTGCAGCTGAAAGACACTTTTGTGGAAAAGGCGGCCACACTAGGAGTGACGTTGATATCTCTTAAGAGAGATATCAACTATCACTTAGTGGTTTGTTCCAAAAGAGATGGGACAACCTCATCTATTGTAGCATGTTTTTGTTTCTTCTTTCGAACAATAAATCAGCAAAGAATATCAGTGTTTCGTAAATTGCCAAAGCACTTTGATGAACTTAGTCTGGGTATTCTCACGGGACATTATTTCCTAAATAATCTCATGGTTCAAATGAAAACTTTGAGCGTTTTAATTTTGTGATCGATTGCACTACTGGCTGAGACTGCGGGTCCCATGTGTACATCATACCTTGGCAAATATGTTCATTTCGTTCTTAAATGAGTTAGTGTACTCCTTATTAGTCCTCCTTATTAGGAGTCCTAATCAATCGATGTTATACTTCGAATGGAGCTTCGTAGATTAACTAAGTAGTGTTGTATCTCGAATCAGTGCGGTCCAAAGTTCCCCTGCAACTAGTATTTTTTCTCCAGGTTGATTACATAATCTGTAACTATACCAAGTCCAGGTTGTGAACTTTCAGTCCAATGATGAAAATTCCTGTTTTTGATTCTACCCCTGTTGAGAGTCGAGCCCGATCCCTCCACTTTTTCATGACTGAAACTACATAGTTGGTCAGCAGGATCAAATACACTGGCTTTTCTAACTGTTTCGAAGATTTTATCATCATATTGTTCTCCTTTGTTACCCCTTAACGAAATAGAAACACCAAAGTGGTTTATTAATTGGTACTAGGCTCTGAGTATCGATGATTATTAGATACATCTCGTAAAGCGGGTCTAACTTTAACGTCCTTCGAATGTATTTCCGAATTTCGTTCCTTATCAAAGGTTTGAGCTCTGTAACAATTTGGACCAGACAATGGCAAACAGGACCTTTTCTTTATTTCTCTAGACTACTTTAAGGTTCTATAGATGCATGGAAACTTGACCCTACGAGAGTAGGAAAATGTCGTGATTCTTACGTGTAGCTCGGGATCGTTTCCAGAATTATTTATTTACCTTTCCTCGAGCATCCCGTTAATTACACATCCTAAGGCCAAATTAATCATGTATTGGGCTCAAGTACTCCAAAATACTCAATACAATGCGATTCTCTTGTAAAGGTGTGATAAATATCAAGATCTTGTCATTGTCTTGTGACAATTACAAACGTCGATTGTTTATGCCGCCCAGCAAACTCTCGGAATTAGTAAACCTAATTCCAAAAATGATTGGTTAACTGAATTGTGTTGCCTCCACCATACCTGAAGACCTAAGTCAACTGTCATTCGGGACCAAGATGAAAACCTCTGTGTTAACATTGATGCGGTTTCTGACCTATAATCCCAATCGTCACAAGCTGTTAGTGAATACTTACAAAAACAGACCGCGAGAGTTCATTAAGGAACTAACCTGAGGTCATTAATCCTGGTGTTGGAGAAGGATCAGCACTGTATCCAATACTCATGTTAGAATACATCTTTCGTAAAAGTGAGCAGTTGATTTGTTATGATGTGAGAGTTGACCCTGGACGGGTGAGTACGGGATATCGCTTCCAACATTCGAGAGAAGTATCATACGTTTGATATGTCGTTCCATTCGCGACGTTGATGACACATATATACCGAATTCTTTTCAAACACGAGGTCAGAAATTTAATGGGAATTCCGATTATCGTACATGAAATCAAAGGCCTGTGAGTGCACTGGGTCGGCCAAGTTCTGCGTTCTAATCTGGACCAAATAAGAGCGATTTGGCACTGTTCATAATAGCCTGAAGAGCTGTTTGTAGACACTATAAGGGCAATGGTTTGAGAAAGCCATTAAGAAAGTCTCTAGTAGCTTCGCCTTTATCGAGATTTGGTTCGGAACTTCATTGTTAGTTCAATGTGGCCCAAAAACGCAAATTTATAAAAAGATTTGGATTTTTGCAATTTTTCTAAATCTGGAGAGGCATGATCCAGAGTTTGAAAGCTCTATTCTCTCCTTCAGCTCGGAAAAGCTTATCGTGTCCAAGCTGAACAAGTAACTCCAGCTTGTATATTTTTTCACATATTCTTCAGATCAGGGAGATATGACTGAGGTTTCTCCTCAGTTGTAATTCTTTGACTTAAACACATGTGCACCACTAGACTGACTAGCTACTCTGTGTCGATCTTTGTGTAAACGATCACGACCAAAACATTGTTTGCGTCATCAAACCAAATCTAGCTTCGATACAGCATCCAGGAAGGTTATGCACTAAAGGTAATCAGTTCTGACCAAACATTAGTTCTGATACAAATCTAACAAAAATATTTACTGAAGCCTTTTATGTAAAATAATCTATGGCAGAGGCCGAAAACGGCCCTTGCCGCGTCTCAACTGAGACCTTACGAACCATTTTAACGATTGGTGCACATTGTAGGTGGTCAGCCCAACGAATGTTTTTACACACAACCACATTTTATGTCATCCGGTGGCATGTTAATTTTTGGTCAGCGGCGAGAATCCAACTCGAGACCGCGGCGTGATGAGAAACTCTCTTAACCATTAAGCTACGACCGGCGACCTTTCATGTACAAGGCCAAACATTTGCACCTCGTGGTTTATAACACAGTATTATAAATTTTCATGTGGATTCTTGCAGCATGCACAGAATCAGTTAAAGAGGTCGCATCGATAGCGGGCACGATCATTTGATAGAATACTCATTGAACTAGCTAGCTAGCTCAACAAGTAAATCAAATTGAACCGCATTGAATTGGTCGGATACATGCTGGTACCATAATAGGAACTTCAGCAAGTAAATGTAGTATTAGACAACTAGTTCAACTGAGTACTGAAGCATTACCGTTAAAAGGATTTTGGAACAAGTATGAGGTGTTGCCAAACAGCAAAGTCCTAGTGTTGCAATCCAGTCAAGATTTCGGTGTACCACAGTCAGTATTACCCACTTGTTCGTGTTCAACCATTGGAAGACTATTGATTTCCAGCACAATATTGTGCAGCGCCAAATGGTTTCACGATTTAAACTATCGACGAAAAGCCACTGCGTCACCGTTCGGACTATTTGAGTATATAACAAACCTCTTATTTGTTCCTTTGCGATTGCCGGGATATGATTAAGGGTTTTCTTCATCGTTCATAAATTTTCACAAAACCAACAACAAATGAGTGTGGGTTACAACGTTTTGTATGCTGAGTGGAAGACCCAATACAAGAACGTTATGGCACCTTGCCTTAACGTTCCTTGACGGTATTCAAATTATTTATTACCAATCCTGAACGTTGTTTCAGGACCTCATAGACTAAGACAGTATAAACCAACAACATAACCTAAAAACTTTTATTACAGAATTATCAGTAAGTTAAAATCCAATGGTAGCAAACAAACACTGAACACAAACACTATTCAATATGAAAATAAACCGGCTTTCGTATCTTCAACAGTTTATGTTTTAACAAACAGGTCAAACATTTTCTTTTCTGGCGATCCTTCTGAAGCATTAATTTCAAAAAATCTTCCACTTCGAAACCATATTGTCCGCCGAATCCACAAATTTTAACGTCTCCATTTTCGAATGCATCAAATAATTCGTCGGTGGTCGTGATCGGACCATAAGGATTTCGTAAAGTGCACAGCTCATAAAATATCATGCCAATCGACCAAACAACGGATCTTGTGGTCAATAATTTTCCGTATTTATACCATTTCTCGGGAGCATAATAGCTGTATGCACGCATCCCAGCCAATGTTTCCGAATCCGTTTTCAAAGATGTACATGGCCCATGAAAACAAACCTTCAAATAGCCATCATCACCAAGCATTACATGTTCGGGACTGAGATAATGTAGCCCAAATTTCATCGATGTAAGAAAATGGGCGCCACTGATAATCTCGCGTATCATTTCGATCGCTTCCACTGGATTCCATCGAAATATTCGATCGTCGATTAAGTCTCGCAATGATCCATGTCTTGTATATTCCCAGACTATGAACAATTCACGATGTGGACCAACTATAAAACTGTCGTAGTAGTAAACAATATTCGGGTGTTTCAACTGCTTGTCATAATTGACGTGTCTCATCAACTTCTGCGATACATCTTTACCATCGCGGATGTGTGAGACCTGTTTCACTTCGACCAGCGCACGTGTTTTAGTATTTCGATAGAGGTACACAGCACTAATATACAATGAAGACGGGTTAGGATTAGTGAATATTTACGGTTAGAATTTAGGTCACTCACCCAAAATCATTTTCTTTCGGGATCAAGCTCTTCAGAAATTCATATCCACGAAGTTTTAGAGTTTCAATGTTGACATCACCCGAACACTTAACTGTATCGTTTTCACGCACAAACCCCATTTTACTATATAGACACTCGTTGTCGAATGGTTGCACAAAAATAAAGCAAATAGTGACAGTGGTTGTTTTGCTCGAGCAAAGTGTATGTAGCGGGATCGGTGTATTATGATGTTCCGTTTTTATAACCAATCGATCAGGGGTTGAACGATTTGTGTACGAGGAATATTCAAGTTGTGTTTTGAATGAATGTAAACTCACTCAAAAAATCATCATAAAGAAGAGCCATTGACATAGCAGTACCAATGACAAAGTAAAATCATTCAAGGCTGATGGAAGCCTATATTTTAATGCCGATTGTGAGTATGCCGATTCTCCAATGCAAACAGCACACAACCGGCAATTATTACTCTTCTAGAATAATTAATTTGTTCCATTTAGGAAATCACAGTAAGTGCCTGACGATAAGATCGGCTAGAATATATTTGCTGGAAATATCGTGATAGAGCGCTTTTGTAGCAAAACAGATGTTAACTTTGATTACGAATCATAAACGGTACACAGCACGACAACGATGGTAATGCACGGTTCGGTGTAATACGATTCGAGAGAAACCCATATTGTGGTGTTCTAACACATATAAAATCTGTTGAATAAAAAACCATCCAGATGAGCTGTCACGATTCAGCCTCATATCGTTTGATCTATTGAGCACCCATATAGCTCATCCTCCCAGTATTAATATTTGGCTTTCCCGACTCTCTCCCGATTCATTGTTGGTTGCGGTTCGGAATCTATTCGGGTGCTGAAGATAATTCGAGATGGTTGAGCTGAATGATAGTGCCTTAGGTAGCCTAGCTGTCTTAAGAACATCCTCAATCAGCGAGACTGTATTAGAATAAACACTGTTTGTTCCTTCCGTATATAAAACAATTGGTATAGTTGGAAGTCATTAGTCATAAAACCAGTTTACAATTGAAGATGTTTTTTGGATCAGAATAGCATGTATCCTTTAACCCTGATATTGAACAGAAAATCTGACGAGGCTGCCTTACTCTCGCTTCTATCTCTGCAGTCTGCCATACTAGAAGACTTCCAGTCCGTACCAACTGGCATCTCACATACTTTGATAGCATCCAGATTCCACTGAGCGCCGTGTTTGTGTTTTTGGTCTGCATTGACTCTTTTAATCTCACCTGAACTCGGAAGGTTCCATCCAAAACCTACACGAACCTCTTCATCGCTTTATTTTCTAAACACAGACATCTTTCTTCAGCACTGGCCCTCAGTTTGCTCTGATACTATCCCAACCACCATCTCTGCAAGTTTTTCTGAGTCCCACCCTCTTTGATTTTTCAATAGTTCGGACTTAAGAGTGACGGAGCTGATTCGTAGTACAAAGAAGTAAACTAGACTATTCCAGACAACTTCACAACATTGCTCGAACATTGACAAAACATTTTGGACAATCCAAATTGCGAATAGTGTAAGAGAGGAGAAAAATAAACTGGTGAGCGTTTCTTGTGCTGCTGTCCTTCATATTCTTTATTGCTTTGGATCACGATTCTTATTTGCGGATTAACTGACGACCTTGAGGATACCGGATATTTTGGGCTTTATCCGAAAGAAACACGACTTTGATACTGAAAGTGTACGTTTGAGAAGCGATATCTACACGCCTTAAGATAAGGGGTACGGAGTGCTATAAGGTAGCAGTTTGTAATCGCACTCTAGTGCTCCAGTGCTTTAATACTTGTGCTTGAATCTCGTTTGGATATAAGAATCATCTTATTTGCCGCAATGACTGAAGTTAACGGCCCCGTACACTTGACGTTGGTTATCTTCCAAAAACTTATTCATTTTCTTCCTCCGGATAAAAATTTTCTTGGACACATGAAAACGATCACGAATACTTCCCGAATATAAATTGATCACATGGAGTGTTGGCTTGCTGTCACCTTTAGATGTGTAAAAACTGAAATGGTGACATACATGACGAGACAAAGATAGTATTGTGGGTTAATAGCTTACCTGCTGCAGTTAGACTTAACAAGTCAATGAGCAGGAATAATACTTGTAGACTTCATTCACTTCGTCTACCTAATAGCAAGTTCACTTCTTAAAAAATAAAGTTGGCGACCTACCCATTTTCCGGGTTGTAAAACTTTTTCAATCGACAATACTGGTGTAGTCACCAACGATATGGAGGTAGTTCCCAATTGGGACCTAGCCTGCAGATTAATTAATTATGAGGTCCTACGTTGGAGCTTGTTTTCTTTTAAACCTTTCAAATCTGCCGGTCTATAGATGGTATATTTCCTGCTGCTTTACATCATGGATATCCACTAATTAAGGAACATTTATTGCATCTGTTCCAGGCATGTATCGCTTTTAGTTTTGATCCACAATCTTGGAGCAGAAGTAAATAAATTTTTATCCCAAAAATTGGCATGTCGGATTACACCTACCCTAATTCATTTCGGCCTATATGTCTGTCATCAACTGAAATCTTTAGAAAGGATCTTTAGAATGGGCAAATCCTGTGAGACTGCCTTACATGAACTCGTAACTAGGATTGAGAGGTCTTTGAACAACAACGAGTTTTTTGTATAGGCACCTTTCTGGATGTTGGAGGAGCCTTTGATAATACTATATTCGTCTCGATCACGAATGCATGTACTAATTTTGATATCGCACCCAACATCATCAGATGGATTGAACGTATGCTTGAATCTCGTATAGTGATTTGCGAGGTTGAGAATACCCACACTTCGGTCAAGGCTTCCAGAGGATGTACTGTCACCACTGTTGTGGCTTCTGGTCGTTGATGAACTTCTAGTTATTCTTCGTGAGTCCGGTTTTATAGCTCAAAATGATGCTGACGATCTGGTTTTGACAGTTTCAGGCAAGCACCTGACTGTCTTGTCAGATTTAACTCAACACGCTCTTCTCATTACAGCACAGTGGTGTCTGCTTAAGGGTTTAAATATGAACCCGTCAAAAACCAATTTGGTTATTTTTACAATGTGTAGGAATACTGAAGTTTTTTCTGTACCATCACTTTTCGGATGCAAGGTTAATAGCTCAGCCTACGTCAAACATCTTGAAGTTTTTCTGGATAATAAACTTTCTTGGAAGTATCCAGATTACCAACTACAAAAAGCCACTGCGATTTTTTGGCAATGTCGTAGAGGTTTTGGTAATTCCTGGGGATTATCCCCCAAGAGTCACTGGTTCTGCCAATGCTATCTTATGCATCTATTGTTTGGTGGCCAGTGGTTAAAGTAAAATCTTCATTTGGCAAACACAACTATTTGCAAAATATCGCTTGTCGGGCTGTAACTGTAGCCATGTCTTCAACTCCGTTCCTGGCTATGGAGCTCATTCTCTTCCTACCAGTTACAATCCTTAATTTTAGGTACTGCTTGTTCGACTGTCTTGCGTTTGAGGAATGCTGGGGCATGGAATGCTTTTGGCACTTCTTCAGGTCATAGATCAATTCTTACTGAATTTACATGAGCTATGACAGAAATCAACATGATAACTGATTGGTTTCTACCTGTTTTTAATTTCCACAAATCATATAAGGTGGTTAATCCATCCAGGGATATGTGGTTCTCACCAGACTTGCTCAAACAGTTATCCAAATCGCTTGTATTCTTTTCAGATCGCTCTGTCTCTGAACAGGATGCTGGATTTGGTTACTACTGTCAATCGCATGATTTGAGAATCTCTAGCAGTTTGGGGTCCTACTGTACTATTTATCAAGCAGAATTAATTGCGGTTACTTACTGCGTGGTTTCAGCTTTTAATCTCGCTGCCGTCGGCAAAGATATTATATTTTGTATGGAAATCTTCGAACTAGCTCTAAACTGGTAGGAGATTTTAAAAATTGACTGAACCTCCGTGATTGCAATAATAAGGTAACGGTCATGTGGGTTCCCGCGCAATGTGATATTGATGGCAACGAAATTGCAAACAGTTTAGCTAAAACTGGTTCTCGCTTATTTTTCGTAGGCCCTGAACCAGCTGCTCCTGTACCTCTTCACATAGTGAAACAAACAATCAAAACCGTTACCATATTGAACCTTAAACTGACGTGGTCAACCACCCCTACTTGTCGTAAGGCAAAATACTTTATAAGTGGGTTTAACATAAAGCTGACTTAATACGTTTTTTCGTTGAAAAAGGATAACTTGAGAATTTTGGTTTCTATACTTATTGACCCTGTTGATGACAGCTTACACTTCATCAGCACCTGTCCGGCTTTCGACCGCATTACTTGTGTTCAACTCCAGGAATATTCCTGTTAATCAATTGTCTTCTCTGCCCTGGGACAAAACTGCTCCAGTTTGCTAAGGTTGCAGAACGTACCTGTGCGCTTTGATAAATCCTATGTTTGCACCATGGGCCCTTTGTGACATTGAGTGCGGAACCTTTAAGGGTTTTAGTCAACTTTAATAATAATAATTATAGTATTGTGGGTGATTTGTGTTCACAAATCGAGCTCTGTCCAACCGAATACTCTAAACATTATACTCACAAATTGTGAAGCAGCTGTGGTGATCATCTATCGATTCATTAAAGAACCAGAAATTGCAAACCACACAAAAGGACTTTAGATAAACGAGATATGATAGTGCTTCGCCAAAATTCAAATTTGCTCGGTTAAAATCAAAAATTAAATCGCGATCGACTGACCAATGGCTTCTATATAGTGCCGTTCTACATCACAAGGGTGAGGCAGCACCAATTAAAATGTTGATCTCTCATGTATTTGTAATAATTTTTTTATCGGATTAATTGACGTTCTTAGCTAGTTCAAATTGTGGCTTCTTGGCTCCTAGAGGCATTTAGGATGTTTTATATATTTCGGGTATAATTATATATGTGGATGAACACTTCTATGACCCCAACAACAGTCATTATCGATTAATTAATATAACCTGGTCTGATGACACCGTCAACAAGTCGCTTCCGATGATAGAGAAAGAATGAACTAAAACTTGAGATTCCATTTCGAATATATTTATGAAGCTAGTCAGTCCTGAATCAAAGCTAAAACGATTTTCCTCAGCAACGCAAGCCTCTTCAATACTTCAAAAAGATCACTGAGCAAAACAATAAAAGATGATATTTTTCACCGATCCCTAAGTGAAATTTGATCGTGAACTTTTTGCATTTCCATTGTTTTGTGTAAGGTTTCAACGTAGTAAGGTTGTGTAAGGTTTCAAGGTAAGTAACGTAGTAGCAGATAAACATAGTCCAGGAGTGACTCTAATTACCGAGGTGAGTTGGTAAGTGCTTTCAACAGGTTTTAGTCAGACGTCATTTGGACTTTAAGTTTAAAATAGTGTCAGTGTTAGTCAATAGATGTCGTTATTATCGGTTATCAAATCAGTCAATTTGAACATTCGCATATTTTCTAGGTTGTTCTAGACAGTAACTGTCTAGAGGTAGACGGTTGATTTGATTCATTTAATTAATTAAAAACTTTTATTATAACACAATCAATCCGTTAAAAACTACTATTCGACAAACAAATAAACAGGTGATCTGATCTTCATCAGTCTATGCTGTAATAGATCTTTTAGGGTTCTCCTCATACATCGATCCTTCTGCAGCATCCATTCCAAAAATTCCTTTATATCATAATCATAGTGACAGTTGAACTTATTAATCTCGCCCTCTCTAAATTTGGGCAACATTTCTTCGATGGCCGTGATCGGCTCATACGGATGTTGTAAAGTGCACAGCTCATAAAATATTATGCCAATCGACCAAACTAATGATTTTTCATCCGATCTCATCGCGTTCAACGATTCGGGCGATAAATAGCTGTATGCCCGCACCCCAGCCGGTGTATCCCAATTTATTTTCCATTTACGATCGGGACCGTAATCACAAATTTTCAAATAGCCATCATCGCCGACCATAATATGTTCGGGACTGATACCCCACATCACCAATTCAATTGAGTTTAGAAAACGAATGCCACAAATAATTTCGCGTATAAGTTCAACCGCTTCCGTTTGTGTAAACAGTTCCCACTTAACAATTCGATCGATAAGCATGAGTCGTAGTGATCCTCGTTTTGCGTGCTCCTGCGCAATATACATTTCACGTTGTGGGCCAACTATAAAACAGTCGTGGTATGCTGCAATATTCGCGTGTTTTATGTGTTTAAAGTACTCGATTTGAAGCATGACCTTGTTCAATGTATCGTCATCATCTTTGTTGTACGAAACTTCTTTAACTTTGACAGTAGCACGTGTTCTAGTATTTCGATAGAGGTACACAGCACTATATGACAAAACAAAACGGATTAGTTCTTGAAAATGTACGGTTAAATGCATCCACTCACCCGAAATCACCTCCTTGTGGGGCCAAGTTTTTCAAAAACTCATATTCCCGAATTTGTGGACTTTCACAACAACAGTCTTCCTCAGCTTCATCACAAATTATGCCAACGTTCTGTTGGACATTACCCAAATGTTTATCAGATCCAATAACTGTATCAATTTTATCGGTCACAGTCGCCACCAGACTCATTTTAATGTAGAGACACTTGTTGTCGAATAGCTTACACAAAATAAAAATTGTTGCAGAGTCGGCTACTCATACGACCAGCGACAGTGAATACGAGACACAATATAACGATTTGATTTGAAGTCGAAAACGAATGAGCAAATTGTAAGTAGCGGGATCGATCTACTATACGTTATTCCGTTTATATAAACACACCGATCAGGGTTTGATAGAATTGGGTACGAGAAAAGGAATGGAAATCCTGAAGAAAGCTTGTTTGAACAGCGACAAAATATACTCTTCATACACAGAGTGAATCTATCAAGGAGTGGACTAAGTGGAACAAAACGTTCAAGGTCATATTTAAATACCTTGGCCTTGTTAGAGTTTATAATAGGATCGGCCTCTTCAGGTCATTGAGCTGGATGCGATGGACGGTAGGTATCTTCTTCACTTATTATTGGCACTCCACTCGATTATCGACATGCGGTTTCTACGGTTGGTCCTCACAATATTAACCATTGTGAGCTTAACCTGTGTTGTGATAATTGGTTGAATGATTGTGCTTTCTGTTTGGTTGGTACAACATTTCAACATCACCTACCACTTCCTCAAATAGATTGTGAAGCCCAGCTAATTTTTCTCTAGGACGTACAAACTTTATCTATCGATTACCAAACTTATTTTACTGTTGTTGTAACAATAATCTTGATATTGATGTTGTTTGGCCAGAATTTCGACTAACTGTTGTTGTTGTATCAATTCGTTTGCTTCTCTAACGATTGTATAGTTGTTGTCTATCTACAATGCCAGCTAACTGTATCTGTTGTTTATAAAGTATAAGCTTGTTTCCATTTGATTCGTTCGAGGAGTTGGATTTCTCTCGATCATCTCCGATCTGAAGTGAATTTGGCTAAGTGAGGGTATTATTGCGCTTTCTCCATTTAGCTACCACCCATGGACTATGTACACTTGCGGTGCAGCTTAAGATCCAAAATAAATATCAGAGGCGGTTACCACTCGTGTAGACTTTATTTCTAATCAGTCATTGAGAGACTATACAGTTATCAAAAGTGTATGAAGTCTACATTAGTGGACGTTAGAAGTCGAATTCGAAGCAGTTAAATCTGATTAAGTGAAATTGTGTTCGCTTGATTCTGTTTAAGAATATGAAGATCCTTTTCAAAGGCATCCAGCTAAGCAGCTGTAAAAAATTTCGATTTAGTATGAGGGCATGAGATTCCTAATCACTAATTTTGAATTGTTATCGAACTAACACCTATATCATTCCAGGGACAATTAAAAGAGTTTTGCACAGATGGCGTAACAGAAATATGTAGAGAGGTTTGTTTAAGAACTGTTTCGTTCCAGTCAATCAGGATACTCCTTTTCAGCATTCCATACCGCAGTGGTAATGAAGAATTGACTGGCGAACTTACATGGCAGTACCATGTAAAATATATATGAGCTGTGTTCGATTGGGCCCCAATCGATAGAATTTTACCTCAGTAGTCAGGATTGATGACTAGTAGTGATGAATATAAACCTTTCACCTCGTCCAACGTGCTGTTATTTATCAAACAAAGCACGTTTGATGGTATGTCCTCTTACCACAAAGAACTCGGTCTGATCCATGATACTCGATGTTTTAAAAGTGGGGACCGTGTCAGTTCTAAAGAACTGCATTGATACACTGTGTTAGCTGTGAAATTAGCTGTACTGCATAATTGTGAAGCACAGTCATACTCAGATAAAGACAGCAACGTAATGATAGCCTTAAGGAAGCGAATTTTGCAAGAGCTAGGATTCTGATGAGTATACTCAATTACGTGTACTCATCAGAATCCTATAGCTCTTGCAAAAATAACTCTAATCTGTTGTTTGATGTGGAACAATCATTGAACTTGATGGACAGTCCTCAATCATTTTAAAACACAGTACATGGTCACATTCAGAGAAGAGTTTTGTAAGAAGGTAAAGTATGTTGCAATCCAGTCACTTTTATTAAGAAACCCATGCGCTCATTGTACTAGCTTTTGTCGATTTTTGTTCCTTTATTTCCATTTTTAGGTGCATAGGGCATCTACTTGACTGGTCCATCGAACTCTATTTGGGGCTATTCTCCTTAGTTCCCCTCATTTTTCCCAAGATGAATTGCTTCAATTAACACCGGTCTTTTCCAAGTCACTGCTGTCCTTCCCACTTTTCTTTTTCCTTGCGGATTCTATTCTAATGACATCATGGTTATGTCATTTGGTGTCCACTTCCTGTTCTCCTTCTCAATGTCCACTTGGATTTTTTGTTGCAGTAATTAAATTCTTTATTTGTGATCAAATTTGGCCAGAAGCATTTGATCAATCGCCTAAGGCATTTATTCACAAACCTTTGGAGTCTCCTTGTGATTTTCTGCGTATTTTCTCACATTTCACAGGCATACATCAGTACTGATTTTACACAGGCCTTGAACATTCGTGTTTCTTGACAGAACGTATGCATTGCAGATCTTATGGATCATGTTGTAAGTGTTTCTCGCTCTGTTAATATTTGCGTTTGTTAATGTCTTCTTCCGTTCCGCCTGTTGATACTGTACTGCCAAGGTATAAGAATTTTTCGACATCTTCTATTATGTCTTGGTTGATGCGAAGTGGTGTACTAATGCATGTGTATAGTCTTAGGACCTCTGTCTTTCTTATGTTTATCTTGAGCCCGGTATCTTGTGATATTTCTGATAATTTTTGTAGCTTTTGCTGCATGTCTGTGTATTTGTGTGTTAGCAGAGATATATCATCTACGTAGTCGAGATCATTGAGTTTACTTATTGGATCCCACTGAATTTCGTTAAGTTATGTGATGTCTAGCTTGTGCATGACATTATCCAGTGCTACGAGGAACAGTAGTGGATATAGTACACATCCTTGTCTAACTCCACGTGTATGGCAGTATGTGCCACTCTGGTTTCCGTTGGGTTGAACTTTATTTCCAGCATCCTTGTACGGTGATCTTCTTCAGGATGCCTATTTCACAGAGTACTTTCCAGATTGCGCTTCTATTGATGAAATCGAATGCCCGTTCGAAATCTACGAAGAGTAGATATAGTGGTGAGTTCCATTCGTTGAATTGTGCGACGATAATTCGGACTGCATTGATGTGGTTTTTACAGCTTTTTCTGTTTATTTTTGGTCTGTTCGTTTCTTATTGGTTCATAGTTGGTGAGATTTGTTCCAGGATGACCATTACATGAGCAGGAAGACGTCTCGCCAGTTTTTGCTTTCTCTTAAGTCTCCTTTCGTCGGAATCCTTATTGTTAAGCTCACTTTCCATGTTTTCGGAATTCTTCCAGTATTCCACACTTCTACAAACAGTATGACAACAAAGGCAAAGTCACGAATCGATGCTCAGATCAGTCATTGTATAGCTAATAGGTTGAACAACGATTCGTGGCTTTTTGAATAATAAAAGCATAGATAGTTCAACCATCGCTGACTGTAGGAAATCGATATAGAAAATCCCCTAATATATAAAAGATAGATGTTTTCCAGTTTGAAATGTAAACAACTAAGTTGGTTCGAGTTCTGATATACAGTTGACACTTGTCAGTTAGTCACAAAGTATCTACAATTTATTTGAATCTTTGGATATGATTTATCGACGACACTACGCCGATTTAAAACAATTTTGTAACGTTAAAAAATAAAACAATTCGATGACACTCAACAACGATCCGCCCATAAAGAGTCCCAGCAAACCGCCAAAATCTGATATCAAAGTGTCGAATGTATAAACAAAAACTCTTTGTTCGCCGATAAAACTCGGTTTCTCGAATACTATTTCAACAGTTGTTTGGTACTTTGTGGCACTTCCACTAGTCGGTTTAGCACTAATTAGACCTGCACCCACCGGGGTACCGTCACTCCTTTTATCAATCGCATAGTCATACTGTATTGAATTGCATTCGGGTAAACAGTTGCAGTCGGAGCTGAGTAACTGACGAACATCACTGTTTGGGATTCCCCATGTTTTCGAATGATCACTAACAAATTTATAATAATTGGGCTGATCCCAGCCATAGTCTTTGTAATAAAAGGCACAAGTTGATGTGTTGGCATCGCGCGGCGATGAAAACGAGACACAACCCACCGTAGCGGCTGTATAATTGGCATAACATTCCAATCGACAATTTTGTTGGTTATAGAATCGAAAAAATTTCAAATGGCGCTCATCGTTGAAATAACAATTTCGTGTTTCGGGTGGAACTGATCGGAGTTCTTTACTCGTTCGTATGGTTTTTGGTTCAACAGCGATTCTGTACCTTGTGTCGTATCCAAGTGAAATATATTTATTGTATGTATTCGGATACTCGGATGGTGAATGTAATATTAACGTGAAGCCTAGAGTTGTTGGATAGCAGAGGGCCGTTTTGTTTAATTTACTCGTAGTGAGAATCATTTTTAAACCATTCGTGCTTCCGGGTGCACCTTTCACTATCGCTTTATAAGGATATGTTTCTGGTTCACTGTAACCGTTTTCAGGATCACAACCACCACGACTTATATTTATTTGATGGTATTTGAATTCGGTGTGTAACGATTCGTTCCGCAACACATCATCGATCGTATTGAATGTGTAACATAGGCCATCGTTTGTCAGAATCGGGTGAAATAGTCGTTTACACGTTTTGTACAATGGCAACAAAAGATGTAAAAGTGTCGAATTGGGGAACGTGGCGAATTGGCACACTGCAAAAACGTCTTTATGTTGCGATGATATCTACAATATAAAATCGATTTATTAATCCAGATTATATAATCGTATATAGCAAATTATATTATACCCCCATCAATGTGTCCATCCAATCGGGGAACAGTATGTCCATTGGGAACAGAGAATTGTTTTGTTTTGTCACCAATTGAAAAAAACTCTTCATATTGAAAAGATGCCGATTCATTAATGGTTCATGACATATTTGCTTGGCCATTAAATATTTCTTCCCGTACTCTTTAGTAAAGGAATGGCCTAGGTCAGATTTGATGATCGGACATATTGTTACAGCCGGAAATGGTATATGAAAAATGTTTGTCTCTGTGCTGTCGTCGATTATCATCATCGAATTGTCCAGACATCTGTTGAAAATGTTGAAGACGAAGTATCCAAAACAAATAGTCGATATGGTGAATACGACTGTCCAGAAGATTTGATGTGCCAGAGGTTTACTACGACTGGCTATATATTTTACACCGTGGATTGTCGATTCTTGAGAATATTTTGTTATAGTAGTGCTGATCGTTTTTGGCCATTTCACTGTATCTGAAGCTTCTGCCATCATATTTATTTTTTTTTATCAAACACGAAACAACTTAACAGAACTGGTGAATGAAACTATCAGAGATTTTGTAAACTGTTTTATCTACACTTTAACAGAGAACTGCGGTTTATTTACCACTATACGATTATCCAAAAATGAGTTTTTATCATATAAGAATTGTTTATCTTGTAATACACAGTGCTCGCATAAAATAGTCGGACATTTGGATTTTTGCAAACTGTAACAGTACATATAGGTCACATATATTGACAGACCAAACAAGACACAGATTGATGTCTAGAAGGGTTACTGTTGCTTTAAGTTCAGTTTTAACCCTTGAGCTGCGTTCGAGCCCTGTACTAATTTGTGATGCACTATACCATAGAGAAACGGTTAGATGAGAACAGAAGAAAAGGACATAGAAAAACTGAGAAAGATGCACGGTGTCATTCTAGAATATTGTCAGAAGACAAAAGAGAAAAACTATCTGCAGTCAGCAACGAATGTTATATAATTCAAGGAGGGTTATGGATGCTGTTAAAGTTAGCCGGAAATTTCCAGCCGAAAAAATAAAATATCGATAATGCAGATAGTGCCTTTACTTATCCAGCCCAAAGTTAAAAATTTTGTATTTTTGGATTTATCAATGGCTATGACTGCAAAAGGCCCTGTGTGTGGGGGCCATCCAAGTTTCGTAAATATCTCAAACGAAAACGAAACATGAGACCCATAGAATACCACCACAGTGTCCAGAGCTTGTCGTAGGAGGCGACTAAATCTGGTTGGATCGCTGGGCTGACGACCCGCATCCGTAAAAAAACTCACTTGTTAAAAATGTCAACCAACAAATAAATCGGATACCGCCACAAAAATAATGACCACCCGCTTAAGTACCCGCAAACGAGATTGAGGATCGGCACGTGGTACGTGCAGTCACTAAAAAAAACTGGCGCGTTGGACGGCATTATCACATGTATGAAAGAGTCTCGGCTGGAACTGGTAGCTCTCCAAGAAACTCGATGGCCTAAAAGTGGTGACCATGTGTCCCAAGGCTAAACGTTGCTACACAGTGGAGATGACCTCGGAAATCTAGGAGTTGGATTTCTCATTGGGCTACAGGTAAAAAACGCTGTCTTGGACTTCCAAGCAGTTGATAATCGAATGTGTAAGCTTCGCTTGCACATGAGATTAGCCAACCTGTCAATTGTCTGTATACATGCGCCCACTGACGTAAGCCAATCCCAGGATAAAGACTCATTTTACAATAATCTGGATAATCTGATGGGTTCTATACCGGAGCACGACGTCAAATTGGTGATTGGTGACTTTAATGCTAGAGCAGGCAGAAATCAGACCGACTTATGTAATAATATATGTCCGTACTCCCGACACTAAACTGCGACCGAAAATGGGGAAAGAATGATGTACTTTGCGATCGCTCATGATCTCCAAGTGGCAAGTACATTCTTTCCTCATAAAAACATCCATTAAGAAACATGGACACATCCACGTAAAACATCCCGAAGCCAAATCCACCATGTGTTGATTTCAAAAGGGGGGCTCAGGTTGTCCAAGACGTGAGATCGTATCGGTCGTCAAAAAAATTCGTAGGCAGTGACCATTTTATGGTTGCTGCAAAGCTACGATGGAAATTTTCGTACAGGTCAGGGAGGACAGGGGAGTATATTTCGCGATTCTTCTGTGAAGGTCTGATAAATGAAGAAACGCAACGAAAATATCAAGATCTTGTCAGAAATGGTATTTTGCGATCCAATTACCAATCTGATGATGTGAACAGTGTCTGGGAAGTATTGAAAACCTCGGTTGTCGATGCTGCCCAGCACACTCTCGGTATAGTGAAAACTAAGCTAGTGAAATGATTGGTTTGATGAGGAATGTGGTCTTGCTTTTGAGCAACGAAATATAGCCTATAATGAAGCGCAGACTCGGTTTACAATTGCAAGAAAAAAAACAAAGCAGTTCTTGCTAGAAGGACAGCAAAGCGAATTTGTAGACTGAAGAAGCGAGAATGGTGGAAGGCTAAGGTCTTAAGAGTACAACAACTCAGCAATGAGCGCAATTCGCGTGGTTTCTTGAAAGGAATCACCGAATTGCACCATACCTTAAGATCTAGGTCAACTGCCATTCGGGACCAGGATGGAAACCTCTGTTTTAACGTCGATGCGGTACTCGATACATGGCGTGAACATTTTTCTGATTTACTTAATGTTCCACATGTATCACAAGCTGTGTTTGAATACCCTCAAATACAGACCGCAGAGATGTTCATTGAGGATCCGTCCTATGAGGAATTCACTATGGCCATGCAGAGATTAAAGAAAAATCTTCCACCAGGGGTTGATTGCATTAATTCAGAGCTCTTGATATTCGGAGGGCCAACTTTGTGCGGAACTGTCTTTATTCGATTGGTATGGCGAAATGAAGTTATGCCCGAAGAATAGAAAGTGGCCGCGTTATGCCCAGTATTTAAGAAGGGCGATCGCTTGAAGTGCGAGAATTATCGCGGTGTGTGATATATGGCCCAAAACGCGACGATGGTGGCACATATCGAGTTCGTTTCAACCACGAGATCAGGAATTTAATGCAAATTCCTGATACCGTGCATGAAATCAAAGGACAGCGATGAACAGGACAGGAGATGAATAGTGAAAAATATCATGCCCTCAAAAGCCAATATCGGGACAAATCCTTTGGCGACCACAAATAAGTGCATTAGTTAGTCTTACGCAAAAAAGTATGAAGTAATTGGGAATACCGCTCCTAAATGACCTGACGGATTTTAGTGGGAGTGACGTTACCAATATTCAGCGTTCAGATCATCAAAAGGCCTCAGTTTTAAACACCGAAATATTCTCACTCCTAGAGATCGGGAATGATGTTATGTCTAAATATTAAATGTGACCGATACGAAGACAGTCAGACCTGACAGCTGCTTGCCGCAGAGTAATTCCAACATTTTACTGTAAATCCATCGCAATGAGTAAAGGGCAACACAGTATTTTTGATTGAAAACCTTGTACCGATATCCGGTTAAATTGGAACATTACTGAACCTACGGTATAGTGAGTGCTGTCTGCAAGTCAATATAATGATGACACATTACATGTAGAGACTTAATCATATTTTTAGGGGATGTTCATTCCCAACATGACCACAACCGGACAGGTTGGATTTTAACACATTCAAATAGAAACCAGTGGAGTCGTCTGGTTTTAGTGGACAGGCCAGTTGGTCGATTAATCGTGGAAGGTCACCAAACAATTTTGCTGGAATGGCTCATATTCATTTATATATTTTTTTGACAGTCCTTAGGAATTATATGGGTTAAATGGTAGAGGTTTTCAAATTTTGACCACAACGAATAAAAAACCTTTATGTATAAAGGTCTAAAAGCAATATAGGGCCAAAACCAAGCTTGTGGAAGACACTGTTATGGCTGAGCTTCATTGAATCATCCATTGACCCTATGGTTTAGATATTCAAAATTCCAAAACTTTGTGGCAAAAGAAAATTATGTAATGAAGCTGTATGGATGATTGGCCCATGAATTTCGTGCTAAGTGTGGTCCGACACGCAAAAGAGAAGGAAAATTATAGATCTTATGTGTGACAAGGTTGATGTGGTATGACCTTCAAATATTGTATTTAATCTTTATAATTTTTTTCTTATCATTTCGATTAATCATGTCGACATGATCTTATCATGTCGACGAGACGATTTCGATTTAAAACAATTTTGTAACGTTAAAAAATAAAACAATTCGATGATACTTAACAACGATCCGCCCATAAAGAGTCCCAGCAAACCGCCAAAATCAGATACCAAGGAGTCGAGTGTATAGACGAAAACTCTTTGCTCGCCGGTAAAACTCGGATTCTCGAACATTATTTCAACGGTTGTCTTGTACTTTGTGGAGCTCTTGGACGGCCCTCTGACACTCTTTTTAGTCGTATCAATCGAGATATCGTCACTCATTTGATCAATCACATAGTCATAATGTATTGAATTGCATTCGGGAAAACAGTAACAACCATAATCATATATGAATTCGTCGCCCACGATGTCGATTAGCCATGTTGCCGAATGATCGTGAACAACCCGATTATAATTGGTCTGATCAAAACCAAAGGTATTATAAGGAAAGTAGCAATTTGTGGTGTTGGCATCGCGTGGCATTGAAATCGAAACGCAACCTTCTTTTTTTGCTGTGTAATTGGCATAACATTCCAATCGACAGTTTTGTTGGTTGTAGAATCGAAAGAATTTCAACTGGCGTTCATCGTTGAAAAAGCAATTGCGTATTCCGGGCGGAACTGATCGGACTTGGTTCGATCGTATGATTTTTGGTTTAACAACGATGCTATTCTTAGTGTTGTATTCCAATGAGATATATTTATCGTGTGCATGCGGATACTCGGATGGCGAATGTAATATTAATGTATAAGCTACACTTCTTGGATAGCAGAGGGCCGATTGGTTTCCTTTTTTTGCTGTGAGAACTATTTTTAATCCATTCGGGGCACTCGAATCACCTTTCACTATCGCTTTATACGGGTATGTGTCCGCCTTACTGTAACCGTTTTCTGGATCCCAACCATCACGAATTTGTTTGATTTGATGGTATTCGAAATCGGTGTGTAACGATTCGTTCCGCAACACATCATCGATCGTATTGAATGTGTAACATAGTCCATCGTTTGTCAGAATCGGATGAAATAATCGTTCACAATTTTGGTACAAAGGAAATAAGTACCGTACCGTGGTCGGTGGATTAGGGTAGACGGCGAATTGACACGTTGAGAAAACGTCTTTATGTTGCGATGATATCTAAAACGAAAACCTCGAATTACTAATCGAGATTATATATACTACAGTTAATCGCAATAATGTTACCTCTATCAATGTATCCATCCACGGAAAATCTAAGATTTCCTGCGTAAAATCCGAATCGTCTGGTTGTTTCACCAATTTATACGTTTCCTTTATTTGGCTACGATTACGTTTCACTAACGATTCACGACATATTTGCGTGGATAGAACAAATTTTTTCGCAAACTCTGTATCATTGGATTTTTTAAGGTCAAACTTGATGACCGGACATATTGTTACAGCCGGAAATGGTATATCAAAAATTTTTATCTCGGTATTTTCATGAACTAACATCACCGAATCGTCCAACCATTTGTTGAAAATATTGTATGCGAAATATCCGAAACATGATACCGATATGGTGAAGACGACTGTCCAGAAGATCTGATGAGTCAGCGATTTATTACAATTGATAACATACTTTATACCGTGGATCGTTGATTCTTGAGAATATTCGGTAACATTAAGGCCGACCGTTTTTAGTGCTTTATTTAGTTCTAGGTTCCGAACCATCTCAAAACATAAGTACCACTTCACACGAACAACACATAAGAACTGAACTGTTCGTGGTCCATATCTACGATATATATAGTTTCTGATACGATATAGAGATAGTCTTATCTTTATACGTCCACATGCCGTATTGTGGTCGAATGACTTTCAGATAAAGATTTTATCGTTTTGTAAACAAATCTGTTTGAATGATCAAGATGTAACGTTGACACTATAACAATTCAAATATGTCCATTGTTTGTTCTACTAAGCAATAGATGTCACAATTGTTCGGTTGAATCCTTCTTAACGTACTACTTATCAGAGATTCAATACTAACCACTTTCTCACCTAGATTTTTCAAAGCACCAGTTTGTTTTGAAAAGTTCAGGCCAGACCTGGTTAGAAAATCGCCATTCCAGGTGTGGTAACCTTTTTCTTTTATTCAAAGAAAATTCATGAAAATCTTTGATTTCTAAGTAAATTGTCATCCAAAAACATTCAATACTAACCTCTTTCTCACCTAGATTTTTCAAAGAACCGGTTTATTTTGAAAAGTTCAGGCCAGACCTGGTTAGAAAATTGCCAATCCAGGTGTGGTAACCTTTTTCTTTTATTCAAAGAAAATTCCTGAAAATCTTTGATTTCTAAGTAAATAGTCATCCAAAAACATTCAATACTAACCACTTTCTCACCTAGATTTTTCAAAGCACCAGTTTGTTTTGAAAAGTTCAGGCTAGACCTGGTTAGAAAATTGCCATTCCAGGTGTGGTAACCTTGATGAACTTCTAGTTATTCTTCGTGAGTCCGGTTTTATAGCTCAAAATGATGCTGACGATCTGGTTTTGAAAGTTTCAGGCAAGCACCTGACTGTCTTGCAGATTTAACTCAACACGCTCTTCTCATTACAGCACAGTGGTGTCTGCTTAAGGGTTTAAATATGAACCCGTCAAAAACCAATTTGGTTATTTTTACAATGTGTAGGAATACTGAAGCTTTTTCTGTACCATCACTTTTCGGATGCAAGGTTAATAGCTCAGCCTACGTCAAACATCTTGAAGTTTTTCTGGATAATAAACTTTCTTGGAAGTATCCAGATTACCAACTACAAAAAGCCACTGCGATTTTTTGGCAATGTCGTAGAGGATTTGGTAATTCCTGGGGATTATCCCCCAAGAGTCACTGGTTCTGCCAATGCTATCTTATGCATCTATTGTTTGGTGGCCAGTGGTTAAAGTAAAATCTTCATTTGGCAAACACAACTATTTGCAAAATATCACTTGTCGGGCTGTAACTGGAGCCATGTCTTCAACTCCGTTCCTGGCTATGGAGCTCATTCTCTTCCTACCATAGTTACAATCCTTCATTTTAGGTACTGCTTGTTCGACTGTCTTGCGTTTGAGGAATGCTGGGGCATGGAATGCTTTTGGCACTTCTTCAGGTCATAGATCAATTCTTACTGAATTTACACGAGCTATGACAGAAATCAACATGATAACTGATTGGTTTCTACCTGTTTTTAATTTCCACAAATCATATAAGGTGGTTAATCCATCCAGGGATATGTGGTTCTCACCAGACTTGCTCAAACAGTTATCCAAATCGCTTGTATTCTTTTCAGATGGCTCTGTCTCTGAACAGGATGCTGGATTTGGTTACTACTGTCAATCGCATGATTTGAGAATCTCTAGCAGTTTGGGGTCCTACTGTACTATTTATCAAGCAGAATTAATTGCGGTTACTTACTGCGTGGTTTCAGCTTTTAATCTCGCTGCCGTCGGCAAAGATATTATATTTTGTATGGAAATCTTCGAACTAGCTCTAAACTGGTAGGAGATTGTAAAAATTGACTGAACCTCCGTGATTGTAATAATAAGGTAACGGTCATGTGGGTTCCCGCGCAATGTGATATTGATGGCAACGAAATTGCAAACAGTTTAGCTAAAACTGGTTCTCGCTTATTTTTCGTAGGCCCTGAACCAGCTGCTCCTGTACCTCTTCACATAGTGAAACAAACAATCAAAACCGTTACCATATTGAACCTTAAACTGACGTGGTCAACCACCCCTACTTGTCGTAAGGCAAAATACTTTATAAGTGGGTTTAACATAAAGCTGACTTAATACGTTTTTTCGTTGAAAAAGGATAACTTGAGAATTTTGGTTTCTATACTTATTGACCCTGTTGATGACAGCTTACACTTCATCAGCACCTGTCCGGCTTTCGACCGCATTACTTGTGTTCAACTCCAGGAATATTCCTGTTAATCAATTGTCTTCTCTGCCCTGGGACAAAACTGCTCCAGTTTGCTAAGGTTGCAGAACGTACCTGTGCGCTTTGATAAATCCTAGGTTTGCACCATGGGCCCTTTGTGACATTCAGTGCGGAACCTTTAAGGGTTTTAGTCAACTTTAATAATAATAATTATAGTATTGTGGGTGATTTGTGTTCACAAATCGAGCTCTGTCTAACCGAATACTCTAAACATTATACTCACAAATTGTGAAGCAGCTGTGGTGATCATCTATCGATTCATTAAAGAACTAGAAATTGCAAACCAAACAAAAGGACTTTAGGTAAACGAGATATGATAGTGCTTCGCCAAAATTCAAATTTGCTCGGTTGAAATCCAAAATTAAATCGCGATCGACTCACCAATGGATTCTATATAGTGCCGTTCTACATCACAACGGTGAGGCAGCACCAATTAAAATGTTGATCTCTCATGTATTTGTAATAATTTTTTTATCTGATTAATTGACGTTCTTAGCTAGTTCAAATTGTGGCTTCTTGGCTCCTAGAGGCATTTAAGATGTTTTATAATTTCGGGTATAATTATATATGTGGATGAACACTTCTATGACCCCAACAACAGTCATTATCGATTAATTAATATGACCTGGTCTGATAACACCGTCAACAAGTCGCTTCCGATGATATAGAAAGAATGAACAAAAACTTGAAATTCCATTTCGAATATATTCATGAAGCTAGTCAGTCCTGAATCAAAGCTAGAATGATTTTCCTCAGCAACGCAAGCCTCTTCAATAGTTCAAAAAGTTCACTGAGCAGAACAATAAAAGATGATATTTCTTCACCGATCCCAAATGAAATTTGATCGTGAACTTCTTGAATTTCAATTGCTTCGTGTAAGGTTTCACAAGCTTGACTGATGACATGAATCACTGTAATGCCATTGGCGGTACAATTTAATATATTTCGACAGTCATTTGCCATATATAAAACCTGTAAGTAACGTAGTAGCAGATAAACATAATCCAGGAGTGACTTTAATCACCGAGGTGGGTTTGTAACCCTACGTTTACATTATTGTTTTCGAGTGTTGTTTTCGAGTATTGTTTTCGATATTAGATTGTTGTTGCTGTTTTCCCATATAAAAAGTTATCGTTTCTATTTGAAAACAATACTCGAAAACAACAAAAAGATGTAGCTCATACATCTTTTTCGTTGTTTTCGAAATAAAAATATCGATTTATCGAAAATATTTTTAATTTTTTTCTCTTTTTATTAATATTTTGAATTGTAATTGATACATTTAATAATTAAAATTGATTAAAAAATATATATTTAAATGTTTTTGGTAGTTTTTTTAAATATTAAAAATTAGACTTATCGACATCGATATTTATTTGAAAATGCCAAAATGTCAAAATAGATTATAAACAAACCAAATAAGAGCGGCAAAGTGTGAAAATCAATTATTGATTATTTTGTGATTAATTTGTGATAATCATTTTGTGAACTAATATGTATATATATATTATATAATATATATTTAATTGTGATTATAGATACTTGTGATTCAGTGTAGTGAAATTGGTGATAATTAAACTATATCTTGATTTATTGTGAACAAAAACATTTTATATAAAATGAATTCAGACTATGATAACATAGAATATTTAAACGATTCACTTGAGGATGAGGTTGAGGATTACGAACTCCCCATTCAAGTTGATGAACCGGTGAATACCGATCAAAAAATAGTGTTTGTTGTGTTGCCGAAAGATAAATCAAAATCTGTTTCGAAAGGTACAGTTCGTGCTATGAGACTAAGCACCGAAGAAAAAGATGTGTTCGACGAGGAACTTCTTAAATACGTGTTCGATCGGCCACCATTGTTTAATTATTGTTTGCCGATTCAACAAAGAAGTTCCGATTATAAATCGGTTGTGGGGTGAGGTATTAGAAGCAATGCTTCCTACCTACCCAAATAGAAATTTGGCTAATTTAAAAGAAAGTTTTAAATACCATCGTGATTTATATACCCGATTTAAATCGCACAATGCAAAAGTGCCAAGTGGGTCTGGCACAGTCCCAAAGCTAGTGCCAAAACATTTGGAGATTTTGAGGCAATTAGATAACGTAATTGCTAAAAGAAAGTAAGTAATGCATAACTTTTATTTACATTTTAAAGAAACTAATTTGTTTTAATTTTGAAGGCAAATAACTAGCGTCGAATGTATGGAGCAGCCGTTGGACACCACAGTTAATTTGGGTAAGTTAACCTGATTAATCATAATTTTTTAGATGCATCCCGTGAAAATTTGTTAATTTTGTTCCAGAGCACATGCCACCACAAGAAAAACAAAAACAAGCCGCCTCAACAAAACAACCGTGTTCCACTCAGCCCAGGCCAGGATCTAGTACGTCAACTAGACCTGGTTCTAGTATGTCGCAAACAACGAGCGATCCAATAGATCTCGGAGACCAGATCGATAAACTTGTTGGAGTGGTGCAGTTGAGTGCAGCCCAACGAAATGAGCGGAATGATCGGGCTCAAAATTTTGGAGACCAGGTGGCATGGCACATGCGTGGCCTCAACGATGTAGAATTTTTTGAAGCGGCCAGTTACATTAACAACTATTTCTACGAGAAAGCGAAGGAAAAGCAGCAACAGCACCATTTAGGATAATTGTTTTCATAAGATGAGTATTGTTCCGTTTCATTATATACATTTTTATTTATTATATTCGGAATTTTTTTATTATTTCGTTTTAAGTGACAGAAGAATTCCATAATTTTATTTATGTTAATTATTAAATTGAATTTTGTTTGTTTTTGCATGTTATATTTATTATTTAATTGAATTTTGTTTGGTTTGCATTTATTTCTTTAGTTTAAACAAATTTAATAGGTTTTTATGCATAATTGATGTACATTTTTTAAATTTAATTCCATCCATATTGCTTTTCCTATAAAAATAAATAATACAATTAATTATTTAAACATAAAATAAAAATATATATATTTTTTTAATTATTAATTGAATTGCACAAAATTTTCGCATAATTCCATCATTTTATTTATATTAATAATTTAAATATATTAATGTTGAAATATGAAAAAGAATTAATAAATTTAAATATTAAAAAGAATTTCACTATAATATTGCCAAAATACTTATCTTTTATATGATGTCCTTTTTATCATTGTATTCAACAGTTTAACTGAAAACACAGCAAAACAAATATGGATGACAACAAATCAAAACAAATATGGATGAATCGAAGACGGTCAGTTTAGTTTTTGTTGTTGCCTCACGATAAGTACGAAAAATCGAAAACAATACTCGAAAACAACGCTCGAAAACAATAATGTAAACGTAGGGTAAGTGTTTTCAATAGGTTTTAGTCAGACGTCATTTGGACCTTAAGTTTAAAATAGTGTCAGTGTTAGTCAATAGATGTCGTTTTTATCGGTTATCAAAATCAGTCAATCTGAACATTCGAATATTTTCTAGGTGGTTCTAGACAGTAACTGTGTAGGGGTAGACGGTTGATTCATTTAATTAATTAAAAACTTTTATTATAACACAATCAATCCGTTAAAAACTACTATTCGACAAACAAATAAACAGGTGATCTGATCTTCATCAGTCTATGCTGTAATAGATCTTTTAGGGTTCTCCTCATACATCGATCCTTCTGCAGCATCCATTCCAAAAATTCCTTTATATCATAATCATAGTGACAGTTGAACTTATTAATCTCGCCCTCTCTAAATTTGGGCAACATTTCTTCGATGGCCGTGATCGGCTCATACGGATGTTGTAAAGTGCACAGCTCATAAAATATTATGCCAATCGACCAAACTATCCCAATTTATTTTCCACTTACGATCGGGACCATAATCACAAATTTTCAAATATCCATCATCGCCAACCATAATATGCTCTGGACTGATACCCCACATCACCAATTCAATTGAGTTTAGAAAACGAATGCCACAGATAATTTCGCGTATAAGTTCCACCGCTTCCGTTTGTGTAAACAGTTCCCACTTAACAATTCGATCGATAAGCATGAGTCGCAGTGATCCTCGTTTTGCGTGCTCCTGCGCAATATACATTTCACGTTGTGGGCCAACTATAAAACAGTCGTGGTATGCTGCAATATTCGCGTGTTTTATGTGTTTAAAGTACTCGATTTGAAGCATGACCTTGTTCAATGTATCGTCATCATCTTTGTTGTACGAAACTTCTTTAACTTTGACGGTAGCACGTGTTCTAGTATTTCGATAGAGGTACACAGCACTATATGACAAAACAAAACGGATTAGTTCTTGAAAATGTACGGTTAAATTTATCCACTCACCCAAAATCACCTTCTTGTGGGGCCAAGTTTTTCAAAAACTCATATTCGCGAATTTGTGGATTTTCACAACAACAGTCTTCCTCAGCTTCATCACAAATTATGCCAACGTTCTGTTGGACATCACCTAAATGTTTATCAGATCCAATAACTGTATCAATTTTATCGGTCACAGTCGCCACCAGACTCATTTTAATGTAGAGACACTCGTTGTCGAATTGCTTAGACAAAATAAAAATTGTTTCAGAGTTGGCTACTCATGCGACCAGCGACAGTGAATACGAGACACAATATAACGATTTGATTTGAAGTCGAAAACGAATGAGCAAATTGTAAGTAGCGGGATCGATCTACTATACGTTATTCCGTTTATATAAACACACCGATCAGGGTTTGATAGAATTGGGTACGAGGAAAGGAATGGAAATCCTGAAGAAAGCTTGTTTGAACAGCGACAAAATATACTCTTCATACACAGAGTGAATCTATCAAGGAGTGGACTAAGTGGAACAAAACGTTCAAGGTCATATTTAAATACCTTGGCCTTGTTAGAGTTTATAATAGGATCGGCCTCTTCAGGTCATTGAGCTGGATGCGATGGACGGTAGGTATCTTCTTCACTTATTATTGGCACTCCACTCGATTATCGACATGCGGTTTCTACGGTTGGTCCTCACAATATTAACCATTGTGAGGTTAACCTGTGTTGTGATAATTGGTTGAATGATTGTGCTTTCTGTTTGGTTGGTACAACATTTCAACATCACCTACCACTTCCTCAAATAGATTGTGAAGCCCAGCTAATTTTTCTCTAGGACGTACAAACTTTATCTATCGATTACCAAACTTATTTTACTGTTGTTGTAACAATAATCTTGATATTGATGTTGTTTGGCCAGAATTTCGACTAACTGTTGTTGTTGTATCAATTCGTTTGCTTCTCTAACGATTGTATAGTTGTTGTCTATCTACAATGCCAGCTAACTGTATCTGTTGTTTATAAAGTATAAGCTTGTTTCCATTTGATTCGTTCGAGGAGTTGGATTTCTCTCGATCATCTCCGATCTGAAGTGAATTTGGCTAAGTGAGGGTATTATTGCGCTTTCTCCATTTAGCTACCACCCATGGACTATGTACACTTGCGGTGCAGCTTAAGATCCAAAATAAATATCAGAGGCGGTTACCACTCGTGTAGACTTTATTTCTAATCAGTCATTGAGAGACTATACAGTTATCAAAAGTGTATGAAGTCTACATTAGTGGACGTTAGAAGTCGAATTCGAAGCAGTTAAATCTGATTAAGTGAAATTGTGTTCGCTTGATTCTGTTTAAGAATATGAAGATCCTTTTCAAAGGCATCCAGCTAAGCAGCTGTAAAAAATTTCGATTTAGTATGAGGGCATGAGATTCCTAATCACTAATTTTGAATTGTTATCGAACCAACACCTATATCATTCCAGAGACAATTAAAAGAGTTTTGCACAGTTAGCGTGACAGAAATATGTAGAGAGGTTTGTTTAAGAACTGTTTCGTTCCTGTCAATCAGGATACTCCTTTTCCGCATTCCATACTGCAGTGGTATTACGAAACCTCAAGAAACTCTGATGGTTAAGATCATTAACCCATTTATTTCATAAAATGGTTAGCGATACGCATGCTGCAAATGAAGAATTGACTGGCGAACTTACATGGCAGTACCATGTAAAATATATATTAGCTGTGTTCGATTGGGTCCCAATCGATAGAATTTTACCTCAGTAGTCAGGATCGATGACTATAGTAGTGATGAATATAAACCTTTCACCTCGTACAACGTGCTGTTACTTATCAAACAAAGCACGTTTGATGGTATGTCCTCTTACCACAAAGAACTCGGTTTGATCCATGATACTCGATGTTTTAAAAGTGGGGACCGTGTCAGTTCTTAAGAACTGTATTGATACACTGAGTTAGCTGTACTGCATAATTGTGAAGCACAGTCATACTCAGATAAAGACAGCAACGGAATTATAGCCTTATAAGGAATCGAAAGAGTTAAGGTTTAATAGATAAAAACTGGGTTGCAACATATTTTACCTTCTTCTCTGAATGTGAATTTATACTGCGTTTAGAAATGATTGAGAAATGTCCATCAAATTTAATGATTGTCCACATCAAACATCAGATTAGAGTTAATTTTGCAAGAGCAAGGATTCTCTGACGAGTATACTTAATTGGAACTAGCATTTTAGTTGGTCCTATCGTTAATATGAAAAGCAATGTTATGTCATGTAAATAGTTAACATTGAGGAGTAACTCTATATTATCTACACGTGTAGACAGTGTATGTTGACTGTAAAATAATGATGTAGACAATGTCAACAATGTAAAGATCGAATTTGTTCCCCTTTATCTCCATTCTTAGTAGTTACTAGCATAGAGTGCGTACTAGACTGGACCATCGAACTCTATTTAGGGCTATTCTCTTCAGTACCCTCCATGTTTTCCGAAGATGTTTTGCTTCAGTTAACACCGTTCTTTTCCAAGTCACTGCTGGCCTTCCATCTTTTCTTTTTCATGCCTCTTCTATTGTGTCTTGGTTAATGCAAAGTGGCATACTAATGGTTGTGTTCAGTCTCAGGCCTTTGACTTTCTTATTCTTTCTTTTGTAGCTTTTGCTGCATGTCTGTGTATATGTGTGTTAGCAGGCATATATGCGATGTCTAGTTTAAACATGACATTATGCAGTACTATGAGGGACAGTAGTGGAGCTCCTCCATTCCATTCGTTGGATTGTTCGACGATAATTCGGACTATATTGATGTGGTCTGTACAGCTTTTTCCTGGTCTGTTCGTTTCTTATTGGTTCACAGTTGGTGAGATTCGTTCCAGGATGACCATTAAGTTCTTTGTACTGTTGAGCAGGGAGATACCTCACAAGTTTTTGCATTCTCTTAAGTATCCTTTTGTCGGAATCGTTATGGTTAAGCCTTCTTTTTAATGTTGCAAAATTCTCCCAGTATTCCACACTTCTACTAACAGTGATTAGTCAAATCTTTTTTGATATCTCTTCTGAGAGTCCGGATAAACTGGTTCACTAAGTAAGTGATGAGGGAACGCTGAGATGAGTTTGAATAGAATGTGAAATAGTCCTGAAGGATACACCCGCCATTGTGGTATTTCGCAAAAGAATGTGATAAACGGCTTTGGAGGGTAGGACAACTAAGGAAAAGTCTCGAATTTATGCTCAGATCAGTCTGTGTATAGCTAATAGGTTGAAAAACGATTCGTGGCTTTTTAATCTACAGTTTATTTGAATTTTTGGATATGATTTATCGACTATGCCGATTTAAAACAATTTTGTAACGTTAAAAAATAAAACAATTCGATGACACTCAACAACGATCCGCCCATAAAGAGTCCCAGCAAACCGCCAAAATCTGATATCAAAGTGTCGAATGTATAGACGAAAACTCTTTGTTCGCCGATAAAACTCGGTTTCTCGAATACTATTTCAACAGTTGTTTGGTACTTTGTGGCACTTCCACTAGTCGGTTTAGCACTAATTAGACCTGCACCCACCGGGGTACCGTCACTCCTTTTATCAATCGCATAGCCATACTGTATTGAATTGCATTCGGGTAAACAGTTGCAGTCGGAGCTGAGTAACTGACGAACATCACTGTTTGGGATTCCCCATGTTTTCGAATGATCACTAACAAATTTATAATAATTGGGCTGATCCCAGCCATAGTCTTTGTAATAAAAGGCACAAGTTGATGTGTTGGCATCGCGCGGCGATGAAAACGAGACACAACCCACTGTAGCGGCTGTATAATTGGCATAACATTCCAATCGACAATTTTGTTGGTTATAGAATCGAAAAAATTTCAAATGGCGCTCATCGTTGAAATAACAATTGCGTATCTCGGGCGAAACTGATCGGAGTTGGTTACTCGTCCGTATGGTTTTTGGTTCAACAGCGATTCTGTACCTTGTGTCGTATCCAAGTGAAATATATTTATTGTATGTATTCGGATACTCGGATGGCGAATGTAATATTAACGTGAAGCCTAGAGTTGTTGGATAGCAGAGGGCCGTTTTGTTTAATTTACTCGTAGTGAGAATCATTTTTAAACCATTCGTGCTTCCGGGTGCACCTTTCACTATCGCTTTATAAGGATATGTTTCTGGTTCACTGTAACCGTTTTCAGGATCCCAACCACCACGACTTATATTTATTTGATGGTATTTGAATTCGGTGTGTAACGATTCGTTCCGCAACACATCATCGATCGTATTGAATGTGTAACATAGGCCATCGTTTGTCAGAATCGGATGAAATAATCGTTTACACGTTTTGTACAATGGCAACAAAAGATGTAAAAGTGTCGAATTGGGGAACGTGGCGAATTGGCACACTGCAAAAACGTCTTTATGTTGCGATGATATCTACAATATAAAATCGATTTATTAATCCAGATTATATAATCGTATATAGCAAATTATATTATACCCCCATCAATGTGTCCATCCAATCGGGGAACAGTATGTCCATTGGGAACAGAGAATTGTTTTGTTTTGTCACCAATTGAAAAAAACTCTTCATATTGAAAAGATGCCGATTCATTAAAGGTTCATGACATATTTGCTTGGCCATTAAATATTTCTTCCCGTACTCTTTAGTAAAGGAATGGCCTAGGTCAGATTTGATGATCGGACATATTGTTACAGCCGGAAATGGTATATGAAAAATGTTTGTCTCTGTGCTGTCGTCGATTATCATCATCGAATTGTCCAGCCATCTGTTGAAAATGTTGAAAACGAAGTATCCAAAACACATAGTCGATATGGCGAATACGACTGTCCAGAATATTTGATGGGTCAGTGGTTTATTGCGACTGGCTATATATTTAACACCGTGGATTGTCGATTCTTGAGAATATTTCGCAATACTAGTGCTGATCGTTTCTGGCCATTTTACTGTCTCTGCAGGTTCTGCCATCACATTT
This sequence comes from Tipula lateralis, assembly GCA_963932295.1. Taxonomy (NCBI): domain Eukaryota; kingdom Metazoa; phylum Arthropoda; class Insecta; order Diptera; family Tipulidae; genus Tipula; species Tipula lateralis. The sequence goes on along the minus strand of OZ010738.1, from coordinate 7,687,267 downwards.
ATTTTTTTTACAAACGCGGAACAACTTAACAGAACTGGTGAATGAAACTATCTGAAATTTTGAAAACTGTTTTATCTTCACTTCAAAAGAGAACTGCGGTTTATTTACCACTATACGATTATCTAAATATAAGTTTTTATCACATAGGATTGTTTATCTTAAAATAAACAGTGCTCGCCTAAAATAGCCGGACAATTGGAATTTTTTGCAAATAAGGGAATTTGGATGGCCGTAGTGTTATTAGCTACACACTCACACAATTTATATAGGTCACAATATATTGACAAGCCAAACAAAACACAGACTGATGTCCAGAAGGTTTGCTCCAGGACTAATGTCGCTTTTGAGACTAGTGTGTCAATGGAGACATGCGATAGTTGGCCTATAAGTGGGTTCAAATTCCATTCTGTCTCCATTCCACAAAATGAGTTGGCTGAAATGTTCCATATTCACTCGCGTCGAGCCCTGTGCTACTATGTAAGGCATTACCATAGTGAAACGGTTAGATGAGGAAACAAGAAAGGTATTTGGGCTTAGTAAAACTGAAGAATCAAACACAACTTCCAAGGACTGTTATAGAAACCAAGGAGGGTTGAGGTAAATATCTTCAACAGTCATCAAATCACAACAGGTCACGTTGTTAGGTGATTATAAATAAGTTTCTGTAAAGGTTTTGGTAAGTAGACTAATGAATCCGACTATTTATGGCCAACGTTTTTATTGATAGTAAGGGGAAGCATAGTGGCAATGGATGAACGATTCGAAAGGGATTCACAATTATGGTATCATCGTGGTATACAATGAACATCTACTTGAAATGACAGATCAGGATAACATCCACCTGTTGTGGGAACGAAAGTACTTTAGTGTAGTGGGAAATGAATACTGAAGAATATCATAGCCTCATAAGCCATGCAGAGTTTTTTTTGTTTTATTTTTATTACGACTGAGACTGCGCTCATCTAGCAATTTTTCTTTCAAATAAAAATTTGTATGTTTCTAGTACAATTCACTTTTGTTGGGATGTAACCCATTGGTTAGTCCCATAATTAATTAAACCATTACTAATTTTAATTTAGTTCACTAGGTCAAGTGGCCTCGTTCTTTGGAGTCTTATTTCAACGATAGGGTTATCCATGTTCCTGGAGCCTTATTTTATGTTTTGTAGCATGCATTTTTATTTCATCTTTGATGTATTCCATCCGAAGGTCCCTGTGAAGGTTTTCATTTCTTATGTACCACGGAACATTGACGATGCTAAGAAGAACCTTAAACGATGCTAAGAAGAACTTTGAAACGTCTGTATCAATTTTGGCGTTTGTTTGCTTGCCCCAGAGTTATATACGGTAAGTCCATATCAGTTTCAGAATTGGCCGATTTAGCAACAGCTTGTTATGAATTGTAAGCTCAGAGCCTCTACCTATGAGCCAATACATTTTTCTGAATTTTATGTTATGTTCTTCTTTTTGACATGCTCTCTCCACTTGAGCTTGGCGTCGAGGGTCATGCCAAAATATTTAGCTGTATTTGCATATTCTAAAGGTAGATGGTAAGCATTTTGATATGTAAAGTTAATATGCGTGGATTTTGTCTCATTAAGCTTGATTCGCCAACGCTTTATCGAGTTATAAACCACATTGGTCATCCTTTGGAGTTTGCTCGTTGCATCGGAGACATTACTTCCAATTGCCATACTTTCTGTGTCATCTGCAAAAGTGAGTATGGTTAATTCACTTGTGGTTGGTATGTCTCTTGTATATAGTAAATACAGGATTAGTCCTAATACACTCCCCTGCGGGACACCGGCAGAGATTTTCTTTAGCTCAGAGTATTCATCCTCATATTTCACTCGAAAATGTCTATTGGATAAATAAGATCTTAGTATAGCGTAGAATTGCCCCGGCAGATCTCTATGCACTATGCAGCTTGTATTCCAGACCACTGTGCCCAACTTTATCGAATGCTTGCGCGACGTCCAGGAATATCCTTGAGCATACTTTTTTATGTTACATATTTTAACCGAAGGGTCGCATTGATTATATGTGTAGTAGCTTACGAAATCCTTTGTCTGGTAGAGCTTTGATACTTTGGCGAGTAATCAAGTCATACCATGGGGCTTTTTTAACATTCATGTTACTTTTCATTTCTTCTTTTAGTTCTTTGAGAGTTACTGGTGGTATGTCAAACTCATCCAGCTTGTGAATTGGCATTATATTTTCGTAGGCAGTTTGTCTTGGTAGAGGTTGGAAGGTTTCCTGGAGATGCTCCGCAAGCAAATCAGCCTTCTCTTTGTAACCTCTTGCCCAGGTCCCATCATCCTTTTTAAGTGCAGGTACTTGAATTTTTGGTCTTTTAAGTCCCTTCGTCGCCCCCACAGTGAATAATCAGAATTTTTTTCATCAGACTAACTAGATATCTGTTGATTGATTCAATTTAACTTCTTTAAGAAGGGATTTAAGACTGTTACATAAATTGTTAAGAATTGGTTTGTTCTTTGGTGTTCGATTAATTTGCCAGGTTTTACGAGCCCGTCGCTTTTCTCTTACCAATTCTCTAACTTCCATTGGTGAATAACTTCATTGGGTTGTTCCAATTCGTCTTCCAACTGTCGAGAATTTCTTATCGGAGATTGATTTTCTCCTCCATTAATTTACGAAAGAGATCCCAGTTTGTTTTTAAATTTGTTAATCTGGGTGAACTTTCCCTTTGAATTACCGTTTCACTGACTGTCATGATAACCGGTTAGTGATCCTATACTAGAGAATTGCTATTTTCAATGTGAATGTAGTTCTGAGATATAACTCTTGCTACATAAAAGTCTATTAGGTCCGGTATCTTAGCTTCATCACTGGGACAGTATGTTGGGGAGCCACCAGAGTAAAATTAACATTTTGATGTCTGATCTGTTTGAAACAATTCTTTACCCTTTGACGTCGTAAGTCTAGATTCCGGAAAGGTGTTTTTCGCATTAATCCCTAGTGTTTAATGTAGTCCTCCCTTTTCAAGTGACAGTAATCTGTCTGTGTTTAATGTGAATCCTTACAGTAGCGACTTGCATTGATTCTTCTTCGATTTTTGTTTCTACATAGTGTTTTATATTTTCTTTTATTAGTAATGCCGAACCACCTCTTGCTCTTTCCGCTGGATGGATGGAATGATATAAGATATAACCCCGGATTTTAACAAATGAAGATTTAAAATGGCTTACAAAATGGCTGTCGAATATTAGGAAAATGTCTATTTTTTCTGTATTTAAAAATATTTCTATTTCTGGAATGTGTTGCATAAGCCCATTCGCATTCCAGATTGCTTTTCTGAAAGTTGAGTTCTTACCTAACATGTTTTATTGGATTGCGTTGTGGGAGTATCACTTTCTTCAGTTGATCAAATATCATGTTGTTCAGATTACATTGGTCATCTAGTCGCTTTGTAATAGCTTCAATGCTGATCATAATGTTTTCCATAATTCGTTTATTTTCAGAGCCCATATATTTGGTTGAACCTGAGCCTTTCACTACCTGAGCTCATGTTCTTCTTTGCCCTGCACTATTCTTTGGTATATCTCCCTATAGTACTTGCCTGGGTAATATGTTTACCTGAGCATTTAACACATCTCGGATCCCGGCTGCAATATCTTTGGATGTGATTAAATCCCTGACATTTCTTGCATTGGGGTATGCGTATATATTGGTTCTCCTCATTAGTTCAATTTTGTCCTTCATGTGAAGAATTGATTTTATACCATAAATGTTTTGAACATTCTCTTTGTTATCAAATACCAGCATAAAAAGAGGGAGTCCCCTTTTACTGAGAGTTGAGTTTCCTTCCTGGTTTTCTGTTCTCTCTTGTTTAATAATATTCACAGCATCTAGTATTTGAAGGCCTTTATTATGTAAGTCTTCCATTATTTCTTGCGTTGAGCAAGTGTGATGCAAACCTCTTGCCATAACTTTTATAGGTCGAGCCTGTTTGTCCTCATATGTAAACCACTGATATTTTTCAGCATTCAGGTTCATAGATAAAGTTCTATAGGATTTTGAGTCCATTAATTTTCCAAACGTCATTAATTTTCCAAACGTCATTGTTTAGCGCTGTTACTTTATACTCTTAATCAGTAACTGATTTCATTATATAGACTGAATTTTTGGGTAACTGTTCACGACCACAATATTTACTGGCGAGGCTGGGTTTTCTTTCAGTTGCACCGGTTTTGGTGCAATGTTCTTGGTAGATCTACTACCTTCTGGTTGATTGACCTTGGGTTGGGCAGCTTTCGGTTCGGTACTTGAAGTTCCACTACCATTTAGTTGTTTAACCTCAGGTGACGATGCAGCTTTTTTTTTCTTACCCTTCCTGGACTGTTTTTTCTTCTTTAGGCTCCAGTCCGTTTCCCTATCTAATTCATCCTCATCAGTGAAATAGTTGAGTTTCTCTGGTTCAATACTATCTGGTTCGCTATGTTCTTTAGCATCCCGACTCATTTTTAGAAGTTCATTCTCTCGCTTAAGATACTAAATTTCTTAGGTTAGCTTGGCAAATGATTGTTCCATTTTCTGTAGCTTCCGCAATAGATTCATATTTTTCTTTTCTAGGTCAATAGTTTTTTCACTGAATCCAGCTGCTCGCAATGTACAATTTCCGCTGGCATCACTTCTGTTTTGCAGTGTTTGGTCCTCTCCAGAATTCTTAGGGCCACCCTTCGAAGAGGATGGATTGTCCAGTCGGCTGACTGGAGTACCACCTGGGATAGAAAAATCGCTCTGATTTGTGCATTGCATATAATCTCGTTGGAGAACTTAATACTATGTAACTTCTTCCAAATGGGTTATCAGAGTTCATCATCTCTGAAATATTGCAGTTTTTGGATATCGACGACTGGGAGCCCGCTTGCTCACCCTATCTGTTTCCCTGCGTCGTAATGTTTTCTCTATTCGAGTTCCCCATAGTGGTTAATATATTCAGGGAACCACCCTTAGCTGGTTTTGGTCCGCGAACGGTATTTTATTTGGCATCTACCCGCCGACAAGTCGGTTAGGGTTTCCCTCTATCCGCCACAAAGAAGATGTGTGTAATATCGTGACAAATCTGGGCAAAATTTGTCTCGGTTAAGATCTATACAACTGATATTGCTTTTGCGACACCAAATAAGTGTCCTAGTTAGTGATAAGCGAAGAAGTATGAAATAATTGGGAATACCCCTTCACAATATTCATTATTCAGATCATTCAGATCAAGAGTTTTTATCAGAGATCGGGAATGGCGTAATGTCAAAATAGCCAATAAGACCGACACCAAGGCAATCAGAGCTGATAGCTGCTTACCAGAGTAACATTAAAATTTGGAGGACTGTAAATGACATTTCAATATCATTGCAAATGAGTAAAGAGCAACACAGTGTTCACGAACCTCCCCAAACCTCCAACTAACGACTGTATATGAGTTTTGTCTGAATGTCCAATGGTTATGACACATATAGAGACTCAATAGTCAGCAATATTTTATAGGAAATGTTCATTGCGACCATGACATTGGATTCATTCACTCGATTGCGAAAACTATATTCGTATCCATACCGTACCGGTTTGATTGGATAACATTCAACTAGAAACCAGTGGAGTCGAGTAATTTTAGCGACCAATCCAGCTGGTCGATAAATCCTGGAATGCTTAATATTGATATAATCGACCATAGTAAAGATCCATTGAAATGTTCCCTTGACAGTCCTTTGGAATTGTTTGGGTTAAAAGGTAGAGGTTTTCCAATTTTCACCACAACGAATGAAACACCACCATGACTGGAAACCGTACCAAGTTGACATTCATCAAGGCTAAAACATATACAACTCTTCGTCTATAAGATCTATAGGGCCAACACCAAGCTTATGGTAGCCACTATTGACCCTAGTTATCTTTATGATGTGTGGTATAAGAATGAACACCGCTACCTTCGGAGGAAATTATCCCCGTTATTACGTAGCAGAAGAATGAGTTTGCTCCCATATTTCACATAAATCTGGTACATAATGGAACTAATCCCCATTATAGTAGTGATCCGAACCATGATTAGTTTTTGACAACCTCTATGGTTGCTCACTTCACTTTGAATCATACTTATCTAAAGGCTTTCTCGTCATTCTGCCAAGTAGTGAGTAGCTATAGCACAGCATGACGAAATCAGTTTAACAACCATTAAAGGAGATACGTGCAGGATCATATGTACGGGTAGAATCAAAAAAATTATAAATTTTTTATATGACAAGGTTGATGTGATAAATCGTATGGGACCTTCAAACCATAAAATAAATCCAATCTTGACCTTCAAATATTCTATTTAATCTGTACAATTTTTTTTTTGTTATCATTTCGATTGATTATGTCGTCGACAACATGCCGATTTAAAACAGTTTTGTAACGTTAAGAAATAAAACAATTCGATGATGCTCAACAACGATCCGCCCATAAAGAGTCCCAGCAAACCGCCAAAATCAGAAACCAAGGAGTCGAATGTATAGACGAAAACCCTATGCTCACCGGTAAAACTCGGCTTCTCGAACATTATTTCAACAGTTGTTTTGTACTTTGTGGAGCTCTTAGAAATCCCTCTGACACTCTCTTCATTTCCACCAATCGAAGTATCGTCACCCATTTGATCAATCACATAATCATAATGTATTGAATTGCATTCTGGCAAACAGTTACAATCAAATCCTTCTAGCTCATCGACGTTTTCGGTTTTTATTCCCCACATTGTCGAATGATCGTTAACTATTCGATTATAATTCGGCTGATCGAAACCAATGGTTTTAAAAGAAAAGTCACAATTTGATGTGTTGCCATCGCGCGGCGATGAAATCGCAACGCAACCCTCGTTTACGGCCGTGTTATTGGCATAACATTCTAATCGACAATTTTGTTGGTTATAGAATCGAAAGAATTTCAACTGGCGTTCATCATTGAAATAACAATTTCGTGTCTCGGGCGGAACTGATCGGAGTTCTTTACACGTCCGTATGATTTTTGGTTCAACAACGATGCTGTACTTTGTGTCGTATTCAAGTGAGATATATTTATTGTATGTATGCGGATATTCGGATGGCGAGTGTAAAATTAATGTATAACCTAAACTTCTTGGATAGCAGAGCGCTGTTTTGTTCCCTTTTATTGTAGTGAGAACCATTTTTAAACCATTCGGGGCACTCGAATCACCTTTCACTATTGCTTTATGGGGATATGTGTCAGCCTTACTGTAACCGTTTTCAGGATCCCAACCATCACGTACTTTATTGATTTGATGATAGGCGAATTCGGTGTGTAACGATTCGTTCCGCAACACGTCATCGATCGTATTGAATGTGTAACATAGGCCATCGTTTGTCAGAATCGGATGAAATAATCGTTTACAATTTTGATACAAAGGGAATGAAAACTGTACTGTGGTGATTGGATTAGGATAGACGGCAAATTGGCACGTTGAGAAAACGTCTTTATGTGGCGATGATATCTAAAACAAAAAATCGAATTATTTATTCAGATTATAAACAGTTAATCGCGATAATATTATACCTCTATCAATGTGTCCATCCACTTAAAATCGAGTATTTTCTTCGTAAAATCCGAATCGTCTGGTTCTTTCACCAATTTATACGTCTCCTTTATTTGACTAAGATTACGTTTCACTAACGATTCACGACATATTTGCATGGACAGTAAATATTTTTTCGCATACTCTGTATGATTGGATTTTGCAAGGTCCGATTTGATGACCGGACATATTGTTACAGCGGGAAATGGTATATGAAAAATTCTTGTCTCTGTAGTCTCGTTAACTATCATTACCGAATTGTCAAACCATTTGTTGAAAATATTGTATGCAAAGTATCCCAGACATGATATCGATGTGGTGATAATGACGGTCCAGAAGATTTGATGAGCCAGCGGTTTTTTACGATCGACCACATACTTTATACCGTGGATCGTCGAGTCTTGAGTATATTCTGTAACATTAGCGCCGACCGTTTTTAGTATTTTTTTAGCTCCCGAATTCAAAGCCATCTCAAAAATTGAGAAAACATATGGACCACTTCACAAGAGCAACACACAAGAACTGAACTATTTGTGGTCCATATCAACGATATATACAGAAATGGTCTTATCTTTATAAGTCCACATGAAGTTTTGTGGTCGAATGACTTTCAGATAAATTTTTTTTCATTTTATAAACAAATCTGTTTGAATGATCAAGATCGAATGTTGCTTATATAACATATACCTGGCGACCTCCAGTTGTAATTAGCCTTACCTGCGTATACGGATCTCTGCGCACGTTCACCAATTTTTCTCTACCAATCGTGAGAATATTATGCCAAAAAATCAAATTAAAAACTATAAAACCGAGACCAGCACACTCCAAAGGCTGTAAACAAAACGAGAGAGCCCAAACCGTAAAAGTTGGGCTCCCTAAAAATGGGCATCTCATTTGGCATGGGCCAATAAAACGGTCGGCAGCGCAACTCAGAGAGGGACTATGTGCCGAAAAGACAGCGGTCTCAAGATGAGCTGCGGAGCCCGTCGACACCAATCAGGCCAAACTGGTATTATTTACTAGGGAATATTAAATCCCGGTAGTTGATCCACCTCTCTTAAGTGGCAAGAGACTAGCTTTTACGGGCAAGGCAAGATTTCTAGGAGTAATCTTAGACAGTAAGCTTAGCTGGAAGCCCAACATTTTGGAAAGTGTAAGCAAGGCTAATATAGCCAGGAACTCGTGAAGGAAAGCCATCAGAAAGAGATGGAGCCTAAAGCCGGAGCTGGCACACTGGATATTCATTTCCGTAGTAAGTGAATAACCAGTGTACCAGCTCTTGTATTGTGGTGGCCAGCTCTTGATAAAGTAACGCACAGAAAATGGATTGAGAAGGTGTAAAGCACGGCCTGCATGCTTATAAGCGTGACGCTGAGGACAACATCTGCAAGTGCTTTGAACGTCATGTTTTACCTTCTTCCCGTGGACATTTATGGTAAGCAGATGGCGGCAATTACGGCCACTCAACTATCAGCCATATCTCAGTGGAAATGTCTTCAGACAGGACACTCGACGATAGTTAGTTCTCTGAGACACGAACTGATGAATCTAGACCATGTTACACCGACTTTGTGCTTCAAGAAAACGTTCCGAACTACCTGATCTTCAAGGGACTCTTGGAAGAGTGGAATCGGAAACATTGCAGTTCTTCACTGATGACTCCAACCTACACGGAAAAGTAGGAGCTGGAGTCTTTTGTGATAAATTAGAGGTAGATATAGCAGTTTGTCTCCCTATATTGACTGAGGAGGTCTTGAACGGTTGAGACATAATGTGATATTCTTGACTAATATCGCAATCTATGTGGACAGTCAGACGGCAATCAAGTCACTGGACTATGTCTCTCTGACGTTAAGAGTGGCGTTGGGTTGCCGCTCGTCTCTAAATGAGATGAGTGAGCATTTCAACATTCAGGTCCCCGGCCAGTCATGGAAAACTGCAGGGCGGACGAACTAGCGGGGCATGGTACAACTCTCCAAATGCTACCGGAAACGGCAAAGTTGGAGAGACCCATTAACGCACTCAAGGCTGTGCTTAAAAAGGCAGTAGCCTCAGCGAACCATAGGTGGACGAACACTCTCTCATGTAGAGTTGCAAGGCAAGTCTGGCCAAAGCTGGACTTGAAACGCTCAAACATACTTATCTTTTTGAATAACATGCGAGGAGGCTAGGTCTAGAAGTTAATGACTTTTGCAGATGCTGGACGAGGAGGAGGAAGAGATGGTAGTCCACCTCCTATGCTCATGCCCGGCATTTTGTGCGAGACTAACTACGCTACGTATGTAGCTCAAACTGGTTCTCATAAGGGTAATCGGGAAGTAAGATCCTGTAGTATTATAACGGACCGTCACTGCTCTAAGAGTGCCCTTAACCTAGCCTAACCTAACCTATCAATTCAAAAATGTCCATTTGTTTGTTCTACTAAACAATAGATATCACAACTGTTCAGTGGAATTATCGTCAACGTACTATAAACTCTGCAGGTGCACAATTTTCATGCCATTTATTCGTCCACCTTGTCTAAATGATCCACAGGTCTGTGCACAGACCCCTTACGGTGACTTTTGGTTAAAATTACACATAGACTACCTTTATCAACGTTAGAACAACATGTGCCATAATATGGGTAGCTAATACGGAAGTATATATTCCGTCTTGATAACCAGGCAACCTACAGGTTTAATTAACTTTGCTGAGGTAATGGTGGGTGTCCATTATGAGTGTCTCGGATACTCGGGGAGATCATAGTGGAAAATTGAACAAAATAAGTAATTGTGACGCTCGTAGTCAACCGTATTCAATAGTATTAAGGAGGAGGTCCTGATCCTAAACCTATCGGTGTGCTCATACAAATGCCGGTAACAGAATTCTATATATAACATGTTCTGTGAAACGAAGAGGAACTATAAACATGGCTAAATTGTGAAAGAGAGCTTTGTTGGACTTTGGAAGATAATAAAGAGATTTTCCAAGTGCCATGAAGAGTAGGGTTATATTAATGGGAGCGTAGTGTAATACGTTCTAGAAATGGATGAACTGAGAAAACTATAGCCAGGCTTCAAAAATAATTCAAAGGTCGTTTAAATATTATGAACCTCCTTAAAACGGAGAATGGAAGTACTATCGAGAACCCGGAGAAGACTGTTATGGTACTGCTAATTTAAACCGTATCTCTGGAGCTTCAAGCGTGGAGAAAGGATATCCAACAGTAGTAAAGTGTCACTCAAAAAAGTCGAACCTCTCTGAAAAAATGACATGGGCGAATCAACATGTTATCAAGGCTGTAGATCGATGTGCAATCTTTACTCAATTAATTATTAGGCTTTGCTTGCATTAAATTCAATACAACTTTTTTATTATACTTTGACTGCATTCAAGAAGCAATCTGAGAGAAAACTGATAAGAGGTTATGTACTGCATCATCTAAAAATTGGAGTTTCAAGACCACCTACCCTCTGGCACATTTTGCGACTGTATGCCGACCAAAATAAAATTACACCAAAAGTGGCCTTTGGAATATGAACGAGGTCTCTATATCGAGAACAAGCAGGGTTACTTAAGATCTGTCAGTATTCCAACAACTAAGCGATTGTTTGAGTGCATTCATAAATGGATATAAGGAACAGGAACTCCAGGATAGCTGATTAAGTGAATTACTGTGTGGAGACAAATGGGGAAGATGAACAACGAGCAGGTTAATATCGGTTGATTGGAAAGCGGGTTATGAACTTCAGTGGTAAATCATATTTTGTTCCCATGGAATCTCAACACTGTTTATCGTCAATCCGCCGTAATTTATCTAATCTGAAAAGTCTTTGGTATTGCAACCAGTACTTGCAACCAGGTATTTGAATCATATGATCTGATGGATCGATTAGATAGCTGAACACTTCAACTATCAGCTTTAACCTACATCGAATATCGTAACGGCTCGCTAAATATTTTCCCTGATGCATTATTGACGTAGACGCTTAAAATGTCTTGTGCCGATAAAGATATCATTGCCAAGCATGTTGCATACTTCTTCTGAAGCTTTTGTAAATATATTAAGTTTACAGTTGTCCAGCTGACAATTTCAGTCGGGAGCTCTGGAAAATAGTACCAGGAAGTTTCTCGTTAAAAGTAGATCGAACAGGCCTCGACTCGTGTCTCACTCTCCCAACTTAACCATTTAACAGGCTTTTGGGTATCGTACTCCAACTAAACAAGAATCGACCAGAAAGACGACCTCATCATCGATATACGCTCCGACGAAAAAGAAGAAAGAAACTTAATTGTTCCTCGCAGTGGCGTCCCCTTATGTAGGGTCATGCAGTCAAACTACTCAAATAGTAAATAAGAATCCAATTGTAACGTTTTAATTCTTTATTTATTGTTTTTGTAATTTTTCGGCCATACGATAAGATGTGCAGATATACGCAAACACGATACAGGTATATAATATACGCCAACATGCGTGACTAAAGGTGAGTACAAATATACGAATTTTGAATTATTTGCCAATATTGACCTTGACCGGTGCAATTTTGATCGGTTTAAAGCGTAAAACGTTTTTCGAATACTCGCCATGGATGTTACCTGGCGGATTATACAAGCACACAACATAGATCATTCCACTCGGCGCCTTTTTCATCCCAATACCGATTTCTTTCGAACTCTTCCATATCATTTGGGTAAAGTGTAGGGCAACATGGTCTGTATCTTCATCGTATTGATAATCGACTTCCTGTTCCTTAAAACCTTTGCAAATTTCAAGTGGCGTCGGATAATATTTTCGATTGGAGAAGGAGTAGTATACCGATATATTTTCACCATACTCAGAATCGCTGTGTTCGACTTGATCGAGTTCGGCACATCGTTCGGCACAAAACTGCGCAATTTCGTTTAGATACTCGACATTCTGGAGGTATGGTACACAGTAATGTTTACGATAGATGTTGTGTTGATTGGTTAATAGTTTTTGGAACAACTTTAGATCGAAGCCATGGCTCAAACTGGTTACTTTTGGTGGGATGAATATAGTTTGGTCGCTATCACAAAATATAAAGACGGTTATAACGAATCAATTAGTGTTACATATAGTTACGAGTACTTACGTTAGTTCTGGTTTTGGTTCATACTTTGTTCCAATTGGCAAGACATTCGATCGATATCCACCTTCAATATTACCCTGAGGTGTATAGTTGACGACACAATAGGCTCGGCCCGATTCACCAATCGCCATACCAACTCCAATATCGGTCGTGTCATACCAAACTACTTGGGTGAAATGAGCCGTGTCTTCGGCAAATCCGCCCTTATCGAAATCGAAATTAAAAATTTCGTTATAAAAATCATCGCACACCATCGTACCAATTGTGTCGATAGTTGTATCGGGCCACCATCTCGCTTGTAAACATTCGCCAACATTTTCATCCGGGTCTGGTCGATGTACCATATCTTCCATTTCGGCACTTGAATTCGCCCATTCTTGTGCGTATGCATTTAATTTGGCATTCAAACGGAGCGGAGGGCTTCCGTGATCCGCTCGATGCTTGTTGTGTTCGAACAGTATGGCAGCGCGAAACTCTTCAAGGAGCAAATCATTGTTCCAGGGTCCTGATGATTTGGTTACCGGTGAACTTGTTACGTTTGCCATCGTACTTCTTGGGTTTATTTTGAGTGAATGAACGATGTTGTGAGTGCTTCATCGACTATTTATATACGAAATGCATCGAAGTGATAAGATGGTGTGGTCACAAAATATTCTTAATCGTTTCGGTGGTTTTGATATTTGCATGCAATTTTGTTAAATGACATTGTTCAGCGATAACGATTTGCATATGTTATGAGAATGCGGGATTGGATAATATGTAGGCGTGCGATTATGCAATCAGAATCGGAAAATCGTGCGGTTTTTTGCTATTTATAATTGGATGCAACCCGTTTAATGCGGAAACGGTATTCGTATGATCTTTCTGAAATTTTATTGAAACGAAGGCTTTGTCGAATGCTCAAACCACAGAACACCGTAACCAGCATCTGTGTCGCTAAGTAAGAAGCCTAACAATTAAAGCTGATTACAGCCAGCAACCGCGTTCTCGCAGTCAGTATAACATCAATCACTATGCATTGTAGCAGAGCCATCTAAATTTTACAGAGCCGAAATATTAAAAATTGAGCTTAAATTAGAGGAAGTAAAATAGAGGAAAAAAAGTAAATTCCCATACAAAATATATGGAAAGTAAACATTTTTTTAAAATGAAATATTTCAATGAAAAGTATGACAAAATAAACATTTTAATGTTGAAATCATATAAAAACTATTTATATAATATATCATTTAAATATTTTTGAATAAAATCAATTGAATATAATATAAATAATTAAATAAATAAATCATTAAATTCAAATATCGCATTAGAACTTTTAATATGTATACGCACAAATACATACATACTCGTATCATATGAAAAAAAAAATTCTCATTTATACGCATGAGCAATATGAAATATCGATCGAGTACGATCAATGACAACAGAGTCATCTCTGGAAAAATTAAAACTACTACTAAAAAGCTACTTTGTTTTTGACAAAAAACTTTTTGATTATCAAAATTCAAAATTTCGAAATTAATCCAAACTAATGTAAAATAAATAAATAAATTTAATTTAGATTTAAAATATATACTCATTTACTTAAACGTTTATCTAAAAACGGTCAAACTACTAGAATCCCACTATAATTCTATAGGAATTAAAACTAGAATCGTACAGTAGAATTATATTGTATCAAATTTTATCATAAATGTTATTACATTTTACAGGATAAAATACTTTAACATATTCTAAAATCCGTATGAAATCGAGTATTTGCTGATAAAATTGTGTGTTTTGTCAAGAAACTTATATAAGTAAGAATTTTAAGGTTAGCATTTTTTTCGAGTTGGAGGAAAATTTGATTTTATAAAGATATATACGAGTATGTATGTATGTATATATACTTACATATAAAATTTAACCGTTAACTTGTTTACTTGAATTGGTAAAACCAAATCCATTAGAAATTTTTTTTAAATCTAACGACTTTTTGGATAAAAAAAATAACGCCCAGCTGACATCTATTGAAAGATAGTAAGTACTAAAACGAAAGTACTAAAACTTAACATTTTACCCTGAATAAATTAAATTTAAATAGATTTACTTTTATCTATATTGAATATAATAATTATAATTAATAATTATTATGATATGTGAAACAAATAAATTAATTTTATTATGAATGTCAGATGTCTCTTGTAAAGCTTTTCCGCCATGTCATGTTTCTGGTTTGTTTTTTATAGTATAGGGTACACCTATAAACATTCCATCAATTTATTATTTTATAATTAAAATTATTTTTTTAACAATAATTATGTTTTATTTTTAAAATTTCTAGAATATAAATGTATTTCAAAGAAAATACGGTTATTTTGATTCGAAATTAAAAGAAAATTATGCAGTCAGATAAAAATAAAATGTGCTGTTCGTATGGAACACCCTTTTTTTCTTTTAGATCGACATACAATTTTTTTTTTATTTTTTAGTTTCGTTTTTAGTAGGTAACACTAAAGGTGCAAAATCATTTTTTTATTATATAACTAAAATTATTGTTTATTGTAGTTGTTAAATTTTATTTATGTGCAAAAACATAATTTCTTATGTCCTAATATATTTCAATACGGCTACGGACATTTTGCTGCAAAATAAAAGTAAACGTGTGTGGTTAGATTAAAAAAATGAACTGCTCTTATTGAAATCTTCTTTAACTTTAAAATCAACATCACATACACATATACATATTTTACTGTGCATTCAATATTGTAAATTCATATTGAATTTTAATTAATCTTTTATTAAATTATTAAGATATTTAGGTAACTGATTTTCAGATATGATTAACTTCAACATTTTATGTACTTAACACTGTAAAAACAGAAATCAAATATATAATTTTTTATTGATAAAAATTATTTCGAAAAATGTGATTTTTACATTGATTCTTATGGGAAAATGAAAAATGTACCTCCTCTAAAAAAAGCTCAACAAAAAATACGTCATATTATTACGGCTCTAATAAAGATGGCTCTGATTGTAGTCGTTCACATCAATCCTAGTCTAGTTAACATCTTTGAATTACGTTCACTTCCGTCACCCATAGACCGGATTTGCAATTAAACTGAGGGCCAGTGCTGAAGAACTCCCGCTATGACAGTCTCTCCTAACTTAACCTAACCATCCTCTACATCTAAAGTAAAATATCTTGCAAATATAGATAAGTTGGAGTTTTACAAAATAAAGCCAATAAAAGCTTGGCCATTATGGTTTAGTAAGAGAGAAAGCTGTACTTACTTTAGAGAGAAGGCCATTAAAATATGAGCTTCGAGCTTTCACGAGGAGGAGGAAAACAGAGTACTCGACTTTCTTAGCACCTGTTAGTCCACCTCTCAGAGAGTGATTTCTCTGGCCAAGGAAATTCAATGCTTCACCAAAAGCTCAGGATGATTCGAGTAGACAGAAGAAGAAGTATTATGACAAATGATTAGGGAGCAAACTAATCTAATCTTATCATCTCGTTGTATTTTATTTATGTGAAAACTGGATGAGTATGAGAGGAAGCTGCACTTACTTTTGATAGAAAGCCATTAAAATATGTGTTTAAAGCTCTCATGATGAGGAGGAAGAAACATAACTCCACTTGCTCTGCACCTGTTCGCTCTTTAATGACCTCACTGATCTCAAAGAATGGCATCAGCGACCAGTGATGTTCAATGCTTCACCAAAAGCTCAGGATGTTTCGAGTAGACAGCGGAAGAAGTATTTGGTATCTATGTCGCTCTCTCAGGATCGCCATCCTTATTTAATCTATACGTCTCGTTGTCTTTTATATATGTGAAAGCTTCTCTGTGATGGATGAGAAGAAGCTTTTCGAGTACACGCATAAAACATTTATAAACGAAATTTAATGGCAACGCTGAAACCACTTTATTGAAAGAAATAACAAAACTTGAGTAAGTTACGTGTCAGGGTGCAACAAGTCGTTTCTCACTAAGCAAAGCGTACATTGAAATGCTGCTCGTTTTCTGTATGGTTTTGTTTCAAAGAAGGAAAATCATGAACGATAGATGCACCAAAAAAAGCTCATTTATTATAACCAGCCAAACCGGGACCCGACTATATCCAGCTAATTTCACTTCGATGACATCAAATAAGTATAATTCTGGGGGTTGGTACAGTGTAACAAAGATAAGAGAGCTCCCTTCTTAAATGACCTAACGACTCTCAGTGAGAGTGACGCCAGGTATTTTCAAAGTTTCATTAAAAGCTCAGAATAGTTCGAGTAGGCTAGTGAAAGAAGCACTATGTAGTATGGTCACGAATCAAGCTGAGTCTGTGATGGTCCCTCGTAACATAACCTAACCATCCTTTTCACTTAAAAGTCAGATATCTTGCAAATATTGATAAGTTGTACTTACTTTTGATAGAAGAAAGAGTGCTTTGCACCTGTTATAATCAACTCTAAAAGAGTGACTTCTCCAACCAAGGATATTCAATGTTTTACCAAAAGCTCAGGATGGTTCGAATAGACAGTAGCTACCCATATGGTTGTAATTATATGCGAAAGCTTTATCGTCGAGGGTGAGTATGAGAGGAAGCTGTATTTACTTTTGAGAAAAGGCCGAGCTCACACTTAGAATGAAGAAACAGTACTCTTCCTCTGTTGACCCTATAAAGCTTTAAATTATAAAGTTAACGTCAGTGGCGTATTTAGGGGTAAGGTGGCCTCACCAAACTATTATCCAATTGGTAGAAGTTGCACATTTATCGAATATACGCATGAAATTCTTTATGTGTCGATTTACTTCGGATGCCTCTAGGATCATGATAGAGGTTTATTCACTCTCGGCACCTTTCCTGTTTAATATGAGACTATCACTCTGATCAAAAAATCTTTCAGTGGTTCTTGGTTGAAGGACTCCCAACTACCAATTGTTTTATAGGGAAATTTTTATGCTGATACAGTATCGCTGTTGTAGTGGCCACTAGGATTGCCTCTAAGAAAGTCTCTAGATAAGAGATCTCGAAAATACAAGAGCAAAAGGTGCCAGAAAAAAAGTGAAGACAGTGAATTTGTTGAGGAGGTTTTGAAGACAGATAGGCTACCTAAGGTACTATCATCCATCACAACAATCTGGAATTATTTCCAGCAACCTAATTTATTAGGAACCGCATCCAGCAATGAATCACTGAAGTTACTACTATAAACCTGCTTTCATACGGCCTTTCAGTTTCTGGGTCGAGAAAGCCAAGTATAAATACTGTAAAGATGTGTCATTTAGGTGCTGAATAGATCAAATGAGGAAGCAGATTCGATACAACTCATTTCGAACTCTTTTCTCTTGAATCGTATTACATCCAATCGACCATTACCGTCGTTGTCGTACTGTGACCTGTTTATGAATCGAGAAGCACATTCACTGCGCATAGAAGATATCGTAACCAAAAACCGGATCCTATGGGCACCTGAATGTTTCAAACCCTATAAATCTTCTTACCGAATTCCAGTGGAGTTTCAGAAGTATTCCACGAGGGTGGGCCGAGGCCAAAGTGTATCTATTCCAAAAGCAGGTAAATGCTCACATGGCTACCCAAAGGACTAAAGACCCATAGCTCTATCAGTCTTCCTACTGAAAGCCTTGGAAAGATATCTATATAGTTCAAAAATAAAGCCTAGTGACTGGGCCCAGTCTCAGCATGCTTACTGACAAAGGGTAAACCTGTAGACACAGCTCTGCACGCCCTAGTAAGTACAATTGAGAAATCAATATTCCCGCTAGAGTTTTGTGATGGGGCCTGAAAGAGCTGGTATACTGGCGATTATACCTTACTTAAGTATGGGGTGAGTGTGCGGTGGCTTGCCTTGACAAAGTAACTTACAAAAATTGGATCGAGAAAGTGCAACGAACGGTCTGCTTGCTTATCAGCGGAGCGTTGAGGACAACACAACCACCCGACTATCAGCCATATCTCAGTGGAAATTGGAAAGTGGAAGCCATATCTCTTGCGGCAGGACACTCGACAGTAATTACATCGGTAGGAAGGAACTGGTGAATCTAGACTACTTTACTCCGACCTTATGCTTAAAAAAGGTTCTAAATTTCCTGCCCCTCGAGGGAATAGAGGTCGCTGATATAGAGACAAGTGGCAACCCAACGCCTAGAGTGGCGTTGGGTTGCCACTTGTCTCTGAATGAGATAGCATTTCCACGTTCATGAGCTGCTTGCGTTTGAGAATCGGCATACAAGTTTCTCTGCATCTTAAAATCTATAAGATTCCATTAGCAGTGATATGTTATTGGCTCACTCAAGGAAATGACGATTTTCTTGAGTGAGTTTACATTTTATTCAAAACACAACTAGAATGTTCCTCGTACACAAATCGTTCAACCCCTGATCGATTGGTTATAAAATCGGAACATCATAATACACCGATCCCGCTACATACACTTTGCTCGAGCAAACCAACCATTGTCACTATTTGTTTTATTTTTTTGTGAACCATTCGACATCGAGTGTCTATAGTGAAATGGGGTTTGTGTCTGAAAACGATACAGTTAAATGTTCTGGTGATGTCAACATTGAAACTCTAAAACTTCGTAGATATGAATTTCTGAAGAGCTTGATCCCGAAAGAAAATGATTTTGGGTGAGTGACCTAAATTCTAACCGTAAATATTCCCAAATCCTTACCCGTCTTCATTGTATATTAGTGCTGTGTACCTCTATCGAAATACTAAAACAAGTGCGCTAGTCGAAGTGAAACAGGTCTCATACATCCGCGACGGTGAAGATAAATCGCAGAACTTGAGAGACCACGTCAATTATGACAAGCAGTTGAAACACCCGAATATTGTAAACTACTATGACAGTTTTATAGTTGGTCCACATCGTGAATTGTTCATAGTCTGGGAATATACAAGACATGGATCATTGCGAGACTTAATCGACGATCGAATATTTCGATGGAATCCAGTGGAAGCGATCGAAATGATACGCGAGATTATCAGTGGCGCCCATTTTCTTACATCGATGAAATTTGGGCTACATTATCTCAGACCCGAACACGTAATGCTTGGTGATGATGGCTATTTGAAGATTTGTTTTCAAGAGTCATGTACATCTTTGAAAACGGATTCGGAAACAGTGGCTGGGATGCGTGCATACAGCTTTTATGCTCCCGAGAAATGGTATAAACGCGAAAACTTATTGTGCTCAAGATCCGTTGTTTGGTCGATTGGCATGATATTTTATGAGCTGTGCACTTTACGAAATCCTTATGATCCGATCACGACCAACAAACAAATGTTTCATTCGTTCGCAAATGGTGACATTAATATTTGTGGATTCGGTGGACAATATGGTTTCGAAGTGGAAAATTTTTTGAAATTAATGCTTCAGAAGGATCGCCAGAAAAGAAAACCTTTGGTCTGTCTGTTAAAGCATAAACTGTTGAAGATACGAAAGCCGGTTTATTTTCATATTGAATAGTTTTTGTGTTCAGTGTTTGTTTGCGACCATTGGATTTTAACTTACTGATAATTCTGTAATAAAAGCTTTTAATTTATGTTTTTGGGACTGTCTTAATCCGAGAGGTCCTAAGACAACGTTCATGATTGGTAATAAATAATTAATAATATAAAATTAGGTAAAGTCTTCTTACTGCAGCTGATTTCTCTAAGTAGTCATGGAACCCTCTTTTCACCTAAATTATAGCCAAAAGTATCAAGAACCTTGATTCTGTCTTAACGTTCTTGTTAAGACACCGTGATATTGGGTCTTTCACTCAGCCTACAAAACGTTGTAGCCCACACTTATTTGTGTGTTCGTTTTGGGAAAATTTGTGATCGGTGAAGAAATCAATCATATCCCGGCAATCGCAAGTGAGAAATTAGGAGGTTGTTATATACTCAAATAGTCCGAACGGTGATGCAGTGGCTTTTCGTCGAAAGTTGAAACCGTTAAACTATTGGCACTGTATACAAAATTGTGCTGGCAATCAATAGGCTTCAAATGGTTGAACACGTACACGTGGGTAATACTGACTGTGATACTCGGAAATGTTGACTGGATTGCAACACTAGGACTTTGCTGTTTGGCAACACCGCATATACTTGTTTCAACATCTTTTTAACGGTAATGCTTCAGTACTTAGTTGAACTAGTTGTCCAATACTACATTTACTTGCTGAGGTTCCTATTATGGTACCAGCATGTATTCGAACAATTCAATGCGGTTCTGGTGCGTCAGTAAAGTGTGTTATGCGAGTTGCAAATGTTTGGCTTAATTAGATTTTTACCAGAACTGATGTTGGGCCTGAACTGAATATCTTTAGCGCTTTACATTCCTGAACGCTGTATCAAAGCTGGATTTGTTTTGATGACACATACAGTAATTTTGATTGTAATCGTTCACACAAAGATCGACACCCCACGAATTAGGGATTTCTTTGCAGAGTAGTTAGTCAGTCAAGTGGTCCATCCACGTTTCAGTCGAAGAATTACAAATGAGGAAGAACCTAAGTCATATCTCCCTGATCTGAAGAAAAGGTACAAAAATATACAAGTTCGAATAACTTGTCCAGCTTGGACAAGATAAGCTTTTTCGAGTTGAAGGTCGACAAATCCAAATTTTACCGATATACTCGATATATGTTCGATATGTTCTCTACTCTGAATTATTCATCTCCAGATTGAAGTAAGGAAACAGGATGTATCTTAAATATAATTTTCTGTTGACCAATGGCACAATATGAGTAGATCAGAATGCATTGTGGTCTAACAAATGCATCTTCCATATTTCAAAGAAAAGAGTCCTGGATAATGTCTTAGGTGATGTCCAAAGTAGAGTCATCTTTAAATTGAATTGGAAAAATCCAAATCTTTCCATAAATTTGCGTTTTTGCACCACATTGAACTAACAATTAAGTTCCGAACCAAATCTCTACAAAGTCGAAGCTATTAGAGACTTTTTAGACTGTTGTGAACAGTGCCAAATCGCTCTTATTTGCTCTCGAATGTTAGAAGCCATATCTCGAACTCATCCGTCCAGGTTCAACTCTCACATCAATACAGAACAACGGCTTGCTTTTACAGAAGATGTATTCCAACATTAAATTAAAAAGTATTGAGGACAGCGCTGCTCCTTGCCCAACACCAGAATTATTTACCTCAGGTTAGTATTCATGTTTGTTCCTCAATGAACATCTCGTGGTCTGTATTTGTGAATATTAATAACAGCTTGCGACACATGTGGATTATAAGTCAGAAACCACATCTTATGAGAATCTAGTTTGAGATACTTACATATGGTGATAAGTCTCGCACCTTACAGCTTTCGAGATCTGAGAGCCAGTCTATTAAGAATTTACTCAAATATTCATGTCTTTTGTGTGCCAAAGCTGGGCATGATCATAAGAGGTGTACTACCGTCTCTTTCTCCTCCTCGTCCTGCAAAAGGGCGTTTCAAATCCCGGTTTGACCAGACTTGCCTTGCTACACAACATTTTAAATGGCTCATCATTCAGACTTTCTGAATGTTGAAATGCTCACTCATCTTATTCAGAAGCAAGTGTCAACCCTACGCCAATCTAGACTTCAGAGAAACGACTTGATTGCCACCTGACTGTCCACATAGATTGCGATAACAGTCGACGATACCACATTATGCCTTAATGCTAGTTATTCGCTGCAGTGATCAGAAAGATGAAGTATTATATCCACTTTCAATTTATCACAGAAGACTCCAGGTCGTACTTAACCGTGTAGCTTGAAGCCATCCGTAAAGAACTGCAATGCTTCAGTTTCTGTAACGAACCCGCTCCTCTTAATGTTTACCTTAGATTCGCCAGTTCCTTCCTTAGCGATCTAATTATCGTCGAGTGTCCTGTCTGAAGACATTGCCACTGAGATACGGCAGACGGGAGAAGGTGAAACATAACCTTGACGGCACGTATTGGTGTTGTCCTCAGCGCCCCGCTTATATGCATGCAGGCCGCTCTTGCACCTTCTCAATCCCCTTTCTGTAAGTTATATACGCTTTTGAGCTGGTCACCACACACTCACTCCATACATAAATTCAGGTCTTACTACGGAATTGAATAGCCAGTGTAACTGCTCCGACTTCAGACCTGTCAGACATGTCTTTTGAATGGCGTTTCTGCACGAGAGCATGGTCATATTGTTTTTTCTTTCCAAAATGGATTGGCCCACCAACTAAGCTTATTGTTCAAGATTACGCCTAGAAATCTTGCCTTGTCAGTAAACGCTAGTCCCATGCCATTTAAGAGAGGTGGATATACTTCTGGGATTTTATATTTCCTAGTAAATAGTAACAGTTCAGTTTTGGACGAGCTAATTGCCAGGCCCACCTCGTAATGATAAGGAGGACATTTTGGATTACCTCCTTCACCGTGCTTAAATATTTACCAGAGACAGCTATCACTACAGCATCTGCATAGTCAATCACTCCGATCTCCTTCCTCTCTCCAGCTCTAACAGCAACCTATTGATTGCTATGTTCCAGAGAAAATGAGACAGAACACCTCACTACGGGGTTTCTCCACCTTCTGATGGTCGATTCTCCTAGCACCGAGTTAACCATCCTGCACCTAAGCATGTGATCGGTTAACCCACTTACAGGGTAATCCACCCTATGAATGATAATCAAGAATTCTCTCCCTATCCTTTAGGATGTGTGATGTAATCACTCACTAATCACTTAACGGGATGCTTGAGGAAAGGTAAATAAATAATTCTCGAAACGATTCCGAAATACACGTAAGGATTCCGACATTTCCGTACTCTCGTAGGGCCAAGTTGCCATGCATCTATAGAACCTTAAAGTAATCCACAAAAATATAGAAAAGGTTCTCTTAGCCCTTCGGAAATCCATTCGATGGAGGTTAAATTAAAACCACAAGGGGTAACACTATGGGAACAATATGATGATGGAGTCTTCGAAACAGTTAGAAAAACCGATGTGTTAGACCCTTCTGATCAACTAGTTTCAATCAAGGAAAGATTGTATGAACTGGGTTCGAATCTTAACAGGGGCAGAATCAATAAGGGGAATTTTCATCATTTCACTAGAAGTCAACAACCCGCTTGGTACAGCATTGGAACTATATGCCGGACTGAATCGAAATCGAACACTATGAACTAACGCATTTAAGAACGAAATGGACTTCTTTGGCAAGGTATAATGTCCACATGGAACCGCAGAGTCTCAGTCAGAAGTGGAATCGATCGCGAAATTAAAACATTCAAAGTTTGTTAGCTTTTGAACTTTTTATTTTAAGCTTGAGTATATTTAAAATTGTTTTTGTTGTTTTTTTTTCTTTTATGGCGTATATGAGCCAATCTATATGGCTCTATTGGCATAATTGAAAATAATTTTAAAAATATTCCTTCTCAAAGTTCTATTTAGCTATGATGTTCATCGTTACTAATTTTTCACTGACCCCACCGACTCGTAACACATTCTCGGCATATTTACCGGCAACATTACCCCTAGGACTATAATTGACTACGACAAATACTCGGCCACTATCTGCTTTCGCAACGCCAACACCAATTTCGGCACAAGAATTCCATATCATTTGGGTGAATTCTTCGGTACCTGGATCGGGCGTGGGCCCATATTTATACTTTTTGTATCCATCGTAGAAATGTTTGCCCACCTCCTCGGCCGTTGGATACCATGACGAATCGGGACCGAATTCGGCGTATATATTTTCACCGTACTTGCCTTGGCGATAGTCCACCATATCGTTTTTGGCACATTCGTCGGCCCATTCCTGGGCTTGAACATTCAATGTCTTACTGATCTTTACAAATTTGGCCCCATGATGTTTACGGTAAATATTGTGCTGGTTACATAGTAGTTTGATGAACTTCTCGATGTTTAATGTGCCTTTGGGTTGTTGAACGGCCGGTGTGACTGTTGGTGCCACGAACACTATTCGCTTTGGTGGTCGTTTTGCTGTACCGAGCGGATATACATTATCCTCGAACGCTCCCTCAACATTGCCACGCGGATTATAATTGATCACAATATAGTATTGGTTGGTCTTCGATTTGGCAAAACCGATTCCGATTTGCACAGAATCGCACCACACCAATTGTGTGAAATGGAAAACCTTTTCGGATTTATCTGGTGTGCCAGACCATCGATATAAGTTGATTTCCTTGTAGTAATCGTAACAAACCGTTTCGGCCGATGGGAAATAATCTGGATCGTCGGACGCATAGCGGGAACAATTTTCGCCATACTTGCAGTCGGGACGATGTCGACAGAAATCTGCCTCGGCCAGTAACTCGGCCGATTCTTGAGCATAAATATCCAATTCTTCGGTTATTTTTAGCTCGGGAGCACCGTGCCGCATTCGATACATATTATGGATGGCCAATATCATGTTACGGAACTGTTGAATTTTATTTTTATACTCTGCTTCGGCGTCAAGTTCTTCTTCGGTCGGTGCTACAATAGCGGCTGGTTCTTCGATGGGTTTTGTCGGCAAATCGGGTTGTGGAACAAAAACACTTTTGGGTCTGAATACGTTGGATCGGAACTGTCCCTCTACATTGCCACGAGGATTATAATGAAAAACAATGAAAAAGTCTTCATTTTCCGATTTGGCAATGCCAACACCAAACTCCGTTGTCGATTTCCACACCATTTGGGTGAAATCCAAAACGTTTGCATTTCCGGGATCGGCAGCGTATTTGTAGTCAGCGACCTCATTATAGAAATCGCGGCAAATTTCTTCAGCGTCGGGATAATAATCGGTTTCGTACGACGAAATGTTGTTAACAGATTCACCGTACGAGAATGATTCGTCGTGGTCCAATAGTTCACCTTCAGCGGCACACTGGTCGGCCCATTCTTGAGCCGATTTGTTGAGTTCGGCAGATATCTTTAAAAATGGAACGTCATGCTTCTTACGATACATGTTGTGTTGATTTAGGGCCAATTTCTTAAATCGTTCTAGTTTGGCATTTTGTGCGCCATCATCCATCGGAGGCACATCCATGTTCAATTGTGGTTTAATATAAGCAGGTCTAAATCGGAAGTTCAATATTATATAGCCGAACACTAAAAAATATACAAGCACACTTACGTTAATGATGTTACTGGAGTTGGAGCTTGAACTGGAACTGTTGGTGGTGCTGCTGTTACTTGAGGTTTGCTTGATCCCTTTGGTAAAACGTTATTTTTGAACTCTCCCGCATAGTTACCCCGCGGACTATAGTTGACGACAACATAGTAGGATCCACTTTCGGATTTGGCAACGCCAGCACCAAGCTGTGTCGATGCACGCCATACCATTTGGGTAAAGTGTTCAACGTGTGCTCCGCCAGTGGGATCGCCACCAAATTTATAATCGGCAATTTCGTCATAGAAATCCTTGCAGACCTCTTTCGCGGATGGATAGTAATTTGGCTCAAAGGATAAATATGTCGAAATATTTTCACCATAGGATGAATCGCAATTGTGTTCCAATTCGTCTTGTTTTGCTAAATATTCGGCCCACTTTTGGGCAGCTTGATTGATGTCATTCGAGAGTTCCATGGGATCAGCTCCATGTTGTGAGCGACACAAGTTATGTTCGATGAGTAATTGTTTTCGGAATTGTTCCAAATTATCTTGAGTAGTTGGGAGTGGTTTAGGTATTATGGGAGAGGCTGGTGACCTTAAAGTAATTACTGCGTTAGATATCGTTATATACGAGAAGGAAGCGATAATAATATTTACTTTGTTGGTCGGAACACATTATCCCGATATTCGCCTTTATAATTACCAGCTGGGTCGTAATTACAAACGGTATACCATTTTTGACTGCGCGGTGATTGTGCTACACCAACCCCAAGCTCTTTTGAATCGGCCCAAACCAATTGAGTAAAATGCCCAACCTTTTTCAAAGAAACTGGATCGGCACCAAATGTATAGTCTTTGATTTCATCGTAGAAACCTTGTGTCGTTTTTTCGGGATTTGGTAATTGTCCATCTGATGTCCAGCTTGCTGCCATATTTTCACCATATGAATTCGAATCGCGGTGTTCGAACACGTCACTATTGGCAAGATTTTCTGCCCATTCTTGTGCGAAATTATTGAGCTTATCACTCAATGTCAAGGATTTGACACCATGTCTCGCGCGAAGTATATTGTGAGTATTCAACACTCGTTGACGATATTCTTTGATATTGAGGTTGTTATTAGGGGCAGGTCGGCCTGATGATTCTTGAACTTTAGTTTTTTGTGGCGGTGGTGGTGGTGGAGGTGCTGGAATTACGGATTGGTTCGATTCCACTTTCGGTTTTGCTTGCGAAATTGGGCGGAACACATTATTCCTGTATAGGCCATTAACATTACCTGCTGGGCTGTAATTACACACGATGAACCAATCATTGTTCGATTGTGCCATACCAATTCCAAGCTCTTTGGTATTGGCCCAAACCAATTGAGTAAAATGCCCAACCTTATCC
The DNA here is from genome assembly GCA_963932295.1 of Tipula lateralis. Lineage (NCBI taxonomy): Eukaryota > Metazoa > Arthropoda > Insecta > Diptera > Tipulidae > Tipula > Tipula lateralis. The sequence goes on along the minus strand of OZ010738.1, from coordinate 7,660,126 downwards.
CAATTAACTGGATCGCCACCACCGAATGTATACAGTTTGATTTCTTTGTAGAACGATTCGGTCGCTTCTTCAGGATTTGGAAATCGCCCGTCCGATGACCAGCTATGATGAATATTTTCGCCATACTGATTATTTGGACGATGTGAGGCCTGTTTACGATTGGCAATGATTTGTGCCCATTCTTGTGCGAATTTATTGAGCTTATCACTCAATACCAAGTATTTGACACCATGTTTCGCGCGGAACATATTGTGAGCATTCAACATTCGTTGACGAAATTGAGAGATACGAGTATCATCAGGTGCTGATCCCTTTTGTTTACGTACTTGACCGGGTGGTAACAAATTATTAGATATCGTACGAGGTTGTGCAGGTACTGCTGGACGCACCGGTTTTGAACCAGCTGGAAATACGTTTGCAGCATATTGGCCTTCGACATTTCCACCTGGATTGTAGTTGGCTACAACATAAACAGCACCATCACGTGATTTTGCCAAGCCGACGCCCAACTCATCATTCGTTCTCCATACCATTTGTGTGAAATGGCCAACGGTTTTCAAGCCAGATGGATCTCGGCCGAATGTATAATCCTTTATTTCGTTATACCAACTATCGCACACTTCTTGCGCAGTCGGATAGTAATTAGGATCAGACGAACTGCATGCGTATAAATTTTCACCACCCTCGTTTTCACTGTGTTGCATGCAGTTCAATTCGGACAAATTGTCGGCCCATTTTTGAGCTTGCTGGTTCAAACAATCGCTCAATTTTAATGGACCAACACCGTGCTTGATGCGATAGTTGTTATGAGCTTCGAGCACCAATGAACGAAACGTATCCATGTTCGGCTTTTCGGCGGCTCGTTTGCCGAACGCCCTATTCGACATGACTGGATTGAAGTCTTGGAATTTTTGAGGTTTGGGGAAACTTTCGAACCTAGAACAAACCAAAGAAATACAAATGTTGCTCAATTACACACTATTATATATTTACCAATCATCATTGTCGAACACTTGTTGATCATTGCTACTGCTGTAGTAAGTTTTTAGTTTCGTTTTGATCGGAGCCTCAGCATAGTACGTGGGCGGATTATCTCCCTCATAAACGCAAGTCGTCGTATTGCCATCAGCATCCCGTTCAGAAACTATCGTTCGGACTGTTCTGGTCGTTGTTGTTGTTACATTGCCATCCGTGTATTCTTGGACCGCTGGTACCGATTGGGTTCCCAGATATCCGTACAACTCCGATTTGGTATCTTCAAATTTTTTTGTAAAATTATTGCGAAAAGTCGCGAAGTTATCACTTTCGCCGCTCATCTTTCCACAAACAGATGTAACCTTTTCTGACTTTTTCACAACTTTTCACCAAACTAACGTTTTTATTCTTTTAACCGTTTGGACCAAATGAAAATCGATAGATTGGGTGATTGGAATTACAAAAACAAATTCGACCAAAATATAGTTTTGTTCTCACACTCGTTGATTAATGCAAGAGGCACAACTAATTCAAATCGGAATTGAGGAAACTGTAAACGAATTCACTTGGTTTGTTCGGAGTATATATACTCAGCTGTTATCGTTCGTTGGGTATTCACGTTTCGTGATTCGAGCTGTCGGCTGTCGATTCGTATAGTTTATCATTTGACCACAAACATTTTTATCAGAATTTTGCAAAATTTTGCTCTCAAAATCACACAGATTAGTTTGGCCAATACACTGTAATCTTTTTGGTGGGCTAATTAAGATTATGCAATCTAAGACTATCAATCGAATGTTCTAAATTATGCTCATGCTAATTTGCATGTGTGGTTATTCAAATCAACTGACGGTTTTGATTGTTCGAACTAAATCCAAAATTCGTATGTTCAAGTTGACTGCGGAGTTCGAAACCATGGAGCTTAGCCTGAGGTCGTAAACATCACAACCCATCCGAAATTTTCATTAACAGCGATGACAATCGTCTGCCATAGTATGCCAGTTCGCAGATCTGTATGTGGTAACCAACATTAAGTTGATCCCAGTCCAGTGACGCTTATCCACCCTTTTTCCAGAAGTATACCTCTTGCCCCTCATACTAGCAATTAAGTTAGCTATTATATAATCCGTACGATTGTTAGCTAGTTCACCCGCGCACTAGTTTCCAATGAGTCCATGACTTTTGATCCTGTTCATGCTCGCGCACGGTTTTAATGTTCTCACTTCGAGAACCCCGACATTCGGTTGAAACTCATAGCCTCTGTCATAGGTGACAGTTATTTCTCGTGCTTTTCGTGGCAACAAACATATATAGTCAAGAAAAAACAAACAAAATCAACAAAATGAGAGGGAAGTTTTGACTTTTACTGCAACGGCTTCCTCGTTCATAAGGAGCAATGTGGTGAACCATAGTGATTTAACCAAGAAGCCGTCCTGATAATTCAACTACACTGCGTAACAAATGTTGATAGGACGAAAATTAAAGATAACCACCGATAAAAGCAACGAGGCGTTACTAGCAAATCTATGGGAGATAAAAAGCTCTTGAAATTTATAGAAACCGGAAACAAAGTTACTTTGAAGTCACTACGGTATCTCAGGAGTGTCAAACATCAACAACTTGCAAAAAGACAGAGGTAGCAAAGAGACAGAAAAACATTAGATCAAATGGAGAAAATGAAGATAACAAGGAAGCGTCTTCGTCCACATGATTGAGGAAATCACTTCCGCTTCGTAAAGTCAAAGTAGAGCCGGCACTGAATAAACTTTGATACACAATATATTACAACGACAGTGAACACTGCGTCATGTTTAGTTCGATTACGTTTATGACGGTTTAACGAAAGCGTCTCTTGTCGACAGATGTATCGTATCGTCAACAAAAAAATTTAACTATAAATTCACTGTCCAAAGCTTACGGTTGGACAGTTCTGGCTTGCAAGGAACAAATGCCTATATACCAACGTGAAATGTATGCTCCGCAAAAATGCTTCTCTTACACCTTTTGCGATGATTTAGGGTAACACCTTTTTCCATTTTTAGTGTAGTTTTTCCGAAGTTCCATACCTCTGTTAACTGTGATGTTAGGATTCATGTCAGGAGATGCGAAAATTAAAAATTGGTCATCACGTGCTACAGCATTTCTTAACCATCCAGCCATGATAATTCGGAGACCCATAGAATACCTCTAGGTTGAATCGCTGGGCTGACGACCCGCATCCGTAAAAAACCAAAAATAATAACCACCCGCCTAGAGAGCTGCCTTTTGGTAGACGAAGAAGTCGCAGTGGCGACGATGGCTCCATGGCGTAGAGATTGATCTAGCGATTGCTCGTGATAGAAACCGATGGAGTCAAATTGTTGACACAGTACGGGCCAACAATGGCCTGTAAAAACCGTTAAAAAAAATTCAGCCAGAAAAGTTTTAGAGTGGCTCATGTAAAACCAATATAACTTTTGAGGGAACCGGTCAAAAGCCTTCATTCTTACTAGTATAGATTACTGACGGCTAAAAACTCCTAGATTCGATCGACCAAGGGAGGGATCATTATATAAGATTGCTTTAAGCTTGTCTCGATGCATCAGCCTATTTTGAGCCATCCAGCCGTGCAGTGTACTGTTTTGCAATGTCCTTTTATCAATCCACTAGAAAATATTCGATAAAGATTATCAGCAGTCCCATTTTTTTCAACATGAGCATATAACATTTTGTTCATAGTTGTCAGTCGATTTATCGAGATTAAAACATCATAAGTCAGCTTTAATGCTCAAATGTTATATCTGAGTGGCTTAAAAGCTGTCCGGCTGTTCAATAGAATATAAATCCTTACAGCATTAAGGACTTCGCTTAATTTGACCTGTCCGTAAACCATACCTTCACCGCGAAACCACTCATCTGGGTTAGGATATACCACATAGTAAAAGGCTTGTGAATTGCAGTGAGTGGAAGGAGTCCTAATAGAAATCGATCAAGATGGACATGCCTTAATCACATAATACCTAAGCAAGCTAGATGAGATGGACTATATTGAGTGCTATAGGCGCTCTTATAAAGGGAAGTAGTCAGACTTGTAAAGTAGCGGGTCAATAACTCGGCTTCATCTTTGGTTTTATTACCCATTTGTTATATTAGCTTTCAACAAAATCATTAGCTGATTTCTATTTAGCTTTTGATCTGGGATTACATGTACTTAAGTGACTTCTTTAGCAATTTGTGTCGTTGTGTCATTTCAAAGAGGGTGCTCTAAACAGTAAATTTGTACTTTTAGAGAATGGCAACACTATTTATTTGGGTTGACGTTAATTCTCATCCTAATGACAATGTTTAAATCACCCGTATAGCCCTGGCATCAAATCCAAAGCTCGTCAACCCCCACCAGATATTATAGTACAGGGGATAAAACACTCTCTTGAAAGTAAATTGTCCCGGGCCTAATGGTGACACTGCTTTGGTACTGGAAGTTTAGAATAACATACATTCACTGCTTTCAAATTTACCTGAAGAAACTTAATAGCTGGCTACTTACTGTAGTAATTGAGGAAAATTACTCTCTTTTACTCTCTCGCTCTCTCTCCCTCCCTCTCTCTCTCTCTTAAAATTTAAAGTGTTTGTATGACATTAATGCCCATCTGGTCTTATATCATATTTAGTAGCCTATCATTGTAAGTTCCCATAGCTGTTTCTGTAGAAGTCATATTCCACTAGTACTATCCTTTGAGAGTACCTTTCGAAGCCTGATTACAAAGGATAATTCATCGATTCTCTCACAGACGATTATCCACGACTCAGATTTTCAAATCTCAGATTAATTCGAAGGGTCTAGTGTAACTTAGGTATTCTTATAGATTTTTAAGAGTCACGGCGGGCTCTCGTGATTTATAGTGTGGCCAGGCGTATAGCAACATAAGAGATCTTATGTATTTGAAGTGATTTGCAATAAAAACAACTATAGGTAAAGCATGATCTGTTCTCAGAGGAAATGATCAAGGTATAGGAAACGGTCTCAGTATACCATTGATAAATTGGATCTGAAGGGAAGCTGGCAAATAGAGTATTATACAATTCGGATAATCCAGTTGTCTTTCAGAGACTAATAGAACCTCCATCATATGGTCTGATATGGTTGCGTTTTCACTATTAATCCACCAGAAGAGTCATTGGCTATCGTCATGGCGTTAAATATATTTTTTTGCCCAGTTACTTCCGATAAGGAACTATATGGCAATTAAGAATCATGGACAAATGCCTGTCCTGGTATACATGGTGTTATCATATTCTCTTAGAAAGCATTGGCGATTTAAATGTGAAGTGTTTGAAACTATCGGCCGAAAGAGACATGATGTCACCTATTAAATGGTGCAGTGCTTAAAGCAGCGGCAGTTTGAGCGGGTTGTACCGGATTCGAATCCCGATAGGGGCAGAATACAAAAGGGATTTTTCATCATCTGATTACGATCGGTAGTGTAAATGAACACATCTATGTCCCCCTCTTGGAGTGCAGAAGCCAACCCATCTTCCATGTCAGTACTATATAGGCTGGCTTAAAAAATAAAAGTTGGAAAGGCCATGAGGTCTTAGACGCAAAACATGCTTAAGGGGAAACGAACAGATGAAATATGATTATAAATCAAAGATGGTATTCTATGGGATGGTGAAGGGTATCGCCTTCTTTGCAGATTATGAATGAGGTTAGATCTGTGATGGTGAAGGGATCAAAACAGTCCCGCCCACCATGTTTAACGGACGAGAGAACAAAGTCACGCATTAACATAATAAACTATGAAACCCCTCAAAACCCGAAACATAGATCATTAGTAGTTAACAAATCAAAACCACACGCAAAATTAACGTCACCACAATCATTCTAATTTATTTCAAATTTCTACTATCTGTAAACTGTTATCAGCACGATTTAACCAAATTTTTCTAACCGTTGTCCAACATACGAATATGCTAATTAGGCGAAATTTTCTCGACAACACTTCTCGATCGCGCTTATCGCTCACATTTCAATTTTGTATAAATACTCGACACAACCCAAACAAAATTGTTCATTTGTCGAGAATAAACCCTAGAAGTAACATGGCAAGCGAAACTGGTTCACCGGTCACCACTGAGTTGGGACCATGGAACGATGCGTTACTTCTCGAAGAGTTTCGCAAGGCAATGCAAGCGGAACACAATCAACATCGGGCCGACCATGGAAGCGGTACACTCGAAATCAGTCAAAAATTGAACGAGTACGCGAGTGAATGGGCCCACATCAATGCAGAACTAGAGGATTTGGTTCATCGTCCTGATCGGAACTATGGCGAAAATTTACATAAATGCTATTGGGTCGATACAACAATTGGTGATTTGGCCAAAACCATATGCGAAGATTTCTACAATGAAATTGAATTCTATGATTTTGATATGAGCGAGTATGTTGATGATGCCGCCCATTTCACCCAATTGATTTGGTATGATTCGTTCGAGTTTGGTGTGGGTATTGCGCAAGGCGAATCTGGTTTCGTGTACTGTGTTGTTAATTACTCACCACAAGGAAATTTGGTTGGTGCATTTGAGTCGAATGTCCTACCACTTGGTACACCATACAAACCAAAACCGGTGCTCACGTAAGTAACAAAACCGAATGGTTTTAGTAAACGACTAATCTGTTATTTTTTCAGTGATCAAACCATATTTGTGCCACCACCAGTCACACGCCTTAACAAGTCATACGATTTGGACCTGTACCGTAAAGTGTTAACCAATCAGCACAATATTTATCGTAAGCTACACAGTGCCCCATTTTTGACGAACGTCGATTATCTTAATGTCGAGGCGCAAAAATGGGCTGAACATTTAGCAGAAACGGATACCTACGACAACAGTGACAATGGTTATGGTGAAAATATTTATGAATTCATTTCCAGCAACTCCAAAGAATATCCAAACGTGTTCGATGTGTGTAAAAGTTTCAAAGATGAGGAGAAGCAGTACGATTATGGAGAGGATAAAGAATCGGCGGCGCCACATTTCACCCAAATGATCTGGAAGGGTTCGAAGGAGCTCGGAATTGGAGTTAAAAAATCGGCAAGCGGTAGAGTTTTCGTCGTTTGCAATTACAATCCACCGGGCAATGTAGAAGGCCAGTATGCGAGCAATGTGGCTCGACCAAAGCCGAGTAAGAATAAATGTATCAAGATCAAGGTTTAAAATCGGAGAAAGCTGCATGTGCCAATGCCACCTACAGTCTTTATTTAGCATTTATTGTTAATGTTGTAACTTATAATACAGGAATAATCGGTATTTCTCGATACAGTATATGTACAAGGGCTTATGGGAACTCTTGGAATACTAATCGATGGAAAAGGTTCGGTTTTCCTAAAAAATAAATGTAAAAAAATAAATAAAGATTTGAAAATCATGGCTTGTATTTTGTAGTTGTTAACAGATCACCTATTTCGGGATGGGAATCAACTCATCTACAATCACCTGTTAGTGTAGAACTCAGACAGACATAGACAGAGACTTATCGTTCACGTCTTCAAAAAATAATTGTTGATTTTCATTAATAGCACGATTAACATTGTAATAACCCAGAAACCCCTGAATGATACTACGAACTCTCAAGTTACGCGACCGATACATTTTAACACATTTGCAGCTCGGGGAATTTTTATTGAGCAAATTTCGTGAGTATTTTTGGCCGATGATTAGATATCTGTTTGTATAGATATGTCACTGGTGAGAACTTTGAGTCACAGCGTTGTCAGAAATGTGTACACTGTCTCAATAGTGTGATCAGCAGGAAAAACGTATATTCGTTAAAGGTTCGAACACAATAGAAACTTATGAAATCGAAGCACGCCACTGGTAAGTAACTGTGTAAATTGAACGATTACTGAGAAAAGATTAATACATGGCAAAGTCAGATCAAAATAGCTGGCCAAGCTCCCAAATCTTGACTTAGGAATTCGGGTTAGAACAGTTTTTTAAGAACTCCTCTACAAATTTCAAAATCAGGCCTTCAATAGTTAATTGAGGTCAAGGTACATCAAGGTCCGGATAATTTTGGATTTACCTAACGGTAAGAACTTTGAGAAATCCACTGATTCTCCTCCCTAATATTCAATTTCCAAAGGCATTAATCAATCAGTGAATCCGCGACAAATATATGATTTGTCTGGTCAATAAATGTTGAAAGAGTTCTAGACGACACGGGATGTGATATTCTGAGAATTTCTTCTTTTATATAACTCGATGATCCTTAACAGGCAGTGGCGCCCGATACCGTTGGGAATGTGCATATACTACTCTCTTAATTATACTGGATTGGTCCAAATTAATGCATCGTACATCATGGTGGATGGAACTACGTTAGCTAGCAGAGCTCTTGTGATTTGTCGAGCTCTTCTCTTATTCAGCATTAGCCATACCAATGCTATTTTGCCCTTTCGCTGGAGGTTATGAGATGTGTCTTATATAAGAGTCTACAGTTAATAATTACCCCTAGATACCTAAGGCCGGTTGGAGCCTCTGTTTTTGTTCACAAATCTCAAACGATATGATCGTTAAGTTTTCCTGCTAGGAATAAGAACTTCTTCTGCCTTATGTTCGGCCAACCTCAGGCCAGCAGAATTTAACCATTTTTAAATGTGTCGTATGATTCTGCTACAAATAAATACAAACTATACTCCCTGCATTTTGTGGCTACCACTACGGCGGTGTGATTAGCAAAACCAGCCATTTGAACTTCACATGGTAAAAAGAGTTGAAGTACATCATCATATACATCACGTTCCATGGCGTAGGATCTAGAACGGATGCTTGAGGAACTCTACCAGTTGTCACACATGTATTCATTTCATCACCGGTTTATACTTCAGAACCCACTGGATGAAATAGCTGACAACTACTTGCAATAGGTATTTTGACACCTCCATGCGGGTAAGGTTTTTAAATAGACAACCCCAATTACTCGTATTGAAATGCATTCTTCACGTCTAGTGTTACTACTGCACAATATTTCTTGGTATCTTCATCCAGATATTGCCTCTTGCAACGTATCTAGCACCCATTTAAACGCTTCCATCGTCGAAAGAGCCTTGCGGAAACTATATAAGTATTTCGCCACGTCCCCTATCCTTGTATAAGCCTCCGGTATAGACGGCCGAAAATAATTCGTTCCAGGATTTTTCCTGTTGTATCTAACAAACATATTGGAAGGTAAGAGGATGGCTCTCTTGTTGGCTTATCTCTTTTCAGTAACAGTATATCATACTTCATTACATTTGTTAGAGAAAGTGCTATCTTTCAAGCAACCGGTAGACACCTCGGAGAGAATACTTTGATTTAAACGAACCCTTTCCTCAATCACTGTAGATTCGTTCTCCGCGTTTCCCGATACTTCCATCAAACATTCAGGTTGTTGCGTATACGTTAAGGTTTGCCCTATATAAACAACATCATTATATATATATATATATATATATATATATATATATATATATATATATATATATATACATATATATATATACATATATATATATATATATATATATATATATATATATATATATATATATATATATATATGTATATATATATATATATATATGTATATATATATATATATATATATATATATATATATATATATATATATATATACATATATATACATATATATATTTATATATTTATATATATATATATATATATATATATATATATATATATATATATATATATATATATATATATATAGTGTATTAAGTCAGCTTCACTTACAATGGACTGGACATACTTAAACACGAGGCAACTTTTCAAAAAGATCAAATGAGAACATCCTATTAAAACAAGCAAAACGGGCTAGATGATCATATCTCTGTGATGAAATCTTCTAGACACTTAATGCATAGGTTCGTCTCGTCACCCACATGGTACAAATCAAACTATGTAGTGGATAAACTACGATCTGATACTATTGAGTCCAGAGGCAATCGAGAAAAAATGTTTAACTCGAACTTATTTAAACCTTTCAAATCTTGTGGAGAAAACAGAATTGTTCCTGATTTGTTGGAGAAGAGTATAGAAGAGATTCTTCCTCGTCAATCATCAATTATAATGTTTACTCAGACTGGCTTCGGAATCATATCAAAGCTAATTGAGATGAAGAAGTGTTAGAGAACCTGCTTTACCTAGAGAAGCTTTGCATTCCGAAAACGGGGAACCAATAGAATTGCTTACTTAAATAATTTTACCAGTTCCTAAAGATAAATTTAGAGGTAAGTAAAATCAAGCAGGTTGAACATCGAATTTGGGAACTTATCATTAAGTATAAAAGAATTGCTTAAGAAGGCTCAGGAATGTGATTCTCTTAAGTATAGAACCAGAAAATAATTAAAACGGATTTTGTAATCGTTCAAGCCTGCAAAACAAGGCCTGAAGATATTTTTGTAATAATGTAGAGAGGGTCTCCGAGACCATCTCTACATTATTACCAAAATATTTTAGCTTTAGTAAGCCTGAATATATTCCGAATGATTATTGGACTACTTTAAGTAAGGGATTTCTGGCCTTCCCAACCAAACTCACTTTCTTGTGAGTTTTTATTTTAATCAGCTATCTATGCTGGTTCAAACTAACTGAAATTCAGGATAACTTGAAGATTATTCATTTGACAGTGTATAAGGGTGACTATATAGGGTTTTATCTGAGAATAGATCACATGGTTATACCAGCAATATCTATATGTAGGTTATTTCACTCTACAATACAAGTGCGGTTAGGAGACCATTTGTAGCCTTATACTGATGTAGGAATATGAGTTGAATATGAAGAAAAAATTTCTGAGAACTACGTCAGCGAATAACAGTTCTCAATTTCTGGCAACAACATTGTATATAGATGATTAAATTTCATCGTTGCACATTCTGAGGAGTGTAATGGTTCTGAAAATTATGACTGAATCTATACTAGAACACAGATCAAACTCGATCATGCTTTTAAAAAGTTCCTCAAACGATGTTAGAGCACTGAGCTGAAAGTGATAGCAACACTCTAAAAATGTAGTCAGCGAAACACTAACGATAACCGGATGAATTTTTGTCCAGCTCAATCTAGCAAACAGTGAAACTCTAAACTGGACCTTTGATGATATATGGTCGTAATAAATATTCTAAAGACAACGCGCCAGCCATAAAAGTTTTGACTAGCTTAGTCCCGATCACATATAGACAATCAACAACAACAAGGGCTGTTATCATATCATAACAATCTACTTGACAGACTGACTTTACCTATGAAATGGCACAGTGGTTAACCAGGAGCTACCGGGTTCAAACTCCAATAGAGACAGGATGGAAAAGAGATATTTCATCATCTGATTACGATCGGTGGTGTGACGTAAAAGTAGGACGTAAATAAACAAATTGCGAAAACGAATTGAGAGTGTCTTTGGCCCCAAAAACGGTTACAAAACAGATTGGCTTAAAGCACATTTAGGACTTATCATATGAAGTTGTTCTTAAATCTCATCATGGATAAGGATCTTATGCAGAAAACAGAAGTTAAAGATTACGATCATAAAACCAAGAAACCTGATCTCCCAACGATCATCGATGCGACAGATCACTTTTTGGCCTGTATTTTTTATGGTCAGATCTGTATAATGGCTTACGATACGATTTTACCATATGCTGTCGGTTCGGATCAATCAAAATATTGGATCAAGACACCACGATAGAGTCTGTAAAGCCGAATATCGCGAATGAGGGTAGAACCAATTCCTTAGACAACCAGAGAACACAAGTACATCATGCTCTCAATGATTGATAGTGACAAATTTAGATTTGGACAGCAACTTTAAGTATCCGCTGTCAAACGGGGACGACTGAGTGTCATATGAACGAGATATATAAGCCATAGAGCCACAGCGATTAGAGTTTTGAGAAGCTGGAATCCATGCACAATTAGGATGATCTACGACGCCATATACTGAATATCCAAAATACCACGCGGACGAAGATGAAAGTAGCTCATATTTAGAGATTAGCAAACAGCTTGATGTTAAGTTAGAGGTAGTGTAAAGAAAGCTGCCAAGACCATTTTCACATTCACTGAGGTAAGTAACAGATTGATTGGAATTTCTAATGAATTTACATTTGGAATTTACCACTTTTGTCACGTGTTCATTCGGGGTGCCTCTGCATTTCTTAAGAAAACCTGTTGTCAAAAGAAATTGTTCTCCTATGATAATAATTAGTATTTGTGCTTTGGTGTTCCTGTTTTCTCGACCTTATTTTCAGGCATAACTAGCAGTTCGGATCCCAATAGCACTCTGTTATAATTAATACAGTTTATGGCGTTCAGAGTAACTCAGAAAATTTTCAAAATCAATTACCATCGCGCTTTACATTGGTGACCCCGATGGCCATGTTTATGGAACATTTACACGTCAATCTGACACAACCTTCCAAAAATTCATCCTATCTCCTGCATAACGGAACACGGCAAAACTTAACTTCTCACAATGCAATGTCTGCCTTCTCTCTCAATTGGTGTTAGTCCGTTTCTCGCTCTCAAGTCTTAGATATTTCCAGGAAGTTATTTAAGGAAGTTAAAACCACTAAGTTGGGCGAATATGGGCACCCACTAATGCAGCATGCTGTCAGGTTCGTTTCATGTCGCAGCAAGCCTAATAACTAAGCGGGCGAAATCAGGCACCCTAACGCATACTGCATTAGAATTTCAAAAATTGGAAAATTCACTTGTGACGGAGTTATGCCACAATCAAATCAATTCGCTATAAATGTTGCGTCCCCACTGAACGTACATATACGAATCGATGAAATGGATTTGATCATTTCGATCACACAGTCATTCACTGACGTCATCGTCAGATCTAATCCAGCCTAGTGAATTACAACATACAAGCAACAACGCGAATTTACAACTCACGCTTTACAGGTTTCCCTCCATGGTGCTCTACGCTCTTCCTCCTTGCATTTAATAACCGGATTTTAAAGCTGGATATTCTCGTTGGTCCTTTTCGACCAACTCATGCTTTTATCCCAACATTGAAGCTCATCTCTTTATTTGACTTTAGCTCAATACTAAACGTATTGTTCCTTCTGATATGGGCACTTCCATCTGTTCTTTTCTTACAGTCAAATGGTAAATTTAACTGTCAGTGTTAAACCGCCCAGGTGGCTCAGTGGTTAAAGCTGTGGCAGTTGGAGCGGGAGGTACCGGGTTCGAATCCCGATAGGGGCAGGATGCAAAAGGGACTTTTCACCATCTGATTACGATCGATGGTGTTAATGAACACATCTATGACCCCCTGTTGGAGTGCAAAACTCATGGGCCGACCCATCTTCCATGTCAGTACTATAGGCTGGCATGGAGCTATGCAATGCGCAGATGGTTCTACGAAAATCGGACCTATAGCCGTACGTCCTCGATTTGGCCGTTAAGGCGTAAAGTAGGACGTAAATAAGCGAACCGCGAAAGAGCTGGGAGAGCCTTGAGCCCCAAAAAAGATAGCATAGTATAAAATATAAAAAAAAAAAAAAACTGTCAGTGGTTGTTCAATAGGTTCACTCTCAAGTATACAGAATCGATCATTATTTCAAACTGCAGTTTCAAAGTGTTTCTTTGCACTGAGGTACAACTGATTCATTTATGATGCAGTACCTTCAAATAATGCCACTATCAATTTGTTTACTGTGTTACTGATGTCGTCGGAAGGGCTAATCCATTTTCTTTATGATCTGTTTTATTGTGACTGCATAAAATGTTTTATAGTCGGAAGAGCTAATCTAATTATAATACTAATCTGTTGTTTCTCCTGGTTGTCTAGTACCACTTAATTTGGTTCTGGCTGCTTAGCCAGGACGTCAGCCCGCCTTTTATTGTTCTTGATATTCTGGATCCTGTTTTGTTAGAAGAACAACCAGTTGGGGTTGTTGAGCAAGTGGGGCTTTCAACATGGTTTTCATAAAAGTGTTGGTGAAATTTTTATGTCCCCAACCATATCACAGTTCCACTTTTGAGCTACTAACATTTCACTGACAGAGTTGGTGACCCTTATTTGGGAATGGTTGAGCTTGTTAATTTTGACCACGGTCAACTTTAAAATTATCTCTCTTATGAACTTCTTAAAATAGTAAGCAATGCATGAAGTAATATCGTTTGCTCTTATATGCTCTCATTCAAGTGGTAGTAACCATGAAGACCCCAGATCAAATGAGAGTAAGTTCGTTTGCCATATTTGCAATGCAAATATCGACATTAAACATGGCCAAAGATGAACACCTGATTTTCTTAAATATTAACTAACGAAACTATACTAAATACGGGTTGATCAGATTTCGTGAGTGGTGTCTGTGGTGATCTTGCTAGTTCGATACAAAGCACCGAACTTGGAAACTTTTTGTTTGATTACGAAGAATACTGGGCATGAACGTTCTTCGAATTTCATTTCTAGGGCATAACGATATTCTTGCTATGGTCAATTGTTACCACGTTCAGAGAAACCGCGTAACGTGTAGATCTAATTCTGATATTTGGAGTTTTTACAACCCTTATCGGAAGGACATAAACGAAGACGGACATATACGGGTGTCATCGACACCAAAGGCAAATACTATTCAAGCTCGGTCGACAGTTTGGATGTAAAGTAGAGTAACTCAAGTGCTACGCCTCTGGTGGGTTTCGACGCACATCATCTTATCATCCGTTCGTTATCTACGGAGGTCTCTCATTTTTTCGAAGCTCTCTCTAGAACAGTTTATGACCCAGTACTACAAACATGCACTGCTTTATACCACCATAAACGAATAAAATAACCTCGCTGATCATATCAGTTAAGCACTTTTGTTACCAAAACATGATAAGACGTCATAAAACTGTTCAACGTAATTTTCGTTGTCACAGGCCTATATAAGCCGCCAATTAATTGATTAAACATTGTAAAATTTAAAACAAACAAATTCTATTTACAAAATGTGATTACAAAACTATTTCTGTCGAATTACGCACACCAACAGACTATAGGAATTTATTTCGATCTGACTAATAAAGCGGTTTCGATACATGTTTTGCAAACGATCCCATCATATTGCCGCGCGGACTATAATTGCACACGACATAGTATGATCCGCGATTCGATTTCGCCAACCCAACACCCAATTCGACCGACGTGTCCCACACGACTTGCGTAAAATGTCCGACCTGCGAGAAATTACTCGGCTCGCCACCGAAGCGATAGTCTTTGATTTCGTCGTAAAACGATTGGATCGCCTGTTCACCGGACGGTTGGGCATTGGGATCGCTCGAAAATGATGTGTAAATATTTTCACCGTATTTTCCATTTGGCCGATGATAGAACTTATTTTGCGACGCAAGCGTATTGGCCCAATCTTGGGCGTACGCATTTATTTCGTCGGATAGTCGCATCGGTGGTGCACCATGTTTTTTGCGCAGCACGTTGTGATGATTTAGTGCCATTCGTCGAAAATCGTCGAGTGGTGAATTAGATGAATTGAATTTTTGGGCGGCAGGTGGTGCACTTCTCGCACAGTCTGGTTTAATGTTGAAATTTGAACGATTCGCTGGTTGGCTAAAAATAAAGACAAAAATTGTGTTAGAGTTGTTGCGAGACGTACAGTCACTGTAATTTGTATATTCTCTTACCTCGCAGCCGGTGTAACAGTTGGTTTAGGTGCCTCAACTCGTTGTCGTCCCGGTTGGAAAACATTTTTATCATACTCGCCGATAATATTACCGCGTGGACTATAATTACACACCACATACACCGAACCGTCTTTAGCCTTTGCCATGCCAACGCCCAATTCGATCGAACCGTTCCACACCATTTGCGTAAAGTTGAATGCCGCATTGTACGAGGTACTTCCGAATGGGTATCCATTCATTTCTTCGTAGAATTTTTCACAAACTCGATCGGCCATTGGATACGCCTGTGGATCACTGGACCTATACTGGAATATATTTTCGCCGTATTTTGCACCCGGACGATGTATCAACTCGTTGCGTTTCGCCAACTTTTCGGCCCATTCCTGTGCGTAGTCGTTCAATTCGCCGCTGAGTCGCATAAAGCTGGCACCATGCTTGTGCCGAATGATGTTGTGATGTTCGAGCATTAGTTGGCGAAAGGTGGTGATTGGGGGTTTTGAACTCGTGCCATTGTATGTTACTTGAGAGGTTTGACTGAAAAAAAATAAAGATTGAGTTTGTTTGTATGTGTGTAGGGTAGGTTGCCAAATCGAATTCCATTGTCATGATATCGAAAAACGACAAATTAATTTAATGTATGTATGTTTATACGGAAGTGATAAGATATAAATTTTCTTATCTTATGCTAAGCTAAACATGGTAGTTATTTTTATGACCTTTTACAGTTTTTTTGTGTTATTGTTTCGTGATACAAGTTAGTTCTGATGATACTGTAAATACTCCCCATATGAGGTCAACAAAATTCTTATGTCATGAGTCGCAGTGTTGTGAGCGATCGCGTTTTTATCGAAAGCAATAATTTTATTCCTAATTTGATCGATCGATCAGGAAACGAGATCACACTTTCATCAAATTCCAAAATTTGACGCTCGATCGATAATTCGACATTATGATCGCTCATTGTACGTTATCGAATAGAAGTTGATCATTTCATGTATACGATCATCGATTTTGTTGAACGATCGTACCATTTAACTGCTACTGTAGCGACGAGAGGAAACTATTATGAGGTTTGGTACGATGGAAAGAGTAGACTACTCATTAAAGTCAGTAATCTCCTACTGTTGATATTCAGTTACTCTAGATGATTTGGAGAGGTGTTCTTCAAAACCTTTCTGATAGGCAATAAGATGGAAAATAGAAAACCAAGCCATGATCATATATAGGTTACTGATCAAAGCGAAATTGTGTTAAGCCGGAGCTAAGTAGAAGTAAGCTAAATCCTGAAATACCTTGTCAAGCATAAGGCCATTATTGTCTAAAACGCTCATACAAAGACTTACGTTTCCTGAAGCCTACGATAGTGTAACATTTTTCAGCAGTCTGGTAACAAAGATCATCTGTAGGCAAAATTCGATGGATTTCGAGCTGAGATGGATCTTAAAAAACTGAAATCGAGCAAGATCGAAGGCTAAACAACTACAGACACATTTATAACGTAGTTAACAAGTGAATTCAATTAGATTCACTCCGACAAGTAATTCTTAACACTATTCAATGCCAAGGGAGCTGCCTGTTTGGGCTAAATCAGTTCTTATCGACTTCCACCGATTTTATCGACTATCAAGCGACATGATCACTACATTATTGATGGAACAGAGGAGATTAATAAAATGTTTGCAGTCTTTGACCAGTTTAGAAATGGTCAGTGGGGCCAGTTAACTTTATACGTAGAAGTAAGACCGAAAGTGTTCTAAATAAGGAATAAAAGATCTGAAGAGCGAGCATAACCAAGTATTGGGATCTATTACATACATATATAATCAGTAATAACTCTACCGGTCATACACAGTCTATAACGTCAGTCTTTTAAAAATGGAATTACAATAAACTACGCATAGACCACCAAACGACAGAAGGGTGTCATTCCTGCCATCAAGCACATTTGGAAATATTTAGAAACTTACCCTGGACTCCAGTCACAGTAAAATTTGTGGTCCAAGGTTTCAAGGGAGGTTGATGAAAGACTAATATCTTTATAGTCTTCCTTCTATCGTTCTATCGTTAATTTTATCGTTCTACCAATAACTAGGCATTTATGACTTTAATGGATCTTTTGACCATATACAGATGCCGCACATCTTTTAAAGCTACCCCAAAATAGTTAACGCTGTACTTCACTAACTCCTTTAAAATAAGTTGTCTTTCATTAAACAAAACAATGGTTATCTAGATGGGTACTATGCTGACGGTCTAGTGTTTGTGAATCCGTGATCAAATATTTAAAATGTCTCAGACCCATATGAGTCATTGTGGGACCGCACCTCTAGACCTTAACGCAAAATTAGCTTTTTGGCAATCAATCACTCTAAGAATATATTTAAACCAAACCTGCTGTCACATTCAAACAAGAGAACTCAAAAAAAATCTAATCACCGATACCACTAAATATTATATGATAAGCATGGAATTGTCGCGATCGAATATCACATATTTATTGAATTATTTGAAACTCTATTCATCCGCTATCAAATCCATAAATAGAAAAAAAACAGCGTGTTCAAAAATATGCAAGACAGAACAGTGTAACAAGCTAGATCTTAATTGATGCGAAGATCACAATTAATTATGCGATCGTTAAGCGACGTCGATCATTTTTAATAGACTCGATGTTATAATTTAGCAAACTGAATCTGAATTAAGTACATACTATATACATATATTCAATTGGGAGTTTGGAATGATATATATACTATGTACATGATCATTTGATCGTCACACCAAGCACTCACCTATTTTGAATAGTTTCACCATTCCGCTCACTATTAACATATGTCGTTGTCGTTGTTTTGACCGTTGTTCCGGTTGGTGTCTTTTTTAGGAATCCCAAAAATTTCGAACCACCCCCAGTCGATTGGGTCGTTGTTTTTGTCACTTTGTACGAATAGTTTCTATTATCACACATGATGATAGCCAAAATCGAGCACAATAAAACTATGTATATATATATTCTTGGTTATCACAAACAAAAACTAACAACACTCCCACACTCACTATATATATAAATGTAAATTGTAATGATAATAAAATGATAATTTATTATTCCAATTTATAATGTTTGATGAATATAATATAGTTTGGTCGTTCGCGAGTTATCCACAGTACATGACTGACTACAGTACACTGGTGTATGAATTATTATTTGCATTTTGTTTAAATACGAAAACATATAGTTATGATAGTAAGTTATCGACTCTCTTATCACAGTTGTGTATCATCAAAAATTCATACACTATATAGCACCCATGAGTAATAGAGTAATCGCAGAATCGACGTCGTTGCCGAGTATTCCACATAGCAAATTCCCATAACATTCGTGTCTATACGATTTCGTTAACCCCAATTAGCTAAAACGCGTCCAAGACTAATTATCATTAGCATAATAACATATCGTCTCGTGTACATCGTGCATTTTTGCAATTTTCAACTTCCTGTCCCCGTGCTGGTCATTCGAACACGATATCAAATCGATTCATGTGACGGAATGTAATTCATTTAATTACTCGAAACAGTAGTTGAGATTCTATCTAATAATATTCGGTGTTGACAACGTTAACACTTAAACGAACGATATAACTAGAAGTAGAGTGTTGTTTTGATGTCTTTAAGTACATTAAAATTTCTTATCGTATCCATATAATTAAGAAAATCGGGTAGCGAAATATTAGCTAAGTTTTCTTTATTCACCACAAGTTTAGCCTCAAACCACCAAATTTAGCTAAGATTCAAATCAATCAAAAACATTATTCTATTTTTATAGTTCAAAGCACTGTTTTAACAATAGTTATAGTTAAATTTATTAATTTTAAAACTAATAGTTATTTATCTAACAGCTTTAAAGCTGTAAAAATATTTATTAAAAGTTAATAAACGTTTTATTCAGTTTGTAAAAGAGTGGCATCTACACTTTGACACATTAACCACAATCTCTACACAATAAGCATGGATTTCAACTACAATAAGCGTAGACTTAAAAAGACGTATTAATTGTTTTGAGGTAAATTCTGTTGAGATTATTGACTTTTATTAATTATAGTTAAGGGCATTAAAACCATTAATAGATGACTTTATTATTATAAAAGGTTATTGGCCGCAAATTATTAATCGTGCTGGAAAATAGATGAAGAGTAAGAGAAGTATGTCTTTCCTGTTTGACAGTGATGATGTTAGCAATTGCGAAGCAAGCTTATTAATGAGACAGGGTTCAGTATTGAGTACAGAGACCATAATTATATGCTTATATGACGTCGATACATGTGAGGTAACCTCAATAGTTTTCGTCAACCAGACCATCAGCTATCGCTGGCCTAGGTACAAAAACAAAATACTTCTTCATATTTTACTGCCATTGAAACCCGAATGATTTTCCCTCAACAGAATTATCGATATATCCACCACATTTTCCTCATTTTTATCATCAACATTACCGTTGCTAAATTTTTCGATATAGTGTTGTATCATAACCAGGAACACGGACCTGAATATACTTAGCCATAGTATAACTGCTTCAGCTGATGGACCTCATATCCGAGTGCAAATCTTAAAGCCCTTCTAATGAAGACCCATTTTGCCTAATTGCAATATGTTATATGTAAATCATTTCTCCCACCAACTATTGGAATGACTGGAAATTATCCTAAACCACTGTGCAGGTAGCCTCAATATATGGCTCTGAGATACGTTCCAAGATCATGTAAAAAAGTCAGGGTGGTGTTGATCCCGAAGGATGGGAAGCTTACAAGTGACCCGTCAAAAATTTTTCATCTTATAAGTTTGTTCTCTTTTCTACTTAAATGATGCTTTAGGGATCATCTGTTGAAATATATCTCGATGCAGCCGTATTGAAAAATCGTTAGAGAACAGGGAATCTGTTAAATTGGAACCGTTTCTGGACATCGAATTTGCGTTTGATAACGTTTCTTTAGTGCGATGAGCAAGCAGAATTACTGTAAACTTAGACAGTGGTACGACTTCGACTACTGCCCAAAAGGGATGTCCTCATGGTGATGTTCTGTCCCCGCTCTTATGGTATTTTGTGGTCCAATAAAACCACAACGGATGCTACTGTCAGGATTATGTAGATGACATCGGTTGAGGGAGATTGATTGCCCGACACATGTACACTATGATGTCGAAGCACATTTTCGGGTTATTATTTCGGTTAATTATTACCGAAAAGCTGCACAACTTCAACCGTCCATCTTATACGTTTCCGGTAACGATATAATGATCTTTACAGATGGATCAGTATGCTGTAATCTGGTTTATGACCATGAAACCAACTCGGTTTAGAGTGCAAATCTGAGACAGTTGTGCTTCGACAGTTAGTTCAATAGAGAAGTTATGAGACCAGTAGGTTTGTTGACCGATGTACACGATCACTGTCTTTCAGGTAGAGACTCTTGTCAGTTAAAATTATTTTTTCACATATGTTCGACAGTTATTCGACTACCTTTAGAAGCCCAGCCGTCTGATTATGCAAAATTTAAATGGTTCATAAATCTCTGAGTACAGTATAAATAGGTAATGAAAATAAGGTTTTCGGCGCATTTTGGATTAGGACTCTCACCCCGGATGTCACACCACGGAAGTCAATTGATTGGCTGAGTATTGCGGTGTGGTTTGCTCGCTACTTTGAGAGATGCTTGTTATCCACGTACATTTTAAGTGATAATAGTTCGGCTGGAGATTAATTAAAGCACAATCGAACTCTTCAATGCACCATTAACACACTATGAGGCTCATATCTAAGGGTTTAAGGATATGACGATCAAAATGACCCAATTCCAGATCAAGCTCTTGCTACAACTTTGCGGGTGGAGTACTTACTTTCGATTACCCTTTATGATCCTTCATTTATCCATTTAACCATAAAGACAATTGCGATGATGTTTTCCGCACTCCATCACTAAGTGTTATATGCATTACCATTGACTCACAAATAAAGAGGTTCAGCAACCCATAATTAGTGTCAAATAGAGAGACATCGATTGGCTGCAAAGTAAATGGGTTTAAACGAGGTTCACGAGTAACCCGCGAATATTCACCAGTATGAACTAAAGGCTATAGTTCCGAGATAGTGATATAGTACCCAGAACCTCATATAGGATAGAATTAAGCTATTCACAGAAGGTAATCAAGAGTTTTCGAAACCACAATTCGAATTTCTTAAGACACGCGAAAACTTGATGTCATCAGCTAAAGTCTTAATGCCAACTACGTATGATGCTGTGAGACGAAAGAACCTTCACTCCTCAGTCTCTCAAGAATACTGTCTACTTGAGATTGTGAAAATTTAATTGGAGGTTAGAGTCCACAAATGTTTTTTTTTTCAACGTCTCAACCTAAGACTAAGATTGCCATCGCTATATCTAGTCATAGTAAGATGTTCTTCTCTATAGCACGCCCTAAGCGCCTCAGCTTCTTCAGTACTACTGCTGCCGTGTGAGTCACAGCATTCCACTTATTTTCAGACACAATCATCAGTTCAACTATATGTTGTCGTGTGTTGGCCGCTGCTCTAGGACCTCCAAAAGGAAATATGTTCCACATCTTCTTGTGGTCCATTGCAGGTGGAACATTCTGGAGTGTCGGCATGTTTAAATCTGTAAAGGACTGCACCAAAACAGTCATGCCCACTTAGCAACTGTATCAGGTAGTAATTAACTTCGTCTTGTCACCTATTTATCCACTGTTCGATGGATGGAATCATACGATAAGTCCATCGGTTTTTTTCCGAGCTTTCCCAGCGCCTTTGCCATTCTGCAACTGTTGCAATGCGTTCTAATGCTCTACTTCCTAGTTGTTCTCGATATAGGTACCATTTCTTCCTTTCCTTTGCAAGTAGTTTGGTGGGGATCATCCCCGCAATAACAAGTGTCGCATCATCGGATATTGTGCGAAAACCACATACCATTCTTAAAGCACCTTGGCGGCATCTATACGATTTAACATCCATTGCATCGCTCCATACAGGCGATCCATATAGGATGATGGATGTTACCATATTTGCCAACAGATTCCTTCGACTCTGTCTTGGCACTCCAATGTTGGGCATAATGCGGGAGAGAGGGCTGCAGTTACGTTGGCAGCTTTTCTTCTCACTATCTTTAGATGCTCTTTTAAGTTTATGCGTACATTAATTTCAATACAAAGTCTTTAAGGTTTCTATCATCTTCCTACTGATAATTAAGACTACTTTGGTTTTATGGTCAGCCAGCTGAAATCCAAACGATATCAGCCACTTTTTAATAATTATAATGGTCAGCCTACATTCTTCCATTATTTTCTCTATGGTTTTCGCTACCACAACAACGGCAACATCATCCGCGAAGCCCACGATTTCAACACCATCAGGTACACTGAGCCTCAAGACGCCATCGTACAGATTGTTCCAAAGCAAAGGCCCCAATACTAATCCTTGAGGAACTCCACACGTGACTTTGTATTCAATGATACCATCGTCTGTATTATACATTAATATTTTATTTCGAAAATAATTTAAGATGATCCCCCTTATGCACACCGGTACTTGCAGTTCATGCAGAGCATTGAAAATTTAAAAAGTTGAACGCATTTTTCATATCCACAGTATTTTTTGAAGCCTCTCCCCCATATTTTACCATCTGTCGCTTCCTTTGTGATTTTAATTACGTATTGGATGGCGTCGATTGTCGATCGAGCCTTTCTGAATCCATATTGTCGCTCGGCGAGGTTTCCGGCCCTTTCAACAGCTTTCTTCAATCGGTTATATATTATGCGCTCTAATACTTTGCCAGCGGTATCTAACATGCACAATCAATAGTCGATACGCGGATGGATCTTCTGGAGGTTTATTTGTCTTTGGCAACAACACCAGGCGCTGCCTCTTCCATCGTTCCGGAAATATCCCTTTTCTCACACACGAATTGTAACTTTGGAATACGTCCAGGAGCTTTTAAATTCCCAAATCATCGATATGCACTCATCAGTTCCTCTGTAGATACCAAGGGTACTTCCTCTGAGTCAGATATTATATCAATGGCAGGGATCAAATCGCGGGAATAAAGTGGTCACAATTCTGTCACTGGACAAGTGAGTGGCGATGCATTTCGATTCTGAGCCTATTCACTACGATTTTATAGGGTCTCCCTCATGGGTCATGGTCCCCGTCACCGCACAGTTTAAACTAATTTCGGACCTCCAAGTATGTTTCGCGAAAACCAGTATAGGACTCTCTACACCAGGCACGTTGGTATTTTCTCCTTGCATGGTGGCACATCCGGCGCAATGGTGCAATCTGCTCAGTCCACCAGTATATGCTGGTTGACGATGGTTATCTAATTGTCTTTCTACCATAGTTTTACAGCAAGCGTCAGTGATCACGTTCATCATCTCCATCGCTTTTGCATTGGCCGTCCCCGAGAGGTTGGGGTTAACAAGGAAGAGCTTGAATAAGTCTGCCTCGAACGTACTTGCTCTCAAACCAAAGAGTCCACAAATGTAATTGTATAAGAGTGTAGTCAGGTCATATATAGAACATTAGTGGAAACAGGACTCTAGTACTAATCTGGTATGAGCTGATGAAGCAAAATCTTGCAGAGTCTTTAATTATACGGCAACGATTTAAAGCATTCTGTCATGACAACGTTATAACGGTGATTCCGAGTAGAAAAACGAACGAAGAAATTGTATGAATACAATAAATCGAAACGGACTAATTATGCCTATTGTATTCCGCTAATGGAAAACCATTACCGCACACACGCATCGATTCAACATATCGATAAGACAAAATGTATAAAGGACATCCACCATAACGAGTAGATTCAATTTCAGTCAGCATTGCACCATGGAGAAAGCGGTACAAAACACCAGTCTTACAAATCGCCATTTTGTCGAACGCATATTTTGGATGTTCATCATTTTGTGCAGCATATGTGGCGCCGTATTCTGTTGCATGCAACAATGGAATCGTTTCAAGCGTAATCCAATTGTTGTTTCACTCGAACGTGACTATCGTAATTGGAATGGATTATTTCCCGGTATGACACTATGTTTCGAGGAGCGCAGTGATCCCGACAAGGTTAAACTGTATGTACAACGTAAATGGGGTGTTGACGAGTCGGATAAGAAATTCGAATATTACGAGAAATTTATTCGAGCGATTGCAAATTTATCGACCGAAAATTTTGATGCGTTTGCCGATTACGAGTGGGATAAGAGTTTGGACAATTTTGATTATATTGGTGTGGTGCAGCAAGTCCATCCAGCGAATGATATATCGCTTTTGATGTTCGACGTCGAAAAGGATTATCACTTGCACGAAATTGTTACGGAGAAAGGACTTTGTTTTTCCATGAACACGATTAATACAGCGCTGGCGGTGCGAGAGTAAGTCTATAGTTACGTTTCAATCGGTACATCCAATATATATTATGCTCTTACCTTTCCAGTGTGCGTGGCCAAGAGAGTGCCAAACTGATTTCATGCTCGTTCGCCAAGAATAAATGTTATTTCAAAATTTACGTGTTCAACGCGCGTGTTTACGTCGCGGTTCATTCACCGTACGAGATCGTCACCGAGAGCACGGTATTCGTTCCGGTCGATAAAACAAATTTGATTTATACGACTTATAAAATGTTGGAAACTGTGTAAGTAATGAGTAAGTTATGTTGTGAGGCCGTTCAAAAACGATTCATATTTTTAGTGTCGCTGATAATGTGCGCAGCTTGGACCAGTCGCAACGTAAGTGTATTTTTTACGATGAGCCAACATTTGGCATGGAGTTCTATAGTGTGACGCTCTGCATGATGCGATGCAAAGTCAAAATTGCAATGGATCTATGCAGCTGTAAACCATACTTCTATCACAATTACCCAGGTCGAAATTGTAATCCGGCTGGCTATATGTGTTTGAAACAAAATAATTTTCCAAACGATCAGGTTAAACAGTGCGAATGTCCCGAATCGTGTACCGAATATAATTACTTGAGGAATTCGTTAAAATTGTCGAATTGGCGCAAGCAACACGACATCAAAGTCGTACAAAAATCATCGTTTCGATTGGAAATCATTTCGGCTAAGATGAGGATACGTCGTGAAGTGTTATTCTCATTCGACGATGTGCTTGTGTCGTTCGGTGGTGCAGCGACCTTATTCCTGGGTTTCAGCTCAATCGACATAGCTCGCTGGTTGTTGCGAACGATTTTATATTGTGTCGATTTTCTCCAAAGGCGTGTACTAAATAAAAAATCCAAAAAGTATTTTTTAATTTTTTTATTATTTTTCTACAAAAATTATACAAAGACTACACAGCTATAAACGACGACACTCTGGCCATCATAAAAAATATTATTTTGTCGTCATACCTAATTAAGTGGTCGACTATTTAGACAGATTTTCGTGAGAGTTTGAAAATTTGTAAATAACCGGCAAAACTTATGCAACTACACTTTACACGTTAAGACTTATTACAGACTTGAATCGAATTATTTTATTTTGTCCATCTAATTTACATCTTAAATCGATCGTACACAAAAACTATTTTTTTGTTTTTACATTTTAATTAAATTAAATTAACGATTATAATTATATTTAAAATTAAATTTATTGTACTTCACACACAAAGTATGTTTCGAAACTGCATGGTGAATCGTTCCATTTCAAGCCTTTGCCATCGCGATTCCATAGCTCGAGACAGTTTTCTTCCTCGCCATTTTCGTATCGGAAATTGTTTGGTTCGCCTGCATTCCAATTTGTAAAGGTGATGGGCCGTCCTGTGGCCATCCAAAAGAAATTACCCTCGTCGGCTAAATCGGTGCCCGAGGTCCAGAAGTGTTCGTGTCCCAAACCTGGAAAAAAGAAAGAATTAGTCATAGCTGTAAAAATAATCCACGTCCTCCTTTGGACTTGACCAATTTCGCCGCGAGCCAGACTAGAGATAGACACTTAGAAGGAAATACTCTACCTACCGAAAAATCAAGCCTAAATAACGACAGAACCTAGTCATCTAAATTTCCAACTAAGACTATGTACTGATCGACTTGGCAGTCTTAATGAAGTCTAGCCTCCAAATATACTAAAATAAGTTCACTTCCCTCCTGATGCCATGCTGTCAACACTAACCCAAAAACACTCTCGGACGGAGTATCCCGCAATGTACTACCAATAAAGCAAATGATTTTAATAAAAAACCCTAGACACAACCCAAAACTTTGTAAAAAAATTTGCGCCATCTACACTACAGTGATCACTTCATCTAACATCGATCTTGCCTTCGAAACAACAACATCAAAGATCACCAACGAGACCCTATAGAAGATGAATCGCTTAAAAAACCAGACCAGACAAATGACTATTCGACTCTTCATTCGAATGACGTAACAATCTCGAATCAACCACTAAAGAAGACACTCACATCACCCTTAGCAATACAACCTCTCAATTTTGATGCTTTAAATCAACTTTCCGATCCCCGCCCCTACACAATTTTTTTTTTAAATTGATCCTCAGTATGCGTGACACTGGCAACCCTAGTACCCAGAAACCTCATATGTAGGAGATAAGAAACAGTAAAGTACTTCCTGGGTTCCTGTCATAAATTTTCTCTCTACAGACTGCATTGCTTTGGTTCCCAATTTAATGAACAACTAATGACCTTGAAGATATTTTGGGATCGGCAGATTTCGGGAATCAGAGCATCGTTTGAGAAGAAATGCCACAATAGATTTATAGATAGCTGGATCCGAACATCAGCCGTCTTCGATCACTTATACTTAAGTATACTAAACAATTCAATGGTGTTAAACGATTTATTGGTGTAGTTAAGCTCACGTGCCGGATATATTTTGAGTCACGACAACACAGTCTCGTTTCAGCATGACCCATTTACGTCAACATCGATGCAACGATACAATAAGATAAATGTGCGGTGTACAATCCAATTGAATGTAAATAATTTTATTAATTTTCCATTAATGTCAGTTTTGTTGTTTTAATATTTAATTTAATTAAGAAAATTATTTATTGAAAGTCGATTTCCATAAACAAATATGGAATATTGTCGAACAGATTTATGCGATAATTATTGATCAAACAATTGTGCATGCGAGAGGCATGGGAATTGCAAATATTTTGTAATTTACATTAGACATTGATCCACGGTGCGTCTAGTCTCTATATAACAGTAGTTGCAGAATGGTTTTAAGTTTCGACACCTCCGTCGATAGCAACGATTGGGCCGCTGTACTATTCCATATCAATTTACTAACACTTGAATAAGATGTACCTGACTTGGCTCATGCGGAAGTTGGAACAATTTTTAACCGTGTGAAAAAACGTCAAGTCTGCATGATTACATTTTTCTTTTAGCTTATATAATGCTTTGGCTAGATCTTCCTTTATATAATGTATGATGTATACAGCCTAGATCTGCCACATTCCAAACAAGTAGAAGGTTTAGCTAAGCTGCTAAGTTTATCATCTATTCTATTATTATTTTTGAAAAGACCGATTGAAGCTCATATAAGAGACTCGATCAACCCACAGATAAGGGTGCAAATATTGCTTTCACTTCTAATCGGTTTTGATGAGAAATATTTTGAGTATAGGGAATATTCAATGGTATCGCTCGAGCGCTAGCTCATCTAAAGTAGATTGAATATTGATCACTTGCTTGTAAGGTCTTGTTTCAGGAGGAAACTAAGAGTCCTGTATAATATTGATTCGACCGCATCAGAAAAGTAAGGCCACGGAGTTGTTACGGGAAAATACTCATTATAGAAGGCAAACTCCTCGCATGACTTCTAATCTGTTTAGTGAACAGCTTATAGAAATTTGTTATTGGTTAAAGCCGTTATGATGTTATGAAGTGAATAATTCAGGGTGATGACAAATAACTATGGAAGGCTTGAATTGTTTTTCCAAAATCTGGACTTCGTTTGAGCAACGTTCCTCGGATTGCATTATTTTTACCCTCGGTTCGATAAAAAAAATCAGCCAATAGCGAAATATCTGCTTCAAGGCACTCTTCTGGACTCCGGTACACGTTTTAATAAAAACCAATCATGGAAACTAGTATTGGAATCCCTTTTTAGGGTTGCACAGTAGCCGCGAACTTTAAAAGAAGTCTGGAATTGCGACATTCCAAAGAAGTGGAAGGTATAGGGAATATTTAATGGTCTCACTCGCCTGAAGGTGGAAAAGTTAGATAGATCAAAAGCTAAGGGTAGAATATTGGAATCTCATATAGGTTGTTTCTCCACCAGCAGATTTTCGAGAGACACTGCAACATGGATTGGGTTTGGCTGATGTTTTTTAAAATTTGTTCTCTATACCACACCTGGATTTCTAACATAATGGAAAGAGTAAATACGGCTAACATAACTAACTACACTTGTAAGGACGCTACTGACATCAGATGGGGTTTGGAACCTGTGATTTATTATACATTGACTTCAAACTGCGCTCGTCTGATCCTGTTTTTGAATGGGATTGCAATCTAATAGCCTGTTCTAGACATAATGACCGATCTCAAGTCTATTATGAAGGTTCCTTGTATATAAGTGGTGCACCTAGGAGCACACCTAATAAAGCTCTGGAGGTTATTATTCAGCCTTTGCCAATAGAAAAAACAGTGGCAGTAAGGTGTGTCATAATGCTCAATTTAGAGCACGCATATATCCTATACACAACGGATGTTTGTACCTGGCATACATATACCCCCTGAGTAATGCAGTTCCGATGGGAAGGTAGAGAATATGTTTTTATCCCACATGTTATAGCTGCCTGAAAACATCATTGAAGCGATAAATGAAAACGCGATCGAAATATCTCGCCAGGAAACAATACGCCATCCTCTACCAAGCAGTTCGAACATTGACATTCCAGACACCTTATATTTATAAGGTCTTATTTCAGAAGGAAGCTAGGAAACCTTGGAATTTAAATTAATCTGTGAATATTGCTTCGAATGAATGAGTTAAGTATGGTCATGCAATTGTTCACTATTCATTGATGTGCACAAACTTCGGTCGTAGCTAAGTTAAGATCTAGAAGAAGAAGAAATAGTACTCCACTTGATTCATACCTGCCCCAGTCTTACGCGGAGCTGTAATGTTTTTATATTAGTCAAGACAACCACCCAATTCTAACCTGTCTTGTAACAAGAACATTGAAATTTGTTATTGTTCGAGCACCGTTCGTCGAATTAAATGATTTGACAATTTGGTCACCCAATTTAAGTCAACAGATTCGATAAATAATTAGCCAATATCGGTATGTCTGAAAACAGCGTGTCACCCAGTTCATGCTACGATTGACATACTGCACAAGTGATTTGAAGGAATGGTTGGCAGGTCACTTAAATCGCAGAATACCATACATCCAAACTAATGCGGCAAATAATGTGACATAATGCAACCGATTATTCCAACTACCACGTTGGTCGAGGTCTGCCTGTACTTGCGCTCATAACTTGTCTTGTATGTATAACTTTCTTTTCTCTACTCAACTACATTCTTACATAAGACTGAAGTAATATCACATATGTATATACGTACCAAAATCTTTTATATGCTTTTCCAATTTATCATTTTCCTCTTGTGACGATATGCTAGCCAAATGCATTCCATGGAATCGACAGTATTGATTAGCTCGAAACCAGTTTGCCTGCAAATATAAGAGTTATAGCCATTAAATAATTTATTAATCAAGTTGTTACTTACAGAGTCTTATGCAAATTGTGTTGTTGTCGAATCGATTGGATATCTGACCGAAATTTTACAAAAACACAATTTAATCGTAACAATTAAGTTGGAGACTTACAGTGCGGTTGTCCTTAACCTTTGAGCGCGGGAATTTATTGTAAACAATTTAATAGTTATTACACAGCCCGTTTGAGTGTGTCACAAAACCTCTTTGTTACGTATGTGTACACATGTATATGTATGTATGTTACCACACATGTATCGATTTGCGATTGGCGTTGATAGCAAAACAAATCAATTTACTTTCGATTTATATACGAGTAGTTGGAATTTTAAGTAATTTTTTTGTATCTCATGTTCATTGGGTCACGGTTAATTGACTCATGGGGTAGAATTTGGGGCAAAATCTACCATATAACTAAAGAATGACATTCAATAGTTGGATAACATATTGTCGCATACAAAGTTAGCAAGTGTATATGGTTTTAGAATGTATATTTGCATTAGACGTATTGCAGTAGTGCATGAGCGAAAGTTGATTTAAAAAAGTGGCGCCTAGGTAGCACGGACTTTATTGGAAGTACAATTTCGTACCCAGGTTTTCAGGTCAGTGTGGAAGCGTGTAAATAGATTGTTAATATGAAGTATACAGACAAAAGAAAATCTTTACCAAGTACAACCAACATCTATTGGAAATTAGCTTGAAACAAAAATTGGACATAATGGAAATCCTGAACGACACCATATTTAGGACCATATAAAGATGCTCAAGATACACGGGGCCTAGGAGTTTACTTGCTAATAACAAGAATTCAAGCAAAAATCATTAATGGAACGGAAGCTGATAAGTAGCCATCATATCATTATTCGTTATGACCCACGAAGTCTCTATAGGTGTTGAATAGAGGAATGGCTAGGTAACAGGTTGTATTCCACCCTCTATACGGAGGTTGCCAAATTAATTTTTTTGTTGTGAAGTACAATTGTTCCGGTTAGAGATGGAATATTATTTCATTCATATGGCTGCTGCGGCTGGCCTGACAGAACACAATCCGATCGGACCAATTTCCAAACACTTTTTCGAGTGTTTCGGGTCGTTTTGGTATCACGAATGTTGGCCTTCAAATACTCAATGTTTAACGGTGCCCCACAGAAAATAGTCCAATGGTGTTCAATCGCAGCTTCTTGCCGGCCAATTGTCACCACCATTTCGGCTAACTAAACGGCTATCAAACTTGCGACGCAATAAATCGATTGTGGCATGAGATGTGTCACAAATTGCACCGTCCTGTTGAAACTCCGCTCCACAAGCCGCACCAAAAATTCACTCATAATGAGTGCATTGGCTTCGGTAAGACCACGTGTGGGTTTTTTCAGCCCCAAACACGGCAATTTTTCTTATTAACGAACTCACCAAGATGAAAATGAGCTTAATTCGAAAAGATAATTTTTTTAAGAAAAATCGACATCATCGTGCAGTTTCCCGTTGGTCCATCTAGCGAAGTGAAAACGAAGCGGATGGTCATGCGGCTTCAACTCTTGAATCTTTTCGCAAAATTCGACGTAAACTGGTGCGTGAAAGGTTCAATTTTCGAGAACAATGACGAGATGATATTGATGAATTCTCACAAACACTCTCAGTACAGCTTCGATATTTTCAGGTGTATGCACTGTACGAGCACGGTCACGTCTTGGAGCATCAATGAAACCACAGTTTCACGAATTTAAACAATAAACTTGCGTATACCGAGCACTGTTAATCCTTCTCTGTGACCAAATTTGGTACATTTAGTGCAATTTCCGACCAACTATCTTTGTTTTGGAAATAAATTTCCTAAAATCCTAACGTTGCTCAAGCGTAAATCGATTCATTTCGTTCAGTGGTGAAAATAAATATACTGAATTTTGTGAAAGAATAGAATGACATAAGTATTGACAGATTCGAAATACCCAGTGGTTCAAATTTAAACCGATAGATGGCCCACCCGTTTGCGAAGGACTTGCCGAACCATAAGATCTCCCAAGATTAATATAACATAGAAAGAGGAGTGTCACACAACAAGTTTGTTGTAAACAAGCTGGATACGTATAATTTAAAAGGACAGCCAATGAGCAGAAATGGGTGACACCTCTATAACACTCCTAAATTGTAGAAGTTGTATTGTGGCAAAAGAATCAATAATTGTTAAATAGCATCTCCATTAATTGTATTACTAAGGCCAGTAATGAAACTAAAGCTCTCCTACTGAAAATGACTTTGGACAAGTGGTAGAGGCACAAATCATTGTTACCGTTCAGTTATAAAAGAACATATAGCCTTTTTTCAAGGCGGTCCTACATTAGGTGCAGAGATTGCAGAACGTACAACAAGATTGGGTTGGTCACTTTCAAAACGCCAGAACAACTAGAGACGCCAAATCAATAATTATTGTCGTTTAACACGTAACTTGGGAAAAACATCTGGTACGGTATGAAGGGCAATAATTAAAATAATATTAACCTAGAGCTCCATTAGACTTAACTAGACTACACAATTTAACGAAACGCTTAAGAGAAGCACTCAAACAACTTAAGATGGAAAAAGCTTAGAACATTCGCAAAGAAGCATAAAAAAGACCTGGGTACGATTAAATAACAGCTAAAATAACGCTTCATACGGTTGATTGGGTACCGCTCCGGTGGAAAATAGCTGTAATCATTATAAACCTCCACAAAAAACTGTAAAGCCTAATATCAGTATTACCAATACTGTCACGACTGTTCGAACATAGATACTTTAGAATTAAAGTAGGTAAGACTATTCAGGCATTTCTTAAAGACTTGAATTGGCCATTACATTATTATGGTCTACCTAATTATCATTGTCGCATCAACCAATAAGCCGTAATTCTTAGGAATAATAGTTGATGCTAGGATGAAGCGAGAGGCCCATATAAAAAGGGTATACGAGCCAAGTCATAAAATCTGCCTGGACTAATGGTATGCAACTCTATAGGGTTGAACAGATAATTCATGCTTTCAAAACAAGGTACAACGAGTAAGTTTTTATTTTGTGGTGGAGTCGGAACAAACAGGTGAGTGTGTCGGATGTTTTTTGCCATTCGGACCCAAAGGACTACCTACACTAGGTAATACTTCACAAGGTAGGCTCAGCTATAAACTGCCTCCTATAAGGATACAACTAGATTATAATTCCGTTTCTGTTTCTTTCGAAACAACTGAATTCCTTCCCTGTGATAAAGTGCTGGTCCCGAAATTCCATCGAACCACATGTCGTGTTTGAATTTGAACAGGTATGCTCTAACGTTCAATAGCCAGTTAGAAACTGGGTTAAATAGTAATTCACCTCGCCATTTTGCGCCATTTTGCTTTTAGGCATGTTTCGATTAATAAGATCGTTTCTGCCATATTGTTATGGCCTCGCTCCATGTTATTCTCCGAATATCTTCCTTTGTTGTCACGAAACATCGCAAGTATATAAATACTGATATTCCTTATCCAGTATAGCTATAGGATGCATTCGCGTAAGAACAGAGGCAGGGTCATTTGTTATCTTATGTTGCACTTTATTGGCCTAAATTGGTACGCTATTCATCAGAGTGCATGTAACTACGCTAGCTAGCAGAGCTCTTCCGCTTTTTTGAGCTTCAGTCGAACTTGACATTAGCTGTGCCAATTCTACGTTCACTGTGCTTGCTCTTTCGCCGGAAGTAATGAGATGTCTCTTTTATAACAGTCAAGCACCAATCATTACCCTTATACGAACTTTTAATAGCCGGTAAGATGACTTGTATCGGGCACCCAACCTCTAACGTTATTCGCTTCAAAGTCTTCCTGCTACTGATTATCACAGTCTCTATCTTATTTTCTGCCAACTCTAGAATTTTACCATTGTTGAATGTGTCGTATCGTTCTGTTATAAATATAATTCGATCTTTCCCGTCTTTTACGCCTACAGCTTTGTCATCAGAAAGTCAACCACTTGAGTTCACTTGAGTTCACAGAAGTGTTCGTCTCATCACCGGTTTTATACTTTAGATCCTTCTGGCTGTAGTATCACGCAACTACTCGCACTAGGTATTTAGGTACTTATATATGTATTGAGCGCATTCTTTATGTCTAGTGTTACTATAATGCACAATAGTCTCCTGTACACGGTCAGATGCAACTCGTTTCAGGATTTTTCTTGCTGTATCTAGAATACCCCCACATGGTTTTCTCTTTTTGGTAACAATCCCAGCTTTGGTTCCTTCCATTTAATAGGGAAAGTGTCTTCTTTCAAAATACCTGGATAAAAGTAAACTATCGACTTCTTTGCTGGTCTCTATACTGGAACATGTCGAGCATTGCTGACCAAATATCACATCATCGGTCTAGTAGCATGACCACTCCTGAATTTCTTCATAAATGACTTGTATTGTCTTCCTCCGTGGTTGTGACCAACTTATTTGCACAATTCGAAGAAACATTTTCAG
This sequence comes from Tipula lateralis, assembly GCA_963932295.1. NCBI lineage: Eukaryota > Metazoa > Arthropoda > Insecta > Diptera > Tipulidae > Tipula > Tipula lateralis. The sequence continues at coordinate 7,625,242 of OZ010738.1, read as the reverse complement.
TTCCAATCTAGTGTACTTCTTGATGATCTACGTAAGATTTTCTAAAAAGGTCTCGTCAAGACCAAATTTTCACAAAGTCATGAATAGAGAATAAACTGGATCGTGAACTTCGAACTAATCTTCCTTACAGGATAACAGAGGAATGAGCGCAATGAAAGTCCACAGTGTAAACCTACGATTATAGTTAGATTCATAATCAAGGCACAGACACCTGAAGAATCTTCGCTATAACTTTTCAAGTCGATCCATAAATATTACACCATTTCTATTCCATTCCACTAACTCGACGCGATTTACCATGTCAATTTACATATATTGTATATCTCTAACGTAATTACGAATCGTAAATTACCATCTCAAGTAAAAACTATTTAATTGGCGTCGGTTGCATAAAGACAGTTAAAATTATCGATCATAGCGCTGTGTTACCCAATACAATTTTCTTTTCACAAACCTTAACTAATCGTCTTATAACTACTTTATAATCTTATTTCTTAGCTGCTTCCGTTATTTATTTAAACGGTTAAACTCTTGACAAGTACAGTCATTTTTTTTATGTCTTATTTATTTACCTAAACGAAATGTAAATATTTAACGATACCTCAAGGTTTATGTAAGACAATTCAGTGTTTTGCGCATGATGATGAATCGATGTGAGTGAAGTGGTGTGGCGTGTGATTTTATATAAGAACCGAACCATTCAAATAATCTTTTTAATTAAATTAACTTTAATTTATTGTTAATGATTACCATTCGCACTTAATATTTGTAACTTGAAGATGCTGTGTAAATTTAGTTAGTTGCGAAAACTTTTCATTTATCTGATTTATTAAAAAGGTGTGCCTGAAAGGTAAATTCAGTAAGATATCAAAAATGTAAATTATATAGTATGGGTACTGTTTGAACGACAGATTTCGCAACGCGTATAGCTATAGAATATGCTAATTAGGACAAGGTCATTCAATCGCGAAATTATTTATGAGAACTTCAAAAGGCGTTTGTTTCGATTATAAGGTAGCTGGATTTTAACCTTTGAAAGAGAAACAAGAAATCCAAAACTACGAGTATGGATGTTTTCGATGAAGAAAAATGGCTATGTCGAAGAAGGCTTTAATCTATAAGAAAACTAGAAAGATTAGTTATGACAAGAACGCTCAACATGCACCAGTAAAAACATAAATGAAGAGTTGCAGAATAAAGGATTTGACATGCTGCAGACATTTAAGAAAGGGAGAACGGTAAATGATTAAGGCAATAGTGTCTTCACAAAATGCTGCAGTATGCATGCTAACGTTTAGCAAAGAACAAACTAATAAAACATTTCATGATATTCGATCATTTCAAAATATGAAAATCACCAGTAAGGGAAGAGTCAATATTGAGAGTTCAATGCAAAAAATATCAGGGTTTCAAAGATACTGTTGACGTATCAACGGATAACTCAGGAATAGTATACAAGTTAAACACAAATCTTAAGGAGCAAACTAGATAAACTTACCTCAGAAACCTGTATTTGTCGTTATCCAATGCAACTATGCAATAAAACATCCACAGTTTCAAACGTTTCAAATACTAACTTGGAGTGCAAAAAGACATATCCAACACATCCCGAATAAATACATATGTATTTGTATGGTACATATGGAAAACAACCAAAGACACAATGTTTTGAAGGCGCAAATTAGCAGAAAAAGGATGGAAATAAGGCTCGAAGTAGCCGATCTATTTGTGACACCACGCAAGCACTCTGAGCTCACCCAAAAAATAACTTATATACCTGAAACCCGGTATGGAATGTGCGATGCACAGCTTTACGGTTAAACGAACGTGAAAATGGTACAGACGTCCTTAACTAATTTCACCAAAGATAGGATATTTCGATAAAGCAGCATGAAAACAGCGCGAATTGTCGTATGCTGGACAGAACATTGGTAGTAAGAAGTCTGAATGAAACCAAACCAATAGATACATTGAATGGAGTTTGAAAATAACTACCAAAGCCAATTTTGTTATGATAAACAAGATAAAAAAAATTAACATACAATTTTTTTTCAGTTAAATTTAGTAAAAAAAATTTTCGTACAAAAATTATTTTTACTAAAACTTCTTTTCTCATAATAATTGTTAAAATAAAGTTCATATAAATTTTAACGTAGAAAAATAGTTTTTTCTAATCTACACGATCATTTGGATCAGAAAAATATTTTGCTTCAAATAAGTGAAAAAAATTTACTTATTGAAATTTGTTTAATTTTTGGTTTACGTCAGTAAATTTTAAAGTGACTAAATAATTTGAAACGTCGATCTTCTATAACATAACAAATTGTCTTAGTGTTCGATTCGAGTGATTAAATTTAAAATTTAATAAGATTTGGAGTTATTCAAATAACGTTAGACCAGTACATTAGAGTTACATTTCTGATATTGGAATAGGTAAGTGTCAAGATGCTCTCATTATTGTAAGAAGAGTTATCACATTTACTACTATCTTGCAGAGGTTAATCATCAAATACCTTTTATAATTCCACCAATAGAAAATTTATCTCGTTGTCAAATGTTATAACCAACGCTATTTCTTTGCGACACATCTCCAAGGAACTTACAAAATTTCAATGCAACTACGAACAACAAAGAGATGCAAAACAGCAGTTCATCAAAGGGACTGTCCATAAACGACGTCAAAATTAAGGGGAGGTGGGAGGGTGGTTTTGACAAAACGTGACGGTAGCATGATGAAAGGGGAGAGGGAGGCTTCATAATTGTGACGTCTCTAAAGTAAATTAAACTCACATAATTTCATTTATATTTAAGAAGCTTGAATTTTCTTTTAAATTTCCGAAGTGACATCTACTTTAGTTGTGTGTGTGCTCTTTCTTTAAATATCGTGAAGTTTACAACAATTTTTTATTAAATGTATCATGAGTATTATTAAACGAAAATTTGAAGAAAAAATTAAAGTTAGAAGCTCAACTTGACAATAAAAAAAAAAATCAGGAGAGATCGAAGAAATATCGAGACACCAGAAGGAAAATAATGACAGAAATCGTACCCAATTCTACAGAATTAAAACGAGAGTCAAAGGTTAGAGACAAACCTGGTCGACCGTCAATTGAATGTGATCAACCCGAACTTCTTAATGCAATTATAGAAATAGCAAAATATGGATCAGCAGCGCATAATAAAAGGCAAGACGAAACGTATAGGAGTGTTAAAAATCTAACATTACTAACTGAGGCGTTAAATAAGGAGAGATTTGATATTTCTCGAAGTGGTGTTTATTTAAGATTACTGCCACGGCGCAGTAATTCTATTGAAGGTAAGAAGCATATAAAGACAGCTCCAGTTAAATTGATGAGGCCTCAAAACAACCTTCATAATCAACATAATGATGGCAAGTTTTGCATTGCCAACTTTAGGTATTTGGAAGAATTATCATCATTTTTGGGACCAAACAAAGTTTATTTTATTTATAAAGATCATAAAGCTCGTGTACCAATTGGAATGACTGCCGCACATCTTCAAGCTCCATTACTAATGCATCTGGAATACAGGGTCCAACTTCCCGTTCATGATTGGGTTGTAGCTGGACAGCATATAAGCTCATTCCATCTGTTTATGCAGGAATTAACATAACCGATACAGTTGGATTTTCAGGACCAACATATGTCGCAATACGATCAGCGAAACATAATTCTTCAACTGCTTTAAGCCATGCATTTGATTTTGAAACGTTGTTGGATATGACTGAATTTGAAGCTATAACTAAATTTGAGGGTTCTATTAAACCAATTTATATTTTTAGCGTAGATGGAGGACCGGATGAAATCCAAGAAATGAGCATTCACCATTTTGAAGCGGATGGCACCTCTTAGTCGGGAATTATCTGGCTTAATATTCCCGCACGATAAGTTCGGATCACACCTAGATTCTCGGGGGCAAACAATAGATCTAGACGTAGAGAAGAACAATTTTAGACATGCTGGAAAATGTTTGGCTGAAGTTTGGTCAGCTTTAGTTATAGATGGATTTCCTGTTGTTGTCAATTATATAGATACCGCCCAGGTGGCTCAGATCGAGTATGTGATCATTGTGGATTGTATTTTGCGAGTCAATCACTTCTTACAAACCACAAAAAGACGCATATACGTGAAATTTCAGAGTGTTGTAAAAAAATCACTAAATTAGTTGACGTCGTTAATGGACAGCCCCAAACTCTGTTAAAGAATTACTTTCAGATCAACTTATATAGCCATCTACGATCTAGAGTAGTCTACTTAAATAGTTGATTGTATGTAAAGAGGCAAGAAATCCAATCAATTGCTGTTTTCATAGCATACACGACAATTTAACTTAACTGCAACAGATATGGGTACCAGCCAAAAGATGTACCGGTTAAAAGGGATCAAAAGAGGACTCACAGATGGCTATTTGTGTTCAGATGGGCAAATAAGGTCCTAATAATTATGAGAAATTTTCGGGATCACTAAAGATTTTGTATTTTTTTGTTTCTAGAATGGCTACCATGCAAAACTTTCGAGGTCGAATCTAATATATAATCTTAATTATCCGAGACGAACTTTAACAATGCAATACATGAGTAATGAATTACTCAGCAGTCGCCTGACAAATACATGAACGCGGGCAATATAAAATTTAATTAATAGTTCACAGCTAGATACCCATGTCCCAGCACTTAGAGTGCAATAAATTCGGTTTAATTCTTTGAAAAAAAAATTCCCACTCAAAGCCCCAATTTAGACAAAATTTATTGTTAATGTATTTGTTAATAACATATTTTATAGAGCAAAGTACAAAATCTCTGTCTATGGGAAACCAATATTTACAGTTTCTTAACCTCGCCGCGTATTTTAGAAAGTTGATTCTGCACACAACATTGCGATAATTGAAGGTTCTTATACTAAAATAATCGTCTTTGTACGCTCATCACAACCTTGTACATTTGTTGATAAATAATTACCTTTGTTGATAACGAATACACGATAAAATGTTTAATTTATGCGCTTGGAAGGCTGGACGATTTACAACAACTGAGTGGTGTTGAAAATTTATGACTCGTGATTTTGTTATTTATGCGGATGACGGCATAATTTATCATCGATATGTCTTTTATATTGCTTTTGATCTACTTTTACGCGTATCGGATTAAAAAACGATTAGTTATATTATGACTGATTGAAGGTCGGAATTACTTATAAATGAAGTCTAATCTTCTTAACAAACAACAAAGGCTGTGGAATTCAATTGCCATCCGTGTTTTCAGGATTGTAGTATTGACAGAATTGTGGATATGTTTTCGATTAGACAGTAGAATTATATACAAGATTAGTAAAATGGTTGTGAAAGTGCTAGCGAGATGGCTGATCAGTTCAATACTCATCTTATATATATATATATATATATATATATATATATATATATATATATATATATATATATATATTTATATATATATATATATATATATATATATATATATATATATATATATATATATATATATATATATATATAATGCTCGACAAACATCTTCTTGCCACATCTCACTTAACAGGATTGATAGAAAACATCGAGTATAGGGTATATGAATCTACATACTTTATAATGCCGATTTACTCAATTTTTCGTTTATGAAAGTAGGACACATCGTTCTACAAGTAAGTATCCCTACTTAGCTAATCTAACATTAACTCCGATATTTCACCAAAATTATACATCCGAATTTTTGACCGTTCATATACAATCGGCTTATTTAGTTAGCGAGGATTCAAGTCTTAAAACACCTTTCTCTCATTAGAATGTGTTTTCGCCCTTTCGTGATTTCTAGTAAAGGGATTCAGGTCCTACGAAAAATAAGCGAGAACCAGTTTTAGCCAGACTGTCTGCATCTTTTTTACCATCAAAATCACAATGGGTCTAACTTAGGAGGTTCAGCAATTTCTTACAATTCCCTATCCCGAGCTTAGAGCTAGTTCAAGTAAAGGACAGTTTTACTATCTGTACAAAATATAATTTCTTTGTCGTCTGTAAAAAGTTGAGTTTACCAATTGAAGATTTTACTTTAACCACTGGCCACAAAACAACAGATGCATAAGTTAGCATTGGTAGAACCAGTGATTTGTAGATAAAATTTTGGAGGGATAATCCCCAGGAATTACCAAAACCTCTACGGCATTGCCAAACATATTGCTTACCTCTTTAACTATCTGCTTGGTTACATTCTAATGCCATACTAAACTACTATAATACCCTCTCCAATCCAAAGAAAACCAGTTAGATTATTGCTATTCCTAACAAAGGCCCAATTCACGTAACGAAGTTTTCTATTAACAATGTGAACCATCTAATATTTTACTAACAAACAGTTTTTTTTTTTATTACTATGCAATCTGTTTTGGGGCTCAAGGTACTCCCAACTCTTTCGCGGTTCGCTTATTTACGTCCTTTCCTTACGCTTTGTAGCCAAATCAAGGACGTACGGCTATAGGTCTGATTTACCTAACCATCTGTACATTGCATAGCTCCATGCCAGCCTATATATAGTACTGACATGGAAGATGGGTCGGCCCATGGATTCTGCACTCCAACAGGGGGTCATAGTTGTGTTCATTCAGACCACCGATCGTAATCAAGTGGTGAAAAATCCCTTTTGCATCCTGCCCCTATCGTGATTCAAACCCGGTACCTCCCACTCCAACTGCCGTAGCTTTAACCACTGCGCCATCTGTGCGGGCAAAAAAAAACAGTTGTCTGACAGTATCACAGTATAAATATCAGTGCTCTGTAATATGACGTACTTCCCTTTATCTAAAAGAACAAAATCTTTTAGATAAAGGGAAATGCCACATCGGCATATGAGCCAGGCAATCAGCGGCCTCGTGTCCTTCAATTCTAGCAGGGCCGGCACCAACATAAGAGTTATCTTATTCCTGGTGTCAGTTGCATTATTGAGTTTAAACAGTCCCGTCCCTTTAAACCATCAATTTTGAAATCTATAATATTCGAATTTCATTTTTCTGTTGAAGGTTTGTCGAACACAGTATCCAACAGTTTTTATCACTAAACGGGAGATATCATTTCTGTGGACCAAAGCATAAATAAGGTGATATATCTGGCCTGATAATGCCTAGTCGATCATGATATCTATGCAGTCGAGTGAAATTGTGCGAGACATTAATGGAAGCTAGCAGACTTGTCGTTTTCTAACATAATTACTTTCGACGCTGATATGATGAAGATTAATAATTCGATAGACTAAATCATGAGCTACCGATACCTCGAGAATAAAATGAAATTACAGTCCGATTGCGCCACAGTTTGCCCTCATAAAAGATTAATTAACGATTCACAGCTAGATATTGAACCAATACATAAAGAATGAATACAAATTGATCGAATTAATCACAATCGCACTGTTTCATATAATTGTTCCACCAAAACTAGTCCATTCTCACAAATTCCGATCGATTAATTCGCGATCAGTGACAAGATTTATTGCTTTTGGTGTTACATAACATAGAGAATGCGAGCACATCCAACATAAATAATTTATTTGCCTATGGGAATCGGATATTCAACGTTTCTTAATCTCATCTTCGATTAATAAATATGAAGTATTTTAGAAAGTTGAATCAGCACCAATTGAAGGTTGAGCTAGAAATAAATCATTGTTTAAGCCATTACCACTTTGATGGCAATTAATGATGAACCTAAGGGTGAACAGGCATACTCGGCAGCCGGTTTATACAAAAACCATGTTAACCTGAATTGTATTATATATTAACCTATTTTGGTTACTTGTTAATCGTTTGCATAACTTCTTGCAACTGTTAATATTCAGGTAAAATTATGCACAGACAAAGTAGAATAAACTGCAAATTTCACGGTTTGATTCAAAAGTAATAAAAAATAAATTCACTTTTTTATAGCATATTATTACAAAATTGTTGAATTTGTACAATAAGACAGTTCATGTTCTTAACACAACTAATATGTTTTATGCAGTATGGGTCAGAGCAGCAGAAAGCTTTCGATTTTTACTTTTTACGTTGTCCAGAATCCAATTTGTGTTGATTAAGGAGGTTAATATTTTTAATTCGCGACTTAAAGACGGCTTTAAATGAAACATAAGGACAAATCACTAGAACCCCTAAATGTCATCATTTAATATTGTATGAAATGAATATTATCTCCAGCAAAACGCCTGAATGATACTATTCGAAACGATAACTTGCTACAGTAGTTTAAAAAGACTGCTTATCCTCGCAACTGAACATTAAGTCATTGTTTATACTGTGTACTGTGTACCTGAAAAATGTTTAAGAGTTCATGGATAGAGATGTAAATGTTTTATATTGACTCTTTACCCTTAGTCGGGTGTCTGATACCAGATATTATGTTACTTATTTCTTGATCACACACTGGGTCAATACTCAGAATACTAACTTTTGAGGTTTAACCCTGATGACACTCTGAAACCATTTGTTTCTCCTGGAGAAAGAAAACACCTATGGACCTTGTACACCTTTGAACCACTGAAAACCCTTTTCGCTTCCATTACTCGCCACTTTAGGTATGTCTACAGGGATCAACTGTTATAATTTCATGGAGAATCATAAATAGTCAAATTTAATTCCGGGCTAAGCACCACTTTGAAGTTTATATATAGCAATCAGCAAATTTGAAAATAAACGTTATATGTGCAGCGTATAAACAACGACCTTGACTACCTCGTCCACCGAACTAAACTAGATTGTTATATCTTAGAAATTTACTGTATATGTTTGTGTAGCGAATACAAGCTATCCAGTTTTGAATGTCAACGTGCAGCTGATGATAGAGTCAAGGTCGCAATATCAAGAAGAACAAGACTATATTATAAGCATTCGAAAATGCCAAACATCAGACAGATTTAAAAATTTAGCAATAATGTGATTTTGTGACAAAAGCGTATCCTACTCAACATTTATTGTAGAGTCATTCTCTCGCACTATTAACACGATACAAAAGTAATTATTGTGAGTGGTCAAATAAGCACAAAATAACTATTAATGACAACGACAACAACAACACCATCAACAGCATACGGAATGTAACTTACCTTGAAAAAGATTCCTAAGTAGTAACGTTTCTCACCAAGTTTTAACAGTGGCATTGTCCACCGATTTGTTATTGGTGTATCATCAACACAATTGGGACAATCTGGAAGTGAAAACAAAATATTGATTAATATCTACTTATTTTATTTTTATTATTATTAAGTGATTGTGTTTAATTTCAATTATTGTTGTTGGTTTGTGTTACAAGGTTAGTTGTTTAATAAGAAAAAATTCCTTAAGTTGGTTTACGTAATGAAATTGTAAACTGTTGGTTAAATTATTTGTTTAACTTCATTTGATTAGTTTTATCATTATATGACGAATAAGACTCAATATGTGGAACGTATTTTTTGATTCCAATAGGTGATACAAGTAACATGCAAGGCGTACGAGAGAAATTAAAATTATGTAGTTATAAGTGAGTTATTATTACATGTGGAACATGTTTAGAAGTTTGTGGAACATAACTCACTTAGGTTAATATAATTGTATTAGCTCTTTTCAGTCCATTTTGTAACTTTGTAAACGTTTGTGGGATTTAATTATTTGTCTTTAAAATTCTGATAGTAATATTATGTTCCACTTAAAAAATATGTTTTATATATTGTGGAACATTATTTTTTACTATGTAGCTAACGATCTCGTATCTTAAGATTCTGGAAAAATTTGTATTTTAGTATTGTTTTATAGCTGTATCCATTTTTATTTTGTGGAACGTGTTATAAATAAAAACATTTTTAGTTTGTGTTATAAAAACGATAGTTTAACTATTGGTTCGTTTAATATTAGGGTAAACTATATGTTCAGAGTGTGCACTCATTACAGATTTGGTTTCTAATAAATCGTTCACAGATCAAATTATTAAAACTTTGTAAATCAAACAATTAACTAAAGAAGAACAGATAATATTTCACTTTTCTAGGCCAGAACCTTCAAGTAGTATCAGATGTCAATTGGAGTTGTTTGTAGTTAAAAAATTTACTAGAAAATTTCAAAACAGTTTGAACAATTTTGTGGAACATAATTGATACGATTGAGGTATAATCAGATGATGTGAAAGATTTGACTTGAAACAACTTTTTTATTAATTGGTCGAAAAAAATGTAAACCTAAAAACCTAATTAAAACTAATTTAAACATATAACACTGATACAATGGTTTTAAATACACAAATAGTAAAAAGGAATTTGGTTAACATAATCCAAACAAACGATTTCACAAATAGTAAAAAAAGTTGTGGAACATAATTTAAACATTCAACAAAATGAATTTAAATTTACAAAATCTTGTTTTGATCTTTGTGGAACATAATTGATACGATTTGACATTTAATAAAAGTTTTTAAAGAATGTGAGGTATAATCAGATGATGTGAAAGAGTTGACTTGAAACAACTTTTTTTATTAATTGGTCGAAAAAATGTGGAACCTAATTAAAACTAATTTAAACATATAACACCGATACAATGGTTTTAAATACACAAATAGTAAAAATGAATTTGGTTAACACAATTCAAACAAACGATTTCACAAATAGTAAAAAAAAGTTGTGGAACATAATTTAAACATTCAATAAAATGTATTTAAATTTACAAAATCTTGTTTTGATCTTGTAGTAGTTCTGGTAATTAGGTTATTGAATTAATATTTGGCTTTTATGAAACATAGTTTGAATTAAAGTTTGTTGTAGTTTGTGAATTAAAGAAAATACAGAACTATTTTTAATTTCAAAACTATCGCAGACTAACCAATCAGAACAAAATCGAATATTTTTTTTAGTATTTTTGAAATCTAATTTATAGTTATAAATATCGAATATAATATATTGCATATATGTTTGTGGGTTAAACTTAAAAACTTAGGTGATTTCCAAAATGAAAATTATTTTGTGGAATCCAATTTTCCAAAGTTCAATTTTAAAAATTTTATTGGTTAAATAAATGTGCAAAATAGATCGTTTTAAATGAAACTTTATCACTTAAATGAATGGGACATACTTGAAACCCATCTTTTCATAAGTTTAGTAGTCTCAAACACATTAACCTAAACAAGATATCCTAGACAAGAGATAATGTAGTTTCCTGTTACAGATGTCATCCTTTTACTGTGGAACTTGTTAAAATATGACATATATTGTTAAAAAGTACATTATAATCATTATTTTTTAATTTAACTTGACTTTGTATAAAGTGCGTTAGAACTCGGTTTATAATTTAGAATCAAGGTTACCAAGTGGGATTAACATTGATTGACATTAAAATTAAATAGGTATAATTTGTTAAAATTAATTGTGGAACCAAATTTTTTGTTTGTAAAATTGAAAATACATATAATAATAGCAATTTCTGTGGAACGTCTGAAATGTGCTAGGTAAGTAATTCAAGAAGTGTTTGTTTGTATTTAATATTTTACGTCTAATATAACTTTTGTGGAACGTGTTTAAAAATCTGAAACGGAATTTTTACCATATATTTGCTCTTTATAAATGAAATAAAGATTAAAACTTATTTAATTTAGATTTAAAAGGAATTTTATTTTGTGGAACCTATTACCAATTTTGTTTCAATTTAGCTTTCTCATTCAAGAATTGTTTGTTTTTAATTCAAGAATTGTTTGTTTGTACTTTGTATCTTCCCCCGTAATATATATTTTGTGGAACGTGTTTGAAGAATGGAATTAGTATCATATATTTGCTCTCTATAAATAATATATAAGTTAAGAATTGGTCAGTTTTAATTTGTGGCACCTATTACCATTTTTGCCTTAGTATTATGTTCTCATTAACTATATATTATATTTCGACCGATATGCTTTCGCAAATACGTGAACGCAGTCATTATCAATTTGATTTATGATGCCTATTGATTTTCAGCTTCTGCAAATCGAATTGTAGGTGTTAGAAAACACAAATCTTACATGTGAATAATTTCAATCAACCTAATTATAGTTAATAGTCGGTTTTAATTGTTGTTCAACAGTGTTTGTCGGTCTACTATATTGTAATCTATTTCATACCACATTAAGCCCAAATTGGTGTAAAATTGAGAAAATCAATCAGCTATGTATATTTTGTATGTTTGAACGGTTATTGTTTGTTGGGTCATTAACAACAATAGAATGTAATTTGAAAACAAAACAATCGGTAATTAAAGAAAACTCGCGGATATGTTCGCGATTTTGTTTTGCTATCGACCAGGTAATCGCGTCGTACAAACATATAACCTTTTAAGATTGTAAAACACTTTTCTTTCTCTTCCTTTATTATATACGTGTGTGTTTAAATATGGTTTGTGTTTTGAGCAGCATAGTTGCACAAATCTTTCACAAAATTTTCACTTTCACTCTACATATTTGCTTAAGTTATGTCTTAGATTATTGCAACAAAAAAATAATAATAATTTATGATACAACAACAATAACATTTAATTTAATCTTAAATAAATAAAAGTTTTGTTGTTGTTATCGTTTAAGTTCAATGCAGTATAAATCTTAAATCAATTGAAAGATTTCTGTGTTTTAGTTATTGCAGTTGTGTAAATATTTCAAATTTCTTAATTTTTTTAGTGGCAGTGATCCATCAATTTGTGTTGTATGGAAAGATTGATTGATTCCTGTCTTTGGAGATATAAAGTTTGATGCATCAAAAGATATAAAAGTTTTTATATTCTGGGATTGGGTAATAGTTTTGGTTGATGGTATAGTGTTTTGTTGTTTATAAGTGGAAACTTAACTCGACTCGCCGATGTAGAGCTACTTCAAGAATTGAAACTTCAGAAATAACCTACCGAAAACGTTAACTGACTACCCGACTATTTTAACATTTCACTCAAGTCTTAGATCAAGAGAAACAATTCTATAACTGGGCACACTTAACAAGGAATGGAATTAAATCATTCCGAGTCCTAGAATAAAAGACGTATCTACGGAACAAATAATCGTTTTATCGATTAAGGATCACACTGCATAACGGCAAAAAACCACTCTATGTCAAGGTCATCGACGCGGCTGTAAATATGCAAGGTATCAAAATAGGCTTGCAAGCGAAATATAGTAAGGAAACGGATTTATGGATATACTTAGAAATAATATTTAAAGGAGTTTGCCCAAATTGATCGTCTTCCTAAAATCCCGAACCTATATTAGACAGCGTACACTCTCGAAAATGTAAGATGCTAATGAAGTTATATTCAAAAGATCCGTTTAGAAACTTGCATGACTCTTGTAGTTCAACACCTGATAATGGACTTAAGCTTCCTTCTTTTGAAATATCTTTGTGTCTACTGACAAAGTCATTGATCTAGGACATCCTTAAGACATCAACTAGATTTGAATATTTTTTTCGAATTAAATTAAGTTCATAAAAGCTGGAATGATTACACTAAAGTGTGAAAGAGAAGATAAGTATTATACATATAGCTTCCAACCGTGGCCAAGTAGAATTTTAGCATTAATTGAGAATAAGCTGGATTTGTCTATAAAGGTATTGATTAAGCCAGTATATTTACTGTCCCATGTCAGTATACCGGTCGTTATGCCAATCCAATACCCTTCGCTCCAAAGGTAATAGCCTTAACCATTGTGCCATTGTAAGCTCAACGGCTTTCCAACTAAATGACACAATGGTACTCGAACTCCTTACTCATCAGGGTGTATTAGGTAATGGAAATAGCTCAAAACGGGGCTCGGTCTATTTTTCAAAACCGTATAAAGGTGAAGTGAGAAGCTATCTAAACGCTGGACATGAAAGAGATTTGTTTGCTTTAAATTGCGATTTGACGAAGAACTGGATAGCCCAAGATACAATACACGTACTGTTTGAACTATTAAAGCGAGACCTTCCACATGCTGCGGATAACCTTATATGACAATACGTATGACATTGAATTTGAATGTAAAAGTAAAATTTGGATGACCTTGGCCGCGAGCGAAAGTGAACCTACTTAAAACTTATTTGAGCTTTGGATAAAATCACATTGAGAAGTTAGGAATAACCGATAGGTGTGGATCGTTCTCGTACTTAAACCGGTTACTACACGAGAAATGGAATACATATTTGGATATCGGATTTGAGAAATTTAAGAAACGACCGATAGGTGATTATCGTCCTCGTACTTCAACCGGTTACTATACGAGAAATGGAAGATTTGTATATTCGGATTTGAGAAGTTTTAGGATTGACCGATAGGTGATGATCGTTCTAGTACTTAAACCGGTTATTATACTAGAAATGGAATATTTGGATATTCAGACTTGAGAAGTTTAAGAAATGACCAATAGGTGATTATCGTCCTCGTACTTAAACCGGTTACTATACGAGAAATGGATGATTTGGATATTCAGATTTGAGAAGTTTTAGGAATGACCGATAGGTGATGATCGTTCTCGTACTTAAACCGGATTTGACAAGTTTTAAAAATAACCAATAGGTGATGATCGTTTTCGTACTTTAACCGGTTTCGTACTATACGAGAAATTGGATACTCTGGATACATTTTAAGAGCCGGTTCATCAAATTCGACTAAAAGTTGTTGGTATATATAGCAATTGATGACCACTTTGAAATATTTCCGAATTCCATTAACGATATATTACCTCATATTCACCTCACTCAAAAGCAATTAATAATAATTTGATAAGTGCAATGAAAACTTATTGATTTCATGGTTCAATGACGATATTGACGATCGCTCCACCATGAGTAGTTCATAATGAACTTTCACAATGTATTCATCGCGCACTTTAAACAAATATCAAAAAATGTTGCTTCTCACACAACATATAAACGATCGAATTTCCGCCGATCGAAATTTAGAATTACCTTCGCCATAATACATAATGATAGTCCATCACACAGAAATAATTGTCGCGATTACGTAATTTCTTCTCTCTCTCTCTCTCTCTCTCTTCTCGTACAGTGCGCGACCGAGTTTATATTTGAAGGTATTTTGATGGTTTTCTTTCATAATTTATAACACGAAGACATTATGTAAGATCTAATCTCTCCAAAAGTTAATTCATCACGAATTGCTTGCTTATGATCAATAAAATAATAATATGGTATAACGGAGAAATTTGTAAAATAAAACAATAGCATCTTGTCCGCTTTATACGAGTATATAAGAAGAAGTGTCGCTTCATCTTTTGGTATGCGCGACTTAATGACAATAGGACAAAACCACCTTGACATTATACTCGATCGACAGTAAATCAAACCAGCATATATATATATTATCGATCAACCTGTTTTTAGCATACATCATTTTTATCGAATATTTGGGATGTTATCTAAATATATACGACTATTCGGGGGGGTTTTCGCGATCATCTTATATAATATATTTATATGAGTAGATTAGTTTGTTTGTTGTATAGTCTTTAACCAATATCTTATCTATATACTTATTCCATCGTCTTGAATAGCATTCGATACAACATTGTTAGAATAGGAAGACTGCGACAGGACTGGTGATTGTGACAGGACACTATTTTGGATTTCTTGCAATTCTAATTGTAATTTTTGGGCTCGTAGCAATTCAACAAATGTTGTATCTTTTGGTACATGGCCCAAACCTAAAATAGAGAAGAGATCAAAAAAAAATATATGTAGTAATAAGAGACATAGGTTATAAGTTATGGTTATGTTTTTTTTTGGCTTGATTTCACTGCACATATTGGTTTTTTGGTATATTTTGGCCGAAAATTGCTTAATAAAAGCGACTTATATAGTGTTACGTCCTGTAAATGATATGATAAAAAAATAAATAAATCTTATCACCAACCACAAAAAAGCTTTATTTCGACTCGAATCGAAAAGCTCGAGTATTTAACAATAATTAGTATCTAAAACTATTTACAACAACAAACCAACTAACAAAATTTCCACACCACAGTTTCCACCATAATTCGTGTCTAAATAATTACATGTCTACTACCTAGTGATGGGTGCGACGACGACTTTTGCGATCCAACCTGGTATCCATAACTTAAATTTAAGATTACAATCACAGACAGTACTAAGAAATTTCGAGTCATTTTGTTGTCGATTAAGTGGTCCCAAAACTATTTCTTATTAGCAATAACACTGTAACGCATCACACAATTCACTTTTATATGTTTTCTTAAATACACTTTCTTATATATACACACAATTTTATTTAGCTTATTCGTACTCGTTCGTTACGACACCACCAGTGACCAATCTATAACTAACTTTAAGTCCAACTTATTTTGATTTTTGTTTTGTTGTTGTGTGTTAAAAAAATCTCTTCGAGATTGAATTTCGCTTTTGTTTCGATTTTCTTATAATCGTGCTTTTGGTCTTATGTCGTTACATGTATGGCTGTGTATGCGCATGTATGCAAATATGATGCGGCTCAGAATCGTATACTTACTGTATTAAGAAAATGTATTTTGTTTCTATACATCGATTTGGATGAGTTGGATTACAGCCTTGAAAGTATTCTTATATATAGAGTTACTCGGGTTCAGTATGCGGATGAAGGATTTATTTGGCTTGACCATCAACTTTATTTGAGGGAATGTTAAATATTGGATGACAAAATAATCTGTGTGCTAAAAATAGATGCAGCTCAATCGAAATACGAGTTCGTAGTTGAATTCCGTTTTTGTTAAGTGTTGTTAATATGAAGAGTTATGATCTCACAGAATTTTCTCAGAGACCTCTTATTTATTGGACATGGTTACATAAAGTGGAACTCAATAAGCGTTAGTCACCTATTGAGTGACATCCTGCCCAATGCTATATTAATCTGATGGAAATTTAGAAAGGTTTTGTGTCCGACCGGAGATGTTGGTTTAATTTTAAGAAGAGGTTTCATTTTTTTTTATCTCTTCTCTATTTTCAGGTAAGAAGAGAAAGCACAACCTTCATTAACTTATAACACCGTTCAAGAAGCATCATATGACGAAACTATTCATTGTTTGATGTTGAATTTTGTTGAACACGGGACAGTGAGTCAACATGCCGCTCATTTACGCCCAAGACGTTCCAATGAACTGGTTAAAGTGGTCGTAGAGAGCGTTGGACAGAACCCAAAAGTGTCATATTTTCACCATTTTGGTGTCAGTGGAACCACTATGCAGTGTATTTTGAAGGATTAAAGTGCAATTAACACCAAGAATATTGTCATATTGCTTGAAAAACCACCATAACCACCACGCTCGAATGATTGACAGTTAACCTGATTTTCGGATGTTAATTTTGATTACCAACGAGCCCCATACTAAGATGGTTTGCACCAAAATCATCATTGGGATATATTTTCCAAAAAATCGAAATGGTCTGCCCGCAAATGCGTCAAAAAGGTTTTCACGGTTATTGGTTTCAACAAGATGGTACGCCATGCCAAACAAATCAGTTCCTGCGACGAAAATTCCCTAGAAATGATTACCGAACGACCAAAATCACCCATTCATCTTAAAATGCCAGTGGAATAGAATTGAAATATCAAACAACAACCTCCTTGTATATATAATTGGTTGATTACCACATTCACTCATTATTTTTTGGAATGGCTGATACCGCACTAAGACCGGTGATGGTCCGGCGGGTGGGTACCACTATATGTACGTCAGACCTCTAGGCCTCTCACACTGAGTTTCCTTTCACTCATAATCGATTAGCCCATTGTATGACATCCACTTCCAGAGGTACACTCTCAGTCCCGAAATCTCTTTGGTCATTGGAATGAAACCCAAGATATCCAGTATTCTCAAGGTCAGACTATGGGGAGAGTATGAAGGAGAGGATCCCAAAAAGTGCTCAACAAATCATTGTTCTCCTTCTCCGCACTGTTCATAGTTTGAGTTATTCCGAATTTTCATTTGGTACATTACTCAGGAATCAATATACCCATAAAGTGCATTTACCATAATTCAAGAACTACTGGTGCCTTTGCAGATTTATTGTTCCGAAGAAAATTTTGAATAGGTGACAATCTCATCTCTTTTGGTGAAGACCACTAAAGTGACAGTCGATATTCCTCGTAAGAGATATTAACTGAGCGGACAGAATCCATACAGGCCTATCCGTTTCCTTTGTATTCATGTGACTGAGGTACCCATATTGAATTCTTACTTCATTCAGACTACCTCATCGATTCAAGGCAATTACCTTTGGAGACGTGCAAGTTTCGATAAAACAATATTGGCATCAATCGCTTTTAAAGCAGCCTGAGAGAGATAATTTCATCTAAAGATTTAACATGTATAACCCAGCATCAGGCAGATTACAACATACTGATCCATCAGTAAAAATCATCAAATCAACACCTGATAGGTAGGATGGGCTCCTGTAGTTTACTATATGCTGTTCCGTAATAATTATACCCGACATAATTTCCCGTAAACGAAGACAAATAGTATGAATCCTACATTAAGGCCTAATCCTTTCGAAACGATTCACACACAACTCAAATAAACCCAGATTCCGTGTAGTGCAAGTTGAACAAACCGATAGAACGGCAAATATCTTTAAACATCAGAGGAGTGAAGTGAATTAGCTTCGTCTCTAGATGTATTCCCTTCTAATCGATTCTACAAGATTGCGTATGTAGTTTCTAAATAATTATGATTAAGTATAACAATACAATCCGTAGACGGTTCTTAACATTAACCTTAAATACAATTCAAAAGCTATAACGTCATTTCACACTCATCAAGGTCGATACATAGTTGTAACTGTACCATTCTCTTTACATTTCTCCAACTGCATTTTGAGGTGGGAAAGTAGTGTCTCATATATTTGGTTCAACATCCGCTTGCATGCACTTTCTCGTCACATAAATAATTTTGCAGGATCGATTTGTGTATATAGTCTTAAGACACTCTGAAGTCTATAAGTTTACTCGAGTTAGAATTTAACCGGTACACGATCGCAGAACAGTTCATGTTCTATTTTTAAACATCACGTTCATTTAACTAATCGATCGATACATACAATTTACACGAACATTGTATTAATCGATTTGTTATGCTGTTGTTCATGTCAGATTATAATTTATATCAGCGCCAGCGATCGCCCTTCAAACATATATGGTAAATGATCGAGTGTAGGAATGCGATCAAATCGATTAGATCGAGTGATCGTGCAAACGATATTTTTGTTCATACCCAACTCGGTCTCACTATATCGAAAACACTTATATCATCAAACACCGCGTCAATGATAAGCGTAATAAAATTAATTGCCACCAATGGAATGCGATTAACGATTAATTATATTATGAAATGATTGATACGCGGTATCAGACACATATAAACACACTCAGTCACCCATTCAATTGCCAATATACGAAACCGTTGAAATCGTCGAATATGTGTGTGACAGCAACAAATCAAACATTTAATTCCGATTATGACGACCAAATAATTATATAATCAATAAATTTCTCTCACACGCATAATTTTGTCCAAATATTGTTATGATTGAACACAGCATCTCGCGCGAATATCGCGAATATTTATTTACCTGCGATAACAACAACACCAAAAACAAAATCAATTTCTTGATCAAATATTTTAAAAGCGCGGAAAAAACCTGTACTCTAGAAAACAACAACAACACAGCATTTTCAATAAATTAACAATAAATAATTTTAAGTCTTCGTCTTTAAGATGTGCTTCTTCATCTTTGTAAGCACGTTATTTTGGTTTTTTTTTATCTTACTTATACGTGCCCGTTTGTGTGTATAAGAGCGCAACCACTTTCTCTAATTCTGTTTATGTCGTCACAAGGTCTTTCTGTATCTTGAATAAAATACATGTGTGTACATATTGAAAGTGACTAATACAACAACACAACACAATGTTATTGTTGGATTCGGTCGGTAATAAAATGTTATTGATCAGATTATAATTGATTGGTGGTTCCTAGTTGTGCAGACTGGAGGGTTAACCCCAGAGCATCAGAGCTTCTTCTAATTATAATAATCTAATCTATGGCTTAAGGCCGTAAACGGTCCTAACCAATTGAGACCTTACGATCCATTCATACGGATTGATGCATAAAGTTGGTGGTAAGCCCCGTGAA
This sequence comes from Tipula lateralis, assembly GCA_963932295.1. Lineage (NCBI taxonomy): Eukaryota > Metazoa > Arthropoda > Insecta > Diptera > Tipulidae > Tipula > Tipula lateralis. Next base: position 7,605,078 of record OZ010738.1, on the reverse strand, counting down.
TGCTTGGTGCATCTTAATTTTTGGTCAACGGTGAGAATTAAACTCAAGACTGCGCGCGATGTGAAACTTTCTTAATACATAAAAGACACAAGGTAGCAAAAACTTAAGGTAGACACCGGACTAAGACTCCTGCAAGGTTTATAGACTGACATGGAACTATGCAATATGCAGATGGTTCTACCTTAAACGGACTTATAGTCGTACGTCCTCGATCCGCTGAGCCCACAAACTAGCAACAAACAGCTTCAGTACAATATAAAAACCCAGTGTTGCCTGGTTGGAGTTAATCTTCATAAAGTGTGTCAAACTGTTTCATTTGGATCGGGACGTGTCGGGTTCGTATTTCAACAAGGGCAAAATGAATAAATTTGATTTTCAAAATCAGTCTAGAATAGTTGTGATGAGTTATGAGCGGTTTCAGTCATAAGCGACTAGCATGGAACGTTTCAATGCCCAGTTGGATAATTCTGTATATGGGAAGGTATATGAAATGAGTAATTTTACTGGCAGGGTTTAAAAAATACCTAAGGAAAAAACTCTCATTGGAAGACGAAAGGCTTAAGACATAAACCTTTCTTCGTTACTTCTCTGTGAGAGAAGTTATCGTCTGCTCACATATTTACCTATGAGGCAGTATGACGTTGTCGAAGCAATATCAGTCTATTACCGGCATTGATTTGCCAAATATTCACTCTGCTTAGTAAGAGACATTATTCTGTTCCCTGACGAGCATGTTGATCCGCCTTTTCACTCCTAATCACAGTAAATCTGGTGATGAGTGAGTCTATCCATTATAGCAATTGGTTCGGGTTGAAAAACGATTTAGTTTTCAGAAAACCAGGTTTCATACCTAAACTGTCTAGACGTGCTCCTCAACGCACCACTCATAGAGAATAAGGCGGTTCTCTGGATCTTTGTGATTTACCTTTACAAGGTTCGAACCCTCATCTTTTACCATTACAGTAAAGACCAAGGTATTTTGCTTTAACTGAAAAGATCTAGCAATGGGATCAAAAAATGGGAAGACCGAATAGGAGAGACTATTGAATGCATTTCAAGTGTGCTATGTAGGCATGTAACAGTTCGTTAACGGCTCAATTCCAGAAAAAGGAAGGAAGGATCGCCTTCTTTGTTCAAAAATATTACCATTGAATATTCATTAAGCAGGATTATTAACTATGAACCGAAAAATCGACCATTGAAAGAGGGAAGTCATGAGGACATTAAACACCAGAAAAAAATCTAGATCCAATTTCGGTGTTGAAAAATCTTAACCTCAATCGTCTTAAACAGTGCCATTCCTCTTTGTGGAAAAATATGATATCCTGTTAACTTACTCTCGAACACTAGCTTCTATTGAGTAGTCGGGAAAAATCAAAATGATAAAGAAACTACAATGGATTGTCCAAGATGAGGGTGGGAATTTAATAATCGCCAACGAGCTCTCGAGATTATTTTCTTAGGTAGACATGCGGATGGATTTCGAGTGGAAGAAAAAGTACTGCAATTGTTATGCACTTGCCCTAGTCCCACGGAAAGCTTGATAAGATATCTGGATGGCAGAAACCATTAGAGATGTCGGAGAGGACATGCGACAGCCTTTCAAGAATAGACATGAGCTACCAATGAGTTTTCACTGGTATGACCTTAGTGTTGCCGCAGATCGTGGATAGAAGAAAGTTCAAATCGGATTAGGTGGAAACTAGACTTTATCAGAATCAGTAAGGCCAATCGTACTTACTAACTAATTGTATCATGATAATACTTATGCAAAGTGAGCTTAAGCTTCTGTAATGATTTGAGTATAAAATACCAAATGCGTCAGATAAAATTATAAGCACCCTGCTAAAATAAAAGGTTAATAGAAGCCTTGATATAAGCTCAGAGACACCGTCCCTTTCATGACGCCCAACCAAACTTCGTCAAAGTTATTCTCACTTGATACTATACAAATATGGACTTCAACACACGACCTTACTTTACTTATAGGTAAGTTAATGGTAGGGACACTGACTCATAGGTAAACATGTGTGGAGTCTCTTCACATAACCAATGCCTCATATGTCAAGATGTAACAAAAGAAGAAACCTGCTTTGCACCTGCTCCAGTTTTGCGCGAGCATGATGAAATGTCTAAGGTGCTCTTCCTAAATGATCCGATGGCTTGGCTCCATCAAACGCTCAGGGTGGCTCGAGTAGAAGGAGAACATAAAAATATGTTAAATATCTATACGAATCTGTCAAAGCCGATTGTTTAGGAAAACCACTCTAATCTACTCATCTATCCTACGGCTATATTCCGTCACCCTAGACATCTTGTATGTGGAGTTAACTTACATAACATCCATAGATAACCAGTTAAGCGATTAGCTTTTTCGGATAGTAAAGCAACTATTAAAACACTTCAACAGTGGGTGCCATGGAATTTCATTGTATGCCATATCGCACTTAGCAGAGCAACCATTGAACTATAAAGCCAGAAGATCAGCTAAGAGAATAGTGAATATCTCAGTCAGAATATTTGTAAGGACCATGTGTTGAAATCAAAAAGGAGGGGTTAAGGTTGTCCAAGACGTGAGATCGGACCATTGTCAAGCTACGATTGAAATTTTCGTACAAGTTAGGGTGGAAAGAGGAATATACAACGCGATTCTCCTGTGAAGGTCTGATAAAAGAAGACGCGCACCGAAAATATTAAGATCTTGAACAGTACAACAACTTCGAAATGAGTGCAATTCGGACAGCGAGTACGCTGGCAATATGAAGAGCTGGCTTGTAATCGAAACCGATGGAGTCAGATTGTTGAAAAACCTTTTGTAATTGTTATGAATATGATTTAAAGCTCGTAGACCCGTTAACAAAAATTGGAAGCCAAATGGCACTAGCATTTTTGGTTTGATACTCAAGTCTGATCGAATCACCAAAGAGTTGGTGATCAAATTTAATGACATGATGTGCTTAAATGTTGCCGATTCCTGGCCGTTTTCAAAGTGGTCAGTCGATTTACAACGAACTGAGTTTAAAAGTGAAGAAACACATTCCTGAGGGTAATATTTGGAATGGACACAGCAACACAAACTAGAAGCCTGGTTCAAATCCATGAGACGATAGTTGGATCCAAGGCCAAGTTCGTGCATGTCTCGGTGATGGTATAAAACGAACGCAATGTCTATGAGATGCCCATAACGAACTCCTTATTATTAAGTGATCTTTCAATGATTGGATCAAGTTTATGCCAAGTTTTGAGCTGCAGAACAATCAAGAGAGATTAATTCCATGCACTTGATCACCTGATTACTTACAGTGGTGATGTGTGAAGAGTTTTATGACCTCCTGGTGGTGTAAAGCACTCAAGAAGTGGCAAATATAAATTGAAAATGTCGGGCTGTTGGTTACTGATCATTTCGATAATTAAATCGAGGAACTTAATTCGTGCAACTCTAACTTCATAGATATTCAACGTATGGAAACAATCTAGGATGCTACATTCACCGATATGTTCTGGAAACACCTGAACAACTACTTCGTTGGGTTTGCCAGAACTTTATCTTTGGATGGGAACACATAAAGGTAAGCAGGCGATCACATAACTGCCCACATGATCTCGCGCACACAATATGGAGTCGTAACAATCCATTGGGAATTATTGTCATCGAAGGTCATACATCGAACTGCAATAACCCATGGCTAAGACTTACAACACAGTTTGAGCATTTCTATTTTTTGAATTGATTGACGTTCTTGAATGTCAGACTATATTTAATGAAGAAAACCTAATTTTTTATCAATTCTTATCGATTTCTTATCTTCAATCCAATTATTTCCAATACTAGTAACCGAGCCGAGCCAACCATAAAGTATCAAATATGATAAGCGATTGATTCATTGTATAGTGATCACGTTCGACAAAGTGCAAGTTATTACATAAAGTGAGTGAAAATGGAACAAGTGCCGTTAAACAATTCACCGGATCTAACGATGGAGGAGATTACCAAACTGCTGTTCAACAACGAATTCATGTCGGACATACAATTTCATGTTGGTGGCAAAGTGATGTATGCCCATTCGTGGGAACTCATGAAGCGTAGCATTGTGTTTTGGCAACAATTTCGTACGAATATGGGTGAAAATAAATTGATATCGATTGATGATGTGTCGTACGAAGCGTTGTATGCGGTTTTAAGGTTTATTTACACGGATGAGTTAGAGATTAAGGAACAACTGATATGCGACATGTTGAAGCTGGCTGTGCGATACAAAATTGTGAAGTTGGAGACTCGGTTGTTGAATACGCGTTATGAGAATATCGACACCAATTTAAAATTGCTCGAGGTCGGTGTTCTTAATAAATACGAGTTGTGCACAAATTACGTTCTGAATCTCATACTTGATAAATTCACGAAAGATGATTTTGAGAACGTTACATTTATAAATATGGATGAAACGGTGATGGAAACGATTCTCAAAAGTGATATCGGGTTTAGAAACTTAACGGAAAGTGATCTATGTGATGCGCTCGTACTCTGGATGAACAATTCATGTGAAAAAAATCAAGTTCCAGCCGGGGAACGACGAAAGCACTTTGATAAGTTAATTCGGTTGATTCGATTTCCAGTTATGAACAACAAAGATTTTCGCCTGAGTGTACAAAAGCATCGCGATTTATTGACAAACCATGATATTGTATCAATTGTGAGAGGTAGCGTTGAAAATTGTACTTGGAATGATCAACCTCGGTCTGAATATCAGTTTTTATGGGGTTCTGAAGAAAGATATAATTACTGCGGGAAATGGCTGTTAGTAAAATTTACTGTATTGGATAATTTAATTTTAAAAGGTGCGCATTATGGGAACCAAAAATTTGTAAATCATGAAATCATTATTTCTGCGACGAATCTTATTACACGTATTGAGGATACCATTCATTTCAAATTTCAAGCCGATTCATATTTTAATACAATTTGCTTTGGTGATTCGATCAGACTTAAACCTAATTTTGAATATTCGATTGTAATACATCCCAAAATGTATTTTGTCTATATAAAGAGTTTAATTGCTTGCAGAAACCAAAACGTCAGTGCTATTGTTACGGGCCCTTCCAATTTAGTTCAGCTCACGGGGACCAGCAAAATGTTATTTGAAATAATTTTTGAATCACCATCTGATTGAAAATTTTTGATTTGTTTATAATAAATTTCAATAAACCGTTATAAAATATTGTTTTAATTCTAACATTGTACAGGATCTCATGTCATGCTGAAAAGTGAACAGAAAACGCCTCTCATTCGACGAAATGTACTTTTGTGGGACGTGCAACACATATATGGTGGTATTCGATTTGTCTCAGCATTATCAATTGTTGGGATTCCACAAATATGTTTCTGTTCAAACATTCCGCGACAATTGTATAGGGTGCATGCACTATTCTACTCCTCTCATATCAGGTAATATTTAACAGTATTCGTTCCGGTCGCTTGGGACAGATTCATGCATTGCCACATCCCATTTAGGTGATCTATACAATTTATCAAGACAACTATGTATTTGATATATCGATTACTTTCGACCAAGGTTTAACCTGACTCCGTAACCGTGGATGCGATTTACAGTTTAGCTTCCTGCAACATATCGTCAAACTCTAATCCATCGCCTATTCCCTTTAACACCTTTACTGGTTAAAGCAATACGTATCCGAAATGGGGATTTAGTTAATGTTGTTCACTTGCCAGGTTGCCGGTTCTTTCAACGATTCACTGCGGTTTGTCAAGCTGAATGCGACTGAATCTTACTCTCCAAAAAAATTGACATAAAAATACAAATATCTCCACTGGATCTGGTTTGATCAAGCCTCGATGTCTGCGATGTGCTAATGCGAAGAACCAGATTGTAGAGATCTCTTCGTTTCTGTCTGAAGAACTCTAGTTGGGAACAACAGGACCAACAACTCGATACTTTATTGCAATGGCGTGATGGTGAGGTGTGAAGCTATCTGAAGGAATCAAGTTGGCACTAGCTGTCACTTCCGTATCTTGCCGCTTCCACAAGTGATTGTGTTACCTCCTAGTGAAAACCATACTGGGCAACAGACTAACTTGGCGATGTCATGTTGTGGGGTTGGTGATCACCTCGATAATTAGTTTGGAAACAACCTAGGATGTTACGTTCACCGATATGTCCTGGAAGCACCTAAATTGTTATTGTGAATTATTGTAACCGAAGTTCATATACAAGCAACTACAATAACCTATGGTTAACTATTACAACACAGTGTCAAAAGATAAGATTATCGGTTTAGTTCACATGATCATTTCAATTTTTTGAATTGACTGACGTTCTTGAATTTCAGACTGTATTTGGTCAAAAACACCTAAAGTTTTTGATAAATTCTTATCGATTTATTAGTTTGAATCCAATTATTTTCAAAACGAGTGACAGAGCCAACCATATAGTATCAAATATGAAAAGCGATTCCGCTTCTGGTAACTCGTGGTGAAGACCACCGGATAACAAACAAACTACGTAAAGTGTTAAGCCAGGATTCTTTCTCTACTACACGTGGGATGTTATATAAATTACAAAAAATTAGAACTAGAGGAACCGAATAGTGCAGCCGAGCCTGAGCACTTGGAGGTATTTATCCTTTAATAAGGAATAATGATGATTCGAGTATAAGTTAAGACATAAATGCACAACAGAGGTGCAAGCGATCAAAGACTCTTTAATTAAAAAGAAGATCTCGGGAAACCAAGGATAGAAAAGGCAAGATTGGAAACGATCATATCGTCTTCAGAGAACCAGACCAACAGATAGGGGATATTTCCTGGCTTGAAGTCTCTGGTTTACCTGAATGAGAGGTCAGAATCGAGAACAATTCCAAAACTTTGCTTCGTTGTAATTCACGAGCGTATGGTGTTTGTCAAAGTTAGGCATGCTGGAGGACCTTGACCCAATCCAACGCTCATGACTTTTCGAGCAAATTACTTTAGAGATGCTTTAGCTTTTGAGTGTTGTGGCCTGTAAAACGGCATGCTATAAGTATGCGGTGTGTAAACGATGGACCAACTTGTACAAAGTGTTATGATCAAACCCGTTGTTATGTATGGATGTGAGACTTGGACCTTGACGGACGAGTACGAAAGATGGCTTCTAACATTCGAGAGATCACGATATGATCCACTAGCTATAGTTTTATAAAATCCCATCTTCAATCAACGATCATCGTGCTGCAAGCGATCGTATAATTAAATTATTAAGGTTTTTGATTGCCAAACTCTTAATTGCATAGCCACGATTTACAATACGCTGACGATGTCAATTTATGTGTTATTATGTTGATTAACAAAATCCACAACATTCTTGTGGTCAAAACCGTATATACATACATATCTTGTGTCCGCACCGATAAAGACGCAGCAAAGCCATTTCCTTGACATTTAACTACATAAAATTATTTTGTTGTCTTCTTCGACGAACAACGACATTCAACTCACAAATAAAATAAATTTTCTTGTAATAAAAATTAAATTTAATTATAATTTCGAATTAAAAATTGAATTATGAAAATGAAGAAAAAAAAACCTAAAGATCAAGAAATAATTGGTACGTGAGATGATCTCGTTTAAGATTTTGTTGAAATTTATGCGCTAACCGCGATCTGTAGATATACTCGTACATAAACATCGAGTCGATCCATATAATTAGAATTGTTAATTAAATCGGAAATGGATTTGTTGTATTTTGCAATGGGTCTCAAATTACTTAAACAATTGAATCTAAGGTTGTGTAATGTAAGATCTCATCTCTCAGATGATTGGATCCGATATTTTATTTCACATACACAAAAGTGTTTACAATGTAAACAAATATATGTCTCACCTCATAGTTCGGACATTACGTAATCAAGGTCGAGTTTTTGTTTTCGTTTTTAATTGATCTTAAGACAACATCACATACACACATAAGACAATAGTATAGTTATAATAATTATAAGATCGTTTCAAGCGATAACGTCTAGCCTAGGTGTATAGGATGTAGCGCATGTCAAAAATCGACATAAAGATTTATTGTGTATACGTCTTATATAACCTGATGTTCGAGGTGTGGAGTTGGGGGGACAAGTGCATTAACAACAAAAAGTCGTTTCGATTTGTCGACACAAAAATTTATCTCCTTAGTCATCGAATTATATTCAAATTATGTGGAACTATTAAATATAGAACCGGCTTTCGCTTTTATACAGACGACATTGCATTGCTGTATAATCACTGTCATGATAAGACACAGCCAATCTAACATTAAGTGATAAAATAGTTTTATTGGAAATGCGCAGTTTCGATCCAAAAGTCGTAACTAAATATATGAGATTCGCCTCGGAGCCAACTATTTTGGTCTCGAGCGTACTGATGATTCTGAATCTAGTTTTAAAGCACGAACTTTGACATTTAAAACGATTGTCGTACTTGTATTTAACCAACCCAAGATATAACTGACCTTTAGAATTGTTTTAGTGTTTGCCTAAAAGTTCAGTGTTTCACTCAAAAACATTCAGGCGTTACTTGAGTGAATTCAAAATATTGTTATTTGAGTCAATCTAGAATAGATTTATTTACAGTGACGTAGTTATAAACATACACATTACATCGTCCTCTTGAAGGAACGCCTCTTCGACCTCTACCGTTCGAAATGACTACAACAGTTGTTATCCAATCGACCAACCTCTAGTACCCGTTGGTAGTTCGGTTCTTATCTTTACTAAATAAACCATAGCAAATTTAGCCAAGATAAGAACCGATCTAATAGCGGGTACCAGCGGTTGGTTGATTGAAAAGCGACTTATCTGTAAAAACAAGGTAATTAGGGTGTTGAAGAGATCGTCACTCGACAGTGTAATTGGCTAGAAATATGCAATCAACCATTGTACGTGAGCTACGACATTTACATTTGAATAAAATGTAACAATGATTCTGGTAGACATTCAACAACAGCAACATAGCCAGAAATGGTTCGAAAAGTGAAGACCAAAATTCAACATAATTCACAACAAAGTTTAATAAGATGAAAAATCTCAATGTGTCTGCTCTTAATGTAAAGTCCTGCAGATTAACACTTGCACAAAAGGCTGTTCGCCTAGTAAGAACAGAGGGTTTTAAAAGGTCAGCGAATTACTTTAAAAAAGTGGTGCCTGCTTCAGTGATGGTTTGGTTCTTGGAAATTGCCACAAGACGCTCACCAGTCGGTTCCATTGAAGAGGCCGTCAAGGTAAACCAACAAATATGCAGTGAAAAGATTTTACACGATATTTTGCTACCTTGAGCTCATCAAAGATTCGGTAGAATTCATTGAACGTTTCAATAAGACTCGGCACCATCCGATAAAGCCGGTGAAATGTTATTTTTTCACAATCTTGACCACCAATTCCCCAAATTTAAACCCAATGGAATTTTTTATGGTCCATTCTGCAGGTCAAAGTATCAACTTGACCACCAATTCCCCAAATTTAAACCCATAATGGAATTTTTTATGGTCCATTCTGCAGGTCAAAGTATCAACTAAATGAGACGGACTGACGCGTTAAAGATTGATGTTCGCTGAATGGGTCAATATACCATTTATCACATTCGTGCAACGTGTGTACTCTCGAATAGACCCACAAGGCAGCTCTATAATCATCTCATCACTGGAGACTTTACTCTTCAAGTGTGCCGTGCGTTTTTTTGTGTGCCGAATAATCTCGCTCTATGCCTAAATTTTTTTCTGCATGCGTGGAATGAATGGTGAAAAGTGAAAAGTGATGTCGAAAAGTGGAATTCCTGAGGATTCTTACATTTTGGAACGATGTTATCGTTTCGATCCATTTGTGATGCATAGGCATGATAATAAGCATGCAATACCCGATGCATTTAATAAGTTTGTGATAGTCGAGTTAATTGAGTTTCCGACTTCGAAATCGTATCGTCATTGCCGTTTACATCTAAAGTCTTAGGCCAACATTGTGAGTGGAAACCAGCCGATTATAAGTCCTCAATAGAGCTCATAACCGTATTCAGCCAAAATCAATTGTTCTTCATAAGACATAACAAATTTAATGACGTCATTAATAACAATCCGATTACCTCTTAAATGTAAGCAAAGCAAATCTTGTAAGCTACTCAAAATTTGGTTTTCATTGCCCTAAGAAATATGATTGCAGACAAAATATGATGGAAATTAAATAATCCATAGGTCTTGTACCATGTTTAAGTTAGTTTGGGCTACAGTGAAAGTCCCCGATATGTTGTACCACATACAACACTCTTCATTTTAATGAATTATAAACTAACTGACGGTTCTTATGAAGCTTAAGATATCTCCCACTTTATGATTTCTGAGCTCAGAGAGCATCACGAAACAGAGAAAAAAATCAACGTTTCCTGTTCCTCCATATCCTCGAAACTCTTGCAGAAATAATTGTATGCCGGAATGAGCTGCAATCCTACATCAGCGCTTCAAAAGTTAAACCATTTCTGGCTAGTTCGCCGACTCTGCAGTTTAACAATTTCTCGTCAAGATATGAATGGTAAATCAATGCCACATTAGACGTAAATGAAATCGATTCCTCCGAACTGTCGATACCACATTGTATGCTTAAATCAGTTCAGGTCTAGTTTAATCAGGGAAATGCACAAAAGAGATCTCCTCTTGTGAGAGAAGCTTCGGGCCACCACTCTTCCATCCTGGTTAGAGCAATTCAATGTTCTGTACTCAATGCCACAAATAGTGGAAGGTGCAAACCCAGAATTATATCAAAGACCAAAATAGGCCGACTTTTTGGATTTACCTTTATTTTTTATTGGTGTGCGTGAGTTGGAAATACCATTTGACTAAATATGCGGGAAGGTCGTCTCTGTTCGTGAAGTTTATTGCAACCAAATCGATTATATAAGTGGTTTCGATTTAAAATTGACATCATTTGTTGTAAGTGGGTGGATTATACATACATTCTATTGGGATGATTCCGCTTAGTAATTTTATATAATTTCCACTCAAACAATGATGGACAAGCGTTATGAAGATGTTACATGACTATTACAGTTTTATATCCACAGTTTTATAAATGTTGTGTTTACCTCAGAAATATGATATCAAAGCGATTAAACAAATGATTACGGAATCATTGCAATAAAGATGACACAGCCCATTTGCCGGACTAAGTCTACATAACTTACGAAGCTAACTTTAGAAATATGAACGAAGGACTGATACATCCATCAACGCTAGGTAGTGCGAATAATGCGAACAATACGGTTGCGACTATTTAAAGATCGACTAAACTATTGTCGAAAATGACCGATATCATAGGTGTGAAAATAACTTGGGTGGATCTCCCTCAATGAGCTGTTGCAATGTAAGTGAATATATACCGGGTGTTTCTTTTAAATTGAGACGATGAAATACCTCGCAAAATAGCCAATCAACGGAAAAAATGTGCATAATCAAAGTTTAATCATCCCGCGGAGGAAATACATTAGTGCAAAAAAATAGTCCCCCACCCACCACTTTGTAGGTGCGGTGGGGGTAACTTTTAAACTACGATAGGAAGCCATATTTTTTATAGCAGATACGGATTCTACGACTAAAAGTACGTATGATTATTCGGTTCGGTTCATGATAGATGGCGTTGTAATCAACAATCATTCAATATTTTTAATTTCTTCTTCTTAGAACACACGCATTCGATTCTGCAATACGTTTGCAATAAAAAACATCACGTTTTCATTAGAAATGCTCCAAACTTTTTGGAAAATGAACTGTCAATATTACTTGAAAATTTGAGCTTAGAAGTGAAACGGAACATGTGGTTTCAACATGATGGTTGTCCTGCACACTATTTGGTGGTGGCACGTGAAATACTTGATTGTGATTTCAATGGTCGCTGGATCGGTTGAGCTGGTCCGATAAATTGGCCCGCTAGATAACCAGATCTTACTGCGCCAGATTTCTGTTTGTTGGGTTATCTCAAAGACAAAGTTTACAAACAAGAACCGACAACACGTGAGAACATGATTGAGCGAATCAGAAATGCGTGTGCTGAAATTCAACCAAACACACTTCTCAATTGTGTACCATTTGAAATGCGTATTAATCAGTGCATTGAAGCCGCAGGACATCATTTTGAACAATTATTTTAAGCTAAAATTATTTTATTCACCTGCCATTGTTGTTTTGATGACGAATTTCGAGTTTTGCAATGAAAACGTGATGTTTTTTATTTCAAACGTATTGCAGAATCGAATGCGTGTGTGCTAAGAAGAAGAAATTGAAAATATTGAGTTTCGTCGATTACAACGCCATCTATCATAAACCGAACAAAATATTTCATATATATATATATATATATATATATATATATATATATATATATATATATATATATATATATATATGTATATATATATATATATATATATATATATATATATATATATATATATATATATATATATATATATATATATATATATTTATATAAATATATACATATATATATACATATATATATATATATATATATATATATATATATATATATATATATATATATATATATATATATATATATATATATATATATATATATATATATATATATGGTCATGGTAAAGAATTGATGTATGAGAGGCATAGATTTGAGTGAAGGTTCATGCAAGTATCGCGGAATATTTAGAGAGAAACATATTTGTGAATTCCCAACAATTGACAATCCTGAGATATATCGAATGCTGCTCCTCCTCTACAGCAGTTTATAGCTTACTGTACTGTCAAAGGTATTTCACGCCCCACAAAAGTAATTTTCGAGCGGCTAATTTCATCACTACGTTGTCTTTTGAGTATTGAATCTTTCGGTAATCAACGTGACACGAGGTCCTGTACAAATTTAGAATTAAAACAATATTTTATAACAATTTATTGAAATTTTTTATAAACAAATCAAAAATTTTCAATCAGATGGTGATGCAAAAATTATCTCAAATAAAATTTCACCGGTGTCCATGAGCTCAACTAAATCGGAAGGGCCTGTAACGATAGCACTGACGTTTTTATTACGGTAAGAAATTACGACAAACTGTGGATCGAATGCAGGCAACATCTTTGTTTTAATCGAATATTTAAAATTAGGTTTAAGTCTGATTGAATCACCAAAGCAAGTTGCAGTTAGAGATGAATTGGAATTATTTTTGAATTGAACGGTATCTTTAACATTTGTAACAAGATTCGTCGAAGAAATATTGATTTGATGATCTGGAATGTCGGAGGTGCCATAACGGACACCTTTTAAAATTAAATCATCCAAAACTCTAAATTTCGTTAATAGCCATTCTGTTTTGTTTACAAGTGGTTTAGAAATCCATGGAACCTGATAGTTTTGACGAGGTTGATCATTCCAAGTACAATTTTCAACGCTACCTCTCATAATTGATCCAATATCATCGTTTGTCAATAAATCACGATGCTTTTGCACACTCAGGCGAAAATCTTTGTCGTTCATAACTGGGAATCGAATCAACCGAATTAACTTATCAAAGTGCTTTCGTCGTTTCCCGGCTGGAACTTGATTATTTTCACATGACTTGTTTATCCAGATTACGAGTGCGTCACAAAGATCACTTTCCGTTAAGTTTTTATACCCGATATCACTTTTGAGGATCGTTTCCAACACCGTTTCATCCATATTTAAAAATGAAACGTTTTTGATATCATCTCGTATTATATAACGACGAATTAGATCCATAACATGGGTAGTGCACAACTCGAATTTATTAAGAACGCCGAACTCGAGCAATTTTAAACTGGTATCGATACTCACATAACGCGTATTCAACAACCGAGTCTCCAACTTAACAATTTTGTATCGCACAGCTAGCTTTAAGATGTCGCACATTAGTTGTTCCTCAATCTCTAACTCGTCCGTGTAAATAAACTTTAAAGCCGCATACAACGCTTTGTACGACACATCATCAATCGGTATCAATTTATTTTCACCCATATTCGTACGAAATTGTTGCCAAAACACAATGCTACGCTTCATGAGTTCCCACGAATGGGCATACATTACTTTGCCACCAACATGAAATTGTATGTCCGACATGAATTCGTTGTTGAACAGCAGTTTGGTAATCTCCTCCATCGTAAGATCCGGTGAATTGTTTAACGGCACTTGTTCCATTTTTTACTCACTTTTTGAATTTACTTGCACTTAATTGAAGGTATTCACCACAACGAATTGAAAATAGTTAGATTGAAGATAAGAAATCGATAAGAATCGATAAAAAATTAGGTATTCTTGACTAAATACAGACGGTCAATCAAGAACGTCAGTTAATTTGTAAATGTTTTGCATTCTCAAGTCAACTTAACCGATAATTTTATAATTTAACTGTATAGTATTAAACCCTGGGTAGATAATGTGGTAACTGTAGATACCACATTATCTCAATCAGTTCAAGGCTAGTTTAATCAGAGAAACGAACACACGTGATCATCTCTTGCCAAAAAAGTCTCGGATCACCACTCTTCCATATTGGTTGAAGTATGACTCCATTATTAGAATTATTAAAGTTGGTTGGGACCCTTCAATGTTCTGTTCTTAATGCCAGATGGACCGAATGGTGCCAACAACCATTCATTTTAAAGTGGTTCAAAATTGTAGAACGAAACTGAGCGCGATACATGTCTGAAACAGAAGCAGTAAATGTTCACTAATGAGAGGAAATCCATACAACTAAGTTGCTTACTTCCTTTTTAGAAGAAGCTTGCCATTTGGTTAAACGAAGTGAATCAAGTATCGCTCACCGTCTTGGTAAGTTAAACTAAATCAGGTAATCTAATAATTTCCTCAAAATAGATAACCAGGAGTATCTCTGTGAGGGTCCAAATTATTTGTATACACCTTTTGAGCGGCTATATACCTATCCCAATCAGACTGAATATTGATCACCGGTCCTTATTCTTCAACTTTCTGGTAGTTTTCGTTAATCTTATTAGAACAGAACAACAAAATGGTTTGTTCCCAGTTTTTTGGGTAGTGATAAGTAGACACGAAATCTCAAATGCAGTTGTGATTGCCTTTGACCTTTTGAGCACTTTATCTACAAACGAACGAATCTTTATAGGTTACCTATGTAAATCCCCTCTCTCGGAGCAGAGTTAGCAAAAGAAGGCTCACATCCAACTTAAGTGGTTCAGCAGAAACAGAACTTCTGTTGTTAACGTCTGTACTATCCCATATAAAATACACTGAAGGAAAAACCACTTCAGTGTGGAAGTTAAGATTAATGCGTGCAGCTGCAATATCTCCTGAGCTGAACTCTTCAATGAGAGAGGTAGTGATTCTCACGGTTGAGCTCTTGTTAAGAATTCTGCTGATGGAAGATTATCCTAACTTTGGCCAGGAAGCAATTAGAAGTGTCTTATACCAGCCCAACGAAAATAAGATAAATCAATCAACGATGTGACATACAAGACGGGATAGTCGAGTGGTTAAAACTTAGTTGGTTGGAGCAGAGATACTACAAAGTAGATTTAACCATTAATTTCTACGAGGGTTGCCTTTTATATTTCGGGATTTAGCAACCCTGGTGTTGCAATCTGTCAACTGACAGCTCTATCGTAAAGTTAGAAGTTTTTGAGGTCATACGTACTCAGAACGTTTTGACATACGAGCGCTATTTGTGTTGTTTACAGTAAATTAAAAGGTTCATCTGCCCCCAAGAACGGAATTAAATCGTGAACATTTTCGTGCGATTATTTTTTAAAACTTTCGATTTGGATTAACTCAGCAACAGTGTATGAATGAACTTAATTCAACTTTTGGCGATGAAGCTCCATCAAGAATCAGTGTTTATCGATGGTATTGTGAATTCAACCGTGGTCGGAGTTCACTCCAAGACGAATTTCGTGAAGGTCGTCCAAAATCAATTGTTGTTCCGAAAAACATTGATGCTGTGCGCGAACGGATATTGCAAGATTGTCATGTGACCAATGGTGAGATAGAGACAACCTTAGGCATTAGTGAGACCAGCATACACTCAATATTGCATGAACATTTACCTGTCAAAAAAATTTGATTGCGTTGGATCCCATACAATTTGTCAATCGCTTAAAAAAGGCTCGTGTCGATTGGTCGAAAGAAATGCTCGAAAAATACGCATATGATTTACGCGTATGAGCCCGAAAGTAAACAGCAGTTGACTGTACCTATGGTGTTTCAAGATGAGCCAAATCCAACAAAAGTTGTTCGCGCACGAAGCACTTCCAAGTAAATGGTCGCATGTTTTTTCGGAAAAACTGGACATGTCGCAACTGTACCACTATGTAACGCAAAACAGTCAATTCTGAGTGGTACACAATAAATTGTTTGCCAGTTGTCCTCCAAGAAACCAGGAAAACCAACCGCCGAAGACGGACCACTCTACACCACGACAATGCGAGCTCTCACACATCGGGTCAAACAACTGCATTTTGAGCACCCAAAACATCGATTTGATGAGTCATCCGCTATATAGTCCTGACCTTTCACCATATAACTTCTTTTTATTCTTGTACGTAAAAAACAAACTGAGAGGTTAACGCTGTTCGACACCTGAAGAAGCGGTTGCTGCATTCAGAATGCATGTTTTGGAGATACCTCAATCAGAGTGGAAAAAGTGCTTCGACAATTGGTTCAAACGCATGCAAAAGTGTATAGATCTTCATGGGGAATATTTTGAAAAACAATAAAGTGGTTTTCGATGGTTAATATTTGTTTTTGTTCTCTAATCCCGAAATATCTATCCCGAGAGATCTCGTTACTTGCTAATGATAAACTATTATAATTCTCACCTACAAATTATTCATAGATTATCTAATCCAGTATGCAAATTATACTGTACATATTGTGTAGCATTAGAATAGTCATGAATTGTGTTCGTGTGAGACGCAAAAACAAATTCCTAATGAGCGTCGTGTCACCTAATCGTATATATAAATCAAGTTTGATATCAAATTTCAGTAGCAAACACCATATATATAAGGTGTGGATATAAGACTGAACAAAGGTTAGTAAATTGTAAAGAATTCAATTCCTGGGTACAGTGTAAACATTCCGCCAACTCGAGTGTTGAGATCATAACGCCGTTTTGGCAAATCAACTCTATACATGGACAGTTTCCGATCAAATTGTTCGATTATGGTTGTGCTTGCCCAACAAAAAACTTTCTCTTACCTGTAACATCTTCATAACGCTTGTCCATCATTGTTTGAGAGGAAATTATATAAAATCTCTAAACGGAATCATCACAAAAGAGTTTTATGTATAATCCACCCACTTACAACAAATGATGTCAATCCCAAATCGAAACCACTTATATAATCGATTTGGTTGCAATGAACTTCAGAACAGAGACGACCTTCGCGCATATTTAGTCAAACGGTATTTCCAACCCGCGCACACCAACCAAAATCAAACTAAAACCGAAAGCAAACGTCGCTAATTTATTATCAAGATAAACGTCAAATCGCTTGATTGCGAAATTTTTTTTTGTCTAAACAAACATTTTTGTCGGATGATTAATGATTCCAGCCGAGCATTTCAATTGAGATAGACAGCGGACACAATCATAAAGCACACAGAAGAAGCTTGTTTGATATGAGCGCGTCATCCTTGAAATACATATTTCACATATAGATGGTCATCAGTCCGATGGATGATGAATTATTGTCCCATCATCAAATTTGCATTTAAATGAGTTTTTGATGTTGACTGTTGACAGACGAATTGATTGGAAATTAGCATTTTTTAACACTGTTGGTAACTTGTTTGATGTATAAATTTGATGGAAGTGCAATTCCGGAATGATGCATCGATGTTTTATGCTAATTTAAATCATAATTTAATTTTTTTATGACAACGAATTGGCCATAAATTAAAATGAACGAGCATTTATTTGTGTCTGTCAAGTATCTCGATATATTCGAGTTTAGAGGTATCGTGGTTTTGGGAAGAATGAAATAAGGATGCTCTTCTACTAACATTTGAACTATAGGTGCTTTGGTTGATTCAACAGTGATCCAGTTTTTAGAACCACGGTACCTTTGTCTTATAGTAGCGAAGAAACAAGAGGCTAACATAAGCACGTAACAGAGGCAATAAGAGCCAACCTATACATCAAAAATCGAAGACAACACAAGCATTTGGAGGTACCTGGCGGTTAATCAGGGAGAAAACCATGTGGGGCGAAATAACTTAGGCGCATACTGGCAACATACGAAATATTAACATGAAGATCGACTGTCAGTAAGCTGATGAAACGCAATACAAATTTTTCTGGTAAATCAATAGTGTTCAGTCGATAGTACTATAAGCATAATAGATTGAGTCTAGTCCTGAGAAACCTGGATAGTTCCTAAAAGGCAAAACTCAACATGGCCTACAGGATCGTAAGAATAAAACTATGAAAATGTGAACTAGGGTAAGAGCCTACCACTTGCTTAAACGTAACTGGTCATAAAAAACCGACGAGTGAATTTGGCAACAATAACAAGAGAAAACCTACTTAACCATAGATCCAAAGAAGGATTTTATAATAATATTAACCCAATAAGGACTTAAAGGTCATTAACGGCCGTACCCGCGTCTTAACTGAAACTTTTGAACAGCACATATACTGTTAAAGAATCGAAGTCGAGACCGATGTGCGATAAGGACACTCTTAACCTTTCACCAGGTCGCTAAAAAAAGAACTGGCGAATCTAGACTACATTACACAGAATTTGTACTTCGATGAAAGATTCCGAACTACCTGCCCCTCAAGAGAATCTTGCAGGAGCTGGTCAATTGCGGAAACGAGAGCACTAGAGTTCTTCATAGATGGCTCCAAGCTACACGGTAAAGTAGGAAATGGAGTCTTCTGTGATAAATTGAAAGTAAACACATCAGTTCGTCTCCCTGATCACTGCAGCGTGTATCAGGCAGAGGTGATAGCGATTGAAGAGGTCCTGAATTGGTTGAGAGATAATGTGGTATCCTCGACTGATATCGCAATCTTTGTGGACAGTCAAGTGGCAATCAAGCCACTGGATTCTGTTTCTCTGACGTCTAGAGTGGCGTTGGGTTGCCACTTGTCTCTGAATGAGATGAGTGAGCATTTCAACATTCAGAAAATCTAGGTTCCTGGCCAATCGGACGTTATGTGGAACTGCAGGGTGGACGAACTAGTGAGACAGAGTATAACTCTGTAACTGCTACCGGAAAGGCAAAGTAGGGGAGGCACATTAAGGCACTCAAGACTGAACTTAACAAAGAGGCAATAGACGCGAATGAAATGTGGACGAACACCCTCTCATGTAGTGTAGCAAGGCCAGTCTGGCCAAAGCTGGACTTGAAACGCTCAAAGACACTGATCTCCCTACAAAGAACTAAAAACGATCATGGGGGTACTCACAGGACACTGCCTACTTGTAAAACATGTGAGGAGGCTAGGACGAGAAGCGAATGACTTTTGCAGAAGCTGTATGGATTAGGAGGAGGAACAGACGGTAGTCCACCTCCTATGCTGATGCCCGGCTTTGGCACACAAAAGACATGAATATTTGGGTAAATTCTTTATGGATTTTCTCTATCATCTCGAAAACTCTAAGGTGCGAGACTTATCACGCTACATAAGTAGATCACACTGGTTCTCATAAAGGTAATAGATAAGCCAGATTCTGTAGCATCACAACGGACCGTCATCGGTCAAAGTGTGCTATAGCAGCCACTCAACCTAACCTAACCTAACCTCTAAACTACAACTGGCAACGTCAATTCCCTAAACTTGGGAAGTTATCCAAAGAAATTCAATGTACTAACAAATCAAGTTGAAGTTTATGACTGCGTCAATACCAAAGGAACAAGAATACCACAAATTAAGTGCATTGCTCTATCGTGATTACGATGATACTGATCACGTTATTACCTCTCGACTCAAAGACCATTATACGCACTTTAACAATAAAAGCAAAGTACAACAACAAAATATGAGTCTTAAAAATTTATGAAAGGTGGTCAAAACCGATTAAAGGTGAAGGGTACCATAAACAAAACTTCAATAAAATGAGGAAGTATTTCAGATTTATCAACATGCATTAGACAGCTGTGCTCCTTCTGATAACATTATACCAAGTCCTTAACTTATTTCTCGTCGAGCAACTAACCTAACTGTCACTAAACCTAACAGAAGTGTGCTGAATGTAAAAGCCAGAACAGTTAAAATTTGGCATGGAAGAGTTAAAATTGGTGAAGTTGTGTTGAAAACCGAACATACCCTAGACTCTCAGTCACTAAGGAACTATAGTAGACCTGATTATACTCAGAACAAATATGATCACTTAAATAAACTACCTAATGGAATAAACAAAGAAATGTTAGTCAACCTCTCCATGGACTGATTGGAGTAAGATATAAAACCTCAGCTGGTTGTTTTAAATAATCTTGGCGGCCCGCAGGTACCGAGATCAAATCTCAATCGGAGCGACATGCAAAATTGAAATCTTCTCCTCAGAACAATTAATGAAATTCAGAACCTCTGTATGAATGATCTAATGGGACAATAATTATAGATGATGTACCTATACGGGGCTGTAAGTGAGCTGATAAGATGCGCTATATTAAAACAGATGAAGGAACGATGTTTCACGAAGAATTGAAGGTTTAACGAGTTACATCAGATGTATTTGAATTAAATGTATTTTTTCAATTGTCTGTATAATCAAAAAGCCGAGAATGACTAAGCCAGAGCACTCACTACCCTTTAATTATATCCCTTATATCAGACATTTAAATTCCTCATCTCGTCAATTAGTGTTGACCATTGACACCACTAACGTTGTGTTTTGGACTATATACGCATTTTTTTACCGATTGTAGCTTAATGATTAAAAGAGCTTCTCATCACGCTGTAGTCTCGAGTTCGATTCTCACCGTTGACCACCTATATATTGTCCATCAATATGTCAAAAAGGTTCGTAAAGTTTCGATGGTAAGGAGAGCCGTTTACGGCCTCAAAGACATCTCTTGTAATCAGACCATTGAGTATCTGACAGAGTTAATAGTATCCGACTATATTTACCAGTGATATTTTTAAGTCGTGAGATATTTTACGGATGCAAGTCGATAGCCAAGCGATTCAATCATATTTTGTCTTCTCCTACAACAAACTCCCAGTTACTCACTATAGTAACTAGAGTTGGTCGAATTCGATCAGCTTCAAGTTATAAATAATTCCGGCATATGCTCACCCCCACCACAGATTTTTAAACTATTACAACAATTATATGTAACGTATAACCAACAGTTTCAACCTAATAGATCTTTTCTATATTCTCCATTTTATTTTCCACTAGCCTAGTCATCGAACCAGGCACCTTTCTACACCTATTTGTATGGCATCCGCATACTTAGTTATAGCTTTATACAGATACGAGCATCTCCTTCAGCAGATGATTACCTAACTGACACAATATGGGAGGTACCGGGTTTGCATCCCAATCGGCGGTGTAGATAAACACATTTAAAACTCCCAGATAGAGTGCAGAACTCATAGGGCAGAACTATAGGTTGGCATATTTCTACGTAAATAGGCTAGAACTCAAAGTGTCAGTTCTACTTTGCGGCTTGTAGTGTACCTAATTAAGTAGGTTTATGTAGTCTGACTCACTTAAAGTCAATGTTCCTGGAAAGTGGATTTCAAGAAATGAAAACTATGACCATCCTTCTTAAACAGGCCTATTTCATTACTAACATATTTTAAGAGTACCTTTTGAAACCTTGCTGATGAGGGAAATTCATCAATTTCTCATCGAATAGATTCTTTACAGGCCAGCTGTTCTTATTGGTTGAATGAATGATATTATACAGCTGATTGATAGTGAGAATCCAGCCCTCGGGTGACTTAATGACCTCCATATCGAAGAGGATTTCACATATGGATATAGGCCACAGTTCGTTGATTTTAAAGCTCAAATTACTTGTACCTGCATTTTTATGACTTCTAGTGCCCATAAAAGGACTAATTAGGATTAGCCCTAAAATGAGGTTAAAAAAGGTTTGCATTATCACTTGTGTGCCAATCCTCATCCAATCGAGTGACTTATGTAAATGAGATTGGTGAATTGTACCCTCATACGATTAGTTCACTTGCACAACAACCTTGAACTTTCTTACTTCGAAACACGATGAAAAGTCGCTTTTGTATAAATGCATGTGAGTCGCTCGATCGCAGGTGAAAGGTCAGTTGTCTTATACATACATAGATAATTTATGCTTGATGAAATATGCTGCGCTTGCGTTATGGTCACTAAATATTCGTAAATAGATGTTATTGTTCTCGATATCATAAATTTGTTATTAATTTCATAATTATGTATCAAATGAATTAATTTGTTGTTGTAATTGTGTTAATAGGTCAAGACCATTTGTATACTAACATTATGTATGTGATGCACAGTTGGACAAAATGAGATTCTTATTTACGATGTATATGGACGAGATATATAATAGCAGTAAAGACGAACACATCAAGTTACAAGGAGATCAAGTAATTAAAATAGTTAAGATGTGTAGCTTGAATAGTGTCGTATAGCAAATTTTTTATAGCGTCACTCATTCATCCCACTGATTATTTTGTGTTTGTGTGGCATTCGACACCACACACATAACGCGAACTGGATTATTTAATTATAAAAATGTTTGAGAGACAAGACGTTTGTTATATGTAGACGGGTATTTCCAGTCTATAGATGTCACTTGATTTGAATATTGAGCATAAAACATTATGTTGTTATAACATAATGGGTATTGTGTATTGTTTTAAATTAATTAGCTCGAACTTGTTTGGTAGTCGAACGCAACGCATGATCTCGTTTCTAATCTGTAAATTCGTCATTCTTGTGAGTTATTGTATTTTTCTTCATACTAGGCTTGAACCATGGAAGGCCAATCTACCTTATCCAGCAGCCCTGGAAACTGGGTAGGAGATTGGCTATCGTACACTCAAAAAAATTTTACCAGTATTTTTAATAAAATCGTTTTGTAAAAGACCTGATAAAATGTTTTTGTTAAATTTACATTAATTTGTTGGTTGAATGCTACTTTTTTACATAAACAACAAAATGTTTGTAAAATCTAAGTATTTCTTTGTATAAATAATTATGTCGTATAGTAAAAAATACTCAAGTTTATGTTATTGGAATTTTTGATGTTATCAACAATAACTTTTTAAAGTTTACAAAATTTTTGTTATTTTCACATTTCAAATGTTGTAAATAAAACATAAATTTGAGTTTGAAGGATCATAATCCTTGTTAAAATTATAAACTTTCAACAAAAATTAAAATTGATTTTTATTTTATTCGACAAAGATTTTATTAAGTTAATGTACTAAATAATAACAATTATTTTAAATTTAATAAAACAATTGTAAAATTAACAAAATAATTTAAAAATAATATACAAATAGTTTATAGTAACAACAGTTGATTTGTCAATTTCAACTAATAATCATTGATGAAAATTAAGAACTCCATCATTGGATTGCTGCTTTTTTATAACGATTGATAATCAACTCATTTTCTCATATTTCAATGACATAATTTTACATTAAGAATCATTTTTAGAAATAATTTATATATACGAGTATGTTACACCAAATATATTTTGCTCTACTAATATTATATTATAAATTTAACATTGCTCAACACTGTTTTGTGGATTTAAAAATAAAATTCACCTTATAAAAACATTATAGCTGACTTTATTGCTTATTTGTTTCACCCCCAGTTAGACTGTTTCAAAATATTTACTTAAATAGAGTAGATATTGGAATATACTAATTTATTAGTTTATAAATTTCAGTTCCCTGAATGCAGGGATTATAATTTACATATGCTTTAAAAAGAAAACATTATGTTTTGTTAAGCTTTAGGAATGAATGATAGGGTAATATCTTTTTATCGTTATGAAATATTCCAAAACATATCAAAGTTCTTATCAAGACCTGTAATATCAGTTTTTTCAATTTAAATGGACAATTTAAATCAATTTAAAATATATGGCTTATAAGCTCGAAAGGGCCTTAATCGTGTCTCAAATGGGACCTTACAAACCAATTTAAAGCATTGGTGTACATTGTATGTGGTCAGTCCAACGAATGCTTTTACACATAATCGAATTTTATGTCATCCGGTGCATGTTAATTTTTGGTCGACGGCAAGACTCGAACTCAAGACCGATCTGATGAGAAACTCCCTTAACCCTTAAGGTTCAACCGGCATCATGAATGAAAACGCATGAAAATGGAAATCTAAATTGTATTGTTAAGTTGGTTCAATTATATGATAAAAAAAGAACAGTTAGAAAATAAACTATTATCAAATATTGTTAATTACCAATGTTGTTGTACTTTATACAAAATATTATATTTAATCCTAACAAAAATAATAAAAATTTAATTGTTTGCACAAAAACATTTTTGCTTTTAAATTAATATTTTGTATTTTAAACAAAATTTTGTTTTTCATACAAAATTATTTGTTTTTAACTACGATTTTTGTGTTTTTAACAAAAAAATCTATCTTGTGCACGTTTTTGTTAAACGGAGATTTTTACATTCAGTTTCAGTTTGAAATTTGATTGAAATACATCAAATTTAGTGATTTTTTTAAGAAAATAAACGTGGTTTAGTGTTTTTTTGTGCATTTTTTATTGGGCAATGGATATTGAATTGTTTTTATTGGATATTAGCATAGAAGAACATATTTTGGCATAGAAGAACATATTTAAATTCAACGTGGTAAAACAATTTAAAGGTAGGTTTTGTTAATTATTTTATGTATGAATTATAATTATATTTTTCATTTAAAGTCGTATCTCTGTATAAAGTGATAATCTTCTTTAATTTAAAAATTAGTTTTTTCAATATGTACTTTAAAACTGGTAGCATTAATTACATGTATTTACGGTGTTTACACTTTTAAGCCAAAATGTATGGGATACGTCTAACATTTATAATCTCTTATTACATTTATAATCTTATTTATTGATTTTTTATGTTATTTTTTCAACAATAATTTAGAAGCCGCCATCAGTCTCGAAGTGCTAAAATACATAAACTCTGGAGAGTTAACATCATTTTTAAAAAAATCAAATATCCCCTTAGGTCTTCAAATTATAATGGATAAGAGAATTAGCACTTGGCAAACGATTAATGTGAGTAATTATAAATAACTTGTCTCTTATAAATAAATTTACTTTCAATTAATACAGAATTTTAGGGTTATTATAACAATAATTCTACTTAAAATATCAACCACTTTTATTATAAATTAATTTTACAATGAAATGTTTTATCGGTTAGTTAAATTTAAATTCAAGTGAAATAGTTTACTATAATTAGCAGTTAGTTTAGCATTAATAGTTTACTATAATATTTCTCATGGCCTTGGGGAAAAATAGCGAATATATGTGTTTACAACCAAATTGTATTAAAACCTACCTAAAGTTATTTAATAGATCTTTCAATAAGAGCAAGTTTCTGATACGTAATCTTAACATTTGAATTTATAACATTTGAAATAATAATGTATATTATTTTAATTTATTTTTTCTGGTATAGGATGAAATGGATTTTGAAATTATTTACTAACATGTACATGATTTTACGGATAGTTTTCCAGAATTTAAAAGAAAAATATTATCGATCTTACAAAATAAAGTGGTATTTGTTTATTTAATTGATTGATAAAAGATGAAAACATGTCTGAAAGAAAGTTTGTTAAATAAGAAATAATTTCCTTTAAGTCTAAATCAGTGAAAAATGATGTATTATTTTTCAAGTAAACTATATTTTTTTTGCAATTTAAATTTTATTTTAATTTAAATTAATTCATATTTGATTTACAGATTTCTTAGTATTTCTGAACGATAATAGACAATTATGTTTTTTTTCCCTGTTTTGAATTATAATTTCTAGTAACTAATATTTTATATCAAATTATTTCAATTTTTTTAGATTGCGTGATTCATTTCATCACGTTTTTACTCCAACAGCGCGGGAAGTGCATCTTGTCAATAAATAAATTCATGTGGAATTCGCAATTCGTAATAGTTTTATGCTATTAGGTGCCACAGCAGAAGAATTAAATGAAAAACTTCTTTTACAACGTGCCATCAGCAAATGTTTCCAACCACTTTTATTGGTATCCGGAACCTTAACTAATCCGAAAGAAATAACGGTTTATTTCGACGGTGTTTACTACAAATTGTCTCAATCGGACGTGCAATTGATGTTTGTTTCGCGATACTGCATCTTTTTAATTTGAAGTACCCAGTGGCATCACATCTTGTTTGGTTGTTCATACAAAAATAAATCTATCAAATTAAAATTAAATTCAAGAAAGGGCATCCTTCAATAACGCATTTAATAGAGCAATTGTATGTTATTTGAATTTCAATTTTCAATTAAATTCTTAATTAAATTAATTATTGTTAGTCAACCATAAAAAATATTTGGTTTAAACATATTTAAGTTAGGATTTTCTGATATTTTATTTTTGATTTATATTTATCTATATGAAAATTATGTTAAAATTATCTTATAATTTAAAAAAAAATGAATTACTGAAATAAAATTACTTAATGAGATTATATTTATTGTTTTATTTTTTCAATGATGACTATTACCATTTATTCCCGATTAATTGATCTTACTAAAGTAATTTTGAAAAAGGAATTTTTGTTTTAACAAATACATTTTGTTGAATAAAACATAACTCTCAGTTAATAAAACAAAAATATTTTTTGCACAAAAATAATGTTTTATAAAAAAACAAACTTTTAATATGATTTACACTAATTCTTCGTCTTATTCACAAAATTTTTTGTAAAAAATATAAAAAATTTGTTTAATCAAATTAACTGCACATCAAATCAACTTGTTTAATTTTATGAAACTTACAGTTTTTTCTATTGGTTACACTAATATATGATAGTAATTAGAAAAATTTTGTAAAGTAAACAAAAAATTATGGTAACCTTAATATCAAATAATTGTTCAATTAACTATTGTTTTTTGTTTAATATACATATATTTTTTACATTTGTGTTCATTTGACAATATTTTTTGTTGGACGTATTCTAACCAAGAAATTTGTTCAAACCACCTACATTTTGTTAAATTTAACAAGGTTATTTTTTTGAGTGTACACTCTCTAACGGAAACATCAACAAGTTTAGATGGAAATGAAGCGATACAATATAGAAGTGTTCGGCCTCTGGCTATATGGTGTTCTGTCGTACAGCTGACACACACGAACAAGGCGTAAGTATACTAACAACGACTCAAGGAAAGAAATCACTCCTCGAAGAAAAACCAATAAGAAGCAGAATAATAACAGGGCGATTCCACTCAAAAATCAGAAATGCAACAATAATACATTGCTATGCGCTCACAGAAGAAACAGGTAACACAATCAAAGATTAATTCTATGAGCAAATTTCCACACAAGAATATCCATAAATACACATGGACATCGCCAGATGGTAGAACGAGACACCAAATTGACCATGTGCTGGTAAATGTGAAGTTTCTATCTTCCCTACAAGATGTTAGAGCAATGAGAGTTGCAGATATACACAGCGATCACCAACTAGTAATAGCAACCTTCAAAATCATACCAGCCGCTGTGAGAACTATAAGGGCCAATTGGAGGAATTTCATCATACATAAATTGACAAATACAAACACAAGAAATATTTTCAATGAAACGCTCCAAACCGAATAAGCACTTTGGATCAGAAATCAGAAGAAATAGAAGACTCCTACGTAAAAACTGCTACAAGTGTACTGAGCTACCAAGACAACACAAGAAAACCGTGGACTAAAGATAACGCCACACATTAAACCCCATGCAACATAAAAATGCACGTGAAAGTGTAATATTTTGTTCAAAATAACGGTAAAATAGACGGATGCGATGAAAATATGAAGATGCAGTTCGACGAGTAAAAATAATTGCAAGGAGTGATCGAAGAAAATACACAGAAGACATTCTCACAACTGCTGCCCCCGATTTGTAAAGGTCACCGAAAAATTTACAAATACACCACCAATAAAGGATTCACATGGACAAGTCCTAACTACATACGACCAACAACTAAATAGATGGAAAGAGTTCTTCGAGGACAACTGCATAGATAGCGAACCGATTGAGGAGCTTCCAGATGGAAACTATAACAAAACCTTAAATACCCATCCACCAACGAAGCAAGAAGTTACAAGTGCGATAATGAAGCTGAAAAATAACAAAGCCGCTGGAACCGACAACATACCAGCTGAACTACTCAATGGAGACGCATTTAAAACTGCAGGAGCACCAACACACACTATTAGTAGATGTGT
Source organism: Tipula lateralis (assembly GCA_963932295.1). Classification (NCBI taxonomy): domain Eukaryota; kingdom Metazoa; phylum Arthropoda; class Insecta; order Diptera; family Tipulidae; genus Tipula; species Tipula lateralis. Next base: position 7,576,631 of record OZ010738.1, on the reverse strand, counting down.
GCAATACTGGGAGAATTCCGCAAAAATGGAAAGATTTCAAAGAAAGGCGATTTAAGAGAATGCAAAACCTGGCGAGGCATAGTCCTGCTAAACAGTACAATGAAAGTATTAGTCATGGCCATCATGAAACGAATCTCACCAACTGTGAACCAATACATAAACAAACCAGCTGATTTCAGAATAGGAAAAAAATGTACAGACCACATCAACACAACCCGATTTCGAATGCGCATTCGATTCCATAAATAGAAGCGCAATCTGAAAAGCACTCTGTGAAATTGGCATCCCGAGGAAAATAACCGAACTCATCCGAGAAATATACCGGGATGCTGGAAATAAGCTAGACATTACATCACCAAAAGGAATTCAATGGAATCCAATTAGTTAACTCAATAATCTCGAGTATACGCAGAGGATATATGCCTGCTATACCACAAAAATACACAGACATGCAGCAAGAGCTACAAAAATTATCAGAAATAGCACAAGAGGTCGAGTTTAAGATAAACATAAGAAAGACAAAGGCCCTGAGACTGAAAACACAATAGAAGATGTCGAAAAATTTTTATACCTTGGCTGTACCGTATCAAGTTCGGGGGGACGAAAGAAGACATTAACCAACGCGTCAACAAAGCAAGAAACACTTTTAACATGCTTCATAAGATCTGGAATTCATCCGTCCTGTCAAAAAACACCAAGAAGTTCTGTGTAAAATCAGTACTGCTGAATGGCTGTGAAACATGGAAACCTACGCAGAAAATCATAAGAAGACTCCAAGTGTTTGTAAATAAATGCCTTAGGCGATTGATCAAATGCTTCTGGCGAACAAGCTCACAAATGAAGAATTACTGCGACAAACAAACCAAGTGGATATTGAGAAGGAGATCAAGAAGTGGAAACGGAGATGGATAGGACACAAACTGAGGACACCAAATGATATAACCAGGATGTCATTAGAATGGAATCCACAAGGAAATTAGAAAAGTTGAAAGGCCAGCAGTGACTTGGAAAAGAATGGTGTGGATTGAAGCAAAACATCTTGGGAAAACATGGAGGGAACTAAAGAGAAAAGTCCCAAATAGAGTTACATGGTTTTTTCCTCTTCAATGTCATCACTCGTCTCTTCTTTCAAGTCCGATGACATCCTCTTTATGTGATGGTGTGCATCCTTCAGCGTGCGACCAATCCATCTCTATTTTAGTCGTGAGTTACGGTGTTAGGCCAGAAGCATTTCAGTATCCGTCCAAGGCACTTATACTGATACGACTGACTTAAAGTTGAACATTCGTATGGCTTCTTGTAAGTCAGATCAATTCTAGACTTTATGTAGCATGTTGAATGTATATGTCTGGCTTATTTATGCATTTCTTCGAAGACAGGTACGCTATTGTGCAGCCATCTTTTCATCGTTTTGGTTTTTCTTATGTTTATTTTTAAACCAACTTCGTTAGCTAGACCTGATAGCACCATTGTATGTTATTAGGAGACGTGACATTCAATTTCAGCATTACATTATCCAATAGAACCAAGAACAGTATTGGTGAGAGAGAGAGAGAGGGAGAGAGAGTACCTTACTCCTCGAGTGTTAAAGTATTTTCACTTTGTTGCCTTTATATAATGATTTCGGTTTCCAGCATCCCCATACATATCTTTGTTCTCTATATGTCACCTTTCTTGGGGATAACTATCTAGCCGTCCTTCCATTTTTGGGATATTGTCCAGAATTCTACACTTTTTGGATTATTGGTGTTAGTATGCTTGCTTTTGGACATTTCGGCGGTTATTTGGAGGCGCCCCGTTTTAATAACACTACTTTGGTTAATGGATGTTGATAGTTTCATAATTGTTGTTTCTTTCATTGTTTTTGTGTTACCTCCTCCTAGTTGTCCTTGAGTGTTTCAAGGTGACTGGAAACCTGTATTTCAGTTCACATGCGGTGTTCAGCTTTTCAGAACCTCAAGTGGTAATGGTTGTAGGTTTCAGCTTGAGAAAGAGTATTGAAATAGACAAGCCCAGCTGAAGATGTCCCGATGCTGTAAGTGATTGTGGTCGCTATGTTTGAACAAAAAAAACAATAGTTACAAGACCAACAACAACTTGAATAACTGTTCAGAGTATTGGAAATTAGAGAAACAACTAGGTGGGTTCCGGAGGGTGTATCATGTTTTGAAGATGAAGAGATGAGAAAATTCAAATAATAAAAACCTTGGAGCTGAAGTACAACGACCTTCACAAAAAGATTATCCAATTTGACGGTATCGATGTAAGGACCGGCAAGCAAAAGTTTTAACGAGGTTTGACCGTTTTGCCTATTTTTAACAGAATCCAATAAAAGGGTATGATGAACACTAAACAGAATAGAATCAAGGTCACCGAAAGATGTAGCTGTAGATAAAGAAAAAGCGACGAGATAATCCAGCTAGATATAACTTCAGCTATAAACAGAAATGTTTAGATTGAAGACCATCTAAAAAGAGTAACTAGAACCATTCTAGTCTGGTGCACGATGATTAACTCACCACCCAATGAAATCTAAAACGCATTACTAATAGACGTTATCGAAAGAACTTCATAAGATCTATGTTAGCCAAGAGCTCCTCAAAATCAGCAAAGCTGAACAAATGTGATTTCTCCAATCAAACCAGCAAACTCATCACAACGAAGAATGAATAAGTAATGGGAACTGGAGATAAAACTTCTTCGGGCTATGAAGCTGTTATCTAATCTATTGCTGACATTTCATTTCGGATATAATAATATAAATTACATAAATACCCGAACGACATGCAAACCAATCATAAATCTTATCTTGATCGTTGTTTGACTTTCTTCTCGCTGATGTACAAAGTATAAATTATCTCGAAGATTATATATTATTTGCTTGATGCTATAAGATCCAAGATAAAATGGTTAGAAAAAATTGAGCTCGCAGTCTAGTGTTTTAAATGATGTTACACTCATCTAGTCTCTATAGTAGTGATGGTCCTAAACATTTTATTAGCCCAGAATGGGAGAGAAGTGCAGTGAGAGCTTTCTTTGTGCACTCATCGATTTTCGAAAAAATTCAACTGATGCCCAACATAAGTATACGTAATGTATGGGACTACGAGTTGCAATTGGGTAAACTGGGCTACAGTATGAAACTGGTTTTTGTTAATGCAGACGCTGTCGGATCATTTCAAAGTATGATGAGTTTGTGCAACTGCGAAGTGACATTTCCGTGGGAGGATCATTTTACATTATATGTGGCGATCAAATGGTTCCCTTTATTAGACGTGATACAGTTTCTTAATTATTGATTTATAAATTAATTGAATTATATTTTGCAGAGATTCATTGAAACGCAACCAATTCGTTTCGATGTAGAAAGTGTTGAAGATCGGCCGGCAATAGATGAAGGCACCGGTATGATTCGTATCGTTCATTTTGGTGTACAAAGCAGTTTAACAAAAATCCAGTTAGCTAAAAAGTTTAGAGATTTTCTACGTATCTACACTCCCGACCAGTACACAATGAGTTTGTACTGCACGATCGCTTTCCCATGGCTTCAGCCATGGGCCCTAACACATTTCGACATCCCATTAGTGATTAATAGTTCGAAACTTGCCGTGACACGAATAATATTGGAAAACACAAAACACTTGTCGAATAATATATTCGATTTGGTTACTTTGCGGATGGCGTTTTGCGATTGCCGCGATCTACAACCGACAGCATCGATCCAATCAGAACTCGATCGGGCCATAGTGCGATCGTTGAAAGATCCAAAATATAACCAAAACAATGGTTTCGATCTCGACAAATATATGTACGATCATAATGTGGCGACCAACGATCGATTCTATGGTTTCGTTCTGCCATATTTTACATATATATTTCAACATTATATCGGCCGTTTGGCATCCGACAATCGCGTAATGGGACATCACGATTTGATTTATAAATTGAACGAAATTGATTCTAGTGCTGTGCTACGAACGATAAAAATCAAATCGAATCTCGAATTCAAAATCGATGGAGAACATTTCGATCGGGCTGATTTCAAATTATTTATCGACTTGGCCGAATGCCATAATGTGGCCGAAATTACACTCGACACGAACTATCCATTAATTGATAGTGATGTTTTGGGTCGTAAATATCCGATTGAATTAAACTTAATCCTATATTTACTGGGTGGCAATACACATAATTTCATAGAAGACTTTATAATGTGCTTGAAGGCATTCCTATCGACGAACAAGGTCGTTGCTGATGTCACAATGTACATCGATTGTGATCTCAACAGCTATCGAATTTTTGATGACTTGCCAATTGTGTGTCTTATCTTCTGCGATACGAATATAAGTGCAAAGATGCTCAATGATTTCAAAAATTGTACCAACATCAGGACACCAGTTTCGTTTAAAAACTGTCGATTCGAGTACGATCGTGAAAACTGGCAATTACTCAGTAAATTAAAGGCCATCAGGGTAATTATAATCTTAACTAGGCAGTAAAGAGACTCATTCATGTACTGAATAGGTAGTTGACATACAAGAAGAGGATAATACATGGGAATCCGTATTCGATTTTGCTGCGCACGTGCTGACCACTTCGGGACTAAAAGAATTTGGATTCGATCGGGAAATAAAGATCGTACGAGCATCGAAACCGATCTTAAACTTTCGGGATTTCAAATTTTTGATGGTTGGGGGTGGAAACAAATTGGAACTAGTAAATGCTACGACTAATGAGATTCTGGATTTGTACTGCCTAAAATTTCAGTTAGAATCAGACGATGCCTGTGATTATGATTTTTATCAATAGATCTGTGTTAGTTTAGGAATTTGTTAAATAAATTATGTTGGGTGAAATTTATAGATTTATGAGAGAGACGAGTTTCATTGAATGCTATACCTAGTCGAAAAACCTTTTGAATGAAATCATCGAACTAATTATATTAATTACAGCTTCTGTCGGATTAAAATTCGTATTGGCAGAAACCAGTCTATTTTCCTTCAAATACCATCGCAAACCTAATGTATAGTTCAACACACATGGTCCAGCTCATCCAAGGTCCGTAGATTGATTTATATATTAGAACGAGTTTTTTTATCTATAGTTGTTGGAACCTGAGTTGTATTCGTCTTGAACTTAATCATTACTAAATAAAGCGGTTTGGTTCAATCGTCTAATTAATAAATTAAATATTGTTTAACCCTTTCATTTATTTAAATTCCGCATACATTCATTCATTCAGATTCACAGCTATACGCAACCTACTTCATGAGTTAGCTTGCCTTGTTTGTCTCATCACGTCGATGGAATTCCTGGACGTCTTGACAAAGTATTTTCTCGACTGATACTGATCATAGAGAAAATCATGATGACACTCAAATCTTTTTACTGTCTATTCCTTCATTTCTGAAGATCGAGCCCGATGGAGTAGTGCATTGGAATAAAACTAAACTATTGGTACGGGGTTTCCCATATTCAATGTCACTGATAAACTTTAAATGTTACCAAATTATTTTGAGACTCTTGAGAGGCTTGAGTGTCAAAGATTTCTCGGGTAATACTTCCAGTTTCAACCCTTCATAGATCAGTTTTTCACAAAAATGCTCACATTATAAAAGGTTTAGAGGACCGTTGCATGAGCAGAACAGTCTTTTTCATACTATCGGAGTGATTAGTTAAGTTATATTGATATGAAAAATTCATCTCTGACAGCCACAACATAATACTCCTACAATCCTCGTCACTCTTCGCAAGAACCTTAATGTCGTAATAAGCATAATCTAACGTTTCATATCACATATGTCGAGTTCCAAATCCCAGCTATACCAAGTTTCCAGTTATTGCCTCCAACAGCATTAAAAGTGTTCTTGAACGATTTTGAAATTTTCAACTGGATTCCAATTCATACGATAGGTTTCAGCTAGGCTTCCATCTTTCGATTTTAAGCTTCAGAATTTTAATTTTTTGAGTGATCTCGAGTTAACTCTGCCCGAGTATAATATTAACTAATGTGTTCTTATTATGATGGACGTAAAACTATTCTCAACAACTCAATAATAGCTCAAATAGCAGCCTTTATAGATAAAACTACTCCAAATTACAACTCACACTCAAATACCACCACTTCAAAGTTTTACAATAAAGCAACTCGCTTCAGAAAACTCTATTCTCTAAGTTGATCAACGAAAAAAAGGTTTTAAACCTCCACTCAGTGGTACAAAATATTCGATACTACGTGAAAGATAATTCAGTCAAATACTGCAACCGGCTTCAAATTGCGAAAACAGATGGAATGGCAAATTAACATGGCTTATTGAGAACATATTAGCCCCATTCATGGATACTCTCCAAGACGACGAGTTATACGATACTTATTCGCTAGGAATCTGTACGACATCCTATCCGGAGGTATGTTATGCGTGGAGAGAGACTCAGCTATGCACTCAGTATCTGCCATCATTTGTGTTGAGATGAAGCTTGTTTTCGTAATCCATGTTTCAAGTGTGTTACCTCGCGGTCCAACTTAAACAAAGCTATATCCTCTATGATCTACACGTGAAAACAAAACATATATTAACATTGTTCGTCATTTTATGTTAGAAATACAAAATTTTTATGTTTTAGTTTCAATATTCAATTGTAGATGGCAGTGTATCAGAAAATTGTCAACAGATGGTGCTAGGATAGAAACCTACTGTTTCTTCTTTATTAATATATATATATATATGAGATGATAAGTCGAACATATCTTGTTACGCCATAGCAAACAAAAACGGGTATGTTTATGTAACCCACTTCTTGAGACCACAAAACTTTGTCCACAGACTCATTGTCACGAGGACAGCCATGATATAGAATCGATTAGCAGGTTCACCATCTTAGGGACCTGTTTGGACAAAATCAGTCCGCTGAAATGATCGTGTTGCAGTTTTATACCTGGACTCGTAAACAAAGTGATCATGCCCCTCATTAGAGTATAGGATAAATTTGAAAGATTCCAAATATCTTCCTAAATTCTCGGAATAGTTTCTGAAAGAGATTAATTCATAATAATTTCAAATATGTTCATAAATCAGTATAAGCACTGATGACTTAGACAGTAAGAGAGGTGATTAGATGCTGGTTAAATGAAACCGGTTGCTGTTGGTGCAGTTATGCAAACATGAATCAATACAGATCAACTCAAAAAACTACCCGACACTTTACAAAACAATTTTGGAAGGTTTTCGATTCAACCTTCCCTTTAACGTGCCAATGAGCTATATATCTGTATACGGTTTCCGTTCAAATAATCGATTCGAAACCGATCAATCTGACATCATTTTGGCACATTAAATTTCGGGACAATCGCAATGATACGAGTGATCGTATGTCATATGTATGATACTGCACGTCTTCGAATATGTTCTTATAGAATTTGTCCAGTTTTCCAATTGCAGAACTATTTTTTCACAATATTGATGTTGGCATTCGGGGTTGTAAATTTGGATATAAACGCGAAAATTGGCATTTGCTCGATCAAATAGAGCAAGTTTGATCTCGTTAGAACTGTTTTGCCATTGGTTGCTATTGATATGTGACGGGGACTCAAGTTTAAACCCACGTTGCGCATAGTGGTGAAATCACCAATTTGTATAATATTTATTGAATTAACAACCAACACGTGTCTTGGAGGTTATGTTTCACCTTCATCGCAATTCATGTGGACAGTCAGGCGGCAATCAAGTCGCTGGATTTATTTCTCTGACGTCTAGATTGGTGTTGGGTTGCCTTTTGTTTCTGAATGAGATGAGTGAGCATTTCAACATTCAAATAGTCTGAGTCTCCAGTCACTCAGACGTCATGAAGCACTGCAGGGTGGACAAACTAGCGAGGCATGGTATAACTCTCCAACTGCTACCGGAAAGGGCAAACTTGGGTAGGCCCATTAAGGCACTCAAGACTGTGCTTAAAAACTGGGCAGTCTCCTCAGCAAATAAAAGGTGGACGAACACCTTCTCATGTAGTGTAGCAAGGCTACTCTAGCCAAAGCTGGACTTGAAACGCTCAAAGACACTGATCTCCCTACGAAGACGAGAATTAACAACGATCGTGGGGATACTCACAGGACACTGCCTATTTGTTGAGAATGCGAGGAGGCTAGGACGAGAAGCAAATAACTTTTGCAAAAGTTGTATGGGTGAGTATCTCCTATGAATATGCCAGGTTTGGCACACAAAAGACATGAAAATTTGGGTAAATTCTTAATGGTCTGCCTCTCTGGTCTCGGAAACTGTAATGTGCGAGACTTATCACGCTACTTAAGTAGCTCAAACTAGTTCTCATAAGGGTAATTGGGAATTAAGATCCTGTGGTATCACAACGGACCGTCGCCGGTCTAAGTGTGTTGTAGCAGTCACTTAACCTATAACCTAACATAACCTATTGGATTGACAAAATGAGGTTTTAGTCGATGATTGATTGCTTGTTTGGGTATATATGGAATAATAAATAAATTAATTTCGAGAAGATGCCTTTAACTGATTCTGACGATGATGTCCAGCATAATCTCGATACGGTGCATCCACACATGATTAGCTTAGTTTGATGAGACCTTGGTAACGCATGACCTAGATAGAAACGTCAGACAGCATCAACTCAAATCTTCCTCTACTGAAACAGGCCATTGGCATAATGAAATATCTATACAAGCACAAATTACTCAGATATGTTAATTGAGGATCCATCCAATTTAGATATTTATATAAGCCATCTACATAGCTTTTGTCCAGAATATATAGCTTTTTCGAGCATCTAAAAACAAAAAAATCTGCAAGTATAAGACTCATACGTATACGTTTGGTTGCCCACCCATTCTTAGCAATAATAAGATGATTAAAACTACCGACTGTATACCATGCCGACTTAATGTAAACCACTCGGTCTACACGTTCATGTTTTACACAAGAAGCCCACTCAATATTATTGAACCACTATAATTGATATATGTTGATCAAACTTAATTGTATTCAGACCAGTGGTAGTATCCTTGAACAATTTAATGCGTATAAGATACGAAACATTAAGATTTATAATTCACATTGATATATGCTGCTCATCCCAATCAAGGACGCTACATACAAACGATTATGTTCGATAATATCGAATGCGCTGTTAATTTATCGCAACCTTGAACTTAATCGAGATACAGAATCAAACTATCCCACTAGTTATAGCATTCGACATACCTTTGTATATACATCGACAAGTATAATTACACACCTTAAGCACTTAAGAATGTTTTTATGGCGATTTCCGGTCTAGATGAATGATTTAATGCTCGCAAAATTTCGAAAAATTATCAAGATGTAAATCTGTTTCATTTTATAATGTCATGTGGACAAGACGCCTAATTTATGATTCGCGTTAGCACTATATACTGATTGTACAAATCGGATAAGTTATTTACTTGTTTTAGGCGATGCTGTCATTGGACATACTTTTTGATAAATTATCCTACATAAAACATATAACGATACATAAGATGGCAAGTGTACGACTATCTGGGCGATGTGTGACCGGTTTTGTTGAATATCACAGGGAAATATCAAATACCTCAATAAGAGGCTCTAGTTGTGACCAAATAGCGAGCGACAACAGGTCTTCGTAGGAAAGAGATCACTTCGAGAAACCATCCAGCTCTGAGGAGAATGTATGGTTGAGTGTAAATTTCCAGATTAACTATGACAAGACTACGAAATTTAGAGTCCGGCTTACATAAAGAATACTATCAGCACATAGAGAGGAAGATATATATATATATATATATATATATATATATATATATATATATATATATATATATATATATATATATATATATATGTATATATATGTATATATGTCTATGTATATATATTATATATATATATATATATATATATATATATATATATATATATATATATGTATATAATATATATATATATATATATATATATATATATAATATATATATATATATATATATATATATATATATATATATATATATATATATATATATATATATATATATATACCCCTGCCTCCCCTCGTAGACCGCTGTATCATTAGGGCATATTTATCTGAGGATGGTAGAGCCAATGCTGCAATAGCTATTGGCGATAAGACATATAATAAACCTTTTTAAAGCTCAAATTCGATAAATCAGTCACACACAGCATGTAGTTCCAACAAAACGATGCTGCATCATATATACAGCTTCTCCTCCGTTGCAAATTTTGTGAACCAGTTTTCTCCGGTTGAATATTCTCTAAAGAGGTGATATCAACTACCTCATACAATTTCGACTAACAATGGTTGTTACGATGGTAGGATCGCCTCTTGTAATAATACTAGCTGACGATGAAAAGGATTATCCAATAAATCGTATTAGTGATGTCCGGATTATACATATACTTCATAATCATAGACCTCAATGCGAGACTTTCTTCAGTTTTCTGTTACTCATGGCAAATGTCAATGATTGATGGTGATTGAATGTCTTAATTTTCAACACGTTATCAATACGACCTTTTCGTTCGTTACGTATTTTTTTATTTCGTTGTGTTAAAGGATCTCCAAGCCTTTTAACTCCTCTTGTGTAATTTGCGAGGAGTTTCGTGATTTTGACGAAATCTTTAGTGAATTAAGGATTTTGTAAAAACAGTTACTGATCAACGCGAATTAACTGATATAGGGATCAATCACTTCATAAGGTAGATTTGGCTTGCAATAGTTCTGCCTCAAATACATGTATGTTCTCTGACACTTTTGCGCTGGAAATGCGACTGGAATTGAAGTTTCTATTCGAGAAGCTTTGAAATTATACTGCTAATATGACCAATACGAAGATTTGAAAGCTGGAAAAGCTTTCAAATCTTCGCAAAGAACCCAGTGCCTGGATATACTACTACTCTAAACTTTTTGTTCAACAAATTAAAGCTTCTAATCAAAAATGAATCCATTAATAAATACCTAAGTAGCCTGTCTGGGAAAAAGATACCGAGTACCCCCTATGGAAAGCAACAAAAATGTTAAAACGATCTAAACTTCAAATGCGTCCAGTTAGAAACGACGATGGAACATATAGGCTATACGCGCAAAGCAGCAAGTAACATTATTTGCAACTTACTTTGAAAATACGTTCCAGGTTCTACCTAGACAAACAGTAGGTGAAAATATACCACCAGTACATAAAGTGGACAACTATAGCTCCTGTCACAGTGCAAGAATTAAAAGAGGAAATCAAAACAAACCTAATATCAAAGAAATCCCCAGGATATGACTTAATTAGAGAACAAATAATAAAAGCCCTACCTGAAAAAGGACAACGAAAGCTACTCCAAATAATTAATGCAGTATTCAGACTTAAACACGTTCCAAATCAATGGAAAGTCGCTGAAGTAATCATGATACCCAAACCATTAAATGACAAAAACTCACCTAGACCGATTTCCCTACTCCCAATAAGTTCAAAAATATTCAAGAAATTACTGCTTAAGCGACTCAAACCAATAATTGATGAAAGAAATCTTATTCCATCACATCAATTTGGCATTAAAAAAAACCATTCAACAATCGAGCAACTGCATCGGGTTACAAACATAATTGAAGATGGACTTGAAAAAAAGAAAGTTTGTTCATAAAGGCTTGGAATACAAATTAAAACGAGATTTACCAAAGCAATTTTATAAAATACTAAAATCTTACAAAGCTAACCGGCACTTTCGTGTTAAACTTGATGGTGATACTTGGAAATAAAGAAAATATCAGCAGGAGTACCACAAGGTAGCGTTCAGTGCCCAACTTTACATGTAATATATACCTCTGATAGAAGAGACAACTGTAGCAACGTTTGCAGATGATACGGCCATCCTAGCAGTTGCTGATAACATAGAAGAATCCACAAGCAAATTGCAAAGAGCGACTAATATGCTCAAGGTGGCGAATGAAACTGAATGGAGCAAAATCTGTTCGTGTAAATTTCACCAATCAAAAAGGTTGATTGGATACCAGTAGAACTGAACTCCCAGCAAATTCCATATTCAAACACAGCAAAATACCTAGACATGACTCTTAACGCGAAACTAAACTGGAAAGAGCTTGTGAAAAAGAAAAACGAAGAGTAAAACATTAGATATAGTGAGATGAATTGGCTCTTTAGGAGAAGTTCAACCAGCAAATTCTTAAGCCTGTATGGAAAATATTTTAAACGTGGGAGTTCCATAAGGTTATTCTGTTCCTGCAAAAAAACCTGCTGAGAACTGGTGTGTTCAATGTCCAAAATTAAAGCTTTGTATTTTAAATTGGGCGATGCCTTCGTTTATAGCTCCCATCATTGTGCATCATACTCCAAACTGTGATCATTTTACATAATTCAATGATTGTGTTAAAATTTAATTTGTATATTTCTTGAAATATCTGGGACTAACAGTGGATACCACTTTGACTTGTATATACACATAGAGTGTAGTGCTAAGAAAACTTTAGTGGACTATAAACTACCATATGGTTTAGTCTGTTTTGGAGGTACATATACTACTTCAGAATTCATCCACCTGTTTGTCAAGGTTATTCTAAATACAAGCAGGACTCTCTTCGCCTCTATGTCAGTTCTTCACTAAGTCATCTATTTGTCGTCAAATTAATGAAAACATTCTTTATAATGGACGACCAATAAGTCAAGGGCAATCACTAGGAACAACTTGTGAAATCCCCAATATAGCTTCAAGATTCAACACAACACTTTTGGCTCAATATTCAATATTCTTCCCGCGATGATATGAAAATTTGTGGAAGTTTTAAATATTTTATACCTAGTTTAAATCTGGTCTTGCGTATGACCTTCCGTTATCATTCAACACTGAGTTTCGAAACACAAAAGATTTTGTTCCGAATTGCGACCAAAATTTGCCTTTCACATAAAATTTGTTTCTATCACCAAATGGTTGGCTCTGATCCCAACGTAATCTACTTGGGTCGAAATTTTCTTCTTTTAATAGGATGTCGGTGAATGGAGAGAGTGTTTAACTCGTATCTATCGTCGCCTCTACTTTTTATTAAACTATCGTTCCCGTCGAATGAGGTTACGTCATTTCCAATCTCTGACTAAACAAGCTCATGTGGTCAGTTCAACGATTACGTTGGTGAGATAATACTCTGTTTCACACTTGAAAAAACATTGAAGTGATTGAATTTGGTGCTTTTAGCCAAAACTTTTCTGTTTACGTATACTATACAGGGCAAATTATACTGAAGAAGATGCAGTTATGGGTCTTTTTAGTTCGTATTTTATATTTACCCTCCCGAACAACTATATCACGTTTATCGATATTTACCATCAGTTACTACGTCTGATAAGACGTTGATCTAAACGAATACCAGCTTCCTCAAAATCATGGATACAACATCAGAAAAAGGCAATCGACGAGAAGTCGCTTGTCAGCTAAACGTATCCAGGATATTTTTGGAACCCTGCACCTTCAATCGAAGACCACATATCAGAAGGTCATGCTGCAGAAACTAAGACAAGTTTGAGACATAGATACAAGTCAAGTACAGCAAAACTATATTTGAACGAAGTCAACCTCAATCCAAGACTGCACGATAGAGAGCGGCGCGAATTTGCTCGTGAACACATCAATTGAAGCATCGAGCAATAGAGGTTTATTCTATACAACGACGAGTGGAGAGTAAAATTCCATGACAGTGATAAGAGAGGCCGGGTCTACTAGTAACAAAGAGAGTGATTTAGCCGCAGAGGTTTGAGTTGATTAGGTTTGAATTTAACTTGCACGGGTCCTGAGTGTTGTATCTCGACCAGTCGGTTCGATTAGCCTATGTACTTCTGTGCCACTATCAGGTTTTTATCGAGTGCTGCTATGTAAGGCAGTATAATGCATCACCACAACTAACACTCATTAAACAGATTGCGGCCAGTTGTGTACAATCCCGACAAAAGAATCATCTCAAAATCCCATCAGCACTCAAATTGCCACTGAGTCAACAAAATTCGTCACAGTCTAAATATCAATACAAGGCCTAGGCTAGAATAGCCTGAAAATATTCTCAAGGTAACCGAAGAGTCAAACTGGAAATTTACATTCCTTTATATAGATAACTGGATAATATATATCAGAGAAAACGTCACCAATAGGTCTCACATCTTCACAAACAAACCCACCAATAGAAGGAAATGGAACGAAGGCTTTGGAAATCAGGTAACTTAAGAGAATGCTATAACTGGCACAATATATTATAAGAAACCGAACAGATGACATAAGCCTTCTAACACACAAACACGCCGTCAGGCACCACAGATTTATCGGATACACTTCAAGGAAATAACCATATAAAACGACAAGAAGGTAAAATGGACGACCAACTGTAATGTGGAAACGAATGTAGCAACATGGCAAAAATCGAAAATATAATGTTTCCGATCTTCTAATTCGTAAATCTAATTCAAAGTATTAGCATTAGAGCCATTAGAACTATTATATAATCTAGATATAATGATTAATGGGATTAGGTATCCCTTGGCTGGCTATAGTTGGGTAGTTTGACTGGCAGTAGTTCTAGTTTGAAAATTTTTTCAAACGAATTGGTACATCCAGATCCGTCAGTGTTATATTAATAAAAATGTAACTTTGCTAGTCTCAAAGCAGATACCTATGAAATGAGATCCGGATCTAAACTAGCCAAAGGCAGCTTAGCTGCGTATTTGCACTTCAACCTAAAACCTTAAACATAAACTATTGAAATTGCATTATTCCCCGAACTGCGCTGCTCACTCTAACAAACAGTGTTATATCTCCAATTTACGAGCTAGGCTGAACCTCATTTAACTCTGTTGACTAGAAGCTTAGACAAGTTTGAGATCAACCTCATTTCATTACTGCCCGATAGAGAGCGACTCGAATTTGCTCGCGAACACATCAATTGGAGCATCGAGCAATGGAAGTTCATTCTATTCACCGACGATTTGAGAATAAATTTCCATGATAGTGATAGGAGAGGCTGGGTCTACCAGTGATAAATACAAGAAGATTAATTATTTGAGATGCATCAATATCTGGTCACATAGCTCGAATTCCACGGTAGTTCTTGAATGATTTCGGACTCGGGACGATGAAGGGACCAGTCTTCAGTCTAGACATGAAACTAATTGAGTATTTATTGGACAAATTAAAACTGACAGTTCGCGCCAAACGGTTTGAGTCGATTTAGTTACTCGGGAGTGTATCTACATACATCAACCACATGATCCATTTGGCATTTAAACAATTTGATATATCGTTACTCGTTTATCGTACCAATGTGCATTCACTTTATTGTTTGTAATTATTGTAAATCTATCAAATCGAAATTATAATGAATGCTTCCATAAAATTTAACTACGCTCTTGGTACATTATAATCGTTTCAAGTCTTGAAATAAATTTAACATTCAGATTCTAATTTACGACAAAATAGGTTGAATGATAAATGCTAACCGCACAGTCGCATCATTTCTTTGTATGTCTTGCATATATAAGACGATGTAATAATCTTGAAGGTCTCGTTTAAATATTTTTAATTCGATTGCGGATTAGGTAACACGATTCCAATAAATTATGTCGAAGATGTATATAAAAGACACAATTTATTGGCTAACTTGGAGTTTGTTGAACAAAAAATACTTTGTCATTTCCTGGGAACATAATAAGTTTTTCACATTGCTGGATACACTTTCAAATGTACCACCAGCATATATATGGTTTAGTTTTCACTTTCTCTCGTAAATGTTTTGTAAAAATAATAATGTATTATAGGCTAATGCATGCACATATATAGTTACTTTCTATTATAAAGATTGGAAAATTAGCTACAGTACAACATATAGAATATACGAGATAAGTGTAAGAATGTCATATAACCCAAACCTTTCCCCTTCCCAAAAAATACCCAAAATAAGTGACACCTGCCTGAATCGTAAAATGAATCCAAATGTTCTGATTCCACACTCTGTAACGTTTCCGGATATTGGTCATTCGATGCACTATAATCACTATCAATTTGATCACTATCATCACTAGTATTAGCCTCATCATCATAATCGTCCAACTCATCATCGTGTTCGTGATTATTAGCACTCATTTTGTATCGACTATTGCCACGACCATTATTTATATTTTGCACCAGTCGTTTGCTCTGTTTTTGGCGAAATGCTCGTTGTGGTGCAGCCTCGGTCGATGTTGGTAAAATTTCATCGATTGATGGTACCCGTTGTTGTGGCCTTCGAAATGGAAATAGTCGACGTTCCAAATAATTTGATAAGATTTGTTGTGTGATTTGATTCTGCCGATGAATCTCACGTAGTTCTTGATCTCCTTTAATATAAAGTAAAGAAGAAGAAATCGTGAGAAAATATTCTATTTATATAGCAAACAATCAAAGTATAAAAAATTAATTAAATGTTTTATAAATTACATAATCTACAATGTGTCACTTAGAGGTTTGGGTATTTGCGGGGTTTGATTAGGCTTAAATATAACATGAACGGGTCGTAAGTGTCATAACTCGACCAAGCTGTTCAATTACATAGAACAGTCCAAGCAATGTATCACCACAATTAGTTCTCGTTAAACAAAGTGCGGCAAGTTGTGTGGAATCTTAACGAAAGAATCATCTCCAAACCAACTAAGTACTGAAATCGCCAATGAGCCAACAAAACTCGTCACAGTTGAAACTCCAATACAAGGCTACTGCTCGAATTCACTGAAAATATTCTCAAGGTAATCGAAGAGCCAAGCTGGGAAATTACTTTTCATAGATGACAGGATTATATCAAAGAAAATGTCAACAATAGGTCTCACATCTTCACAATACAAATCATCAGTGAAGACATGGAACGAAATTTTGGCAAAAATAAATCACTAGACACGTAACTTGAGAGAATGCAATAACTGGCACAGTATATTATAAGACATCAAACAGATCTTGCCAAGTCTAAAATCCAAGTCTGTTGAGCCGATGGTCAGGTTAAAACTAAAACACTAATTAAAAATATAAGCAAAGACCTATTAGAACAATTATATAATCTAGACATAATGTTTAATGAGAAAAGTTGTTTCTCGAGAAACCTATTGGGTGTTTGGACTTGTAGTTTTTCTACTTTGCCAAATTTAAATGATCTGGCACATCCAGATTCGTCAGAGTTTTAGACCTCACATTATATTTCAGTCAAAATGAAACTTTACTAGTCTCTATCCTTGAAAAAAATCTTATTTAATGATAGCACGAGTAAATATCCTGAATTTGTTTTAATACTTCAAAACGTTTTGGAGGACTCTAGCCACCAATAAAACTAAGGTGAAAAATTATATCAAATATTAGCATATACCGATTCGTGTCCCGTACTACGCTGCTCACTTTCGCAAACAGAAATTTATCTCCAATTTATCTTCCGAGCTAGGCTGGATCTCATCTAATTCTGTTGACTAGTATTGTCAAACAAGTCAAGCTATTTTGTTTCTCTTACTACGGTCTTCCACTCTCCTTTTCCCATTTTGTTCTTATTCTAAACGTTCTTGTTCGGTCAGAAGTACTTCACTATATTCCTAAGCAACAGTTTCTATGCATTTGTTCCATGTCGGTATTTTTAATATCCACTTTATGCCGCAGGAAAATGTACTTCCAAATTATTTTCAATGTGGATTGTGTCAAATGCCAGACTGACGTCCACGAAGAGAGTAATGGTTATCGTATCTACGAAAACTGTCCAAAAAATAGTAAAAACCTGTAACTAATGAAAAGTTCGAGCCCAAAAATAAAGAAATACCAAACAGCTATTGGTACCGAAATAAGGAAGCAAAAAAAGAGTATTTTGCGTCACACTTCAAGAAAACCACCTAATGAGATGACAAGAAAGAATAACGCATGACCAACTGTAATGTGGAAACTAATGCTATCAGGAACGTAACAATACAGCAAGTCATGGGTAGGAATCAAACATATAACGGTTTCTGATCTTGCCAAGTCCAAAATCCAGGTATGAAATAGAGATAACACATTTTCAGTTCTGTTTAAAATGTATCTAGAGCCGATAGTCTAGTTAAAACCTAAAAAGTTATTCGAAGTATAAGCATTAGAACTATTAGAACTATTATATAATCTAGATATATAATGTTTAATGGAAAAAGTTGTATCTCGGGAGACCTGTTGAATATTCTTACTTGTAGTTGTTCTACTTTGCCAAAGTTTTTAGATGATCTCTAGTACATCCCAATCCTTCGATGTTCTAGAACACACTTGAGTACTTCACTCCACTTTATGCTGCTGGAGGACGCACTTCCTAATTATTTCATGACACTGATAAAAACAACTAAGACCAAGCTTGGTGAGAGTACATATTCATGATTTACTGGTTGGTTGTTGTTTTCAACTCAGTTACTTGCTCCATTTCACAAAGTGTTTTCCACATTGCTTTTCTATGTGGATGGTGTCAACTGCCAGAGTGACGTTCACGAAGATATTGAATTTTGCGTAACGTGAAGGTAATCCAGTCTTAAAACTTAAATTTACACTTGCTGCGGTTTGCAGTTCTGTTTAAAATATATCTTGAGCCGACAGTATAGTTATCTATCTAGTAGAACTATTATATAGTCTAGATATACTGTTAGATAGGACTAGATGGGAATAGTTTTTTCGGAAGAAAAGTTGGGTATTTTTACTTGTAGTAAATCTACTTTGCCATATTTAAATGATCTGGCATATCCAGATTCGCCAGTGTTTTAGACTACACATTATATTTTAATCAAAATGTGTTCAGTTTGAGACTAGAACTGTTAGAAACTATCTTATTTACTGATAGAATTATTCTGAATTGGTTTTAATACACAGCAAAACATTTTGTAGGACCCCAGTCACCAAGAAACGATCAATAATTTTATAAAATTTTAGCAGGTACCGGAGAAGTGAGATCCAGAGTGATGGTCTTCCACTTCAGAAGTACTTCACTACCCTCCTAACAACCAGTTTCTATGCATTTGTTCCATGTTGGTACGTTTAACCACCATTGGATGTCGCTAAAGGATGTACATCATAACTATCTCCTGACACTGACGAAGACTATATTAGGAACCGGAAGGTGAGAGTACATATCCATGTATTTAAATCACCCCAGCCCATTTCACAAAGTTCGAACGATAGCACGAGGTTCATCACCAACAATGAGTCCACCACCAAAGCATCGTACAGTATCAATTATTTTAAAGTTTAGTCGTCAGATGGCGTGTTTGCACTTCCTTAGGTTATTATATCTGTATTATATTCCTCTTGGCTATTATCACAAAACTAGTCGGTGGCCTGGATCAACATCAAAGAAACCACTACAATCGTTGGAGCGACAATCAAACTCTTTTTTCAAGGGATCCAAGAACACAAGACGCAACTAAAGTGTCAAGGAAGAATGACCAATGAATTGTGATCTCACATCGATTCACAAAAACACACTCTGCTGTTAATACAACCCAATCTGCAACCACGCAGCATCGATATCGATATGTAACAAAAAAAAAGAAAACTTTACCTTTCTCATTTTCTTAATCGTAAATTAAGTAACATGCAGAATATAAGTGATTGCATAAATAAATAGAAAATTAATTGGATTACATATAACATACAATATTGACAGCATCTCGTATGTAAACACAATCCCAACTACTTGTCACGTAAAATATAACAACATTTCAAGAAAACGTTAAGATTAATACACTCTCACCCTATAGTGGATCGTGAATCACAGATTACCAATCACATATATTTTGTGTAAATAAGCTACATCAGATCACGACTTACTATTGTGTGCGTTCAAGTCAATTATACTACTGTTTG
Source organism: Tipula lateralis (assembly GCA_963932295.1). Lineage (NCBI taxonomy): Eukaryota > Metazoa > Arthropoda > Insecta > Diptera > Tipulidae > Tipula > Tipula lateralis. Next base: position 7,556,733 of record OZ010738.1, on the reverse strand, counting down.
TGGTCCATACTAGTGGATGTATATGAAATTTCATAATAGGACGCGATGTTTTACACTAGCCATTGTAATTCAAACCGCGGAACGGTATGTATGTATGTACATAATACGAGAACACAGGCAAATAAGAAAATAATTTAATTTAAGACGTGATCTAATCTGTAATTTAATCGTTATATGTACCTGCAAGTTGTTAATAATAGATCGTGAACTATTTGGATATATACTTTCTAAAATAGTTTTGCAGAATATGATCATATCGATCGAAGCATAAATATATGTATGTACCACTATGCTCAACCTTCGAATCGGTACAAGTTTATATATTTTGTGAGACGTCCACAGTTCCACACCTTGATCTTCTTTTACAACCGAAATCTCTCAGATTAAACCACCTTCGATAGGTATTTACCTTGATCGTGTTATTTGTTTTTGTAAAATGCAAGGACGTCTTAAACGAACATCTGATCAATGGCCTTAATCGCGTTTTTATATATTGATTGGTAATCGTGATCGATAGGTTTTGTTGCTTAGGTAATCACCACGTACAACAAGATGGCATCATATTTGAGAGCAGGTGACTTATTTTAAATAATGGTCGATTTTATATGGCAATTGATATTATATAGTGGCTTAGAAAGGTGCTGGCAATCAGTCTCGTCTCGATTTTCATTCCCATGTTGTTTAAAAAGCTGAATTTAATTACTTATAATTATCACTCGAAGACTATGGGATCATGTCTATCTCTCCATCAAGTATTTTATTATAGCTCAGTAGACACGTGGCAAATTTATAATGGAAAAATATTCGATAAACCAACGTGTTTTAATCGTTAAAACATTTTATCAAAATCAATCATCGATTACTGTGGCGATGAGAAAGTTACGTGAAATTTTTGGGAGAAACAATGTGCCAACAAAACGCACTACTTAACGTGCAGAGAATGATTTCGTGTAGAGAATGAAAGAAAGAGGGTCTGTAGGTGATAGGCTCAAGCATGAGCCACAAAGTACTGCAAGATCGGCTGAAAACATTACTTCTGCATAAGAAAGTGTTCAAAACAATTCATCAACTTTAATTCGACGCTGTGCTCAGGAGCTTGATCTTCAAAGAACAAGCTTGGCCACAATTTTACCCAAAAATTTGCATTTGTTTCCATTTAAGATTCAGTTGACACAAGAGCTTCTTCCACAAGACCATTTACGCCGTCGTACATTTGCCAATGGGCGTACTCCATGACAACTCCGATTTTCATGAAAAAATCATAATGAGTGACGAGGCACATTTTCATTTGAATGGATATGTGAATAAACAGAATAGGCGGTTCTGGGCAATGGAAAACCCTCAAATTATTCATCAGTCACCTTTACATCCAATATAAATATTACAAGCAATATATTGCCCCCAAGAATCTCAAACAAATAGAGTATACTGATCTATTCATAACACTAGGAAGTGTCTCTTTAATTGGAGGTGATTATAACGCAAAAAATACCTATTGGGGATCACGGCTAACGACTGTTAAAGGAAAAGAACTGTTTGCAGCAGGCAAACAGCTAAAATACGAGTTTCACTCAGGCAGTGCACCAACATATTGGCCTACGGATATCAGCAAGACTCCAGATCTTATAGACTTCTTTATTACAAGAGGGATTTCAGATAATTATATTCATATAGAGAACAGTGAAAGTCCTTCTTCAGATCATTCACCAGTTATTATGATACTTAGCCAAACAATCATTATGAAAGATAGCAATGCAAAATTAACAAACTACAAAACTAATTGGGACTTCTTCCAAACACAGCTAACAAAAAGAATAAGTCTGCAGAACCCAATACAAGGACCAGACAAATAGAAGACGAACTAGATAAGCTCATCCATGATATCCAAAGTACTGCGTGGGAAAGTACTCCAAATTATAGTCAGGAAATGACGCGCAAAGTTAACTATCCAGAAGAAGTAAGAGAACTTCTTAAAAATAAAAGAAAAGCACGAAAGAATTGGCAAAAATATCGAAATCCGGAAAATAAGAAGGTATTTAACCATTTGTGTAACAAATTAAAACACCTATTAAAAGACATTAAAAATCAATCAGTTAATAAATATCTTACCACTCTAACTGGGCAAAAAGGTACTGATTATTCATTATGGAAAGCAACTAAAAACCTTAAAAGGCCCAAACTCCAGGTTCCTCCAATTAAAAATAAAGAAAATTGGGCTCGAAATGCTAAACAAAAAGCAGATTTGTTTGTCAATCACCTTGAAGAAACATTCCAGCCTTACCCCAAACCAACAGAAGAGGAAAATATTACTTCAATATAAAAACAGGATAAAATAAAAATTACACCTGTAACATTGAAAGAAATTAATTGGGAAATCAAGAATAATCTGAATGCGCATAAGGCTCCAGGGTTTGATCTTATAACGGGTCAGATAGTAAAAGCGTTACCAGAGAAAGCATTGAGGAAACTAGTGCATATAATTAATGCATCATTTCGACTAAGATATGTACCAAGACAATGGAAAGTTGCAGAATGAATTATGATACTTAAGCCGAACAAACCTCCGAATGATAAAACTTCATATAGGCCAATTTCTTTGCTACCAACATTATCGAAACTATTTGAAAAGGTTTTTCTTAAAAGATTAAAACCAATTTTCGAAGAAAGGAATCTCATCCCCACACATCAGTTTGGATTTAGAGAAAAACATTCTACGGTAGAACAAGTACATCGAATTACTGATGTAATCGAGAAATCACTTGAAAACAAACAAATATGCTCAACCATATTCCTTGATGTACCGCAAGCTTTCGACAAAGTATGGCACCAGGGGCTAGAATTCAAACTTCACCGAGATCTTCCGAAGCAATTTTTTTCAAATTTTAAAATCATACATATCAGAGAGGCACTTCCGAGTAAGATATGAGAATGAATACTCTCAATTAAAAAAAATAACAGCAGGAGTACCACAAGGGAGTGTTCTTGGACCAATTCTTTATCTCCTATATACAAGAGATATACCAATTACTGAAGCAACATTGACCACTTTCACCGATGACACGGCAATACTTGCAACAGCAAATAACATCAATGACTCCACTAGTAAATTACAGAGGGCTACTAACCTGATATGTAATTGGACAAAGAAATGGCGAATCAAATTAAATGAAGCAAAATCAATCCAAGTGAACTTTACAAATCTAAAAGTTAATCATATACCAATTATGATAAACTCGATAGCAGTACCGCATGCAAACACTGCTAAATATCTCGGCATGACTTTAGATGCTAAACTTATATGGAAGGAACACACAAAAAAGAAAAGAGATGAACTAAACATAAAATTCAAAAAACTGTATTGGCTCTTAGGGAGACAATCTGAACTAGCGATCCACAACAAACTTCTGTTATACAAATTCTATAACCTGTATGGACATATTGCAGCCAACTCTGGGGTTGTGCCAAAAAGTCAAATATCAAAATCATAAAAACAGCTCAAAATAAGATCCTGCGATGCATAGTTAATGCACCGTGGTACATTCGAAACCACAACCTCCATCGAGATCTAAAGATCGAGCTTGTCGTGGATGAGATTAATTATCATGCAACAAAACATCTACAAAGTCTGCACCAGCATGAAAATCTGGACATACGCTGTATGCTGACTACCACTCCAACAAGAAGACTGCAAAGAACCAAACCGCTGGACCTATCGCGACCGGGAGGTCAGTAGACCTATACTGTGGCGAAAAATCTGAGGAGTTAAACGAAACTAGGGATAATTATGTGATTACTCCGACAAATGAAAACGTATTATGCAATGTAAATTACTAAATGGGTACAAGACTCAGTCGTAATATAAAATAAAATAAAAAAAAAAAACCTTTACATCCATTAAAAGTGACAGTCTAATGTACAATTTGATCAGGAGGAATCATTGGACCTTACTTCTTTGAAAATGAAAACGGCGTAACGGTTTCTGTGAATGGGGAGCGATATCGCGATATGATTGAACAATTTTTAACGACACAACTGCATGGTTTGGGCTTGATTAACATGTGGTGCCACATCGCATACAGCCAGGATTACAATGGAATTACTGCGAGACCTCTTTCCACAACAAGTTATTTCAAAAAATGGGGATGTTGATTGGCCTCTACGGTCGCGTGATTTGACTGTTTTGGACTTTTTTTGTGAGAACATCTGAAAAGCAAGGCTTAAGCAAACAAACCAGAAACGCTTGAGCAACTCAAACAAAATATTCGTGATGAAATTAATGAATTACTTAATTAATGAAGGGCTCGCATTTGTGAGGCTAACAGATGTGGACATTTATCTAATATTATATATTCCGTATATAATTGCCGACATTAAATAAAACATTTGTCAATATAAGATCCATTCTCTTTCATTTAATCAAAAATTATAAACAAACAAAGTAGTATACCTTCCCGGCGGACACCTGTATTTTCTACTATATAAGAAGAATTCCGACCGACCAAATGATTAAGTCTACGATAGTTGGAGCGGGTACTGGGTACAATATTCAAAAGGGGCAGTTTGTAGAACTCATGGCTCGATCCATCTTCCAAGTCATTCCTAAAGTTTGTCATGGAGCTATACATGTACAGATGGTGCAGGTTCTTCGTAAACTGCACCTATACTTGTTTTCACTTTGGCTATATGGCGTAAAGTAGGATGTTCCGTGAGTTGGAAATGCCTTGAGCAATAGGTTAATAGATTACAAACCTTTGTATATCGTTATCTAATTTCATTAGAAAAGGCCTCATTAGAATCACTCGCTATGGTTCACTAGGTGTGCCCGATGATACTGTATTAGGACCTCTCCTATATCTACTCTGTTGATATATTGACTACAGAAGCACTTGAAACGAAAGTTTAAAACCTTGAAAAACTGCCATTCGGGACCAAGATAGAAACTTTGCTGTCAATATCGAAGCAATATATGCCACGAATATCATAACTGTCTCAGGCTTCGACTGTATACCTCAACTTATATTGAGAATCCATTCTATGAGAAATTCACAGGGGTTGAACAGAGAGTGATGACAAACTGTATAATTGGAGTTGATTCCATTAATTTAGAGCGCTTGAAATGGGTAACTTTATAGAATTCACAATCAATCACTGATCAAAATTTATCGCAACAGATGTAACATCTCGTGATGTACACCAAAAAGAACGAGACACCTTCTAAAGTTCAAGAACCGAATTCGTTTTAAACACAAGATCTGTACAAAGTAAACTGGTGTCATTAAACAGTTGACACTGTTTGGACCAGTATTGGCATGAAAATCATGTTTTTCCAGTATCTCCAACTTGAGGCATATCGTGTCTACGAGACTGAACCATCTTATACTCTGTTAGGGAGTAAGCTTCTTTCTCTTGCCATGAGTAACTAAATGATTTCTTTCAGTAAGTTTTTGATTGCTGCTGAGCCTCCAGCAGCCTTGAGACTGCTCTCTGCAATGTTCCTTTGATTATTCATTCCTCTGCAGTATTTTGTCGGTACATTTGTAGGTTAAGTTATTCAAGGTTTCCGATTAATTTCTTGGTAGTCGATTATCTCCGTAAATTTTCTTTTAGTTGTCTTTGAGTGTTACACAGCTGCTGGCTTGATTTAAAATTTAGCTATTACCAGCTGCTCCTCTCATTGTTCTGACATCGCATAGTGATGTGAGGAATTTATGGTTAACCATTACGTGATCGTTGTTTTATTTTCACAAATTCACACATTAATTATCAAGAATTATAAAACCCGTCTAATTGATCCCATCCGGCTTATTGATGTCGATCAATATTCTAAGATATACCATTATACGATCGTTATAAGGACTTTAACCTTTCTTATTCCATTTTTAATTGAATTAGATTAATCCGAAGCACACAGAATGAGGTAATCGCATCTAAATATTTCACTGACCATGCTAATGACCTCACATTTTTGGTCGATTCGCGAATAGTGAATAGTTCAAATTGATTGATTGATTCAATCGCAATCAAATAAACGATCAATCAATTCCAACCGCACACTAGCTGACCGTTAAGTCTTTTGTTAGCAGATTGGATTGTTAATTTATAATGCATCTACTTATCAGCTTCTTTGTTTCGCCTTTAAGAAACTGGATTTAAAAATGTCAATAAGAACGTCCTAAACCTATTAATTATTTTTGATAAACGCAAATAGAGCAAAACACTGTCAATCGATATTAAATGGAATAAACTATTGACCTTATTGAAGGTTGTGTATGTATAGCAACATAAGACCAGTCCAACGCAATTATACTAAAACGAAACTGGATTTGTAAGACGATAAATGCTGCTTTTAAGTATATTGTTGTTGTTGTTCAAGCTTAACACATAACTAAAGTTCAATTACCTATTTTGGAGTCAGGCAACGATTAATATGATGATAATTTGAAATTCAGAAAATGTATTTGGATTGTTGTAATCTAATCAAATTCTTAAGGTTATTCTAGATCAGTATCTTCAAGGTTTCTATAGTTTAAAACTCTGTTTACTGAACGAAATATCTACTGGTTGTCCATAATATGCGGATGTAAGTGGCGTGTCGTACTATCGATCTCATGTTTCCCGGATATTCGTGGACATCACTTTGGTTTATACGTTTCACTTGCAGTAATGATGGAATGATACTCTAACAAGTAGCTCTCTTATTACAAGAAAATAAACCGGAAGTAAAACCACATTTCTTGATTTGAGCTCGCTGATAGACAAAAGAACTCTGGTATAGCTGAACTGAATGGGGAAACAAATCGGTTCGATGATACTATACCAGCAGCTCAGGTTATAACACCGAAAGTGAGAAATGTCATTCAAGTGATCAAACACTGTAAGGATTGTGCCGTAGGGTTATTCTTACCGAAGTACCTTCAACTGCCGGAACCAAGAAGTGACGCGGTGTAGTTATCAAAGCATCACGGGATCAGAAAAGTTTAGCAATAGACTTTTTGGAGGTAACAAGTATCACATTTAACCAGTCATGTATCTTCTTTCAAAGTAATTCTTCCGGAGGCCATGTTGCACTTACTACTGTCAAGTAGTATTGCTTAACTCAACTTATTTGAAGGAGTTGGTGAATATCCAGAATGTACAGTTTCTACATAATAAAACCTTTTTTTTTCACCCACATAGGGTGTAATAGACAGTTCGGCACTGCGTTTTAAATATATATATATGAAGAAGACCACAAATAGAAATATTATTCAAGATGTCAAAATTATATTTAAATTGGCCAATAAATCCAATTTAGATTCTCCAAAATACTTTCATTGCACAAAGCACTATACAATGGGATTTAATCAAAATCGAAATTCAACCTTTTAAGTCTTTTATTGGTAAAAATCATAATCGTTCCTGTCATCCGAGTCCAACAGCAATTTCAATGAATATATTTCAATTGTATCATTAGAAGTGGAATGTTGAAGTTCTAATTTATTTCCATCTTGGACTAAAACACATTTAAGACCTTGAAGTGGGAAAGTTTGTTCAGAAATTATGTTTATGTCGGGGGTTAACTCGAATTCGGTCCTTTTCGAAATTCGTAAAGTTTCCGCGACAGCATCAAACAATGATAGCCATGTATGATTCTCTTCTTGAATGTTAGCTGCCTGGAAATTATATAGAATTAACAGTTTGAATACTTGGAAATGTATAAGAATTTAAATTACTCTCAGATGCTGTAAATTAATGAGCAACATCCAATTTTCTGGTTCATTTTTCAATTTACAATTTCGAAAAAAGATGTTTGCCTGGAAATCTGTACTGCTACTGAAATCGTTCAGCATCGGCGAGGTAATGGTGATGTCGGTGAAAATTAACGCAGAAATGGGAAAATTGTTAAAAATCGAATAGCTTCTGAGTTCACAATCGATATAAAGCGATAAGACTATGTCCTTGTCCAATGAATATTTCTGGAAACACAACATAAACTCCTCAATAAATCCATCGGTGTTGCTACCAGACAAATACACAAATGTTTGTTTACTAAGAAATTTTAATTCATCAATTTCATCCGTATTGTTATCCAATCGATAGTTTGTATCGAGTACGATTTCTGTCACGTTGTGGCATCCCGCCAAATCGTTAAATAGCTTGAAACTCATTCCATCAAATTTTTTCCCATCGATTTTGAACTTTAAATTCCATTTCAAAGTGAGCATATTGAGCACATCCGTATTTTTACACAGTTTAATCGTTTCGATATGCTGTTGCAAGTTGTTGTTGTCTTTGACACCACGTCCCAAAAAGTCTTGAAATGTATAAACAAAATAAAACTCAAGCCAATCAATTCGTTCATTTGACGTGATATTTTTATCGTTCATATACTTGTCGAAATCGAATCCACCGTCGTAACTATATTTGGGATCACACAGTGTTTGCACTATTACCCGATCGATTTCCGATTGCACAAACGCCGTCGATTCTAGATTTCGGAAATCGCACAATGCCATTCGGACCGCAATCAAATCAAAAATGTTATTCGACAAATGATTTGTATGTTGCAGTGTTATTAAAATGATTGAATAAAATGGATGGTCGATTTCGAATGGAATGTCAAAGTGTTCGAGAACCCAAGGTTGTAACCATGGGAAAGCAACTCGGATGTAAAAACTCGTTGTATAGTAGGCAAGGTTTTGTTGATTGTAAAATTCGCGAAATTTGAATGAAAAATATCGTTTTTTCGATGGACTTCGAATCGCGAATCGTACGACGCGGATCATTTCGTTCGTGTCAATTACTCCCTGTTCATCTTCGATACTATCGATAAATATATAGAGATTTTCAATTTCTATAAACTTCTGCAAAAATAATAACAAAATAATACATAGACCCAACAACTATATCAATACAAGTCACCTCAAGCACAGTATAATGTTGTACCGGTACGTATAATGCTAAATTCTCCTCCCACGAAAATGAAATATCTGACAATTTGTATTGATCCCACATAAACGTAAATAAGCCGTAACCATTACCATGAACATAAACCAATTTCACACTATAACTCGTTCCACCAATTTGTAACTCGTAATCCCATACGTTTTGTATACGAGCACTCATGCCGGGTTGGTTCTTGAATGTTTCGAAAATAGAAGAATGTATAAAGAAAGCTCCCACCACACTTTTGTCCCATGCTAAAATTATTAAGAACCCGTATTATCACACAACTAATCGCACAGATTCATTACTGACTCCCTTACCGTCATAATCATTATACGTTAATAAATCTTCGATATATTTCACAACATTCTTCATTTTTTTATTTTCTATTCAAAACACAACTTACACTAAATTTGGCCAAAAACTAAACTTTGATAAATTAATAGCTATTCGTGGTACCCAAAATGATAAGATACCCGATGTGTCATAGTTGCGTTTGTTAAATTAGGAATTTACAGTAGAACCTTACTACAACTAAATCGGTATTCGGGTGTAGCGCAGTGAAATGGCCTCGCAAATTGCAAAGTGTCCTCTGAGCCAAATTACGAATGAAACTGAAAGTGATATAAGATGAATTCGTATCCCTAATTGATATCAGAATGCAATTTCACAAAATAACAGGTATGACTAAAGTTTAGTTGTCTGAGAGACTCAAATCAGTTACTCAATTTATCACTTAGAAATTTTGTTCCATTGAAGTACTAACCGGTCACCCGGTTGAAACCCGTTTGGTTGGGCTATATTTTCTCCACTCACATAGTTTTATTACCAACTTCCACACCATTAGCATGGTATCTATACCATACTCTTAGTGGAAATTATTGTTGTCCTCCAGAAACAGGGTTATTACAATCCTGGAAGAGAGTGAAACATGGTCAAATTTCTAAATCATGATTCATGAAACATTATGAATCACTTAAAGTTGCAAGTAATTAATAATCAGGAGTACAATATTTTTTTTTTACGGTTTTTACAGGTCATTGTTGGCCCGTACCGTGTCAACAATCTGACTCCAACGGTTTCGATCACGAGCCAGATCTTCATACTGTTGCAAGCAGTTGGAAGATGCAAGATCGCTCTCTACGCCGTGGAGCCATCGTCGCCGACAGCGACCTCTTCGCCTACCGAAAGGCGGTTCTCCCTTCAAAGATCGCTGTATCATTCGTTTCGGATCAGCACGCAGAACGTGACCGAGCCAGCGTATTCGCTGTCCTTTGATTTCATGCACGATATCAGGAATTTGCATTAAATTCCTGATCTCGTGATTGAATAGAACTCGGTATGTGCCATCGACGTCGCGTTTTGGGCCATATATCACACGCATGATTCTTCTCTCGAATGTTAGAAGCCATCTTTCGTACTCATCCGTCAAGGTCCAACTCTCACATCCATACATGACAACGAGTCTGATCAACACGTAGCGGACGTAGAGGATACAAAGCCCGATGGCCAGCAGCAAGGCGAACCTTGATATCCTCTCCCACACTATTATCGTGAGTCATGAGAGATCCAAGATACTTGAATCTCATTACTCCTTCAAACGTGTGGTTACCACTACTGAAATCAATTGCGGCTTGGTCTCTAAAACCAGAGATTAGATATTTGGTTTTGTACTCATTGATTTTGAGACCAACGGAAGCTGAAAACTGTTCCAGTGGATCAAGTATCTGTTTCACTCCGTTGTCATTTAATCCAATCACACAGATATCATCTGCATATGCAAGAAGTTGATTGGATTGTCGGAATAAGATATTGTCCTAAGGTGTTTCACTTTTACGAAGGATGTATTCCAACATGAGATTAAAAAGTATCGGGGACAGCGCATCTCCTTGTCGAACACCAGAAGTAATTGCAAAAATTCTCGATAGCCTGTTCTCAACTTTGACACAGCATTGTGACTGCGTTACTGTCATTTTACACAGGTGTACATATTTTTGTGGTATTCCTAAATATTCAAGCGCATACCATAGCCTCTCTCGATTGATCGAGTCATAGGCTTGCTTGAAATCTAGGAATACCTGGTGTACATCGCGAGATGTTTCGTAGTACTTGGAAAGAATCATCCGTAGCGAAAAAACTTGATCAGTGACTGACCGATTTGGACGGAATCCTCCTTGGTAGTCACCGACAATTTCTTCCGCTAGAGGAGTAATTCTTCCCAAGATAATGTATGACAGTAACTTGTATGCTGTGCAAAGGAGAGCTATAACGCGATAGTTTTCGCATTTCAAGCGATCACCCGTTTTGAATATATTGGGCATAACGCGGCCACTTTCCATTCATCAGGCATCACTTCATTTCGCCATACCAATCGAAATAATGCAATCAACCCCTGGTGAACGATTTTTCTTTAATCTCTGCATGGCCATTGTAAATTCTTCATAGGATGGATCCTCAATGAACATCTCTGCGGTCTGTATTTGAGGGTATTCAAACACAGCTTGTGATGCATGTGGAACATTAAGTAAATCAGAAAAATGTTCACGCCATGTATCCAGTACCGCATCGACGTTAACACAGAGGTTTCCATCCTGGTCCCGAATGGCAGTTGACCTAGATCTTAAGGTATGGTGCAATTCGGTGATTCCTTTAAAGAAACCACGCGAGTTGTGCTCATTGCTGAGTTGTTGTACTCTTAAGACCTTGGCCTTCCACCATTCACGCTTCTTCTGTCTACAAATGCGTTTAGCTGTCCTCCTAGCAAGAACTGCCTTGTTTTTTCTTGCAATTGTATATCGAGTCTGCGCTTCATTGTGGACTATATTGCGTTGCTCAACAGCAAGACGACACTCCTCATCAAACCAATCATTTTTGGGCTTAGTTTTCACTATACCGAGAATGTGCTGGGCAGCATCGACAACCGAGGTTTTCAATACTTCCCAGACACTGTTCACATCATCAGATTGGTAATTGGATTGCATAATGCTATTGCTGACAAGATCTTGATATTTTCGTTGCGTTTCTTCATTTATCAGACCTTCACAGGAGAATCGCGTTTTATATTCTCCTGTCCTCCTTGACTTGTACGAAAATTTCCATCGTAGCTTTGCAGCAACCATAAAATGGTCACTGCCTACGAATTTGGTTGACGACCGATACGATCTCACATCTTGAACAACCCGAGCCCGGTCTTTTGAAATCAACGCATGGTCAATTTGACTTCGGGATGTTTTACGTGGATGTGTCCATGTTCCCAAATGGATGTTTTTGTGGGAAAAGAGTGTACTTGCCACTTGGAGATCATGTGCGATCGCAAAATACATCATTCTTTCCCCATTTCGGTCGCAGTTTCGTGTCGGGAGTACGGACCTATATTATTACATAAGTCGGTTTGATTTCTGCCAGCTCTAGCATTAAAGTCAACAATCACCAATCTGATATCGTGCTCAGGTATAGAGCCCATCAGATTATCCAAATTATTGTAAAATGCGTCTTTATCTTGGGGTTGCCTCACATCAGTGGGCGCATGTACACATACAATTGACAGGTTGGCTAATCTCATGTGCAAGCGAAGCTTACACATTCGATTATCGACTGCCAGGAAGTCCAACACAGCCTCTTTTACCTGCGGCCCAATGAGAAAGCCAACTCCATGATTTCCGAGGTCATCTCCACTGTGTAGCAACGTATAGCCTTGGGACACATGGACTCTACTTTTAGGCCATCGAGTTTCTTGGAGCGCTACGAGTTCCAGCCGATACTCCTTCATACATGTGATAAAGCCGTCCAACGCGCCAGGTTTTATTAGTCACTATAATATAGGAGTACAATATAGCATCAGTATATTATTAAGCCCTGTGGGTGGGGGCAACCATGTTTCGTAAATATTACGAACGAAACATGAGATCCATAGAATACCACCACAGTATCCAGAGCTTGTCGTAGGAGGCGACTAAATCTGGTTGGATCGCTGGGCTGACGACCCGCATCCGTAAAAAACAATAACAGTTAAAAATGTCAACAAAAACAAAAAAATCGGATACCGCCTAAATAACAATGACCCCCCGCTTAAGTACCCGGATACGAGATTGAGGATCAGCACGTGGAACGTGCAGTCACTAAGAAAACCTGGCGCGTTGGACGGCCTTATCACATGTATGAAGGAGTATCGGCTGGAACTCGTAGCGCTCCAAGAAACTCGATGGCCTAAAAGTGGAGTCCATGTGTCCCAAGGCTATACGTTGCTACACAGTGGAGATGACCTCGGAAATCTTGGAGTTGGCTTTCTCATTGGGCCGCAGGTAAAAAAGGCTGTGTTGGACTTCCAAGCAGTCGATAGTCGAATGTGTAAGCTTCGCTTGCACATGAGATTAGCCAACCTGTCAATTGTATGTGTACATGCGCCCACTGATGTAAGCCAACCCCAAGATAAAGACTCATTTTACAATAATTTGGATAATCTGATGGGCTCTATACCTGAGCACGATATCAGATTGGTGATTGGTGACTTTAATGCTAGAGCTGGCCGAAATCAGACCGACTTATGTAACAACATAGGTCCGTACTCCCGACACGAAACTGCGACCGAAAATGGGGAAAGAATGATGTACTTTGCGATCGCACATGATCTCCAAGTGGCAAGTACATTCTTTCCCCACAAAAACATCCATTTGGAAACCTGGACACATCCACGTAAAACATCCCGAAGCCAAATTGACCATGTGTTGATTTCAAAAGACCGGGCTCGGGTTGTTCAAGACGTGAGATCGTATCGGTCGTCAACAAAATTCGTAGGCAGTGACCATTTTATGGTTGTTGCAAAGCTACGATGGAAATTTTCGTACAAGTCAAGGAGGACAGGAGAATATAAAACGCGATTCTCCTGTGAAGGTCTGATAAATGAAGAAACGCAACGAAAATATCAAGATCTTGTCAGCAATAGCATTTTAGGATCCAACTACCAATCTGATGATGTGAACAGTGTCTGGGAAGTATTGAAAACCTCGGTTGTCGATGCTGCCCAGCACACTCTCGGTATAGTGAAAACTACGCCCAAAAATGATTGGTTTGATGAGGAGTGTCGTCTTGCTGTTGAGCAACGCAATATAGCCCACAATGAAGCGCAGACTCGGTTTACAATTGCAAGGAAAAACAAGGCAGTTCTTGCTAGGAGGACAGCTAAACGCATTTGTAGACAGAAGAAGCGCGAATGGTGGAAGGCCAAGGTCTTAAGAGTACAACAACTCAGCAATGAGCACAACTCGCGTGGTTTCTTTAAAGGAATCACCGAATTGCACCATACCTTAAGATCTCGGTCAACTGCCATTCGGGATCAGGATGGAAACCTCTGTGTTAACGTCGATGCGGTACTCGATACATGGCGTGAACATTTTTCTGATCTACTTAATGTTCCACATGTATCACAAGCTGTATTTGAATACTCTCAAATACAGACCGCGGAGATGTTCATTGAGGATCCATCCTATGAGGAATTCACAATGGCCATGCAGAGATTAAAGAAAAATCGTTCACCAGGGGTTGATTGCATTAATTCAGAGCTCTTGATATTCGGAGGGCTAACTTTGTGGAACTGTCTTTTCGACCTTGTTCGATTGGTATGGCGAAATGAAGTGATGCCTGATGAATGGAAAGTGGCCGCGTTATGCCCAATATTCAAAAAGGGTGATCGCATGAAATGCGAGAACTATCGCGGTATAGCTCTCCTTTGCACAGCATACAAGTTACTGTCATACATTATCTTGGGAAGAATTACTCCTCTAGCGGAGGAAATTGTCGGTGACTACCAAGGAGGATTCCGTCCAAATCGGTCAGTCACTGATCAAGTTTTTTCGCTACGGATGATTCTTTCCAAGTACTACGAAACATCTCGCGATGTACACCAGGTATTCCTAGATTTCAAGCAAGCCTATGACTCGATCAATCGAGAGAGGCTATGGTATGCGCTTGAATATTTAGGAATACCACAAAAATATGTACACCTGTGTAAAATGACAGTAACGCAGTCACAATGCTGTGTCAAAGTTGAGAACAGGCTATCGAGAATTTTTGCAATTACTTCTGGTGTTCGACAAGGAGATGCGCTGTCCCCGATACTTTTTAATCTCATGTTGGAATACATCCTTCGTAAAAGTGAAACACCTTAGGACAATATCTTATTCCGACAATCCAATCAACTTCTTGCTTATGCAGATGATATCTGTGTGATTGGATTAAATGGCAACGGAGTGAAAGAGATACTTGATCCACTGGAACAGTTTTCAGCTTCCGTTGGTCTCAAAATCAACGAGTCAAAAACCAAATATCTAATCTCGGGTTTTAGAGACCAAGACGCAATTGATTTCAGTAGTGGAAACCACACGTTTGAAGGAGTGATGAGATTCAAGTATCTTGGATCTCTCATCACTCACGATAATAGTGTGGGCGAGGATATCAAGGTCCGCCTTGCCGCTGGCAATCGGGCTTTGTATCCTCTACGTCCACTGCTGAAATCAAAATATCTTGCAAATACGGATAAGCTGAAACTGTACAGAGTGTTGATCAGACCCGTTGTCATGTATGGATGTGAGAGTTGGACCTTGACGGATGAGTACGAAAGATGGCTTCTAACATTCGAGAGAAGAATCATGCGTGTGATATATGGTCCAAAACGCGACGTCGATGGCACTTACCGAGTTCTTTTCAATCACGAGATCAGGAATTTAATGCAAATTCCTGATATCGTGCATGAAATCAAAGGACAGCGAATACGCTGGCTCGGTCACGTTCTGCGTGCTGATCCGAACCGAATGATACAGCGATCTTTAAAGGGAGAACCGCCTTTCGGTAGGCGAAGAGGTCGCTGTCGGCGACGATGGCTCCACGGCGTAGAGAGCGATCTGGCATCTTCCAACTGCTTGCAACAGTATGAAGATCTGGCTCGTGATCGAAACCGTTGGAGTCAGATTGTTGACACGGTACGGGCCAATAATGGCCTGTAAAAACCGCATAAAAAAAAAAAAAAAAAATATTGTCCACCTCGACATAAGGTAGAAAAAGAAGATTATATCTCATTGTTTAAAATATTGGGTCATCAATTCATCATTGGGGGTGATTTTAACGCCAAAGATACATACTGGGGTTCAAGAGTATCATCATCCATAAGAAAATAATTATTTAAGCCTACACGAGCGTTTAATTGCGAATTCCATTCTGGTGGTAAACCAACGTACTGGCTCACAGATAATAACAAAATACCGGGTCTCATAGATTTTTATGTTACAAAAGGGATATCTAACAATTATATACTCACTGAAGATCAAGTGTGTGAAGTTATCCCAGGATCTCATCCCTGAAAAAAATAAAATGTTCATCAGGTAATACTAATTTCATCCCATCCCAAGATTT
The DNA here is from genome assembly GCA_963932295.1 of Tipula lateralis. Taxonomy (NCBI): domain Eukaryota; kingdom Metazoa; phylum Arthropoda; class Insecta; order Diptera; family Tipulidae; genus Tipula; species Tipula lateralis. The sequence goes on along the minus strand of OZ010738.1, from coordinate 7,540,404 downwards.
TTCAAAATCATCCCAGAAAATTGTGTATTTGTTCAAAATCGGGAAATAAGTACTCAAGATCGAACAAGTTTCTACCTTCTATAAAAAAAAAACTTACAAATCATAATCAATGCGATTTTCAATCCAGATCTAAGTCTGTGTGGAAACAAATTTAATATATCCAAAAGTATAATTGTTTTTAATCTTTCCCAAAATTTATATGAGTTAAAAACGATCTCATGTGAAATCGAATTGATATCATGTCCACTAATAACGAGCCAACCGACAAGATCATCCGCATGTTGAGATTTGCGCTATTGGCCAATATGTACATGGCCCAACTTGTTTTTTTTATATAATAAAGATTTATATTGATGGTTCCTAAGAACCACGAGTGTCGCTCTCGATATCAACTGATTTTGAAGATGCAATTTCCCCCAATCAAATACTAGTCATGGGCCAAAATTGCTAAACAAAAGGCAACTTATTCGCAAAACATCTTAAACGCATATTTCAACCGCTCTCGAGACAAACAGCATAAGAAAATATAGCTTCAGATCCAAAAAGCGATCTGAAGAGCATTCGACCTATAAAATTATCAGTATTGAAAGAGGAAATCAATAACAACCTAAGCGCAAATAAGAGTCCCGGTTATGATCTAATTACGGGGCAGATTGTTAAAGAACTACCCAAATAGGGTTTACAAAATATTATAAATGCTGTACTCAGACTGAAACATGTCCAATCTCAATAGAAGGTGGCCGAGGTTATTATGATACCTAAGCCACCCAACAATAAAAGCTCATATAGACCGATTTCTTTGCTCCTAACGATTACTGAAGCTATTCGAAAAATTATTTCTCATGAGACTGAAAGAAATAATAGAAGAAAGAAATTTAATCCCATCCCACCAATTTGGATTCAGAGAAAATCACTCAACTGTTCAACAGGTGCACAGATTTACAAACATAATCGAAGAAGTGCTAGAGCGGAAGCAGGTTTGTACTTGGATGTAGCCCAAGCCTTGGATAAAGTATGGCATCAAGGCTTAGAATATAAATTGAACCGTGATCTTCTCAAACAATTCTATTTGGTATCGTATATCACCGATCGAAACTTTCGCGTTAAATATGAAGACGAATACTCAGAGTTAAAGAAAATATCAGCAATGAGTATCGCAAGGAAGTGTGCTGGGGCCAATATTATATAATCTATATACTAGAGATATGCCAGTTATAGACGATACAACTAGAGCAACATTTGCTGATGATACTGCAGTTCTAGCAGTTGGAAAAGATGTGGAATAGGCGAGTAATAAACTGCATAAAACCACTGATACATTAGGTCACTGGACAAAAAAATGGAGAATTAAACTGAATGATTTAAAATCTGTTCATATTAATTTTACTAATAGGAAAGTGAAACAGATACGCATTCGTATTAACTCTCAAGTTATTCCTAATGCAAACACAGCTAAATTTCTTGATATGAGAAAAGTAGCGGAGAGTACAAAAAAATGCACTGGCTCTTAGGGCGCAGATCTGAGTTTACACTGCATAACCAGTTTGGACTTATAGGATCCAGCTATGGGGCTGCACTAAGAAGATAAATGTAAAAATGATACAAACATTCCAAAATAGGGTTCTACGGAACATGGTGAATGCTCCGTGGTACATTAAAAACGTCAACCTTCACAGGGATCTAGTGATAACCGACCGAGAGTGGTAACCGTCAATGAAGAGATAAAAAAACATGCAAAGAAACATGTGAAACGCCTGGCTCACCACCAAAATGATGAGATACGTTGCATGTTATTGAATAGAGACTCATTAAGACGGCTACAAAAGATAAAACCTTGAGAGATTAAAATTAGAAAGATTTTATGCAATATTCAAATGTAAGTTGAGTCTCCTACTTTCGCCCTTATGTTTGTCGGATACTCGGGGAATCATTTTGATTAATTCGTTTTACTTGCGAATAGTAATGATTGGATAATACAAGAAGGAACATACTGGAAGATATACCAAATTGCTTGCTTTGAGTGATGTCGTTCATGTGATGAAATCGAACACTGTAAGAATATTTGCAATAGGCCTGAACGTCTTAATTTCTTGATATGATTCTTGGATATGATTCTTAATTTCTGTACGCAGGTAGTATACAAAATAAGCTGAATCATATATGGTTCAACCCGGATAACGAATCTAGGAGAAAAGGAAATACTTTCAACTGTCGGAAATAAGAAGCGACAGATTCCAATTCTCAAAGCACCTGGATTCACTCAAAAGAAAGAGACGACGTGATCGGGACAGTCAAGCGGAACTCTTTTTCGGAGGTAACATGCGTGTCACACTTTAACAGTCACGTCTCTTCTTTTAAAGTAATATTTACTACTGTCAAGCAGCATTGCTCAACTCAACTTATTTATAAGAATAAGTGAACATCCAGAATGTACAGCTTCTACATAAGCTGGTGGGGAGTAACAACTTATTAAGTTCTTAGTTTTAAGTTCACGAAAAACAAGGACGGTAACATTGTATAGATACTCTATTGTACTTTCAACGTACAACGAACTATAATAGGATTAAAACTCTATTTAAAAATAGAACCGACTTCTTAAATCGAAATCGAAACTCAAATAAGAAGACTGATCTCTTGTTTAAATCTTTTATTGGTAAAAGTCATAATCGGTCCCATCATCCAACTCTAACCCACTTTTAAAACAAAATATGTCAATGATATCATTTGAAGTGGGATCTTAAAGTTCTAGTTTAGTCCCATCTTGGACCAAAACGCATTTAAGACCTTGAATTTTAACAGTTTGGCCAGAAATTATATTTATGTGATGAGTAAATTCTATTTCGGTCGCCTTCGAAACTCGTAACATTTCCGCAACAGCATCGAACATCGATTGCCATGTATACATCTCTTCTTGAATTTCAGTTGCCTGGAAATTATATAAAATAAACCATTTGAACATTTAGAAATCTAACTGGATTTAAATTACATCCAGATGCTCTAAATTAATGAGCAACATCCAATTTTCTGGTTTATTTTCCAATTTACAGTTAAAAAACTTAATATGTGTCCCGAAGTTTGAACATTTACTCAAATCGTTCAGCATCGGCGTGGTAATAGTGATATCGGTGAAAACTAGCACATAAATTCGAAAATTGTCGAAAATCGAATAGTTTCTGAGTTCACAATTTATATAAAGCGTCAAGCATATTCGCTTGTTAAGTAGAAGTTTTTGGACACATAACACAAATTTCTCTATAAATCCATCTGTGTTGTCACCAGACAAATACACAAATGTTAGTTTATTAAGAAATTTTAACCCATCAACTCCATCCATATTGTTATCCAATCGTTGGTTTGTATCGAGTTTGATATGAGTCACGTTGTGGCAGCCCGCCAAATCGTTAAATAGCTTGAAACTCATTCCATAAAAATGTTTCCCATCGATTATAAACTTTAAATTCGATTTCAAAGTAAGCACATTGAGCAAATCCGTATTTTTACACAGTACAATCGTTTGGCGTGAGTTGGAGTCGTCTTTAACACCTCTTCCGAAAAAGTCTTGAAATGTATAAATCAAATATGGTATAAGCCACATGATTTGTTCGCTCGTCGTGATGTTTTTATCGTACATATAATAATCTAGACAGAATCCACCGTAATTACTATATTTGGGATTACACAGTGTTTGCACTATTCCGACAATCGCACAATGCCATTTGGACTGCAACCAAATCGAAAATATTATTCGATAAATGGTTTGTATGCTGCAGTGTAATTGAAATGATTGAATAAAATTGATGATCAATTTGGAATGGAATATCAAAATGCTTGAGGTTCCAAGGTTGTAACCATGAGAAAGCAATCTCGGATGTAAAAACTCTTATGGCGTGGCTGGTTTTCCTTATAGTAAAAATCTCGAAATTTTAAAGTGAACTTTCGTTTTTTCGATTCACTTCGAACTGCAAATCGTACGACACGAATCTTTTCGTTCGTATCAATGACTCCCTGTTCATCTTCAATACTATCGATAAATACATGGAGATTTTCAATTTCTATAAACTTCTGCAAAAATAATAACTAAATAATACATCGATACAACAACTTTGATTATAAGTCACCTCAAGCATGGTATAATGTTGTACCGATACGTATAAGGCTAAATTCTCCTCCCACGGAAATGAAATATCTGCCAATCGAATTACATCCCACATAAACGTAAATGAATCGCAATCATCAGTATGACAAAAAACCAATTTCACACTATAGCTCGTTTCACCAATTTGTAACTCGTAATCCCATACGTTTTGTATACGAGCACTCATGCCGGGTTGATTGTTGAATGTTTCGAAAATAGAAGAATGTATGAAGAAGCCTCTCACCATTTTTATCTTCCATTCTAAAACTAGTTAGAACCTAAATTATCACACAACTGAGCACAGCTTCCTTTCTGCCCCGCTTACCGTCATAATTGTTGTAGCTTAGTAAATCTTTGATAAATTCCACTTCATCGTCCATTTTATAAATGACTATGCAAAAACACACACGGTACACTAAAGTTGGCCAAACACTAAATTTTGATAAATTATAAATTTATAAATAGCGATATAAATTTATTATTAAATTTGCAAATTACTGTAGAACATTACTATACCTAAATCAGTCATCGGTTGTATAGCCCAAAGATATGGTCTGACCAGTTACAACATGCACCAGTATACACGGTGATATTACGAACAAGTCTTATTAGAGACAAGTTTTGAGTCGGGAACGTTCCCTGAACCACATATTACGAATGAATCTGAAAGGGATATTCGCACAAAACAACAGATATGACTAAAGTTTAGATGAAAGTTTAGACTAAAGATGATTTTGTCATGATCAAATTTTATGATATTGGAGTATTCACCGCTCACCGGGTCCTGTAATCCATTAGATTCGATCATGATCTCTCCACTTACATTGAGTTACTACCAACTGACACACCTTTAACTATTGTATCTACCATACTCTTGGTTAAATATATCGTCGGCCTAGAGAAACATCATTCATATTGGGAAAGAGTTTACATATTCAAAACAGTTTGAATATGTAAACTCTTTCCCAATATGAATGATGTGTTCAACTGTCAAAACTATTACAAGTGAATTTACAGTTGTTAAAAAATTCTTATGTTATCAATCGCGTATCTTATCGTTGACATAATTATTGCCCATTACCGCTTTGTAAAAAATTTAACACGAATATGAAACTAGAAGTAGGCGCACTAAATGATCGCAGTGCACCAACAAGCCGGTCGTTAGTTCGCTCAAGAACATTTGAATAAGACAGAATTATGTGACGAGTGCAGGATGTGTTTATATGGCGACGATGGATGCGGAAGAGTATACAGAAGACAAATTTTCATACAGGTTAATGTGAGACCGCATATGGGTGGCGTATTATACCAGTCCCTTCAAAAGGTGGATGTCCATATTATGGAGTGATCAGCTCGAAGCCCGGACCCCAATCCAATCAACTATTTATGGGACGAGTTGAAAACAAGAATTCGAGCCAAAGATGTTGCTCGAATGGAAGGCGATACCTCAAGATTTTGATAAAACTTTTTGTGAAATGAGGTGAATCTTGGTGAATACAAGCTGACATTCGGGCCAGGGGAGAGAAGACTTTTATTAATAAAACTGTTTTTGTTTTTTCCATTTTTAATTCGATTATAGCCGATTATAATCAGATGTTTGTCTGACTTATAACTCAAAAATTGTGATGACACGGTCAAATAACATAATATTTAAGCAATTCTAATTTACTAGCACAATAATTATATAATTATAATCTCATTTGGAAACCTCAAATTTAGTCCTACCACGGGTCATGATCGTTTCATGCAAATATATATATATATATATATATATATATATATATATATATATATATATATATATATATATATATATATATGGTTATATTTATCCTCTCGATCAAAAAGACTATTCATCATTATATAATAAGGAGGAACAAATCAACTCATCAACCAGAAATCAACAAACAACTTGAGATTCAACCAATTAACTTGGAATTGTGGCAAGAGTTAACTAACAGGAGCATTCGAGTTAGTATTAAAAATACTGATTCTTTACAACGTATATATATATATATATATATATATATATATATATATATATATATATATATATATATATATATACATATATTGTGCCACCAGTGGACCTGATGTTGAATTGCCCCATTGTGGGAATCGAGATCAGGTTTTACAAAGTTCTTGTTGGCTGCTGTCGATATATTAATATTAGAACTTCTATTGTATCGGGCGAGTAACCTTCTGTGTTTATGTTTTTTGGTGGTTGATATTCCCACTGAATTCGTCTATGCTCATATTTCTCTGTACGATGCTACTGAGATGATGTTCCAATGTTGTGAGGTCTCTTTTAGTTCAATGAGCATTAACAGCTCAAATATATATATATATACATATATATATATATATATATATATATATATATATATATATATATATATATATATATATATATATATATATATATATATATATATATATATATATTGCGTGATCATAAACGAAATAAGAACATACTTGGTTTACTTAGTTGTCCGTATAACGTTTATCTCCTACCTCCTTCCGTATTTCCTCTATGTTGATGTTCTCTTTTTTGATATGCTTCAGGAGAAGGTGGTTATTTTGCCAATTTTTTTTTTATTTTTAGGATTAATAAATTTGACCATGTTTCACCCTATTCCAGGACTGTAATAATCATGTTTCTCGAGGACAACAATATTTTCCACCAAAAGTATATAGTTGATACAATAGTAAAGGTGTGGTAGTTAGCAATAAAACTATATGTGAAGAGATAAATCATGGTCCAACCAAATGGGTTGTCTCCATCTTGTTTTGTGATTTTGCATTCCGATAAAGTTGCTGCAATTTATCAGCACAATCGATCAAATATTTAGATACATTCGTAATATGGCTTAGGGACCGTTCTCTACTAAAATGTTGTCTCTACTAAAACTAGTTCGAAACATGACAATGTGCATGTTGTAATTGCTCACATCGACTTATCGATCTAGGTGTAGTTAGGTTCTACTGTAATTTCCAAATTTAAGAAATGACACATCGCTTATCTTATCAATTCATGTCGCAAATACTTTTCAATTTATCAAACTTTAGTCTTTGGCCAAATTTTGCGTAAGATGTGTTTTGTATAATAAATTAGAAAATGAAAAATCTTGCGAAAAATATCGAAGGATTACTTACATGTTATGATTATGACGGTAAGTGCGGCCATAATAAATCTTTGTTTATTGTTTGATAATTCAGGCATGATAATAATTGTAGAATGGGAGACAAGTTTCGTGGGAGGTTTCTTTATACATTATTCAATTTTCGAAACATTCAAGAATCAACCCGTCATGAGTGCTCGCATACAAAATGTATGGGATTATGAGTTACAAATTGGTGAAACGAGCTATTGTGTGAAATTGGTTTTTATTAATGGTGATAGTTCCGGTTCATTCTGGTTTATGTGGGATCTATACAAATCAGCAAATGTTTCATTTTCGTGGTACAACATTCTACAGTGCTTGAGGTGACTTATAATCATAGTTGTTGTGTCGATATATTATTTTGTTATCATTTTTGCAGAAGTTTGTAGAAATTGAAAATCTCCATGTATTCATCGCTAGTATCAAAGAAGAACAGGGAGTCATTGACACGAACGAAATGATTCGTGTCATACGATTTGCGATTCGAAGTCCAACGAAAAAACGATATTTCACTTTCAAATTTCGGGAATTGTACGAAAAACAAAACCTTGTCCACTATAATTTTTACATTCGAGTTGCTTTCCCATGGTTACAACCTTGGGTTCTCGAAAAGTTTGACATTCCATTTCAAATCGATCATCCATTTTATTCAATCATTCTAATTACACTGCAACATACAAACCATTTGTCGAATAACATTTTCGATTTGGTTGCCGTCCGAATGGCACTATGCGATTGTCGAAATCTAGAATCGACGGCGTTTCTACAATCGGAAATCGATCGTGTAATAGTGAAAACCCTACGTGATCCCAAATATAGTAAAGATGATGGATTTGATCTCGATCAGTATATGTACGATAAAAATATCACGTCGAGCGAACGAATCGACTGGCTTATGGCATATTTTGTTTATATATTTCAAAACTTTTTGGGAAGTGGTGTCAAAGACAACAACAACTCGCAGCAGCATATCCAAACGATTAAATTGTGTAACAATACGGATGTGCTCAATATACTTACTTTGAAATCGAATTTAAAGTTCAAAATCGATGGGAAACATTTTGATGGAATGAGTTTCAAGCTATTTAACGATTTGGCGGGATCCCATGTGAACAGGAAATATCTTAGCTTGATCACCATGAACAACCTGTTTGTTTCTTTGCCAGTATGAGACTAGTTGCTAATTGAACCTACAATTGTGTTAATAAACACAAATAAGAAATAAATCAACATTTTAAATCTTTTATTGATAAAAATCATAATCGTTTCTGTCATCGTTACAATCGTATAACATAAATTTTAAAGAAAATATTTCAATTATATCATTAGAAGTGGGATGTTGAAGTTCTAATTTAGTTTCGTCTTGGACCAAAACACATTTCAAACCTCGAAGTCGAACAGTTTGGCCAGAAATTATATTTATGTCACGACTAAACTCCAATTCGGTCGTCTTCGATACTAGTAACATTTCCGCAACAGCATCACATATCGATTGAAATGTATATATCTCTTCTAGAATGTTAGCTGCCTGCAAATTGTGTAGAGTTAGAGTTTGGACATTTAGAAATTTATTAGAATTTAAATTACAGCCAGATACTCTAAATTAATGAGCAACATCCAATTTTCTAGTTTATTTTCCAATTTACAGTTTTGAAAAACAATTTTGGTCTGGATCTCTGTACTGCTACTGAAACCGTTCAGCACCGATGTGGTAATGGTGATATCGCGAAAGGTTAACGCAACAATTGGGAAATTGTCAAAAATCGAATAGCTTCCGAGTTCACAATCGATATAAAGCCAAAGGCCTATGTGGTTGTTGAATTTATGTTTCTGGACACACAACATAAACTCCTCAATAAATCCATCGGTGTTGTCACCATACAAATACACAAATGTTTGTTTATTGAGAAATTTTAATCCATCAATCCCATCCATATTGTTATCCAATCGATAGTTTGTATCGAGTACGATTTCTGTCACGTTGTGGCATCCCGCCAAATCGTTAAATAGCTTGAAACTCATTCCATCAAAATTTTTCCCATCGATTCTGAACTTTAAATTCGATTTCAAAGTGAGCATATTGAGCACATCCGTATTGTTACACAATTTAATCGTTTGGATATGCTGCTGCGAGTTGTTGTTGTCTTTGACACCACTTCCCAAAAAGTCTTGAAATATATAAACAAAATATGACATAAGCCAGTCGATTCGTTCGCTCGACGTGATATTTTTATCGTACATATATTCATCGAGATCGAATCCACCATTTTTACTATATTTGGGATCATTTAGTGTTTGCACTATTACTCGATCGATTTCCGACTGTACGAACGCCGTCGATTTCGATTCTAGATTTCGACAATCGCACAGTGCCATTCGGAGCGCAACCAAATCGAAAATGTTCTTCGATAAATGGTTTGTATGCTGCAGTGTAATTGGAATGATTGAATAAAATGGATGGTCGATTTCGAATGGAATGTCAAACTTTTTCAGGACCCAAGGTTGTAACCAAGGGAAAGCAACTCCGATGTAAAAATTCGTTGTATAGTGAGCAAGGTTTTGTTTATAGAAAAATTCTCGAAATTTGAAAGTGAAATATCGTTTTTTCGATTCACTTCGAATCGCAAATCGGACGACACGAATCATTTCATTCGTGTCAATTACTCCCTGTTCATCTTCGACACTATCGATAAATATATGAAGCTTTTCAATTTCTATAAACTTCTGCAAACATAATAAAAAAATAATTCCTTGACACAATATAAATGATTATACGCTACCTCAAGCATGGTATAATGTTGTACCGGTACATATAAGGCTAAATTCTCCTCCCACGAAAACGATGCATCTGCCAATTTGAGTCGATCCCACATAAACGAAAATGAACCGAAACCATTACCAAGAATAAATACCAATTTCACACTATAGCTCGATCCACCAATTTGTAACTCGTAATCCCATACATTTTCTATACGTGTACTCATGCCGAGTTGATTCTTAAATGTTTCGAAAATTGAAGAATGTATAAAGAAACCTCCCACCAAACTTGTCTCCCATGCTAAAGTTATTTAGAATCCGTATTATCACACAACTCAACACAGCTTCCTTACGCCTCGCTTACCTTCATAATCATTATACATAAGTAACTCTTTAATATATTTCGCAACAATCTTCATATTTTTTACTTATTATTCAAAACACACTTACACTAAAACTAAACTTTAATAAATGTTAACCTTTCCGCGATAACCCGATTGATAAGATACACGATGTGAGATAGTAATATATAATATTGATTAAATTTGGAACTACAGTACAACCTATAACTACACCTAAATCGGTCGTTCATTGCGCAATCTTATGGTCTGACGAATTGGAACATGCACTAGTACATATTCATAGTAATGTCTCTAATAATCCATTTGTTCTAAATACCATACAACAATATTGTCTGGGATTCACTCGAGATTCAAATCAGTTAAGCAATTTGCCACCTAATACACGCATTTCTCATGTTTAGGGTTAAATACCTGTGAAATTAACTAAATCAATTTTTATTTGAAAAAAGGAGGTCTATTGTATAAATGAAGCAACATATTTTGTCTCCTTCTCGCCAAATATTTTTTTTATAGTCTTATCGGGGGATTTCAATAATCTTTTTTTTTCAAGTAAGTTGCCTTTCATAAAATGTTATAACCGTGTCTCTTAAAGTTTAAATAAAAAAACAGTATATTAACACTTTGGCTGCCAGTGTTGTAATGAGCATACAATCTTAATTCCACCCAACCATGATGCAACATAGCACTCTTCTATTTCTTCAGAGTTTCTTCAACTCTGAAGAAATAGAAGAGTGCTATGTTGCATCATGGTTGGGTGGAATTAAGATTGTATGCTCATTACAACACTGGCAGTTTCTTCTATTTCTTCAACCTACTTCTTCAGAGTTAAACGGTAAACGGCTGGAAGTTGTCCCTTCGCTTAATTCCGATTTGAGTAAAATATTTGAGTGGGGACAAATACCCTTTTGTGGTAAACGGCCACGTTCTCGTGGGCTGTGGTTCAATTCGTCTGCTTGGTGTTCAAATTAGCAACAATTTAAAGTGGAATGAACACATTATCGCCTTAGCCAAATCAGCTTCACATAAACCCGGGTTCCTCAATAGATGCAGACGGTTTTTTGAATCGCATCAGGTTCTCCAAATATATAAAATCTTTATTAGACCATGTATAGAATATTGCTGTCAGGTTTGGTGTGGAGCACATGGCACTGCTCTCCAGTTGCTGGATAGAGTTCAGCGAAACTCCAGACTTACAAAAGATCTAGACAGCCTACAACACCGCAGAGATGTTGCAGAACTCTGCGTATTCTATAGATTAATAAATGGTAAAGGTTCTGCAGAGTTAAAGGAGAAAATAACACAACTTGTTAGCACGAGGAACGGTTAATTCGCATAGGTTGGCGGTGAAGCTGCCGAAACCTCGAACCGAAGATGCAAAGCGCGAATTTATCGAACATCTAAGAATTTTCAGTTTCCATTGAAATATAAAATGTACAAGTTTAAGGCGGCCATCAACCTTTACTTGAAGGACCACGCGTTGGTTGCAGGAGCTCTGACAGTTACAAGGAGCTAGGACAGTCTAGAAGTCAAATAAAACTAGACATAAAAAAAAACATGCCAATGTTTTTCTAGACATGCATTCGAAATTCTGTTTTCTTATGCCAGTGTTGTTCTAGACATACATTCTAAATGCCATCCAAACACTCCAATGGTGTTCCGGAGATAAATTCCAAAATCTTTCTCAAAAGGCCAGTGTTGTTCTCAACAAACATTCTAGATTATCTGTGTATTAACACTGGGATAATAAAAAAGAATGTGGAATGTATGTCTAGCACAACACTGGCTTGTGAGATATAATTTGGGATGTATGTCTATAACAACACTGGCGTGATTGTGGAATGTTTGTCTATAACAGCAGTGGCACAGGAAAACAACATTTTGAATGTATTTCTAGAACAAAATTTGCATGCATGGTTGGGTGGAATATACACTCCTGGACAAAATTAACGAATATTTTTTTTTTGTAATAAAAAAAAATCCCGCTGGAAAATTTCAGTGGAACAGGTATCAAATGATCCCAAATTTATAATTTTCTCAAAAGAGGCACAAATGTGGCGTTATGGAATTATAGCGGCTATTTTTCATTGCAAAATGTTAAAATGTGTCGAACTATTTATTTTAAAAATTTTTAAAAGCGGTTTATAAACATTAAAACTAGCTTTATTACAATTTAATTTGATTAATTTAATAATGAGTATTTCCCCAGCTCCCGTCCCTCCCAACTGATTCCACCCCAAAACATTATTAAACCTCCACCAAAGCTTACAGTTTGCACCATGTTACACGGTGCGTAGCGTTCTCCAACTCTTCTGTATATAAGATTACGTTCATCTGGTTTCCATAATTGGATTCTGATCTCATCTGAAAAGAGAACAGTGACCCATTGATCAGTTCCCCAATTTGCATGAGTATGAGCAAATTCTAAACGGCTGGATTTGTGGCGGAGAAGAAACCGTGGAACTTTTAGGGCCGATTTGGAGTTAGGTTCACTTCTTTTAATCTTCGTCTAACTGTTCTGACAATAATATTCACTTGACGCGCACTAAGTAACTCATTTTTGAGTTGAGTAGAAGTTCGCTTTCGATCTCGTAACGAATTCATTTTTAAAAATCGATCGTCATGGTCGGTTGTGCACCTTTTACGTCCTTGTCCGGGCTTTCTTTTATACTCTAAGGTCTCACGATACCGCTTAAGTATTCGTGAAACCGAAGACAGATTAATTCCTAATTTTCGTGCGATTTGTACTTGTGTATAATCTTCCTGATACAATGTGACCACTTTAACTACCTCCAGCTCTTGAACGGGTGCCATATTACAATGGATTTTATATTAGGTATTTGCTTTAGAACACATTTACAAGAACTAGTGGTACTGCATTTAAAAATAATTGATATGCAATGGAACAAAAGCCGATCGTTGCATTGGATTTCAAACACAATGCACTTTTGATGAAGCATTTTTGAAAAATTTAATTGATTGGCTTGCAGTAAACTTTATTCAAGGTAGTTTCTGATAAAAATATAAATGTGCTATCATTTGACACTAGTAGTATTAAAATTGACTAGCAGGATTTTTTTTTATTACAAAAAAAATATGTGTTAATTTTGTCCGCGAGTGTAGAGTGTATGCGTATTACAACATTGGCAGCTAAAGTGTTAATATGTCTAAAAAATTCGTTGGGTACCGATTCGTCCCAATTCGCTGGGTACCGATAATAATATCGACCCAAACATTATGATTTATAATTCACATCTAGTAAAACAGTAAACCGTTTTACATTTTGAGTGTTGTTTGTGTACTAATATCACTAGTTTCTTTCCAATCGACCAACCGCTAGTTCCAGCTAGTAGTTCGTTGCGTGTCTTTGCTAAATTTGTCATAGTAAATTTAGCAAAGACACGCAACGAACTACTAGCGGCTACTAGCAGTCGGTCGATTGGAAAGCAACTTCTACTAAATTTGAAATAAAAAACAAAATTTTATTTTAAAATTTGACGTTTCATATGTTACACCTTTATCTAGTTTTTTCAACTTCTTATCTTTCGTTTCTTCAAATGCTGGTATCTTTCCGTTTGTTATTACGATTTTATGCACAATTAGAAAACTCGTTAAGTATACATACACTAATAATATACATATTAGAGCAAACGCCTAAGATATACTTAATGGTTTTCGCATTTATTGATGTTCTGTCAGAATCGGAATTTGTTTTGTTTTTTCTCGTTCAGACATGATGCATTTCGATTGCTAAGTTTAAATTTCTTTTATTTATACTTTTACAATGCGACAAGAGGGCGAAAAGAGAATACAAATCAGACAAAAGCAAAATCAATCACGGCAACGTTGATACTTAATAAATGTAAATGTAAACAAAGGTAAATGTTGTACTTAAATATAGATTGCCACTCTCAGTAATGAACACTAAAGAGTCAAATTTGTAATAGTATTTGCGAATCTCAAAGAATAGTTGGAGTTAAAGATGTGAAGTATAGCACGGTTGGGATTTTGTAGGTAAATCTCTTAGGCAATATCTCTTTCAATATTGGTAGAAAAGGGGCGAATCAAGCAACCAAATTACCAACATTTGAAGAAATTGTATCTTCCGGTTGAGTTGTACAATTGTGTATCTTTACAATGTGTATCGCGGTTCGTTCTAGATTATGTTTTACCAAGGAGCTCCTTTGTATCCTACAGTTTTTGCAGTCGTCTGTATATTTTAGACCCATTCATCATATTACCTAAGAAGATCCTGTCGTTTCATTTACGCCGTTGTTCGGTAGTACTCTACCTAGTTGGTTCATTTGACATACAGTTGCCCAGAGACTCAGATTATAAGAATGTTGAACTGCTCCTTATCGTTAACAGATTCAACGCCATCCTTGACGTTAGTGCAACTGTTTTCAATGACCTAGTAACCACGGCTGTCTACATCTATTATGATTCTTTAAAAGTCGACCCTGTTGCTAGTAAAGTTCATATTTTGGCACCAAATAAGAATAACGTTTTTCAAAAGAGTACTTTTATAGTATCATAGTTAAAGGAATATCAACACCAAGATTATAAGCGAGTGGTCTAGTAACTTGCACTGGTTACAAAAAAAACGAAGAATGGATACTTTGCGAGTATTATTTAAACTTAATTAACGTAACTATTCCAGATCATGTTTCAAGAACTTTACATTTCAGCAATTACATAGCTAGTAACTGCACATTTACTACCTTAGATTTATGAACATTCCACTAATTTTCTTTCAAGGTGTATGTATTTTCTTTTGTTTTTCATCAATTATATCATTAGATTTGGATCTAATAGATGGCCTAATCTACAAATCAAACGTCAAAAATCATGTTACTTGTGTAGTTTACACGCCTAACAGTGGTATAAAAGCTAACATCTACGTAAAACATAAATTGGCAACACTGTTGTAAATATACACTATCGCCGGTCGATCAAAAATAGATTACAACACTTCTCACTTTATATACATATATGTACTTCATTGGTAATATATTTCTCAGTATTTATCGAATTTTGTTGTGGTTTAGATCGCATAGCTTATAACACAAATTAACGAAAACATTTGACAGTAATTTTTTGAAGATTCGCTTGTCATTATTGAATGAGTGTTTTGAATCATGAATTCAAAAATTAAAAATGTTAATGAATATATCGACACATGTCTTAACATGGCCAATATTTATTATATAGGTAAGATGAGCTATACTTTTTATAATCTTAAATTTTTATTTATTCTGAAAAAATTAGGTTGGAATGAAAGTGATGTTGGAGCATTCTTTATACATTCTTCAATTTTTGCCGAATTTAAGAAACGATCTGATATGATTACTATACTTAAAGAATGGGATTATGAATTACAAGTTGGTGACACAAGCTATGATATGAAATTGGTTTTTCTTGAACGAGATCGTTCCGGATCGTTTAAGCCATTATGGAAGTATTGCTCACTGTCAGATGTTGCATTTTTGTGGGAGGATAAATTGGCATTATACGTGCCGGTTAAACATTATGTCGTGCTTGAGGTAATATATTACACAATTTTTAGTTTATATTTTACTTCGAGGGATGGAATACATATTTTGTTATTATTTTTGCAGAGATTTATTCTACTTGAAAAGCTTGATACATTTATCGAAAGTATTGAAGATCGACATGATGGACTACTTAATACAAAAGAAGTGATTCGTGTCGTACGATTTACGTTTCAAAAAAAACACATAAAAATTGATTTAGCATCGAAATTTCAACAATATTACTATAAGGAAAGCCTAGTCCCCAAAACAACGAATTTTTACTTTCGAGTTGCTTTCCCATGGTTACAACCATGGGTCCTCGAACATTTTGACATTCCATTCGAAATCGATAATCCATATGATAAAATCATTTTAATTGTTCTGGAATATACAAACTATTTGTCAAATAACATTTTCGATTTGGTTGCGGCTCGAATGGCATTATGCGATTGTCGAAATCTAGAATCAACGGAGTTTGTCCAGTCGGTAATCGATCGTATAATAGTACGACTAATAGATGATCCCAAATATAATAAAAATGGTGGATTCGATCTCGATAAATATATGTACGACAACAATATCACGACGAACAAACGAATCGACTGGCTTATGGCATATTTTGTTTATACATTTCAAAACTTTTTGGGAAGTAGTGTTAAAGGTGACTTCAATTCGCGCCAAACGATTAAACTTTGCGACAACCGGGATGTGGTCGATTTGTTTAAAATGCTAACTTTAAAATCGAATTTAAAGTACAGAATCGATGGGACAAATTTTGATGGAATGAGTTTCAAGCTATTTAACGATTTGATGAGCTGCCATAATGTGAAAGAAATCGTACTCGATACAAACTATCGATTGGATAACAATATGGATGGAATTGATGGGTCAAAATGTCTAAATAAAAAAACACATGTGTCTTTATACGGTGACAATATAGATGGCTTTGTTGAGGAGTTTGTGTTGTGTGCCCAGCTGACTGACGTAGACAATATGTACAGAGCTCTTAATCTGTATATCAATTGTGAACTCATAAACTATTCAATATTTGATAATATTGAAATTATGCGGCTAATTTTTGAGAATATCACGATTACCACATCGATGCTGGAAAATTTCAATGAGTGTGCTAAATTCAAAACTAAAATTCTGTTTCAAAACTGTACAATTGACAATAATGGGGAAACTTGGATGTTACTCAATAATTTAAAGCATCTGGATGTAATATAACTTCGGAAGAAAAAAATTTACAAAATAATCTTGTATTCTTTTGATTTACAGAAAGCCAACATTCGTGAAGAGAATTATACATGGCAATCGATATGTGATGCAGTTCAGGGGCAGTTATCAGTTTCGGGGAAAACGTATTTTAGATTTCGCAGCCAAATTAATATACTATCGACTAAGACTATCCGAATTCGAAATTTGAATTTTCAGCTTCTCAAACACGAGAATATATTACATGTTCAAAACTTCTATGAAAAAAAAGATATTGATCTATTCGATTTGAAATTCAAATTAAAACCAGATGACAAAGTTGATTATGATTTTTACCAATAAAAGTTGCATGTTTTGTAACGAAACAAAACACCCATCATTTAGACATCCAGTATTTTTATCAAAACATAGATGATCTCTATGAATTTCCAGTAGTTCTTTCATGGACTGTCCATTAACCATCTCCGCAGGTGAGCACTTAAGATCTTCCTTCTCAGTAGCTCAAATGCCAAGTAATATAATTTTACTACAATTTACCATTCCATGAGTACCTGGCCCTCTTACCACCTTACACTGTACGCTGTAAAGCATATAATATTGCAACTTTGGTTAATTTTTGGGCCATGTAGACTCTCCCTTTATTCTTCAGAGCATTAAGTTAAACGTGCCCAGTAGAAATCTTCGTCTGCACAAGTTGTTAAAACTTGAAAAACATCGTACTAATTACGACGAAAATGAACCTATCAATATGATGACCAAATTTTTTACCGATGTTGAGCACCTATTCGAGTTTGGACTGACTAAAGGACAGTTTAACATCAAATTAAAACAACACTTCAGAAAATTATAATTTTATATACTTAATTTTTAATTTCTTATCTTAAATCCCAAATGTATTTTATTCTACATATTGATTTCTTTAAATTAAAAAATAAAAAATAAATAAAAATAAAATATGATTGGTATTTCAGAGCTCCAATTAACTGTTTTACCTCTGGCCATAAGAGACGTTTTAAGCTGTCGACGGAGCGTTTAACCATGCCATTCGCTTTACGATTGTAGGCGGTGGTACGAATCGGATGAGATCCAAGAACTGCGGTTAATTTTGTAAATAATTTGGATTTAAATTGTGATCCTTGGTCAGTTGTGATCTGCACAGGAACACCGAGACACGAAAAATAATTATTTACAAAAGTACATGCTATGGTTGCAGCAGTCATATTAGACATGCACTAAGGTCATCAAGTAAATCGATCAACACAAGTTAAAATATATGAACACCCGTTGGAAACCGGTAATGGTCCAACAATATCCAAATGGATGTGCTCAAAACGACCAGATGGGATATCGAAATGTCCATGTGGTGAAATAGTGTGCCGTTGCATTTTTGAACGTTGCAGCTTTAAACTAGAAGATAAACAAAGATCACCAGAATCAGATAATAATTTCTGAAGTTCAATATCGCTCTGTTCCACTTTCATTATGTATTGATAATCGAAATAACTTTTGTTTGTGGCCGAGTCAAGATTCAAAGTACGTGATAATATTTAGACTTAATAACTCTCGTTAATGGCTTATGGTCGGTATATATATTGTGAAATCTCGACCCTCAACAAAATGCTTAATTGCCAAATACATTGCTAAAAGTTCCCAATCGGATGCAGGATATTTAATTTCGTCACTCGTTAATTTTTATGATAAAAATCCCAAAGGCTCCCACTTTTTCTTATTAAACTGTTGGAGAACACTCCAACGGCAATGTTAGATGCATCAGTAGTAATACTTATTTTCGCAGTTCCCAAAGGATGCGCGAGAAGGGTAATATTAGCCAAATCAATGAATACCACATTGCACTCTTCCGTATATGTGAAAAGTGTCGATAAGTGACAGTGAATTGGAGCGAGCAATTCAGCCAAATTGGCAATAAAGCGGTGATCCCGAATCAACGCTGAATATGCTTCATCGAACTAGGAACCAGGAAACTGAAGCGTGTAGCTTGTATCTTATATCTTGTAATCCACTAGGCCGGTTTTGATCTGATAATGACACCATTGTAGACAGTGTGATCGAAAAAGTTAAATCCATCTCATCAGGATTCGTATATATAAGTTCAGTATACGCGACAGTACTAGATTCGAGGTTATAGATGGAACTATAACTCATATTTTATGAAAACACATCATGGAGCCTTAGTTTAATCCATACATCTGGGACTCCTTGAGTTTATTCATTCATCGTTTAGTTCTTGTATATTGGGATAAATGAGATGAAGAGAACAGAGTGAAGAAATTAGTATAGATTAAAAATGAACGCAGACTGAAGAAACCTACATCAAGACCTCCAGTAAAAAAACTCGGTTACCAAGAAATACGGCAGAGATGAAGTTACCAGCAAAATACCAAACATACCACCTATATAGAGGATGATATTGGTCAAGTATTAAACAACGGATGAAGAACAGTTTAAAAATCAAAAGAATATTTCCAAGAAATCATTATAAGCAGCAACGAAAATCTCTGGTCGCCAATTGGCACCAATAACGAAAGTAGCAACATTCATTCTCCAACAGAGCGGCAATCTAAAAATGCCAGACATTATAATCGCGAAAATATTCAAAAAATTCAAATATTCATCTAAAACTGCACGCACGCGAACATAAATACTCGAAGAAGGGATTGAGATTCTGGCAGAATACTACAAAACGGAAGGAAGCCTTGACAGTTACAATCCGCAAGAAAGGTGACCTATAAGATCATCCTTGACAGAATCTCACCTTTAAATCACCGCAATCCGTATTTGAATATCTTTATCTAGCTGTGTTCCTAAACAAATTCCTTCCACGAATACTGAAATACTACTGGTCTAACACCATACCTAACATTTTACTGTATAGAACAACTTATCTGTCAGATATAGAGCCGTTATATATGGATTGGCCATAAACTAAGAAAATCACCAAGTGATATAACGAAGATGTCATTAGACTGGAAAGTAGGAAGGCCAGTGATAATATGGAAGAGAACAATCTGTTCATAAAATTGGAGATACAGGCAAAAAATTGAATTGTTAACAAATACGCTCGCATGTTTAAATCAATCAATTTTCAGCATACGCTGGTCCATTATGTAATTGAACAAACAAATCGAATTCTTTGCAAATAATTTCAAATCGTCATGCTATGAACAAATAAATTTTCCGAAATCCCGAAATCATTTCATAATTGTCTAATTCACATACATGCAACTTGAGGTGTGGTTGCAAAATAATTAATCTAATTGTATCAAAATCGTGTCTATCATTTTGATTAGTAAATAATTCTAAATTCCAAATAATTAACTTCAATTAAGTGACCGCGCACAAATTGATGTTGCTCCAAATCACGAATCGATCGCAAAAATGTGCAGTTAACTCATTTTGGTTTTGTATTATACTGACATTGTTGCGGGGTCACCAGTATGACATGATTTCTATTAGATAATTGGATTAGCCGTGAGAGCTCGTGTATTATGTAATTTTGGGAATATCTTAATGTGCATGATGCCTGCAGTGCTCAACATACCGATATAATAAATAATCGAACAGAATATTGTCAGAATTAAATAATTTACCTTGACAAATGAAATGATTGACGATGTTAATGAAAATTTTAATTAAAAACATATATTTAAATATGATGACTCTTGAACAAACACTATTATATCAAGGTGATAAGTTTTAAGACGTTTTTGTTTTGTAAAATGTGAATCTTGCGTTTATTAAGACATAGTTAAGAAACAATCTATTAATCTAATGTTTTTTGCATAGTGGGGAATAAATTACCCCTATGAGGATTCTCATGCCGGGCATAAGTATAAAAAATATTTTAATTATACCTTTAAGCGACTTCTATAGTGAAACCGATAAAGATAAGAGTGTTGCATTGCAATAACACAGATATCATAAATTAGAAAGCGTACATCAATTTAGATATATAACCCTGTAACAAATTACTTACATATATGTACTGAAATCTTCAAAAAACTAAAAAATTAAATTAGTTAGATTATGTAAAAAAAGTTAATTATAATAATTATCCGACAACTATTTTTTTGGATGGTTAGTTATTCAATAACATGCTGCATCATTCTCTAATTTTCCAACGACTTTGGGTTGTGCAATAGCAAGTGGATCTTTCTATTGCACAACCCAAAGTCAAAGTTAAACATAAGGTTTGCTTGAATTTTAATAAGTTAGTCCTACAACGTTATTACACAAATCTTGTATAAATAATCTGAAAGGTTTATAGACATCAACACAAAGTATTTTTACTTTCAATGTCAGTTAATTTTTTATTTTCGTTTCTTTACGATGATGATTCCATGAATAAACCTCTAAAAATGTGAAATTGAAAAATGACAAAGCAATAATATATATTTTTATGTTCAATTAAAAAAGAAATGTCATTTCGTTTTGCAAAATTAAGACATTAAGATTAGTGAAGTCTTACGATTTCTTTAAATTCTACGAACAGATGGTTAGTTCAACATAGGCGTCTGTAGTAGTAAAATTGGGGCTAGTTACGGATGTAAGTTACATGTTCAACGTAATGGTGACATAATGAAATTGGGGTATGCTAGAAATTTGTTAGGGTATATTAGCCATGTTGCCAAAACTTCTGCCAAATTTATTGTATATTGTTCAGTAGTGTATGGCAAATCACCAGGACACCAATCTGCCGAAACGACTATTCGACGTTTGGTGGCCAAATTTAAGCCAATCAAATATAAGGTTCGATAATATAAGTTTGTTAAAAGCATATCTCGTTCTTTACAATTTGCAAATGAGCTAAAAAGCTATAAAGGGTCTGCAAGATTTCTGCAGCTGGTCCTAGCAATGCCAGTATTAATGTGTTCGATCTTTGTTTTTCCCGCAATTATCGACGCCTGCTGAACATAAGAAAGATTTCTCTGGTAAACCTTGACCAATTGATCAATTGAACCGTGACCAATCGATCAGTGACTCACTTTCGCTGCAAAAGTGAGTCACTGATCGGAATACGTAACAGATTGGCATGTTCCAAACAAGTTGGTCAGATGACCGTAAGTCTGGAAAGGTTACATCGTATACCAAGAGACATTTTGTTCAGTCTTATGGCCAGGACAACCAAAAGAGGACGGTGAAAGCTGAAACGATGTGCGATGTCACAGAGGGATGAAGCCATGGTCAATTCAAAAAGTAACAACGTGAAGCTCTAGATTTGAATGGAATGAAGAAACCACGACCGTTAAATACAGGGGTAAGTGAAGGGTGGGTTAATTTTAAGGGCCGACGTTGAATGTGAACCACACCTAAACGTCAAGTTTTTTTCTGCATTTAATTTGACATTTCTCAATATCAGACTAACTCAATTTGAACCATGGAAAGATACACAATCGAGCAACGCGTTAAGTTATTCAGGCATATTACGAGTATGAAAATTGGCGTTCAAAATCGGCAAATCAAAATGCATATCGTGCACTTTGTGATTTTTTCGGTCAATTTAATCGTCCAAATGTGCGTACAATCGGAAAAATCGTGCACAAATTTGAGCAAACCGGGTCTGCAAGAGATTTTAAAACACCAGTGCATCCAGCTCAACTGGTCGTCGTGCCGAACAATTGCACTCTCACGCTCGTCGTTGGTGAAAATTATGAATAAAGACTTGCATTGACACGCTTATAAGGTGCAATTGACTCAAGAACTAGAGCCTCTCGACCATTCCAAACGCCGTCAATGGTCAGAATGGTGACAAGAAATGGATCTTCAGAAAAACATCTTCAGTGATTAGGCATATTTTCATCTCATATCATATTCGTCAATAAGCAGAATTGCCACATTTGGGCGAATCATAATCCAAGAGTGACTGTTTGGTGCGTTTTAATTGTTGGCAGCATCATCGGGCCGTATTTTTTCCAAATTGAGGCCGGTCAGGCAGTTACTGTGAATGGTGTTCGCTATCGTGAGATGATAACGAACTTTTTATGTCCCGAATTGGAAGATATGGATGTGGACGATATGTGGTTTCAACAGAACGGTCCCACTTGCCACTCAGATAACGAAACAATGGCTCTTTTGCGCGACAAATTCAATGTCCGTGTTATCTCACGTGGTGGCGATGTCAATTAGCCGCCAATATCATGTGATTTGACACCGTTGGACTTCTTTCTTTTGGGGCAACAATTCAAGAGCTAAAGGATGAGATAATTCGGTACATTAACGCATAGAACCTCAATTATGTCTAAGCATCAGTGCCGAGGTGTGCCACCGAGGTCTCGGTGGCTAGTTCGCCGATATTTTGTTCCATATACAAAATTTAACCATACCATATTACCATAATAAAAAGAATTGACAGTAGTTTCCTAAATAATTTGTGTTTTATTCAAAATCAACATCGGCCCTTAAAATTTAACCACCCTTACTACTGGCCTCAGTGGAGCTCGTTATATTTGGATAATGGTATTGTTAAAAGGGGAAAGAAATTTGTTGATGGAAAAATGGAGAAAGAGCAGTTGGTTCCATCGAGTGACGACACAAGAACTCTTGTAATCAGTGAAGTGTTTAAAGTGTAATGAAGACCATTGTCGCAGTCCCAATTAGTGGCAAGTCGCCATTCTTTCACAGTTAATTGAGTTTATTCAGTGAAATAAATGACGTTGTAAGTTTGACTAAACTCTGGCCGTTTAAAACTAGATTAGATTCAGAAGTATTATTAGTCAAAACTTAGGTTTGTACAGCTTATTGAGCTCTGGAGAAAAGATGAAAATTGACCCAAATCTCTCTTTTTGACGAAGGCTCGTTTCGGATAAATGGTATGTGAACAAGTAAATGGTATTTCCGATTTTTATAGGCGAATGTTGGCCCGTACCGTGTCAACAATCTGACTCCAACGGTTTTGTTGGTTTTTTGGCATTGGTTTCAATGGATAGAGAGCACACGGTTTTAAGCAACATCTTGTTACTTATAAACTGAATGATATGCTTTTTGATGTCACATGTATAAAATCAAGACGGCGCTGTATGACGCACATTGCATCCCAATAATACTCAGCATCCATGTAATCTGGGTTCGTGGCCAGTCACAAGCCTTTACAAACTATTGGACTAGCTAAGCAGAGTTTATTCTTCACATCTTAAGATAAACTAAGATTTCTGAAATACCTGGTTTCTATGTTGCTATCGGTCACCTAGTATAGCATGCAGAGGACATATCTCAGAATCTATTAGCTTTCAGGATGTACTGTCTGGCTTTCTGTTCATTAGCGATCAAATAAGTAGGTGACTGAATTTATGTCGACAAATTGTTTTTTCTTCGTGGATCTATTTCGGGGAATCGGGAAAGAGATTATCGAAATTAAAAAAGAGCCACCGTGTATTACAACCACTAATTTGACTGACCTTTGTTATTACATAGACGACACGATGAAGGAGAAATGACTCGATTACTATTAAACCGCTAAACCATTACTGTGTGTATATTGATCATATTTGCTCCCTTTTAGGATGTAAGACTTGCTCTTTGACGTATGAGTATATCGGAGATATATTTAACATATGTAATTTATGGCTCAAAAACGTATACTAAAAGTAGTAGAGGTATCTTAAACATGTGACACCTTTAGTTAAATCAGAACTTCATTGTCGACTACCTTCAGGTATTTTGTGGTTTATGACGTCTAACATTTTTGGTTGAACAACAATTAAAGTCAAAACTATAATTTGTAAATGTCATAAGAATGAAACTCAACCAAACGTGTAACTATAATAATAACCATAAAAGCAACATCACATAATTAAGGCGACTTAAGTATGTGCTTATGTATATAGACATACACATATCAGACGCATGTTATATAAATTAACTGTCACATATAGCGTCATGTTATTTAATTTGACACATGTAGAACAGAATACATAATTAATTTCATTCTGTTGTTAAGCAAACATTGAATTTAAATTATGCTTACTGATCCCCATGTGACTAAACGATATTTTGCGCATGCTCACACAACTTAAACCAATAATTTATATGTTGTTCAAACATTTGTTTTAATTTGGAGGCCGTTTACTTAACTAAATATATGAGACCATTAAAGTAAAGGTGGATTAGATCACATTCTGATGTCTTAATGTTTGTGTGCGTATATTTCCTGTAACAAACTTGGTCGCCGATTACTTTCGTATTTACTTTCACTCAAATTCGTGTACACAATTTGATTTACTGACTCATGTCTTGAAAGCGCAAGATCCAATTATTCATTCAAATAACCAAATAGACCCATCAAATTAATGATGCGTGATAATCGCGAATGTCTTCAAACTCGTACGTCATTTATGCAAAAAAGATCGTATCAAGCCTGAAGAAATATGATATATTGAAGATGTAATCAATTGATCGAAGTGTCTTATATATACGGTTTGGCCATTTATATGTAAATTAAATGTTTATGATTATTTAACTGTCAAAATGGTGTTGGATTAATATGCTTCATAGACATGCTTATGCTTTATGTAAATGTATATTCGCGAGCGCACTGTTGTTTGCCAAATCCGTTCAGTAGTAGTAGAAATTGTCTGTCTAAGGCAAAAACAAGAGTTATCCGTTTCTCGAACCCATTTTCCATACATTAAAAGCCATTTGAAAAACCTACCGATCTCATTTCATGACAAATAAGATTAACTGACGTGTAATAAGATAAAATAAATAAGATGAAAAAACGATCATGGGGATACTCGCAGAACATTGCCTACTTGGAGAACATGCGAGGAGGCCAGGTCTAGAAGTTAATGACTTTTGCAGAATCTGTATGGTTGGGGAGGAGGAAGAGACGGTACTCCACCTCCTATACACATGCTCAGCTTTGGCACACAAAAGACGTGAATATTTGGGTAAGTTCTTAATTGACTGCCTCTCTGTTCTCGAAAACTGTAAGGTCCGAGACTTATCACACTACATAAGTAGCTCAAACTGGTTCTCACAAGGGACAGTCGCCGGTTTAAATGTGCTCACCTAACCTCACCTAAGATGAACTGAAATAAGAACCACATAGATTAGTAACCGCAATCGTGTCATCAAACTTTGGTGATCATTCACGATCTTGTGAATTAAAAGTGAATTTTTAAAGCAATCCGAAAAACACTAAAACGGTTTCTGATTCGTACAACAAAAGACGGGTTATAAAGTAGATAAGTGCATATGGTAAGTGAAGAATACTGTAAGTCAATAATATTTACCAAAGGTAATTAGAGAAGATATACATTGTCTTTTGAGAACTTACACCGAATACAGATAGAAGACATGGTTTAACCGCATGGCGATCCAGTTTCACCGGAAACCTTAAAACTGCATCCTTTAAACTGCATTTATATACAATTCTTCACTCTGGAACAGCATCATTGTGCTACCCACTTTTTTCGGTTATTTCGATTTGACTCGTAGTTTCATTGATTTTTTTAAAATTTCGACTACATATGTGTATACTCTTTGTCGATAAAATAGGAGATGATAAATCAAAATGAAGATGAGTATCTGAAAGATGTTACATAACAAATTTATAAGATAATCTAAGCAGTCGTTTAGCCATTAGCCTTTTGAGGTTGAAATGGTAACGCCCCGAATGTCATTGCTAGTTTTAATTTCTAAAAAGTCTCATTAGCATCCTACGGCCACACTTAGTTCTAAGTTTTAACAAAATTGTTACAGGATTTGGGCACGAAAAATGGTTGCTTAACAAAAATCTTAAAATCTGCTGTTCGGTTTAGAGGTTATCTAATCTTGACTAACCAGTCTATCACAGATATTTATACCTTCCACAGATCTTATACCACATATACCATATTTCCAGAAATTTGAACTGATACGACATGAAAACTTCCAAACTATCAACAGTCACTTTCAATACCGCGAGATTAAGCATCCTATCAACTTGTGGATACAAGATTGATTTCAAGGCTGACAATACAATCAATATGCAATGTATGGTAAAACAGTTTTCGTTAAACCATTTTTGGGTAAACTGATATTGGTCTTCAGAGGGTAAACGTTTCTATAGATAGCTTCTCTCTTGAAATCAGCATTTGGTATACTTGTACTTTGAGCATCGATTTGAAGTTTTTTTGAATTCGAATACCGAAAGATAGAATTTATTTAGCAGATTAGAATTTATTTGCCCTGGCCATCAGGGCAAGCAATTTAAGCTACACCTAAGACTTAAAAAGATATGAAAAACAACCTTTAGTAGCTCAAGATGACTTCTACATTTGAAGCATTCGTAGTTTTCACATTATCAGGAAAACTGGATCCAAATCCCATAAGATTATTTGAGACAACGCTAGAAAATCTTTAAACGGAGTCCCCGAATTGGTAGATGTTTTTAATTTTTGGGAAAGGAGGCGTACAAAAGGGTACATAAATACAATAGGTTTACACTCAGGCAAGGGATGTTTTCATTGGAAAAACTGTCAAATGAAGTAAAACTATTATATCGCAATAACATCGCTACCATTTGAGATAGCGAATATAATAGCACTAGATGAAACCATTATCCTGTTCATAGAAGCCCTTACCTCTAATTTCGTTGTCCTATGGGAAACTGGTATTAGGTCCGTAAAATTCCATCTAAAAATTGATCATTGACACAAATAGCGGAAATTAGCCCATCATTCGAGTCAATATACAGTTAAGTGTCAAAAAGCAACCTACAAGCGGCGTATTGTAAAATTGTGAGTACTCTTTATTGAGGATGATTCCAGAAATCCAATAGCACCAAGTCCAACTGCAGTACAAAACAATACCAGCGATAACTCGCCAATTTTGGGTCAGAATAACAACCAGGAGACAGCAACCCCAAAGACAAACAAGGGATTCGGCCAGAGCCAGTTATCTAGCATTACCTATAGTATCCATTTGTGCTGTGCAGGGTCTTGGCAGATATATACATCGAACAGCTATAGGCAACCTAGAAATGGAGTCAAGGAAATGGACTATGGTGCTTTATTACAATCTAACTCCCCTTATTGGGATAAAAGCTTTCTACAATTATAATAAACTTGAAACAATTTGCATGATTTGATCTGCAGCATAATTTCACAACAATTGCAGTGACAATTTAACAACCTAATAGCGGATAATGAACTATTAATGAAAAGTAATAAAGAACTCCTCAGCACCCAGTTGACCAGCATGAAAATCATCTTATAGCATTTATGTAGAAAAAAACATCAGTTATATACCAGAGTTATCAGACATTAGTCAACAACGTTTGAAGCATTAAATGCTCCTGTCGGGTTTGGGAAGAGATCAAATTGACCTTAATTTTAAATAAAATTACAAGAAATGCAGCAAAGCCTGCTAGACGTGGTTTGTGATGCACATCATCCAAAAATATTCACGCCTTCCATGAGAAGGCCAACTAATTCGACAACATCTACTAGCTTCAATCACCATTCCGAGAATCCTTATTCATGATTATGCATGATATCTAAGCGCTATAAGTAAGTCAAGGTATCACACAATCTAATATAGTATCACTCAACCTGTCATTTTTGCGTTCCACGACCTGTTTCTAATGTATTGATGAACAGTGGAAGAAGCTAAAAAGTGCTGTTAAAGCAAAAAATGGAACTTGCAGTTCCCTATGAAACGACTGTTGATGTGCTGTGGGGTTCTCAAATAGATTCCGATAGTGTTCAAGGTTCAATAGTCACGTTAAGAGCAGGTTGCATGTTGGGATCTAAAAGTTGCTCATTATAGCTGTTGGCACTACACCCAACAACACCAGCAAATCATTCCACAGGCCAGCCCATACAATAACGGGTAGCAATTACAAGCCAGAGATAGCAACTATGAGGAAAAAAGAATACCTTTCTAATAAGAGATTCCATCATGTTCAATTATTCACCTAGAATCTTCTAGAGAATCTTCTATTTTCGGGAATACTTTTGATTAACATCTTCGTGCTTTGGAAGCCTCCTATTAATCGACATCTACTGCAACTACTACATCAAGTCTGAAAGAACACCCACCTAAGAAGCACAATTATAGCAGTGGGACCTCAAAATATGTTTAGTCACCTGTTTATGACCGTGTCACGATACCATAACACCTACAGGTTATGCTGCGATAAATAACAATGCAGAGAGCACAACTAACATTTAAGTTCTTCATGCAAAATAATCAAAACCCGATCCATAATCGAAATTGAAGGTGCCAACATGTTACAGAGCAATATGACCCATTTACCGGATTACATGATTAAATATTTATGTAACCATACACCAACAAATTAAATTTTCACTTTTCTTCAATAAACAATAAACAAATAGCTGTAAGACAATAACAATAAGATTAACAAAAATTTGTGCGACGCACTAAAACTAGAAATTATAGCAAAGCAACCAAATCAAAACAAAAACAAAATCGAAACTATCTCAACCGATTACAATGCTAACGATCATTGGATGAGCGACAAATATTTGAATAACATAATGCGCGATTTAGAAACAAATGGTTTCAAGTCGTTCAAATTTAAATATTTATTCAAAGTTTTGTGATTTAAATTTTATAAGTTGGTTGATTCGCGGAACTCATTTAAATACTTTTATGTATATGTAACATCATTTGTTTTATCAAATTTCGCAAAAAAATGTTTGAATATGTTTAAATTTTACATGTGCGTATTTATGAAACCCAATGCCATCTTAATCTTAACAAGTTCGGCCCTCAATCCTATTCGTGGAAACCAGAAACGAATTTAATTGAAAACAGGTTGGTAATTCTGGTGGATTTACCCATTGGTTTCTAGAAAGAGGTGAAAAACTGGATTAACCTGATAGAAACGATTTCTTGGTGAGGAAACAGTATTTGTGTTTTTGGTGAATTCTGACGACTGACTACAACTTTTCCACCTTAGATTTCAGATGCTGCGAATACTACTGTTCACACCTGCACTTTTCAGATTTTACTCGATTTACCCAATCTGTTAGCTGATCCTGACTTTTTCGAAGAAGACTACTCATATCAAATTAGCAACAGTTCATCAGGTGTCATTTTTCTGAATTTTCTGAAAATATATTCTAGGAAGTTAGTAGAAAAGAAGAAGAACCTGTTATGAAGATGGGCATAATACAGGATCGAGAAATATATTGTAAGGGTTGGAAGCTGGCTTCGTTCGACTTGTCAACTTAGCATACCCGAACTACAATGCTGGGTATTGAATTGAGTTATCGGCAGACATATTCATCATTTTCGCATCAATCAAATGTGGAGCTTATTATACCGGAGTTGTATCAAGTAGCTATGGAAGTGTAAGCTGTGGTTGAACAGTTTAAAACTAAGAGAAGGTTAAGCCAGTTACCCGGCATGAGTAATCCCGGCATAACTTAATAATGAAAATTGAATTCAAAATGGATCATTCCGGTCATTCTCCTGTCAAAGCCTCAACAAACAAAGATTCCAAAACATGGAGAGAAAACAGTGTTCACAACTGACAACGAGTTAAATTTGATTGATTTATTGCTCCAGCAACTTTTGAACTGCTCCAGAACTGCTGCAAAGTCAGGAAAGCGGCAGAGAAGTAAATCATCACGAATCCAGACGAGGTAAAGGACATCATAGATAGTACGAGCTTCAAATTTTCTTAGGAGTATACCCGTACTACCGTTAGTTTGTCACCAGGCGACTACATAAACTGATCGTGGGTATAAGTTTGTATAGGTTTGTACAGCTTATTGAGCTCTGGAGAAAAGATGAAAATTGACCCAAATCTCTCTTTTCGACGAAGGCTCGTTTCGGATAAATGGTATGTGAACAAGTAAATGGTATTTCCGATTTTTATAGGCGAATGTTGGCCCGTACCGTGTCAACAATCTGACTCCAACGGTTTTGTTGGTTTTTTGGCATTGGTTTCAATGGATAGAGAGCACACGGTTTTAAGCAACATCTTGTTACTTATAAACTGAATGATATGCTTTTTGATGTCACATGTATAAAATCAAGACGGCGCTGTATGACGCACATTGCATCCCAATAATACTCAGCATCCATGTAATCTGGGTTCGTGGCCAGTCACAAGCCTTTACAAACTTTATTCTTCACATCTTAAGATAAACTAAGATTTCTGAAATACCTGGTTTCTATGTTGCTATCGGTCACCTAGTATAGCATGCAGAGGACATATCTCAGAATCTATTAGCTTTCAGGATGTACTGTCTGGCTTTCTGTTCATTAGCGATCAAATAAGTAGGTGACTGAATTTATGTCGACAAATTGTTTTTTCTTCGTGGATCTATTTCGGGGAATCGGGAAAGAGATTATCGAAATTAAAAAAGAGCCACCGTGTATTACAACCACTAATTTGACTGACCTTTGTTATTACATAGACGACACGATGCAGGTGAAATGGCTCGATTACTATTAAACCGATAAACCATTACTGTGTATATATTGATCAGATTTGCTCCCTTTTAAGATGTAAGACTTGCTCTTTGACGGATGAGTATACAGGAGAAAAATTTAACATATGTAATTTATGGCTCAAAAACGTATACTAAAAGTAGTAGAGGTATCTTAAACATGTGACACCTTTAGTTAAATCAGAACTTCATTGTCGACTACCTTCAGGTATTTTGTGGTTTATGACGTCTAACATTTTTGGTTGAACAACAATTAAAGTCAAAACTATAATTTGTAAATGTCATAAGAATGAAACTCAACCAAACGTGTAACTATAATAATAACCATAAAAGCGACATCACATAATTAAGGCGACTTAAGTATGTGCTTATGTATATAGACATACACATATCAGACGCATGTTATATAAATTAACTGTCACATATAGCGTCATGTTATTTAATTTGACACATGTAGAACAGAATACATAATTAATTTCATTCTGTTGTTAAGCAAACATTGAATTTAAATTATGTTTACTGATCCCCTGTGACTAAACGATATTTTGCGCATGCTCACACAACTTAACCAATAATTTATATGTTGTTCAAATATTTGTTTTAATTTGGAGGCCGTTTACTTAACAAAACAAATGAGACCATTATAGTAAAGGTGGATTAGATCACATTCTGATGTCTTAATGTTTGTGTGCGTATATTTCCTGTAACAAACTTGGTCGCCGATTACTTTCGTATTTACTTTCACTCAAATTCGTGTACACAATTTGATTTACTGACTCATGTCTTGAAAGCGCAAGATCCAATTATTCATTCAAATAACCAAATAGACCCATCAAATTAATGATGCGTGATAATCGCGAATGTCTTCAAACTCGTACGTCATTTATGCAAAAAAGATCGTATCAAGCCTGAAGAAATATGATATATTGAAGATGTAATCAATTGATCGAAGTGTCTTATATATACGGTTTGGCCATTTATATGTAAATTAAATGTTTATGATTATTTAACTGTCAAAATGGTGTTGGATTAATATGCTTCATAGACATGCTTATGCTTTATGTAAATGTATATTCGCGAGCGCACTGTTGTTTGCCAAATCCGTTCAGTAGTAGTAGAAATTGTCTGTCTAAGGCAAAAACAAGAGTTATCCGTTTCTCGAACCCATTTTCCATACATTAAAAGCCATTTGAAAAACCTACCGATCTCATTTCATGACAAATAAGATTAACTGACGTGTAATAAGATAAAATAAATAAGATGAAAAAACGATCATGGGGATACTCGCAGAACATTGCCTACTTGGAGAACATGCGAGGAGGCCAGGTCTAGAAGTTAATGACTTTTGCAGAATCTGTATGGTTGGGGAGGAGGAAGAGACGGTACTCCACCTCCTATACACATGCTCAGCTTTGGCACACAAAAGACGTGAATATTTGGGTAAGTTCTTAATTGACTGCCTCTCTGTTCTCGAAAACTGTAAGGTCCGAGACTTATCACACTACATAAGTAGCTCAAACTGGTTCTCACAAGGGACAGTCGCCGGTTTAAATGTGCTCACCTAACCTCACCTAAGATGAACTGAAATAAGAACCACATAGATTAGTAACCGCAATCGTGTCATCAAACTTTGGTGATCATTCACGATCTTGTGAATTAAAAGTGAATTTTTAAAGCAATCCGAAAAACACTAAAACGGTTTCTGATTCGTACAACAAAAGACGGGTTATAAAGTAGATAAGTGCATATGGTAAGTGAAGAATACTGTAAGTCAATAATATTTACCAAAGGTAATTAGAGAAGATATACATTGTCTTTTGAGAACTTACACCGAATACAGATAGAAGACATGGTTTAACCGCATGGCGATCCAGTTTCACCGGAAACCTTAAAACTGCATCCTTTAAACTGCATTTATATACAATTCTTCACTCTGGAACAGCATCATTGTGCTACCCACTTTTTTCGGTTATTTCGATTTGACTCGTAGTTTCATTGATTTTTTTAAAATTTCGACTACATATGTGTATACTCTTTGTCGATAAAATAGGAGATGATAAATCAAAATGAAGATGAGTATCTGAAAGATGTTACATAACAAATTTATAAGATAATCTAAGCAGTCGTTTAGCCATTAGCCTTTTGAGGTTGAAATGGTAACGCCCCGAATGTCATTGCTAGTTTTAATTTCTAAAAAGTCTCATTAGCATCCTACGGCCACACTTAGTTCTAAGTTTTAACAAAATTGTTACAGGATTTGGGCACGAAAAATGGTTGCTTAACAAAAATCTTAAAATCTGCTGTTCGGTTTAGAGGTTATCTAATCTTGACTAACCAGTCTATCACAGATATTTATACCTTCCACAGATCTTATACCACATATACCATATTTCCAGAAATTTGAACTGATACGACATGAAAACTTCCAAACTATCAACAGTCACTTTCAATACCGCGAGATTAAGCATCCTATCAACTTGTGGATACAAGATTGATTTCAAGGCTGACAATACAATCAATATGCAATGTATGGTAAAACAGTTTTCGTTAAACCATTTTTGGGTAAACTGATATTGGTCTTCAGAGGGTAAACGTTTCTATAGATAGCTTCTCTCTTGAAATCAGCATTTGGTATACTTGTACTTTGAGCATCGATTTGAAGTTTTTTTGAATTCGAATACCGAAAGATAGAATTTATTTAGCAGATTAGAATTTATTTGCCCTGGCCATCAGGGCAAGCAATTTAAGCTACACCTAAGACTTAAAAAGATATGAAAAACAACCTTTAGTAGCTCAAGATGACTTCTACATTTGAAGCATTCGTAGTTTTCACATTATCAGGAAAACTGGATCCAAATCCCATAAGATTATTTGAGACAACGCTAGAAAATCTTTAAACGGAGTCCCCGAATTGGTAGATGTTTTTAATTTTTGGGAAAGGAGGCGTACAAAAGGGTACATAAATACAATAGGTTTACACTCAGGCAAGGGATGTTTTCATTGGAAAAACTGTCAAATGAAGTAAAACTATTATATCGCAATAACATCGCTACCATTTGAGATAGCGAATATAATAGCACTAGATGAAACCATTATCCTGTTCATAGAAGCCCTTACCTCTAATTTCGTTGTCCTATGGGAAACTGGTATTAGGTCCGTAAAATTCCATCTAAAAATTGATCATTGACACAAATAGCGGAAATTAGCCCATCATTCGAGTCAATATACAGTTAAGTGTCAAAAAGCAACCTACAAGCGGCGTATTGTAAAATTGTGAGTACTCTTTATTGAGGATGATTCCAGAAATCCAATAGCACCAAGTCCAACTGCAGTACAAAACAATACCAGCGATAACTCGCCAATTTTGGGTCAGAATAACAACCAGGAGACAGCAACCCCAAAGACAAACAAGGGATTCGGCCAGAGCCAGTTATCTAGCATTACCTATAGTATCCATTTGTGCTGTGCAGGGTCTTGGCAGATATATACATCGAACAGCTATAGGCAACCTAGAAATGGAGTCAAGGAAATGGACTATGGTGCTTTATTACAATCTAACTCCCCTTATTGGGATAAAAGCTTTCTACAATTATAATAAACTTGAAACAATTTGCATGATTTGATCTGCAGCATAATTTCACAACAATTGCAGTGACAATTTAACAACCTAATAGCGGATAATGAACTATTAATGAAAAGTAATAAAGAACTCCTCAGCACCCAGTTGACCAGCATGAAAATCATCTTATAGCATTTATGTAGAAAAAAACATCAGTTATATACCAGAGTTATCAGACATTAGTCAACAACGTTTGAAGCATTAAATGCTCCTGTCGGGTTTGGGAAGAGATCAAATTGACCTTAATTTTAAATAAAATTACAAGAAATGCAGCAAAGCCTGCTAGACGTGGTTTGTGATGCACATCATCCAAAAATATTCACGCCTTCCATGAGAAGGCCAACTAATTCGACAACATCTACTAGCTTCAATCACCATTCCGAGAATCCTTATTCATGATTATGCATGATATCTAAGCGCTATAAGTAAGTCAAGGTATCACACAATCTAATATAGTATCACTCAACCTGTCATTTTTGCGTTCCACGACCTGTTTCTAATGTATTGATGAACAGTGGAAGAAGCTAAAAAGTGCTGTTAAAGCAAAAAATGGAACTTGCAGTTCCCTATGAAACGACTGTTGATGTGCTGTGGGGTTCTCAAATAGATTCCGATAGTGTTCAAGGTTCAATAGTCACGTTAAGAGCAGGTTGCATGTTGGGATCTAAAAGTTGCTCATTATAGCTGTTGGCACTACACCCAACAACACCAGCAAATCATTCCACAGGCCAGCCCATACAATAACGGGTAGCAATTACAAGCCAGAGATAGCAACTATGAGGAAAAAAGAATACCTTTCTAATAAGAGATTCCATCATGTTCAATTATTCACCTAGAATCTTCTAGAGAATCTTCTATTTTCGGGAATACTTTTGATTAACATCTTCGTGCTTTGGAAGCCTCCTATTAATCGACATCTACTGCAACTACTACATCAAGTCTGAAAGAACACCCACCTAAGAAGCACAATTATAGCAGTGGGACCTCAAAATATGTTTAGTCACCTGTTTATGACCGTGTCACGATACCATAACACCTACAGGTTATGCTGCGATAAATAACAATGCAGAGAGCACAACTAACATTTAAGTTCTTCATGCAAAATAATCAAAACCCGATCCATAATCGAAATTGAAGGTGCCAACATGTTACAGAGCAATATGACCCATTTACCGGATTACATGATTAAATATTTATGTAACCATACACCAACAAATTAAATTTTCACTTTTCTTCAATAAACAATAAACAAATAGCTGTAAGACAATAACAATAAGATTAACAAAAATTTGTGCGACGCACTAAAACTAGAAATTATAGCAAAGCAACCAAATCAAAACAAAAACAAAATCGAAACTATCTCAACCGATTACAATGCTAACGATCATTGGATGAGCGACAAATATTTGAATAACATAATGCGCGATTTAGAAACAAATGGTTTCAAGTCGTTCAAATTTAAATATTTATTCAAAGTTTTGTGATTTAAATTTTATAAGTTGGTTGATTCGCGGAACTCATTTAAATACTTTTATGTATATGTAACATCATTTGTTTTATCAAATTTCGCAAAAAAATGTTTGAATATGTTTAAATTTTACATGTGCGTATTTATGAAACCCAATGCCATCTTAATCTTAACAAGTTCGGCCCTCAATCCTATTCGTGGAAACCAGAAACGAATTTAATTGAAAACAGGTTGGTAATTCTGGTGGATTTACCCATTGGTTTCTAGAAAGAGGTGAAAAACTGGATTAACCTGATAGAAACGATTTCTTGGTGAGGAAACAGTATTTGTGTTTTTGGTGAATTCTGACGACTGACTACAACTTTTCCACCTTAGATTTCAGATGCTGCGAATACTACTGTTCACACCTGCACTTTTCAGATTTTACTCGATTTACCCAATCTGTTAGCTGATCCTGACTTTTTCGAAGAAGACTACTCATATCAAATTAGCAACAGTTCATCAGGTGTCATTTTTCTGAATTTTCTGAAAATATATTCTAGGAAGTTAGTAGAAAAGAAGAAGAACCTGTTATGAAGATGGGCATAATACAGGATCGAGAAATATATTGTAAGGGTTGGAAGCTGGCTTCGTTCGACTTGTCAACTTAGCATACCCGAACTACAATGCTGGGTATTGAATTGAGTTATCGGCAGACATATTCATCATTTTCGCATCAATCAAATGTGGAGCTTATTATACCGGAGTTGTATCAAGTAGCTATGGAAGTGTAAGCTGTGGTTGAACAGTTTAAAACTAAGAGAAGGTTAAGCCAGTTACCCGGCATGAGTAATCCCGGCATAACTTAATAATGAAAATTGAATTCAAAATGGATCATTCCGGTCATTCTCCTGTCAAAGCCTCAACAAACAAAGATTCCAAAACATGGAGAGAAAACAGTGTTCACAACTGACAACGAGTTAAATTTGATTGATTTATTGCTCCAGCAACTTTTGAACTGCTCCAGAACTGCTGCAAAGTCAGGAAAGCGGCAGAGAAGTAAATCAGCACGAATCCAGACGAGGTAAAGGACATCATAGATAGTACGAGCTTCAAATTTTCTTAGGAGTATACCCGTACTACCGTTAGTTTGTCACCAGGCGACTACATAAACTGATCGTGGGTATAATACTAAAGGGTCCGCCATCTAAAGTTTTTTTTTCAACTAGTGCTTATTTCGTGAATGGTAACACTTAGCTCGTGTCTGATTTGACAGATAATTAGTTTGATCCTTCCGCTGAACGAATATGGTTGTGTATACGCTTGAATAATGCTGGGAAATATTGCGACATTACTTTGAAAATCATGGTAATGTTGCAAAATGTGTGCGAAAATTGCGTACGGATTTTGAAAGAAGAGAAGCACCTTCAGCTCCGTATGTTCGTTATCTTGTGAAAAAAGTGAATGAAACTGGCATCCTCATCGATAAACCAAAGCGTGAAAAGCCAAAAACAGTGCGTGCACCCGAGAATATTGATACTGTGGCAGAAAGTGTGCGTGATGCGCCATCAACATCAATTCACCGTCGTTCTCAACAATTGAACATTTCGGAGACATCATTGAGACGAATTTTGCATAAAGACCTTGGTATGACGCCATACAAAGTCCAATTGGTTCAGAAATTAAGGCCAACTGACCATCCAATGCGTTTTCGCTTCGCTGAGTGGGCCTGCGATCGACTTACAGAAGATGCCGATTTTGCCAAAAAAATCATCTTTTCGGATGAAGCTCATTTTGATCTTGGCGGGTATGTAAACAAGCAAAATTGTCGCATTTGGGCCACGGAAAACCCGCACGCATACATTGAAAAGCCGGTACACCCAAAACGAGTCACTGTTTGGTGCGGATTTTGGTCCAGAGGCATAATTGGGCCATTTTTCTTCGAAAATGAGCAAGGGGTGGCCGTTACAGTCAATGGCGATCGTTATCGGGCCATGTTGAACGAATTTTTGTTCACAAAAATTGAAGAGGAGGATATTGGCAACATTTGGTTTTAACAGGACGGCGCTACGTGCCACACAGCTGAAGCTACACTCGATGTTTTGCGCCCTGTTTTTGAAGATCGCATTATCAGCCGCAGAGTTGATGTCGTTTGGCCGACTCGGAGCTGCGATTTGACCTTGTTGGACTATTATTTGTGAGGTGCCCTCAAAGATAAGTGTTACGCCAGGACAAGCCAGAGACAATTGACGCTTTAAAGGACAATATTCGTGAAGCCAATGGTGAAATACAGCTGCACACAATCGATAATGTGCTTAAAAATTGGACCGATCGTGTAGGCTACTGCATGGCCAGCCGAGGTAGCCATTTGAATGAAATTATTTTCCATTATTAACCGAAAGGATTGTACTTTTAAATAAAAAAGAAATTTGAGAAAATATTCAGTAGTTTTTTTTTATAGCATTTTCAAAAAAAAAATTATTTTCGGACGCTTTATATTGGTGTTGTGCAGTGAGGACAATGGAGCATTTATCTAGGTTAAGGAGAGAATGTACAATGCTCCTGTAGTGTATCCAGTGTTGGAAAAGCGATACCAGCACTTTGGAAACAGAGGCTATTTTATTATAAAGTGGAGAGTCATAAGAAGCTATACATACATATGCAGATGCGTTATAAATACGACCATACGAATAACACATCAGTATGGAAGAAGGTGCCACCCGCATGCGATGACACATGCAGTAAAAAAGTGTGGGGTTGCCAGAGGCAAAAAGTATATCACTGTTAAAATGGATTACTATACACCAATGATCCGTAAGCTATGCAGAATAGACATATTTAACAAGACACGCAGATCTTATATAACTGATATTAGGTAGCGTGATGAAGAAGACTCCAGGAAGAACATCTTCAATAAATTTCAACTTCGGAAGTAAGACATACTTCTTAGTGACTTGGAGTTAGGTGTATTTGGTAATAATTGATAAATCAAGGTGTAATGCATGGACCAGCTGAGAAGGAAAATGATCAAAATCTACAAATAAGTGCTGGAACACAAAATAAAAGCGTTCTACGACATCAGCACGAGTTCTGAAGATTTCAAGAAAAACAACTGGATTAGTAATATACAACCCGACGAGGATCATTGCAAACCGTCGAAATTATAGTACAATCAGATAATTCACAATACAACGGCAACCGCAACATGGATAACGAAATACTTTCAATGCTTGTACACGCAAAGTAACAACACAGATTTATTCTGAAAAAAAAACTAATTAAAATTAATCGACCATTAGAGGTCACATACCATAACTCAAGAGTACACACGCAGCATCTTAGATTTTTGTTACAAATATCGTAGTCCATGTCTAATGAATAAATACGGAACTCAACATTCGAAATGCCAAAGTCCTTCTACATAAAAGCTAAAATTAGATTAAAACATTTCTGTGCAATTCACAACATCTTATAAACTTTCAAAAATGATTAATTCAATCGAAGAAGAGCAGTTATATAAGATCACCTTGTTCAAGAAGACATCATCCATCAATCAAATCAACATGTATGAAAAAAATATTAAATCAAATCAAACAATAAATCGTCTTCTCACAAATCAAACGGTTGTAACATTTAACATTTGACGAGTAGCGATCTTATACATATAGTAACCTATTAAGAGATAATTCTTAGACCCAACGATAATAATGTTAAAGTTATATAACTCTTTGACATTAGACTACAAATACAAGGTTGTGCAAAGCAGACCGCACACAACAATGTATGCCAGTTGATACTGATCATCGAAATGGGTAATTTGAGTGCTCAACAACACTTAAAAATAACGATTTGTCATAAGTCATCGTCGCAGATTGATTGAGAATTAATTAATTTGCCTATAATTAAGGAAATAATTGAAAATGATAATCAAGATTGTGCTCGTTTTGGAGATG
Organism: Tipula lateralis; assembly: GCA_963932295.1. Lineage (NCBI taxonomy): Eukaryota > Metazoa > Arthropoda > Insecta > Diptera > Tipulidae > Tipula > Tipula lateralis. The sequence continues at coordinate 7,499,792 of OZ010738.1, read as the reverse complement.
TTTGGTTTCACCCCAACAAAATTATGATTTTATTTGGAAAGATCAAGGCTGTTGATGTACTGATCTTGTGAATAATGTCAATTGCATTAGAAAACGATTTGGATTCTCGACCTCTAACGCGATGCCCTAATATAGCTTTAAGCCACTTTTGGGACAGCAATAATACAATTGGCATCAAAACCATCGTTTGACAAGTAGATATGGGCGTTATAGCATCTATCAAAGTTACTACTTGTAATGTTGCTATACGCAATGAAGAACACAATCGTAATGTTATAGTTGGCTTTCTTACTGGAGGCCACAAGACTGGAAAATATGCTGCTGTATTGGATGTCCAAGCAGCCATATACATAGTCGAATGTTGTACATGGGAACGCTGATGTAAGCCAACCACGAGATAATGGCTGAGGATTTTAAACCGATAACCAGAATATTGCCTCATCAAGAACATCATTGGTAAGTCAAACTCACCATGTGATGAGGTAATGAGCTGTCCAAAACGGAGTAAAACAGAATCCACTGGGACCAAGAACAATATTCAAAAGGTTTGCAGATGAATTGGGATAAACATTGCACATCATGGAAGATACAGGGCAGCTACAGCTTAAAACTAAACAAATTTAAATCCTACCAGGTAATTGACAGCTACCGTCTGGGCAGGATATTGCTGTTCCAAACCGCAGATTACCAATGCAGTGAAAAAGTCACGAAAAGTTAACAGACAACGACCTCCTGCGATTAAAATTGCCAGGGGACATCTTCCCGAGCGATATAATTTCCAGGAGATAATCATCCGGGACATAAACAATGTTAAACGCAATAAGTTCAACTAAGTAATGAGAAGCCTAAAGTAGTCAAGAATCTATTTAGCAATCGAACCCAGGTGATAGATCGAGATAAGTACAGAAAAGGTGTCACAAGTAATTTTTGTCATGACTCAAATGTCAGTCAGAAACTCAAACATTGTATAATGAGCGTGAAATAAGGGATCACAAAGCGAAAACCAATGATATTTGTACAAAGTACTAGAGCACTCAGGATCTGTAGTGTACATACAGAACTACACATAAATCGGAAACTGCAATTGGTCATAAAACATTTGATGCCACTAGGAGTGAGGAAAAGAACGTTTTAATGGCAGGTGTCCGCAAGTGGATAAAAAGGAAGCATGGTGACGTTTTAAGTAAAAAACATGAAAGATAAATGCAGACAGATAAATTATGAGTCTTGAAACTCAGAAGAGTGTACTAGCTACAAGTTTTTATTATTTATAACTTATTTGGTGGCCTAGACAAGTGGGGTTGGAGGGAAATCTCTAATCCGCCTGCAAAGACTTTTTTATCTAGATATAGTGGAGGTTATGCGCACACCCACTGCAGCTCTTGAGATGGCTGTGGGTCTGCTGTCGCTTGATTTTCAATCACAAGATGGACAGCGCAAACAGTCACTCACCATCAAGACAGAGAGAATCAATTAAGTCTTTCTGCACAAATAAGACTACTATAGTCGACTATAATACGTCTCCGGTGACTATATATAATGTCTCGTGTCGGGTTATTCATGCTTAATCCTAAGCTGAAATTATGTATACCACCCTTTGACAGGAACGCTTCTGTCTTTCAATTGGCCGGTTTTGGTGGAGCTTCAACTTTAGTGGAATCTGAGCTCACTCTAAGTGTAACGTTATTATCTGTTAAGAGATATATTGACTATCACTTTGGAACAATAAATCAGCAAGAATGCCAGTACTTCTTGAATTATGATAGACGCAATTTGAGGATTTTTTGAGTATTCTCACGGAAATGAAAATTCGGAACAACGTAAACTAGAACTGTCTCTTATTATCTCACTATAGAATGCACTGCTTTGAATCACGATTTTATGAGAAGATCAATTTACGACCTTGACAATCCTGGATATCTTGGACTTCAGATTTTGGGACTGAGAGTGTACATCTGGTACAGGATATTACAATACGCCTGGGAGGGGATGCCAATCAAACCAGTGCAAGAGGGGAAAATGTTGACGTAAATTATTTCTAGACTAAATCTCTGATGGCACATGGATCGTGGAATCTCGATCGTACAACAGATTAAACCAGAAATAGAAAAAGGCCAAACACGATGAAAAAGGCCATATCACATTTTTTCCGCTATTCGGGTTTGTAGCCCGGTTTCTTTCTAATGTTGAAAATATTTGCTTAAATATCAGATTGCCATGGAAACCTAAATGGCCAACTGATAGTTGTTTGTTCTCTCCAGTAATATTGGATCGGTTTACAAGACTTTCCTAAAATAATCCATCTTTTCTTGTAAGCATTTATGACCTCAACAAAAGCAGCAGCTTCATTAGCTTTCTTCTTCGTGTGAGCGGACGATCGTCGCCATACATATTCTTCGATTCGAGATATTAAAAAAAACACAATCATGATCAGGTTGATGAAACAGTACCTTACTGCTCACAGCATCGTCACTCTCGACCGCAACATGTATTGCAAGTCGAACCACACCACCTGCAATATAAATCTTATTTTGAAGACAACTTTTGCGAGTTGCTAAACCTGTCGATTTATAGTCTAAAATATGTACAGTTCACCTCACAGAGAAACAATAAAATTATTCGAAATTTATTAAGATTTTGTCGCGCTGATCACATAAAGTTGATTTTTCCAAATCTGAATCGCATCCGAATTTATTATTGATTAAATCGACTGTCGCGGAATGTATATCGCAATAAATTTATTTATAAATAGTTTAAACCAGATGAACAATCCCGTTATATAAATATAGTTGAATGTCAGCGCAAACTGGTCGGCGAAGCGCTCATTTGGCATTTGAGGTACGTTGAAGTTCGTTACAGGTAATCAAAAGGTATCGATCGGTTTAATATGACGCGGATTTTCAAACCAAAGATAAAATCTTTCTTCGTATACACACGAATCGTATACTTCGTATACACCCCCACGTCATTTGCCCGTTGTAAGTAGGTTGTTGAATCGATAAATACAGTTTTTTTTGTTGCTTCATCGAGATCTTAAATGTGTTATTGTTGTTGTACAGTATATAGTGGCAAGATTGAGTTATTGAATAATGTTAAGGTTATTGGGGCTAGTCATAAATTGTTGTGGTTGGTCGATTTAAATATTTGCGTGCTCGCATATTTGTGCGATTAGTAAATGTTGCCATAGGTGATGCTCACAACTTAGAGAGAGTTGAACGATGCAGTTTTTAAAAGATGCTTGAGCTCTTGAAATGGTGTTTGAGCCTCTAATATCCAAATGAGTTAGTACAAACCCCTCATTTCCAGCTATTTCCGTGTTTGTTTTTTAGAAGAATGGCTTTTTCCTTTTCATAATTTGTTGTAGACTACCGTCTCCTGCAGTATAACCTAAGTATTTTAAACTCTTCATAAGAAAGTGACTTTAACTTCTAGTGATGTGAAACATGACCCGTAACTGGTTTACATATATAGGACGTGCTGAAATTGTGAATGCTGGCTGTTTATCTCTAAAGTCTGGAGAGAGAGGTATCTGCCAGAAGGCCTTAAAGATGCTCGAAATGCATTTCTGGATCGTGTTTGACCTGGCATAAGTCTAAGCATAAACGAACCTTATTTAGTTTAATGGTCAGCACAACTGGACATGACCATAAACTCGAGTTTAATGACCTCTATACAGACAGTATTCAGTTAAGTTTATTATCCATAATTTGCTGTACGGCTGGTAACACAGCATATTGTCGTATTTTATTGGTTTGTCGTTATTTTATTGGTGTACTAGAGACAACAATCTATTAGGACTTCTTGTTTCATATCCAAGATGATCCAGTCATGAGAGAACAATACATGTTTGACGTTCTCCAGTGAATCCGCAGAAACATTGAGATCCAACGGATGGCTTACCAGATTGATTTATTGAGTTAACGGGACACAAGATTAGATCCGCAGGATCTTGGTCTGGGTATCTTTAAGGCTAATTTCTTTAAAATATAGATTCTTGTACTATTAAAGTCTTTGGTAAACCAGACCTTCGCACATATCTCTATCATATGCATTTCTGCTCTAAATACTTATAAGTCTACTCCCAAGAAGTTCACTTCCTTCTATCGGTTAGGAACAAGCATACAGTCAGTTAATCCTACCCATTTATCACCACAGTCCTTTGGTTACCATATCAAGAAGGCATATGTGGCCATGGCTCAGATAATGATTAAACAAGACTATAAGATCATCTTTGGATTCAATAACCAAGCACTATTATAAAGCTTAGGACAGACCCTGTTTTACTTGGATTGACGTAAAGTTTCTCCTGTTAGCATCTTTGTCACACTATCTCCTTGCATTTAATTCGATAAGGTTTTGTCCTGAATATCAAATCCATATGGTTGCTTAGTCTAGATAGAAGCTCGTCAATCATCAGATAGCATAGTAAGAGAGAGAAAACGTTCGCTAATTGAGCACCTCCCTTCACGACCTGAACGATATTTCAATTAGCAGCTTATCTCTGCCTATCCAAAACTCAAGGTGGTACGAATACATTTTGCCGTAGTGTGAAGTTGTAATTGACAGTTCCCTGAAAGTCAATAAGGACATAGAGAGCATTATTTTTCAGTCATATCTTCCAATGATAGAAAGAAGCCTACTTAAAGTCACAGACATTCTATGGGTTTACAACCGTGATAAGTGCACTGGTTCGCATGCAGTGGATCTTCCACTGCAATCGAGAGAAACAAGGGAAGTACTTTTTGGTTATTATGTTAGTGCAAAAACACACACAGATTCTAGAAAGTGCATCTCAAGAAGCATCCTTATAGTTTTACTCCGAATCTCAGTAAAGCTTTCATCCTCCTATTGTAATAGGCCTGTTCCATTTATATAATCTTTTGAGAGTACTTTTTAAAGCCTTACTACCATTGGCAATTCATCGATTCTCTCATAGTAGTTTCTCCATGTAACACTCTAAGATCGTCTTAATTCGAAGTTATATTCCGCTAGTGTCCCTTTATAATCTCGCCGTTAAAGTAGCGTGCTTGCTCTGTCATTCGAGGGTCTCGATTTTGATTCCTGAGGTGATGACCAAAAATCAATCACAATTGGGTGTTTTTAATCTGTAAGTGTATGTGGGTTGAATCGTGGGCCCTAGTGTCATTGAGTGCTGGAATAATTTCTGCCATTTAATAATCTCGAATGCCCCTTTCTACCGAAGATATTCAATAGATTTACGGGACAACTATTTTCTTAAGCTATGGGTGGATACTATGCTACTGTTTGGAGACAAGCTCTAAGTTCACGGTTGAGTCTAAGCTACCCATATCTAAGAATATTTTAGATACGAATATAGCCCAAGTTCTCAGACCTGCAAGCTGAATTTAAATGATCTCAAGATTGAATCTGATATGAATGTGATTAGACAGTGATCCCTTATTAGATATATGGCAGTTACAGATTTGCATTCCTCAACGAGGAAGTACGCTCGCTCTCCATAGCTAGGGTATAAGGGCCATATAGCAATCCGTTGACAGTTAAACCTTCTATTAAGAGTAGCTGACTCCTCATTAGTGTGATGCAGGTTAATCTGTAATGTTTTCAAACATTTGGTTGTGTTATCTATCATTTCGTCAGTTCTTAATGGTTAAGAGAGTTTCTCACCACGCCGCGGTCTCTAGTTCGATTCTCACCGTTGAAAAAAAATTAACATGCACCGGATGACATAAAAAGCGATTGTTTTTAAAGGCATTCGTTTGGCTGACCACCTATAATGTGCATTAATACGTTAAAGTGGTTCGTAAGATCTCAGTTGAGACGTGGTAAGAGCCGTTTACGGCGTCTAAGATATAGATTATTTATTATTATCTATGATCAATCGACAAGAGACTTGCCACATTATGTCGGCTTTTCAATGAATGTCGACATAGATTTGTTTGGACCAATTCCTGTGTTCGAAAGATGCCGACAACGTGTTTTATTGACATGCTTAAGTATCATCAAGCCTCTTCTCGACCGACAGTTTTACTCAGTGCTTCCTCCATTTCTGGACAAAAAGAAACAATCCATACGGACAACCAATTTTAAGAATTCTGAAAGGGAAGGAACCACAGTTTAAAAAACTAGACTATCTAGAAGCTCGGAAACGTTTAGTTTCGGAAACTGGAACTTCATTCTCCTATCGGTTCCACACTTTAGAGGTGCTTGAGAAAGAATGGTTGGAAATCTCAAAACGAATTTGTATGAAATCCAGGAAAATCAAAAATTAATCGACAAGATTCTACAAACTACCCGCAACACCCTTAGCGATTGGAAAAGTCTTGGTTATAGTTGACGTTCATTTAACTACAGAAGGCCAGATCCGAAGTGAAGTGGTGCAAAAACAACTGGTTCATGTTCTAGACCGTCAACGAATCTAGTCAACAATGATTCAAATGACAAGAAAAGGAACGATATAACATTGACGTGGGGTTGTTTACAAGCACCATCTCTGATATAGTTTCGGATCTGTATAGGAAAATACTTCCTCAGAGTATAAAATTTCGGTTTAAACGATTAAGGTGTATAGTGTAATGATCCCAATCCGATGAAGTGTAATGATGACGTATGGTCCTGTTTCCTTTTTTTGATAAAACCATTACGGTACACAGATCTCAATATTTTGAGAAGCACTGATCCTACAACTAATAATATTTATATAAATCAAGTTATGCAAATCACAATTCCCAGTTAAGATATAAGCAAAAGAAGATATTATATAAAGCTCGAGCCAATAAAAGAGTCATATGTTGACCCCATAAACACATAAAAGTGGGGGCAATCACTTCTTTAAGACAAAACAAACTGATATTTAATAAACAACTCGCGATGTCACACATAAAAACGTAACCCCAATTCATAAGATGCTGCCTCACTATAAATGCTGCTTAACTGGTATTTAATAAGCTATTCTTGAGATGTACAATGCGCATCCATTATACACAACTAACGTCTATATCGATTATAAGATTGATCGCTTAATTTACTATGTATACCACACAGCGATCGCGCGCACACACGTGAGCCACCAATTAACGAAACAATGTAACGTAATTTACACTAATCGCGTCTTTGTACAACTCGCTATTATAACTGTAATATGTGTCATCCCATTAAGATAAAAACTATATAATGGACAATAATTTAAAGATCAACACGAAACTGGTCATCCTCGTATTATAGCAAGTTAGTGTGGGCGCATTTAAGTATAGTTTTGCTATACTGTTATCAAGAAACTGGTCCATCCAGTTGGTCGTCTCATTAATCTCCCACACTGTTCCAGTCAATTTTTTTATCATCTTCTGTTAGCCAAATTATATTGTGAAAGCGAAAGGTACGCACAAACAGAACTCAAACTATATATTTAACACCTTTCGGTTTTAGTTCGATGACAGTCATTGTGTACAGTTTTGTTAATTAGGTGAAAAATTAGTGTGCTTAAACAACTCAGGTAACTATATACCTGAACAGTTTGAAACAAAATGACTTTCACAAAAGTGTATAGTCACAGGTTATGATTTCCTTTATGCCAGTAGATATGTCACAGTGAAATGACTGATATTCACTATGCTTATAAGTGTAAAAAGCCAATGTGTGCTAGTTGTGACCCCTTCCTATAGATTTCGAAACAAGTTACAGTTTCTGAGATCACGGTTTCAATCCAAGCCAGTTCTCCATACTGTTGGAAACAATTAGCATAAGTCAGATCACTCTTCTCACCGTAAAGCTATCGTCGTCTACCAAAAAGCGGCTACCTTTTAAGAAAACCGTGACCGAGCCACCGTACTCACTTGACGTTGATTTCCTAACAACGTTGCATTTTGGGTCATAAATCTCTCGATTGATTCTCTCGAATGTTATCTCCCGTACTCGTCCGTCATGGAATGCAGACATTAGAATGGGTCAAATCAACTCTCTATTTAATTTTATCTTATCCTCATTTACAAGATATTATGATTTCAGGAGTGGACGTAGATGATATAAATTCCGATTGCCAGCGAAAAGGTGGCGCTTGATATCCTCTCCCACACTATTATCGTGAGTTATGAGAGATCGTAGATACTTGAGCCTAATCATTCATGCTGCATCCTGAATATGTTATGAACCAATGTAATCCAGGTGACCAATTTTTCTTTAACCTCTGCGTGACCTTGGTTAATTTTTCATAGGATGGTTTATCAATGAACATCGATGTGGTCAGTATTTGAGCGTATTCAAATACAGCTTATGGGAAAACTAAGGAGGTCAGAAAAATATTCACGCCATGTATCGATTTTCGCCTCCATCGATATTAACCCAGAGCTACCAACCTGGTCTCCAATGGCAGTTGACAAGATCTTAAGGTATGATGGAATCCGGTGACTTCTTCATAAACATGATCCATCATTTAGTTTTCACTATACCGAGAGTGTGTTGAGCGGCATCGACAACCGAGGTTTCCAATACTTTCCAGACACTTCATCAGATTGGAAATTAGAACGCTAAAAACTTTCTGATACAATCTTGGTATGATATGATATGAAATGATATGATATGATAAGATATGATATGATATGATATGATATGATATGATATGATATGATATGATATAATATGTTATGATATGATATGTTATGATATGATATGATATGATATGATATGATATGATATGATATGATATGATATGATATGATATGATATGATATGATATGATATGATATGATATGATATGATATGATATGATATGATATGATATGATATGATATGATATGATATGATATGATATGATATGATATGATATGATATGATATGATATGATATGATATGATATGATATGATATGATATAATATAATATGATTTAATATGATATGATATGATATGATATGATATGAAATGAATGATATGATATGATATGATATGATATGATATGATATGATATGATATGATATGATATGATATGATATGATATGATATGATATGATATGATATGATATGATATGATATGATATGATATGAATGATATGATATGATATTATATGATATTATAAAATATTATTTGATATTACATGATATTATATGATATGATATGATATTATATGATATGACATGATATTATACGATATCATATAATATTTGATTAGATGAGATGATATAATCGATGAATTATATTATATATGATCAGATGAGATGATATGATTTCTTTGAACCAATTTTCAGTCAATTTTCTTGTACATTGTTGTTACTAAATTTTGGTGAATTTAAGAATTATCATGATTCGTGATCGTAATTACTGTAACCAAATTATTGGCACATAAAGGCCGTCTCTATTGTAATAAGATATTAATTTCAGCACTAGGTGAAGTTTGATCTACTCACATTGAATTATTTTTCATTTGAACTACATTTCTCAAGGTACAGTTGCAAGTATTCGTGTGGTAGGTAAGAAAACATAAACAAACAATACTCGAATGACTATAAGAAATAATTTATGAATGTGTAGGCACTCCTCAATTAATTGAAAAATAACAATATAATCTCCCATAAATTTGATTGTTAATGGTCGTACCAAATTACTAAATAGCCAATTAGCAATCTCGAAATTGCATGTTGGTACCGATTGTATCGAAAGCTCTTTAAGATTTTATCAAGAATGCTTTTACTACAACAAAAACTGGTTAAATTATTTATTTTCACCATAAACAATAATAAAATCAACACCTTCGGCAACACACATATGCATTCAACACACACACAGACACCCAAAATTGAGTTAAAAACTTTCTTTTTGTTTGTATATATCCCCGCGTAGCCCAGCATCAAGTCATCGAACTAATTGATTATTTCTTAACAATTTGTCTGGCTGCGTGTAATTCTAACACCCCGATCGTCCCACCTAAACTAGACTAAAACTGACAACAACAATAGTGCGCGCCCAGGTTATAAACACAATATACTTTTGCTTTCAACCTTTGTATAAGAAAACAAGATCGCGTCTTCGATTGATTTCTCTTCAATTGGAGATTTCTTATGTTGCATCACCCCTCGGTGCTTTTTTTTATTTCAATTTAATTTGTTGGCAAATCGTCTTTTAATTAATTACGAATAAGCATCATAATTTAACACACGGTCGCGATTTTGTTTCGCGGTTACGGTTGGGGTACTGTGTGCTCGTCAAAAATTTCTTCTTAACTCGACATGTAAATATATTGTAAGATGCGCGCAGATACACTTTCACCTGTTCGATCATTTTATTTTTTTTGTGTTTGTGTGATGTTGTGTGATACCTCGTTGCTTTTATTTTTTCTTAACAAATTATTTAAAGTCTTAAGTGTTATAATTAAAAAACCAAATAATTTATATATATATGCTTGTGTGAGCGTGATAGTTCGTTAAATTGCCACAGAGATGGATGTACTTTTACTACTCGCGTTATCTCGAGACATAAATAATTTATGTCATGCATAAATTTATTGGTTTAATGTGACAGAAATGACTTTCTTATATGCGAAGCTAAAATATGTCGTCTTTGCTCTGTAGGTCACGATCGTACGTAGTGAAAATTAATGATCGACGTTATCATTTTCAAGGAATTCGATATTTGGCGGTAAATATCTGGTAATGGCATTGCTGCACCTCGATTAAATACATTTTTGCAGAACCTTGATCAAATGATCCTCACGATCACAAAAAATAGATTGATGATCTCGTGTTTTAACGAGCCTTGAAAAGTCTCTGTTGACCTAGTGACAAACGGTCCGATTAGAAACAATTCAACACCTATTTGAAGTAGTCGCCTGATGGCTAGCACACTAAATATTGAATGGAGTTTTCGTGGACTGACTAAAGGTGGATTAGTGGTGTTCTGTTGGATATACACCACTTAAGCATTTTAGATTATACGCTAAACATTCGGGCTTGGACTCTTATTTAAAAAGCTTCATCTTTTTTTTATGTGAGTCACATTTGGGACCAATTTGGAACTCTTTTTAATGGATGATTAGATATTTCAATTTAAGGGAGGGTGGTTTTAAGCCATTAAGCTTGTTCAACAGGGCACTTCTTGATCTACATTTCTCCATGTGCAGGGTTCTGGAAATGGTCAAATGTTAACTTATGTGCGATGATCGTAGGCCAGCTAATATCTAATCCACGGCCTTAAAATAGCAAAACAGAGGGTATCATTTGCAGAGACTGGTAAATACCACTGTCTACATTTACCCTGTTATCTTAAATGTTATCATTCTTGACCTGGATACAAAGTTCTAACTGATCGAGCTTCTTGGATTTGAATAAGTGTCTCATATAGCCTAATCAAACCAAATTGTTGAATTGTGGGCAACATACTGTTTGTGGTTTGAAGCATCGTTTCACCATTCATGCGCTACCAATAAACTGATAGTTGTGATCCAATCGTTGGTAATTGGTCAATATTCTGAGAGATTTTGTTGGCATCGCTTAGGTTAGTGGTTTGTTGGCAACGCTGTACTGGAATCATATTCCTGAACCCAGTTTTGAATTCAGTTTGAGCGTCGACCTTAGTGATTTGCTATATTCAGAACAGTGAGTAAAAAACCACTGTCTCAATGACCACTGTCTCAATGAGATCAGGAACGGTCACGTTCTGCATATACTGATGATATAGTGATGTTTAAAGTGTCAAAGTGTAAAGGTGAGAAACCTTGTAGTGGATGAAGAGGTCGGCATTCTTCTAATCTGGTTTCTTATAATTGTCTAAATAACAGTATGAAGAAGGACTTGCTCGTGATCAAAATCGATCGAGTCAGATTGTTGACACAGTATACGGGCCATGGTATAGTCGTCATGATGCAATAATGTATCATTAATCGGTATAACTACAAAGATCGAATTTTGCACCAGGAATACCGTTCAAGAGAAGCCTGAGGTTACATAAAAATATCCACCCTATACCTTGTACCAGATAACCAGAGATGAAAAGTTTTAAACGAGTAAATCAATGCATGTCCATATATTACCAACCAATTACGAATTTTGCTATTGCACAACATCGCAATGCTACACATTAAAGACAAAACATTTATGAATTGAATTCTCAATTAATCTGCACAGCGACAATCGACATTAATTAATTTAACCAAATATATAAAAACGGTAACTAAGCTCAGTAAGACGTTAGAAAGTTGTCCTATACTGCGTCCGAACACACACATACACATACACGCAGCATATGTGATGTATTGAATGACAACATATATCGTAAGCCATCGTACATTACACATATTGTTCGATGTACGATCATTTCAACTTCACTTTTCATACATAAAGATTCCGGTTAAGTAGAGTGTGCATAACGGACATAATAACCGGATGGATTGTAAAATATTTATTTACATAATTTACATGTTTTGAAGATATGTTTGAAGAATGACACAATCAATGTATTGCACTAACCTGGGCGAGGTAGGTGGTTGATTTAACGAAAGACGTTTGGTCGCATAAGTACTCAGGTACGTTACTTTTAAAAAGTTGTCATCCCTGGTTTTCATTCTCCAAATACAAAAGATAGTTGGAACTAACAGAACTTTTAACTATATAGCTATTGCAGTTCAAGGTATCTTGAAAGTCCAAATTGGACCTTTACTGTATTGCATCGATTTCTTTTCGGTGTGTAAACTAAGATCAACCGACCAATTGGAACAGTTGGAAAGAGAGGTACCGGGTTCGAATCCTGATAGGAGCGGGATGCAAAAGGAATTTTTCACCATCGATTACGATCGGTGGTATGAATGAACAAATCTATGACCTCCTGTTGGAGTGCACAACTCATGGGCCAACCCATCTTCCATGTCAGTACTATAGGCTAACATGGAGCTTTGCAACGAGAAGATAGTTCTACGTAAATCGAACCTTTATCCGTACGTCCTCGACTTGGCTGTAATGGCGTAAGCTAGGACGTAAATAAGCAAACCACGAAAGAGTTGGGAGTACCTTGAGCCTCAAAACAGATTGGAAAGATAAAAAACAAACAAACAAAGAAACAAAACTATAGATCATGTATATTGACGACACCACCTATATTGTAGACATTTTCGGAGTAGTTTGAAGGCCAACGCATAACCATCGCATATATTCAATATACTTGGAGTATAGTGTTCAACAGACTCACTCCTGTTAATATTGTACTTCATGGTATTCATCGTGGTCACTTTTCGGCTTTTTTGTTTTGTAGCGACATTTCTCGGCAGGAAGTCTTGATAACCAATTCGAGGACGAAAGGATGTGTCAGTTTTGCTAGAATTGACCAATATCACCCACATTAGTTGAAATGAGAATGGTGTTGATTGGAATAGGACAAGCGTCGGTGGGGAATTTAAATCGAGTCAGGCATCCCGAAGATATAACTTATAGTATTACATCCGTTTCTGAACAAATCAATTCCTGGTGGAGGTATACTTGTTATTTAGAGTCTATTAACATAGGGATTAGTTGATCCTTAGCGTATCAGTACAAGGATGATCGTGATCGGAAGTGACTGGGTAGCGATCTCTTAAAGGTGAATTATCTCTTGGAAGACGAAGCGATCGCTGTTAATGATCTTGCATCTCTGGCTCGCGATCGAGACCGATAGTGCTTTATCATACTCTAATACATATTCCAGGCTTTATCATATTCTAATTACATCAATAGGCGATCACGAAGTTGATCGTTTAAATTTTGTTAATCGTAACGTGACATCTGGAGATCGCTACTCGACAACTATCTGTCGATCATTTCATAAACTCGCATCACTATATATAATAAAACAAATCGTATTGTGAAATGTAGATCACTAAAACGATCTCGTAACAAGACAAAAATTTGCAATAATATTTCTAATTATTATTTATTTAACGAGAAAATTTTTAATTTTATGAGATCTTATATATCTGCAAGTATGTACAGTACAGTTGTTGCATTATTAATAAGATTTACTTTCAAAATGTGCTATTATATTATTAATTATAGTACATAAATATTTACATTATGACAGACGGAAATGTTTTGTTTTTGTATTAATTTTTTAATTTTTGTTATGATCAGATGATGATAAGAAGAAGAAGATCAACCCTCTCCCAAATATATAAATTTATATGTATGTTGATCAAATTTGACTTTGATCGCGCGCAAATTTTAGTAAATTTTCAATGTGATCAAGTCGAGTGCTAGTGGAATCATTTGTATATCAAAATTATTATATAAATTTGTGGATGTATACGAGAGCTATTTGATAAGTTCGTGACTTTGGCAAGAGATGGCATTATCACTTCGATTTATGAGGAAATTGATCGCAAAACTCAACCAGTGGTATGAAACCATCATTACACTAACCAATTAGAAAATGATGAAGGATTCTATTCAGCGACTATATCTGAGAGCAGTAACTAAAAACTAACGGCAGCGCCATCTTTTATGCGGTATGTAAACATTGACTAACTTTTACATTTGTCAACCGATTAACTTGAGTAGACATCAGTTCTTACCATGAATTGCTTCACACTGAAAAGTGATGTCGTACATCACGAAAATGTCGTTCAGTTGTGTTAACTCAACGTGCATGGATTGAAAATATCATAACATAACCAACCAGTTTTGTCTAACAAGACTACTCGTCGTTTGGTGTCGATTTTATTTTAGCACGGGACGGTAAGAGATCATCAACATACCGTCCATCAACGACCTAGATGATCTAATCAACTGTCAGATATATGGTCAGACAGAGCATTGGTCAGAATCCAAAAGTGTCGTATCGGCGACACACTCAGTATATAATAATAACAGAAAGAATTTTGACAGACAGACCGTCCATTTCGCTTGAAATACTGTCAAACAGTTGTTCGAATGGACGAAACTGAATCTTAATTTTTGGAAGCAAATTAGGATGACCGACGAGATCCATTTCACGGTATCTGACGGCGTTAATCAGAGAAACTGCCGCATTTTGGAACGGAAAATCCACACGAGATCCAGGAACCGCCATTGCATTACCCAAAAGTGAATGTTTCGGAAACGAAACAGTCGATGGAAACAGCCATTCAGTTTCATAACAGTTTCATAACAATTCAGTTTGTGCAACGAAAATTTCTTTGACATCTGATGGCAAAAAGAGGGTACATTGATTTTCCACTCAGATCTCCAGATTTGATCCCTTTGAAATTCTTTTTGATGGGGTTATTAGAGTCCAGTTTCAGACCATTGACGAGCTTAAGGCAAATATTTGTGCCGAAATCATCGTTACATCGCCCGAGATGCTCGATACGGTAATGAGCACAAAAGGGCACAATATGCATGGGCCAATATTACAGCATCAACCAATGGCCATTAAAGTCATCGGTTAGGCTTAGACCAGACCTAATCAATTGTGATAGCATGAATCCTCTTTCTCAATAGCAATATTAGAAACGTTTAGTTTTGGTGTGCCTTCTAGTATGGCTTTATTCGTCATGATTTGGCCTATCTCTGAAGTGACCACTTAAGCTTACAAGCCTAGTTAATTCGTCTACGTTGAAGTTTCAAAATACGTTTGTGTGTTGAGAGATAGTTTTGATCCATTATAGATCAGATCTTGAAAAAAGGTCGGAGGAAAGCTTAGAATCAGAACACCAGCGAGAGTTGATTCCTAACGCCAGAAACGTCCATATGAAACTGAATAGGTTTAATCCTTGAATTGTTGTAGATCATTCTACATTCGACGTGGCAAAGCAGAGACATTGAGGAAGATTCGGAATGATGATCGAAATTAAAAAATTTGCTCAAAGCCATGATCATGGATTAACCATCACGTGAACATTGAAATAACCCAGCTCTAACACAAATATAGTTAATAAATTGTTCCAAAGTCACTAACTTACGAAACAGCCCTCGTATATCATCACTAATCTGATCGATATTCAACGATCTTCAAAATATTCACAATGAAGCAATTAATTAAAATTAAGTCACATACCGATACGATTTCCCTTCTCGAGGCTCTGGTTAATTTGTCCATTTTTTTGGGTAGCTGCTATCGACACACACAATATTAACACTATTAATTTGGCCATGATTTAATTATTAAAATAATTAAGAGTTTTGGAATAAATTTAAATTAATTAAACCAATTCGATATTTTATATAACGCACTGTATATTGGACACTCTCTCTCTGTACAATAACTAGAACACTTCGGTTGGCAATCTTCACTTAAATCTTAACGATATCATGTTATTATTCACTGTACCAATTATATGATAAGGACACAAATCGGGGGTGTCCACACAACAACAACAACAAAACTCAAAATTTAAATCGAGATCGAGAAAAAATTCGTTACACCACTCGGCGGTTTATATATAAGAAAGCGCGATCTACAAATAAAATAAATTCGAAAAAATCTTAAGTCCACACACCACAACACGATATTTACGATGTTACTTTAAAGAAGGTCGGTTTGAAACTATTTTCCACTTTTGTATATTATATTGTCTTGTGCTCTCTTATAAAACGTAAACACCGTTGTGTCTTCGCGTATTGTAAGACAAAATAAAGAATTATTGTCTCAACAACAACATCGTGTATATACGAGTATGTAGGTAAGCGAAATCTCAGTAAGTAACAAACTCGCAGCAGCATTAGAAATACCGATATGTGTGCACTCGATGTAGGTATAATTGTGCAATGCTGATATACTCAATATGGGCTGCTGGACGTTGTGAGATACATTTCGGTTTTCTTACTTTGTTGGATGAATGGTATACCATATAGTAACTCGATCTGGTTACTGTTGATGTGTCGTCTTGAGGCACATGTAAGACGATATTATAAATATTAACGTGAGCATGTTCGCTTATGAGATGAAACTTATCAAGTTATCAAGATTTTGGATTCAGGGAACAATCGATAGATTTTACACCGCGTTTACACTTACTTGATGTAGCTTCCATGGAATGGAAGGAACGGATGATGTGCTCGAAAAAGCCCTTTAATCAGCTCATATAAAAAAAGCTGTACTCTTTGTTACCCAAAAGAACTGGTATATTGTGGTGAACAGACTTAAGAAACTGACAAGAAAATCTACTGATTTGGCTATGGGATACGTTTGAGTTCGCAGTTGAAAAGACTTTAGATATGACCAGACCTAAAGTTTCCAACCTATAAGCATAAGTCCTCTTTGAAGCGATTGATAGAGATCCTGTGGTGCCTTGTGGTTAACTAGTAAATAATACTATGCGATCCCATTCAAATGGCCTTCTGTTATGATAACACTCTGTTTGGAGATCAAGCCTTACAAATTTGGGATAGTATCATATTGCTCTCTTCAGAAGTGACTAAGGTTTACTGGAAATTTAAACAGTCATTCAAATCTTGGGGGGTTGTAAGCCAGTAGCGCGTTATCTACACGTTTCGGTTGTTATAGACCAAGCTTTAGATATAGTCTTCTTTAACTGTCTCCGAGGAGATACAATCATGACCTTGTGCTAAGCCAACCATTATATGTTTTCCTTTGCTTGTAGTTTAAACATCGAATATTTGTATGGTCCTGGTGGCAGTTGGATGTGGCTAGATCCACCATAATATACCTCTATAATTTGTATTGTGAGTCTTTGTTATATGCTTCTCAAACCACATGGATTAATGACAGTGATGGATCCCTAATCCAGGGGTGGTAACACTGTTTACTTTCATTGTTGGAAAGCGTGCCTCAGAGATCTTTTAAAGGTCTTCCATAACATTGTTCTACCTAGTCAATATGTGGTGAAAACACAGATCGTCACTAACCAGAAATGTGGCACGATACATTGCTAAGAATGTTCATCACTAGAGGTTCTATTGAGAGAAGTTTTGTTTAAATATCGAATTTTGGATGAAATGGTCCAGACGACACGTATGTTCAATATTTTAATCACGACAGAACTGTTGAAACTCATAAGAAGTTGGGACCATTATTGTTTTCTATATCGTCATGGGACTGTGAATAGTTGTTGAAGAGCAGGTTTAAGTTGCATTTGACATTTTTATCAGGAACGGATATTTTCAAAAAGCAACGACGACAGTTAACCATGTTTTGGAAAATCAATATGATCCGCTCTGCAAAATAATAATATTTTCCAATGAAGAAACTGTATCTTGGCTGTAGATGAGACGTTTGATTCTAAGATTGCGGTAAGCATTTTTGCCATCAGTGTTTTAAAAGTTTAACGATCAAATTACAAGATACCTTACTGGATTCAAAATTAAGATAGGAAACATTTGGAAATCTATGGAAAGCCGTTGCCTATGATGATAGAGTAGTTTGGTTGAGCGCAATATCCATAAGGGAACGCGAATAGAATTAAAGCGAACGCGATAGAATGTTCAGCCCCAACCGGATATAAATATGCGAGTATAGTACTTTCGAAAGATGCTCTGTCACCAATATAAGTGGGTGATCATCTCGGAAATGAGACCAGATGAACAAATTTTCGATAGGTGAATTGATTGAAAGTCTCGTACTGCAAAGTTGCCAGTTGGAAATTGGAACGGAAATGGTTCTAAATGGAGTTAACCCAATATCTGAGGGTTGGTTATTATTGTCTCTTCCACCAGCTTATTTGAAAGTCGACATATCTTAAATCGATGTCCATTGGGTTGTTTGTATTGGTTTCAGTGTCCCTACGTCGACGAATCATTCCAACTTCTTCTTGAACGCAACTTGATTTGTTATCTCAGCACTAAACGATGTACATCTCAAGAACTTTTTAGAGACAAATAACATTGGCAAACGGCAAACCAGCAAACTTCGACGATCATGTTCGAATTAGGACCGCAATTGCGACTTGAAAACCAAACACTATATTCGAGCGTTGGATTTCTCCCTATATACAGATCACCCATTCTGTAAATGTTCAGATCCTTACTGGGACATCTTATACTTACCACAAACACTATGTTGGTTCACCAGTATTAGACTAGGCAATATATTTCAAAATAAATGGAAGTCACTTGAAACTATAGATACATTATTCGATAAGAACTAGGCCATAATGTAATCGCAGATTATTCTTTCAAACTCGACAGTCAAAACAATAATTAAAACAATTTATTGACAACTTGTATACGTAAGTAGTTAATGTATTTATTTAAGGTTGGGTTTTATTACGAAATTCTCACCATTTCAAGACGTTATGCAAAGTTACAAAAAAAATCTTAAATTGAGATGCCTCGTTAAATGGAGGACCATCATACGTCCAATTGATATTTTCAGCGATCGTTAACATAATGAATTTAGTTGATTGGCCTCGCTTAATGAATCAATTTACCTCCCAAATTGTCAATCGCAACAGTAACAATAACAATATTGTTATTAACAAAATGACCAATAATAAATTGTGCGGATCGTCGAAAGTATTGCACTTGTTGAAACTGTTAAAAAAACCAAAAACAAAACGGGAAAAAGTAAAAGTCCATTAATTCAATCATTTTCTTTATTTTCTTTTTCCATCTTTGTGACTATTACCACGGTCACATTGCATTTATTATAGCGAACGAACTTAAAGATAAAAATATCGGTTTATGACTCCTAAATTGTATATACTTTTGTGTGTAAGATGTAAACTTTCTTAATTATTTTACGGTTGTTGATTTGGTTTCAAGCAATGCGATATGTGTTTCAAACTCAAAAGCATTGAGAAGAAGGTACCACATGGTTTGAATACCACTATATAGAGACGGGATGAAGACGAGAGCACAGCGATCTAAAAGACTTTTTGTGCTATGTTCCTCTATACGATAGTCATCCAGTTTTGTTTATAAAACCGACCACGTGTTAGCATCAGTCTAAAAGGACTTATTTTTCTGCCTCCAAGGTGGTGCAGTCTTAAGTGGACACATAAAGACGTATGACGAAACCATCTAGTCTTTGCGCATAGCTCTTATGCATGTTTTTTGTGTAATAAGGTGGCGTTCACATCCAGAGACTTGACACATGTCTCTGTTCCACCGTCCTCATCTTTGATCGGTCCGTATGCCAAATCATAGATTTATTCTTAGTCAGCAGTGCTACTAGCCTCTATGTCAAAAGAAGCATTTTAGTTGGGGATGAGGGTTTGAATTCGGATGACTCGAAGACAAAGAGAAGCTTGCATCAAAGATCATTCAAGTTGGCCTCCTCTATGATATTTTAACACCAACAAAATAAGTGATTGTTCGGTCGTTACAACCATACATGGGAATAATTCTATTTCCATGATGGTTGTAAATAATTCTATTTAATTCTGAGCCTAAACGTCTACCTCATATTGGTTATTAAATCGCCTAAATGCTGGTTGAATAAATATATTGCCCAATGCCGTATTAAACGACATCTATTGTACAACTCAACAACGACTAAATATAGACAAGATTATCGACTAAATAGTTCAGACAACTACCAATCCTAAAATTAGATGAAGCTGAGGGTTTGCATCGTGACCTTAGATAAAATATCTTTAAAGGATGCCATTACGCAGAAAGACATTTAAGGCTATCGACGTAAATGTCCTATACTTTAAACAATTTTATTTAGCGACATCTATTGTGTAACACATCAACAAATTTTATCTGCGTTACCGATATTATTTCTCATAGTAATGGAAAATCCTATGCTCAAAGATTTCGATCGGCTGCTTATCAACCCCAAATTGACGTTAGAATAAAATAAAACCCCATCCATTCATACTCCTTATCAAATTTAAGTGATTTACATAATTTCTTATTTATTCATTTTAAATAAAATAATTTTATTATTAACAATAATTCAAATTTAAAAACTTGCGGAGATGCGTGATCCAAATCAAACTCAAACCTTGGGGGTAAAACTGGGGATTGGGAGCAAAGTTTCGTTTAGAGCACTTGCTCTATTAGGTAGATATTCTATAAATCTAATATATGAGGTGTATAAATGTGTTGTATTTCAGTGTATGTTGAATAGATCGCCGGCCGATGGCAGAGGGGCCAGACCACCCGTTACATCCGGCAATTGTTTAAGGTCAGGTAAATTTTGTAAATGATTCCGCACTTCTCGTTGCAGTGTTTTAACTTTATTCAATTTCTTATTGTAATCGTCTAGTCGCTGTTCGGCCTGGGTCAGTAGTTCCTTTTGCTCCTGTAGAAAATCGCGCAGCATAACCGCTAAACGTTTTCGATTTTCCATTTCGGTTGCTAGCCGAGCATTGTACTCGTTCAGCAAATGAACAGCCTCGTTGACTTGGACCGCAAATCGTGCAGCGGCCTCCTTATCCTCGATTTTACTTAGATACGATATGTCAGACAATTCTGATGGGAGATTTGCTATTTTGCCACGGACGACAGCATCGCTCGACGCTGAATTATCGAGTTCCAGTAGAGCTTTGATTAATTCTTCGGGCTCGGGTGGATCACCGGCCGGTGTGATTGGATTAAGAGTCACATGAGTTTCGAGAGTGCCATTCACATCAATCGTTTCGCTGATAATTTTTGCTATTTCACTCGTTGGGACCGTTTCCGTTTTAGATTTTTTATTCGCTATTGCTGTTGTTGCATCACTAGCGGGACTATCACTCTTGCGTTTCTTTTCTACTATTTTTGGTGGTTTGTCTTCGGTCGGTTCTGTTGTTGGGGTTTCATTCTTTTTAGCATGCAATGTCGACCGATACAATGCCATATGTTCACTATCGTAAACTCCCCGCTCTTGCCATATATTAAGCAACCGATCCAGGCTGCGATATATATTGGGATTGGTACAGTGGTCGGCAATATTCTTGAACGCTTTTCCTAAATAATTTTCAAACTCCTTTCCATATTCGGGCCCTTTCTTTTTACTATTTTGAATTACATCGTTGGCTAAATACATGTAAGTTAATTTTTTATCTTCGGCCACTGGAACGGAAAAAAATCGATTAATGCTCAGCGTAACCCCGGGTGAGAACAAAAACAAATCGATTACGATAAATGCAACAACAAAACACTAACCTTTTTGAAATTCCTTAAACCACGTCTTACAAATTAGTGCATAATGTTTCCGGTGATGTATTACCCAAAGCGATAACGTTTGAATACTCTGTTGGCTGGAGTTTAGCTCCAAAAGCTTCTTGACGAGCGTATTTTCCGTGAATGACATTTCAGTTGTGGATCGGGCTACGTTGCTTGTGTTTGATCAATGTTTTTATCGTGATTTCGTGAATTTATACGCAACACGCGTCCTTATTGTTCACAACACCCAATGCTCACCTTATTCTTTAACACATTTATAGTTTATATATTCGAAAACTATTTATATTTAAGTCCACTTAATTCAAATTCTTGAGTCCAATAAAATTTTTTTCGTCGCACATCAGACAGACACACGTCAAATTAATAACCAATGAAGTTGCACGCCTCGCATGGAAGAGTTTTGTGTGTATTTTTGTTTTTGTTCGAAAATTTAGCTGTTTTCGACCTCGAATTTTTTGGGTTGGTGTTGTTTTGGTTTTGACAGTTAAGGTTAGTGGAGACTTTTTCAAGTTTGGTTACAAAATTCATCAATGTCAGGTATGATTTGAATTATTTACAGCTTTTGGGAATGGACAAATCAATTAATATTAAACGTTCACATTTCATTATGATTTGATATTTTTGGGAAATAAAAAACTCGCTTTTCACTGTTTCACATATCGTGTAATCTCTACAATCTGTTTGGGGCTGAATCTCTCCAAAAGTATTCGCACTCCCATTACTTCTGCCCAATGCAGGTTTAGTTTATGCCAACTTTTAGGACAAGAAAGATGCTCATGGTAATCGATGATGAATGTCCTTTGGTTCACCTCGACCCCAAACAGTAATTCATAGGCTGTTGGTTCTTTGAAATTCCTTAAACCTCAACCAGTACTAATCCGGGCTATTGTGCTAATTGTTCTGAGACTGTGGCTAAAAGTACTCGAACACAATCCATGTCCGAGTGAACCACTTGCCTCACTGCCACAAGAAGTTGGCGATGACAAAAACTATATTATGTTGAGGTATTTTCTATGAGCACTGGCTACGAGACATGGCCATTTGCTTTTAAAACGAGATCATGTTTCGGGTTAATGATTTTGGAGACAAAACTGGTTGTGTTGCAACTACGAAACCATGTTTTAGTTGTTCTGGCCGATACCTCGATAGTTATATTGTATTAGAAGGGTGAACCAGAGGCACTATAGGTAGGATGAAGTTAGAATTGGCCCCCTTTGGGCATGTGATACGTCGCTGTTAGCAACCGGCTCGTTTAAAAATCTGTTAATGAAACGTTTATATACCATTACACACTAGAATCAAACATACAGTCAAAACAGTGAGCTCCAAAAACGACGAAGGCTCATCATTTGGCTGGATAGTGATGGCGATTGTATTCTGGAATCGTCATGGAGTAATCTCCATCGATTATCTTCAAAAATGGAAAACCAATACTGGAGCATACCATGTAACACCAAGCGCCTTTTTTATGTTCTTTAAGCTAAAAATTGAGCTCGGAGGACATAGATTATCAATGAGGAGGCCATCAAATTACAGGAGCATACTATACGCATCATTACTTGACAAGCTGGAGTCAGACATTGGAGGATATGGCCGAACGACAACATGTCCTGTACCCTTATTAAGTACGAAACTTTTCAGACCACTCTCGTATATTCTCCCGATTTTTCTTACTTCCGAGTTGCTCTATTTTGTTAATGGCTCGCGGATACTGTGTTAACGTAATTCATTCGATCTGACGCCGATAATTCAACTCAAAATCATACTCTTGTAAAACTAAGACATGGGTCTTGGTTTTGTGTGCTTTTTCTGCAGAGCTTTCACTATTGCTAGCCTAAAGTACCACTAACTCGTAGAGAAGATAGATTATGGCCAATACCTTTGTTATACGTAAGTTGGTATATTGATCGGGTGAGCCACAGTTCTGTGAGCTTAGGCGTCAGCTCCAAAATAAAAATTAGAGCCAAAAAACGATAAGGGCTCTCCATGTGGCTAGAAAAATGATGTCGACTGTTTTCTAGAGCCATCATGAAGTTATCTTAAACCTTTATCTTCCAAAGTTAAAAACAATTATATTATATATCTTGGGGCAAGGCAGTAGTTGAGAAAAAGGTCCAGATTTACAGGAAAAAACAACTCTCATTCCATCAAGACAGTATGCTGTGTCCCGTCTTCACGGTTACAATGTCCAGAAACTACAATTTAAGTGTTTGACGACATTCTTTACTCACCAGATCTAGTCCGAAGCTCTTTTGTTCTTTACTAAGCAAAAAGATGAACTTTAGAGGCTATCACGGTATCTAAACTGATGGTAAACTGTTTTGGAGATAACGACACCAAGTACTCTTTGGACAGGTTGAAGCGATGGAAGCATCACATAGACGCATATAGACTGTAAGGAGACGATGAAGAGATAACGTATACTCTCCAGATATTTCTAATTTTTCCGAGTTGCTCTATTTTGGTAACGGCTCCTGGATACTGTTGTTACGTAATGCATTAAATTTGACCCATTTTGCTGCTCAGACCCAACATATATACTCAGCATTTCTGCAGTGCTTTCACTATTGATCTCCTATAGTATACCATTAGCTTGTAGATGAGTACGACTTGTGTATGTCACATGCCCTTTGACAAAGCTCCATGAAATGTTGTGCTAATTTCGAAAAACATAACTGTTGGGTCAAAGAATTTCAAAATGGCGTTTTCAAGTGTGGTATGCTAAAGATTCGAAATACCCAAACATATAGGTCAATTGGCACTGGTTCACTTGAACATTTTTGGAAAAATACAAAAGCCTTCATAATTTTTGGAATTCACAGCTATCAGTGTGACTTTTGGCAGCATGTTCCGCTTGAATTGCGCGATTCGGGCTACCTTGACCAAGTTCCAGATTATATTTGTCAACGAACTATCACTTTTACTGGACTTCGAACTCAATCGTTCTATCACAAACAACCTTAAGTCTGACGAGATGATGGAATGTCGGTATAATACAGAGTTTTATGTCGCCTAAAACTGTTAACTGAACTCAATTTTTGCATTCCGAATCAGTAAACGGCTGGCTGCTGAGAGCCGCATCTGTCAAAGTATTTTGGCTTCAAAAAACTCAATTACTGATGTGTCACAAATTATTACATTTTATTATGAAAAACAGTGCAACAGGTAACCAACGTTTTGTCAACAATGCAACAGGTGTTAGCAACCGTCATAACATGTGACCCAACAGGTGAATTGTTCTATAACATGTGTTGTCATGGCAGATTTAGGCCATAACAAACAAACAACAACATAATCAAAGAAATTTTTTTTGTCATAAGTTGAAATCCGATTTGGCTCGTCGACTAAAATGCAATTAAAAAACTTAAAAACCATCCTCGAGCCCCAGGTGAGTTTTGCACATTAAACAAGTTATCTAGTTGATCCTTGAACTAATCCATAACAATAATTTAGGTGTATCTAAACCGTATATCTGGCCTTTTGTGGTCGCCAAATAATCAAAAACTTGCAGTCGCTACTGCCGATCGATCGATTTTGCTTTTCGACGAAAATGGCGAACGTCGCGATAAATTCTCAACTAAACCAGCAGATGCGGCGGCCGGCAAAAAATCATATGTCATACGTGGCATAGCATTTAGTCCCGACTCAACCCGTTTGGCCGTGGCCCAAAGTGATTCCATTGTGTATGTGTATAAATTGGGCGAGTCGTGGAACGAAAAAAAAGTGATTTGCAATAAATTTCCACAACCAAGTGCCGTCATGGCAATTACATGGTTACAAGTTGGTGCTATTGTTGTTGGTCTCGAAGATGGTAAAGTACGAGCGCTTCATTGTCGTAATAATAAATCTCAAAATTTGTATGCGGCCGATAGTATGGTGATTTCGATTGCATCGAATTCGCGTGGCACGGGCATAATTACGGGACATGAGGATGGATCGGTAATCCGATACTACATTGTTGAGGAACATGGAGAGTCGTCCGGTCGTGTTTTGACCCATTCGACTGCACCTTATGTATTGGCATGGCCACAAAATTATATTGTTGCATCGGGAGCCGATAAGAAAATCCTCTTTTACGATTCTCAAGGACGCACCAATCGTACCTTTGATTATTCTCGTGACGATACCGAACATGAATTTATGGTTGCGGCATGCAGTTCGAATGGACAATCGGTCGCCGTTGGAAGTTATGATCGTGTACGAATATTTTCATGGAGCGCTCGTCAGAATACGTGGAGCGAAACAGCACCGAAAACTATAAAAAATTTATATTCCGTAACCGCGCTTGCATGGCGACGTGATGGTTCTATTTTATCAGTTGGATCTATATGTGGAGGCGTAATACTCTTCGAATCTGTACTTAAGCGAACCGTGTGGCAAGACAAATTTGAATTAACTTTCGTGACTCCAAGTCAAGTACTGCTAAAATCACTTCAAGAAACTGGCGAGAAAATGATTGTTGAATCTCAACTGGGACTGGAAATCGATGATGTTCGAATAATGGGCAAAGATAATTATTTGGTCGCACGAACTGAGGATTCATTAATTTTGTGCGACCTGACACGGTCGATGACAAGTGAAGTGCATTGGAATTCAACGGGACGTCTCGAAAAATTTTATTTTGAAAATCCTAACGTTTGTCTCATTTTTAATGTTGGCGAATTGTCGCTGGTCGAGTATGGAGATAACGAAATATTGGGATCGGTACGAACCGAGTTCGTGAATCCGCATGTTATATCGGTCCGTCTAAATGAACGAGGCACTTCAAAGAATAATAAAAAATTGGCCTATCTGTTGGATATGAAAACCATTTGTGTTGTCGATTTGATTTCACAATCGGCCATCGCTCAGATAACACACGATTCGAAAATCGATTGGTTGGAATTGAGTGAAACGTCGCATAAGCTGCTGTTTCGCGATAAGAAAATGCGTCTTGTACTAGTCGACGTCCAAAGTTGTAAAAAACAAATTTTACTCGGCAAAGTGTCGTTTGTACAGTGGGTACCACAAAGTGATGTTGCTGTTGCCCAAAATGATATGAACTTGGCCGTTTGGTATAATATTGATCTGCCCGAGTATGTGTCAATGATGTCGGTACGTGGTGAAGTGATCGATGTGACGCGAGATGGTGGCAAAACTGAGGTTCATACTCGCGAAGGTCCTGTAAATCATAGCTACTACCTCGACGAAGGTTTGGTTGAGTTCGTAACAGCTGTTAACGATAGTGATTTTGGTCGTGCAATTTTATATCTAGAATCACTCGACGATACTCCACCAACCAAGGGCATGTGGCATAATTTGGCAAATATTGCTTTGGCCAAAAAAAATTTACGGATCGCCCAACGATGTTATGCTGCATTGGGAAATGCATCGAAAACTTTCTACATCTCGGAAACTATTCAGGTAGCTGAGAAGTATGAAGAAACTGTAGGCCCGGATACCGAATGTCCTGAATCGAGAGCTCGTGTTTCGCTACTCTACGGTGAATTAAGAACGGCCGAGCGAATATATTTAGATCAAGGCGATATCGAATCAGCCATTGAAATGTTCCAAAAATTAGGGAAATGGAATGAAGCAATTAAATTGGCCGAACGACGTGGATATCACAAACTGAAAGATTTGAAAATGCAACAAATGAGTTATCTGTTAGAGTCAGGCCAAGAAGAAAAAGCGGGAGAAGTACTGGAAGAAAATGGTGAAGTGGATAAAGCTATGACTTTATATTTGAAAGCTAGAAAGCCTGCACGAGCCGCACGATTATCGCTCGTAACACCTCATCTCCTTTTGAACGAAGAGTTGATGGCCCAAGTACGGTCATCACTTGTAAAATCCGAACTGTTCGAAATAGCTGGCGATTTAGCTCAAAAATTAAACGATACTCAAGGAGCTGTAACTTTATACCGTAAAGGAGGATCATACGGCAGAGCTATTGAAACAGCACGACAAATATCACCAGATGAGGTTACTATGCTCGAAGAGGAGTGGGGTGATTGGTTGGTCTCAAAACGTCAACTTGACGCATCTATAAGTCACTATATTGAAGCTGGCGCTACACTCAAAGCATTGGATGCTGCAATGGGAGCAAAACAGTGGCGTAAAGCAGTCCAGATCGCTAAGGTAGTGGACAATCCTGGCGAAATAAAAAAATATGCGATCGATTTGTCCGAACACCTAGCCTATGTAGGCGATATGAGAGGAGCTGAAAATATATTACTTCGAGCCGGACTTTATCGCGAGGCCATCGATTTACTAAATCGAAATGGAAAATGGGAAAAAGCCTATGAAATTGCTGAACAATATCTTAATGTCGAAAACGTACACGACATGTTTATTCAATTGGCCGATAAATTAGAGAGCGAAGGTAAATATCGGGATGCTGAAAAGGTTTATATCGCTGTTAATGAGGCTGATAAAGCAATTGCGATGTACAAGAGAGTCGAACATTATGACGCTATGATTCGATTGGTTGAGCAATTTCATAGAGATTTGCTGGAAAATACGCATCTACATTTGGCCAAACAGCTCGAATCGAAGGGTAAATACAAACAAGCTGAAGTTCATTTTATAGCCGCTGGTAATTGGAAAGCGGTCGTTCATATGTATTGTGCTGCTGGAAAGTGGGAGGACGCCTATCAAATCGCAAAACAGAAAGGCGGTGAAATAGCATCAAATCAAGTGGCATTTATGTGGGCTAAATCGCTTCCAATCGAAGGAGCAACCCGTTTACTAGTAAAAATGGGTCTACTGGATATTGGCATCCAACTAGCATGTGAGTCATCTCAGTTCAATTTTGCGTTACAACTTTGCAAGTTGAGCGGTCGTAATGGTGAAGATGTTCATCTCAAGATAGCTATGTCACTTGAAGACGACGGGAAGTTTAATGAAGCCGAAGCCGAGTTTATACTAGCCAACAAACCACGTGAGGCGATTTTAATGTATTGCCATTCAAACGATTGGGACGCCGCTATGCGTGTAGCCGAGAAACATGTTCCCGAAGCAGCACAAGAAGTATTGATGAACCAAGCCGCTTCAGCACTTGAGGCAAACAATTATAGCGAATATGAAACGTTATTGATTCGTGCCGAGCGTCCCGATATTGTGATTCAACATTATCGTGAAAACGGAATGTGGAATGATGCGTTACGAGTCGCACGAGAATATGCGCCAGGCGAGGTGGCCGAACTTCAACGCTTTCAAAATTCTGCCAATCGTAATACATCGACCGTTGATTCGAGGGGGTTGCTAGAAAGTGCGTCCGACTATGCCCGGAATGAAGAGTTCAAAAAAGCTGTCGATTGTTTACTTCAAATTACGGAATTAAATTCGGATTCGTCGACTGTTGAACGGGCTTTAACAAGAGCGGCCGAAATAGCAAATCAATTTCTTGAGGGTAGTGAAGCTGTTGAGGTTGCTAGGGATTTATGTCCTCGTTTAGTCGAAATCAATCAACCAGGACCTGCTGCCCAATTATATCTATCGGTTGAGATGCCGAAAGAAGCGGTCGATGTTTTTATCAAAACTGAAAACTGGAACAAAGCAAGACGTCTGGCTAAGGAAATAGACCCACAGCTGTTAATGTACGTCGAGTCGCAACAAAAATCTGTCCTCAAAGTTGGAAAAAATATTGAACAGTTGGCTGATATTGATATTATGTCAGCGCTCGATCTGCTCGCCGAGCAAGGACAATGGACGCGATGTATCGAGAAAGCGAAACAAACAAGCTCTGGAGTACTGCACAAATATTTAGCTATTTATGGTGCTCAACTGATCCGTGAAAACGATCCGATCACCGCATTAAAACTTTATCTTAATCACGGAGTCCCGGCAATTCCTGAAAATTTCAATATTTATCATCGAATCTCGCTGTTGTGTTTTGGACTGCGCGAACCCGAGGGCGTTCAAATTTGGAAAAGTTTACGACAATTTTTGTATGATGTCTGCCATTCCATACAAAGTTCTCAGGAGTTGGCTAATTCCGAGGCATTTTCAAAATTTGATTTACTTCTGTTGATTGCACATTACTATGCCACCCGCAGTGCCTGCCGGCAGGTGTCCGCCTTGCAACAAATATCAGTTAAAATATCGGTTGCATTATTGCGCCACTCGGACATTGTGCCATGTGACAAAGCGTTTTATGAAGCTGGCATGGATCTACGCTCGGTTGGGCGTGAATCCGAAGCGTTTGTTATTTTAAATCATTACTTGGATATAAGCGAAGCAATTGAAGAAGGTACAGGGAATTTGGTAGATCATTCTGATCTGGCCGCAACTGATTTTCCAAGTTCGGTTTCAATCCCGGAGACTCTTCATTTGTTGAACGAAGATCAATTGCACGAGGAGGTGCGCGAATGGGTGTTGGCTATTAGTATGGATCAACGAGTGGATCAAACGTTACCAACCGATGACCGGGAACTGTTCGAATCGAGCTTGGGAAGTAATGATCAACCGTGTATAATTACAGGATATCCAATTTTGGGAAAACCACCGATCGTTTTTCAGCGGTCAAATCGTTTGGCGAGTCGGGAAGCGTGGAGTAAGTTGACATTACAAGCAAAAATGTCGCCACATACAGATTTGCCAGATGTTGTGGAGTTTATTGAGAAATGGTGTGGCGCAGCCAATTTTATTTCAAATTAAATAGTTTATGTGTACAGTTTTGTTGTGATTTTGGAAAATACATAAAACATAAAATAGTTCATTCAATTTGAAAATTTTATTAATTAGTTATTAAATTGGGTCGACCTCTAGGTTCGATGAGAAATGTCGCATGGCTTAGAAGACAAAAAGATAGATTATGTTCTCATAGCAAACCTGCTTATCCAATTAGGTTTATGTCGACATTCAGTATAGCCAGTTTGCTTGATCCGTTAAATCATCGTCAGCACGCTCTAGTCACGAGGACTGACAGGTAGTTTTCGATTATCCGAAAAAGGAACCGAAAGGATAACTGTCTGGATGAATCATCTGTACTTCAACCAGAATCATCTAGGTTCTAGGTTCTCCTTTCATATTTAATGAGGCTCAAAAAGAACTATTGAGGGGTCGGAAGAAGTTTTCCCCCACCTTTTCATTTGGAATGTTAGGTGTAGAATTGATGAAAACATGCCTTCTCGTGGATTAAGGGACATCAATAAGGCTTGTACTATCGGTAAACGGTAAATTAATTTACCTGTTTTACTGTCCAGTTAACCGAATTACCGGTAAAATTAAATATTTACCGATAAATTTTGGTTTAACCATTTAGAAAAAATAAAACAAATATTTTCTTAAAACGAGATGAGTCAGTCAAACCAAAACACAGTCGGCTACTACTTCGGGAATAATTAGAAATTATTTCAAAATTCAACTGATGATTCACTACTGGCTGTAATTTCAAGAATGGTAGCCATAAATAAGGCGTAAGCCAACGGGAACATCATCGCCTATGTTCCAAAAACCACAGAAGTAAAGAAAAGTATCGGGCGAGGAGAAACAATATGGAAGGAGTAAAACGAAATGGCAAGTGATGGAAACAGCTTGACGATTAGAGATGAAGTAGACGGTAGACCGAGTATCATAATATTGGATTCAGGAACAATGAAGACGATTGTCCGCGTCTATGTTAAGAAGAGTGGAACTCAAACAATGGGTCCATTCAGTTTAAGAAGGAGTCAGCCATACGAATAGGTGATGAACAATTTTGGCATGAAGTAATGGTGGTGGATATGGTCATCGTGGGCACGGACTTCACAAGGCATAACGGATTCGTAATAAATTTTGGACGAGAGAGAAAAGATTTGCTAACATCGTGCTGCCAATCGAAAGAAACAGGAGAAAGCTAACCGTACGGAGTGTTATAATGGATCATCGTTCGAAGTTATTTCAGTAGGAAGAATCATCAGTTGGATGTGAAAACAAGAGGGGATGAAGGAAAAACGAATTAATGTTATGTTGAATGGACAACATGTAGATTTAGATTTGGCGGAAATAAATAAGTTAGTAAAAACGGGAAATCCACCATCACGGCTATTATTGAGCGACTACAATATAGGAGCAAATGAAATCCTGTTCGAATGAAGGATACTCTGGAGAAGGGCCGTGAACAATTCGACTCGTTGAGATGTAGAAGGAAAGTAGTTGCAAAACACAGTGTGGAGACCGACGTCATAATAATTAAGGGCCATCGATAAAGTTACACCAGAGGGGAAGTCGCTCAAAATTCTATCATTTACCGGTAAATGAAAAAATCGGTAAATTTGTAACCCCTAGACATTAAGCTCTATGAGACGAGATCTCACAAACCAACTAACAAGTTGTAGCTATCGCACTTGGCGGCAAAGGAAGACAAAATATAGAAACCTGCCCTCTTTTCTAATTAAATATTTAGAATAATAGGCAGACATATTTGGGAACTAATGAAAGCTAATCCTGAACGCAGCAAAGACATGTCATAGAGTATTCGTTTATAAGAGATTAAGTTTAGATCAGATGATCACCTGGAAAAATTATTAGGGGAAGAATTAATCATTTGGTGTAGATTTATTGAAAATCTAACCAGTCATTCTGTTGACGATGGGTTCAAGACCCAAAAAGTGTACTGGCAATAGAAACGCTTCGGTATAGAAATTCGATAACTTTCAGTAAGTCTGAGTGGGGTTATAGCGGAACCTCTTAACCGACTTGAAACAATTGGTTTGACTGGATAATGTGGAAGATATGTGCATACACGATTCTTTTATCAGAAAGTGTTACAGGTACACACCTGAAAAATTGAGGCAAATGATAATTTTAGAACTCCTTATTATGGTAGTAGGTCAGTGATCACATGATCGCCCAACGAGATAGCAATGGTGCCGGAGCACCATGTTGTAATCTGACCGAACTATAAATTATATAAGGTTTGAGGTGAAATTATCTATAGCAATTGGTATAGATAAACTTCTGTCTTCAGGACGAAATTACTTCAATTTTGAGAGCATTCTATGGAAAAGAGATAAATTGCAGAGTCCGTTGTGATTGTATTTGATAGCCAAAATACTGTAAGGACAAAAATACTGTAAATCTATTGAAAGAGCACCCTATGAAGTCGTTTAATGGATTGACAGACTTGGACAGTGGAAGGACTACACAGATGTCTTTAGGGTGAATTTCTGCCCCAGTTCTTGTGGTGTCTTGTGGTCCACTCACTGCTAGTCCATTTAAATGACATCAAGGACAATGGACGCGATGTATCGAGAAAGCGAAACAAACAAGTTCTGGAGTACTGCACAAATATTTAGCTATTTATAGTGCTCAACTGATCCGTGAAAATGATCCGATCACCGCATTAAAACTTTATGTTAATCATGGGGTTCCAGCAATTCTAGCATTTTACCGTCCGGATCATGCTGCTGACATCGCCTAATACTGGTTGGTAAATATACGGATGTACAACAAAGAACGATTACAGTAGTTATACCCTGTTGCAGTGATCAGTGTCGAACGGTTAAACTCAGGAAAACTAAGATATGGTTTTCCACAAGATCCAGCTGGATGGTTAGAACCCGAAGACTTGCCCAGCGTCTTGTGAAAAACCCTATCTCTTCAGAATCTTCCTTCTTGGGATCAGGTTATATCGAAAGATTATGTGGCATACAGCATTCACTGGAAATACAAACAGTCATTTTGTAAATTATGGGGTTTGAAAACTAAGACGCGTATACTGGCGATACGTTGTGGTTATCAACCCATTATCTCGTTTGCCGCACTAATTTGGTGACCTAGAATATAGAGAATATAGTGGGGTCGTTGTGTGAAACCTATAAGCTACCTTGAAAGACTTCTTTGTCTGGATTGTTGGAGCCTTAAGATAGCTGTAAGGTTGCCGCTTGAGGATCAGATGATGTGCAGCACAAACACCCACTCGTCTTTAAGGAAGAGAAAATTTAGTCTCTTGGGTACTGCCAAATATGAAAGAAAATGACTAAACAATAGGCCATTCTGCCTCTCCGATCACGATATGATAATTTTGACTGATGGAGTAGTATGCTGTAATCTGGCTGATGCCGGATCTTATATCCTGAGGTGAAATTGTCTTTTCCTCTTGGTATAGGTACGCTGCTATCATTTACGAGGAAATTGCTGCATTTTTGAGTGCTGCACTCTATGCAAAGGAGATGAATTGTAGTTGCAATACTGTTTCATAGAAACTTATTTTGGAGGCGGTAATTGGCTTGAACCGACTAGGCAGCCTAAATGAAGATTGACTTCACTAGATACCCAATCACATTGATATCAAAGGCAAAGTATTAACTGATTGCTTGGTCTTTTTGGGTGCAACTCCCCCTTTTGCGAGTCCTGAGCCCACTCCTGACCGTGTTTTATCTTAGAGAGGTAGCAGCTATTACTTTGCACTTGAACATTGTTTCCTGAATAAAAACATGTACCGAATGAAATTGTTTTGTTTGTGCCGAATGAAATTGTTTTCATACTCTCCCAATAGACTACAATGCTTTGGATCACGTCTCCTTGGGCATCATTTGAAGAATAAACATATCTCTGGGGCCTGAGAGTGATCGTCTGGGAAAGGATGATAAAATTGAGTGACGGGGAAAAATTATAGGAGTGCTCCAGTTCTTCATTTTATCTCCACAAAGACTACTTCGTTTTGGATCGCGACTCCTTTTACAAAATCGTTGGGATATATAACGTTTCAGACGCAATCGAAGTTACTTCTTATGAACCGAAATTAAAATTTTCGTGGAAAATGGGGCCGCTGAGGGTTTGTCACATTCATTTATTTAACAGGAAACGTTCTATGGATTTATAATAGAGCAACCTTTCATCTCTAAAGCAATCTGAAAGAACCAAGGAGCCTCTAACGCTTAGGAAATTCGGATTGAGCCAATTCACTGCCCGAATGTTGCCTCAAGAAACCATCCAAGGAAACGTCATGAGCCATTGCGCAGCTATATTTGGCATACGATTGCACCATCTTCGAGGTAGTCCTCTACAAAGTCCTATACTCAAGGGTCCACTCAATTTTCCACATCATTTCCAAAGAAAAACGCGCGAAACGTCACACCACCAACAACAAAATAGTTTTCATTTCACTTTCTCGCCGAATCGCATATTGGGGTGCATATGGCTCAAATAGAACGAAATAAACAAGAACGGGTCAAATATCGGAAAACTGACGAAAATATTGTGTCGAATAAACAAACATTTACGAATATACGTATGTCGATATATCTGTGTGTACGATGGGATAAGATAATAAAAATCTGTGTTGCTTTTGTTTGAAATCGATATAAAAAGCGCGCATGTCACCTGTTGCAAATTCCCAGTTTTCCATGAGATGAAAATAAAATTTTTCTCGAGCGATTGTTGAATGTGTAGATGTTGTGTATAGTGAGTGAGTGAGTGAGTGACTGATTCAATATTTA
Source organism: Tipula lateralis (assembly GCA_963932295.1). Taxonomy (NCBI): domain Eukaryota; kingdom Metazoa; phylum Arthropoda; class Insecta; order Diptera; family Tipulidae; genus Tipula; species Tipula lateralis. Next base: position 7,464,407 of record OZ010738.1, on the reverse strand, counting down.
GGATTAATACCCAAAAAGTTGGGGTAAAAATTTTGGGTTTCAATACTCCGGAGTGTTAAAAATCGGTGTCGAGTGGAACACACCAAAATCGTTATTGTTTCGTTCAACGGGGGTATTTATACCGGATCCCGGTCGATTCAATATTTTTTGGTTTTGTTTTGTTTTATTTTTACTATAACAAAGATCGTGGACCCAAATTCTTCTTAAACTTGAGATTTTTATTTCAGTTTCCAATTTGGCGTTGAACTAGCAACTAGACAATTTTTCTTCGGGAAATTTGAGTGAATTGAGATTAGATAAAATTATATTTTAATTTGGTGTGTTTACATTTGTTGGATAATTAGTGTTTGTTGTGATATAGAAAAAAAAATTAATTAAGAAATAATTAAGGATTGTGTCTCAGTGTTTTGTTTATTTATGTGTTGTGTACAGTGCTATAGTTAATTATAAGATTTGTTGTTGTTGTGAATATTGTTATCAGTGATTCTGTGTTAGTGTGTGTGTAATGCAAATGACTAAATTCGAGTAATTATTTCGAGGGCGAATCCATCATCGTATTTTGGCTGGTAAATTTGTTTTCTTATAACTAAACCGCAACATACTCGTTCGTACATATTCATCTCGATTACTTAACCAACGCCTTTTATTCTATCCTCCAAAATTTGATTACAATTTTGAGATTTATTGATTTTGATTGATTGCTGAAAATACAAATTTTTTTTTGGTTGGGATCCCATATTATACCGAGGGTGGCTATTTAATACAATTAATTCGTGTATATACGAGTACGATGGTCTTAATCCATCATCTACATTTTTCGGGGACGGGGGATGAAAAATTGAGTTAAATCGAAATCCATTATAAATTTTCCCTGTTCATTCGCATATGAGTACAGGTGCGTCTATATTTATACTCGCGTAATTATATCCATGATGGATTTGTTTTTTTTTGTTTAAAACGTTCCGAAACGACACGTAACAATTTACCCATCCAACAAGTGTTTTTTCTACGCGTTGTGTTGACTATTTATACTACAATATACCCACTATGCCAAATTGTCGTGGGAGATGCTAATTTTCACTCCAAATCAACTTTCTTTTTTATTTCTTAATATTTTCTTGGAAATGTATTTGGATTGGAACGCGTTACACACTGTGAGTATATACGAGACGTATTGTCTCCTTTGTCTGTTAATTTGAAACTTTTTATGCGCACTTCGTACGAACACAAAACTAAGTGTGACAGCAACCATATTTATGAAAAAAGAAAGATTGGGTATATCCCCTTTAATGAGTAAGTGACGTTATATATCTTTAAGACAGATATCAATTACATTTTCTGGGTTGACAGTTTTAACGATATTCCCATACCCATAGTATTTTGTTGATTGCAAAACAATCTGGATCCAATGGAGACTTTAGACGGTTGTTATCTATACCCATGATGCATAGACAGCATTAAATCAATGCATAAGATTTAACATGGCAGAACTAGACAATCCATTAGATCTGGTATGATCTAACCAAGACCAGATTTATTACTCTATGATTGGGAGAGCAAAAAACTTTTCAGAAAGCACTGAGTTATCGGACGAAGTTTGTGTCCTCACTCCAACAAACCAGGTTGGACATTTTATTTTGCACAATAATACCTGTTCGAGACCTTTAGCGGTTATGGAATTTTTTATGAAATTTGAGCTTTTATTTTGGAAAAATGTTACAAGATTTTTTGACGGCCAAAAACGAATCGAGTCAATTTTCAATACCTTGAACTGAAGTGAAGCGTATTCCTGATAGTGCATTCTGCATGGATCGAAATAAGTGGTAGTCGGAAGAAGCAAGATCTGGGCTATATGGTGGGTAATATTGACCGGCGCCGCAATATGAGACCGAGCGTTATCGTGGTGGAACATGATTGACTCGTGTCTGGTCGCATACAGTGGCCGCTCTGCCTAGATTTTCTTCTTCAATCGGATCCATTGTTCATGATAGAGTTGCGTATTTATGGTTTGGTCACTTGACAACAGCTCATAGTGGATCACACCTAGTTGGTCTTATCAAATGCATAACATAACTTTGGTGTCAAGGGGCCGACGAAATGATAGGGGCATAGGGCTTTCAAAATACATATATGTGCATGGACCATGATGTACATACTATACATACACGATACACCTAATATTTTCTGACCTTATCTTAGTCGATAGTACGATGAGAGTGCGATGTTAATTAGCATTACGAATGCTGGAACGGTTCGGATATAAATTCAAAAACTATCGACCTCTTGATATCTTTTGAAGTATAAGATTAATACAACCCTTGTCTTACTTGTTCTAAGTCGAAAGTCTCAAACTTAAAGACAGGAGGAATGGAAACGATATTTGATTGAGGGCTCAAAAAAGCACTAAAATAGTCTCTATAAGCGACGAACTGACCTTTCAATAAACTCCAAATTGTAGCACACCATATAATGGACTAAAAGCTAGACAAGCTTATGAGACAGGACAACATTAGTTCTCAACGAAGCAATAAAAACTGCAGTGAACCGAAAAGGTTCACTTTCTCGAAATGAGCACAAAAAAGAGAAAATCGATCTGCGTAGTCGTATGGCATCCGATGGACTTGGAGAGAGTTATCTGTAGAAATAAGATGGTCGCACAATTAAAAGTCTAAAAAAAGAAGATGGGTTTCATATGAGGACCAATTAGGTTCTAATGAAAACTTATTTAGCTTTGTTGAACAGTATCCGATGGAGTATCGGTTCATTCTCAATATTCTAGACTGAAAAAGTCTAAAATTTTAGACCATAAGCCTTCGTGGAATCGGTTCTATATGTTTACATGATACCTTATGTTTCATCGATACCCATTATCAGTATGATTACAATCAGACATCGCCTTTTAATAATTTGAACATTTCCTTCCCTATTTAGAACATTTCCTTCCATAGTCTCCTTCCATATTTGGCAGTGCCCAAAAGGGTTAAACTGATTGTCTCTGCCTTGTAGATGAGTTGCTGTTTGCCGATTAAGCAGCAGCAGATGGACAGTCCTATCGAGAGCTGCAGTGGATGTAGTCTGCATAGCTCTTACAATACTCAGACAAACAAGTCTTTTTAAAGGTGGTTTAGAGATTTTTCCTCAACTCCACTCAATGTTCTAGGCCATAAAAGAAGTGGTATCGGAGAATATAGGTCTGATAACCGAAGCGTATAATATTCAAGGGTACAGGTTTCAACCCTACCAAATGACTGTTTGCATTTCAGTACATTAGATGCTTTACCACATTTCTTTACTTCCGAAGAAAGCGGGAGCCATAATTTTTGGAAGACTACAAGGTGAAAAGAACCATCTCAGTTTTCCTTTGGTTGAGTGATATACCCTGATCACTTTACCAGGCTACAACTATTTTAATCGACATTTGTATGTTGTTATACGCTTGAGATCAAGTATTGTTAGTGAAGAGTGTATGCTTCTCGAGTGTACCCAGGAGCATTCGATTTTATTTATGTCTCAGAATGTACTTTACACAAAGTGCAACAACTTGAAGGTTTTTTAATTATGGATCATACCACCCTTAAGTGGGTCATAATTCAAAACGACTTGCGAAGTTGCGACTAGGATGTCAAACTCCTTAAGCTGGACTGGACTTAACTTAAAAAAATCATAACAATCAAACTACAGACGTCTCATTCTGGAAGTTAGGGGTTCTATTCAGCTTAACAAGACTACACTATCCTATTATTGAAATATTAAGAGTTCTAGCAGAATCGCGGTATGCGTTTTCCTTCCAATTGTCAATAATTTGCAGCTCCCATGAAATCAATTATTTTTGGGTTCAATTTACATCAAGTTTTTGGCGACATCTACAATTTAAGTTCTTCAAACCGAGATCATTTCGTTAAGACCTTTCTGTTTCCGTTCCTCCACTATATGGTCTTGGGTGATTACACTCGTTTTCCGATAAGAACGAAACGAATAGCATAACCAGCGATAGCACTCGAGAGCGGCTTGTTTTGAAATGCCTTCCTCAGGGATTGATAGATGTTCAAAATGCTAAGATTTGGTCACCTAGGATTCTGGTCAAAATAACCTGGGGTTCGAGTCGAAACCACATGCAAAGCTAGCAACCTAATTAACGCATTAACACAATAACCAATGTTATCTAAGCCTCCAAAGACATTCCGACAACTTAAAAATATAGTTATGAGTAATTCAGTGGATGCCTCGCAACTGCAGTATGATTTAAACTGAGTGTGACAGCTGTACAAAAGTTCGCGTATTGTTCGGGACTGTTATAATTAGGCACCTGAATGGTACATTTAGATATCGTTCCCTTATTGACACTAAGTATGATGTAAGAAGTTAATCACGAATCTAACACCGTGGTCATTTTGGGCAATCGAGTTTCTTCGAGAGTAAAAGGGAGACACTTCCAAACAATAAAACGCCGAATGTATTCTTATTAACGTGAAGATTCTAACCACACTCTGCACTATATTATATGTGTCGTTAGTGTCGATTTACGAGTTTCTCCATCTAAGCCTCGGTCGTAAATTTCCATTATATTCTCGTAAACAAAATTCATTTAATTTTCATTTCAATGACGTGTTACTGAAAAATCGAAATAAATAACAGTATTTGTGTATTCCAGACCAGAACCCCACTTTTCAATTCAAACAATAATAATAAACTAAAAGATTTAGATGATGGCATGTCGTACACACGACGCGAGAAGAGACACTAAGCAAAGTGGAAAATTTAAATAAAAAGAAAAGAAAAACGGCGGGAAGAAGAAACGGTACTGAATCGCAATGAAAATATAAAACAGCAGTAAAAAATAGTTGTAAAAATAAACATTTATTTTCTATTTATTTAAACTAAGTTTTTCTTAATTTTTAATTAGATTATTTTATAAATTGAAAATTTAATTATAAATTTTATTTTGAAGCATGCACAGACAGTCGAGTACGTTTTGTATAAGCGCGACACTTGCGCTCGTTTATTTAATTAAATTATTTAATGGTTAATTAAATTATAATTTTAATGATGATTAGCTATCATAATGTTATGTTTGCAAATCTGGTCTATTCTCAAATTATAAGATATTTATGTCGAGACTCCTACTCACGATTGCATACCACGCGCTGGTCCACATACCCAATAATGGAAGTGTCATTGACTTTATAGTTTTCTTAATTGTATAACAATCATAAATCTTAAAAATGGTATATTGCGTTTTCAAGGACGTTTATATACTTGGCTATACATTAATGTATATGATTTGCAGATTACATTCCAAATCGAGTAAGAGGGCAAATCTATTTGATTTACAATTACAACATATACTCTGACAAAAGCCGACAGAGACAAAAGGTCGACAAAGCCAAAAAGCAAAAACCAGGATGAAGGCAAATAAGGATGGATTCGAGGAGTAAAATAGAGGAGGAATTTCAAGTCGTGATGAAAGTTCTGAAATGTTATGTTCATGGACGATTTTCCTGGTCCAATCCAGTTGCAGGGAAAACGGATTACTAACTCTCCGTATATTACTTCGGTGTGTCTGATTGTTGAAACATAGTACGGGCCGACAATCTCTCTTTTTCCTGTATCACGAACCTACTCGTTATCCTGTTATGAACAATTAGAAGATGTCATAGAAGGTTGTAGATTGTTTTCTACGCCATGGAGCCATCGTCGCCGATAGCGCTTTCTTTGTCCTCCGAAAAGCGGCTTCTATTAAATATCGATCCAGCGCACTTTCTGTCGTTTAAGTCCATGCATGTATGGCCCAAAAGGTCCTATGGAATACCTTTTGGGCCATACGTATCACATGCATGATCAAAGTTAAACTTTCACATCCATACATGAAAATGGGTCTGTTCAACACTCGGAACAATTGAAAGCGGCAAGGTGGACCTTGATATCCAGTTTCACACTATCCTTCATTCAGACGTGTGAGAGATCAGATATTTGGTTTTGGACTCTTTCGTTTTAAAACCAACGGAAGCGGAATACTGTTCTAGTGGATTGAGTATCTCTTTCACCTCGTTGCCATTTTATCAAATCGTACAGATACCATCTGCATATGCCAAAAGTTGATTAGATTTTCGGAATAAGATGTTTTACAAGATGATATTAACAAATCTCGAGACAGCTTATGTCCTTGTCGAACACCAGAAATATTTGCAAAAGTGCAAGAATGCATGCTCTCAATTTTGACATTGTTTTGTGACTGCGTACGTAACTGCCCTCTTACGTGCGCTATATTCAAGCGTAGACCATAGTTTCCCTCGGTTGGTTGAGATATAGGATTGCTTGAAATCTAGAAATATCTGGTGTACATCGCAAAATGTTTCGTAGTACTTGGAAATAATCAGTCGTATAGTGAAAAAAATTAACCATCGACTGACCAGTTTGACAGCATTTTCCTTGGTAGGCCGCGATAATTTCTTCTACCACGGAGAAATTGCTGGCCGGCATTCAAACAGTTTAGAAGTCAAACACATCCGTTTTTACCTGTGGTCGAATGAGAAATCCAACTCAAACATTTTCGAGGTTATCTCTACTGTGGGGAATTATTATCATCGTCAAGAACTGAAGTGGTTCATCCGACGGATATTGCAGACAGGAAAAGTTGTTAATTTAAAGCCGGTGGTAAGAAGTAAGTGGATACTTAGAGAAAATTTAAATACTAACAGCGGATGACGGTATAGAATGAAAAATAGTCGAAAGTATGAGTATATTCTTGCTCCACGATTCTGATTAGACATATATCGGACTTTAAGGAGAAGATTGAGATCAACTACAAGCTATGGCGATTTCGTACCATTTGACATTTTACAATATTTTTACATTTTCTGTGTTCAACTATCCAGCACAAGTCTTACTATATTACTGACTACATATTCAACCAAAACGAGCAACACCCATTGACTAACCCTGTACTTTCAAGGAACGAGTAAGAATTTACACCAAAACCAAAGTAATTTACTAATACAAAACTGATTTTGAGCCAAAGCCCACTTTGGAAATTGTGAGAGACCTCGAAGTAATGTATAGTCTAAGGTCTTCACTCTTAGAGTATCGATGATTTTTGTGGAAAGAGTTCCATCTAGTCGACACTCTTTGATACATGCGGTCAAATTCACCGTAGCTTTATAAGTGACTGCACGTCTCACATGCCGATCTTGGCATGTGATCGTGTGTCCGGGTACTTAAGTGGGGGTTCAAATTGTTATGTGGCATCTGATTTTGTTAGACTTATGTAACGAGGTCTTAAAGCTATCCAAATAAATTTGTAGAGATCTCAGTCAGTTACTGTGCAGTCTAGGGCTTATTTATGTTCAAGGAAGCTGTTGTTTTCTGGCAGGTTTCTTAGAATTAAGAATCAGTTAAGAATCCCATTTTTAACTTATCTATAGTTTCAGCATGTTCCTTAAGAACTAAGGAATTTCGTTGCTGATGTCTATACATATGCGTCCATAAGAATTTTATAAGAGGAGGCATGGTTGTGTGGTAAGTGTATCTTTTTGTCTATGTAATGCGGGCGGTGCTGGTTTCAATCTCAAAACGTTATCTGAAAATCAATGTTGAACACAACTGATGTTCGGTTTCGTGTGAGGCGAAAGTTCAAAGCACTAAAATTATCAAGTTCACTCTCTAAACCTGAAAAAACTATAGTAATTTGATGCTTAGCATGCATAATTCACCACAGGACCGCATGGACCGCAGATTAGAACTGCTTGAGTACGTGAAACTAAAAAATCTAATCAGTACTAGGAAGTCGAATCATGTTCGGCTGATATGAATTAGTTGAATAGATGTCATAGATAGAGTTCTCGGAGTATTTCAAACCGAATGCATATCGTTAATGTTCAAGGTGATCAAAAGATACACTGAGAATTGAGGTGTTATCCGATCTTCCCAGTATGATACAAAGACATATGTATTTTACAGATTAATGGAATTATAAAATTGGGGCTAATAGAGGAGAGTCATAACTCTTGGTTATCTGCTGTAAGTCTCTATGTGTCGATGCTGATTACACGAACTCGGTAACAGTATGTGACGCTTCTCGTTTATCCTTGATCGAAGGTCTCTATTCCGATTTGAACAAATGAAATATACTACAACAACATATATTAACATACAGGACCGTCTAGAATATTCTTTTGCTGTTTGGGTTGTGGAATTGGTTAGAGGTGTCTTAAATTAGGCGTGGACTAGATTCGAATAATCAGCGTCTGTAAAACCACATCTCAAATCCATCGCTTCAGGAGATACATGAGCGGTATAGATGTTGCAGTATACATTTTTATTTCATAGACATAACTGGATTTATTTTCACAGTATCATGATGGAAAACTGTCGTTCGGGGTTTTAGGTATACTAAAAACAATATTTACGGACAATAGGGAGCTTAACTCTGCTATTTTATTCTAAAAAATTATGTCGTTATGTCTCTGCACTATACACATAAGAGTGGTTCAGAATGAGCCAAACGTTTTGTATTGGCAACGATTCTGTGGTATATAATTGATAATCACCGTAAGTCGGATGGACATATTTTTGTTGTACCCGGCTTTGAGATATTTCATGGGTATGAGTCCGCCCCATGTGTCAGCATTATCTGCTCTGGATTAAGATTCCTGTAGTGATCTAAGATTAATTCCTTGTGACTTTTCACTGATTTTGATGTCGCATTTTAGTTCTTTCCGATATAAGGATTTTACTGATTCAAAAATATTAAGATTTTGACTTATGGTATTACTATACAGCAGTCTTACAACATTTTTGTTACAGTCACATGTTTTTAAAAAAATGTCAACCTTAATTCTATTTGAAGATACCTTAAACAAAATCAAATGTTATTCAGGTCACCTCTAACACTAAAGGATTAAATTCGATTTTTCTACTCACATAAGCAGTAAAATGAGACTCTTACCTCTATCTACAATATATACCCAAACATTGAATTTTCATTGAATCGAGAATTTCTACAAAACTGTCTATCTGGCGTTTTGTACATATGTATTATCAATGTACAGCAGACCAAAGAGAAAATATAAACGCAATCACCCCATCCCCTTCATCTTTATGGATAGGGCCTTTCGTCGAACAAACATATTTATGTGCTGTAATTAATCTAATTCTAATAAACGAGATATTCTTGACATAAGTTGTATTTCATATAAGGAAATCGATCCAGCTATTCCAGCTTAAGATAAATTGGTTGAAATGTATTTCATCCTCTAATACACAAAATATTCACTCTGTCTTGTCTTATTTATACACTATCTAAACACTCTCCCACATACACAGACACCATACCAATTTATCTCAATCAGAATCTATCGATTTTTATCTTTCGTTATATCGCCGCGTCCGTATTCAAAAAGATATCGTTTCGTTCCATTTACAGTTTATACAGATAACAATAATAAGATAAAAATAAAAAGCTTTCTTCGTACTTTGTTTGGGCTTTTACGTTATTTTATAATAACGCACGAATTGTTTTGATTATGTACAGACACCACTCGTATAACGCGGTACGGTGAGAGGTTAGATCTGTAGATAAACAGTTTGTCCGCCGAATCTGTTTAGAGTTTGGCTGGGAACTAACGACGCTTGTCTTTAGTTCTGTGAAATAGTGAAGTTTCGATGTTTCATTTCGTGTTAACTTTTTGAATTTTGAGACCGATCTCATTTTGAGACACGAACTTATAACTTCTAATGGAAAATATCCAAAACTTATACTTTTAAAGTGATGAGTCTACCCAAACTGAAATAAATGAACGTGGAAAATTCGCTAAAAATGAAATTTGTGGATCAATTTATCAAGGAAGTTCGTGAAGCTGAATTTCAACACGATAACATTCGAATACATTACAGTTATTGCTTAGAATGTCTCTGATCATCCGTCAACATCAAATCACCATCGTACTCAAGAATTGAACATTTTACTCAAAAACCTCAGTATGAACGCGTACAAAGTTGAATTAGTGCTTAGGCTGAACCAAAATGAAGTTCTTCAGAAAATCCACATATAATCATGGAACAGTCGGTGTATCCACAATGAGTAACGGTTTCGTGTGAATTTTAAACCAACATCATCAGTGGTTCTTTTTGTTGAACGAACAAGCAGTATCCTTTGGGGATCGAATAATCTGCCGTAATGGAGATATATAACCACTCAGCTGTGATTTTACTCCGTTGGATTTGTTTTGACTATCCAAGACTTGAAAGATCAAATCGAAGTTGTCATTCGTAAGAAAGCCCATAGAATCGAAACTTTTCTTAAAAGCTTTATTGACAGAATGAAGCTCTGTCAGTACCACATAGAAGCATTGAACAACATTTCTATGCTTCTCTGAGGTACTGAGGTATTCTCCATTATGACAAGTTCAGACCAGAAGGCTTGTGGGAACTCAGGGGGACTAGATCCTAAAACCATGATTATTAAAATTTGGAAGTAGGCAACCCCCTGGATTACAAACCGGTATGAAAATCGACATCTGAGAGGCTAAGATTTGGTCATCTTTGGGAGTGGTCAAAGATACAGATCCATAAGTCTGACTGAGACAAAATATATAAGATACGGATCCACTGAACTATAGCCTCAGGACATCGACTGCAGACGAAACTTTTCTCAAATTATGTTTTTAGGAGAGCAAATGATTTGGGTATATTATAGCAGTTGGTACTGACAGTTCATTCCAAATATATTTCGTTAACGTGGAAAAAAGTTTCATATAATGTCCGACAGGCAGAAATTGCTTACCAGACCAAAGTTGTTGTCCGCATTCATTTTTGAAACTCTAGAAGCTGCAACAATGGTTCCACTAACAAAATGGAGGTTTTTGGTCACTGGTGCAGATGTAGCTTTGAATCTAGATCGAGATTTGTGGCTTTCTTCAATAGGAAAATCTTAACAATTCAAACATAGTATCCAGTCACGAAGAGGGCGAGAGTGGGTTATAAAGAATGTCAATGCCGAACGACTAGAAAGCGGGTTCTACAAGCAAACCAAGGTGATCCATTGGAAAAAGATTTCGTTATTTGCAAGTAAAGGTTTTTTTTATAGAGTTACCGAAGTTTATCACAATGAAACGGACTTTATTGGATATAAAATTTTATAAGATTAATGTTTAAATATGATTTAGGCCATGTGGCCGCCACGATTGGCGGGTACAAGACGCAATCTGGAACACCAATTTTCACAAATTTTTCGCTGAATTTACGGCCGTATTTCGTCAATAACACTTCGGATGTTAATTGCCAGGTGTTTAATTGTCTCTGGCTTATCGACGTAGACAAGTAACTTTACATAACCCCAAATCAAATAGTCCAATGGGGTTATATCACACGATCTTGGTGGCCAATTAATTGGTCCATTAGGCGAAATTATTCTTTCATTCTGTGGCATGTGGCTCCATCCTGCTGGAACTACATGTCAACAAGATTAATGCCAGCTAATCAAGGAACGAAAAAATTTCTAATCATATCGCCCACAGTTGAAGGCAATGAACCAATGGCTTCGCCAGCACATAAAGCGCACCAAACAGTAATTTTCTATGGATATAATGGTGTTTTGACAAAAGCTTGTGGATTATCATCAATTTGTGATTCAGCCCATTGGCCGAATTGACGAAGCATAGGATCGTCGATTGGCTGTACAGCGGCTACAGCTTCTTCAGTGCGCACTAGTCGACGTCTCACGGGATGCATATTATCAATAAGAGTAAACGTGGTCCGAAATCTATTTTTATTCGAATTAGCCACTCTGAAGGACGATTATGTATGTCATAAAATGGACGAAGTGCACGGCAAGTTTGACAAACAGAACCATTATTATGATAAAAAAAATTAACAATTTGCAAGCGTTACTCTGGTATAAGTCTATCCATAATGAAATGTCAAACCAAACTTAACAAAAAGCAACTATTAGCTGTTGTTGATGGGTTGTCAAATAAAGCAGTGTTGCCAACTCAAAGTTGTGAACCACATAATATGGATGTGTTAGCTTAACAAGCTAGAAATTACGAGGTAGTGGTTGTTTCCGAGGCTGAACCGAAAGCTCAACCATGGAAAATATTGACCATCGACTAAATTAATTTAAACCTGTAAGAAGAAAATCTTGAATTAAATTCAAATTCGGCGATCGATCAGCCGTTCAAAATAGATTAAATAACTCATATTATCGCAAGCTGGACAAAACCATGGACAGAAAGTGAAAAAATTCGTTTTGGTTTTTACAAAATCTTTCAGGAGTTCTAAATTTGATTTTTTTTTATATTTTATACTATGCAATCTGTTTTGTGGCTCAATGTTCTCCTAGCTCTTTCGAGGTTCGCTTATTTACATCCTACTTTACACTTTAATGGCCAAATTGAGGACGTACGGCTATAGGTCTGATTTACGTAGAACCATCTGCGCATTGCATAGCTCCATGCCAGCCTATAGTACTGACATGGAAGATGGGTCGGCCTATGAGTTCTGCACTCCAAAAGGCATAGATGTGTTCATTAACACCACCGATCGTAATCAGATGGTGAAAAATCCCTTTTGCTTCCTGCTCCTGTCGGGATTCGAACCCGGTACCTCCCGCTCCAACTACTACAGCTTTAAGCACTGAGCCACCTGGGCGGCTTCTAAATTTGATAAAGATGATGCCCTGCAAGTGTATTTGGGAATTTGATGTTTTGTTTATTTTCTTTTACTTTTTATTTAATATTATATTTGAAATCGGTCCACACTTTCTCCCAACTATCTGATGCCAATGCGTGGTTCATGGCTATTGAGTTGATCATCGATTTCACTGCAGAGTCGTTTTAAGACTTGTATTGTACCCTTTTGCTAATTTGGAATGTTTTTCCATATCTTGTCACATTGCTGCAGGGTTGAATATTTGGATGTTCTAAAATATTTAAATGTATCCAATAATTTGAATCGTATCGGGACTTTTTACGAATGCCACTTCTCCCGTTTTAAATTATTGGACAACCAGCAAACACTGAAGTTCTGGAACGTGGTCTGTCAGTTTTCGCAAATCTTTGTTGGTTGGACAGGAGGGGTATATAAAAAGTCCCCGTACTAAGGTGCCGGATCGCCAAAGTCTATGCGGCTCATACATTTTGTCGACATTTCTTTGCAACAGTTTCCTTGATTTTGTTCGATATCATTGTCGAATGCATTTTGCTATGCGTATCTAGAGTTCATGTTGACGGCTTTTATTCTGTAATGTTTGTGTGGGTGACACCTTTCCCTCCAGCTCTGTACTGATGCGTGTTTGTATAGAGGAATCCTTTCCCGTACTGCTTTTCCGCTCTGATCCGTCTTTTGTTTCTTCCCTCTTCCCCTGACCCCGTTACTCATCATCATCATCTGCTAACCACTTATAGTTGGTTAATTTGTAAACTACCGTGACACTGAGTTTGATTTGATTTTTTTGCAGTCGGGTTAGACTTTATAAGCGTAATTAAGCTAGTGGCTTCCTTTTGTATCTGCTTGATCACTCCTATACGAGCTCCGTTTATTCCATCACCGCTGCTGCCAATCTTCTTGTCCTATTTGATCTCTTGAACTTCTCAACTTATAAAGCGGTCATCTATGACAAATCTCTGCATTTTCAAAGAAAGGCTATTTAGCAAAATTCAAAAGTCACCTAATTCGGAGTGATCATACCAGAGACTAAGCATCCCCTTAGCCACGCACGCAGACATCGGCGTATGCAGTGCCATCTAGCTTGAGTGACTGAAGTGGTTAGCAATATTTACTATAAGTTTACTCCCAGTTGTACTCCAAAACTCGTTCTGTTAGCCGTAGAGCAACAGGGTTCACCAATCACCACGAGAAGGCAGGCTTCTGAGTAGAGAGGAGAGACTAGTCCTACCTGCATTATATATATATATATTTATATATATATATATATATATATATATATATATATATATATATATATATATAATGCAGGTAGGGCTGTAATAGTGCCGTACTGCACCATTTTGGGTTGAATATCAAATTTGTTTAACGTGATGAGTGAGCATGATCTATGCTAGTTAGCCGAAGGTGTATTTAACAACATAGCATATTCTGTGTCGTTGTTTTGGACACGATGATATGGGTATGGTATATATAGAAATTATCTTGAGTGAATTCTTTTGGTGCCGATTGATTTGCGTTATCCGAGGTAGTCCTGTATAAAAGCATAGAAGAAAGAAAATTTTCTGCTTATTACAATCATAAATAAGTTTACTGAAGTGAAAGACAATCATGAATGATGTGATGGGTGGTGAATTCTTTTCGCTCCCATCGACTATATGTAGATCCCGCATTTGCTACGCTACTTACGGAAAATGATATCTCGAAACGAAATGGAAAAAATATATTCATAAAAAAGGAAAACGACGATAAAGAAAAGGATTATCTCTAGTTTTGTATATATACGAGTATGTATGAAAAAGGACGAATTTTCTATTTCAATTTGTGTAACCAAAACACACACCAAGTGTCTTATTTCGATGTATAAGAATGGTAACATTCTTAAGAAATTGGAATTTGACAATTTTTCATTTCTCAATTTGCATTTTATCTTTTACAGTGAAAATGAGATTTTTGACGAAAGGCAATACTATGTGTACCAGCATGTCCGACAGTATTTTATTATCTCCGAATCCTTCTGGACGTATTTTCCAGTCTAGTTATTTCATCCGTTTTTCTTATTGTTCGGTCGAGGTACATCTACATTCTGTGTAGATTTAATTATCTCATGAACATTGTTTTTATCTCGTATCTGAAAGTTAATAAATTTTAATCCTCCGATGATTTAAGGATGTATAATGTAGATTATGTATATGGGGATGGAGTAGGAAAAAATAAACGAAATGTTTTAAAACTCAACTGGGACATTTTTTAGTACATCTTTGGTATACAACAGTTGAACTAATTAAGATTTTAATTAAAATGAGAAGTTGGATTGAAAACGGTACACGGTATCGTATATACTGTGTTTGTTTAATAATGATCCTGATTAATGGATGGGATAGGATGAGTTTGATTTAAAGATTATTTCTGTACTTCTTAACCGCTTTATGACTATGGCCTTATGATATCATCTTTGGTCACGATTTTTGATACAGTCAATATTTTGCCAGATTCGTATTTATTCCTGGATACTTTCGTTAGCTGTTGGGTTATGTCGCATATGTTCCGACTATGTTATGCTGGGGCTAGCTTAGTGGATGTATATCTTATATATATTATGCTTCACCAACAGATCAGGATATTCCACCACACCCAAATGGACTAAATCACATAAACCTACCAGTAATCGAATTCCATATCGGTTGGTAATCTGATTAATATCAAATTTTATGTATAAGAAGTTAGCTCGAAAAAACCTTTCATCCCGAAAAGTCTTTTTTTCTTAGATATGTGTCTTTACTAAATATATATACGTTTTAAACCCATCCCGAAATTTTTTGATTTATAAAGGAAAAAAAATTATCCCAAAGAAAATGTACAACTGTGTCTGTGAAGTGTCCTAACAGTAGCACGTAATTTTTATCATTTGCCATATAGGAAACTCATATCAAAAAATTTTAAAGCAGTCAGAACTGTCTTTCTCAATCGACATAAATGGAACTCTAATAAATTATTTATAAGAATTTTAGCCTTGAGGGCTCATTAAGAACTCACGGCGATTTATAATAAAAACTGACCATCCCTTAAAACGGTTTCCTCATATATATTCCAATGTAAAAATCATTGTTTAATGAATTTTATTGAAGGGATCTGAGAGATGTCTCCTTCAAATGGCATATGTTTATGAGTCAGTCCATCATTTCAGAAATTATTTAGCAAAGAAACATATCTAAGAACAAAACAACTTTTCGAGATGAAAGGATGTTTTCGGGCTAACCTCTTATGCATTCAAATTTTGACAATCGTGGGATTCTAGGTTTTTAGTCAACTCATGTGTTTCCCATAGGTGTCTTTATGAACACGTTTGGTTCCAATGAAGCTAGATCAAAAGGTAATATCTCAGTACCAAAGGGATGGGTGAAATGTTGTCAGCCTATACGCACACTTATACATAAAGGGTTGCCCATCTGCCGTTTGCAATTTTTCTAAATTCAAAGATTTTTCAAGTTCAAAGACTCAATTTTTCAGAAAATTTTGAATTTGTACACGTTAGCGGCTCCCCACAAAACAAGTCCAAAGGAGTCAAATCGCAGCTCGAATTGTTTCGTTTGATGTGTAGCCGAAATCGTTTATCATAGCTCGGTAATACTACTCCCTCAACGGGCGTGAAGTTTTTAACAAATAACAAATATATCATTGTATTAGTGTTACACTGTTAACCTAATTTCTTATAAGAATTTTGAGTGGAAATTTTTGAAAAAGAAATGCTTTAAAACGTTTACGGATTGACGGCAGTGAAGTTTCTAACAAAAAATTAGTTGAGTAGATCTCAATAAAATATTGTA
This sequence comes from Tipula lateralis, assembly GCA_963932295.1. Taxonomy (NCBI): domain Eukaryota; kingdom Metazoa; phylum Arthropoda; class Insecta; order Diptera; family Tipulidae; genus Tipula; species Tipula lateralis. The sequence goes on along the minus strand of OZ010738.1, from coordinate 7,447,920 downwards.
GTTTATATATATATATATATATAAATATATATATATATATATATATATATATATATATATATATATATATATATATATATATATATATATATATATATATATATATCTATATCTATATATATATATATATATATATATATATATATATATATATATATATATATATATATATATATATATATATATATATATAAATATATATATATATATATATATATATATATATATATATATATATATATATATATATATATATATATATATATATATATATATATATATATATATATATATATATATATATATATATATATATATATATATATATATATATATTATATATATTGCATACGTATATATACGTTCTTCCGATTTATCAATTTTAAAATAATTATTTAAAACATGAAGATTTCTACTGTTTGAGTAGTTTATATTTCAAATAATAACATATGCGACACAAAAATTTCAATAAGACTTCCTAAGGAGGTTACAATAGCTCTATATACTAAGTAATAAACTGCCCATGTCATGTCCTAGCGCTCTCACCAATATTCAATTTTTTATTTAAGTTGTAAATCATTCCGATTTCACCTTCTTGAGTAGTTTATTGGTCGACTAAGATTACGAGGATCACAGGGATTATTCTAAGACATCATCAAGAGGTGACAATAGCACTATGCGCTAAGTATTAAACTGACTATATGTCATGCCCCAGCGGTCTCCCCAATTTTCAATTTTTTGTTTAATTTGTATGGCATACCGATTTCACCTGTTTGAGTAGTTTATATGTCGACTAAGATTATGAGGATCACAGGGATTATTCTAAGACGTCACCTGGATGTTACAATAGCTCTATGCCCTAAGTAATAAACTGCTTATACGTCATGCCCTAGCGGTCTCCCCAATTTTCAATTTTCATATGATTTGTATGGCATACCGATTTCACCTGTTTGAGTAGTTTATATGTCGACTAAGATTATGAGGATCACAGGGATTATTCTAAGACGTCACCTGGAGGTAACAATAGCTCTATGCACTAAGTAATAAACTGTCTATATGTCATGCCCCAGTGGTCTCCCCAATTTTCAATTTTTTCTATGATTTGTATGAAATACCGATTTCATCTGTTTGAGTAGTTTATCTGTCGACTAAGATTATGAGGATCACAGGGATTATTCTAAGACGTCACCTGGATGTTACAATAGCTCTATGCCCTAAGTAATAAACGGTCTATATGTCATGCCCCAGCGGTCTCCCCAATTTTCAATTTTGTATTTAGTCTGGAAGGAAGACAGATTCCACCAGTTTGAGTAGTTTATATGTCGACTAAGATTATGAGTATCACAGGGATTATTCTAAGACGCCACCTAGAGGTTACAATAGCTCTATGCACTAAGTTATAAACTTACTGTATGTCATGCCCCAGTGGTCTCCCCAATTTTCAATTTTTCATATGATTTGTATGGCATGCCGATTTCACCTGTTTGAGTAGTTTATCTGTCGACTAAGATTATGAGGATCACAGGGATTATTCTAAGACGTCACCTGGAGGTAACAATAGCTCTATGCACTAAGTAATAAACTGTCTATATGTTATGCCCCAGTGGTCTCCCCAATTTTCAATTTTTTCTATGATTTGTATGGCATACCGATTTCATCTGTTTGAGTAGTTTATCTGTCGACTAAGATTATGAGGATCACAGGGATTATTCTAAGACGTCACCTAGAGGTTACAATAGCTCTATGCACTAAGTAATAAACTGACTGTATGTCATGCCCCAGTGGTCTCCCCAATTTTCAATTTTTCATATGATTTGTATGGCATGCCGATTTCACCTGTTTGAGTAGTTTATATGTCGACTAAGATTGTGCGGATCACTGGTATTATTCTAAGACGTGACCTGGAGGTTACAATACCTCTATGTACTTAGTAATAAACTGCTTATATGTCATGCCCCAGCGGTCTCCCCAATTTTCAATTTTCATATAATTATATGGCATTTCGATTTCACCTGTTTGAGTAGTTTATATGTCGACTAAGATTATGAGGACTACAGGGATTGTTATGAGAACCGCTGCGTTATTGGAACACTATTTACTATTTCAGTTTGAACAACGATGTTTGAATTGTATCTTATATTGTGTAGTGTAAGCCTTTTAGTTGCATGACATCATTGGCTTGCGCCATTTTTTTAGTATGATGTTGTACTGGTATAAGTGGTATTACATTTTAATCACCTGTACTATAGTGCCTGATTCATTTAGCGTTACCCAGGTAGCACCACGTGGAGGTATGAATCTCGGTCTTCGCCCCCGCCCCCTTTTTCATCTCCCTCATCCCTTCCTATCTCCTTGCAATTTCCGTTTCTTAAAAACCCCTCGCCCTCTCACCTTTTAAAACTTTTTATTTTCAATTAAGTCCTTTTTTAATTTTTCATATAAATTAACACGGAAGGATTCACACAAACATCAGGTTTAGTAGGAACTACAAATTTTTTAAGGTCATCGTGACATTCCCACATACTGTTTGGCCTTTTAACAAACGCCGTGTAATGCCCCACACCAGTAGTTACAGATGGATGATGGTAATTAATAATACCCTTAAGGTAGACGACCGTGTCTTCCATAGCTTTTATTTCTGCTTGAATATCTTGAAGTTTTATTTTATAAACTGTTTCATTATTTAGAGGTTCCACGTCGATCATTAAGATTCCAGTAGCTGATTTTAAAATTTTGTTCGATATTCGCTTCCGACAATTATTGCAAGTTGCATGTGGCAATTGAATTCTTTTTTCAATTGTTTTGAAGTCATTATTAGAAAAGTCTAAATGATTTATGGATAGATAATGTGTCTCTTTTTTTAGAAAACCGCCACAATCAGGACATATGTATTCTACCAAAATGATAGGATCCATGACATTCTTCACAATTTCCAATATATTAGATAACATTGAAAGCGAACTTCCAGTGGCGTCATTTAGTAATGAAGTCGAGAAACGATTCATAAGAAGCTCGGACCGCGCAATATAAATATCTCGCTTTAGTCCATCGGTTATAAATTTTGAAATGAACCTATAGTAGGCATTTTGGTAGGCTGACTCGAATAATTTTTTGTAAAATTCTATATCTTTACCTGCCGTGTATAAAATTTGAGTCAAAGAATCGAATCCACATGTCTCAGAAATGCTGATTCTTTTCTCATCATCATTGTAGTGGACAAACCCGTTTGACAATATTAATATACGCTCATTTTTCATATATTTTGCCAAATCAACACTACCATTATCATAAGGCTTCACATCTGCAACGTTTTGATCACTTGAATGCTCAAGCTCTACTCCTACTTTGTTTATGCTCCTCGCTTTATGTTTCTTGAGCTTCTGAGCGAATAATTGTTTTCGTAAATATCTCTTTAAAACTCGGTATCCGATGTGTTTTGGAGACCTATATTTATACATTTTTTTACGCCACATTTCCTCGTGCATATTTGGGCTGCAGTTCGATTCGAGAGGATCTGGCGATGATTCTTTCTGTATCTTTTTTTCTGTTGTTCTTTTCGTGTTGCGCGTTTTCGGAGTGGATTTTAGGATATTCGAAAACTCTATCCTCTTTAAAATGCTCGTATTTTTTTCGTTCAGCAAACTGACAAATCGGCCTACTTTCAATTTTTTATTTTCAGTATACTGGTTTTTTACTAGATGAAACCAGTTTTCCACATTGGCATTAGATAAACGTTCTGGAATACCTAACAATTTTGAAAAGCTAGTACTCCAAAATGGTAGGTATGAAAAATATTTTTTTATACTAAATGTTACAAATTCAGGGTAATAGAATTCGTTTTTCTCCTTCGAAGTCTTGTTTTTGGCAATTTGTATAAGGATGATTTGGTGCACGTTGGAATACTTTTTAAAAAAGGGACTACTGAAATATCCTTCCTGCTGTTCATCCATTAATGGTTCTTTAGTCTCTATGGCCGTTGAATCAAGATTTGCAAATCGCTTATCATTTGGAGAATACATAGAGGTAGTGACAGTTTTAAATAATTTGAACGCCTCAGTAACTTCTTCGGTAATAAAGGGACTGCAAAATATTAAACAAAAACATTCGAACATTTTATCGATTTCAATAATTGTGTGGCAACTTAAAATAATGCAAAAAAAGTCGATTATCAAATTTTTGTGATCAGCTTTTAAACTACCAATTTTTTTTGAGATTTGTTTTGAAATTATATTTATAAAATGAGCACAACAGATGATTATTGCCACTTTATCCTTTCTCAGTAACATATTATTGATCAAAGCATTATAAGTATAATCCAAATAGTTGGCAACTGTCATTGTGTTCATAGCTTGCAACAAGGCTATTATCGAAGCCCACGACCAGTCCACCACATAACACTTCGGTAAATACGTTTTTGAAACATGTATCATCTCCGAATGAACATCCATAAGAAACTGGCTTAGTGATTTCGACCCATGGTCGCTAGATATCATCTCAGCAATCGGAATAATTATGCTGTTTATTTTAATAATACATGCGTAGTATAAAATTCTTTTTAAATTGTGTTCGCAACATGTAGGTTTCCGTACTACGTTACCAGTAGCATCCATATAAACTATCGAAGGTTTGTACTTAGCAATTAAACCAAGCTGGGAATCGCGTAACATTATTACCTTCAAAGGGTATGAAAAAGAATAAACGTATTTATTTTGTTGCGGTTCAGTACAAGTTTTATAAAACATATCCGAGATGTCACAATCTGAAATAATATCGTGTCTTTTTAAATGTTCTGATCGGATTTTTCGCAACACTTCATTTGTTGTTATCCGTTGCGTATTCCCCGTGGATGCTAAATCTATGTCCGAGTTCTTAATCAACTGTAACTCTAAATTGTGTGGTGTATTATACGAAAGCACATTTTTTAACTCTAGTCGTTTTTTTCCTCTAATTTGTGTAAATAATTTATCACCGGAGTGAAAATCGACATCATCACCACTTACAAAAATACTAAGCTGTTGCTCGTCAATTAAAAATTTATACTTTTGGTCATGCGTTGTATATTTACACTTACCATAAACAACAATGCTGTTTTGAAAAATGGATTTGGAGTGTAAAGTTCCGAATGAAATCACACACGAATTTTTAGTTTTAATTAATGTATCATTAATAACCAAACGAATTGCTTCATTGTTTTCTGGCACACTAGCAAAGATTACGAAGACATGACATAAAATCAGCATATTTATCAATACATGGGGCTATTATATTCACTTGATTATCAATGTATTAGAATAATAATAGTCTAAATATAAATGACTCAAACAGAATCTATATACGCCACACAAATTAAATAAAAAATCGAAAATTGAGAAGACCGCTGGGGCGTGCAATCTAGGCAGTTTATTACTTAGTACATATATATTGTGACCTCACGGTGGTGTCTTAGAATAATCCCTGTGATCCTCATAATCTTAGTCGACATATAAACTACTCAAACAGGTGGAATCGGCCTGCCTTCTAGACTAAATGAAAAATTTAAAATTGGGGAGACCGCTGGGGCATGACATATAGTCAGTTTATTACTTAGGGCATAGAGCTATTGTAACATCCAGGTGACGTCTTAGAATAATCCCTGTGATCCTCATAATCTTAGTCGACAGATAAGCTACTCAAACAGGTGAAATCGGTATGCCATACAAATTATATGAAAATTTAAAATTTGGGAGACCGCTGGGGCATGACATACAGGCAGTTTATTACTTAGTGCATAGAGCTATTGTAACATCCAGGTGACGTCTTAGAATAATCCCTGTGATACTCATAATCTTAGTCGACATATAAACTACTCAAACAGGTGGAATCGGCCTGCCTTCTAGACTAAATGAAAAATTTAAAATTGGGGAGACCGCTGGGGCATGACATATAGTCAGTTTATTACTTAGGGCATAGAGCTATTGTAACATCCAGGTGACGTCTTAGAATAATCCCTGTGATCCTCATAATCTTAGTCGACAGATAAGCTACTCAAACAGGTGAAATCGGTATGCCATACAAATCATATGAAAATTGGAAATTGGGGAGACCGCTGAGGCATGACATATAGGCAGTTTACTACTTAGTGCATAGAGCTTATGTTACCTCTAGGTGACGTCTTAGAATAATCCCTGTGATACTCATAATCTTAGTCGACATATAAACTACTCAAACAGGTGGAATCGGCCTGCCTTCTAGACTAAATGAAAAATTTAAAATTGGGGAGACCGCTGGGGCATGACATATAGTCAGTTTATTACTTAGGGCATAGAGCTATTGTAACATCCAGGTGACGTCTTAGAATAATCCCTGTGATCCTCATAATCTTAGTCGACAGATAAGCTACTCAAACAGGTGAAATCGGTATGCCATACAAATTATATGAAAATTTAAAATTTGGGAGACCGCTGGGGCATGACATACAGGCAGTTTATTACTTAGTGCATAGAGCTATTGTAACATCCAGGTGACGTCTTAGAATAATCCCTGTGATACTCATAATCTTAGTCGACAGGTAAACTACTCAAACAGGTGAAATCGGTATGCCATACAAATCATAGGAAAGATTGATCATAGGAAAGATTGAAAATTGGGGAGACCACTGGGGCATGACATACAGGCAGTTTATTACTTAGTGCATAGAGCTATTGTAACATCCAGGTGACGTCTTAGAATAATCCCTGTGATACTCATAATCTTAGTCGACATATAAACTACTCAAACAGGTGGAATCGGTCTGCCTTCCAGACTAAATAAAAAATTGAAAATTGGGGAGACCACTGGGGCATGACATACAGGCAGTTTATTACTTAGTGCATAGAGCTATTGTAACATCCAGGTGACGTCTTAGAATAATCCCTGTGATACTCATAATCTTAGTCGACATATAAACTACTCAAACAGGTGGAATCGGCCTGCCTTCTAGACTAAATGAAAAATTTAAAATTGGGGAGACCGCTGGGGCATGACATATAGTCAGTTTATTACTTAGGGCATAGAGCTATTGTAACATCCAGGTGACGTCTTAGAATAATCCCTGTGATCCTCATAATCTTAGTCGACAGATAAGCTACTCAAACAGGTGAAATCGGTATGCCATACAAATCATATGAAAATTGGAAATTGGGGAGACCGCTGAGGCATGACATATAGGCAGTTTACTACTTAGTGCATAGAGCTTATGTTACCTCTAGGTGACGTCTTAGAATAATCCCTGTGATACTCATAATCTTAGTCGACATATAAACTACTCAAACAGGTGGAATCGGCCTGCCTTCTAGACTAAATGAAAAATTTAAAATTGGGGAGACCGCTGGGGCATGACATATAGTCAGTTTATTACTTAGGGCATAGAGCTATTGTAACATCCAGGTGACGTCTTAGAATAATCCCTGTGATCCTCATAATCTTAGTCGACAGATAAGCTACTCAAACAGGTGAAATCGGTATGCCATACAAATTATATGAAAATTTAAAATTTGGGAGACCGCTGGGGCATGACATACAGGCAGTTTATTACTTAGTGCATAGAGCTATTGTAACATCCAGGTGACGTCTTAGAATAATCCCTGTGATACTCATAATCTTAGTCGACAGGTAAACTACTCAAACAGGTGAAATCGGTATGCCATACAAATCATAGGAAAGATTGAAAATTGGGGAGACCACTGGGGCATGACATACAGGCAGTTTATTACTTAGTGCATAGAGCTATTGTAACATCCAGGTGACGTCTTAGAATAATCCCTGTGATACTCATAATCTTAGTCGACATATAAACTACTCAAACAGGTGGAATCGGTCTGCCTTCCAGACTAAATAAAAAATTGAAAATTGGGGAGACCACTGGGGCATGACATACAGGCAGTTTATTACTTAGTGCATAGAGCTATTGTAACATCCAGGTGACGTCTTAGAATAATCCCTGTGATACTCATAATCTTAGTCGACATATAAACTACTCAAACAGGTGGAATCGGCCTGCCTTCTAGACTAAATGAAAAATTTAAAATTGGGGAGACCGCTGGGGCATGACATATAGTCAGTTTATTACTTAGGGCATAGAGCTATTGTAACATCCAGGTGACGTCTTAGAATAATCCCTGTGATCCTCATAATCTTAGTCGACAGATAAGCTACTCAAACAGGTGAAATCGGTATGCCATACAAATCATATGAAAATTGGAAATTGGGGAGACCGCTGAGGCATGACATATAGGCAGTTTACTACTTAGTGCATAGAGCTTATGTTACCTCTAGGTGACGTCTTAGAATAATCCCTGTGATACTCATAATCTTAGTCGACATATAAACTACTCAAACAGGTGGAATCGGCCTGCCTTCTAGATTAAATAAATAATTGAAAATTGTGGAGACCGCTGGGACATGATAAATAGGCAGTTTATTACTTAGTATATAGAGCTATTGTAGCCTTCAGGTGATGTCCTAGAATAATCCCTGTGATCCTCATAATCTTAGTTGACACATAAACTACTCAAACAGATGAAATCGGTATGCCACACAAATTTAGTAAAGAATTGAAAATTGAGAAGACTGCTGAGTCATGCATAGAAGAATACATGCCATTACAAGGAATATCTCATTGTAATAAATTTTGTCTTACTACGATTTTTTACTAGTTTTTTATTTTGTTTTATATAAAATTCAGATTTGAAAAATATGGGAAACGGATAATTGTGTAGAAAGGGATAGCTCTTTTCTCTTCATATCTCTATCTGATTTTATATATCTGTCTCATTAAAAAATATGTTTTTACTGTGTTTCACTAATACACAAAAGAAGTTTAATAATCCAATTGGAATCGTATACGTATACTTGTTAATTTTTTGTTAAAAACTTCACGCCCGTACTCCCTCATTGTAGCTGTAAGGGAGGTTGTGCTATTTTGGTTGGCTTATTTTTGAACAAAATCGGTTTCAACGTTTTCAAAACCAACTCAAGCAAGTTACTTGTTCTTCATAATTGTTTTAGCTACCAAGTTTCAAAATGTCGATAAAAAAATGTATGGACCATATCTTTTGAAAACGACTCATTCCTGGCCACCGACTTCTATGAAAAAACCTCTTTTCTAGACTATTATTACTTGCTCTTGAACGTTTGGTTATTTTGTACAATTGTGTATCATATGCCAGATGGAACTCGGAGAAGAGGAAAACAGAGTTACTAAGAGGGACAATAGCGACCAAGTAGCGTCGTGGTTATATCAGCAGAACTTAGTGCGAAAGATATACGTACTTTAAATCTCGATAAAGGCAGAATGTAATGAACTTTACATTCTTCGGTTACGATCGGTGATGTGAATCCAAAACAAAGGCCATTACATTTCGGTGGCATGAAACAATTCCGTGTTCAGACCTTCAATTTGAAGGCTACTACCAAAAATCCACCGAAAGTAATGGTCTGGTGTGATTGTTAGGCTTTTTAGACTAATAGGATCGTGTGCATTTTTCAAAACTAAGGTCGGATTGCTGTTACTGTGCTAATGAGCCTTGATATGTTCATAATATGATTTAGCAGAAAGGTGCCATATGTCTTACAGAAACAGTTACAATACATCTTTTCCTCGATTGATTTGTAAATGGAATAATTTCTCGAAGAAAACACATTAACGTCGCCTGAAACTTTCGATCCCCTAGATTTTTTCAATCGGAACTATATTTAAAGGTTAGGGTCTATGCCAATTTGTGTTAAACAAGAGAACATTATTAATTTTAGATAGGCCGTTTGCTTGACAGTTGTATGAGGTCAAGTCAGTCAGCCTTTGCCAATATTCTAGGAGGTGGCGCCATTGAAAAAATTATAAGCGGATATTACTCTGATTGACGAATATAGATGGAGCGGGAGGATGTATAAAAACACGAAAATGGTCTTGGATGAATGCGACATGCTTTCACTCGTACTATATTCCTTTTATTAGTCCAACATATGACGTCATACGGCTTTTCACGATCTTCTGGCTCCAATCCGCAAATGATCATTGTTTGCCCTGCGTGGCAGTTAAACATTTTTAAACCTTTGAACTTTCTGTTTAATATCGTCGCTTCAATGGCATTCCAATAATTGTTTTAATACTTAATCTCGTTTCACTACAAAGTCCAGATGGAATTCAGTTTTGAAGCAAAATTATGAGTTAACTCAGTTATAAACTGTACGAATTGACTATACGAGAAGAATATTGACAAGGATGTGATGCCAAATTGTAATCAGCAAGATTCAACGTTGAATGGTAATTTCCTATTTTAATGAATAAGCCACGATACTATGAGATAGGGTTAGTATACTGGGGCACACTTAAGTAAAAATTGACATTTTGACATCTGGAGGAAATAATTCAGCTAAAGATATAAAAATTTATTAATTGACTCTAAAAAATAACGCCAATTTTACCCACATACGTTAAATGGTATATGGTTCTTTCACCATCCCATATAGTTGTTGAAATGTCAGATGAAGTAATTACTAATGCGATATTATACCTCACAATGTAGCCTTGGCAAGGATGAGTGAAATAAATGGTGGATCCAACAGGAAAAGTGCAGAGATCTCAGTCACTGAGACTCGTTATGCCATTTAAGAAAAGTACCTGCTTAGCTGCAATATCCTGCTATGCAAAAACTTCATTCTCTATACATCTTCACAGATACGAGAGTAATCATGTACGAAAGCTTCAAAGATATTCACAAACCTGTCGATCAAAAAACAATGTTGTCTATTTGGATGGAGTCACAATGAAAGCAAACATTGCTTTTGCTTAAACGAATAAGGAACAATGACAACGCGTTTGATCTTTCTGTCTGTTCTGATAGTACATACTATATAACGGATATTTTATTGAAGAACAGGTTCCTGTTACCAATTCGTACGATTACTTCCTTCTGTCCTTTAATCACTGCTCTTTCACCGGACGGAATTTGCAATTTGAATCTTCCAAATAAATTAATCTCATCTACTATTCAATCATCCCGCACAATCGTCCGCAATGCTTCTGCATCCAATGTTGTTGGTCAAACTATCCTCACCTCTTGTCTATCGGGAAACAAACATAAACACAATGGTGAATTTGGTTGTGAAAGTCATCTTTCCCTCCTTTAAACTAACTCTTACTTGTTTAACACCAGCGATATTATATGACTAATGTTTCATTCTAAACAGCGTCGTTGGTGGCCCATTTGCTGCTGGTTTAAGATTATTTCTGGAATTATAGTTCTCTGGTTCGCATTCGAGCCGTTGTAATTTTAACTGTTAGTTAGGTTATGTTATACACAGTCTCGTTCGTTAGTCGCTGATATTAGCACACATGTTCTATGTATTCGGGAGCCGTATTGTAATGTGAGATATGCTTAGTTCATATTTAGTTCATATGGTAGTAAACTCTTGTAGTATTTTTACAATTTTTTGACATCGACCTTCGTCCGGTAAAGGTTTCTTTCGCTTGTGATCAGCCCCATATTTTCGTTCTAAGGCCAGCATGAAATTATCATAATTTCCTCGGTCGGATTCTGCAACAATCTATAGCATATCTGCTGCACCGCCACTGTTATAACTGCTACCTATTATAATATAAAATGCTGTTGAATTTTCTCTTTATGTTCCAGTCTTTTGAACACCATGTTTCAATCTTACTTTTGTTTGATCACCATTCTTTTTTGTCCGGTATCTAAGTTTCCAGGCGTTCAGTAATGCTTATATATAGTTGTTTGAGCAATGCTAAATTCGATGCTCCAGTATTAAACTCATACTCGTCTGGACCAATATTTTCTTCAAACAAAGATTCCTGTAGTCTCCCTTACAGTTCAGATTTACTGTAGGAAAACTCCGTACACTCACTCATCTCCTTCTTAGATTCGGCACTTTCAGCTCCAATAGTTTCACTTCCGTTCTATTCACAACCATAATGGTGTCACCAATTCTTACGATTTTCCCTAGCAGGGATTCCAACCAAAATATGGTTCGATGACTGCATTGTGAATAAAAATGTCTTTTATGATCACTATTTTTCACTACTAGTTACTACATTCACTATTATCTCACTTTTTTCCCAATTGTAACGTGTTGCGATTTAAATACAAATGATTCAATATACGCTTTCTGTTCGCGTATAGTTATTCTCAGTTCACCTGCAATGAAAAATCTGTCAAGAAATCGGATGAAGACGTAATATAACGTCAGAGCAAATAATAGAAGATTTGAGAAAGGGTAGTCTTGCTTCACAGCTTACAACGGAAGTATAAGGTTCGCTTATTTCTGAAAATTGACACTCTACAGAGGAGTAGAGTTTAATTGTGGTTTGGGTTGTGCGACATCTCTGGGTCAATAGAATAATTAAATATCTGTGAGGTTTCAAATGTTTATCAGCGTGATCAGTTCCTGGTCCAAATTGATTGGAAAATGTCTTCTGTTATAAACCTATTTATGTTGAACGATAACGTTTTCATTAAAGTATGTACATATGTTTGCCTCGCAGGGGCGGAATGTCAATTAATTTTCAGCATACATTTTACATTATTGTAAATATGTGAGTTCTGTTGCTCCATTTAGTGTATTCACGAGATGATTATTTTTTTTCATTCAACAGCTGTTGTGTGTACCAGAGAAGAAAGTAAAATCGCAGGAAAAAGCTGAAAACGAAAAGAAAATGGAAAATTTATAACAACGATTTCTGCTCTGTTTATAGTGATGGTTATGATGATGATGATGATGATGATGATGATATTAGTAAATAATGAGACGAATATTTCTTGAATTTTAATTTTGTATCGCGTTGTGGTTTGGTTCGTTTGCAAAGCTTGCAAAATATTATTCCTTCATTCTCGTACATAGTAGTACCGTACCCATATCTCTCCTTAGTGTAAATGATTTATACGAAATGTGTGTTATGCTTCCATATAATGAAATTGGTATATACATCACATACAGTAACATCATGGGAATGTCTAAAGTAAATACAATGTACTTTGTTATATTGATTGGTGACCCCAATACGTTGCATATAAGATGTCTTATTTCCTTAGATTATACACGTATCTATCATCACGCGTGACTTTCTGTTGAGATAATAATAGTTTGGTGAGTTCGTATTTCAGATTTGAATCTCACGAACTCACGTTTAGAGGCATAATATCATTAATTTCTTAATCATATGACCAATATAGTCCAAGGAGGAGTCAAAACTCCCAGTAACTAAGCTATATTATGAGATGGATCAGTGACATTGATAATTTCAAACAGTGTGTATAAGGACAGTATTAGTGCAAGGATAGAAACAGCACTTCATGAGTTCGTTGGGCGGATTAATAAACCATTGAACAACAAAGAATTTGCCTTCGGAGTATTACTGGACATTGAAGGCGAGTTTTACAATGCATCCTACAAAGTAATGATCTCTGCAGCTGCAAGACATGGTATGGAGACCACACTTTTTCGTTGGTTTAGCTCCATGCTTAGGTCAAGGAGAATTACTGCAGACTTAGGAAGTGAAATGACAACGATGACCACCCGAAAGGGATGTCCTCAGGGTTGGGTTCTACCTCCACTGTTGTGGTGTCTTGTGGTCAACTCCTAGTCCAACAAAACGACAACGGATTTTTCTGTCAGGGTTATGCTGGTGACATCACCATAATACTGGTAGGTAAATATAGGGATGTAATATGTGATCGCATTCAAACTGCGATTAACATAGTTGTATAGTCTGGCGTAGTGACCAAGGTCTATCAGTCAACCCTAGGAAAACTAAGATGGTCCTTTTCACGAGACGCAAGATTCTGGCCAACTTAAGTCTTCCAAAAATTGGGACTCATACGATCCCACTCTCTTCGGAAGTCAATTATCTGGGGATTTGATTAGATCGAAAGATTACTTGGCAAAAACATACAGAAGAGAACATATGGCAAAAACATATAGAAGAGAAATGCAACAAAGCGCATGCAACATTTACTAAAAATGCAGTCATTTGGTAAATCATGGGGCCTGAACCCCAGACGCATGTACTGGTTAGACGTTTCAGTGATAAGACCCATTATCTCGTTTGTCGCATTTATTTGGTGGCCTAGAACAATGCGCGGGAGAAACCTCTCAACCTCAAAGACTTGTTTTTCTGGGTATTGTAGGAGCTATGCACACCATACCATCTACAGCTCTTGAGATGGCTGTGGGTCTGCTGCCGCTAGATCTTTGGATCAGAAGGTGTGCAGCGCAAACAGCCGCTCGCCTACAAGGCAAAGGCAACCTATTTGGTCCTTCTGGAAATTATCAAATATGGAGGGAGGTGAGCCGGCACACAACTGCCCACATGCCCTCGGACACTATGGTGGCGAAGCAAGTCTTCGGGAAATTATTTCATATAACTGTTACCGGAAGTCACATTGAAACTATAACAGCCCATCCTACCCCTCCGGTAACGATATGATAATCTTTACTGACGGATGAGTATGCCGTTATCAAGCTGGTGCCGGGTTACACACATAAAATCCTGAGGTTGAATTATCTATCTCGCTTGGTAGGTGCGCTACTGTTTTCAGGCAGAAACTGCTGCAAATTTGAAAGCAGCACTCTTTGTAAAAGGGATAAATTGCAAAGATCGTCGTATCTGCATCCTTTCAGCCAGGCTGCCCTAAGGGCAATTGGTTCCACTAGTGTAACATCGAAACTTGTTTTGGAAATGATAAGTGCCTTAAATTGACTAGGCAGTCTGAATAAAGTTAGACTTCACTGGACACCCAGTCACATGGTTATCAAAGGGAATATATTGGCTCATTTGATAGTGACTTCCACTTTTGTGTTATCTGAGCCCGCTCTTAAACTTTGGAGATCATTTTGGAAATCTGCACCAAAAGAGATGGGATAATCTCATCTCTTTTCGTCTATCCAAAATCTTCTTTTGATCAATAAACCAGCAAAGATCACAGTCCTTCTTAAATTATGATAGACACACTTTAAGGATCTAGCAGAATTTTCATTCGAAACATCTCATACAGTGTGGGGACGGAGAGGAAGAAACTGTTTAGCACTTTTTGTGCTCCTGTTCTTCATACTCTTCTCATAGACTGTACTGTTTTGGTTCACAATTCTTGTTTGAGAATCATTTGACGATTTTGATGACACCATATATCTTAGACTTTACAAAAAGAACAAACATATTCCGGGGCTGAGAGTGTGCGTCTGGGATGGGATGTCACAATAGCCCAAAAGGATAAAAAGGAAAGTACTTGACAGTAAATAAAAATTACTCTCGCTTATGTCAAGCCTTGAGTCAGGATTTTACTCGTACTATAGATCAATTAAGTTAATTTAGGTTTTTCATGAAATACCTTAACACCTTCTTCATATTTGCTCTAACTCGAGCATCCATCCCGGCTGTGTTGTGCATTCGATTCGAGTCCTTTTGTTTCTTTCCGGCCTTAATCGGCAGAGCCAATACTATAGCAAGTGTTGAATATAGTGTTGAAGTATTTCGATTCTGTCAGTTCTCACAAAGGCTTTGTAGATTTACAAAAGATCTCTGTTAACCAGACTACGAAGAAGTACCAATGATTCCATCATTTTTACATAATTTTGCTAGGCTGTAGTCAAGGTTCCATGTTGTTCATTTTCTGCTGCCTGTTGAACTAGATATTGTGGAGGGTGGTGTAACCGGTCTTCTAAAAAATAGTCCTCACAAAGAAATATATACAAAAAGTTCGACCTAATTCTTATAAATTGGAGCACGAATGACAAATATTTTGACAGGTGAACCATGCAAAAGATAACAAAACGTGATTTTTGCGACTACTGTTTACTTTGAGTGTGTACGAGATTCACAATCTATCTTTAGGTAAATAGAAATATTCTTTGTATTTATGGTCCAGCTTAGCAGTCAAATTTTATGTCAATGCCAATTGTAATCTCAAAATGATAACATTTTTGTTGTAATCGTTCTATATAAATATAAGAAAATTGTTTCTTATTCTTATGATTACAAAATATATATAGTTAAGTTATGTCTGGTAATTCACAATTTTTAAACTAGTCCGCATCTGCCACCATAAATGCAAGTGATGGCGTTGATGGGTATCTAATGAACCAGCAATCTCGTACATCATCACCAGGAACCATGAATTTGGCCTTAGCTGTGGCAGCTTGTACCAATGCTGTATTGGAGATCAATTCATTCCCTTCAGAATCGTTTTCATCGCAATGTGTCCCGAGAAATTCCGATTCGAGCCCAACAACATTTAAATGTACCAACAGCGGCCATTTTCCAGACCCAACCAACTGTGCTCAGTACCACATCTGTTCCAACGGTGTAGCACAAACATACCAATGTCCCACGAATTATGTATACGACAGTGAATACTCCAAGTGTAAACTGAAACAATGTGCATCCGATTGTGTAACGATGAGTTGTACAACTGCGCCACCTAATAGTTATATCGAGTATCCGGGCAATAGCGCGTACTACGGGTTTTGTGGCATCAGTTCGAGGGGATTTCCAGAAGTTACTATGTTCCGTTGTGAGGATCCGAACAATTTTCAGTTTAATCCGGCCACAAGCAATTGTGAGTTGGTTTGCCATACAAAAGGATGGTTTCCCGACTCGACTGACATTCGACGATATTACGAATGTTATATGAGTGGTACGAAATTAGTGAGTGTTTTGAAAACTTGTCCGACCTCGTATGTATTTGATGTAACTCAAAGCTTGTGTGTTCCGGATTTGTGTGGTATTGTAACAATAACCATGCCTAGTCCAACTATGGATAAATAAAACAATTATTGGCAATTTATTGAACACGTTTTGGAATTATTTCGTTCGGTGTGGCTGTCGTAGTCTCCAACAATTCACGAAGAATATAATCTATACTGGCTCGCAGATGAAGGATAACTTACTTATATGGATCCATATAGATATATTAGAGTCTGATGTCAAAAATCTTTAGGTGCTGAAACCATAAAAAAGGTAATCTCAAGGGTTGACATAAATCGATATGAAACGAGAACTGTAAATACTTGTACGTTACTTTGGAATGATTGAACGAACCCCTGGATTATTAGAAAACTATTTTGTAACTATGAAGTTTCCGAAAGAGGCAACAAAATAACAACCTGTTTGTCGAAGCTGCGAGGGCTAACGGAAATGTTGAATGCCGCAGCAGAAAGGAACCTTCACGACATGATCGCAATCCAGAACTTATAGGCTTGAATGTTCAAACATCTTTACTCTGTGTAGAAAAATGGCAGACATGATTCTATGACCTTTCATTCGAAAATCCGAGGGAAATTCATGTTATTAGATGGAAATGATAAGCAATGACCAATAATGAGATCAAACCCTCCGTTGACAGTACCTAGTTAAACTTAACTTAGTCCTGATATGGACACGGTCACTTGAACAGTGTAATGAAGGGCATAATAGAAAACTGGATACAAATACTAACAGTGATAGACCAATGATTTTGCACAACACAATCAGGACCGGTGGTGAAAACCACGACCGGACTTCTGTGTTTGAAAGAATGTGAATTTTTTATCGGAGTATTGATTGATCCAGGCTAAACAAGAACAAGAGAACTTTGTAGCATCTGGAATCGATTATTACTACCAAAAGAATTTGCAGTCGCACAACCGAAGTGGAAGGCCTCTCTTTTAAAAACATCTGTTTTATTAAGAAGCCCTCCACTTCGGTTGTGCGACTGCATGATTCAATTGTCCTCGCCAGTGGTTGGCTCAGAAAATGGTGAAAGAAAATTAATCAACTCAAGATTTGACCGTTCGTTTATGCTGGGATGACGTTAAGATACAGACGTGGAATCCAAAAAGGTTTTTGTTCTTAACTATGTTCTGGATCATCATAGAGTTTAGTAGTGCCAAGCGAAATACATTTTTCTTCAGATATCGGGAGGAATAAACTAGTTCAAATCCTTTAAACCTAAGTGAAAGACGGATGAGAAGAGATTCTTCCTTATGGTTTCTTCGTTAACCAGATAGATTCCATTTGCCTAAAGAAACGTGACTGAATCCCTTATATACTAACAGACCAAAACTTCGTTTTTTCAAAATAAATGGTGCTGGATCAACGTATTAGGACTGGGAATCGACTTCACAGGAACTAGTTCACTTAGCCAGCTGGTAAATCCATCATGGCGGCGTTAAGCAACCAAAGTCTCTAATTGAATCACGGAAATCATTCTCTGGTCTTTATGGATATTGAGGGAGCTGTCGATAACACCTTTCACGACTCCATTGGTAAATGAGTATCGAGATTATGCATTCAATGCATTTACCGTCATCTTTAACAAAACAGTGATTGAACCATTCACTAGGAGGTACATGACTTACCATTCACTTTAGACATGACTTGGCTAGAGTGCAAGGATTTATATTCAATGAGACAACTATTCAGCTGTAAATTAAGTTATGTCAAACACCAGGTTTTATGTGGCTCAGGCATGCTGAAATTTAGGGAAGTTCTAGTCTGTAACCTTTAATTATACTAAAATCGGTGGTGGACCCCTTGGTGGCTCAAAACAACCCACATAGGACTATATGCACTATGGCTTTTCACCGGTCACATTGCCTTAATATAAATTTCTCAGGTTTATTTTCCAGCCGCAATGCGGCATTAGGCTTGTATGATTTTACCAATATTGTATCAGCTCAGACTGGTGCTCGTATAGTAGAACGAATTTAACTTCTTAGTGGAAAATTAAACTGCGACTTGCAGTCGTAAGATGCCGCGTCCTATTTAATATTCCAGAGGGTTAGACCAAGTACCGAACAGGATATAATAGAAGAAAGGAAGTCCATCACCGATAACTTCCGCTCGAACATATCGATACCGATTCCATAAAAAATGATCAAATCTAAACTTCCCGATGGTGTTTCTTGACTATCCTCACGAATTCCACTGTACGCAAATTGAAAATGGAAATTCAATTAACGGAACGTTTTCAATTGAATCATTTTCATTTTTATGTTGTTTGTTCAGGAGAAAAATAAACAAAACAGACAGCCGTTGTTCATTCCAACCGAACGAAAAAATCAAGCTCAATTCAACTGTAATTAATGCCTATACACAATCGAGTATATGAGCACATATTTAGCATATATGTACATATATGTTGTATGTTCATCTCAATTTTGAACGAACATAAAACATATCTATGTGTATGTATACAGATATCATACTCATAATTTTGTGATTACATTTTTTTTTTCCGAAAAAGCTTGCATGTAATAGCCAGCCACTCAAACGGATACTCGTTTATGTGTTCGGTAGATGAATGAGAGTACATGTATGTACATAAGATATGAGTTGGTCCACCAACTCCCCAATCGTTTTTTTTTTGCATTTTTAAATATTTTCCTGCTTTTATTCTCGTCTGTGAGCTTTTATGTGCAATCCTTTGAGGTTCGGCTCCCGTTCTATACAACTCATATGTACGTGTGTATACGAGTGTATTGTATCCCAGCGGGAATGAAATAAATTAGATGTTTATTTTAGCATAAATGTAGTTAACAAAATAAGAGCATAAATTCTATTTTGTACTCAGGCCATATATATAACATACGTTTAGGACACAAACCGACAAAGGATACCAATTAAACACAAATTACGGTATGTGAGTCGCGCAGTTATTGGAAAACTGTTGAATTTCTATTTGTAGCTGCCACCGTTTGAATGATCTACAGGAAGACTACTTATGGCGTGTTGTAAAGCGTCACACATGCGTTTTGTTAATATCTATGGTTATGATGTGGATTCATAGCACCTCAATATATTCTATCATTCTCTTCCAATTCCAATTCCAATCCTAATTTTAATTTTTTTTTAAAAGAAGCCGCCAATGCGGCCAGATATTAGAAATTTGCTCACAAGAAATGTAAGCGCAACAAAATTTCGTTTGAAGAATATAAGGCCATACG
This sequence comes from Tipula lateralis, assembly GCA_963932295.1. Lineage (NCBI taxonomy): Eukaryota > Metazoa > Arthropoda > Insecta > Diptera > Tipulidae > Tipula > Tipula lateralis. The sequence continues at coordinate 7,427,967 of OZ010738.1, read as the reverse complement.
TAACATTTGTAAAATAATCAGTGCTAAGGAATCGAAAAGAGCCGACAACAAGAAAGCCGCTAATGCTTCCGAATTGAAAATCTCCTAATCGTGATTTTTACCAGGTGGTCGCGTCGGTTGCCAATATTTCTAAAACATCTATTTCAGCTTTGAAATGTGCAGATGGTGCTTTGGTGGTGAATCTGTATTTCCAGGCTGACTTACTGGCAAACGTCTTCACTTCAGACTTAACCTTAGATGTGCCCGATAGAGTTACGCCTCCGTATTGTGGTTTCAAAATAGATTCTGTCAACATCTCGGTGGTAATTGTCTTCAGGAACCTGAAGGCAATGGACGTAAACAAGGTCAACGGACCTGACGAAATTCCTGTTCAAATATTGACGGCGTTTGCCAATAACTTGGCTCCAATATTAACTAAAACTTTTTTCTTTCTTATAAGCAATGTATATATCTGAACGCCTGATACTGTGCAACCGGTTCTTAAAGGTGGCTGTGATAAAACTGATCCCTCAAACTACCGGCGTATATCAATTGTATCATCCATGGCTAAAGTTTTTGAGAAATGTCTTAACCAACATCTGATGAATTATCTTGAGATTAATAAAATAATAAACAATATGGCTTCTGGGACAGCCGCTCCACAACCGATCTCTTGACGTATCTTGAGAACAAATGGAATCTCCTTGACCAACAAGGAGAAGCCTTTGCAATCGCTTCGGATATATCCAAGGCTTTTGACAAGGTTTGGCATGAGAATCTTATTTGTAAATTTGTGGCAAATGGCTTGGATTCGATGAGATTATGGTAGATAAAAAGCTTTCTCAAATCAGTTGGTCTAAATGGCTTGACATGGATATCGAAAAGTGTTTCTCGTCGGTAAATAACTTAAATCATATAAGTAGGAATCTCTTCTCCAAATTACTGAAGTATAAAAAAGGTAAAGATTTAAAGGGTTTGAACTATAAATTGTTTGGGAAGACTCTGAAGCAAAATTTATAGAGTAGCATTAGCCCGCTCAACCCTCTGTAAAATAATACTATATGGTGGTCCCAGACGATATCGCTAAGTACCAACACCTATTGGATTCCATGTTTGTATCTTAACGTAATGACAGCCTATTTAAAAGATTCCAACTTGAGCCTACAAATGATTTTTTGATTTATTTTATCGTTGGCTAACCACTGAGGGGTATACTGTGCCGTTCAGAGTATAACTAAAATATTTCACAAACACAATTATATCATCACGCCAAAACCAATATCAATTATTAAAAATCGATATTTCGAGCTATCTTGTAATTCGCTAGAACTGTTGCGTCACGATTGAACGTACGTATACAACAATACGAACGTCAAATCCGGTAATGCCTGATGAAATTGTTTTGGTATCATCTGATCGAAACATCATTCTCTCAGTGATGGTAATAAAAAGCGATCGATAGTGATGTGATCTTAATGTAGGCCACATCATCTGGTTAGAACTAAGGTTGTGTCATAAATGTTATGGTTTGGGCCATTATATATAGCGGCATTGACTCCTAAATTGTTTTGAACCTTTTTCTTATACTTATCCAAATTAACTTGATTAACTCAATATGGAAACCTATCATTGTGTTGTGCTAGGTACTGTACCTGTTTTTAACAATAAACGTATCTGGAGCTTTTAAATGGCCCAGCGAGTCCAAGCTTAATGCCCTCGTACAAATTTCGTATTTCAGCTTGTTCGGCCGGTAATGGTGTGATTTCAACCCTGCCTCATATTATCCAGTATAGATAGCATTATCATTGGACCCACATTTAATCACCACTTACGATAGCTAAGAACATTAAGAGAGTGTTTATGTCCAAGAAGAAAATTCGAAAAGCATCTAGTTGATCGTAAAATCCATGAGAGTGACTTCATCAATAGAGTTAAGTCGTTCATTATCGTCACTACGTACCCACTATTTGCCGATAATCTAGAGCCATCTTGCTTCGCTCTCAATATTGAACTGTAACGTCTCATATAATCACTAGCTTTTATTTAACACGTATCTTATAGTTAAGTATGTGTTTTTGGTGTCCTGGTAATGCAAACCCTTAATATATCTTCTTTTCACGCTTTATTGGCAGTTGTATTCCTCGAGGTATCATGTTCTGTACTGCAGTACTTTATAAGGAGCACTAAAATATGTTTATTCCAATTTCTTTGAAAAGAGTCCACATTGATTAGCGAACCATGAGCTCTACCACATTGAGTAGAGCACTAGTGGCAATTTACCAAAGCTTTTGCTACTGCAACAATTTAATGCTTTGGAAATGTCAAATAACCGAAATCAGTGATTTACTTCGGTTCGTTTATTTTATACCTTATAAAGCCTCTACTTTAATCCTTCGGCTTCCGAATAATGATTGGAAATAACTATAAATCTTTTAACTGTGCTATTGTACTTGTAGAGTTTTATAGCACTATTCTTTGGTTTCAGGTCATATCTTTCGGATCTTCAACGAAGTAGAAACTATCTTCAGCCTAGCAGGGTGCCAAACAATTCAATTGAAACAATATGGATAAGATTTTACTAAAATATAAACTTCTGTGATCAAACAGCCATCAGGATTGTGTATAAGCCAGCCTCCCATTGTTTTGGAACAGTGTGCGTTTCTCTGGATTCTTCACTCTCATTTTATTCTTGCACACGAAATTGAAATCTTTGAAATTTATTTTGAGATCAAAGTACTGTCAGACATATCGTAGTTTTGAGGGTCCCGTTATGTTCATCCACATCTGAAAATTGTCGGTGCTATACAGGTCCTACCTGTACAAGCATGCACATACTACATAATTTATTTAAAATTTTCAAATTGAAATTCTGATCGTGTTCTGTGACGCAACGATGGAAAATAAATTAAATTGTTTTGTAGCGGGAAAACACTGACAATGATTTTCAATATTTTAGATGACAACAACACGAACATATAAGTCTATGTGTCGGATTTTCAAATCGGATATGTATTCATAATGTACAAATACGCTATGTGCTATCGTCGCATCTGTCTGCCACTTTTCATTATAATATGTTTGAAGTGGAAATGTAACTTTGAAAATTTAAATTTATGTTTAATTGATTGGAAAAAACCTAATTTAAATTGAGTTTTGTTTAATTAGAATAAACATTCGGTTTCGAAATTAAATTTCAACACTTTTGGACAGGGAACACTGATGACAGTGTTTATATATTGATATTTGGACTCTCCGACTCCTCAAATCAGTATTATTATCTACAAACAAAAGTTGGGGTATTTCACTTTACAGTACCTGCCTACTCACATTAAGACTGGTGGTTTTCACCTATATCGTCCATCAAGGCATTAGTCCACTAGCGGTCTAGTTATCTGCCCTGCCCGAGTGACTAAGAAACCTAGATATCCTGGATGTTTTAATTAAGAGGAGTTCCTAGAGGGGTCCATGGTTGGAAAACCTTTATCGAAGCATATATAAGAGTTCGTGTAATCGCCAGTCCCACACGCACATATAACGACTTAATATTATGTTCGAGTGTTGTTTTTGCATATATTTTCACTATAACTAGATGCGTACATCCTTGAGACCGTATAGGGTGCGTTGTGCTAACCAAAAATGTTCATGAAAAGGAGGTGGGAAATAACTTCCATAGTACGACTGGATTCATTTTTAGCAGCCTGACTAAAACTTCCCATCTGCTACATTATCATAAGCTGGCCACACACAAACTCCATACATGAGTTAAGTCCTTATTATGGAACTGTAATACACCAGAACCGGGTTTAAGCCTGATATCTTGCCAAAGACGCGCTTACACGATAAGTTTATTATTCAGGATAGTGTCCGTGATAAATGATTTACTTCTCAGCTACAACTGCTGGCCCATTTCATAACACGTGAAACAGAATTTCGCATTACTTCTTTTATTGTTTCCAGCTGTTTGAGTCCAGTTGAGATAGCTAACGCTACACCGTCTACATAAGTGACTGCCATTATTCATATTCTCTCCAGTTCTTACAGCAATCCATTCAATGATTTTTTCTAGAGTATGGGTTTTATTAATTATTTAATTCTAAAGTACGCCACCTTGTGGTAAATCGTAAAGTACCCTTTGGGCACCCCTCCGCTCACAGTTGTTTATAGTCGTGGTTTAAGTATATTATGAACTAATTCGTATCCGCCCACCTTTACAAGAGCTAATTCAACCATGATTGCCTCTATCATTACGTTACTGAAGAGTGGGGGTCTGAATCATCAAGAAATTATCAAGAAATGCGCCAAAATATGAAGTACAGAATTTACAGACCTCTCCTTTTATTATGAATTTTTAGACTTCACCTAGTTATCGCACTAAGACTTTACTCTAACGGGTACCTGAACCACGGGTACAGTTCCACAAATTTTAAATGAAGCTCAAGAAGAGGCTCGAGTGCAATTTGCTAAATTTTTCCTGAATAAATTCGAAAATGAGTAACTTCAGTAAAGTCGTTAATGGTGATAAATCTTGATGTTTAAAGTGCGCTCTGGAAACCTAACAGCAGTCCATGGTATTAAGACTATAAAAGGAGTAAACCCACAGGAATAAAACTTGTTGCTGCTTTCTCCCTGGAATACGGTCAGACGGTACCTGCAAAATGGTATACCGAAAACTGCTTACCAAACCCTTTCAAAAAGTTATTGGAAAATCGGAAGGAAAACGATTTGCGGCGCTACTGTTTACATCATAACTCACACTGCTTAGATAACGAGTAATTTTATTGCGTTCTCTGGCAAAAAACGACCACCATATTCTCGTAAATAGGACTTTGTGATTTTTGTTTTTTTCTAAAAATTAAAACCAATTTGAGGAGACAGTTCTTTAACAGTAACTCGGAGAAAATTGATACTAGACTTAAAACCTCCAAGCATTAACAGAATCCGTTTTCAGCTGGCTATGTATCTTGTGTATCTCGAGTGAGGTGGTGAAGTTTCAGAAGTCCTTTATACCCTTAGTTTCGGGGCTTCCTATGTCTCTTACTTAACTCTTTTTTGTATAACTTAAGGTTTTCTCTGTCGGAGTGCCATCTCCGTCTCGTGCCCTCACTAATTCTTTTAATAATATCTAGCCGCGACGGCCACCATACGGTTTGTAGCTTGCCCCTGTGTTGGCTGGATATCTCTAGAGAGCTATAGTTAAGGTTTCCCTACATAACACCGTCAGTTAGTCCTTCTATGGTTCATAAAATGCAACCGGGATACCATGCAAAGGTTAAGCTTAAAGGTTAAGTAAGTGAGCAGTAATAAGGGTTTCGTTGAAATTTCCTTACAAACTTTCCATTTCCTTAGAAACTGTTTGAAAACTGACATTAAGAACATTTCAACAGCTCAGATCGAAGGAGGAATCGATCGTAGGTGGTGAGCAAAACATAGCTGAGATGTTAACCTATGATGTAGACTGAGATGTAGACGTGGTATAAAAGCATGTTTGACACCAGTTATGCATGCTTTAGACTTCAAAAACACCTAGTTCCACCAAGGCGAGGCAGCTTCGTAATGACAGTAAAGAAATGGCATTTGCAGTGATAGCCTAAAGAACCAAGTTTATTCCAACAAATCAGAAAACATTTACCAATTTTGTGTTCATTTTCTATAAAGCTTTAGCATACGTCTCAAACAAGCTTATGAATTAAATTATCCATATCAAAACCATTCTCAAAGTGAAAAAATCTTTGAACCTCGTAAACTAAAACTCTATATAAATCCACTCCATAAAAATTACTTATTAAAATGAAAAGCTGAAAGCACAATTGGTATGTACATAAAAGCTTTTTTGCAACTATTAAAATAAACATTCCCAAATTGCTTCATGATCAACTGAAATGTATACATATATACATTGTATGTACGTGTATGTGTGTACAACAACAGAACCTCAATTCACAAGATAAATATTTAATTTAAAACGAAAACTACAAAAGAAATGTTTTTTTGTCACAACTATTGTGTAATGATGTTGCTTATCACCCCCTCACCTCTCCCTCCTACACCACCACTGTAAAACGGATGTTCGTCTTACAAGTTAATATATTAAGCTTTTTTGTGTGAACTATACACCTACACCTCGATTTGCGTTGTTATAATCCAACAAGCACATAGAGGCCTATTGTTCGTTCGTACCGTGACAACAATCTGACTCCAACTATTTCGATCACGAGTTACTTTTTCAAATAGTGTTCTAAGCAACCAGAAGATGGCTGGTTGCTCTCTACTTCGTTGGGACATCATCGCCGACAGCCATATCTACGCCTGCGGTAGCATCGGTTTTAACAAACACTGTTCGATCAAAAGGCAGAAACGAAACTAGCGCCTCTCTGTCATTTGATTTCTTGCACATATCAGAGAGCTGCATAAAATTCCTAATCTCGTGAGTGAAAAAAATTCGTTGTGTTTTGGGACATATATCACACACATGATTCTTCTCTCGAATGTTAAAAGCCATCTTTCGTACTTATCCGTCAAGGTCCAACTTTCACATCTATACATGACAACGGGTCAGATCAATACTTTGCACAATAGCGAAAGTGGACGAATAAGATATAACCCTTCATAGCCTGTTTCAACTTTGGCACAGAATTGTGACGTCAGTAAGGCTGTCATTAAAGAGGAGTGAGTCTACCTAAAATATTGTACGACAATAAACTATATATGCTATGTCAATGGGTGCCATTGGGGAGCTCATGAATACATTGACAGATTGGCTATCTGCTAATATCATACACAACCGAAGGTTAAACATTCCATTATCGACTGCTTCCAGTATTTTTTTACCTGTGGTCCCATGTAAAATCCAAATCTTAGATGTCATATAGCTCACATTCACTATTTAGCAATAAAAAGCCTTGGAAGGAAATATAGTCTTCACTCGTAGACCGTAGAGTACTTTGAGAGCCTCGAATTCCAGCCGATATATTATTTATAAATAAATCATATTTATAAATAATTCATAAATTGATCACACACGTAAGTATAAATGAGGTGACAAATAAGTTGACTAAAGATTCCTAACGAGGACTACATACAAATCATAGAACCATCTCAAGACTCTGACGTACTACCCGCAGTAACATTAATTCTTTGGAATCAGAATCACAATTCTTATACCAAAAGTCTGAGTGCGTCGTGTAGTATGGGAACCCCGTCCCCCCGTACGTATCCAGGCTTTAAATTGTTTTTGTAAGAAGAGACTGCCCACATAAGGTTTAAACCAAGTTTAGACATTCAATTTCCACGAACCTCACACTACCTAAGTATCTTGTACTGCCAAGGATTTCTTATTGCATACATACTCAAATTGTCTTGTCCCACCAGAATATAGGCAATTTTTCATAGGTGTTCGTTCATTGATCGGCTTTTAAAAATTGTCGCCTCGTCTTATCTTTCTTGTTTCAAACCCTTTCATGGACACTTTAAACTGCTATGCGGTTCTAGAACAAAAGTATATGTCTTGCTGCTATGGAGTATTTGTCATAGCTCATTTTTTTACACTTTATGTTTTGGGTAGAGTGATAAATGTAAACACTTGTGAAATGGATTGTGTTCTCCAAGTCGGTCCAGGTTCTGCAAGAACTGGAAATGAAATAAATTTGTATCGCCCTCTAACCCAAAATCCACTAGTGGGTATAAATGTTCTAAGACAATAGTATACACTAAAAAATTGATAAGATTTGGATCCGCTCCTTGCAGTTGTCGTTATGCATAGGAGTTCTAAATTTGACGTTCTGTGAGATCCTCATAATGGCGTCTTATATGACCATACCGCTTTGTATAGTAAACATTTGGTGTAACCGATAATAAAGTTCGCTTGTTCAGTGAATGTCATGTGAGTTCATTTACTCCCGTTCACTTTGATTCTCTGATATCCTTAGCAAATTTGGTTCAGATGTCATTTTAGAACTTAAGGTGATTTTAGGGTTTAATGGGAAATCTAGATGGTAATGTCATCTGCAAATGATGATAGTAAGTTCCAAGAAGGCTACACAATTATACCCTGCCTCAAAGGTGAGTTTGAAGGCGCTTACAATCTTTCATTTTCCCAGTCACTTGTTGATTTCGGAAGAAAAATTGATGGTCCGGTATCTTCTTATAGTACTGGTTCTTTATGAACGATATGATCCTTTCTGGACGATGAGATTTGTGTCTCCCTATGAATCTGAGAGTTCTCTTATCATTTGCAAGTAGTAGGATCAGAGGCCATGGCCAGTTGTAAATTCAAATCATTTATAGTTTGATCTTATGTTAGTATGTCGTTGTTAGAGACTTCATGTCAGAAAAAATTCCACTTTTGCGACAATCGAATAGTTATGGTTTCAAGGTGGCCTCTTTAATTTCGCTTACTTTTTCACAATAAATAATCTACTGTGTATGTTTGTTGTGTGAGGAGAGTTCACTTAAGAATTGTTGATTACTTACCATAACATAATATCCAAGTGAGAGGTCTCTACAATCAATCTTGTATAATAATCCTCATCCCGATCCCTTTGTTTGCTTAACAAAGAAGAGAGACATATAGTATCGCGACAATGGTTTAAGACTTCTATCGTTAGATCAATATAGGCAGTTCATCTGCCGGTGTGCTTAAACCATTTATTATATAAGTATTATTCTCGATTTCTACGATTAGTCGATTTGAATTTATTCCCCCATGTGAACTAGAGGTACGGGACTAGATTTGCCTTCTTCGTTGTTGACCTTGACTAATTTTATATGTGCTTAATTCGTTACACCTTCCCTATTGTGATTACTTTGTTATCTTCACCTCTTATCGTAATCACAAAATTCTGCCACTGCCCTCCACTGGATTTATGTTCGTCGTGTTTTTCCAGTGTTGTGTTGGGATATCTGAAAAAATTGGTCATTGTACTTGCTTTGGCCCTAAAAAAATACCTTCAATAATCATACATCGAGCCACCGGAAATAAATGGTCACTGTTAAGGTGTCTAACGAAACACACGGTGAATCAAAATAAAACATCTTGGCTTCCTTGTGTGACGCATACCTGCCTCTTTCTAGTATATTTATGGCATATCATCTTACAGTCCCTTTCCCAGGTTATGGTAAAAAAATTTAGAGCGCTTTGAAACCAGAACAGAGTGGTGCGATATATCGAATATACGTAAAGAATTGATTTTACATTTGGATCCAAATGATTGGGAACGGTTTCATCCCGTTTGTTCAGTAACAGCTTCGAGACGTATAGGCTCTTTAGTTTTAGGCCATCGAATTTCTAACCAATTATTATAGGCCAATTGACCATCCTCTTATTATGAGTCGGCGTTAATCGAGGCATTGCTGTTTATTATACGAATCTAAGAGATGACGACGTTCGCAAAGAAGAGATTTCGTCTTAACATTTTCCATTAAATATTTTGTGTGGGTGGCTTTTGCAAATCATTCACAGACAAAATTACTCGCTATACAACATAGATGAAGTGGGTGAAGGATGATCCTGGTTTTGTTTTTGTTCCATCTACATAAAAAATGTAAACAAACGCGCCATATAATTTTCCTACAATGAGTTCGTTTTTCCAAAGAATTTACAATGTACGACGACGTAGGCAAAACGTCGAAACAAAGTTATACATTCCAAAATTAATTACAGCCAAGGTGTTTGTCGTGAGATTGTTGTGATAAATTTACATAAGTTTTCACCTATGTATACTAAAAATTTGGAAAAAAGTTAACTTTTTGCAAAAATAAAAAGCTTGACAGGTTGAATCCCGAAACGTGATTTCGATGTGATAAATGGTTTCACCATTTTGAAATGAAAATCGATTTTTCACATTTACATTTATCAAAATATTTTCCAATGTTATAAATACAATTTTTTGGGTGGGAGTGGATGTGTACAACCTGTCATGCTAAATTTGGTCCTTTTTTTAGGATATACATACATAAAACACACTCACACACACACACACATACAAAACGTACGTGTGTCTCAATCCAATCTAAATAAAACTCGAATTATACAACAACAAAACAAGATGATGCTGTATAGATGGGGATACAAGAGTTAAGATGTTCATAAGAAAATGTATACATAATGTATACGAGTACAGTGTATCTCATTTGGAAATCTGTTAATAAATTTCGGTCAGGTATGTTACACTAAACTGAAAAGCACAGTGCAACACATAGAAGGTGTCTCTTAAATAAAACATGTGCTGTCGTAATGTGATTGTACTTGACTATATAGGATTTAGTCGTAAAAAATAAATTAGTCACGTATCGCTTCAGATGCTCGTATATAGTATGTCACCAAGAGACACCGAATTATATCAGCTTTAATCTACTCGTTAAGAATCAACAGGTTCTATTGATGACATCTGGTTTATTCAAAATAACAATAATTTTTCATTCAGTTTATGACAGAATATTCGTGAGACATAGACAAATGTTCAACAAGTACTCCTCACCGTTACCTGAAATGGATAAGTTACTGCGCAGACTTTGTGATCTACTGTTCCTCAAATGGTTTTAAATCCTCTGTATTTCAGCCTGAAATGATTGCTTTTACACATTGTGTAACGGAACATGTAGCAAATTTGTATTCAACTCTTTAATCCTTATACATGACTGGAAGAAGTTCTGGAGGTAATACATATTTGTGATAATTGGATTTGTTTTGGAAGTGAACGACGAGTGCCAACATCGTATTTGCATTTGATCGGGTTTTGCTAGCTTTTGAACTTGAGAGTAACTACCTGAATCAGAATATGTTCCCTCAGATCAAATCAACTTTATATGTTTGTTCTGTTATATTTGTAAATCAAAGCAGAGAGGAAATAAGTATCTAAAGCCTTACTAACTTTTCGCATCCTGCCCCTGTCGGGATTCCAAACCCGGTACTTTCCGCTCCAAGCCACAGCTTTTTAATCTCTGCGATACCTGGGCGGACACCTACACCTAGTGTGGATATTATTCATGCTCTCTCTCCTTTTTGGTAATGGTTTTTCCTTAAGTACACCATTCTAAAATGGGTCGTAACCCCAAATCATCAGTATACGGTGCGCGAATTAATGGGTCCTCGACTCTCTCTCCTTACTGTTAATTTAGGTAATCTATGTCTCTATAAACGTGCATTTAACCACCCATAACCGTTTCCTCTACCGATTAGAGCTGCGGAAAGCAATGCCGTATGAAATGCAATATTTCTAAAGGCAAATATGTAAACCCGGACGTAAGCTCAGGCTAACCCGTTTTAAAAAGCGGTTAGAAATATTTAATCATTCATCCGCAAATAATCGATTAACAATTGCATCTCTCCCTTAGTCTAGACTGCTGAAGTTTTTCAGGGCTACTGGCTCTATCCGTTAACATTTTGGCAACCCAATTCATAAAGTTTGATTTGAGACTTGCAAAATCCTAATTACGGAGTTATTTCAGGAGTACTGGGATGGGCAACATAATTGGTTGATTGTGTTCTTGTACTACATCGAGAAGATGTTTGATGATTTGGTAGTGTTAGGCTTCACTAGGTTACTTCTGCTTTAGTTGGGTATAATTTAGTAAACTACTTCATGTTTGTGATACACTTCATTTACGTTCAGAGAGATATGACTCGGACAAAAGGTAACCATTTCCAGGCATGTCACAGTCTCTCGAAAGGCCTATAACTTTTAATTTATGCACGACTTGAGGTCTAAATTACATAGAATATATTAGATCGAACAATGAGATTCGTACGGTTACAGGAATCATAGATTATACTACAGGCTCTAGTTGACTGCTTTGAGGAGCTCTAGATGCGGCTATAGGTTCCTAGACTGCTATTTAAGACGTTCGGAAATGAAATCAAAAAAAAAAATCTATGGCTATCAAGAAACGATCTAACACCATTGTTGAAAAAAGGAAGAACGTGCTAGACCTTATCCGACATCGTTGGAAAGTAACCTGCTCTTCATCTCTCATACATTGTAACGTACCGCTTTTTACGTCGGTCGTTAACAGAATTACCTGGTCAGAGGTTTCTTAACGGTCTTTTGTTTTGTCAGCTAGACTCAGGGTTGGGATGGGTTTTTCGAAACATAAACAGGCCTTGAAAGGACCGTATACAAAAAATTATAAGGAATCAAAAACAAATGGATGATAAGCACACTATACTCACCTTAGATTACACTCAACCAAGCTGCTTCTGCAATAACTTCACTCCAAATTCATAACAAAATTACACAAAAAAAATGAAAGAAAAATTCAAAGAGAGAAACAAAAACAAAAACAAAACCCGGGGTAAATTTGAAGGATTGATTGAATAACGAATCAAATAATTTATAATGTATTAATGATAAAAAAATTAATAGATAAAATATATTAGTACTATCATTATGTTATTTGTAATTATACTACAAGTATATATATAGGTGCTAACGAATTCTTTAATTCAAGAAAATAACGCTACACCGAAAGTTATTTTCTGGATAATCATATGGTATCAAGAATTGGTTAACCACTATATTAATTAATAATTTGTCATGTTTTTTTTTTTTTTTATCTTAAATTATCGAAGAAAATATTCAAAAACGTAATAACCCCAAAATACTAATTTATAATGTTGATTGAAGAATTGTTATTTTTGGTGTTGTTAACTTTTTATTTCGTGCACTGTTTTTCTTGTTTTTATTCAACCAGCTGATTAAGAACTATGTCCGCTATCATTGGTCTTATGAACGTTAACACAGATTTTATATGATTAATATCGATTTTTCTTTTTTTCACTTTTCAGCACTATTAATTAAGTATTCTATTCCAAACTTCCATACTATAGTAAGAATACTGATTATAAACTACGATCAGTTATTAATATAAATATTATATATACGATATTATTATTAGATAATATTATTATTTATAGTTCATATATTATTATTATCTTCTTTCATTAATAGATATTTTATTATTATATATCTTATATTATATATATATATATATATATATATTATAGACAAATTTTCCAGTCTGTCGTTAAACTTTTTTTTTTTTTTAAAAACTACAGAGTTAAAATTACCTCATGGTAATCCTAATAATATTTTTATTTCACAACACCTAGTTGTTTTTTTCACTAACACGTCTATCCAACTGTAGGCTCGTTTTTTGTTTTTTTTTTCCCCCCCTCCAACCAAATACATAATTTGATAAAAAAATTAAGATGGGCCAATTAACGATCGACACGTTATCCAATCCATCTCATCCATTCGAAAACTTCAATCAATCGATAATTATCGAGAAAAAAAAAATGCAAATAATAGTTAACCCTCAACTTGTGGCGTTTAATTCATTGAGCGCTACAACATCTAAAATCGCCAAAAACATTTGTTTTGGAATAAATATAGGACCAAAATCTAAACAGCTCCGCATCAGATAAAATTTATGCTGTAACTTATCACCTAACCTGGTATAACTCCTTATGGCAGTTACAGACTCGATCTAAAACGTTCCTACGTTAAGTATTTGACTGTACCCAATACTACTGCAATAATTGTCTCTGATCCAATAATCAAGCGGTAACAAAATCACGATACCTCAGTATATGCGATATGCATTTCATTCAGAATGCCCAGATAAGTCTTTCCAGATGGGTTTTTCGACCTTTCTAGTTCTACGCAACCATATACATGCGAGAAAAGAGTATTTATAGGCATCATAACCTAAACAAAAATCTAGCACTCTCCTTTTAGGTTCTAAGGCCCATATTATTAACCGAATGACCTACCAGATCCGGAATTTTTGAAAGAACAAATTTTCTTAGAGTCCTGCGTCTAGTGAAAATAACCAGTTCAATTTTCCTAGATTTTACTGATAGACTCTGATCACGACACCATATTACCTCTTTATTTATCCTCACTTTCAGCACATCCGTACATGTACAAGCCAGTATTATGGTGGTGTTGACTACAAGAGACCGCAAAAGACTACCTTGACTCAAACCGTCGAGGTAGACTTTTGGAGACAAAACTCTACCTTGACGCAAACCCTTCCGGACATAGTATGTAATAATTCTTGACTTAAGCAACGTATTCAACCACTATACAAGGGTGAAGCCTTCAGCCATGTGATTCAGCTACTAAAATCATAGCAGAAAAGCGCGTCACGGCTTAACAATTTGGGAATGTATGCCACAACCAAATTGGCTAAAAAATTTGTGAAATTTTTAAATATTGAGAATGAATCGATGCTCCATCTGGATTTTCTAAAGTTTTGCTATAGCAATCTTGATATTTTCATCTTAAGTCTGGTAGTTTAGGTGAGACAGCCCTCTTCTTCACAGAGAGATCTCCATTTCGACTTCATTACATTTCTTGTACCCTCTTTGAGAGGATCTCAACTCAAAATGCTTCGTCTAGTCTGTCTCCTCAGTCTTCCCAGTCCATTGTGGTGTCTCATATCTCATGATTTTACTAAGATACTAAGAGGACATTACTACTCAAAGGAGCTAATAAGTACTTCTAGCACGCCAAAGCTTCTATTTCTCATCATCTGCACTTCCCCACGGAAGATCGGTGACTGGTGGATTCCTAATCTATTTTATACCCGTGAGAGAAGAGTAAAGTCTTATTACTTCTTGTTTCGACTATACTGTTTCCTGCATATATTATGCGAGTATGCATGACATCTGCCTATGATTGAAATTCATGTTTTCGTACTCTATATATAGTGGCTTCTTTACAGATTGTATCACAATAAATTCAGGATAAAACGGTGTCAACGATATTACATATGTTCCCTAAACTGTGCCGCAGTTGAATGGAGAATATACGAATGAAAGCCTTATTCAATACTGTACCCATTGCTGGTTAGTATTTAATCCAAATCCATGGATTAAATATTGACCAACAACGGACCAGTATCGTCCAGTATGGATCCAAAAACCTCTTGGTGCGGTAGCTTGGACAGTCAATCGTTAAGAACTGCTGTTGTATCATGTAGTCTTGACTACTGAAATAATCAAGAATGAGGCAATCTGCAGGGCAGCTTTGATAAATATCCTTTACAAATTTAATTAAGTCTCTCTTAAGTCTGGCAGTTGAGCTTAGACAGTCCTTTTTTCACAGAAATATCTCCATTTAGACGATTTTTTACTTGAAACATTTCTTGTATCCTCTTTGATAGGATCTAGAGTCAAAATACTTCATTGAACTTTCTAATTTGTGTCTTCAGTCTTCCAAGTCGACCATGGTGTCTCAAATCTCATGAATTTACTAAGAGAACATCTCATCTGATGTTCTCTTAGTAAATTGAGATGGATTCCCAACTTCTGTTATTCCGGTGAGAGAAGATTAAAGTCTAATTACTTCTTGTTTGACGGTTAGTCCAACCTTTGAGCTGCTTCTCAAATTTAAGATAATCGGATCAGATAAAGATAAGCTTTCTAGGAAAAAGATGCATCGTTGTTATATCTGAGCTGCCCTAGCATACACCATCTGAGTTTCCATCACATCCATCAACGATTTAAATTTAGGTTTGCGTACTCTATAGTGGTTACGTACTTTACAGATTGTATCACAATTCGGGATAAAACGGTGGCAACGATTTTATTTTCCCTTAAGTATGCCCGAAGCGAATGAAAAATATTCGAAAGAAAGCCTAGTTCGATACTGGATCCATTGATGACCATTATTTGATCAAAATTTGATTGATTGATTGATTGATTGAAAGGACTGTAGGACCAAGCGCTAGGCAAGATTCCCGGATAACGCCGGTCCTATTCCTACAGCCGTTTACATAAAACGATAGGTAAGGATAGGAAGGTATATTAGTTAGGAAAGTGCGACCCGGTTACAGACACCATGACAGTCGGTACTAAACTACTATTAGCAGACAATCACAAGACAATCACAATTTTAATTTACTAGTCTGCAATAGCCAATCAGCATTCTCCAGTTCGCAACAGCTATCTGCTCTGCTGTATTTTGAATAAAATTAAAACTAGATTAAAACTAAAATCCTAAAATAAATTTATTAGTTAGTCGCTCAGGAATCTGTAACTTAATTAATTAATTTTATTATTTATTTCAACTCCCATCCGCACAACTACTCTAATTAAAACATAAGTACATAACTCTGAAAGAAATTTTTTTTAACTTATGGCTCAGGTATCTGAAACAATTTAATTAATATGGTATGATAGTTTAAGCCATCCATTACGATAATGTTACCATAAGTCGTCTGTAACATGCTCATCAGAGACTCAAAATAGACTAGGGCGACAATCTTCAGCAGAACCATTTTCCTGTTACATAATTAGTAAAATAATAAAATACTATAATTTGTTAGTAAGATCTATATCATTTTCACATTATCATTGGTTATTATTTTTATTAGGATAGGAAGGACATTTCTAATTCCATCATATGTATTTGAGTTACCTCAACAGTTGAAACTGGAGTATTTAGGTTAATTATGCTGGGGTCTTCTCATCATATGCTGCATATAAAGTTGCGTCCCTATATTTCCAGATCCACCACTATTCAATGCGAGGAGCAACACCTATCCATTCTACGACTCGACAACACTTCATATACATACACCACGACGACCTAACAAACTGTCAATTCGAGTATAGATAAATTATTTATATAAATAAACAATTGAGTAAGCCAGCTATAACCTGCAACCCAGCTATAACGTAACAAAATCAAATCATTCAACAAAATTCTAAAAATAAATTTACTAGATAGGAATCTGTAACTTAATCATTATTAATTCCATCATCTATTCAAATTCCAGTCCACAAATCAATCATAGTTAAACTAAAACACAAATTCCAAATTAATTAACTTTCGGCTCCTGAATCTGTAACAACAAATTTAATTAACATGGTATGCTAGAACAAGAACCCGTCAACCACCACGCTGCTGACACCATAATATCAGAATATGTTTGTCAGAAAACCAAAATTAATCTCCGAAAACGTTTTACATTCCAAAACTATGCAACCTCCTTCCTTTTTAAATAAAACAAACTTTCCCTGTAAACCCCTTCCAACCACTATCACATCTACACCCATATAAACAATCAAAACCAAACCTTTCCCATAAATCATTATTATCTTTATCTAATGGTCGTGATCAGGGATGCAACTCCACTACAAACGCAATAAATCCGCCCGACCCTCACCGTTCATCAATCAAAAAAGAACAACTGATATTGACTTTAAAGCACCACTAAATCCAAATACGAAACCCGATACGAAACTTGCTAAATTGAAACAACGCATGGACAACCCACAGGCACGCATGCACGACATGCCCGGAGCGAACCCGACTCAAGCAAACCAAACACGATCCAAACTCAACATTCAACCAAACATACATCTACCAGTAGTAAACAAACTCTTAACACGAGAACCCGACTATAAGCATCCAAACTACAAAATAACTCAAACCACCCTCAACAACGGGACACCATTCCACACAAAAACAAAAAGTGCAGACCTATCTCAACCGACAGCCAACAAACCGAATTCCATCCAAACACCCCACATTCCAGCGAATCCTCCGGCTCCCAACAAATCCTACTCGCGTCCAAAACCCTACATGCCAACAAAGGCTCCCAACTGCCACCGCAACCAGCTCAACTATCCGTCCCAATCACATCCAGCCACGGAACCTCCCTCCCCCCAACCACAGCAGTAGCATGAGGCAAACAACAAACCACCAGCATCCAGCCATAAATACCCACAAAAAACCGCTTCGTCCAAGACACTCCTGCCAGCCCACTCCAGAATCGGGCGACACCCCCCAAAAATCCAGTCAAAACATCAAAACCTCCCGACACATCACAAAAATCCCCGCGCGACCGGTCACAAACTTCCAGACCAAACAACCCTCAACAACAATCCCAAAATGCACCTCCGACAATAAAAGATATAGACCCGTGTCCTGCATCAAATCCAAACACTCCCGTCCCACAAAATCCCTGATGATGTGTACACCCTCCCCACTACCCATGTGTCACACACACGCACCCTTGTACTATACACACGTTACCTCCAACTATTCTTCTTTTTAAAACTGTAGCAAACATAAATCAGCGCCTACTGAACCCACAAACAGCTAAAATCGAAGCAGATCCGCCACACCCACAGCAAAGTGACACCCCGAACGCAGGCATGCGCATCCTCTAAAACTCCCCAAAACAAAGACACTCAAACCCGATACAAGACAAACCCTGCATTCTCCATCACAGGCAACGCACCCCGGGACCACGGCTGAAAACCACTAAATCCCGAAACCTGCGACCAAGTCAAGCGCAGGCCCGATTCGAACGACAAAAAATTAAAACCAACAACAATCAAATGTCAACGAGACTGAAACAACTCCACAATCACGACCTAAAATCACTAAACAACCAATCTTGCAGTTCAACAGGAAGCCTAGATACCGCGACCAGCCTCGGAGGACGCCACCAGACTTCGGACCGAGCCGAAACCGAACAAGAACATGTTGGAGGAACCAACCTCTATCGATACCTGGAACTACACGCCATCAATTCGCCCAGCACCCCTCAGCATCTCCGCAGCTGAAAGGAAGCTTCCAAAACCAAACCCAAGACAAACATAAAAATCAATCCAACCACGGCAATGGCCGAAAACCCCCGCTTACATACCAAACTTCAAACACGAAAAAATTCCACTGGAAACCAGAACATCAACCCCCGCTTACATACGAAACTCAAAACACGAATAAAATCAACTGGAAACCAGAAGATCCACCATATATCATGAAGTACTCAAAGAGCCGTCAAACATCAACCGAACCAAGTCCACACCTCCAATCCAGATCAAAGTCCCGCTATACAGGTAAACTTCCCGCCGGTGAAAACGTCCCGAACACACCCACAATTCAAACGCCCACAACTGAACCACTCTGCCAAAATCCATCCACCACCAACAAATACACATTCAACCAACTACCGAATCCCGAACGTCCACCCAAGTGCCTCCGCTCCACAACCCCCACATACAAGCCACCTCCCTGGTCGTATGATGTATCTCGTTGTCTTTACTACTGAACTAATTAAGAATGAGGCCATGCAGAGCAGACTTAATTAGCTATGAAACATATCATTTACAAATTTAATTTTAATTAATTAATATTAATTTTAATTAATAAAATAAAATTAAGTATGGCAGTTGAGCTGAGACAATCCACTTTTTTACAGAAAGATCTCAATTTAGACGACTTTATACTTGGTACATTTTTTTCCCTCTTTCAGAGGATCTAGACTCATAATGCTTGATATGTTTTTTATTTTGTTTCCTCACTCTTCACAGTCAATCATGGTGCCCCATTTTTATTGAATTTACTAATAGAACATCTGTTCTCATAGAAGCACGCCATAAAGCTATTTTTTCTCATCCTTCGCACTTTCTGATTTTCACCACGGAAGACTCCTCTCTCATTTCCGTGAGACAAGAGTAAAGTCTTATTTCTTCTTGGTTGACGATTAGTTCTACCTTTGTCTGCTTCTCAAATTAAAGATAATCAGATCAGATCAAGATTCCAGGAAAATATGCCCCTTGGTCTTATATCCGAGCTGCCCTAGCATACATTATGTCAGTCGCCATTACATTCGTCAATGATTGAAAGTCAGGTTCGCGTACTCTATAGTGGCTACAGATTGTATCACAATAAGTGTTAAAACGGTGGCAACGATTTTATTTTCCCTTAATGGGCCCAAGATGAAGAATACTCGAAATAAAGGCTAATTCGACTCTTGGGCCATTGATGGCAAATATTTAATCTAAATGCATAAAAACATAGTGTGGTAGCTTGGACAGTCAATCGTTAGGAAGCGCTTATCTGCTGATGCATCATATAGTCTTGACTACTGAACTAATCAAGGATGAGACCAGCTGTAGGGCAGACTTAATCAGCTTTGAAAAATATCATTTACAAATTAAATTTTAACTAATTATATTTAATAGTTGTTGTGCAGCTCAATTAACAAACTACTTTGAACAATGTTTTTCTTTCAACACAAAGTCGGAATTAATTAACTGAAGATAAACTTTTTGTTAGTTTCTCTATAGTTTTGTTACAGTTTTTGTACAGATCAAAACAAATTTGTATGAACACTTGTAGCCCGAAACCAAATTCAACTAAAGCCAAATGAAAGAGACGAGTTACACAAACATATAGACTGGAGATTATTGGGGGTATGTTGCATATTTCAGTTGGAAAATGGAACTGGAAAATTAGTATTCTGTTCGCCAGTTAATCAAGCTGTTGCTTTATAATATAAAACTGGCACATAAAATATTTACGAACTGTTGATGAGCACAAATTGTTGATACATTTTTCACACGATTCGCGCTATCAAAACAATTTTCATCAATCGTCACTCGAGTTAAACTTTTATATTAAATTTGTTATCAGCGAAATGAAAACATTTTGGTACAACAAATGTATGATTTAATTTTGCGTCATGTATTTCCAACCGCACCAGTTCAAACCACACCACAAACACTGCTTTCAGTAGTTTATATACCATATGTATGTATGTGTGGGTGCCATAAAGTAATCCACATTATTTTGTTTTTTAGGAAACCAGCCCCATCCCACTCATCATCCACATATGTAATTTTTCCATTTTCTTTATGTAAAATTTTGTTTTTGCTTTTCTTTTAGAAAATCCATCTCGAAATCTGCCATGCGAATATTGTAGAACAACAGCAACGCAACCGCAGCACACATCCAGCATGACAAACGACAACAACAAAGCCAGCGACGGTGTATTATATGTGTAAGTGCTTTTTGTGCGGTTTTCCATTAAAAGCATAATCTTCGTCGTGCAAAATATGGAAAATAGTTGGAGCAGAATGGAGTTTTGAACAGACGTACATGTGTATAGATGCTCGCGTATATCGCAAACAAAATGAAAAGGAAATTAATTAAAAAAAAGAAAAATTAGAAATACGAAAGAAACGAAAACTATCCCCCTCCCTTATCTGTTGTTACGTTGACGAGGAGGATGTGGTGAAAATTTTCAACATATAAGCCAAATCGATCCGTACAATCCGGTTATGCATAATCGAAGTTCATCGCAATGGAAAAGTCGACGAAAACATTCTCTGGGACCGGTACGACGTGCTCATCCCGCATCGGGCGCCACATGGAATGTGCAAGTGGTGAGAGGAAAGATAACGTCACGCTGTTTATGGCACGCATGTCGGGCACTAGCTATAGGAATTGTATTAATGTTATTGGGCGCTGGTATGGCAACGATCGGCTACTATGCTGATGAATTGTCGATTGGGCGAGAGATTCGGGGTAATGCTACGGTACGTGTTAAAAATGAATCGCGTGGATTTCATTTGAACAATTTATCGTATGCTGGACCAATTGTGATGGGAGTTGGAGGTAAGATTAAATTTTGGTTTTAATTATTTCAGTTAGGTTATCTGTACAGCTGGATCCCAAAACTACCATTCATTTACAGGGTAGGCAACGATAGAGAGTAGGGACTTTCCACCTCATTTCGCTCCAAAGTTAATCAGAATTTGAAAATCGAGCCCATACATTATGTGAGGCGCAGTGCCATTAGTTTGTAGAACCTGTAGCATTTACACAGTGAAGAACTTACACAGTGACGGAATTTTTCCAACTACATTTAAGGTACGAACAAGTGTTGCACTCCAGTCTCACTGGGAACGGGAAATATAGCAATCCAACAATTCCACAATCCTGAAACTCATACTTATTGTCGTATTGTCAACTCTACAATTTATCCAACAAAGGTAAAACGTATTCAAATATCAGCATTCCTATGACAAGCTCGAATGTAAATATCGTTACATAATAATCTCCATCACTGATCAAGCATGAAGTCATACATTGTTTGAAAACATCATCTAAAGTCACAGTTTGTTCTCAAGATCAACCACATATAGTTAAGCCACACTAAAACCAAAGTATAATCTTTTGTCACCGGACCCACCAAATTCACTCAAAATGTATCACCTAAAATAGATTAGTATAGATAACTAGCTAATCAACCCCAAAGTCCTACCAACAACAAACATACTTAACTCCCCAGTAAAAACGCCTAATCTCTGTTAGCCTCGAGAACATATACTCGTAGTAAACAACACAAAACAGAACCTCAGTAAGAAATGATGTAAATCGCCCCTAAACAAAACTTTACCTACAAAATCCCCTTATTCGTGCAGAACCAAACTACACTGCTGAAACCCACACAGACACTCAACATGGTCGTAAATACTTAAACAAAATGTCTCCCTCCAACATAGGATATGTAAAATCCCACATAATTCTGGACGTGGCAGAAAAGTCATGGAAGACACTCGTTAGCCAAGATATCTTCCACAATCACAGCAGTCATTCTATCATGGGTACATTCAAAAAGAATCACCACTACGTTTTAGTATGAATTTCCACTTTCATCGTCCCAATTTCGGTCTCATGCCTGATTGATCTATTAATATCTGACATTACATAACTGAGTGATAGAAAACTAACTAAGACAAATAACTGAGTGGAAAGGACTTAATATTTGTCATCCATATGTTGTGAGTTGTGCAACAGTTCTAGCGAATTTCAGATAGTTGATTCCAATTTTTTTTCAATTTGTTTCTTTCGATTATGGCGTAACGGTTATTTGCGAATGACGAATTCGTAGTTGGTTGGTAATGCCATAATCGGTTTCCACGTCTCAGGCCTACATGTTCCACTTGTTTTTGCTATAATGGTATATGAACTTCATTACTTGGTTATTGGTGCCCATGAAGCAGATGAAGCCTATTACCAAGGATTTACGAAAGGATCTTCAGTGTATCCGTTACCGACGCTCCGTATTTTAATCCGCATCGTTCCGTCCATTTTATCAACTCTAATATTGTTTTCAAGTAGTGGCTGGAAAGTACCCAGAATTGTTCTGTCTGTAAGTCTGTTGAGATGTTGCAAGTTGCTTCTGAGAAGAGTTCATGAAGCTACGTACAATCCGGTTTGTTGCCTACACTCTTTTCAGAAGCATATATAGGTTTTCAGACTAACTTCACCAACAGAAGAGAAAATTGAGTTCAGTTGATTTTAAACTCGAAGAAACTCAATTCAGTGAGTCACGCCATCGCAGAATCGATCCAACAACGATCGTTTCGACTTGTCCTTCCGATTTTCCTCTTTCTTTACGGATTCCATTCCAATGCTATTCGTCTTATGTCATTCGGTGTCTTTCTCAATGTCTGTGGCCGATCCATCTCCATATTTGCGCTTTTTGATTTCGATTTCGATGTTTGTTTGGTTTGTTTGCCACAGAAGCTCTTTATATTAGATCTTATCTGGCCAGCACTATTTAATTTTTCTTCACAGGCATTTCTTAACAGACACCTCCTATTGTTAATCAAAAGAACTGATTTCACGCACACCTCTTACAATCGTAGCTTTGTTTTCTCGAGAGGACGGATTCATTCCAAGTCTTGTGAAGTAATGCATTTCTGGCTTTGTCGATGGGTTGCTTGATGTCTTTTTCCGTGCGGCAGGTTTTTGCTACAGTACAATCGATGTATACAAATTTCGCAACCTCTTCGATTGATGTATTGTTGCTGATGATTAGTGGACTATGATTTGTCTTTGAATAATTCAGTTTATCGATGACAGATCTAAATTCCCACTTCGTTGGAGAATGAGCATTGATAGTTTTGTTACACTTGTCATCTGGGACCTCGTAATCCAGTTCCCTTGAGCAGTTGTTCTTATAGTATTCTTGACATCTATAGCTCATATGTGTGATTAGGGTTTGACTAGATAGATCCTCTATTAGTGGAATATTCGTGAATTTTCTAATGACGTTTCTTACACATTGTGTACAGTTTGCACATATTTCGGCTTGTTGGGTTGATTGTTGTCTTGTAGTTCAAACCATTTCGATGTCTGGTCTAACCATTCTGATGTTTGTGGTGCGGTATAGTGTGCCCGTCGCATTCCGTCTGAGAAATCTGATAATTAGAGTAATCAATACCATTCACTACCACAGCACACAATATTATGTTATAAAACTTTGCGGCACAACCACGGATTAAGACACCAACAATCCAAGAACGAATCCCCGTAACAA
Source organism: Tipula lateralis (assembly GCA_963932295.1). NCBI lineage: Eukaryota > Metazoa > Arthropoda > Insecta > Diptera > Tipulidae > Tipula > Tipula lateralis. The sequence goes on along the minus strand of OZ010738.1, from coordinate 7,403,856 downwards.
GATTATATTCAAAATGTCTTTAATCAAAATTTTTTTTTATTGAATTAAAACTTTTACGTTACATAACCGCGCCTCGCCAAAGGATTACAATTAATTTTTTTTTTGTTTTGATCTACAAGATTTGTGTTTTAATCCGCTAAAATACTCGAGGATAAAAAGCGACGACAATTTCACTTAAATCCACACCAAAAATGTTAAACGAAATTCTTAATATCTTCCTTCCGTTTTTTATACGATTTGGATGTACCACATCGGAGTTTGGTTTTGTATGGTTTTTGTTCATCTCTATATGTGTGTAGCAACTTTCATCATTTATTTCTATGTATGGGTGTACTTATATGACTTAATTAAAAATTTAAAGTTTTGCCAAATAATACATCTAATGGTAATCTAACACTGTTATATGTTAATCCGTTGATCATTTTATCGAAAGACCAATTACCGAACCTGGTTCAGACATCAACCAATGGTATCTCACAGGCCAACCCATCTTCTATATTAGAAACATAGACTGACATTGAGATTGAGCTATGCCATGCACAAATAATTCTACGTATTTCGTGCCTTTAGCCATATACCCTCGATATTTGACTGAATGCCACGACGTTATAAGGAGAAAGCGATGCCGTGACCCTACTCCTCATCAGTACTTGGACTAGAATCAGCTTACTTCCAAGTATGGTGTTTTTGAAATAATAGAACTGTTTGGTGCCCTATATTTCGGAAATTAAACATTCGTGGCATAGGAATTGTACAATAAATGCGTATTTTTGCGTATTGTAGCAACAAAGTGCATCGGGCCGCCATATTAGAGAATGCCGATGGCATGAATGTTCTAGGAATAAATTTTAAATATAATTGTTTGAGGAATCGTTAAGTCTAAGTGGGTTCGAGACAGCAAGGTTATTTATGAACAAAGGTCTAAGACTACAGTACATGTACCTAGTCAGCTTTACACTATACTGCGAGAGTTATGAAATATCCACTTTGAAACGTTTTAACAAATTACTTTTCGATACATCAAATTCATTGTCAACTCTGGCATTTTTCGATATATGTTACTCGTTGAACAGATTCAGAGTCCAAAGGTATGATTTTAAGATTTTATCAAACATCAAAAGCTACGATGATTGTGTCATATGGCCCGTTCTGATGATGTAGCGGGGTGAAGTCCTTATTTATTTCTGAGCAACTTGCATGTTTTTATCATAAAGTTTAGACATCTTTCTAGTGATCGTATTATATAGTGGCATTCAATTTCACATTGAACTTAGACGTATCGACTTTGAGGTAATACTAAATAGTTATATGGGTTCTCATTATGTTATAGTAAAATGTTGGCGTTATTGGATTACTTATAGCACTTTTCATAATTTTATCATCAGGTTTAGATATCCTTCTAGTGGCCGATATATACAGTGGTATTAAATTTCACATTAAACTTAGACACATCGAACTTGGAACTGAATGGTTTAATGGGCAATTTTCTTAACAACGTTCATAATTTTTTCATCTAGTTTAGATATCGTTATAGTCGTCGCAGTTTAGGTATAGTGGCATCCAATTTCACATTATACTAAGACGCATCGACTTTAAAGTAATACTAAATAGTTGTATGAGTCGTCCTCAAACCATAGTAAGAAGATGGGTTTGTTGAATTTCATAGCAACTTTCATAATTTTACCATAGAGTTTAAATATCTAGTGGACGAAGTATATAGTGGCATCCAATTTCATATTAAACATAGATGCATCGAATTTGAGGTAATACTAAATAGTTTTATGAGTCGCCCTCGTGCCATTGTAAGTTGATGGCTTTATTGGATTTCTTAGCAACTTGCATAATTTGATCGTACGGTTTAGATATCTTTCTAGTGGTCGCAGTATATAGTGGCATCCAATTTCATGTTAAACTTAGACGTATCGATCTTAAAAGTTATTCTACCAGTTTTATGGGTCGACCTCATGTCATAGTATGATGAGGGCTTTAGTGGATTTCTTAGCAACTTTCAAAATTGTATCATAGAATTAAGACATCCTTGTAGTGGCCGATATAACGGGTGATTTTTTTGTGGTTAGGATTTTCATGCATTAGTATTTGACAGATCACGCGGGATTTCAGACAAGGTGTCAAAGAGAAAGATGCTCAGTATGCTTTGACATTTCATAACTGAAGCCGAACGATCTGCCACAACGTCGAATTTTCAGTGAATGGGCCCTAGAAAAGTTGGCAGAAAATCCGCTTTTTTATCGACAAATTTTGTTCAGCGATGAGGCTCATTTCTGGTTGAATGGCTACGTAAATAAGCAAAATTGCCGCATTTGGAGTGAAGAGCAACCAGAAGCCGTTCAAGAACTGCCCATGCATCCCGAAAAATGCACTGTTTGGTGTGGTTTGTACGCTGGTGGAATCATTGGACCGTATTTTTTCAAAGATGCTGTTGGACGCAACGTTACGGTGAATGGCGATCGCTATCGTTCGATGCTAACAAACTTTTTGTTGCCAAAAATGGAAGAACTGAACTTAGTTGACATGTGGTTTCAACAAGATGGCGCTACATGCCACACAGCTCGCGATTCTATGGCCATTTTGAGGGAAAACTTCGGAGAACAATTCATCTCAAGAAATGGCCCGGTAAGTTGGCCACCAAGATCATGCGATTTGACGCCTTTAGACTATTTTTTGTGGGGCTACGTCAAGTCTAAAGTCTACAGAAATAAGCCAGCAACTATTCCAGTTTTGGAAGACAACATTTCCGAAGAAATTCGGGCTATTCCGGCCGAAATGCTCGAAAAAGTTGCCCAAAATTGGACTTTCCGAATGGACCACCTAAGACGCAGCCGCGGTCAACATTTAAATGAAATTATCTTCAAAAAGTAAATGTCATGGACCAATCTAACGTTTCAAATAAAGAACCGATGAGATTTTGCAAATTTTATGCGTTTTTTTTTTAAAAAAAAGTTCTCAAGCTGTTAAAAAATCACCCGTTAAATAGTGGTATTCAATTTCATATAAAACTTATGCGTTTTGTTTTTGTTTATATTGTTTTGACATATAAAAATTTATGTGTGTGGGTAAATCTGCGAAAAAATCTCGATTTTTCAAAAGTGCTCGAGATCAAAAAAAAAGTGCTCGAGATCATTTCCAAAGAATGTGTAATGTCAAAAACGCACGATTTCGAGCAAAATGAGCACTTTTTCTGCTGTCAGAGCACTTTTTTTTTACCAACGAATATCGCATTAGACGCATGGAAATTTGCGGTAATACTAAATGGTTTAATGGTCAACTTTCTTAACAATGTTCATAATTTTTTTCATCTGGTTTAGATATTCTTCTAGTGGTCGCAGTATATAGTGGCATACAATGTCATATTAAATTTAGACGACTATACTTTGAGGTGATACCAAATAATTTTATGGTTCGTCCTCATGCTGTACTGAGAGATTTATTTGTTTTAGTAGCTTTCATAATTTTATGATAGGGTTAAGATATCCTTCTAGTGGACGAAGTATATAGTGGCATCCAATTTCATATTAAACTTAGACGCATCGAAATTTGAGGTAATACTAAATTGGTTTATATGTCGTCCTCTTGTTGTAGTAAGATGTGGGCTTTAATGAATTTCTTAGCAACTTGCATAATTTTACCGCACGGTTTAGATATCTTTCTAGTGGTCGCAGTATATAGTGGCATCGCATTTCATATTAAACTTTCCATTTAAAATGTTCTGTGATACACAAACAACCTATCCCTATCCCTTTCGATCGAATGCCTTTCGATTTTCGAACTTGTTCCCATTTAACATATCTCGACGATACATTCACAGAATTATGTATTTAAACATGCAGAGATAACATTAAAACTTCAAACTTAAATAATTAAAAAAACAAAAAACTTTTCTCATAATTTACACATTTTAACAATTTCCACTTAGACAAGTGTTTTTCTGTAGTTTTCTAACGATTTGCTAGATAGCGCATGAATGTAATAGCACAACAACAAATTTATAGAAAACTTAAAGTTTTATATTACAGATTTGTTGAATTAAAGACTAAATTAGAACGTCTTCATCTATTGTACGTGTATCTATTATACAAAGGTGCTGCACATTCACAACGACCTTATGAGTATCGAGGGTATTGTACTATGTATGTATAAACACACGTCCGTTGTTCCACATGTTCGAACATAGTTTATCAAAATACTATTACGTTTCTTTTAGATGCCCTCGAAAGTTTATCTCACGCAATCAATTATAGTTGCTTGCGTGTGTTCCAACGTTATGATTATCTTAAATATTTCATTTTATTCAATTTGTTGAATTTGGTGTTTCTCACAAAATATCGCAAAATTATGGACAATTATATAGTTTTTTGTTAGGTGTTTATAGTTGTTGGGTCTTTCATTGGAAACCATTATGATTTTACACCCAACCGAAAGCTGGGTATAAAGCGTTGATATATACTTAGTGTAGAGCTTTAAAACTATTAAGAGCTTTATTACAGGCAGACGTCCTAATTAGAGAACCTTCAAGATGCTTATTGTTGAGTTAGCGTTTTGTGTCAATCAGTTTTGTTTTATCAGTGTGAGTAAGATGAAGTACCACCCATGAGGCGCAGTGGTTAGAACAATGCGGCATGGAGCGGGCGGTGCCGGGTTGGAATCCTGATAGAGGCAGAATGCAAAAAGGAATTTTCACCATCGATCGTCTGGGGCGGTACGATCGGTGGTGAGAATGAACTCATCTGAGACCCAGTTGAGGTTAGAATCCGTGTTTCGTCCCATCTTCCATGCCACTACTATATAGGCTGGCATGGAGCTATGTAATGTGCAGATGGTTTCTACGTAGATCGGACCTATAGCCGGAACATACAGTAATATAGTGAGAAGTCACAATGGGCCAAAAAAATGAAGTCTCCTTCCTGGTAGTTTTATGGGTTATTTCATTGATTGAAACTTGAAAGCCGTTATAATTTAGAGGTTTGATACAGAGTTTTAGTTTGATACGGAGTTTGGATTAGAACAGTGAAATTCAGACTCGGGTCGTGGAACTGTTACTTTTCCTCATAAGATGGCAGTAAAACAGAGTTCATAGCCAAGCCATCGAAGCCAGTAATGAAAACCAGTAGTCGAAATTTGAAGATAGATCAATAAATTTCCTAGACTTTAATTGTTCGAACTGGGTGTAAGTGGAACAAGTAATTATGAACTATCTGGTTCTTCCTTTATATTTCTTAAATGCGATTTAGACATATTTAGAGGTGGTACCTGATTGACCAATGGAGTTTATACATGAGACTATCCATTGGTACTAGCTAACAGTAACATTAAAGGTAATCATCAAGAACCAATGGCACAGCACATATAGTTTGGATGGATTATTAGCAGTAGCATGAGTTATCTGGACAGTGAAGTGAGAGCAACTATGACGAGAGAAAATCGATCGAAGAAAAACTTAAACTATTTGTAGAGAACCGTCAACGAAAGAAGAAAATCAGTTTGAAGCAGCATTCATTTAAAGACAATCACGTCAAACTTAGAGAGTCTAGGAGAAAAGCATCAGCCAGACTTATGCAGACCGAGAAAAGATTCATCAGGGATGCAGAATACAAACAATGATATCGACAATTCATCCAAGAATATATCAGTCCTAGCCACTTGGAGTTAACAAAAAAGAAACTAGCGGATCAACTTAATCATGGTGTTATCAAACCAGATAACACAACAACCAAACTTCGAGTGGTGTTTAATGCAACACTAAAAACAACTAGTGGTGTCTCATTAAACGACATTATCATGAATGGTTCTAAACTTCAAGAGGATTTAGCCGACATACTACTACAATGGAGAAAGCGCAAGTTGGCCATGACAGTCAACATCATGACAGTAAAAATGGTTTGCCAAGTCTAGCTCAATATGAAAGATCAAAACTTCCACCACATATTGTGGAGAAAGAAACCTTCTGGGCCTATGACGGCATACAAATTAACAACTAGCTGCCAACTACCTAAGTGTCACTGATTAAATTAACCAAGGAAAGCACGAATACTCATTCATAGCGGCTACAATAATGACGATCGACTTCTATAAAGGTGATGTAGTCACATTGAGGTGTTTCTCGTGGCATTACAATAGCTACAAGATTTTACAGCCCAGCGCGGATTCAAAGAAAATAGGTAACCATCAAAGAAAATGGGGATCCAACTGACCCAAAATATTGATCCTATTGGATAGCTATCATCAGTAACAAGATTATAATGCAGGATGAATGGGAAATTGGAATAAACTGGGATTAAAACCTTTGTATTACTTGACTTAAGTAATAAAATTTTTAGTAAAAAATAGTCACTTATGGAATGTGCAAGAACTTAGTGATTCGCAAATAAGGCATAATCCAGCTTATTGAATTTTACTATTGGAGATGCATGTAGAGCTCTATAACATGTCATCATTCTTAGTTTACGAGACAATAAGCTCAGATAGGAGTAACATTCGACAAAAAGCATAACCACAGATAGGATTAACATTAATCTTAATCCGAAGATTATATATGACGTAATAGTTCAATAAGTCTGGAATGCCTACCACATGTAAATCATTATGAATTTCCAAGAAGACGCCATCACTATAATTTTTTGTGTGGACTAAACCTTTGCCCTAAACATTCCGTATAGAGTCTATGAACTCATTTAACCATGTCTCTATTAGCCAAATAAGATGATCCACACTCCACAGGCTTGTAACGTCTCAACTTGAAACACACTGATGCAAGTTTGCATTTTGCCGCCTTCATCTGATCTCTGCCTTATGATCCCTGTCCCAAACTTAATCGAATGGTAGAAGTTCGTCCAAGACACTTAATCTCAACGGTATTTTCACAGAAATTTAGCATCATTGAAACTCTTTACCTGGTGGGACCCTAATAATTTGACAAATTTACTAAGTCGTACATTTCGTCGAGATACGGATCATTAACTATTTTAGAACCTTTTTATCTTTTTAATAATATTGAACAAAATTGGTTTGAAGTGTTTTTTGGTCATCTTCCATAGTGAGTACTAGGCAATCTGCATAAACTTAGACTTCATTGGATACCCAGTCAGATGGGTATCAAAGGAAATATATTGGTTGACAAGTTGGCCCGTTCGGCTTCTAATTCTATGGTACCTGAGTAGGTTTCAGGAGTGACGTAGTTATCGTCGTCTTACACGAGAAATTGACTATCGCATTGGTGATTTGCACTAAAAGAGATGGGATAAACTCATCTCCGCTCCACTATCCAAAATCTTCTTTCTATCAATAAAGCATCAAGATTCCAGTTCTTCCTAATCTATGATAGACGCACTTTAAGGATCTTACTAGATATTCTCGAGGGCATTGCTCCCTGAATAATCATATGTTCCGAACGAAAATTCGCAAACTGCGAACAGTGTGGGAAGGAGAAGAAAGAAAATGTTGAGCACATCTTGCGCTCTTCCCATTTGAATGCACTGCTTTGGATCACAATTCCTATTTGAGGATCAACTGACGACTTTGAGGATACCGGATATTTTGGACTTCATTAGAAGAAAAAATAGATTTCGAAACTGAGAATGCACCTCTGGGAAGGAATGTTACATTGAGCCAACTGAGTGACTGAGAAAAAAATGGTATGTAGTATACAGGGTTGATTACAGGGTTCTCGTTTATTCCAATATGTTAACCCTAGAGATTGATAATTTTTTCTATTATTTTCGGTTATTTCGATCACCATTCATTTTGATGCACCTAAGAATCGAGTATCCACAAATTTAAGACAATCAGGATTAGTTATGATACATTCCCAATAATAAAAATAATAGCAGGACTGCAAACGTTCAACTAGCCATTTTGTCAAACTCTCAATCCAATATCGTATTAGTCATTTACTGAATAGCTTCACGGCAGATTATCCCAAAATGATCGTCTAAGTAAATTTTAACTGCATCACACAAGAAATTAATGACCAACAGTTTTTCGATGAAAGTCCTAATGGGACTGTTCAAATTATGATCAAATTCAATGAATATCAAACCTGCCCCAAAATTCATCTTTATCCACCTTAATATAGGATAATCATACTTTTAAGACGCCGTCCTTAAAACAAAAGACGATTAATTATACAATCGAAAATTCGTTTAATCTTTCCTCGTATCGCAAAAACATTTCACATTCAACAACCAGAAAACAAATTATTAAAACAATCAGAGTCCCAAAAGTTTGTAGCGCGTATCTTTCTTAATCTTAAGATTCACCATGCGTCCCTATACACTCGTGCAGAAACAATTTTTAAGTTTTTGGAAACTACACTAAACAAAAGACATTCCCATTTTGCCTCTTAAACAAAATTTCATCGTACCTCTTCGTTATTAAAGTATGGAACGTTTGCCCGCTCCCCCCATCTTAAATCCTAATTTTTTATTTGCCTTTTACCTTAAAGACATAAGCATAAACGTAAAGATTACGGGTATACGAATTAAATTGTTATATAAATATTAAGTGTATAGTAAATTTACCGTTTCAAATTCGCATATCCATCAGAGCGGCAATGACGAAACGCGTTAAAAATTCATTCAACCCATCGTGCTGGAAAAGAAGAAAAACTTTTTTCGGTTGTACAGTTGTTGTTGAGGTTGATTCGTATATTTCACCACCCAAAGAAACATATCATTCGCGCGTGATGCTTGAAAATCATATACCTGTTTTTCCCTAATTTATTATTGTTGTAATTAATTTCCAGGTTTTATTGTGGTTGCCGCATGTGTTATGACATTCGAGGCGAGAGATTCGGCAGCCAAAGTGGTGCCCGCACGTTTCAAAGTTAGTGGTGGACGAAATAATTTTAGTAAATCGCGTACAAATTCATCGTCGTCGAGGCGAACGGCACGATGGGAACATCAATTGGGCGTATTTCGAACGTCGCCAGCGTGTGAAGCACCACCAGCACCACCACCACCGGCGCGCGAAGCATTAACCGCAGCACTGATACACTTTTCAAAGGCATTGGGGTAAGTTTCAATTTTTAAGCACCAATTTCGCTTGATCCAATCACAGTAGTTTGTTCATATTTTTTTTGTACATGCAATGCAACCCTCTAACTTGCACCCTCCATTTTAAAATTTTTACTATTGGAAATTATCCGGCGGCTAAAAGTCTTAATTACTCTAGTTTTGCTCAAATTTTAAAATTCCTGTAGGAGTCCTTACTTGCAAGTTTTCTAAACTCCTGAGAAGTGAAATCTTTGAACTCTTCAAATTTGGAATTTCTCTAAATTCCAAGAATTTTTGAAATTATTTAAAATTAAATTCTTTAAATTCTAAAATTCGTTAAATTTTTAAAATTCTTTAAATTCATAAAATTCCAGAAATTCTTAAATTTTTAAAACTCTTTAAAATCTTGGAATTCTTTTTATTCTGCAAATTGTTGAAATTCTAGAACATTAGGAAATTTTTGAAATTTCTATAATTCTTGAAAATCCAGAAATTCTTGAACTTCTTAAAATATTTGAAATGTTAAAACAATTATAAATTCTCAAATTTCTAAGAACACTTGAAATTTTAGATGTTTTTGATTCTAAAAATTCCTGAAATTCTTGAAATGCTAAAACTCGTTAAATTCTTGAAATTTTAGAAATCATTAAAATTATTTAAATTTTTTAAATTTTTGGAATTCCAGAAATTTTTTAAATTCTATTTATTTTCGAAATTCTACAAATTCTCGAAATTCTGTAACATTTTGAAATTCTTGAAATTTCAGAAATCCGTTATATTCTAGAACATTTAGATATTCTGAAACATTTAGAAATTCTTGAAACTTCTAAAATTTTTGCAATTCTATAAACTCTTGTAGTTCTAATAATTCCTGAAATTCTTCTAGCTCTAGAACTATTAGAAATTCTCGATGTTCCAGGAATACTTGAGATTTTTGAAATTCTTTAAATTTTAGAAATTCTAGAACATTAAGAAATTGTTCAAATTCCAGGAATTCTTGAAATTGCAAATATCCTTAAAATTCCTGAAATTCTTGGAATTCTTAAAATTCTTGGAATTCTTTAAATTCTTTAAATTCTTTAAATTCTTTAAATTCTTTAAATTCTTTAAATTCTTTAAATTCTTTAAATTCTTTAAATTCTTTAAATTCTTTAAATTCTTTAAATTCTTTAAATTCTTTAAATTCTTTAAATTCTTTAAATTCTTTAAATTCTTTAAATTCTTTAAATTCTTTAAATTCTTTAAATTCTTTAAATTCTTTAAATTCTTTAAATTCTTTAAATTCTTTAAATTCTTTAAATTCTTTAAATTCTTTAAATTCTTTAAATTCTTTAAATTCTTTAAATTCTTTAAATTCTTTAAATTCTTTAAATTCTTTAAATTCTTTAAATTCTTTAAATTCTTTAAATTCTTTAAATTCTTTAAATTCTTTAAATTCTTTAAATTCTTTAAATTCTTTAAATTCTTTAAATTCTTTAAATTCTTTAAATTCTTTAAATTCTTTAAATTCTTTAAATTCTTTAAATTCTTTAAATTCTTTAAATTCTTTAAATTCTTTAAATTCTTTAAATTCTTTAAATTCTTTAAATTCTTTAAATTCTTTAAATTCTTTAAATTCTTTAAATTCTTTAAATTCTTTAAATTCTTTAAATTCTTTAAATTCTTTAAATTCTTTAAATTCTTTAAATTCTTTAAATTCTTTAAATTCTTTAAATTCTTTAAATTCTTTAAATTCTTTAAATTCTTTAAATTCTTTAAATTCTTTAAATTCTTTAAACGCTTTAAATTCTTTAAATTCTTTAAATTTTTTAAATTTTTTAAATTTTTTAAATTTTTTAAATTCTTTAAATTCCTGAAATTCTTTGAAAATTCTTTAAATTCTTCAAATTCTAAAAATTCCTGAAATTCTTAACATTTTTGAAACTTTTGAAATTTCTGAAACTCTTGAAATTCTTGGAATTCGAGAGATTCTTAAAATTTATGAAATTCTAGAAATTCTGAATATTTTTGAAATTCTTGAAGTTCTTTGACTTCTGGAAATTCAATAAATTCATAAAACTCTAGAAATTCTTGAAATTCTGGAAATTCATGAACTTGTAATACAATAGTTTTATTGGTTGAAATTCTTAAAATTCTAAAAATTCCCCACATTCTAGAAATTCTTGAAAGTTCTTAAAATTTTCTATATTTTAAAAATTCTTGAAATTCTAGAAATTCCTGAAATTCTGGAAATTTGTGAAATTCTTAAACTTAATAAAATTTTTAAAATTTGAAAATCGTTTAACTCTAGAAATTCTGGATATTCTTGAAATTGTTTTGTTTCTTGGAATTCTTGAAATTTTAGAAATTCTTGAAACTTGTGAAATTATTAAAATTCAAGAAAGTCTGGAAATTCTTGAATTTTTCAATTCTTTTTAATAGTTAGGATAGGGTGGGTGGTTGTTGGGTGTAAATAAGTACTTGCCGCAACTTTCAAATTGATTCATTCAATTGAAAAGTTCAGATGCACTGCCTATATATTAGCACAGCACTAACGAGTGATCTTCTCTTAACCTTTTCAGTACCCCAACACCACGCCGCTCGTCAACAGCGCCACATCGTCGAATATCACGCAGTGGATCGGTACCCAACCTATCGGTAGCCGAAAATCGTGCTTCGACCCTTTCATATGCAACCGGATCACCTGCCAGCCGCCGGTGTTCTTCTCATCACCATCATCAACACCATCACACATATCATCCACAACACGGACATCGTAGTGGTTCTCGAACCAATAGCATTAGTTATCGATCGGTAAAAGGTTCAAACGATTCTCGTCTTTTGCATCCGGGCATGCTTCAATTGCATCGCCAAGCATTGTCGGTCGACGAAACGGGACCATACTATAAAATCCACAGCGATTCGGTACACGGTTCAAAAAGTTCGATTCCAATCGAGGTACATGGGCTGGGACCGGCATCTGCATTTATAATAAATGAGGCTGCTGCACGCCTTAAAGATCGTACAAAGCGTTCGGATATCGCTCGCCGACACGTACTATCACGCCAAAAACCAGTCGAAAAAGAAGAACCACATAGCCCTCGCACCAGTTACCAAAGTATACGACGACGTAGTTCTGGCGCATCCGATGTGTCGGCCGCTTCGAAACGATTGGGAAGGCGACGCGCATCGTCCGTATCTCGTACACCGAGTATGGATTCGCGTGTCGGTGTACATGGATATGCATCGTCATCGGCCGCCGAAATCAATCAGAGCACTAGTCCGGAACGATTTTGTTCAAGTCCACGGACACCGCGCCATTATATGCACGCACAGCATTCGACACCATCTGTTGAACGAGAATTCAGGTAAGGCTCCTTCCCCTATTCCATTATTTGTATACATTTCGTCTTAAATAAAATAATTTCCGTTGGGATTTCGTTAATAAACCGCAGTGGGAGAAGAAGACGGAATAAATTTATTGTAAATTTATGCTAATTCATGTTTGATTTATGATCTGACTGTGAAATCGATATGATTTTGCTATACTGTGCAGGGTAGGAAACACATACGGACATAGATACAATGTTGTGTACATGCATATCTGCCGACATAATAAATTTTCTAGTTTTGAATGTGGATTGTTGTGTCGTAACCCAAACTAGTAAATTATGATGCGATTGCATCAAAACTATATATAGTTACGTGATAGTTCAGGGAGTTGCAGCTGCGATAAAAAATAACGATTTCATTAAGTGGTGTAAATGGCGGTTTTGTTGGATTTCCAAGGATGTTGGTTTATAGTTTGTGCAGTAGATTTATCGCTTTCGAATGTACTGTACGAGATACCGATCGAAGATAGAATAAATTCAAAATGTGTCTTACATTCTATGCTAAGGTTGTTTAGCAATTAAAAAAAGTTTGGCAAATCTTAGACATGGCCTTCATCAGTCGCGTTTCTTCGTTTTGTCATCGGAACGCTTTTTTAAAGTAAATATTCAGTTTTTGTCACTTCATGTTTTCATGATGATGAGTCTCGAGAGCCTTTATCTCAAGAATTAGAATATTTGATTACTCAATCAGTTAAAGAAGGAAGAGGTAAGGACCATTGGCTCGATATAATAAATACATTTTCTGAGTGGTACATACATGGTGTCCAAGTGTAGTATACAATGCTGACTATTTTGGTCAGTGGAATGCTAGATAATTACTGGCGTCACATTTACTTGAAGTATATTTCTTTGAAGTGGCTAGTATTATCGAAGATGAAGGCAGTAGACGGCACCCAAACACTGGAAAAACGGTTTCCTCCAAGTATTGCGTCAATGAAACCGTCTCAGGCCTTCGAACAGGTTTTAGTAAACGAACTTACTGAGAACATCAATTACCACTAATAAGTATACATAAACATTGGGTATCATTTTTACGCATGGCTTACCATTCAGAACCCTCGAGATATCACACTGTGGTTTGTGAAGCTGCCACTTTTGACAAACCTTGACATAGTTCCGCACATCACCGGCCACCTTTGTCCAACAATACCTGTCCTGAAGTCTTCGGACCATTTTTAGAAATTTAAGATGTGCAGCTAAAATGGTGTCTTGGTTTCTATACAATATTTTCATCCGACTAGGCTCTGGAACTTATGACTTCCAATCCCAACTATATATGATCCATCATCTTCGACTGTTTGATCATCTCCTACAGTCTGATATGTGGGTTCATTCTGCATCTCTGTTCCAATCTTAATAAACTCAACCGCACGAGATAATGCATTTGAAATTACATTCGGTTTACCATTTTAGTGTTGCAGCTCAAAGTCAGACGCTTGAAGACACAACGACCAACAAGGCCAAACACTTCTTATGTTAACATAGCGCCTATTCCCGTATTCGATGCGTCGGTCTGAATGGTGAATAAATTTCCAAAGTTGTGATTTACCAGACTTGAAGTGGACACCAGTAAAGTTTTTAATTAAGTGAAAGCGATTTGAGCAGCAAAAGTCGATTCAAACTTCTCTTATCTGTTTTGGCGCTCAAGGCATTCCCCCATTTTTTCGTGGTTAGCTTATTTACGTCCTTACTTTTACGCCATTACAGCCAATTACAGCGTACGAGGGCGTTCGGCTATATATTCGATTTTCCTGACCATCTGCACATTGCAAAGCTCCATACCAGCCTATAGTGCTAGCATGAAGGACGGGTCGGCCCATGAGTTCTGCACTCCAACAGGAGGTCATAGTTGTGTTCATTCACACCACATATCGTAATTTAATGGTGAAAAATCGGTTTTGCATCCTGCCCCTATCGGGATTCAAACCAGGTACCTCCCGCTCCAACTGCTTCAGCTTTAACCACTGCGCCACCTGGGCGATTCAAACTTCTCAGTGGTAGCTTTTTTTAAAAGATTTGGTGATTGGTGCTACAACTGTCGAGAAATCGGGGCTAAACCGTCGATATACCAACTAACAATCTCTATCAGTGTCCGATCATCTGTAATCGATTTTGTGTTGCAAAGTTGTGATTCTTAATTTGATTCTTAAACCGCGCTCACGTCTATTATGTAGGTTTTTGTTCTCCTTGAGACAAATTCACCATTTCTCAAGGTTAATCGTGAGATTAGTCTTTCGCAACCGTTTGGTTACCTCTTCCAATAGTGTCATGTGCTCCTTATCCATTATGTCATCAAGATTAAAAATACTCTCGGTTCCAAATGTAGTCCACGAGAATTGCAGAATCTTGTCCAGCAATCAACAAAGAGTTTAACTCGCATTGCACAGTTCAAATGACATTCGTTTGTACTGGAATAGTCCTCTTTCAGGCACAAAGAAAGCCGTTATAGATCCATTGCTAGTCTCTAACTCGATTTTTCAAAAAGCATCGCTAAACCCAAATTGGACAAATATCTTCATTCGAAGACTACCACAACAGAATGCGATAAGTCCCTATGGGCACACTCACCATATTTAATATGATTTTTAAATCGAATGGCGATTTTAATGGTTTTACCTTTTCAAACTATTCTTTTTAAATTTACCTTTAACGTCAAATCTTACGTCGAAGACGTGCTAGTATACATCCGATTTGTGTGGAAGATGAGTATCACCGATAAGTTTGAAATTTCGTAAGGGGGATTTATATCCTAATTCTTGATTATGGAGTATGAGTTGTAGCATCCAAGTATGCCGAAACAGAACAGTCCAGAGGATTTTAATGATGGAGTATACGGCCATTGCTTATCGACGTTTAAATTTGGAAATGTCACTGAATTAGAATTTGTATTTTACAATATCTCGTCCAAAGCGTCAAATCCAGCCTAATCCATTGCAGAACTAGCTATTTAAGTTCTACCTTCAATTCGAATTTCTCTTGAAGATTGTTTTGATAACATATCACCATTTTGGTTATAAGAGAGTTTGATTGGAGCTTGTACCGGGTGATTATTTAGGTCTTCTTGCACTTCTATTGGTTCATGGTCTACCTAGATGGTCTAAATAGATGACTGATAGAATCTTAGTAATACAATTTGGTTACTTTAACGCCAGTTGTTTTGGTTATATTCACCAATTCTCTACTTTAATTTTAAAAATAAAAATTTTGCTACTTGGTTAAAGCAATAATTGACCAACATTTAGTTAACCAAAATATTGGTAAGTGAATTTGGTTAAATTATCTAAAATAGTGAAACAACCTAAGAATATATTTAAAATAACAAAGTTAAATTTTTTCATCAATAAGTAGTTTTGACCAATCAATTTAGCGGTGTAAACTATTTTTGTAGTAACATCGACCAAGCAATAATTATTTGTCAGAAAATTTTGGTAAAATATACCTTGGTTAAAGTAAAAGTATGTTTTTCACCAACAGTTGTTTGTTTTAACAAAATATTCAGTTCACATCAAAAAAATTCTTGGTTACTAGCAAAAGGGATTCTATTGGAAATGCAATTTTATATGTCAGATTGTGTTGTTTTTTGTTAGTGTAAACTAGTGAATTAGTTTAAATAAGATTGGGCTTTATCCACATGTTTAAAATATTTTTCAATTGTAGCTAGACAGAAAATATTTATTTAAGCGTAATAGGACCACCAGTGTAACGTGCTCTCCTCAGTATCGCGTTTGTGACTTGGGTAGACAATATCAATTGTAACTTATACGTTGGGTGCCAGTCTACCAGTACGTGTGTTCGGCTTGCTCTGTGTATGAGCGAGTGGACTCGGGCGGGGTACATACTGATACCACAAAAAAACCACCAGGCAAAATTGAAGAAAATCAATCCGTTGTCTTGAAGTCAAGGGAAAGTGTAGGGTTGGAAAATAATGGAAGAGAATAGAAAATCGGGAAGTGGGACAGAAAAAAAAACTCACCTGTATATCGCTGTCGTATTTCCACTACAGCTGAGTAATCATCCACGCGTTTCCGATGGCGGACCACTCTACGTCGTAATGACACAATTTATCCAAAATGTTTCTCGTTTTTTTTTAATTTCAATTATATGATCACACGGTTATGATCACTCCAGCCAAAAGCGTTTGCTCAAAGTTTGTGATGACTGATCACACTAATCAAAAATATTAAACACTGTTTATGATTACTTTTATCAAAATCAAAACACGAAAAAATTTACAAGACTAAAGAGAAAGAAAAATACACTGTCTCAAAATATTACAAATATCTATTTTTTAACATTTACACGGTTTTTTCTAGCTTGAGTTTGGATGCGATTATCTTTCCACCGTCATCAAACTCTTAATCATTCCCTTTCCGTATTTTCTTTATTTCGCGACCGTCACCTTTGATTGTCCAAATACCAATCCTTCTTTTGTGCGACGTCACCTTACTCGTTTTCTTATTTTTCTCACGCTCCTGGTTGGGAACAGAGAACTTTTGAATACAGCAGCTCGAGATTTCTCGAAATTCCGAAACTCTCGAAAGACATTACATTTCGCCATCTAGCCTCCAATAGCTCAGCGACTCCGCCTTAATCGTCACCATCGATTCTTCTCGCTGCTATGGGCACAATCACCAACATTTATTAGTTTCTAGTTTTTTTCCGTTGTTATACAGGTTCGTTATACAGGTTACAGTTTCATTTTGGGTAAGGTAAGATACTGGAAGGTGGATAACAACAACGGATGGTACCAATCGCTTCTCCATGGTAGCTACGTTTGCTCGACCGAGCCCACCCTGTAGCGCCACACCAGTTCATAGTGGGCTGCCTTAAAAGCAAAACATCTGGCTCGAATACTTTATCAACGAATTCATGACATGAAGTTTTAGCATCATCAGTAGTGAGCTGCGACCATAAAATAGTCAATAACAATTCCAGTATTAATTTACGATTTAATTTTAGAAACTAAACTATACACTCATACGAAACCGCCGTTTTGACGGTTGAATTTAGCCCCAACGGCGAATGGTTGGAGCTAGCCAAGATCAGCAGATAAATTAATAAAAAAATTGAGAAGCACACAAATTGGGCATAAGCGATGTTGTATGGTCAAGTGACAGTCGGCAACTTGTATCGGCAAATGTTATAACAACTATGTATTTTGTTGTAATGTTACGAGCAGTTTCGACGAGTTCGTATAAATATGGGATGTTCGAACGACTAAATGTTTATAACACTTTCGGCACCTTCAGATTCTGTACATTGGCGGTGCATTTCAATCGTGAAAACTTCCATCCCACAATTTTTTCGTCTAGTTACGATGGTTTATGTCGAATGTGGGATACAGCAAGTGGACAGTTTGGCTGCACAGCTCGAAGGATTACTCGTAGGATTACTCGAATATTATAAATTTGTTAAAGATCAAATATTGTTTAATTAAATGTTAAATTTAACCTAGCCAATTGTTGAAATATACTCAATTTTTGGTAAATTTAAACAAGGAATTGATTTGAACAACCAAAATAATTTCAAATATTGACTAAATTTAGGATTCAAGCAATTAATACAACTTGTTAAAACTAACTAAGTCGTATAACCGCCCAGGTGGCTCAGTGGTTAAAGCTGTGGCAGTTGGAGCGGGAGGTACCGGGTTCGAATCCTGATAGGGGCAGAATGCAAAAGGGATTTTTCACCATCTGATTACGATCGGTGGTGTTAATGAACACATGACCCCTTTGTTGGAGTGCAGAGCTCATGGGCCGACCCATCTTCCATGTCAGTACTATAGCTGGCTATGCAATGCGCAGATGGTTCTACGAAAATCGGACCTATAACCGTACGTCCTCGATTTGGCCGTTAAGGCGTAAAGTAGGACGTAAATAAGCGAACCGCGAAAGAGCTGAGAGAGCCTTGAGCCCCAAAAAAGATAGCATAGAATAAAATATAAAAAAAAAATAAAAAAAACTAAGTCGTATGTGAAACTAACTCTTTTTTGGTTAATTTTACTTTTTTATTTGGTTATTAAAAACAATTATTTTTTATTATATTTAAAAAATAACTTAATATTTACTAAATAGTAACTAAATATTTTATGTAATAACCAAAGTTTGGTTATTTGAAATTAAAAATTATTTTAACCAAGATTTTAGTTATTTATTTACTAAGTCATTTGGTTGGTTGAAAAATACTAAGATGTTGGTTAAATTGGCCTAGTTTTTTGGTGTTTTTGACCTAAGTTTTTTTTCTGAGTGAAAGTATAGAATACAAACAAAGTTTTAGGTTTAGATTTTATGAAATTTATTACAAACAAAAACAATCATTCAGATGGTGATTCAAAAATTATTTCAAGTAATTGTTCGCTTGTGTAAATCAGGTTGACCAATTCAATGGGGCCGGTAATGATAGCATTGATATTTGGATTTCGGTAGTAGACTAAGATTTCTTCTTTATTGATCATGCGTTCAACATTTATTTCAATCGAATATTCATAATTAGGAACAAGTTTGATTGAATCGCCTAAACTCATTATAACTAGAAATAAGTCAGAACTAGGTCTAAATTGCATGGTGTCGGTAACATTTGTTATAAGATTTCTCGAAGAAATTTTGATAAAATGATTTGGAATATTACACTTGGTATAACGCAAGCCTTTCAAAATTAAACCATCTAAAACTCGAAACTTCGTTAAAAGCCATGTCTCTTGATATGAACACATTTCACAATGCCATGACATCTGATATTCAGAACGAGGGTTATTGTTCCAAATACTATTTAATTCAGTTGAACCAAACAAATTATGTTGCATAATTGATCTAATATCATAGTTTGTTAATATATCGGGATACTTTAGCAAACTCAGACCAAAATCATTGCTGGTCATGGCAGGAAACCGAATCAACCGAATTAATTTATCAAAATGCAATCGTCGTCCTTCGAGTGGAATTTGGTCTTTTACACATGAATTGTTCATCCAAAGTACGAGCGCATCCAATATATCACTCTCTGTCAGATTCGTGAGACCAATATCACTTTCAAGAATCTTCTCCAACACTGTTTCATGTATATTTAAAAATGTCACTTGTTTAATGTCTTCTTGGGTTAGATCACGAAGAATATTATTCAAAATGTGATAAGTGCACAACTCGTATTTATTAAGAAGGCCGAACTCAAATAATTTTAAATCGGTATCGTTAGTTTCATAAATCGTATTCAACAAACGAGTCTCCAACTTCACAATTTTAAATCTCACAGCTAGCTTCAACATGTCGCACAACAGATGCTCTTCAATTTCACATTGATCGGTATAAATGAATTTCAAAAATTGGTAAAACGCTTCGTACGACACACCAGCAATCGGTATCAACTTGTTCTCACCCAGATTCGTGCGGAATTGTTGCCAGAACACAATACTTCGTTTCATGACTTCCCAGGAGTGGGCATACATCACTTTGCCACCAACGTGGAATTGTATGTCCGACATGAATTGGTTATTGAACAGCTGCTTGGTAATCTCCTCCATCGTTAGATCCGGTGAATTGTTTAACGGTACTTTATTCATTTTCACACACTTATAACGTTCACTTTATACAATAACTTATGCACTTTATCGACTGTGATCGAAACAACGTATGACTTAATTCTTATATTCAATAGTCTGAGTAATGTCTTATCTGTTAATAACTGATATTTCGTTTTTATTAGTTTTAAAACTGATTGAAAAGACGATAAGCCAAAGTGTAACTGAATGGCCAAATGTAATCAAATTACTTCGCATTGATAAACAATTCGGTTTTATTTGCCAAAGATACTATGATAATTGGTTTTGCGTCACTTCAACGTTGGAGTGTTTGAGGAGTATCCATGTTAAACTGCAACTTCTCTTAGTCTGGCCTAAAACACTAATGTTTTAAGAGCACACACTGCTTCAATCATTTCCCAATGAAGTAACTCTGAAAATTTTTTGATCAGGATGGACACGAAAACTTGAGGTCGTTTAGTGCGATTGAAAATGCGCTACCAGATAGAATTTATGTCTTCCAATATAATCCTAGATGCGGGGACGATGTATATTGGCAGTCGATATCAGTTCACGTAAATCAAAGTTGCGTTAGGCTTTGAGTTGTTATGTGTGTGTATGTGTGTAACACTCGTCCTCACTTTCCAATTTCAACCTGATGATTTTAGAAAATTATTGATAATCTATAACCAATCAATTGCCTATACATCTTCATTATAAAGTAAATCGATTAAACATTTTCAAACTATTGGGAATACAACAACAATCGTACATTATATACATCAAAACACTCAACAGGTTGATACATAGATTAGCACAAAATATTATTTATAGTGTTAATAGGAACATATATGTATACACTTGTATGTGTTGTATAAACATATTGGATTAGAGAAATGATTTTTGAATTATGTTGTTGGTAATCTTGTTAATCACTCATCATTTATCACAGTTGGTTTTGTAACACGTACTTAAAATTTATAAAATAAGTAATTGGGCTTATCAAGCATTGGTTAATCAGACGGCCATCTAAACCACTAGTTAGGTCAACCATGGATCGATTTCTTATCTCGTTAGCGCTATTTGATGTATCTCACGGTTGATCTTAGTATTTGGATAGATCTTAATATGTCTTACAGAATCCAACTCGCACAATCACTTAAATCGCCTGACAATCGCACTCGTCGTCAGTTTGGACTATAGCAGCTTGTTTATCACCGAGAACTATAAATCCATCATAAGAGACATTTGCTGGTTAATGTTGTCTAAAATCACGGTCTCGTGGACCCCTGTGTTGGAGTTCAGAATTCATGGGTCAATTAATCGGCTATATATCATATAGGTCATCATAAGACGGTTAAAGCAAATAAAAATTTTGTCGACCGTTTTCGAAATGAAGGGCAACGGCATAAGGTATGGCATATAAACCAAACTGCGGAAGAGTTGGGAGTGTTCAACCTCCCAAAACTATACTACTCCCGATTGAAGTTTGAAAACTCTTCCTTAAAACGTGTGCAACAATAGTGACAATCGACAATAATGAACACCATGTTTTCACCAGCGTATAGTGACTTTTAATACATTATGTTTCACTGTTCCAATATCGTCCTTCACCGTAATTTTTTCAAAATATGCCCGACATAAGGCCTTTTTGAGAAAAAACGGCATTTCCAAATGTTTGTTCTCCACGAGGCCCAGCTGTAAAGTTATAGTTCTCCAACAATCAAGAAGTTTTTTAATTTTTGTCGCATAACCTTTCCGGCTTCCATAACACAGTCCTAAGAGCTTTCATGTAATAAGATATACAAATATATGAGTAATGCATCTGACTTAATGGGTTTGATATTTTGTGCTAGTCTCGGTTAAGATAGTCATGGCAGATTCGAGCAATTTTCTCAAGAAAAAATTAATACACTGAAAAAAAATCTTGTTGCATGAAATTTTACCAGTTCTGTAATAAAAATTAATGACTACTACAACATCTGAAACCAAGTGTCTCTCTCAGTGGATAAAATTAAATAATCTGATGGAAAACCATTAACACTATCAATACAAAAGGCACTCTACAACCACACATAGGTATTACAAAAGTACACCAAGAAGCAAAGCCGTCGCAAGTGTGTGAGTTTACACAAGCCAAACTTTATGCATACATACGCTGTATAAAAATATCAATCTTTAGCGGTATTGGTGAATATTTATTTGATTTGTACACGATTGCGAATACAGTATAAAAAAACATACGCACACCACCTGAGTATTATTGAGTAAAAATGCATAGTAAAAAACATAATCTAAGAGAATATCATTTTCTCATTAGTCAAAAAAATGTACATAACAAAATGCAATATTGTCATTTTGACACAATCGCTCTTTAGTAGAGATGGAAAAGAGAGTAAAAATGTTCAAATGATTTTTCGAAACAGACCCAAAGTAGTGTAAGCGAGAAACGAGTGATTTTGAATTTTTTAAATGGACTTTTTCGTTTTCCAACATACTCTAAGACTAAGGTTAATATTTTCGTTTGATTATGCTCGTTAAAAAAAGTAATAATCAGACTTGTGTAAACATACACACTTGCGACTGCATTGCCTCAAAGTATAAATATAAATGCACACGATATAGTGTGACCTCTATTTATTTTCACAGTGTTGTCAATTTTATTTAACGTTAAAAAAATTCATTGAAACACACTAAAAAGTGCTTATCAACACTTTAAAATATATTTCTTTACATTATATTCTAAATCAAAGTTGATGTTAGTCAATTTTCAACAAGGTTGCCAATTTTCAAATATATTGGGAAGACTGTCGTTGCACAGTATAACCGTATTTTTCAAACCGAATAACATCTTCGCTAGTTTCGTATAATCAGGACTCCGATACACTCAATAAAAGTGTATTTTCGATATTCGTAATTCGATGTACTTGGTTAATTGTGAAACGATTCTTGTGTACTCCAAATTGCTCAATATGGAGTAATATTCTTCATTGCAATCTCATCGATCTGTATGATCCTGCAGTTTCATGTGAAGGTTTTCTTCGCCTAGGTATCAGTTTAATGACATCAGTCACTTGCTACATTGCGGTACATGTTTGAGTCTAATTGAAACATTTAACAGATTTAAATCTCTTTCTCCCTCTTTTTCTCAAGTCTCTTTCAGAACGAATTTTCTCAAGATTCTGTTTGTTTTTAATCTTTCTTAAGCACATCCTTTAACATCTAATTTTATCTAGTTTCATATCATTTCTTTCTTGCTCTCCTTTTTCCAGTAAGGAACTTTTTGATTTCAGACTGCTTTTCAATGCTAATTAATAAATGTCTTCACTCGTTGTCTAGTTGCACCGGCATTTTAAAAATATTGTCGTGGTATGTTTTCATAGCATTACGGTTCTGCAGATATTTAGAACTGGCGTTACACTGCCCCCAATTTGGTTAGTTTTATTTTACAATAAATGACAAACTCCGAGCGATGCTGATTACAAGTTCTTGTCAGAAGACCATACTGAGCCCAAAATTTTCATAAAATACAGAGTTCTCGTAACAAATTTTGGTATTTGACCGGCCTTGAACCGGTAGTACTCGAATAGTGCAGAACCTGGCAAATGCTATTCTTATACAGTCCAATGTTCAAGAAGTTGTACAACCAATTGTCATTAATAGTTGGCAGGTTTGACTACAAAAAAAATTTGCCTCAAGACTCGAGGTACTGTAAACCAACTTCGGATGGTTGGATGATTTTCCATTAGATACCATTTGCCTTATGTTAATAAATCGTACTCTGATATTCACTTTGCACTTGAATAGCAATCAGTTGTAGTAATCTTTGACTTCCAGTGCCCCATTCTACTTGTTATATGACACGATAGAAATGTTTCTTAAAATTTCGGTATGAGTTAGTCGATTGATCGACTGAGACAATTTCATTCGAAATCTTAACGTTGAAGGCTTAACTCAATAGAATCGCATTCCGTGTTTTCAGTCCATAATGTCTAATATATGAAATCATGTTTTGGGCATTTAGTATTGATAGGATAGCAAACGTACTACACTAATGTAAAAGTGCTGAACGAGGAGACTAAATTTGATTGGATCACTGACCTGGCGACTCAAGCTCTTCTTAAGAACCCGGATTAAGGATTAAGGATTGGCACGTGGAAAGTGCAGTCACTTAGAAAACTTAGCGTGTTTGGCCTTATCACATGCATGAACGAGTATTGGCTAGCACTCCTATATCTCAAAGAAACTTGATGTCCTTAAAGTGGAGATTATGTGTCCCAAGACTATACTGAAGTAAGCCAACCTCAGAATAAAGACTAATTTTGAATAATTGTGACTTAAATACTGGCAGAAATCTAAGATGGATGTTTTCATATAAGTTGATGGACAAGTCGATTATCCTAATAACCAGTCTGATGAAGAGGACACTGTCTGAGAAGTATTAAAAAACTCGGTTGTCAATCCCTCTAAATAATCTCTGGGTATAGTGAACACCAAGCCCAAAAATAATTGGTTTGATTAGGAGTGTCGCCTTGATGTTGAGCAACGAAATATAGCCCTTAAAGAAGTTAATCCTCGGTTTTACATTCACAAGACAACATAAGGTGGTTCTTGCTAGGAGGACAGCTAAACGAATTTGTAAACAGAAAGAGTGTTATGAGCGTAACACAACTCAGTAATAGATGCAATTAGCGTAGTTTCTTAAAAGGAGTCTTCGGATTGCATTACACTATAAGATTTCGGTTTTATTGTATGGTGCAATCCGTGTTTGGTACAATTACTTCATTGCTACAAGTTTCTGTCGTACATTAATTATCAGAAAGATTTCGTCCCAATGGGTCGACAGTCACTGTGCAATATCTCGCGATGATTTCAAGCAAGTCTCTGACCCGATCAATCGAGAGAGGCCATGGTATGCACTTGAATATTTAGGAATACCAAAGTAATACGAACATCTGTGTAAAGTGAGAGGAACGCAGTCACAATTCTGTGTTAAAGTTGAAAACAGGCTATGAACAACTTTTATAATTAGTTCTGCTGCTCGACAAGGAGTCCCTGCATGCGTTGTCCACGATACTTTTTATTCTCTTGCTCAATCAACTTGTCCTATCATTTGCATCAAGTAGTTCTATCATTTACATCGATGCATATAATAGGAATAATAGGACTAAGTTCCAACGGAGTTTAATTTGATCCACTAGAAGTGTATTCAGCTTATGTTAGTCTCAAAATCAACGAGTCCAAAACGAAAGACCAAATATCTGATCTGTGGTTTGAGAGGCCAATACGCAATTGATGAGATTGAAGTATCATCGTTCTCTAAATAGTATATCAAGGCCATCTCTTGCTCAAATTGAATGTTGATCACACCTATTGTCATGTATAGATGTGAGAGGTGACTTCTTTTCAATCACGACATCAGACAGCCGGGTCTCTGCACAACCTAGAGAACAATCTTGCATCTTCTAATGGTATGCAACAGTATAAAGGGCTGGCTCGTGATCAAAACTGATGGAGTCTGATTGTTGACATGGTACGGGCCAAAACTAGCCAATTCTTTGTGTTTGTATGGTTGCTTTTATAGGCCATCTTTGTCACTTTTCAAGACTACAGATTGGGTGCATTCGGTTACTACTTAAACGATAATCAACACCACTCGACTCGATAGCAACGGAAGGACAACCGACAAACAACGTTCAAGAGTTGTAACCATCATAATTATCGTTGGTAAAGTTCAAAGTAATCAAGTTTCTAACAATCCTTAACCTTCACGTTACCAAATTTCGACTTAATTAAAACAAAATTCCCTTTTCAATAATTATTATCTCCTTTTATTACCTTTTTTGATCTAATTTAATTATCTCAGAATTCCATCTCATTAAGCACGTACGTACGAAAGCGGGAAGATGTTGCTAAAATATCGTGCATTATGTACAACATGATTTATTCAAGTACACATACGTATACATAAAGATGATTCTGGCAACATAATACTTATTAGGGACGGATACAAACAATACAAGACAAAAATTCCTTATCATCATCAATAATTTCTTAATTATTCATACAAGATGATATAATCCGAAGACAAAAAAATTATGCTGTATCAGAACCTTAAAATTTTGGATCTCCTCAAACCCAAAAAAATAATTCGATGTGTCGGCATGTGCCGAAATATTAATTGAAATTAAATTAATAATTGATTCGATGGATATGCGTGTACGGTTTACGACTATCTATCCCTCTCGATATGGCACAGGGGGATGGGGGTGCATGGGGCCTATTTCAAATTTACAATATATGTAATTTCGCATTCTTTTATCTCTTTTTCGACATTTTGTTTAATGTTAATGCGATTATGCTGGCTATATATGTGTGTGTGTGTGTACTCGTACGAGCATAAAATGTATCATAAATTGGCAATCAAAATTTATTCGATTTTTTTTATGAGAACCCTCCCCAAATTATGGGTATTTTTGGAAAAACCTGATCATGCATAAAATATAATTTAATTTTAATTTTAAATTAAGATTAACAAAAATTTATTGTGGTTGGGCACTTCCACAACCCCACTGGGGTTACTGTACCCAAAAGAAATTTCGGGTGGCAGCTGCCACCAATACTGACAGTCTACAGCTTTTAAATCATTGGACGAGATAGAAGCATCGCTTCTATCTCGTCCAATGATTTAAAAAGTTCACTTCAGCAAGCATTGTTCTCTTCTGTGTCATCACTAATCTTTCTACTTGCCTTATCACTTGCGGAATGGAGCTCAATGATTATCTCTTTAAACCACTTGGTGATTTCCTCAGCCAATGGCCATCTATCTCCACTCTCGTCTCATTATTTCGGTTTCTTTGTACAAATGATATGGTTTTCTATCCAGTTCAATGTTAGTTATGGTGTTAGGCCAGAAGTAATTCAGTATTCGTGGATTGGCCGAGGTTTTGGGTTGTAACCATGCCACTGCTTCTTCCAACCGATAGTCAATCGGTAGTTTGCTTATATTTATAATTGGTCAGCCTTTTTGTACGGAGTCCATACACATCCTTCCAAACATAAATGTGAAGAATCCATCCCAGCTTCCATCTTGTAACGGTTTACGAGAACCTGTAGTTCTTTCTCATTCTGTGTGTTTCCATGTCCCGTATCCATACAGTAATAATGACTTCACACACAAGATAAAAATTCGTATCTTGGTCGTGCGTGACGCATTTTGGTTTGCTACTGTCTTTTCAGCAGTTTCAAGAACATAGTTGAGTGTGTAAATTACACGATGTAATTTACAAGGGTTTTTACACGTTAACCACGTGTAATTTACATTTATTCTATATGTAAAATATGTAAAAAAACGATTTCATGTAAAAAAAATACTGACACGCCATCTCTTATCAAATCATATTGTAACTAAAGCACCATCTGTTAAAAAATCTACATACTATTTTATAAATACAATTTGTGAAATAATTAACTGTGTAAATCATCACAAACTGACCACTCTGACAACAAATTGATCTATGTTAATGACCAAACCGAATATCGGCCGATTTTTGATATTTTAAAACAGATGGCGCTATGGGAAATGGGAATGAACTCTGAATATTTCCTTCTATCATTCTTTCTAATTTTTTACCTGATACAGCACGTTCTTCTCATCTGCGTTTCACCTCTGCCTTATTGAGTTGGAGCAGTTGAAGCCTACATCGTTAAGATATAAGAAAACAGTGAACACACTATTTTGAATGAATATTTAACGACGAGAAAGATGTATTCAAAGTGGATGCTGCGATTTCTCACAGTGACCGAAACAATCAAAGTGTTGATGATTTACGACACCGATTGGGGTTAATGGAATGTATGCATCTTTAAGTAACAATTAACACTATCGCAACTCAGCTGTATGTGAACAGCAACTGGTAAAAGGCATCCGAAGCATCTTAAATTCAAATTACTTTCCCATCCGTTGTATATTCTCGGAATTTGGCTTCCAGCACATACTGCTTGTTGATAGAATTCGAAACTGAATACCCCAAGGTCTTCTTACTCAGGGACTTGTTGCCATAGCGAGTTTTCATTATTCTGTAATCCTTTGATCATACTGGAGTGCAGAACTCATGAGTCGACCCATTTTTCATATCAGCACTTTAGGCTGCGTAACGTACTGCAATGTGCGGATGGTCTATTTAATACAGCCGGTCGACCTCGATTTGGCTATGGCGTACAGATAGAACGTTAAATTTGAACTACGAAAGTCTTGAGTGCGTACATGGTTTAGTAATGTAGCTTATAGTTACTGCACACAGTATAGCGTCCAGTTCAATACCGTTTACTGGGCAACAATTCGGACGTTCAATTATGAGTTACCTCCAATTCTTGTTTTGTATTAGTCAGAAAAAGTTCAAACATTTCTACATACAAGCTCATTGGTCAACGCTTCAATTCTTCATATAGGTAAATTCGAACCAATACATCCAAATGCTCGATCCCTTAATTCTTTGAATCACGCAAGCTGATGATATTCCATAATGCTATATTAGGTTGGGTAGTGCTTGGAGCTGTAATGTGGTATCAAAAATACCAAAAGTTTATTCTAAGCGACTGGCTGAGCCACTCGACAGAATATAGGCAAACAACTAAGTGTCATTAAAATACGAATCTTCCACAACAAAGTTACAAATAACTATTGTTTCAGTGGCTCAGCAAAGACATCAAATGTCTCAATCGACATCAATTCGCCAAAGTGATCCGAAATGAACTCTTCGGCAAACTCGCCAGTCTATTTGTTCTAGACGGTCTCATCGAGACTCATTTGGGCTGTAAAAATTTTTACAAGTTAAGTTGACGATTGGGCTTAAACAGATTTACTGCTCATGGAATTTGAAATCAAGCCAATCTTCGATTACCGGTCGTGACTGTGCTTCAACAGGTAGTGTAATACTCAGCAGCTTGTTGTTCGAATAAAATAACGTGATGAGTGTCTTGTGGTCTTTGTACAGTGTGAATCTTTGCCTATATAGGTATGATTGAATTTCTATCTCATCCACCTTAACCGATTGGTAAGAAATTGAAAGCATAACTCATTGAGAGCCACAGAACAATCCATATCGATTGAAACTTTGTCTCGAGTATGGATTCCATGGAACTGCTATTTCGAAGTTTAATAAATGGTCTAGCAGCGACTGGTGCTTAATAATTAAGGCTGGATATGTCCAGTTCCATACAACTGTTATTATTAAAACTTAGGATTAAGACTATGTTCTCACATGACTACAGTCTTGACTGAGAAGACGAGGATGAAGCAGCAATACACGACTTGCTTTGCTCCTGACCTCGTCTAATAGGAATTTGTTCTATTAATGAACTGGTCTAAAGTGTATTATTTTAACCTCTGCTTAGGATTGGATTTGGCTGTCTAAGCAATCGTTTATTACGCCTTGTTGTGGCGAAGTGATCAAATGAAATTACCACGGGTGGGGTTTAATAAGGTTGCAAATGAAAACTATTGCCGTTAATGGTTAGTTTTATTCTTCTGAAATTTCTATCTAGATCTGCTGTTAATAACTGATTTAAATCTGTTGTTACTTGCCAGTAACTTGCCAGGAGATACCTCAGCCAGTTGCATTTCTTTATATAACGATCTCATACGGATGTCCTGCTGTTTCAACCGTTGTGTGGATTGTGGTGATTGACTGCATTCATAAACCAACCTTTGACGCCTCAAGTATTTGGATGGGCCGAAATTCGCTTTTTGATGCCTCTCGACTATCTGGGCCGTTGTAACTGGCTTCCTCAGAAGGGACCAAGCTGAATTTTGTGTTGGTTGTAATTGCATCTGATGTTGGAAATGGTCAAGGTGGCAATAACGGTCCGGTACAATGTTTTTTGTGAAGATCTCAAACACCAGTTAGAGGTGAGATGCTCCATTTGTACCAGATCTACGAAAAATACTACGTGTAACTTGTCAATCAATGATTAGTCTTGTATAGTAGTTGAAATGGTTGCAGCGATTCTGACATGTCTGCTTACCCACCTGGTAAGGCTATTGCTCTGCAGATCCAATCAAAGGTTCAGAAATAATTTCACCAATTATAGCATGCGCAAGGGTTAATACATCCAAACCATTGAGTATTCGCTCGATACATATGCTAGTAATCAGTGTGTCAGTGATCAGAATTTCAGTCCTTATATGGATGTCATTAAACAACGAGAAACCGTGATACTCTCCAATCCCAGTAGTGATGATTGATTCGTCCCAATAGATACCACCTTCATAACCCTATCCGAACCGTGTAATGAGTTTTGAACTCTGAAATGGTCCATACTAATTTAGAAATAGTTTTTTAAAGTGTTCATTGATTTCAACACCTTTTGAATGCACGAGCTAAAAGATGATATACAGCTGAATAAAGATGTCGATTGTCCATGAGAAACGGCCAAACCTTTTCTAAAGTAATTATAACAAATACCCGACAGCTTCACTATGAGTCTCCTCGATTGCTTTCTTCGAATGATTAGTGTAATTTTAAGCTGGTTTCTAACAATCTTATTTGAACAACACCATGAAAGGACTTCGTGCCTCTACTACTGTAGCCACCATATATCTGAAAGAATTCAGAAGAAACCCTGCACCTGAGCATAGCAAAGGGGCTATATAGAAGCTTGATAGCTGAGAGCTAGGCCCAAATAGGTTTTTGGTTGACCTGCTTCGTTTATAGGAAATCACTGCAAATACTATAAACTATACAAGGATGATTTCTCTCTCTCTCTCTCTTATTTGTGGTACATCTGAAATTTACTCGAAAATGAGAGTGAAGTGTTTAAGTAACTAACTCAATAATCTTTTTTTATCCTTACTTTCAGGAGTCAACTATCAGTGTCTTCAGATCCAACCAATACTGTGAGACAACTGTCCTGCCAATCGAGCATAGAACCATGTGTTCCGGAAGAGAGTCCCGAGCAAGAGGAAAAGGAAGAAGCAATATTAAATAGTAGCAATAATAGTAATATAAACAAACTAAGTGATAATAGTAATGCGGTACAAACAACTAAAAAGCCGAGTACTACCAAACCACCTACCACCAGTACTCCAACAACGAGTACAATCAGCAATAGCAAACAAACAAATATCAAAACAATAATACGACCCGAAACGTTAACCCTACAAATAGACAATAAAAACTCGCCCGGAACACAATCATCGCCCCAGCATCAACAGCAGACACACAAATATTTGTATCGCAGCAATTCGACACGCAGCTTCAAAAAACCAAAACCAAAGCTTAAGCTTAGCAGCGAGCTGTACGAACAAATCTATTTCATTGGCAACAATCGAACCGACGACGATAATTACAATTCGATCGAGGTGATTGATGAGCGGCGTAGGAAAAATTTTACCCGAAACACGATTAATGAAACGAGTACTTGTAATCCTAGTGATAATCCAATTAATAGTAGTGATGGTAGTAGTAATAGTAATAATGATAATAAAAGCCGAGATGAATTGGTAACCAACGTTGCAACGGCTCAGTGTGTTGGAATTGACAATGAATTGAAGTTAAATAGTAATCGCGACAGTAGTGGTAGTGGTAGTTGTAGTAATGAACTAGTAAACGATGTGATTAGCAATAGTAAACAATGTAGTGATAGTGAACAAATACAGGAAACTATAGATAGTAATAATGCTGCGAGCACCGAAGCAGTTTAACAACGAATTGTGTAGTAAGCATATCGGATCGCTATATATAGCGGACGCGTTTTTGTATCAACATATCTTCAATTTTTAAACTACTTTGTACAATTTAAGTAATATGTCTTAAGGTAAAGTATTTTTAATGAGAAGCAATTTAATTAAGATTTGACTGTGTTTATCTATGACTTCGAGTTGTTAGTTGGAGTATCAATGGTTTAGATTTTATCTTAAGATGGACGGAATTTGAGATCAAACATGCCTGGCAGTCGACAGCACTAGAACTATAACTTGATTCTGTATCTGACATTATCTGATTTGAGATACGACTGGACAAATATTTTCAAAATCAACCGCCCAGAAATCAAGGTGCTAAAGATGATCCTTGCCATTGAAAGAAGTTTAATAATTCCTAGGAGCAAGCGTTCCCATATGACCATTATTAAGGGACAACCTTCCTCTTAAAATTTCAAGAAACGGTTTACGCCGACGAAGTTATCATGACAAGAAACGGCCATGGCACCTGACGTAAAACTTTTAACAGATCCAGCAAGAGAATTATTGGTTAGAATTCACTGTATCTTTGATTTCAGAATTCCAGAATGAAAAAAATTTCATGGCCAGCTCCGTTTACAGAATTACACTTTGGTCTACATTCACCTTCAATTTCACTATGCGAGAGCAGTTCCGTTCTACGAGCTACTGGATCACGAGATTGATAGTTTTGGGCATGAAATCATTGTTTCAGTGATATTGAACCCATTGAACCATTTTGGTGGTGAACCTATTTTGTTGCTGCAGATCTGACTAGAACTGAAAACAGAATCCGATGGCGAATCTCTTATACAAAAGCCAATCATCAAATTTTTTTTTCCAGTCACTCATGCTCAGTTTCCCCATTGTGACATCCCTTCTCAGACGTACACTCTCAGTCCCGAAATCTGTTTGTTCTTCTGATGAAGTCCAAGATATCTGGTATCACCAATGTCGCAAATTTATTCTCAAATAGGAATTGTGAGCAAGAGCAGTGCAGTCTATGGCAAGAGTATATGGAGAACAGGAGCACAAGTAGTCCTCAATAGTTTCTTCTTCTCTTCCTCCACACTGTTCGCAGTATGAGATGTTTTTATGAGTATTTTCATTCGAAGCATATAATTATTCAGGGAGCAATGTCCCGTGAGAATATTCAGTATCATAATTCAAGAAGGACTGGGATCCTTGCTGATTTATTGATCTAAAGAAGATTTTGTATAATCAACAAGATATGAGGTTATCCCATCTGTTTTGGTGCAGATCAAAAAAGTGATAGTCAATATCTCGTTTAAGAGATGATGACGTCACTCCTAAAGCGGACTCAGGTCCCATAAAAGTGGAAAAGTGGAAACCGCACTCATACGGATCAATTTATCCACCAATATTTTTCATTTTGTACTGGGACTGGGTAACCAGTGAAACAGTACTGGAACCACTCGCCTTTAGGGCAGCCTGGCTGTCAGAAAGGATTCTAATGCGATGATCTCTGCAATTCATCCCTTTTGTGAAATATGGAGACAGGTGAACGGGCGTTCGCCGGCCCACATGCCTCCATATTTGACAGTTCACAGAAGGGCCCAATAGATTGTCTTTTCCTTGTAGGCGAGCAGATGTTTGCGCTGCACACCTTCCAATCCAAAGATCAAGCGGCAGCAAACCCACAACCATCTCAAGATTCTTGAGATCATCAAGTATTAGTAAGCTGATTTTTTGTGAGGCACTGTTGTGTTGCCTTCTTCAAACGTTCCTGAACCGACTGCTAATCCAATTATAACAAAATGATGAGGCCTACACTCGCACCTGACTTATACTTTGCACAGTTCTCAAGACACCGTTGTAAAGTTACAACTATTTAAACTAAGTGTCTGCGTTTGCATTACCTCCACTTAACCCTAATCAGCATGGAACATTTTATACATGTACTGTCTAGATTTAAACTATTCATCAATATCGTTAAGTTAGTGACACTATTCGAACAGTTCAGTACGTAAACGCTGTCGAACATTCTGCCACGCTCAATAGATAAGGCTCAACAGATAAGGCTCAAATTTGTAACCGAACACATTGCAATCTCTCTAACATGAGTTAACGATGCTTAATCCGATGTCCATACTGATGTCCATACATCCCTATTAACCAACACATACTTAAGAAAAGTGTCCAATTGGAGAAGTAAGCAATTCGTGGAAAATATAAAAAAGAACCCGGTCTCAAGCTACAGAGAAGTTAAGTAATGTTCTTTGGCTCTAGATATCGTTGAGGAGGTTCATCGCCACCCATTTTATGACATTATAGGTCACTTTTGACCTGAAATAGAGCGACAATTTCCACCATACATCGGATGAAACTATTAAATAACTCTCTTCACATTAGTGAGACCCTCTTAACCAGTCATCGAAGAATCGAATACATGGAAGGATTTGTTGAGATTAAAACTGAAGAATTCGTCAGGTTCAACCTGCCTTTTCACACCGCCAGCATAACTCCTGCACGGAATACTTAACAGAGTTATAGGACATATCATCCAGATCGGTGGCTCACATAAAACAGAATAAAGATAGAGGTGTGCCCTCCTCCAAAACGTTAACTAAAATCTCAACTCTTTGCAGTTCCCTGTTACGCGCCACCATATAAAGAAACTAAATCCATGACATGAAAAATGAGTTCTGCTCTCCAATACTGGATCATATGTATGATCATTTATATCACTGTTTGTTCATTCAGCTTCAACTGAATCACGACAACCTTTGGCCTGTCATAAACAATAATCGACTGAAATGTCTAAACCCAAATCGCCCAAACCATCAATCTCTAAACATATTGATACTTCAAAGGTATTGATACTTATACCGTTTAACAGACGAATCGAACATGAAAATTGGAAAATGAAAACGGATATTTCCCACAACATTGACTTACATATTGTACATACATATACATATATCATCTATCACAAACAAACATGTCAATACCGAAATTTTTTTATTTACAACAACAATGTCGATATATCTAAATATAAATAATAAATAAGATTAAACCAAGAGAAAATATAGAAGAAAATTGGAAAACCTAGATCATACACATACTCGTACATACATAGTCGAGTCGATACAAGATGATGGGATGTTGATATTTATGTTATTTCCGTCTCTATAGTCATCTCTTTGTGAAATACGAACAATGTACGCCCCCTAAATATTGAATATAGTTCTTCTCAGCCACTTCTTACTTTTACTATAATACATAGAACTCAGAATCCAAAAGACGTTGCTTCGACAAAATTATTTATTTACACATCACAGAAGAAATATTTTTGTGCTGTACCAAATTCTTATCTTTCATAATTTTTCTTGTTGCTATTCATCTTATTTATTAATAATGTGTGTTGTTTATTGGTTTAAATGGGAAATGGGGGTGACTTTCGTCGTCTATGATAGAATTCTTAAACTCGAGAAATAATCTTGATTGAGATAAATCGATCTCAATATGTCTATATAAAGGTTTCAGTAACTAAATTAACCAAGATGGCACCGTGCTCAACGTCAATAATCGAAGACCAAGGTTGGAACGATCGAAGACCAAGGCTGTCCTCATGGCACATCACACAACACAGGGCTATGTTAATAATAGATAGCATCAGCACTTTATGCTTGATGTCCACTAATGTCAACAATCTACCTCGATCGTTTGCGAACACGAACCAACGCTTCATGTTGTTGCTAGCAATCAGACGATACCAGATCGTTCTATACGCTGTAGAGTCATATTTGCCCACCAATAGTCGACTCTCCCTTCAAAGAATGCTGTATCATTCGGTTCGGATAAGCACGCAGAACGTGACCGAGCCAGTTTTCTCACTCTCATTTGATTTTAGGCACGATATTAGGAATTCGCATTAAATTCCTGATCTCATGATTGAAAAGATTTCGGAATGTGCCATCAACGTCGCGTTTTGGGCCATATATCAAACGCATGATACTTTTCTCGAATGTTAGAAGCCATCTTTCTTACTCATCCGTCAAGATCATAACTTAAATTTAAGTTCTGGACAGCCTAATAAGAAATGATCAGAAGCTAAAGCCAAGGTGAAAACACATCGTCGTGGGGACAACCAAGCTTTGGTGGCTTCCACAGATACCTATAAGACCTTAAAAGGAAGCCAAAATTGAATTTTATAAGCAAAAAAGCTTCCTTGTCAGCCTAACTGTATATTCTTCAGTGCAGGAAGTGGCAAAGGGAAGCCAAACCTCAACATTTTTCTACGTCCCTTCACTTGTGTTTGATTGGCTGAATCTCCCATTGTTGAATATCTGCTTCATCAAAAATAACAAAACTAATCACTCGCCAGTGAAGCGCATCGGAGAGTATAAAACTGTAGATCGTTGCAGCTTATGTGTGGCCTGCTGTCAATAAAATCTAGCTAGATCAGTTGGTTGAAAGGTTCGTTGCATAATGCAGTTTTTCTTCCGAAGGTATAAACGTTGGCTCCATTGGACACATGGGTGTTGAAATCTCCCCCTGCTAGAAATGTCAGTAAATCGTAAAAGTTACTCCCATGCGTATTAGATTTTAAAGAATTGGTTATAGTCTTTCACATTTACTGCATTTCTTAAACTCTGATTTGTTTAACAAAAGATACAGTACTATAGTGTTATTAAAAGCCTGAATGTGTAAGTACTTCGTTAATAACATCCTGTGGCACAATCGGTTTAAACCTCTTGAAACTTTTAGATTCACCTCAAACATACATTTTATGACTATCGACGTTTGTGGCTATCAACACTGTTCCCTTAAGTTCGATAGACTAATACTCTTTCTTCGATCCCATCCAAAAACTAGAATTGTGGCAACTTTTCCAAATATGTGATCGTCTCTACATTCTTCTGGTTCTCTTGCTCATCCACCTCAAAATAATTCCGTTCAAGGTAATCAAAGTGAATTATACCACAATAATCTGAAAAACCTGTCACTATCACCTCGTTGATCGACAGACCGAACATGACTTTCTTTGGTGTTGATTCATTCAGATAAACCCATAATTTCGACTTGCGTTTCATTCTACAACGATATTCAGACATCCAGTTCAGAAATCATTCCAAAAGATAGTAAAGATACTTGCCCTTATTGTTTGTGATTGAGACACCATCTATTGCATTTATCTTCTGAACTTGCTCCACATCCAATCGTAGTCAACAGTTGATTTTTTTGTCAAGCTGTCTTCAGCATATCACCTGGATTATTTTGAGATCTGCAAATAGTTATTAATCGCCGAAAAATATATTATGCACAATTTTGTGATTGTAGCCATACGACACACGGTCTTAGTCAGCTAATTGGCAATTTGATTCCGAAGTGTAGTTCATATATGACATTCATTTTAAAATTCATTGTTGTTGCAATAGTTCTGTCCTTAAGGTTATCTTGATTTAGCATCAATCACATTAAAACCGAAAACTGGCCACCATACTGTGATCCCACAAAAAGAATGAATCGAATGACATAAGTAAGAGCCAATGTACAATATAGAGAAATCAATACGCATTTATTCTACTATTCACACAGTACCTCAATATTCACGAGCTGCACTAACACTCCCATCTATCGGCTGTATTGCACCGTACACTTCAAACTAAAGGTTACTTGAATTAAAAGGCAAGGTTAATTCTTATTTAATATGAGTTTGTCTCGCCCTACCATATGGTTTATCCCATCAAACAAGAATCACTTCGAAGCAAGGTCATAACATTTTATTATACACCCTGTACGAAAAAACTTAAGCGAACTGTGTGTGTGTGTACATGTCAAACAGAATACGAAAAACGTTTTGTTTTAAAATTCCATTTCATCATCCATCTTATTATTCAAAACAAAATTATCTAAAAGGTTATATCTCTTGAGAAATATAATAAGTCAGAAAGAAGATGTATCTCTTCGTTAGATGCTTACATATGTATGTATGTGTATGTGTAAAAATCAGCATAAAAATGTATAATTCATAAAAAAAACACGTTGATAGCCTCCTAAAAGTCTTCAGTACCAAAATTTACGCCTATTGAACTGCGTCCTCTCGCCCTCTTTTATCTCAGAATAACAGGGGAAGGGAGATTAAGTATTCAACATTGTTTTTGAATGCCGAGGTCTCACATTTCTGAGCTAATTAGTGTTTGCCAATGATTCAGGGAAGGAAGAGACCCAGCTCACTAGCCATCTGTAACTAAACTTTTGTGATAAAAAGGGATTCAATACATTAAATAAGTTAAATGATATATTTTTAAGAACCTCCAGGATCTGTACCAAAATTTAAATATTTTTAAATCAACAGGGTTTCCAAAAACTATTAATAATTAAAACTTTTTTTTTAAATTATAGTGTAATAGTTAATTAATACAAAATTGTTTTTTATATAAAATAACTAAAAATAAAATAATTTATAATTATAAAAATTAACACTTAATATATAATTAATAAAATACCTGGATTTATTTTACAAAACCGCACACAAACACAATTACATTGCAATATAATTATGTAATAATAATTAATGTCATGCCTGACGATCTGCCCCACTTCTCCATCTCGCAACAATTTTGCTCACCCATGTAATGAGATATTGTACTCCTTATGAGTTGCCTCCAATTAGGAGGAAAAACGTCCCAAATAACGTTAATTTACATGGAACGTACACTCAGCTCAAATGTATCCTTATTGTGACCTTGTAAATAGTAGGACGTTTTACAATAAACAAATTCTCCTCAGAGATTTCACGAGATGGGGAAGGAGGAAGTTTATCACGCGTATTATTAGCACTTTGTTATAAATAGATAGACAAATTATTTATATCATATTAATGAAATGCCCATTCGGTAGTTCATATAGCTAGGAAGCTCTAGTGCTCGATTGATATTTTTTTTGTTGTATGCTAGACTAGTAAATTTATTTTCTACTATTGTCTTACACCCTAACTCTTTGTAATAATAAGCTCAGGATTCGTTTATGTGATGACTTGCGGTTAAGCAGGTAACCGAAGATGTCCCCACCTCTAAGGGTTGAGTTAACACTTATAAAAGTGTGATTAACCTTCAAAAAACCAAATGGTTGTGCTGTTTCATGATACACTCCCTCAGGTCTATTCTAATTAAAGTTTATAGTTGTTGTTGTTTATTTTGGCCTTCATTATATTTTCTCTTTTCGTGGAGTACAAACGTCAAATAGAGATGGCACTGCATGTTGCAGGAGTTCGCTCTTCTCAAGAAGGATACAACACGGTCGTAAACCGATCGTTCCGATCAGCCCTGATCGTTTCGGATTAAAAGTTTCGATTTTATACTGACTCTTATATGGAACCTCCTAGACTAAATGTATTTTTGACCAGATGTCAATCTCTGCGACTAACGACATATGATCGCGGGAAATACTGTTCTAAAATGTAATATAAGCCATGCCGATTACACATCCTCCCTTCGTTTTGAACAATGTTTTATACCAATCTTTTCATCCCACCTTATCGTACGAAGAGACCTGCTTTCACAGGATACACTTTGCTTCTTCTAACAATTTTATTGGTGATTTCTGAAAACTCAAATTGACGACAGATCCATCTCAATCTATTGAAATTAAAACCTTTTCAAGCCACTCGAAATCAAAAATGGTGATAAGTGAAAAAAAAGTGAAATCGAATTTTGAATGTAAATGAAGATTAGGAATTGCTTAGATAGTGATGCAACGGATGACTGAACCGAAATTGTATGTGTTAAGTGCTGCAAAGAGTAGAGCAGATCCGTTGAGGGACTGACTAAAAACGAGTTATCAAATTTATCTAGAATTTTTGAACTTCGTTCCATAAAGCGTATGAAAGACACCAAACAATTGACATTCAATCGCGTCATCAGATACAGTGCGGGTATGGAATGTAGGGTTCAGACAACAACCGGGTAATCAACAGTACAGATCTCATTTGATTGAAAACAAATAATTCACTAATCTATCTGACTTACATGAAATAAGCTGAACTAAATCCGAGGTTATCGACATCACAGGGCAATCGAAAAGCTCCGGATCAGTATATATTTACTCGTGATAGAAAAGCCAGTTCAAATTGAATGAAATTTCATTAGAGTCAAATTGCAATCCGATTGATTCATCGGATTCAGATCACCAAAAAAGGTGAAATGGCTGATATTCAAGTGTTGCTTATCAAGAGACAGTTGGCATCATTATATTTGTCATAATGCACACGATCATAGTGCGTATGTATGATTGGATTGATAATTCGATTCAATCATGAACCGAGTCGAAGTCACTGATCACCACATATTTTACTACATATATCTTTCGCGTTGGCAAAACATCGAAGTATAAACTTCATGAGAGTTGCTAGCAGTGACATCATTCAGAGACAACACTTTTATAGGGGGATGACGTGTATGAAGGTGGCCATTTTGCCTGCTACATTTGTCTTTTCAATATAAGATACGTGAGCTCTGAGGGTGTCTAAGTGAATGCGATAATATTATTGTATTGGTTGTACTCCATTATTATCATTACTGGAAACAGAGTGACTATTGAGTCATCTGGAGTATGGTAAGGTGGTAACTTGACTTCTGCTTATGATCATGCCTATGGCTTAAGTCTGTCTGACAGCTGAATTTATCCATGGACAGAATGTCTTGAACATAACAACTAACGTTCTTACTATTCACTCGTCACTACATCCAAACTTTAACAGAGGTGTTAACCTTCGCCGTTCTTAAGACGTTTGATATTAGTGACACGAATGTAATTTGATTCCTCCCAGATTCTATCCATTCTCACAAAATGTCGTAAAACTTTTTATAAAGCATGAAAAACAAGACCATAACAGATTATGAAAGCACAAAAGGAATGTACGTGAAGCTTTCGAGCATACAAAAACTGTAACTCTTCATCCTGTATACACTTAAAGTTTATATAAAAAATTGCATTTTATCGTCGTCGTTGTTGTTGTTTAAAACGCATCCTCGTACATGCAATAGCAACAACACAGTACATGCTCAAAGCTTTTAATATTTTCCGTCCTCGTTTATTTCATGTATCGTTATTATGCAATTAAAGCACAAGTATTAATTTGGTTTTTGTGCTTTTAGCTTCAAAAACCAAAAGTTTAAATATTAAGAAAAGCTTTTTTTCTGAAATTTGTACTTCTAGCACAGATAATATATACTTTGTACAGATTAATATCTTCGCTTACTATTTAGTTCTACGCTGCCGAAATATGATTTTTGTTTTTGTATTTCAAATGATTTTCTATTAAAGGAGTACGACAAAAACATATCTATGGGCCTAATGAAATAAAAAATAAATAGGAAATCAGAAACGCCTAGCTTTTGGAATTGTATGGAAAAAAAATCAATACTATGCAATTTTCGATATGAAAGAGAAATAAATTAGCGATGATAAAATATGTTAAAAGAGACCAACACTATTTCAATATTATTTTTATAAACTTATTTAATTTTGTTTAAGACGCATGTGTAAGTGCACGCATACTATATTTTGTATATTCTATCGTCATTTTGTACTATTTTGATTATTTCACTACAGTACATATTTTTCATTTGAAAATGAAACAGATATTGTCGATCCTTATTTTATTAAAATTTCGAGACCAAACAGAAACGTAAAACTTTTTGAATTCTTTGCTGTTTCATGAATGGGTTAACCATCCACAAACAAAATTATATACATGGTTATGTTGTTGCATACTTACCCGTAGTTGATAATTTACCCATAGTTGAAATTCAAGGTTAATATCTACACAATTTGAATTTTCTTATTTTGATCTGAAACTTTTTCGTTTTTATTACCTAAGAGTTTTCATTTTTGATGATTTTAAGAACAATTACGATAAATCATTTAAATTTATGTAATTTTCGAATTGTGTATTTTGCAAAATACTCCTGTTTCGCTCCAATTATCGATACGCAAATGATTGATATTCGATAGTAATTAATAATTTTTAAACTTTGGCTTTTGGAGATCAGGAACTTGATGCAAATTACTATTTCAATTTCATGCATTGATGATCAAAGAACATTGAATACCCTGATTCCCCAATTTAAGGATGCATTTAAGGAGACACCCAGCAGGAAATGACGGAACTCAATAACGGTGTTGAGAGTTAAGCGGTTTCTTCTGGTTATTTAGAAACGTAAATAGGGAAAATGGGCTCGCGATGGAAACCGATGAAGGCCAAATGGTTGTTTACATGCAAAAACCGTAATTATCAAAATTCTTACCTTAGCACCCATTTGCGGTGCTAAGGTAAGAATTTTGATGATTACGTTACATACGTTTAAAAGGTTTACATAAAAAAAATAATGTGTTTGAGATTTAAATTATCAAGGATAAATAAGAAGTCAGTATATATACAACTGTAACCAGATTATTAATACGAAACGTTTTATTTACCTGTAAAAACAATATTATAAAAAACCATTTCGTCGATTTCGAATTTAAATAAAATTTTATTTTTGTAAAATTTTTAATTTTCTTGACACTTTTGTGTTTTTATCAGTCGATTTTTTTCGTTTTCTTTAATTTTAAGTTACTCATTCTAAATTTTTTATGATTGAATTGTTTGTTTTGAACTGACCATTTACATTTTTTGTAAGCAGCAGAAGTAAAAATAAGTTTATTAAATTTTTGAAATGGTCAAAACATTCAGAATCTTCAGCAGGGAAAAAGGAAGGATAATGTTCTTTTATATTTAGCACGCATTCTTCTTTTAATTTTTTCCAAAATGTTTGCTATATGACAATGACTTTTATAAATCTTTTCAAATAAGTTTGTGATTAAAATTGCCACTTTCCCGTATTCATTTGAAGATGCTTTTAAAGAACTAAAATTTTCGAATTCTTTTTTATAATTTTTTTCGAATATAAGAGTATCGTTTTAGAGTGACACTTTTATCTGGATCTGTTAGAATTTTCTGACATCTCATACAAGTAATTTTCTTAAATGCACAGTATCCTGCAAAATACCTAATAGCATTTAACTTCAGCACATCATTTGAATTCAGCATTGGAGTTTCGACTGTTTCAAAAAGGTTATGGTTCGCAACACAAGTCTTTAAGCTTTCGTGGTACTCTATTGCAAATTGTTTCAGGTCAATGTTTAAAAAATCACAATCATCCGGTAAGCAATTACTGCTCATTGATTGGAAAATTATTTGGTGACTCATTATATTCCCCATGTGAACACCCATCTGATATGCATTGGTTGTGCTGTTAAAACCACATTTGCCTCTTAAAATAGAAAAAAATCGTGGATCTTGATCTGTGTTTCCAGTTTTGAAAGAATCCACACCATAAAACCTTCTAACTATTCAATTAATTGAATTTGTGCTTGTAAGATTGTATCATTTTAAAAACTTAAAATAATTATGCGTAGAAGAAATTACTTCTAATGATTGCAAATACTCAAAACTAGTTTTAAGATACTTAAACAAGCTATTGTTAACTGATATTGGCTGGTGATATGGAGATCCAATTTTGTAATATTAAGTATTAATGCAATCGTTTATATGTATTTTTAAATCGTTCCAACAGATTGGCCGTTGGTAACGCTTTGTCTATATCATCTCCAAATATTTCCGGGTAAGTTTTAAAACTGTTCGAATTGCATATGGAAATGTATAGCTTATTGTGGATTTGGCTAAACCGACACTAATTTTTTGAAAGTCATTCGGATACATATGAT
This sequence comes from Tipula lateralis, assembly GCA_963932295.1. NCBI lineage: Eukaryota > Metazoa > Arthropoda > Insecta > Diptera > Tipulidae > Tipula > Tipula lateralis. The sequence continues at coordinate 7,360,509 of OZ010738.1, read as the reverse complement.
GATAAGACATTTTTGGCAATTGTTTGACTCACCACATACAATGTGCATCAATGGTTCGTAAGTTTTATAGTTGAGACGCGTTTACGGCCTTTCAGCCATTGATTTTTCAATATGAATGTTTTCAATTAGCTAACAGCTCATATTAGCTCACTAATAATATTAATAATCTTAATAATAATATTAAAACCTTTAATTTCAACTATGGGTAAATTATCAACTACGGGTAAGTATGCAACAACATAACCATGTATATAATTTTGTTTGTGGATGGTTAACCCATTCATGAAACAGCAAAGAATTCAAAAAGTTTTACGTTTCTGTTTGGTCTCGAAATTTTAATAAAATAAGGATCGACAATATCTGTTTTATTTTCAAATGAAAAATATGTACTGTAGTGAAATAATCAAAATAGTACAAAATGACGATAGAATATACAAAATATAGTATGCGTGCACTTACACATGCGTCTTAAACAAAATTAAATAAGTTTATAAAAATAATATTGAAATAGTGTTGGTCTCTTTTAACATATTTTATCATCGCTAATTTATTTCTCTTTCATATCGAAAATTGCATAGTATTGATTTTTTTTCCATACAATTCCAAAAGCTAAGCGTTTCTGATTTCCTATTTATTTTTTATTTCATTAGGCCCATAGATATGTTTTTGTCGTACTCCTTTAATAGAAAATCATTTGAAATACAAAAACAAAAATCATATTTCGGCAGCGTAGAACTAAATAGTAAGCGAAGATATTAATCTGTACAAAGTATATATTATCTGTGCTTCTAGCTACAGCAATGTAAAGTAGTCTCGAGTATTTTGAAAATTTGTAAAACATTTACGTGTCGGCAACTATCGGGATTGATTTCATTAATTATTATAAAAACTATTATTAATCGCAATAAAAACGCAAATTGTTGTTAATAAAATAAAATTTTATATAAACAAAACCCAAAACTAAATAAATTAAATTTATAAATGTTTGTATCACTGTTGAATATTGAATATAAATGTTAAATAAATGTGTAAATGTATAACAAGTTGTGTGTGTTTCTCATTTGGATCCCGCAGTTCAAAGGTGCTCCTCGTCGAGAAATGTGACCGGTTTAAAATGGTTGGTATAGGGTAAGTTGAGACATCGTGAGGGTAAGTATTTTTATATAATATGCACCCGACCCTACAATTAGGCTTGCAGGTTTAACAGGTCATTTCTCAAATACACTGTGGTCAGTAATCGAATGTTTAGTCTCTTTGGTAAGAGACTGCCTATTGAAGCTTGACTGTCCGTAAAAATGGATAAAACCCACATCCCCTCTCAACTATTTTTGAACCATCCATAAAAAAAATCAGAACCTAAGGCGTATTTATCGAACAGTGCGGGAGCAACGCCATCTGTGTAAACTACTACCTTAAAGCCTTGTCCTTCTTGATCGAGTAACAGCTCATTAATGACCAAATGGTGAAGAAGGAAAACAAAATTCCATCTGGCCGTGTTCCTCCACTCACTATATACTGTTTACGGAAGAACCGCCCATATGAGCTCATCCAGACAATAAAGGATCAATAAAGTTATAAATGCTGAAATTTTAACACCACTCATCTCGACCGAATCCAATGATCATATGTTTTCAAGCCAAACAATCCGGGCAATAACGCCAAAAGGCTCGAGTGATTTATATGGCCTGAAACGGTTACTTGAAGTACCATTGAAAACGACTTTCTAGTAGTGTAGTTTTATTGCTACTGCAAACACTTTTTTATCGTTGCCCTTCTTAAAAGCTTGCAGCGTGACCGAGATCCCTTTTTCCAACTGGGTAACATTTCCAGTTTGTGATCTTAAGTTCAGAATTTACAATACATTGGCTTCATAATCGGTTCCGCTCTTTTTTGAATATCACCTCAAGTTTGGCTTCAAGTCGACCCACTTACCATTCCTCGAGAGCTTCCACCACCTTGCTGTATAGAAACAGCGGTTTTCGCACAGACTATCAGTTTGCTTTCAATGGCAACCTATTATCTCAATAGAAGGGGATCGATCCATTATATGAGGTACAATCCAGGTGGGTTACATCAAAGGAAGTAGTAGATGCCGTCAAAAAACCACATTCTCATGAAATTTGGCCTTTAGTGCAATACTATTCAGCTAAACGCCTCCTGGCGAGTAACTGTGCTTTGGCTTTGTTATAGAAGAGGTTCATATGCGTGTTTTAACACCAGTTGTGACTTGGTATAGACAAGTTAAAATGTTATTGAACACGGGTCTGGCACTAAATTAACACAAAAGCCACCACACAAATCAAGCGGATACCAATCCTTACGGGATCCATCATCAGATTTTTTATTTGACTTTTATCTTCCTTCATTTAAATTATTATTAAAGTTGGTACCGGAAGCTCCCACTGACTTGACCTATTTTGTGCAAATCCAATGTGTTTCTCTGGCATAATACAAGAGATTTGGCGAACGTAAAGTGACCAACTGTTCTTCTGTAAAAAACATATTGATGGAATCGAATGCGCGTTCGAAGTCCGCGAAGAGTAGATATATAGTGATGAGTTCCATTCGTTGGATTATTCGATGATGATTCGGATTGTGTTGATGTGGTCTGTACAGTTTTTTTCTGGTCTGGAACCAGCTTGTTCGTTTCTTATGTATTGGTTCAAAGTTGGTGAGATTCGTTCCATACGAATACCATTGCTAATACTTTTACTGTACTGTTGAGCAGAGAGATGCCTCACCAGGTTTTGAATTCTCTTAAGTCGCCTTTCTTTCGAATCGTTATAGTTACGCTCTCTTTCCATTTTTGCGGAATTCTCCCAGTATTCCACACTTCTACTAATGGTGGTGTTAGTGCACCTGCAGTCGGTTTCAGTGGCTTTGTTATTTTTTAGCTTCATTATGGCACTTATGACTTCCCGCTCTGTTGGTGGGTGGGTATTAACGCTTTGTAATAGTTTCCATCTTAAAGCTCTCAATTGATTCGTCATCTATGCAGTTGTCCTCGCAGAATTCTTTCCATCTATTTAGTTGTTGGTCGTACGTAGTTAGGATCTGTCCATGTGAATCCATTATTGGTGACGCATTTATACTTTTTCCGGTGACCTTGCTTACATATTAGTGTTATGTGCGCATATTTCTAGTTGCTGCCGTTGACTCACCAGTCGTGCGAATGTCTTCTGTATATTTTCTCCTTGAAGGTCACTCCTTGCCATTTCCACCGTATTTTGATTACCTAATTGTATTTTCAATTGGTGGCGTTCCTCAATTTCCTTCCACATTTCAGCTCTAGACCACGGTTTTCTTGTGTTGTCTTTGTATCCCAGTACCCTTGTAGCAGATTTCTCAAAGGATCAGCAAAATATAAGTGTTGAATTTTAACAACACTCGGCTCGACCGATGTTTGGATTTTTTTAAAACTGTTTTCAAGCCAAGGTACGCTTTAGTCAGCAGTTTCCTGAATATCCGGATAAATAAGGCCATCAGGCTCTGGTAATTTATACGGTCTGAAACGGTTTAAATACATCGGTGTCACCATTGGCTTCTGCAGCTCCTTTAATACAACCTCAAGTCTTGCATCAGGCCAACCCCACTTCCCATCCCTCGAGACCTTTCACCACCTTCCCGTTTAGAAACAGCGATCTTCGCACAGCACATACTATCAGTTTACTATATCAATGTCAACGTACCATCTCGACAAAATAGAGTCGATCCAAAATTGTCCTTCATTATATGAGGTAAAATCCAGATGGGTTTCTTGAAAAGACTGAAGATGTCGTCAAAGGATCACATTGCATTCTCATGAAACTTGAACTTTAGTGCAATCCTCTTGAATTAAGTTCCTTTTAGGCTGGTGTCCTTTGGCTATGTTACAGAAAAGACTCATATACGGGTCTGGCACTAAATTAACACAAAAGACACAACCAAACAAATCGAGAGGTTATCAATCCTTATGGGTGGAGAAAAGATTATCTTTTCAAATGACTTGACTTATTTTGTGCAAATCCACTGTGTTACTATGGCATACTACAAGAGATTCGAGGAAGTCAAAGTGGCCAACTATTCTTCTGTAAAAAATATATTAGCATTCGAGGAGTCGATTCACAGAGTTATTTGAATGTTTTTCTACACTTCACAAAAACTACAGTTTGCAGCTGGCTTATAATGTGAACTCTCCAGGACGGGCAATCGTAGAAGGTATTACTACAGTAGTTCTAGGAATGTCTTACGGCTGAAACACCGATGCAATTGTAACGCATACAAACCATTATCCCGACGAAGTACAGCGGACCGGCAAACTTAAACAATTCAAACAAAATTTTTATTTCACTTTTTTTTAAGATTTATTGACATTTACAATACCATAAACAGATACAGCCATTTTCATTCAGATGGCGATTTAAAAATTATTTCCGATAAATAATCACCTGTATCGATGATCTTAACCATTTCGGTAGGACCTGTAACGATTGCATTGATCTTTGGATTTCGGGACGAAATAACATAATTTTGAAACTGATAATCGATCGAAATCGGAACAGTAGTTTGAATCGAATATTCATAATTAGGAATAAGTCTGATTGAATCTCCAAAGCTCATTTTACAAGGATGCACAATGCAGGTGTTTTCAAACTGAATCGTATTAGTAAGATTTGTTGTAAGATTTCTCCAAGTAATATTTACATTATGAGTTGAGAATGAGTTAAAATAGCGTACGCCACTCAGAATAACGTCGTCCACAACTCTAAATTTAGTTAAATGCAACTTTTCACTACACATAGGTAATTCCGAGATCCATGGCACCTGATATTTAGAACGAGGCTTATTATTCCACATACAATTTTTATCAGTTGAACCTAAGCTTGCTTTCATAATTGATCCAAAATCATCGTCTGTCAATAAATCACGATGCTGTTGAAAAATGAGGCGGAACGGATATTCGTCAGCGATAACAGGAAATCGAATCAAACGAATCAATTTGTCGAAATGTAATCGGCGTTGTCCAAGCGACTTCTGGTTTCTTTCACACAAATTATTCATCCAAAGTACCAGCGCTTCGAAAAGATCATTTTCTGACATACAGTTAAACTGGATATCACTTTTAAGAATCTGCTCCAACGCCGTTTCATCAATATTAAGAAATGAGCCGGTATTTGTATGATTCGGATTTAAATACGAACGGATGAAATCCAAACCATCGGCTATACACAATTGGTACTGATTAAGAACACCGAACTCAAATAGTTTTAATTCGTTACCGATGCTCGTTGTCTTCTCATGTTTTACATTCAATAAACGAGTCTCCAACTTCACAATTTTATAACGCACAGCCAGTTTCAACATGTCGCACAACAGATGATCATCAATTTCACATTTATCGGTATAAATGTACTTCAAAAATTGGTAAAACGCTTCGTACGACACATCAGCAATCGGTATTAGCTTGTTCTCACCCAGATTCGTGCGAAATTGTTGCCAGAACACGGTACTTCGTTTCATGACTTCCCAGGAGTGGGCATACATCACTTTGCCACCCACGTGGAATTGTATGTCCGACATGAACTCGTTGTTGAACAGCAGTTTGGTAATCTCCGCCATCGTTAGATCCGGTGAGTTATTTAACGGCACTTTATCCATTTTCACACACTTATAACGTTCACTTTATATATGTAATACCTTGCACTTTGTCGAATGTGACTCAAATTACGAATGACTTTCCTTCACTATGTAACCGCCTTTATAGTCTAAGTGATATGTCGCATTTTAAAGTGATTCTAAGACGATAAGGCAAATTATAAAAATGGCCAAACATACTCAACTATACCCAATATCGATAATTATAACACGACTGTTGACATAAACATGTTTGTTTGGAAATACAAACGACATGTATATGCATTATTTGTATAATGATTAAATAAAGTAAATAAGTGCGAAAGTGGGATCGGGCCATTCACTTGATTTATTGATACGTAAAGATTATTTAAGGTTTTTGACTATACATAGGCCGACAGCACAACTTTTACATAACAGATTCAAATCACTTGTTGCTTTACTGTAAAGATCTTGTTGATATGCTGATCACAAAACACTCTTTGATTCAGACACTCCTAGATCCCACATTGATCATATTCATAGTCGTCGTTATCAATTGCATGGGTGTTCAGTTTAGATGTACAACAGTCAATCACCAAAGAACTCGACTACTATAGAGCAATTTTTTTAGCGGGATTACAGGCCATTATTAGCCCCTTAGCGTGTCAACAATCTGACTTCATCGGTTTCGAACACCAACCATCTCTTCATATTGTTGTAAACAATTAAAAGATACCAGATCGTTCTCTACGCCTTGGAACCATTGTCGCCGACAGTGACCTCTACGCCTACTGGAAAACGGCTCTTCCTTCAAAGATCACTGTATAGTACGGTTCGGATTTGATCAACACTCTGTACAATTTCAGCTTATCGGTATTTGCAAGATTGTTTGATCTCAGGATCGGACGTTAAAGAATATACAACCCGATTGCCATCGGCAAGGCGAACGTTGTAATCCTCTCCCACACTATTATCGTGAGTAATGAGAGATCAAAGAATCTCATTACACATGAGACTAAATTAATTGCGCCTTGCTCTTAAAGAACAGAGACCAGATATTTGGTTTTGGACTCATTGATTTTGACGAACACCTGGTGTACATCGCGAGATGTTTCATATTACTTGGCAAGAATCAAGCAAAAAACTTGATCAGTGACTGACCGATTTGAACGAAATCTTCCTTGGTAGTCACTAGTTCTTCCCAAGATAATGAACAGTAACTTGTGTGCTGTGCAAAGAAGAGCTATACCACAATAATTCTCGCGTTTCAAGCGATCACCTGAATGTTGGGCTCAAAACGGTCACTTTCTATTCATCAGGTATAACTTCATTTCGCCATACCAATCGAACAAGATCGAAAAGACAGTTCCGCAAAGTAAGCCATCCGCATATCAAGAGCCCTGAGTGCATGCAATCAACTCCTGGTGAACGATTTTCCTTCAGTCTCTGCATGGCCATGGGGAATTCCTCAGAGAATGGATCCTCAAAAAACATCTCTGCGGTCTGTATTTGAGGGTATTCAAACACAGCTTGTGATACATGTAGAACATTAAGTAGGTCAGAGAAATGTTCACGCCAAGTATCGAATACCTAATCGACGTTAACACAGGGGATTCCGTCCTGGTCCCGAATGGCAGTTGATCGACATCCGGTTTAAGGTATGGTGCATTTCGATGATTCCTATAAAGAAACCAAGTGAATTGTGCTTTGCTGAGTCGTTGTACTCTTAAGACTTTAGCCTTCCACCATTCGCGCTTCTTCTGTCTACAAATGCGTTTAGCTGTCTTCCTTGCAATTGTAAACCGAGTATGGGCTTCATTGTGGACTATATTTCGTTGCTTAACAGCAAGAAGACACTCCTCATCAAACCGATCATTTCTGGGCTTAGTTTTCACTATACCGAGAATGTGCTGGGCAGCACCGATAATCGAGGTTTTCAGTACTGCCCCGACACTGATCATTTCTTTATATTGGCAACTCGGAAATGAGATTGAGGATTGACACGAGGAACGTGCAATCATTTAAAAAACCTGACGCGTTTCATGGCCTCATCAAATGTATGAAGGAATATCAGCAGGAACTCATAGAGCAATTTACACTCCTTTAATTAGTGTCACTGCTGTGCCGCACGGCCTATGTGACATAAATCAGGAAGTAATTAGGAAAATTCATTATCATGTACCGCTTCAATCTCATCGATGAAGACAAAAGAATTCCTTGAGATGAAGGATCTCCTATTTTTTATACACTTGAAATTTTGTTGGACATTTGTTTTGCTCTTTAAAATGGCTGAGACTACCGATTCTGGCTCTTTTCCAGATAAATGTCTTTGCACTCTGCCAGATTTTTTCCAGGAGAAATAGTTTGTCCAAATGTTCTTCCACTGAATCCTTAAATGTCTTTTCACCTTTCACCAATCAGAGTGTCCGTAATCAATATCTTCCATCCGTTCTTCGGTTATATATAATTACTTTGAATGGTTGTGGTCCTTCTGAGCACAAGATAAAAATTAAGATCATGTTAAGTGGGTGTTACAATGCGAGATTCTGTGCGATAAGGAAGATGTTGTTTGTAAGGCGTAATATAAACGATTGGTGATCTTGCTCATGACGAACAGAATTGAGGAAAGAATCGTTTCAAAGACCAGGATGAGTTCTCTGAAGATTATTAGAATTTCCATGTTAAATTGTGAAGCTTATAAGCCTTTCGTGTCGTCACTATATGCCAATGTGGAGGGTTGTGGAAGTGGAACTTGCTCATGACAAACATATGGAACGAATAGTTGCAGGGGTCAGGATGACTTCTCTGAACAATAATATATTTCTCATGTTGAAGTGCTTGAAACTTATAAGCTATTCGTGCCTCTATAGACCAACATAGAGGGTTGTGTAAATGAATCTTGTCATGAAAAACGGATTTGAGGAATGGTGTCACGGGCCAGGACGAGTTCAATAAACATTAACAGATTTCCCATGATTAATTGTGGAACTTGTAAACCTTTCATGCCGCGAACTTATAAACTTATAAACTGTAAATCAATGAGAAGGGGTGGTGGAAGCGAAACTTGCTCACGAACATATGGAATGAGTAGTTTCACGAGACAGGATGACTTCTCTGAAAAATAGTACATTTCTTATGTTGAAGTGTGGAACTTATAAGCCAATGTGGAAGGCGATCGAAGAAGACTTGCTGATGACGAACAGATTTGAGGAAAAATAGTTTCACGGACCAGGATGACTTGTATGAAAATTAATAGTTTCTCAATGAACTTATGTCTTTTATGTCACCACTATAAGCCAACATAGAGGGTTGTAGATCTTGTCATGACGAACAGATTTGAGAAAAGAGTAGTTTCGAGAACAAGGATGACGCATAATTAAAAATAACATTTGATATGTTGTAGTGTGGAACATATAAGCGTGTCACTACTATATGCCTACGTGAAGGGATGACTGAGCTTTACACTGTGCTATCTAATCGGTCTAATATATGCTATTCTAACTATCATCGTGGGTTATCCTCTTTCATGGCTTACCTTCTTCGTTCAAGACATAATAGTTAAAGTTCAAAGTTTGAGCTTTACAAAGCTTTGACTGCAACATGCAACTAAACTTGTATCCAAGATTTAAAAATAAATTTTACAGCATTGGCTTCCGGTGAAATCATGCACCCAGAGAGATATGAGACATGACAGTATTTAAATATGAAAAATGATTTTCCCGGTATAACCAACTATAAATACCAAGTTCTACGAACAGTTAGAAAACCAAAAACTGTACAAATGTGAACAAACAACTTAAAAGGACAAATTTCATTCGAAATATGTTAATTTCAGTTAAGGAATCGTTGGAACACGCGACGACCACAAATCTTACCATAAACACATACACAGAAGAAACTTGTTGTCACGAATCGTGATAAATAAAATTTTTGACGTTTGTATACAAACACACACACATGTAAGGGTTAAAATAAGAAGGACTTATTATAGAACATGACGCATGGTTATGTTACGTCGACATTATGACGAGTGTATTGATTTGAAACAATGACATTGGTGTATGTTAGACACGAACATAATGTCAATACGACTGTAACTATAGAGTGTTAAGACGGCGAACAATACTTCGCAATGTATTATAGTCAACGAAATAGCTACCATTTAGTAAGTAGTGCGAAAAACTTCCGACATGTCCTAGAACACTATGGTGACAAAACACGTCTTCGGGAAATTATTTCATGTAACTATTACCGCTAATCACATATGGGACTATAACAGCCCATCCTACCCATCTGGTAACGATACGTAAATCTTTACTGACGGATCAGTCTGCCGAAATCTAGCTGGTGACGGGTTATACATACAAAACGCTACTGATTTTCAGGCAGAAATTGCTCCAATTTAGAAAGCAGCACTCTTTTGCAAAAGGGATGATTTGCAGAGATCGACGTATCTCGCTGGCCCCTTTAGGCGATTGGTTCCAATACTGTTTCGAAACTTGTTTTGGGCACGGTAAGTAGTGGAAAAAGTAGTGTGAGAACTTAGCTTTGACTCGCTGAATACTGAATTGGTGAAACTTGAGCAAAGCTAGTTTGAACCAAATACATAGACGAATTACTTCAATCGAATAACTTTGAGATGGTGCTCCTGTGCGCACTTTGGTCGGTATTGATCTAATAGGAAAGGTCCAAATAATTTTACCAAAAGTCTTTTTCTCTTTTATATGTTCACAAAGACCACAGTGAATACTAGATTATGCTTCCTGTACCGAATACCGAAGAAAAGCAAATTGGGTCACCGCAGACGCTGATCAAAATTCAAACGACTCTCTGGTCAATATTTGAGTTTTATTTACTCTCACAATAAATTCTTTAAATTGTGAAAGACTGGTGAGGGCTGTAACTCTAGTCTTGACTTCACTTTAAACACTTCACTTTAAATTCACTGTTTAAAATAAGACTTAGCACCGCTTATAAACAATTTAATAAGTTTGCATGCTTCACTGTAGTAGTGTCTACAACTGGTGTCGATTCACTCGCTGCATCGTCATATGTTAAATCGCGTATGAATAGTGAATAATAGTGAATAGCTTTCACCATCTCGTTACTATTGCTCAAACTGAAAGTGACTATCTGTATCGTTTGCGGCGTCGAAAAGATACAAATACAATGTAAAATATCGGTAGCGGTTAGATTCGAATCTTCTTCTATTTTGACCACTGCTAACTTTTACCGCGCACTATAACCAATTGACCATTGACTTTTACAGCCGCTACTGCATTGAATTGTACGCGTGTTAAGCTGACTGGTACGCTGCATACTTGTGAATATGCACTACTTTTATCTTCGTCAGTGGTACTTTCGCAATTTGGTAGATAAAATCGTTCATTCTTTTGATGTATGGGTACGCCTTAAAGCACATTGTTACTTAAGTTATACTTTCGGGTTGTTGTTCACGGAACCCTTCAGAACTAGCAATCTTGATGTAGATCCGAACTTGGTTGTAGATCTCGTTCATTTTTGGCCTCAATTGGTCATCGTATTCTGTCTTTGTGTTGGACTGATTGTCTGGTATTGCATTGTAATGTATTCAGAAAATCACATTGATCTGCGTTTCTTCCATTGTATATCCACATTCTGCACAATGGTAGTCGTTCTTCTCAGGTTCTTTGATGAGAAGCCACCACTTTCACCAAATGGTTTTACAAGGTTCAGTTGTGACTTAAACTTTCTGCCTTGCTCCGTATGTATATCCAATGGTACTCTGTATCTGATGAATCATTCACCAAGATTCTTCATACTATATCTACTTCCCATTTTGGTAGTGGTAGGCTTCCGGCTTCTTCACGAAATAATCCATTATAACTATTTGTTGAGTTATATGCCAGAGGCAACAACTATGGTAGTCTCTTGAAACAGTTTCGTTGTATCAAAAGTGATCCATTCTATTGGTGTTCCTATGTTGTATTGCTGTATATCTCCTCGCATTCCTGTTCTCGGCCCCTTACTTACTGCGCAGATATCACATCATTGATTCACTTTTCGGACTCTAAACTGGATATTCAAGTCGTCTCATTTTGACCTCTTCATGGCTCCACTTTATGGTTTTTTCCCCATTCCCTTTTCATCGATCCACCACAGGACCGAACATACTGTGTTCTTCTTGTTGAAAACTTCCACCTTCTCTTCTTTACAACGACACGGCCAATTTTCTTGGAACTTGTCAATCTGATTTGTTTTACTACCAGTGGTTCGTTAATTATTTTATCTCTTTATACTCTCTTCTAGAGCACTGGCAATAAGATGCGGTTTATTAGGGACATCTTTCCTTCAGTTGACGACTGACGATTTAATTGAAATCAGGAGTCCTAGCTGTATAAGTTTGTACCTTCTTTGCAGACCGGTGAAAAAACGGAGCTCATTCCTACGATCCTCGTCGTTCGGCCAGCCTTCGAAGCTTCTGACCAAATATATTTACATTTCGATTGATAAGAGCTTTCAACGATTAATCGCGATACTCATTTAAAAAGGGGCCAGTATGTTACTTTAACATCAGCACAACGGGAAGAACATCATCGAAAGCACTTATTTCCAATTGAATTCAAATTAAAAAAAATTTCGATTAATTTCAAAAGCTCATTAAAATTCATTGCTCTCGCAACTGTATGAAAAATTGGGGAGGAATTCGTTAATTTCTCGAATTTTCACTTTCACACCAAACTCGTTAACCGTTTTATATACAAAATCAACATCTCGAGAAAGTTTTCCGTGGATTGTAATTAAAATATCACGACTTTGCTTATTTCTTAATTTTTTTTATTACAATTTTTAAAAAGTTCTTCATAATTACATAATTGGTTTTGTTATTGCTTTACCGTCTTTTTGGTTTCTTACTAATCACATTGTGTGTGTATGTGTGTGTATTTGAACAACCCCGAACAGAAATGTGGTGAACGTGATATATTATACAGGAAAGGTGGAAAATGGGATAAACCCACGTCTTGTTACCGATTCAGGTCAAGAGCACGATTTCGTGATTGTATACAATCTGTATACGGTTTGTATGTGAACGAAGCGAAAGGGTTAAAATTAAAATGCGATTAAGAAAGGTAAACAGTTGGTTTGTACATGACATCATAATTTATGTAAAGGTGGTACTTTCAAAGCCTGGACAGCGACTATGATCTCGAAGCAGAATTCCGGGACTCTCTTTTAAAATGTCAAGAGCCCAGGATGAAACACCAGAGAACATCAAAAAGTTTCAGATTGATGACGAGTATCACTTAACCAGTAGTGCACTCCAAAAAGTGTATTTTTTCCAATTCATTTTGGATAGATATGACCGCGGATAATGCTGCTATGACTGAGGAGTACTTCCACTCAAGCACTGGAACTTCTCTTTCATCCCATTTATAATTCATTCACATTCACTCTAAAGGAGATGGAGTAAGCGGATTTCGGAAAGGAACTTTCACTTTCCCGGCTAATTTCTGTCAAGCTGAATGGTACAGTCAAAGGCCTTTCACATAATCTTATAGCTTAACATCAAGGTTATAAATTTTGGATAATGAAACAATCATGGTGATGAAACATTTCCCAATGAAATATGTCGCTTTAAAATGTTTAATTCTGATATCCAGACAGAGAGCCCCGGAACAGATGAATATGCTGTAAAACATCGACTGCACAGCAGAGCACCGTAGACGATGTGCAATACGGTTGCAAGGAGAAAAGGTTAATATTTTAAAACTCTATTGTTTCGGGATTATATTATCCTGAAAATAAGGGAATGGTGGTCCGCATGATAAAGTATTGATTGCGTTATGATTGGACTGAAGGTACACTTTCCATCACCCAAGAGTTTGAAATGTCAAGAAATCTCTGACCATTTCTTGATATAGGTGAGTTCACGTTGACTGAGGCTGCTCATGAAAAGCACATCGTGAACACCTTGTAAATTTTGTATAAAATCCTAGAAACCCCTATACTCCAAACCCAAATCCGTCCATTCCCACCACCCTCACAAACATAACATGTATAATAATGGTTGAAATAGGTATATAGGAAAATTCGTTTCATTTTCAATTCTGTTACAAACACCAAAGGGAAAATTCTTCGAAAACATGTTTCATGTATACATGTGTTAGTTTGACCTTTTGGTTCGATATGAAAACATAACAAAGGCGTATCGTACCGGAGAATGGGGGAAAATATATAAACTTTTGATATTTTCCAAATCCGAAAACTGTTGAAAATTATATCTTAAGCTAATTTTTTATGTTCGGAGTTGGTTATGATGCGGCATCACCATATCGTCATAAAATATAATAATTTAACGACTATTTCACATCATTTATGCGAATGTGTTTATTTATCCAGCATAAAAACATAAAAAATTATCGGAATAATACCGTTGTGCTTTTTTGTTAGACGAGCATGTAAAATGCCATCGGCCAACATTAATATTCTACTTGTGATTCGATCGCATCGCTTGAAATGTTGTGAACCGACTCAGACCATTGGCACGAGTCGCACAACACAACTATTCACCTTCAGTAGCATATCAAGTACCGTAAACACCTCGGAACTACTAGGCACAATGTGGACATCAGAATCTAATACACTATAAATAGCAAAGCAACGAAGTTCACATACAAATCAGGTGTGGTTTGTAGTACAGTGTTGCCGATTAAATTGTGAAATTGGAATAAAACGAGCGGTTCATAATTGGTTCGTCCAATCATAAATGTTCTTTTGACCTATGTCCAGAGGTAGCGATACGCGATACCTTAGACTAGTCCATCACATTGTTACCAATTTATGCCTAGTTCAACCTTACCTTCTTAATGGTTGGGTTTCTGGGCGAAAACCAAAGCGTACAGCTGTACCTCGAAGAATACTAATGCATCTCTCATGAGGAACTCGAAAAAAACTTTTCTGATGCACTGCTCTAAAAAGTTTAAGGCTGACTACCAGAAAGCTGAAGAGGTTAGCCAGTATATCTAACCGTCAGTATAATTGGGATAGCTTCTTAGGTGCACAAAAGGTGTAAAAAACGAGACTAAGAACATCATAGAAAACTTGCTGGGTCATCTACTGTGACGACATATAATAGCCTACCTGATGTAGTAAGACTTAACAAGATCCTGATCGATACTCGATTCACTTCGTTTACCTAAAATAGGCGATCTACTTCTCACTACCCATTTTCAGGACTGTTAAACCATTGCAACCGATAATACAGGTATAGCCAAGATCGATAGGGTGTGGGTCCTAATTGAGAGCCTGCGCAGATAAATTAATTATGAGGTTCTGCGTCATGAGGTTCGAGTTCTTGATCGGTCTTGAAAGCAAATCCTGTGACACTATCTTTCATGGACTTATAACTAGAATTGTGAAATCAATACCCAACAGTGAGTTTCTTGTATTGGAACTTTCCTGGATGTTGCAGAAGCCTTTGATAATACTGCCTTCGTCTCGATTACGAATGCATATGTACAAAATTTAGAATTGAGCCCAACATCATCAGGTGGTCTGAATGTATGCTTGAATTACGCATTGTTATTTGCAAGGTTGAGGGACCTCTACCCACAGAGGATGCCCACAAGGAGGTGTGTTTTCACTCCTGTTTGGCCTTCTGGGCGCTTGTTATTCTTTGTGAGTCCGGTTTTATCGTTCAAAGTTATGCTCACGATCTGGTTCTGACAGTTTCAGGCAAGCACCTTAGTGTCTTATCAGATGGTTTACATGCAAACCTATCAACAACCGATTTGATTATATTTACAAGGCATAGGAACACTGCAAAGAACACATTAGCTTAGGCTACGTCGAACACCTTGATGTTTTCCTGAATACTCTACTTCCATGAAAGTATCATCTGGTATTAAAATATCGCTCTCATGTTTTCAACACCGCTCCTAGCTATGGAGCCCATTATCTTTCTACCCCAGTTATAATCCCTCATCCTGTACCTAACAGCTTGTTCGATTGCTTTTTGGTTGAAGAGTGCTGAGAGGTGGAAAGCTTTTGGCACTACTTCAGGCCATAGATCAGAAATCAAAATGATCATTGATAGGCTTCTGCCTGTTTCCTTACATCATTTGAGGTGGTTTATCCATCCAGCGATTCCAGACTTGCTTAAACAGTTATTCACATCGCATTTCACATGGCCTTGTCCCTAAATATGAAGCTGGCTTTGGTTACTATTGTCCATCACATGATCTGAGAATTTCTTACAGTTTGAGATTAGTTTGTACGGATCGTAATAATCACTTTCAGTAATAATCTAGTCAGCTTCAAACTGGTAGGGGATTGGAAGAAATTTCTGAACCTCCTTAGTTTTTACAACCAAAAAGTTACGGTCATTTGGTTCTCAATGATCTTTCGAAAGTTCTGAACCAGCTGCTCCTTTACCTCTTCACATAGTGAACAAAACAATTAAAACCGTTGCCCTATCTAATCTAAAGCTATACATTGCAAAATACTTTGTCAGATGGCTTAACTCGAATCTGACCAATTACGATCTTTCATACTGAAAAAGGGCAACTTAGGAATATTGGTTTCTATAATTAGTAGCCATGGCCGTTTTAAAAGTCATCTTGGGTTGCAGAGTAATATAATAAAAAAAAACGCACCTGCAGACGTTCAAAATAGCATGTATGACGCATTAGGGATCCCATTTGGTCGCTTCGAATTCAACCGTATATCATTCGGTACACGCATCGCTGCTTTTTATGAGTCCAGTATTTTGAGATCTAGACTGAAACTTATCTTCCACAAATTAACGAGTTTAATAATTCCATTCAGCAAATTTGCTGAGCAGTAGTATATGCCTAAAGTACTGCCGTCTGTATAGTCCTGCAACATTATATGTATACGACCACATTTGGCAAATAACGACACCCTTCTAGCCGATGCAAACTTGGTCGTTTCCTGTGGCATATATTCAACAAAAATTGATGTCTTTGGATATGAAAGTTGCGTCAACAATCAGGAAACATCGTTGTTAGGCAATTCCCATTTTGTTCCATTCTTCGACCCGCTTAGAATCATTCACTCGTTATACCCATAAAATTTCTAACATCTCTGCCCATCAAAACGCTATATATGGATTGTGACTACTGTCGTCGAGTTTTCTTTAAACAACCCAACGATGAAAATTAAGTGAATATACTTGTAGTATCATCACCTTAATGTCGCACTTAACCATGTAAATTACGACTTAAAGTGTATACAAACACAGAGACATAACATTTTAACAACAAAACATAACAATGTTAATGGATCCCTTCTCCATTTCTTTACATTTTAATGGTGGTTTTCCAACAACAACAACAACCCAAAAATAAATAAAATTAAAGAAAAACTGGGACGGAAATTTACCAGAAAACAAATGAAATTTTTTCGTGAATGAATAAAAGCTTCTTTAAAAGCATAACAGTCACTCACCCCCACATCAACACACTCCCACCCAACGACTAATAAAGAAAAAATTTATATTACGGCGAGTAATCATGACGTTCAATCTTCTAATCTTCAGTCGTCGACATTCTTTTGTGGAAATAGAACCGATTGTTTTTTTCCACCTAGAGCTAGACTAGCCGATAACAGTTCTAATGACCGATCAAATTAATAGTTGCGAGTTCAATGTATTATTGCCGTCTTTAGCGCTCGCCTTATGTTTGTATGTGTTCTAATGAAGTCTTGAGTTCGACGAATTTATATCAAGACACACACACACATATCAATGACTAACGCAACTTTGATTTACGTGAACTGATATCGAACATCGTCTCCATCTAGGATTATATTGAAAGACATAAACTCTATCTGGTAGCGCATTTTCAATCGCACTTAACGACCTCAAGTTGTCGTGTCCATCCTGATCAAAAAATTTCAGAGTTTCATCATTGGGAAGTGATTGAAGAAGTGTGCTTTTAAAACATCAGTGTTTTATGCCAGACTAAGGGAAGTGCTGAGCAAGTGGAATATAGTTATTCACATTCAATATATATATATATATATATATATATATATATATATATATATATATATATATATATATATATATATATATATATATATATATATATATATATATATATATATATATATATATATATATATGTATATATATATATATATATATATATATATATATATATACATATATATATATATATATATATATATATATATATATATATATATATATATATATATATATATATATATATATATAGATAGATATAGATATATAGATATAGATATAGTGTAACGATAGCTTTAGGTAGCTACCGTTAACAGAAAAAATGTATTAAAGTACATTCTTTTAAGAGGGGTACGTTAGGGACACACGACACAGAGTACGTCGTACCTTTTGTTTGCCGCTAGCTCAGAGGTAAAGGAAGGTGGCGTGAGTTTGTACTCTGGTCACCGCAGAATAATGTCCCTTCATGATAATGGAACGATGATAATAGATTATAATTTCACTCAGGCTCAAGACTACTCTCAATTCGACTTACCTCAATTCAATTCATTCTGCGTGGTATAAGTTAATCACTCATTAAAGAAATTAATAAGAAAAATATTAATATTGACAAAACTATGTTATATAATAAATTTATTATAAAAAAAATGAAAATTTAGAGAACAAAAAAAAATGAATTCAGTAAATTAAATATAATGTTAAATATTTTTTTCCAAAGTCTTAATTACAAATTTAATTATATAGATATATATACCAGAAATCATTCAAATTATTTAGGCTTTGGTTACAAAATCTTTTGCAAATCAAAAAAAAAAATTAAAGAAAAAAAAATAAATTTACCAGTTATCTCGCTGCGTGTCGGTGACGTAGAAAGCGCTTTCCTCGAAACTGACTAGGCAATGTGATTAAAGTATATCTGTCGGAAGAAACTCGAAGAAAGTAAATATATATATACCTACATAAAAGAATCAAAAGTAAGTAGTTAGAATATAACAAAAAAAAATTCTAAGATACTAAATTCATGTACATTTTAGAAAATTAAATAACTTAATTAAAGAAATTTTATAGTAAAAAAAATAATATTAAATTCATAATCAAAAATCATTTAAATATATAGAGAAGAATATATTAGTACAAATAAGAAAAAAAAAATTATAGAATAGAAAGGTTAGGTTAGGTTGAGTGGCTGCTACAGCACACTTAGACCGGCAACGGTCCGTTGTGATACCACAGGACCTTACTCCCCTTTTACCCCTATGAGAACCAGTTAGAGCTGCTTACGTAGCGTAATAAGTCTCGCACATTACAGTTCTCGAGATCGGAAAGGCAGTCCATTAAAAACATACCCAGATATTCATGTCTTTTGTGTGCCAAAGCCGGGCATGAGCATAGGAGGTGGACTAACGTCTCTTCCTCCTCCTCGTCCCTACAGCTTCTGCAAAAGTCATTTACTTCCAGACCCAGCCTTCTCGCATGTTCTTCAAGAAGGCAGTGTCCTGTGAGTATCCCCACGATCGTTTTAAGTTCACGTCTTCGCAGGGAGATAAGTGCCTTTGAGCGTTTCAAGTTCAGCTTTGGCCAGACTTGTCTTGCCACTCTACATGAGAGGGTGTTCGTCCACCTATTGTTCGCAGAGGCTTCCGCCTCTTTTTTAAGCACAGTCCTTAGTGCGTTAATGGGTCTCCCCAACTTCGCCCTTTCCGGTAGCAGTTGGAGAGTTGTACCGTGCCTCGCTAGTTCGTCCACCCTGCAGTTTCCCATAACGTCTGAGTGGCCGGGGACCCAGACTACCTGGATGTTGAAATGCTCACTCATCTCATTAAGAGACGAGCGGCAACCCAACGCCACTCTAGACGTTAGAGAAACAGAACCCAGCGTCTTGATTGCCGCCTGACTGTCCACATAAATTGCGATATCAGTCGAGGATACCTCGACGATATATGTTTCAACCAGTTCAGGACCTCTTCTGCGAACTGCTATATCTACCTCTAGTTTATCACAGAAGACTCCAGCTCCTACTTTACCGTCTAGCTTGGAGCCATCCGTAAAGAACTGCAATGCTCCCGTTTCA
Organism: Tipula lateralis; assembly: GCA_963932295.1. Classification (NCBI taxonomy): domain Eukaryota; kingdom Metazoa; phylum Arthropoda; class Insecta; order Diptera; family Tipulidae; genus Tipula; species Tipula lateralis. The sequence goes on along the minus strand of OZ010738.1, from coordinate 7,340,854 downwards.
GCTGCCAACCCGCTCCTCCAGGATTCCCTTGAAGGGCAGGTGGTTTTGAACCTTTTCTCGAAGCACAGAGTCGGTGTAACATAGTCAATATTCGCCAGTTCTTTCCTCAGCGATCTGACTATCGTCGAGTGTCCTATTTGAAGACATTTCCACTGAGATATGGCTGATAGTCGAGTGGCCGTAATCGCCGCCATCTGCTTACCATAAATGTCTACGGGGAGAAGGTGAAACAAGACCTCTAAGGCACTTGTAGGTGTTGTCCTCAGTGCCCCGCTTATAAGCATGCAGGCCGTTCTTTGCACCTTCTCAATCCTTTTCCTGTATGTTATTTATCAAGAGCTGGCCACCACACGCTCACCCCATACATAAGTACAGGTCTTACTACGGAAGTGTATAGTCAGTGTACCAGCTCCGGCGTCAGGCCCCATCTCTTTCCGATGGCGTTCCTACACGAGTACAAAGCTAATTTGGCCTTGTTTACTTTTTCCAGAATGTTGGGCTTCCAGCTTAGCTTACTGTCCAAGATTACGCCTAGAAATCTTGCCTTGTCCGTAAAAGCTAGTCTGTTACCATTTAGGAGAGGTGGATCTACTACAGGGATTTTATATTTCCTCGTAAATAGTACCAATTCAGTTTTAGACGCGCTAATTGCCAGTCCACATTTGGTGGCCCACCTCGTTATAATTAGGAGGGCATTTTGGATTACCTCCGCCACTGTGCTTATGTATTTCCCAGAGACAGCTATCGCTACATCATCTGCATAAGCAATCACTCCGATCCCTTCTCTCTCCAGCTTTTATAGCAGCTCATTGATTGCTATGTTCCAGAGCAGAGGAGACAGAACACCTCCCTGTGGGGTTCCCTTAGTCACCCGTCTCCTGATGGTGGATTCCCCCAGCTCTGAGTTAATCATCCTGCACCCAAGCATATGATTGATTAACCTACTTATAGGGTAATCCACACCTAGTAGTGACAATCCCTCCAGAATTGCCTCCTTCCTTACATTGTTAAAGGCGCCTTCAATGTCAAGAAACGCCACCATACAAAACTCTTGCGAGAATAATGATTTCTCAATTGTACTTACCAGGGCATGCAGAGCTGTGTCCACAGACTTCCCTTTACAGTAAGCGTGCTGAGTCTGAGCCCAGTCACTAGGTCTAATTTTTAAGCGTATGTAGATATCTATCAGCCTTTCCAAGGTTTTCAATAGAAAGGATGATAGAGTTATTGGTCTTAAGTCTTTAGGGTATCCCTGCGAGCATTTACCCGCTTTCGGAATAAAAATCACTCTGACCTCCATCCACTCCCGCGGAGTACAGACAAGTTTTAAACACCCTTTGAAGATTACCTCCAACCAGGGGAGCATAATCCTCGAGTTTTTCTGAAGCTCCGCGGGAATAATACGGTCAGGGCCCGCCGATTTATAGGGTTTGAACCCTTCAATTGCCCATAGGATCCGTTCTTTGGTTACGATATCTTCTATGCGCATTACGTTTGCTTCTTGATGAGTACCAGTCCCTGTTGAGTCATCGAAGCTTCCCGGAAAGCGGGTTTCGATGAGAAGTTCCAAGGATTCCTTACTAGAAGCAGTCCAGGATCCATCTGGTTTAATTAAATAACTGGGACTGGTAGGATTGGTAGACAAAATCTTCCTAAGACGAGAGGTCTCGGAGACTTCTTCTATTTCTAATTATTCTTCTATAGAATAGAAAAGAACTTAACCAAACATTTTCCAACCATCCGCTATAGCTGTTTGAGCCCAAACGCATCTGTTGAAACGCGGTCCGTTAATTCGCCATCTTATACTATCAAAATAAAATTCAGCAGCCACGCTAGACACCGCAACCTCGCGCTTGACCTGGATTATTCTGCAACCACAACTACAAGAGGATGAGTTCCGCAATGCGGACACCGCAAATCACCGCTACACAATTTATAGACCCTTCACAGTATATAGTGTGTTTTTAAACTAATGCGACAGACTTATAAAGTTGGCGTCGTTATGACTGTAATCTCCTATCATGTGCGATTTGACCTTGGCTATGTTCCGATTATGATCACCGTAAACACTTAATACCCGTAACAAAGCTCTGTTGCACAAAAAAGAAATATCGTTTTTCTTCATAAAACTTTCAGTCTCGTTAGCATGAATAATGCTTGAGGCACCACACTACAGTTATTACTTTTTCGTACGTATCACCATAAAACGTCTGTATCTACTTGCCGGTTAGATTATCACTTCAGCAATCAACAAATTCATCAATCACCAACAACAAATAACAATTTGGTTATTTTTATCACCGCCGTTGGTATAAAATTCACATTCACTTGCGTTTCACCAAAACATACTTTCTCAAAAAAAAAAGTAATTAATTAAATAAAAAAAATAAAAAAATTTGAACTTTTTTGAAATTTGATGTGCATCATTGCACAGATTTTCTTCGACTCACCCCCAATAAAAAAATTCATCAGTATTCGCAAGCCGATTAAAAAAAAAATAATTATGATAACCAGTTTTCCCCGCAAAAAAAAAAAATAAACAAAAACAAAACATTTGCATTGAATGACACAATGATGCACACGTACCCAAACAATTTATAAATTATTTGATTCATTCGCCAAATGAACCCAATCGAAGGGCATAAAAGAAAAAATTGCATACATCTGGGCGAAATTAAGCAACCGTGGTTTTGGTTAAGGTGAGATGATGTACTTTGCGATCGCTCATATTATCTCAAAGTGGCAAGTACATTCTTTCTTTATCGGTTTTGCAATTATTTATAGCACTCATAACAAAGAAATATTATTAGATAAGAAACTAATCAGACTATTGAATATAAAAATTAAGTCATACATTGTTTCGATCACAGTCGTCAAAGTACAAGTTATTTCATATAAAGTAAACATTACTAATGTGTGAAAATGGATAAAGTGTCGTTAAATAATTCACCGGATCTAAAGATTACCAATAACGAATTGTTCAATAACGAATTCATGTCGGACATTCAATTTCACATTGGTGGCAAAGTGATGTATGCCCACTCATGGGTGCTCATGAACCGAAGTACCGTGTTCATGCAAAAATTTCGCAGGAATAATTGTGAGAACGAACCGATATCAATGATACCAATTGATGATGTGTCTTACAAAGCGTTTTTGAATTTTTTGAAATACATTTACACCGATCAAATTGAAGAAGATGAAACAGAAGATCTGTTGTGTGACATGTTTAAACTGGCTGTGCGATATAAAATTTTTAAGTTGGAGACTCGTTTGTTGAATACGAGTTATGAGAGTTTCGATACCGATTTAAAATTGTTTGAGTTCGGCGTTCTTAATAAATACGAGCTCTGCATTAATCACTTTTTGGAAAGAATTCTTTATAAAATAACCCCAGACAAAACTAACGAAGTGACTTTTTTAAATATTCATGAATCAGTGCTGGCGAAGATTCTTGAAAGTGATATGGGATTTAATCGTTTGAAAGAACGTGATGCGTTTGATGCGCTCGTACTTTGGATGGACAATTCATGTACAAAAAACCAAATTCCACTCGAACGACGACGGTCGCATTTTGATAAATTAATTCGATTGATTCGATATTCTGCCATGACCAGCAATGATTTGAAGAGTTTGGAAAAGCTTCCTGATTTATTTACAGACAATGATAAAAAATTAATATGGCAATCTTGGTCATGTCGTTCAGTTGAAGTAAATAGTATTTGGAACAATAAGCCTCGTTCAAAATATAAGCCACTGTGGGCTAGTAACAAAATTTCAGATCCAGATAAACGAGAATATCATTTAACTAAGTTTACAGTTTTGGATGATTTAATTTTGAAAGGCCTACGTTATACCACCTTGAATACAAATTATTATATCCAAATTTCTTCAACAAATCTTGAATCAAATGTTACCGACACCATACAATTTAAACGTGAATTTGAGTTTAAAATTACCAATATGAGTTTTGGCGATTCAATCAGACTTGCTCCTAATTATGAATATTCGATTGAAATAAATGTTGAGCGCCCGATCCCTAAAGGAGGCTTCTTAGCCTACTACCGAGATCCAGAGATCAAAGCCATCATTACCGGTCCCATTGAATTAGTTAACGTCATGACCACAGGCGAAAATTTACTGGAAATAATTTTTCAATCACCATCTGAATGATTGTATTTGTTTATAATAAATTTAATAAAATTTAAAATTAAAATCTTGTTTGTAATCTAAAGATTGAGACCGACTTCTCATGTCAAGCTGCAAATGGAAAAAGAAGTTTATTTACCCTATAAAAATTATCGTCTGTGCTGTAAGTCATTTTTTATCCGTTAAGACTGGCAAGATCATTTTCCAGCAGATGGTGATAAGTGTACTTTGTATTCGTCAACCTACACAAAGTGCTCAAAAAGCATATTCGTTGTAACCACATTTAATATTCACAGCCACAAAATTATTCCTGTGGCAGTATTCTGTTTAGGACAAGCCCCTAGTATTGGAGGTCGGTACTAATCAATTTCAAAATCCTCCAATTATAATAGGTATTACTATAAAAAAAATTATGATAAAAGCATGTGCTGTTACAATAACATTATTAATTTGATCATCCCCAATTAATGCTCCCGGATGACCACGTTCTGCTCGAATTAAAATTCTTAATGACGTTACTCCTATAATATAGTATGCTGCCAGCACTCGTAATTAACATTTCGAAATTCCCATCTCAAACAGTAATAAATGAGGAACTTGTTATTAGATCAAGATAACCAATTTGACTTTGTGTTGAGTTGATCAGTATTCGGCCAGTCTTGAAGATATGATCAGTCCTGAGATGATCACCTTCGGGACCGAGTTGACTACTTTTATAGTATATACAAAATATGAGATCTACAGGTAAGAATCTGTGGCATATTCAAAAAGGAGAAAGATTAAACGAAAACAGAAGGTACGAGTTGAGTCTTGTATAGGAATGAGAAGCTTTCTACCATGATTATAAACCGTCGGAAGAAACGCATTGATCAGAATATCGTGAATGTTTCTGTTAAAAAATCTCCATATTTTTGCAGCCTCGTACTCAACACATGACTAGTTGAGAAGGTTTCAACGTATAACTCATCCAGAAATAGGATGCGGGTCCTAGGAATAATTCTAGAGTCCGATTATTTATGGAATGGTGGAGGACAAACCTTCTTTCCCTGACCCCCGCTACTTGACCTAAAATCTTTATATTCACTTGGTAATTCAATTGGCTCTTCAGATCTTATAATAACACCGTTCTTGCCTATATCTATCTGATTAGGCCGGGCCAAATTGAAGAACAATTTGGAGAATATCCCGCCATAAACTATAGCGATAGTCGTCGAATACGTTTCTGAATAAATTTGGTGCCATCAATTTTACATCCGTATCCAAAATGTAGCTCAATCAGGATTCAATTTAGGGCTTATAAATTTTATGACTCCTATTATCCTATATCGTTGGGATGAATCTCGTTGCCGGATGTAGCCTAATGGTTAATAGACTTTCTCATAACATCGCGTTCGATTCCCGCCGTTGACCAAAAGTTAACAAGCAACCGGATGACATAAAAACGCGTTTGTGTGTAAAAACATTCATTGGGCTGGCCATGACCACGTACAATGTGCACCAATCGTTAAAATAGGTTCGTAAGGTCTCAGTTGAGACGCAGTAAGGACCGTTTACGGCCTCTAAGCCATATATTATTATATCGTTGAGAAGAATGATCGCTTCCTTGGTTTCAATATCGAATGATTTCTGTGCGCACAAACATGGTGCTCGATAAGACAAATTTGTCGTTACGGACTTTGATTACAAATGTCGATCGTTGGTGCTTAAAAATGTCATCAAGGTATGGAATATGAGCTCAAAACAAAACACATTTTATTTTTGAACATTGCTATCTACGATCTCGAAACAATTAGTCACCTGACTAAAAAACGCATACGATGAGCTATTAATATGTGTAAAACCCCAATTGTAACGCAGTCAAAATATTTATTTTATTTGTTGTTAAGTACACTAAGTACCAGTAAAAAACTTTGAGTCCATAGTTTGAAGCTACTATCTATATCACATATTGTTGGAAAAATACCTCAGTTGGTACTCCTTAAATAGGGTTCATTATAATGGACCCACGTTTGAAGCTGGGCAGGACGAATCACACAACCCCACATAAAGCTAGAAGTGCAATTCGTTAGTATATTTGGGTGCATCGTCACATAATCCAACTGATGATTGTTATCGTGTATTATGTAACTGATAGATTCATAAACCCATTCTTATCTTGTATACATGGATTGCTATCAGAACGCTGATTTTGAGATATTTCACAAACATTCAGACACCACGAATATCACATAGAGGGTTATTGCCTCTTAAGCCTGTCTTTGGGCTTACAATGTAGAGTTGGATGATCCATAAAGTAAATTATTCTGACACTGACTTGCAATGCACCCAAGTTGTTGGAGGATATGTGGCCAACCGCATGATTGAAATAATATCAATAAATATTGATCGAAACTATTTAATTATCTATGGCTTAAAAGCCGTAAACGGTCTTAACCGCATCTTAACTGAGACTTTACGATCCATTTATATATATTAGCGTACATTATAGGTGGTCAGCCCAACGAATGCTTTTACGCACAATCGCTTTTTAATTTTTATGTCATCCGGGGCATGTAAATTTTTAGTCAATGGCGAGACTCAAACTCGAAACCGCGGTTTGCCGCAAACCGGTGACACACTCCCATCTATGAAACCATGTATTTGTACATTTCCATAATAATTTCTAGACCACTAAATTTTGGAAGTGGACTGTTATAATTCTAACTCCGAAATAATCAACACATATAGATCAAATGGCGATTAAAGGTGTATGTCAAGAAAAAATGTAAGGGCTAAAACGAAATCAAAGAAAGACTGGCTCTTAAGAAAAAACCCATGCTATATACCCATTTGCACGTGGATTCCAAAATTTCAAAACAAAAAAATACGTGACAGTGCGTGAATCTTTTCTCAATGGCGAGCACCACAGAGACCTTGGAATGGACACAGTCGCCAATTGCGAGGCAAATAAATGTTGTGTTTAACTTTGGGGCACTCATGAATCGTAAATGTTGAGTTGACACCAAATCAATTATCAGTATCTTTGGTGAATAAAATCGAAATGTTTATCAATGCTAAAGCTATTTTGATAACATTTCGCCATTTGGGTATACTTTTGCTTATCGCCTTGCTAATTATTTATTACTCGTATTTATTACTCGCACGAAAAAAATAAGATATCAACAGATAAGAAACTACACGGAAAAAAATAATTTATATCAAACAAGTAAACGATTTTCTTAGTTCCAGTAAATCAAAATTATATCATGTTTTGCTTAATTTAAGCATAGTTTAATTGATCTGTGCAGTTACTATATAAGATAAGTAAAATGTATTATCATTCAAGAATAGCTCAATTTACATAAATCAAGAAAAGTTTACTCATTTGAATGGATTATTTTTATGAGTATTTGACGGCTTCTATGATATATTATATTTTGAACAGTATTTTTCTGTAAGTTGGAAATGAGTAAATAGTTCTTATTATGTGAAGAAACTGCTAAATTGAATTTTAATTTGCTTAGTCTACACAAATGTTGCTCAACCTATGAATAACTGTCTTAGGTATGACAAACAAGTGAAATAATAGCGTTAGTTTTAACACGACATTCATTGTATGAGCATTGGAACCTTAATTATCACGGGTTTTAATGAAGATTTTTTCTCTACTCATCAAGTTAAGAATATAACTAATATTTAAAATATAGTGTTAATACGTGTATTAAATAAAATTTTTGTGAACGTTTTCCTTATTTTATTAATATTGGAATTATTTTAAAGAAATGCCTATACATTTCAAAGACAAATATGAAAAATAAGTGTTAATTTTTCGTCAGAAAATCAGGTTGGTGAACAAACAAATTACATAATTTTTACCAATAATAATTTGTTATTTTATCTAATATATATAGGAAAGAGAATATTTAAAGTTTAATCATTGGAACATTCTTCAGTTTTTAGAAATTCAGCCATAAAACACGAATTTCAGGAATATTTCTAAGAAAGCCCACTTGAGCACACAAATTTAAATATGAACAAGGTGAGAATTTATATAAACTATTTTTTATCGATTGTGTACCAAATTCAGTATAAGATTTATATAAATAATAATAACACTTTAATTGATAATCACATTTGCATAATATGGATTCCTTTATCCAATAAATATAATCTACAATTTTTTTTAATACAGTGTTTGTGATGATCAACGACTTGCATATTATTTTTATTTGTTTCATATATGTATATAATTATGTCATAGCATTGATGAGCTTATATATAATATTTCAGAAGCAGAAATTTAATTGGTCAAATCGAACGAAGGTAAAAAGCGAAATTACGTTAAAACTTAAGTACTTGAAAAATAAATATAGCAGCCCAAATGAAATAGGGATAATTTCACTCATCGCAAAATTGAACCTCAACTAAAATGGTAAGTGTCACAACTTAGATAAGTTGCATTGATCATCTATAGATAACCAGAGAAATTTACTTCATTAATTTCTATATTTATTGATTTATTTGTTAGGATCCATGAGATATTAAAATATATTCTAATTTTGGAAAGATCGGATGACGGTAACAACCGGATTTACATAGAAAAGTTCACCGACGTCATTCAACAGATTAATCTGAAAACTTGAAAAGACATTATCAGGTAATTGAAATGGTGGCTATTATAGGATGGCTCTTATAGGCCTTGAATGAAAAAAGTAATTTTTATAGATCAGCTATTTCCGATTACGGTAACAATTTGTTGCCATCTTTCTGGAAAGTTTTTATGGAAACTTAGATAATGTCACTTGTGAAAACTCTGGATGATGAACTCTGGATGAATTAACTACAATCAATGAAAAAAGCAGCTAGCCAAAAGAATATACGGAAGAACAAAATTGCCCAATAGTTTACCATGTTGATTTACCATGATTTTTAAGCTTCCATACCAATCTGAAAACTTAAAAATTATGGTAAATGCATATTTTATTAAATAAATTTAATCGTCTATTATCAGAATATATTTTTAAATAAAGATTGAATCCAAATTATGAATATTCGATTAAACTAAATGTTGTGCCCCAGTTCGATCAAAGGGATTTTTTTATTTCCTACCGAAATGTTAACATCAATGCCATCGTAACCGGACCCATTGAATTAGTCACCCTGATGAATACAAGCGAATAATTATTAGAAATAATTTTGAATCACCATCTGAATGATTGTATTTGTTTATAATAAATTTAATAAAATGTAAAATGAAAATGTTGTTTTTAATCTAAACTTTGAAAGCGACATCTCAAGCCACACAGTGGGAAAGAAAGCTCATTTGTTAGTAACTAATAGGTCATTTTGTCGTTTAATTTTCACCGAATCACCATGAGTCATCAGTGATGACTTGCGCCGTATTCCAATTCACTTCATAACTATTCGACTTGGCCTATCGAAAATCGGCAAGTTACTTGACATATAATGTTTTGTTAATGTTTGAAGGTGGTTAAAAATATGGTATGATGAACGATACATTTCGTACCATATAACACATAAGGGTCATTTTTCCCTCGAACGGTATCCTTAACATGTATTTCTCCGTCTCAAATTCCTACATGACAACGAGTCCGATCAATAAATTAGGCTCATCTGCAGGAGATTATACCTGCGACACATAAGACCCACTCTGTTACCATGAGTAATAAACGAACCACGAATCCTGACTATTATCAGTCCTTCAAATGGTTGTCACTTCTAGAATTGTCTTGATATCGAAAGTCAGAAATCATATATTTATAGCCAAAAGACTCGCTGATTCTAAAATGAACAGAATGTGATCGAGTATCGAGGTTATTGTAGGTCGAGTTTCTAACTGACACCATTTTGTGTGTTCGTTAAAATCACAAACCGCGACTACACCTACTGTAAAGAGTACATTAATAATCGTATAATGGGAAAGGAGATCCATTTGTTGTTCTTGGTCTTGTAAGTATCTACTCGTAGTTATAATTCCACAAAAGTAAACTTTACAACAGCCATACAGCAACCAAGAGAAAATTGAGTTTCTTGATTTTATGCAGATTTTATAAACACACGTTTATCATTACGGAATTGCCAGCTCCAACAACAATTAAACACAATCGATCAGTATGAGTTAATTTTTCTCGTCGGACGCCCAATAATTTCACCGTCAACTCAAACTGATCGCCATCTGAAATGGTTTACAAGCAAATCAACTCTACACAACCGTTCAAAATCTCATCCACCCGCGTCAAATACACACTAAAATTTCGGTGACGTCATAACGTGGATGATACACCGGCACCCTCACTTCTAACCAATAGAATTGCAGGAGATGCATGTATATCAAGAACCCGTCAAGTTAATTGCGCGTTTAAAGTTCATCAGTTAAAATGGCACCACGGCTACGCTTACAGCACCAATAAGGTTTTGAATTGCATATGAAGCATTGGCATAAACCTTATATTTCACGTGGTCCAGAAGAAAAAAGTCTAAAGGTGTTAAATCACAAAATCTCGGTGACCAATTGTGAAATAATGGTGAAATTATTTGAAATAACACGATCAGAAAATTGTTCTTGTAAAATTGCGATTTTTTCGATGCTTGTGTGACACGTAGAGCCGTTTTGCTGAAATTAAACATCGTCCACTTCTTGCCATAAACAATCATCAATCATTACTCGATAGCGCTTTCTATTCACCGCAACAGTTGCATCAGCCTCATTTTCTTAAGGTCTAATCATACCACCAGCCTTAAACTACACCAAACAGTGACACGTTGCTTTTCAACAATCATTCTTGGATTTTCTAAATCCTAAATGCAACAATTCTGCTTATTAATGTATCAGAGGTGAAAATGGGCCTCACCACTCAAGAAGAAAATCCGGATCATTTTGATGCATGTGAAGGACCCAATCAGTGAAGATACGGCGTTTATATATAGTGATTGACCGGCTTGACTTCTTGTGTTGACTGGACTTTAAAAGCCTAAAGACTTAAGTCTTCATACATACAGTGCAACGTCGTTGGTTGAATGTCTAATTCAAAAGATCGACGAATACTCGACAAACCTGGGGTTTCATCAGTACTACGGGCTATAGTAGCAATATTCTCAACAGCTTAAATTTTGCCACCAGTTTCACTATTGTCGGCCGATAAGATCCCCAACAACACTAAAAGTAATTCGTGTATTCAAGTTTATCGTCACGTAATCCAGTTGAAATGTATAGCGAATGATTTTTTTCGCATTTTATGTATTTAATACACATATCAACCAATTCTTATCGTGTATACGATTCTTATTGCTATCAGAACGTTGATAATTTTGTGTTAAACATCCATATGAAATGATATCGATTACGACCACTTGTTAATTAATATATACATTAATGTACAAGGCAATCAATAGCCACCTATAGCAAGCCACTATGGTAGTGATATGATATGAAAGAGTTGTTAAGCATAATGTTTTGCGTGAGCCCCATATGTCAAATACACAAGCAATTCTAATCCAGAAACTAGCTATAAATATAAATCACTCGGAGTTCCTAAAATGATTAAACGAATGCATTGATGCTCTTGGGCACTTTACTTCAGCTTCCAAGCGAGTTCAATCAAAACCAGATTTAACAAACAATGTCATTTCGAGAGAGTTCAATGTACAAATTTGACGCCATAACATTGAGACGTTGAATTACGATGTCACCAGCTAATGAACTCACTTAGCTTACCCTTACCCAAAAATTACCACAATGGAAGAAATATGAGCCTCTATAATCTACTACAGAATATTTTCTAAATAATTAACTTGCCATCGGACCAACAATTCAAAAATGATAAAATAGTTTACTTCAAATGAGTCAGATATACTGATTGTTTTTGTTTCACCTCGCACGTACCAGACACTACGAATATCACAAAAAGAACTATTACATTTGAAACTTATTTCAAGTCGATGCTTGGGGCTAACAATTTAGAATTGGATGCTCTATAAAGTGGGAGCGATACGAAATCCCGCATTATAAAATCTCGCATTACAAAATCTCGCATTTGAAAAATTAAAAATCTCGCATTTCTAAATCTCGCATTTCTAAAATCTCGCATTACAAAATCTCGCATTTTTAAAATTTTGCATTTTATTTTTCAAATATCTTGCATTAAACCCTTGCTAATGTTTTTAAAAATAATCTATTTATTTTTTTTCATTCAATATAATTCAAAAATTTTATTTAAAATACAATTTATTAATAAAACTATCTTAATAAAATATTATGGGCAATACGTTGCAAAAAAATCTGTTATTTAAATTTAAAGCCTTTTCATAATTATTCTTTTTATATTTTTAGTTTTTTTTATAAGTTTTGTTGTTTTTTGGTATATTTTCACCACATTTCACTTTCTCGACCTGCGCCTTTGCAAATATGCTTACCTTTCCCAAATCTTCCAATATTTTGAAAATACCGGCGTGACGTTTTCCGACTTTTACCTTGAAACGGCGTTGAGTTTCATCTCGCATAACAATTTCCCGTACATTTATGTAATCGCGCGCGCGATTACATAAATGTACGGGAAATTGTTATGCGAGATTTTGTAATGCAAGATTTTGTAATGCGAGATTTTGTAATGCAAGATTTTGCAATGCGAGATTTTGTAATGCGAGATTTTGTAATGCTAGATTTTGTATTGCGAGATTTTGTAATGCGAGATTACATACCCAACCCCTATAAAGTGAATCATTCTATGACACATATATTCATGACTTTTGTGCAACAATTCAATTATCTCGCTCAAATAAATTTGAACTCAAGGTCTCGTCCAGTGTAATGATACATCTAATATATTTTCGGATATTGTGGCATGGGCTTGAATGTCACCCAAGTGGTCGGACAATTTAGTCAAAACAAAATCTGCTGATGGCACAGGTTTTTCATGGATGGATCCAATCGAAGTATCAATCCAAAAATGTGCTGGTGTAAGAACCTCAGTGGATGTGAATAACGAACGAGCGTTTACTCAATCTGACATACTAGCGTTGTCATTTCCTCAAAAATCAGATTTTCGTTTATCGTTGACTTTAACAGAACTGCACCCAAAATGATATTTTATTCCTTGCTCATACGTAATAATTCTGAGACTGATTTCTGTAAATGGTTTTCGGAATGCCTCGTCTCGCCAAAAAGTTGCTTTATTGGAAAGTTAAAGGAACCACTTTGACCGAGTTTGTTCCAACTCGTCCTTTTCTTGTTGCCAACTGAAGTAGACTGATTCCACAATTTGTAAACGCTCGTGTTCTCATAATCCGAATCTGCATTGAATAATATCCCTCCAAATCTCACCACATGCATCGACGAATGGTGCTTTAGTTTAAAAAGCAGAAAGGCTTTATATTCAAGAGACGTCAGTATAGCAAACGACCAATTTATAGGTTAGTATAATATATGTAGATCAAATAGCGATTGCATGTACGTGAAGGGCTAAAACGAAATCAAACGAAGCTTCGTTTTAAGGAAGGACCTCATGTTATATACCCATTTGCACGTGGATTTAAAATTTCAAAACAAACCAATAAGTGGTCATCTGAATCAAGTGACCTTGAAATGGAAACATTCGCGTATTGCTAGGCAAATAATGTTGCGTTTAACCTTGGGGCACACTCATGAACCGTCCAAATGTTGATTTGACATCAAACCAATTATCAATATCTTTGGTGAATAAAACCGAAATGTTTATCAGTGCTAAAGGTAGTTTGATAACATTTGGCCATTTAGGTGTACTTTTCCTTATCGCCTTTTCAAATATTTATACGAGTAAAAAAAAAAGAAATATTAACAGATAAGATTCTATATACAGACTATTGAATATAAGAATTAAGTCATAAGTTGTTTCGATCACAGTCGATAAAATACAAGGGATTACATAAAGTGAAAGTTATAAGTGTGTGAAAATGGATAAAGTGCCGTTAAACAATTCACCGGATTTGACGATGGAGGAGATTACCAAACTGCTGTTCAACAATGAATTCATGTCGGACATACAATTTCACGTTGGTGGCAAAGTGATGTATGCCCACTCATGGGAAGTCATGAAACGAAGTATAGTGTTCTGGCAACAATTCCGCACGAATTTGGGTGAGAACAAGTTGATACCGATTGATGATGTGTCGTACGAAGCGTTTTACCAATTTTTGAAATTCATTTATACCGATCAATGTGAAATTGAAGAGCATCTGTTGTGCGACATGTTGAAGCTGGCAGTGCGATATAAGATTGTGAAGTTGGAGACTCGTTTGTTGAATACGAGTTATGACACTAATGATAACGATTTACAAATGTTTGAGTTCGGCCTTCTTAATAAATACGAGTTGTGCACTAATCACATTTTGAATAATATTCTTCGTGGCCTAACCCATGAAGGAATTAAGCAAGTGACATTTTTAAATATCCATGAATCGGTGTTGGAAGAGATTCTTAAAAGTGATATGGGATTCGATTGTTTGACAGAACGTGATGTGTTGGATGCGCTCGTACTTTGGATGAACAATTCGTGTGCAAAAAAACGAATTCCACTCGAAGAACGACGATCACATTTTGATAAATTAATTCGATTGATTCGGTTTCCTGCCATGGCCAGCAACGAGTTCCAGCTGAGTTTGCAAAAGTACCCTGATTTATTGACAAATGATGATATTGGATCTATTATGCGACATAATATGTTTGGTTCAACTGAAGTAAATAGTGTTTGGAACGATAGGCCTCGTTCTGAATTTCAGAGTATGTGTCTTTGTAAAAGTAGTTTATATCGTAAGACATGGCATTTAATCAAGTTTACAGTTTTGGATGATTTAATTTTGAAAGGTTTATGTTATACTGATTGTGATATTCTAAATCATGTTATAAAAATTTCTTCGAGAAATCTTATAACAAATGCTACAGACACCATTCAATTTAAAAATAATTCTTTCTTCGCTGTAGTTAGAAAGAGCTTTGGAGATTCAATCAAATTTGTTCCAAATTACGAATATTCGATTGACATAAATTATGAGTGCTCGATCGATCAAAAGAACATCAGTATTTACTACCGAAATCCAATTATCAATGCTATCGTTACCGGCCCGATTGAATTAGTCAAACTGATCAACACAAGCGAGCAGTTATTTGAAATAATTTTTGAATCACCACCTGAATGATTGTATTTGTTTATAATAAATTTCATAAAATCTAAGATTAAAATCTTGTTTGTAATCTGAACTTTAAGCTTCTCATGTCAAGCTGGAAGTGGAAAAATAAGTGTTTCTTGACGCTCATTTGTTATTTATTATTTTTCTGTTGAATGTTGATGGGGTTGTCATGATCAGGATTATTGTATTTGTTTATAATAAATTTCATAAAATCTAAGATTAAAATCTTGTTTGTAATCTGAACTTTAAGCTTCTCATGTCAAGCTGGAAGTGGAAAAATAAGTGTTTCTTGACGCTCATTTGTTATTTATTATTTTTCTGTTGAATGTTGATGGGGTTGTCATGATCAGGATTACTTGGACCCCATTTTCAAACATTCCTAGTTAATGTTTGAATGCTGTTAGATTCATATATGAACATCGCTAGAAAACGTAGTATCACCGTGATGCCTGGATTGCAGTGTTTTATGGATTACTGTTTAAAGAAGTAATTAAAGTGGTCACCAATCCACATCGAGTTAATAAGCGTGCTATATAGTCTTAACTCAAGCAATAACGCCATTGTGAAAAGGTGAGGTTAAAATCGTCAGCTGGTTGGGGTACACACAAAAAGAATATAAGTTAAGAATTTAATTACTTCTGTAGAAACGCTCTGCCTACCTGTTGTAAATTGCTATCTCTTCTTTAAGAAATCCCAGGAATATTCACTCCGGATTAGCAGATTTAGTGTCTCCGTGCCACCTCTAGAAATCCATTTGATATTCTTTTTGTTATTAGACCCACATAAAAATATCGCCTGCATCATCATTCGCATGCAAGATCATTTTCCAGCACGTAGATGATGGAAAAGAGTAATTTGTATTCGTTTACATTGGCGAAAGATTGCGTAAAACAAGGAACAACAGAAACCCCACTTCGAAATGCTTTTCCAACGATTGAGTTTAACCTTCACACCAATCGATCACAACGTGTATTCATTGCACCGATACCCAAAGCCACAAGATTAGTTCTATGACAGTATTCTGACTTCGGTAATCCTCCTATAACATGGTATGCTGCCAGCACCCGTAATTATCATTGCGAAATTCCCAGTTCCAACAACAATCAAAGAGAAATTGTTAGTAGATCGAGATTACAAATTTGACTTTGAGTGGAGTTTAACCTATTCAACCAGCCCTGAAAATATTCTGACATGATCATCTTCGGAATTAAGTTGACCACTTTTTAGATAAATATGAGACCGATAGGTAAAAAGGTGGCATATTCTGAAAGGAGAGAGATCTAACGAAAATAGAAGGTAGGATTTGAGCCTTATACAGTAATTAGTAGCTTTCTATACCAAGATAGTTAGCCTTCGGAAGGTACGCATTGCTTAGAAGATCGTAAATGCTTCTGTAAAGAAATCTGCAGCCTCGTACTAGTTGAGAAGGTTCCAACGTATAACGCATCAAAAAATAGAACGCGGATACTAGGAATAATTCTAGAGTCCGATTATTTACGATAGTCCGATTAGAGACGAGGAATTTTCTTTATCTGGCCACCGCTACTTGACCTTAAAGCTTAAAATTCAAAATGTTAGGATTTAATCCAGGGCTGATAAATTTTAAGGCTAATATCTATGGGAAGAATAATCGATGGCGTTTAACGTGTCGAGTTCGTCAAGATATGAGCTCAAAATAAAACTCATTGTATTTTTAAACATTGCTCGATACATTTAGTCAACTGACCAAATACTGCATACGATAAGCTACAAATATATGTAAAACCCAAATTATAACTCAGTCGTTTCGTTTCATTTTTATTTCTATGCAATCTGTTTTGGGACTCAAGGCACGCCCACTCTTTCGCGGTTCGCTTATTTACGTCCTAACCTAACGCTTTGCAGCCAAATCGAGGACGTACGGCTATAGGTCCGATGTACCTAACCATCTGCACATTGTATAGTTCCATGCCAGCCTATAGATGGAAGATGGGTCGACCCATGGCTCCTGCACTCCAACAGGGGGTCATAGTTGTGTACGGCTTCTCCTACATGCTGAGGCAAAAACAAAGCAACAAATAGAAAACACTCGATTTAGTTCCATAAATTAATGCATTCATACTTTTGAGCCTACTTTAATCGCTTAACCTATTACAGCGTGTTTTCTAAATAATTAGCTTCCCATCGGACCAACAATTCAATCTTCAAAAATAATAGAGGAGTTTACTCACTATGAATCAGGTCTTTGACTCATTGAGTTTTCTCCAACTTTCATTGTCAAGCTAATGCTAAACCATAAAATGAATTATTATGACAGATACTCATGACATCTGTCCAACAGACATATTATCTAGCTTAATTAAATCTTTCAAGATCTAGTCCAGTCCAAATATACGCCTGGACAAATTAGTGGGTCGTGTGACATTGGCTTGCAAGCCATCCGAATTGTCAGAAGGTTTTAGTGTTCAAAAGCAATTAAAGCTTATAAATGCGGCCTATAATTTAAAATTAAGCCCTGAGAGGCAATTTACAGACTGTGGAACGTCATCTGTCTTTAGTAGAACTATATCAATGATCTCAAAGCTTGAATTCATCAAAACAGAATAAGCACATGCACAGGCGTTTCAAGGTTGTATCCAATCGAACCGCCAAAAAATGAGCTGGTGTAAAAACCTCATATTCATTTATCAGTGGTTGTGGTGTATAAGGTGCAAATGTCGATTTACCTACTTCACTGCAGACTCGCATAAACACCAAAATGAGGGGATGAAAGTGGAATGTCTTTTATTCCTTGCTCACTAGACAATTCCGAAGCTATATAATTTTGGTTAATCCGAGCATCACAAAAAATTCTTCTTGCACCATTGAAATTTGACAAATTGTCTGTGGAAATGGTTTTCGAAATGTCTCGTTCACCGAAAAGCTTCTTTAATTGTAAGGCAGACGAATATACAAAGATACGTCTTTAACCGATTTTATTCCACCTCGTCCTATACCTGTCGCAAACTGACGTGGAGCAACAAATTCAATTTGACAGTTTGTAAATGGTCGTGTTGGTGTTATTCGCTCTACTGGTTTCTCATTAACTCACTGCTGGTCTTCGATTGACAATCCAATATTTCTGGCTTATGCTAAAATACATGAAGGTCGGGTGTCTTTAATCTCTACTGTCTGTAGTTCACCAGTAACCCTCTGACTCGGATTCCTTTGTTTCAAATTTGAAATATAGCGCCTGATTGCTGCACATAATTCAAACCTGGGTTCAAACAGGCGCTACTTTTGTTTTCGAAGTAAGTCCTAATTTTGGCGTCGTAATTGCTAGTACGATACATATCCCCTTAAGATACGTATCCTGCTTCACTATGTCCAATACCAATGTACCGCTATTCCTTGTAAAACGAAACTAGCCTCGAGAAGTTGGTCGTTTTCAATTTGCATATGGATCCACTTCTGTTTCTATCGGCTTGGTCCTGTGGCAGTAGGCGATGTATTATGAAATTTTGAATATCTCTCTTCAGACACTGGATGGACTAATGGAACGGATATAGAAAATTGGGAATGAAAACCTAATAGTGTTAGCCAAACATTATTTATAGGAGATGGTGATGTCCGTGTTAGTGTGTTCTTCGTGGTGTTGTCGATATTTGGTACTAATGGCTTATAACAGGATGGAAGATCAGCTCATCCCGGAATCGTCGTATAAAAGCAAGTATGGTTTGACTACTCCTACCGTGGAGGCGGGTAATAGCCTTTCGATTGACTTAAGCTATACAACGCTTCGGTGTTACAAAGTTACACAGATGCATAGAAGTATCTCGAAATGTCTTATACACTGAAATTTATCTCCACTAGATTGACTGTTGCAATAGAATGAAATGATCAAAAATTCAGCCAATTTCTATTAATATAAACAGTGTTAATAACTGAATAATTTCAGTTATTAACACTGAATAATTTGCCATTGAATAATTTGCGTCAAATACACCTCAAAGCGTTGATGACTTCATAACGTGGATGATAAATCGGCACCCTTTCTAACTAGAAATGCATGCGTATATCAATGATAGCCATAAGGCGATAGTGATTCAAAGGAGAAACTCGTTAGTAGGTCGAGATCACGAATATGAATTTGTGTTGAGTTTAACCTGTTCGGTCAGCCTGAACATGGGCACCTTCCAGATCAAATGACTTCTTTTAGTATGTTTAATATTAATTTATATTAATTAATATAAAATATGGAACCACAAAAAAAGGTGTCACAGCCAGAAAGGAGAGATATCTAACCCAAATAAAAGAAGGATGAGACTTTTAACCTTCATAAGAGTCCGCATTTCTCAGAAGATCGTGCTTCAGAATTTAGAAGAAAAGGAATCTGAATAGTTTTTTAGACTCGTCCTCAGCACATGACCAGAAAGATAGGCTCCTACGTATAATGGATCAAGAAATAGTATGTAGGTACTATAGGAATAATGCTAGAGTCCGTTTCTTTTCTCGAATGGTTGAGAACAAATCTTCTTTCTCTGACCACCGCTAGTTGACCTTAAAGCTTAACATTCACCTAGTACTCCAATTAGCTTTTTCTGATCTAAGAATTCAACCATACTGAGCTATTTAATTAGAAATTATCTGAAATATTATTTTAAATTTAAATTCGCAGGATGCGAAAAAATTCATCTGAGACCCAGTTGAGGCTAGAATTTGTGTGCCGTCCCATCTTTCATGTCAGTATTGTAGGCTGGCATGAAGCTATGCAACCACCATCTGCACAGATTTCTACGTAAATTGGACCTATAGCCAAAACGTATAGTAATTTAGTGGAAAGTCACAATGGGCCAATATAGCCTGAGTGACAGACAACACTGCAACAACAAAAAAAATACGAGCCAAAGTTTCAACAGTTGCTTTTTAACACAAATTTGCTTACAAATTTGTGAATTTGAGAATAGCTAAAACAAAATCACAGAAAGTAGGCTTTTAGGAAGGAACTCCGGCTATATACCAATTCGCACGCATGGAATTCGGCTGTGAGTATGTACTTTCCAGAGCGACATGGACTCCAAGAATTCAAAACTAAGAAATAAGCTCCAGTGAAAATGATCGCTTAATAGCGAGCACCATACTGACTTTGGAATGGAAACCGTCGGCTGCGTGACAAATGTAAATGCTGCATATAACCTTGATGAGACACTCGTCAATCCCCCAAACGTCGAATTAACACAAAACCAAATATCTGTATCTTTTGATATAAAACAGAATTGATTACCAAAGCGAAGTAATATGATAACGTTTCAGACCATTCAGTTATAATTTTGCTTATCGTCCTTGTAATTATTTATAACACTTATAACAAAGAAATATTATTAGATAAGAACCTAACTTGACTATTGAATATAAGAATTGAGTTAAATGCTATTTCGATCACAGTCGACAAACTGCAAGTTATTACATTAAAGTGAACGTTATAAGTGTGAAAAAATGGATAAAGTGCCGTTAAATAATTCACCGGATCTATCGATGGAGGAGATTACCAAACTGCTGTTCAATAACGAATTCATGTCGGACATACAATTCCACGTTGATGACAAAGTGATGTATGCTCACTCATGGGAAGTCATGAAACGAAGTATTGTGTTCTGGCAACAATTCCGCACGAATATGGGTGAGAACAAGTTGATACAGGTTGATGATGTGTCGTACGAAGCGTTTTACCAATTTTTGAAATACATCTATACGGATGAATTAGAAATTGGAGAGCATTTATTGTGCGACACGTTGAAGCTGGCTGTGCGATATAAAATTGTGAAGTTGGAGACTGAGTTGTTGAATGTGCGTTATGACACTAACAATACCGATTTAAAATTGTTTGAGTTCGGTGTTCTTAATAAATACGAGCTCTGCACTTCTCACTTTTTGGATATCATTCTTTGTGACATAGCACATGAAGACATTAAAGAAGTGACATTTTTAAATATGCATGAATCAGTGTTGGAGAAGATTCTTGAAAGTGATATTGGTTTAATGAATCTGACAGAACGTGATGTGTTGGATGCGCTCGTACTTTGGATGAACAATTCATGTGAAAAAAACCAAATTCCACTTGATGGACGACGATCGTATTTTGATAAATTAATTCGATTAATTCGGTTTCCTGCCATGGCCAGCAATGATTTTGGTCTGAGTTTGCGAAAGTATCCTGATCTATTGACAAACGATGATATTGGATCAATTATGCGACATAATATATTTGGTTCACTTGAAGTAAATAGTATTTGGAATAATAAGCCTCGTTCTGAATATCAGAGCCTGTGGCTTCGTAAAAATTGTTCACATCAAGAGAAATGGCTTTTAACGAAGTTTAGAGTTTTGGATGATTTAATTTTGAAAGGCCTGCGTTATACCAGCTTGGATACACCATATCATATTATCAATATTTCTTCCAGAAATCTTACAACAAATGTCACCGACGACATTCAATTTAGACATAGTTCTGACTTGATTGCAGTGAGAATGAGTTTTGGCGATTCAATCAGACTTGTTCCTAATTATCAATACTCGATCGAATTAACTGTTGTGCCTCCGATCGATCAAACGGATTTATATATTTTCTGCCGAAATCGAAATTCCAATGCTATCGTTACCGGTCCCATTGAATTAGTCAAAGTGATGACCACTGGCGATAATATACTGGAAATAATTTTTGATTCGCCACCAGAATAATTGTATTTGTTTATAATAAATTTAATAAAATTAAAAATTAGAATCTTGTTTGTAATCTAAAGTTTGAAAACGACTTCTTATGTCAAGCTGAAAGTGGAAAAAGAAGTGTTTCTTGTGGCTCATTTGTTAATGACCCTATAAAAATTATCTATTCCAACAGATGGGTGGTGAAAAAGAGTACTTTGTATAAGAGTACCAAAATTCTTAACTTTCGGAAAGTACGCATTGCTCAGAAAATCGTGTATGCTTCTGTAAAGTAATCTGCATATTTTTGTAGCCCCGTACTCAACACATGACCAGTTGAGAAGGTTCCAACGGATAACGAATCAAGAAATAGAACGCCTGAACTAGGAATTATACTAGAGTCCGATTATTTTTGAAAAAATTTGGGACCTTGATGGCATACATTTTCAATATGTATCTCAGTAAGGATTATCGTTGGGAAGAATGATCGCTGCTTCCTTGTTTTTAATATCGAATGATTTCTGTACGCACAAACATGGCGTTCGATAAGACAAATTTATCGATACGAACTTTGATTACAAATGTCGATCGATGGTGCTTAACAATGTCGGAGTCGTCAAGATATGCAATATGAGCTCAAAACAAAACACTTTTTTTTAAAACATTGCTATCTACGAGAACGAGCTCGATATCTACAATCTACGATTGTTATTTTAGTCACTTGACCAAATAATGCATACTATAAATGACAAATATATGTTAAACCCCAAATGTAACTCAGTCAAAATACATATTTTGTTTGTACCTCACTGTTAAGTACACTAACTACCGATAGAAACTTTCAACTGTCCATAGATTGAGTTTTCTGTCTATCAGGTTGTTGGAAATATACCTCAGTTGGTTATACTCCTTAAATAGGGTTCATTATAATGGACCCACGTTTGAAGCTGGGCAGGACGAATCACACAACCCCACGTAAAGCTAGAAGTGCAATTCGTTAGTATATTTGGGTGCATCGTCACATAATTCAACTGATGTACAGTGAACGATTTGTTATCGTGTATTATGTAACTGATAGATTCATAAACCCATTCTTATCTTGTATACATGAATTGCTATCAGAACGTTGATAATTTTGTTTTGTAGCACTCGTGCAGTGGTATAAAATGTCAGCTCATTCCAACTTAAATTTAAGTTTAAGTTGTCGTAATCAAAGTGATTTAGAGATAATTCATAAACGTTTCAAATAGATTATTATATAGACACTTCGATGCAAACTACTCAATTGCAATGCGCAACAACTTAAACCACAACATGTACATTGCAAGTTATGAATCAGAAACCGTTAAAACTCTGGCCATTAACAAGAACCGTCAAACTCATTGTTTTTGGTTCACCTTACACTTAACAGTCACCACGAATATCACAAAGAGGGTTATTCCCTCTTAAGTCAGTCTTTGGGCTTACAATGTGGGATTGTATGTTCCTTAAAGTATATTATACTGTAATGATACAACAAATATTCATCTAGACAGATTTGCGAATCGGCTTCCACTGTCTTGCAAGTCTCCCGAGTTGTCGGAGGGCATATGTGGCCAACCACATGATTGAAATAATATCAATATTATCGCGAAACTATTTAATAATCTATGGCTTAAAAGCCGTAAACGGTCCTAACCGCGTCTCAACTGAGACCTTACGATCCTTTAATATGTATTAGTGACATTATAGATGGTCAGGCCAACGAATGCTTTTACATACAATCGCTTTTTATGTCATCCGGTGCATGTTAATTTTGGGTCAATGGCGAGACTCGAACTCGAGACCGCGGCATGATGAGAATTTCTGTTAGCCATTAAGATACAACCGGCGACAACGAAAAAACTATTTAGGACACGTTTGATATATTCAAAATCCGACAGATGTATAGTCTCTGAATAAAAGACCAATTCAAATCAATTCCTATTCACGTGTATAATCGTATTCTAATTCGAGTTAGAGGAAAGCTAAACGCCGTGTTGTGGAGCACCGCGTAATAAACATTGTGAAAGTCAATGGTTCGGTCAAAAGTAAAGTCAATTCTGCATACGTAGTATAGTGTAGGCCGTAAGAGAAACTGGTTTGAAACAATCCGTTTTTTTATGTTGGAATTCTGTTCAATTTCTGTTCAATTACCTCGCTTAGTTAAATTTTGACTCAAGGTCTAGTCCAGTGTACTGATACATCAAAGATAAGACTAGACAGATTTTCGATTGTGTCGCATTGACTTGCATGTCACCCGGGTGGTTGGACAACCTTAGTTCATTAAGTCAATACAGAATCTGCTGATGGTACAGTTTTTTCAGGGATGGATCCAGTCGAAGTATCTTCTCAGTCTGACATACAAGCGTTGTTATTTCCTCAAAAATCAGATTTTCGCTGATGGTTGACTTTAACAGAACTTCACCCATAATGACATTTTATTCCTTGCTTATACGTTATAATTCTGAGACTGATTTCTGTAAATGGTTTTCGGAATAACTCGTCTCGCCAAAAAGCAGCTTTATTGGAAAGTTAAAGGAACTTACACAGATAGCGTTTGACCGAGTTTGTTCGAACTCGCCCTTTTCTTGTTGCCAACTGAAGTAGACTAGCAAAATCAATTCCACAGTTTGTAAACGCTCGTGTTTGTGTTTTGGAATCGGTTGGTGTGGTTAGTGATCTGAATCAGATTCGTTTGTTTCAACTTTGATATATAGCACCTTACGTGAGTTCATATACTTATCCAATCGATTTGACTGTTCTTATGTAATTTATCTCATTAGATTCTGTCGTGCTCCTCACCGTATTCATTAGATTAGCTATATAAATGTGCTGCGCATAATTCCAGCATAGGTAGTGGAATCTCTCCGTCGTCATTGGTAGCAAAACGCTGCCACACTCCCATCTGCGAAACCATGTTTTTGTACATTTCCATAATAATTTTTAGAATTAATTTTGGAAATGTACTGTAATAATTGCCTGATTTACCTGATTGCCATCATGCAAAAATTTGAAAAGCAGAAAGGCTATATAATCAATGTAGAGGTTAGGTACTAACTCATAATGATATTCTATCAACATGTAGTTCAAATGGTGATTAAAGGTGTATGTCAAGAAAAAAATGGAAGGGCTAAAACGATATTATAGAGAGCCTGGCTTTCAGGAAAAAACTCATGCTTTATATCCATTTGCACGTGGATTACAAAATTTCAAAATGAAAAACGATGTGAATTTATTCTTAATAACGAGCACCATAATAAATGGTGCACTTGAACTTGACGGGATACTCCTCAATCACTCCAAAGTTGAAGTGACACAAAACCAATTATCAGTTTCTTTGGCAAATAAAATCGAATTGTTTATCAATGCGAAGTAATTTGATAACATTTTGCGATTCAGTTATGCTTCTGCTTATCGTCTTTTCAATTAGTCATAGCACTAATAAAAACGAAACATCTGTTTTTAATAGATAAGAAACTATATACAGACTATTGAATATAAGAATTAAGTCATAAGTTGTTTCGATCACAGTCGATAAAATACAAGTGATTACATAAAGTGAAAGTTATAAGTGTGTGAAAATGGATAAAGTGCCGTTAAACAATTCACCGGATTTGACGATGGAGGAGATCACCAAACTGCTGTTCAACAACGAATTCATGTCGGACATACAATTCCACGTTGGTGGCAAAGTGATGTATGCCCATTCATGGGAAGTTATGAAACGAAGTATTGTGTTTTGGCAACAATTCCGCACGAATCTGGGTGAGAACAAGTTGATACCGATTGATGATGTGTCGTACGAAGCGTTTTACCAATTTTTGAAATTCATTTATACCGATCAATGTGAAATTGAAAATCATCTGTTGTGCGACATGTTGAAGCTGGCTGTGCGATATAAAATTGTGAAGTTGGAGACTTGTTTGTTGAATACGAGTTATGACACTAATGATATCGATTTACAAATGTTTGAGTACGGTCTTCTTAATAAATACGAGTTGTGCACTAATCACATATTGATTAATATTCTTCGTGACCTAACCCATGACGACATTAAACAAGTGACATTTTTAAATATACATGAATCAGTGTTGGAAGAGATTCTTAAAAGTGATATTGGTCTAACGAGTGACATGTTGGATGCGCTCGTTCTATGGATGAACAATTCGTGTGCAAAAAAACGAATTCCACTCGAAGGACGACGATTGTATTTTGATAAATTAATTCGATTGATTCGGTTTCCTGCCATGACCAGCAATGAGATCCAGCTGAGTTTGCAAAAGTATCCTGATTTATTGTCAAACGATGATATTGGATCAATTATGCGACCTACTTTATTAGGGCCAGCTAAATTAAATAGTATTTGGAATAATAAGCCTCGTTCTGAATTTCAGAATATGTAGCTTCAGAAAAATTGTTCATATCGTGGGACATGACATTTAACACAGTTTAGAGTTTTAGACGATTTAATTTTGAAAGGCCTGCATTATACCACCTTGGCAACTCCATATCATTTTATCAAAATTTCTTCGAGAAATATTGTAACAAATGTCACCGACACCATTCAATTTAAAAATAGTTCTAACTTGATTGTAATGAAAATGAGTTTTGGCGATTCAATCAGATTTGTTCAAAATTACGAATATTCAACTGAAATAAATGATGAGTGCCCGATCGATCAAAAAGAGTTCTATAAATATTATTACCGAAATCCAATTATCAATGCTATCGTTACCGGCCCCATTGAATTAGTCAACCTGATGAACATAAGCGAACAACTATTTGAAATAATTTTTGAATCACCACCTGAATGATTGTATTTGTTTATAATAAATTTAATAAAATCTAAGATTAAAATCTTGTTTGTAATCTGATCTTTGAGCTTCTCATGTCAAGCTGGAAGTGGAAAAAGAAGTGTTGTGGAACGTCATCTGTTCTTAGGAGAACTATATCAATAATCTCAAAGCTTTGCGTTTTGGTTTGAATTCATCAAAACAGAATAAGTTCATGCACATGTGTTTCAAGGTTGTATCCAGTCGAACCATCAAAAAATGACCTGGTGTAAAAACCTCATATTCATTTATCAGTGGTTGTGGTGTATAAGGTGCACTGAGAAAAATTTTTGTTTTCATTTCAAAGGAATCAATCCTTTAGAAAATTATTCTTTGTTTTAAAGAAAATTTACGTGAAAGTATCATTTGTTTCAAAAGAAAAAAAATCTTTGTTATCGAATGTTAAATGAACGGCGTTTAATGGAAGGTGAAATGTATAAAATCCTTAGATTTTAAGAATGTATACTTTGCTTCAAAACAAATTTTTCTAGATATTATGATTATTTAATATTAAAGATTTGGCGTTCTTTAGATAAAAGGATCTCAACCTTTGAAGACAAGTATATATGCTCTGTCAAAATCGTGAATATTTTAAACTAAAGTTTTAAGGCTTTGTTGCAAATTTTTTATTATTTGTTTATGCAATTCTACTGTGAAGAATGTGATTTTATTTAATGTCGTACCGCGCAAGCAGTGAGTTGATTATTTTAATTTAAAGTGAAATTTAATAAATAGTAAAATATAATTAAAAGAAATTTGGAGTGTAATCTATATTTGGGATAGTTTGATGTAAGTATACTCGTATTACATTAGTTTTTGTGTTAATTGTTTAAAAAAACGAATTCTATATCAAGCAAATATTTGACTGAAGGAAAATAACAGAATTTTGTTTTTATTTTTATAACTAACTAACAAAATTGCTTCTAATTTCCCTTTTATCTTTGAAGGTGTGTTGCATCCGATCAAGAGTATGATATTGTGGAAACTTTGCAAACAACCATCACGTTATGTTAAAAAATTATAGGCTTGCAATTGTTTTCATCACTGAGTTTCAGGTAAGCATAATTTTAAATATAAACTAAATTCATTTGCTTAAAGTTTATGCTATGGTACAATGTTTTTATAATAAATGAACGCAGGATGAATATTACTTTCCTCGTAAGAGCTAGAAGAAACCATCGGGAAAGCTGTACGATCGCTACAGTAACATGTGGTAGGTATACAACGTTTTTGAAACATTCCCATTTAAATTCAACAACCGGCAAAATTTCAAACCCGTCTACTCCCGATTTTATTCCCAGTGGTAATTTTTTTTAAATAACTTAATATATTATGTTATGCATATGTGTTTTATATATTTTCAGATTATATTCAAACAAACAAACAATGACTGAAAATACATTTCAAACCTGAGCCATTAATATGTGATTAATGGAAAGAAACGTCAAGTGATTGGACTTCAGCATTTAAATCATCATCAAATACGAATAGTTCCGAGTTTACAATTATTTTAAGTATTATCTAAATCAAAGATAATAAGATAATAATAATACAAACTTATGAGAGGAATTTTCCATTTATTTAAAAATGTATTGATTTTATATATTATTTGTTGATATTTCATAATAAAGAATTTTAAAATAAAACAATTTTGTTTTATTAAAAATTTAAATGTATGTTTTAAAACAAATATTAAGATCCTTTGAAACAAAGCCTAAATAAATATTATTTTTAAATGTTTTCTGTCTTTGAGCTAAAAGAGATATATTTTTCAAAGAAAAGTTCAAAATGTTTTAAATAAAAGTTCAATAATCTTTAAATCAAAATCTTCTGTGCATTAAACCAAAATATGACAATTCTTTGATTTAAATAATTTATATTTTCAATAACCTTCTGAAGAAAAGAAAAAGTCCTTTATTATTACTTCTCAATAGTTTATTCCAAATGATACAAAAAACTTTGATTTAAACTTTTCGAATTGTTTAAGTTAAAACTAAAAAAGTTTTGCGCAAAATCTATAGGCAAAAATTCTTTAAGTTAAAGAAGAATCCTTTGTTTTTAAGATACAATTTTTCTCAGTGTGCTAATGTCGATTCACCTACTTCACTGCAGACTCGCATAAACACCAAAATGAGGGGATGAAGGTGGAATGTCTTTTATTATTTGCTCACTTAACAATTCTGATACTAAATAATTTTGGTTAACATTTTGCACAAGTATCCGAGCATCACAAAAATTCTCCTTGCACCAATGAAATTTGACCCATTGTCAGTGTAAATGGTTTAAATACCAATGTGCCGTATAATGGATCAAGAAATAGGATGTAGGTACTAGGAATAACGCTAGAGATTCTTTTCTCGAATGGTTGAGAATAAATCTTCTTTCTCTGACGACCGCTAGTTGACCTTTAAGCTTAACATTCAGTTGGTACTTTCATTAGCTTTTTTGATCTCAGAATCCAACCACACTGAGGATCTCGTAGCCTTGTCTTTTCATCGGATCTCTGCACAGATGGAAACATTTTTCACCACCACTCGTGGGATCAACTATGGATTACAACAATCTCAACTGAGAGGAACCGAACAGTGCAATCAAGCCTAATAACTAGGAGGTGTTTTCGGTTTCTCTAAAAACATATCTCTAGTGGCATCAATGGAACCTTTAATAGAGAACAATGATGCGCCAGCTACAAACTTAGACACTAACGCACAACCGTCGGGAGTAAAAGTGATTAAATGCCAATTAAGAAGAAGATCTCGGGATGCCAGCAACGGAAAGACAAGAACTGAATCGTTCACTTGTCGATTCTAACGACAAAACTCTTCCTTACCTTGGAAACAGGTCAGATACGACCACGCTCCTCCAGGGAACCAGACTAAAAGATAGAGGGTATCTTCTAGCTGCAAGTCACAGGGAAATCGGGAGGAGGACACTGGATCGGAAGAAATTCAGTAAATGAGTTTTAAAGAAGTTGAGTTTTAAAGAAACTTTACGAGCGCCATGTGCTTGTCAAAGACAAGCTCATGGATCTTGATGAGGGACGACGTTCATCAATTTTCGAGCAAATTGATCGAAAAGTGAAAAACACACCTTGTGGTTCTGGAGATCGTTTTGGATTTTGCGGGACGATAGAACTCTTAAGTGGGTCCTAGAAGCTGTATACCGACTCTACATCGCTAGGAGGGAGCTGAGCTGGAGTGTATTCTGTTCTGTGCTATACCAGACCGGTACCGTTTTTGTCCCGTGTCCGATTCAAGAAACTTCAAATATTCTGAAGGGACTACAAAATCAAAACCCGGGACTAAAGACCAACAAATAGACCATCTTTGCCAAAAAAAGAGAGCCGAAAGGCATACTTCTTCACCTTGGCCTAGATGAGCCATCTGTTCCAAGGCTAGAAGTACTCGGATTTAAACCCTTCTTCGCTCTAAGTGGGGTCACAATAAATGTGATGGAAATGGTCAAGGAAAAACCATCACAACTAGGGATGGTGGAGGACAGTTTTTGCTTGACCTCCTCAGCTCCTTTTGCGTCTAGGTACGCTACTTCAGGCAAAAATTACTGCAATTTTGAAAGCACTGTTTTTAATATGGATAAATTGCAGAAATCGTCGTATTTGCCTTTCTGACAACCAGGCTGCCCTAAAGTCGATTCAATACTGTTTCATCGAAATTTGTTTTGGAGTCCCTTAAATCGACTAGGCAAATTGGCCCGTTTGGGTGTGGCATCCACTTTTGTGGGACCTGACTATCACTTTGGAGATCTGCACCATAAGAGATGGGATAATCTCATCTCTTGTCGTCTATCCAAAATCTTCTTTGGATCCGTAAACCAGTAAAGATCCCAGTTTTTCTTAAAAAATGAAAGACGCACTTAAAGATTTTGCTTAGCATTCTCACGCGGTACTGCTCCCTGAATAATCATATGTTTCTAATGAAAATTCGAACCATCTCATACTGCGATCGGTATGAGGACGGAGAAGAAGAAACTGTTGAGTACTTTTTGTGCTCCTGTTCTTCGTACTCTTCCGATAGACTGCACTGTTTTGGCTCACAATTCTTATTTGAGGATCAATTGGTGGCTTTGAGGATGCCAGATATCTTGGATTTCCGGGAACAGATTCCGGGACAAAGAGTGTGTTCTACGAACGGATGTCACAATGGGCCAATTGAACCTGAGAGTGGCTGGAAAAAAAAGCTCTTGCATCGATTGTGGAGCATTGACCTTATCTTTCAAGTGGCCCTGAAAAAAATTCTAAAGGTGTTAAATCAAAAAATCTCGGTGACCAATTGTGATCACCTCATCGAGATATGACACGGTCAGGAATCTTTTCTTACAAAATTGCGCTTGTGAAGCACGTAGCCTAATTGCAAATAAACGTCGTCCACATCAATATCTTCCAATTCCGGCCATAAAAAACAATCATAACTAACGCAAAGAAAGTGTACAACATAAGCAAAAGTCACCTAAAGCAAATCACTATGGTAGTGATATAAAAGAGTGGCTAAGCATGATGTTTCGCGTGAGCCCTATATGACAAATACATAAACAATTCAAATGCAGACACTATAAGCTATAAATCGAAATCACTCGAAATCATTGGTGCTCTTGGACACTTAACTTTAACGTACAAGCGAAATCAATCAAAACCAGAATTAACAAACAATATATTTTCGAGAGAGTTCAATATAAAAATTTGACGCCATAACATCCAGGCGTCGAATCCTTAAATGTGGTAAAAATCACATCAACTTATTAAAAACTCACCAGATTAAGAACCCACCAGCTTAACTCACTCACCTTACTCTAAAAGACGTGTAATGAGTTCAAAAAAAAAATATTTACATGACAAAATAGTCAGAAAATGACCAACACTGGAAAAAAGTTGAGGGTCCAATCTACTACAGAATATTTTCTAAATAATAATCTAGCCATCGGACGAACAATTCAAAAATGTGTTTGCAGACTCCCGTAAACCATCAACAGGGAATAGAGGTGCAATAAAATGTCATTTTATTCCTCGCTCATACGTAATGATTCTGATACTGATTTCTGTTAATGGTTTTCTGAATAATTCGTCTCGTCGAGCAACTGTGTTGGAAAGTTCAAAGAATTTACAAAGACAGCCTCCGACTTTGATCCAACTCGTCCTTTTCTTGTCGTTAACTGAAGTAGACCAGCAAAATCAATTCCACAATTTGTAAACGCTCGTGTTTGTGTTATTCGCTCTATTAGCAAGTTCCCAATAAACTGACTGCTGCTCATTCGTGCATATAGTGCAGATAACATAGTTTTTTATAATGAATCTGATTCTCGCACGGCTTTTAACAGTCCAATATTTCTAATCCAAGTGCGATCCTTATATCAATCGCTCAGTAAAAATGTGGTTTGAAGGTAATTTTACTGGGAGTTTACTCCCATAATCCAAATTTGCATTGAATAATCTACTTCCAAATCTAACCACATGCATCGACGAATGGTGCTATAGAGATAATAAATTTGAGTTGCTCTTGACTGTTTTGAGATTATGGAGGTAAGTTATATCGATTCTCCGCACCCATAAAAAACATGAAGTTCGAGCGACTTCAATCTTTGCTATCTGTAGTTCACCAATATTTCTCTGAATCGGATTCTTTTGTTTCAACTGCACAATAACTTGAAATATAACTATTTTCAACTGTCTTTTACTTAGTTCTTCGTCAATCGTGGTTCAGTTCGAACTTTTTCAGGATTATTTGCAGGTTTCACATGTGCCCAATGATGTCAAGGAAATTTTTCGATATTTGACTTTCCAACGAATGTTTTCCATCGTGTTGGCTATGTCGTTAATCAGGCTCAAACAATGGAAGGCTCTGTCCATGTTCAGTTTGTTGTATTGGGTTCTATTGTGCTCTTCGTCGTATTCATTAGAATACCTAATAAATGTGCTGCACATAATTCCAGCATAGACAGTGGAATTCTTTCCATCGTCATTGGTAGCAATACGCTGCCTTACTCACATCTGCGAAACCACGTATTTGTACATTCCCATAATGATTCCTAGAACACTGAATTTTGACGTCTTGGAAGTGTACTATGATAATTGTCTGATTTACCTGATTGCCATCATGCAAAAATTCAAAAAGCAGAAAGGCTTTATAGTAAGAGAAATCAGTAAAGGAAATGATCAATGTAGAGGTTAGGTACTAACCCATAATCATATTCTAACTGCGGAGCAATCAACATACATAGATCAAATAGCGATTGCATGTGCATGTGAAGCAAAAACTGGTTACTTGGGAAGTTACTTCAAATATAATATTTAGTTTATAAGGTGGTTAAAGACATATAAACACCCCAAGGAGGTGTGGTTTGTGCCATCAACACGCTTCGGACCATATACCACACGCATCATTCTTTTTCGAAGACGTTAACGATTACTTGTACTGCTCCTTTATGGTCCAACTAAATCATTCATACATGACAACGTGTCCGATCAAAACTCTATAAAATTCCTTATCTGCAAGAGATTGTCTGCGGCTCATAAGATCCTAGTATCCTTTCCCATACCACTATCATGACTAATGAGATAGCCGTGAGACCTTAGTGACATATGGTTACTACTACTGAAATCTTCATTGTCTCGAAAACATAAAATAATATATTTGGTCAGGCGAGTGGCTGATCCTGAGATCAATGGAATGTGATCGAATATCACTGGCTATTACATTCCAGTAACCATTAAAATAAACGATTGATTAAACCTACTCAACCTAGGCTATTGACACTATTATTTTCAATAGATACCAAACCATCAAACATATTTTCAAGTTTCTAACTTACACCATCTTGTGTGTTCGTTAAAATCACTAACCACGACTACATCTACTGTAAAGAGTACATTAATAATCGTATAATGGAAAAGGAAATTCATTTGTTGTTCTTGGTCTTGTATGTACTCGTATGTATAGTTATAATTCCACAGAAGAAAACTTTACAACAACCATATAGCAAGCACATCAAAGGGAAAAATTTAGTTTCTTGATTTTGTGCAGGGGTGGTATATCCATGCTTCACGAACACATTTATTTGCTATTATATGCCTGGACTTGTTCATATTGATCCCATTCGATTTTCAGCACTAGGCCCAAAAATTCAGTACTTACAGAATTTTCATCTGTCCCGGAAGATTTATTTTTCATTTAAGAATGTCAAGATCAGTTTCCAGCATATATGGGTATGTTTCGTAACTTGGGGTGTTTCGTAAAACAAGAAACAACACAGCTCTACTTCGCAATGCTTTTCCAACGACTTGCTGAGTTTAATGTTCACACCAAGTGCTCGAAAACCGTATTCGGTGCAACAACTCATAATTTCCACAGCCGCCAGTTTACACCTGCAGTATATGTATCCTGCCAATTATCATTATGGATTATCAATACGGAAATTCATCATATGGTGCATTTACAGTATAACTTATCGGACAATTTCTTTGACAACCCATAACTTATACTAAGACCAACGATTAAAGAAGATCGCCATTTGACTCTCCACCACCACACAAAATGTCGTCCACTAACTTCAAATCCACCTGAAAGATTTTTGATTTTTTGATTCAACTAGTAGGTATGCAGGAGATGCATGTATATCAATGGCACGTGCAGTCAACTGCGTATTGAGATTTGGGATTGGAAGATCTATATAAAAGACAGTGGTTGACATGAAGAACTCATTATCGACCCCTAATGACTTCTATTATTGTCTACAAAATATGAGACCGATATTTAAGAAGGTGATAATCTACAAAGGAGAGAATTGACCGAAATGAGAGTATAGGATGCCGAGTTAAGTCCTGTAAAGTAATGCATAATGACAATGGTCGTCGTGTACGAATCTGTGCTAGGGGCCATCAATTCTACAAACATTTCCAAAATGTAGCTCAGTCGGCTGTTAATCCATTGCTTATATACCAAAAATGCTCCTACATCATTGGTAAGAATGCTCGCTACCTTGTTTTCAATATCAAATAATCACTGTAAGCGCAAATATTGTGTTCGATAAAACAAATTTATTGATATAAACTTTGATTAGAAATGACGATCGCTGGCGCTAAACAATGTCGAGATATTTAAAGAAATCAATTAGTCAATCAAGAATTCAATAAGTTTTGACAAAACTCGTTTTATTTTCGAACATTGCTTACTTGTAGCTCAATGGTCACCTGGCCACATAGAAGCTAGTGGTGCAATTCGTTACTTTGGTATATTTGAGTATATCGTCACGTAATCCAGTTGAAATGTAGCGAATGATTTTTTATCGTATTTTATGTAATTCATACACACATAAACCTATTCTAGTCTTATGTACATATGGATTGCTATATCAGAACATTGACAATTTTGTGTTTTTAAAACTCACGCAATTATTACTTAAACATGATATGAAATCGATAAAATGCATATACCAATAACCCCCTATGGCAAGCCACAACCACAAACAAAACGTAATCACTTGATAGAGTCCCTTAATAATTTAAACGAATCCAATGATAGTCAACGGAATCGACATTCATCATTAGAGTGATTAATGATTATTGTCCTAGTAAGAAAAAAGTAGAGCAAAATAAGTCGTTCTATATAATTTAAGAAATTCTTACTTCAACAGTTCTGCCAACTCTTAGAACCATTTACATCAGAACTCAAAGAAATTGAAGCAGGAGTGTCACAAACCATTTACTAATATCCAACTAACAGCAACCGCTAATTTTTCTGATGACGCACTGACATCTATAGTCAGTATATGAAACTACTTTAACAAACAAAATAAATTTACAGGTTCGGTACTAACCCGTTGCCATATCCTCAATCGGAAATAATCTATAGATGCTAATGACGATTGAACGTGCATGCCAAAACAAACTGTGAAGAGCTAAAACGAAATCACAGAAAGACTGATCGATCAAAATAGAACAGAAGAAATGTCGGTTGCGGTTTGCAGTCAAATAATGCGCTCATCTGTTTTTGTACTAATCCGAGCAAATATTGTTCCCGAATTCAAAACTGAGAATAAGCGACAATGTATCTGTTCTCTTTATAGGAAGCACCATAGCAACTTTGGTATGGAAACCGTCGTCTGTGAGTCAAATAAATGTTTCATTTAACCTTTTCGAAACGGTTCTTAATCACTAAACGTTAAATTGGCTCAAAACCAATTCCCAGAATTGATTTGGACAAATAAAACCGATTTTTTGTTTATCTAAGC
This sequence comes from Tipula lateralis, assembly GCA_963932295.1. Classification (NCBI taxonomy): domain Eukaryota; kingdom Metazoa; phylum Arthropoda; class Insecta; order Diptera; family Tipulidae; genus Tipula; species Tipula lateralis. Next base: position 7,304,792 of record OZ010738.1, on the reverse strand, counting down.
GACGCTGTTTGATAACGCTTAGATTAATAGATAAGAAACTATATTCGGACTATCGAATGTAAGAATTAAATCATACGTTGTTTCGATCACAGTCGATAAAGTACATAAGTTATTACATAAAGTGAAAGTTATAAGTGTATGAAAATGGATAAAGTACCGTTAAACAATTCACCAGATCTGACGATGGAGGAGATTACCAAACTGCTGTTCAACAACGAGTTCATGTCGGACATACAATTTCACGTTGGTGGCAAAGTGATGTATGCCCACTCATGGGAAGTCATGAAACGAAGTATAGTGTTCTGGCAACAATTCCGCACGAATTTGGGTGAGAACAAGTTGATACCGATTGATGATGTGTCGTACGAAGCGTTTTACCAATTTTTGAAATACATTTATACCGATCAATGTGAAATTGAAGAGCATCTGTTGTGCGACATGTTGAAGCTGGCTGTGCGATATAAAATTGTGAAGTTGGAGACTCAGTTGTTGAATACGAATTATGACACTAACGATACCGATTTACAATTGTTTGAGTACGGCCTTCTTAATAAATACGAGTTCTGCAATAAATATATTTTGGAAATGATTCTTAATAACATAACACGAGAAGATAGTGAAAAGGTTACATTTTTAAATATACATGAAATGGTGTTGGAAGAGATTCTTAAAACTGATATGGGTTTCCATCGTTTGACAGAACGTGATTTATTAGATGCACTCGTTCTGTGGATGAACAATTCGTGTGCAAAACAACGAATTCCACTTGAAAAACGACGATGGCATTTTGATAAATTAATTCGATTGATTCGGTTTCCTGCCATGACCAGCAACGATTTCCAGCTGAGTTTGCTAAAGTATCCTGATTTATTGACAAACGATGATATTGGCTCAATTATGCGACCTACTTTATTAGGTTCAACAGTAATAAATAGTATTTGGAACGATAAGCCTCGTTCTGAATATCAGTGGCCGTGTCTTCGTAAAAGTAGTTTATATCAAGAGACATTGCATTTAACGGAGTTTAGAGTTTTGGATGATTTAATTTTGAAAGGCCTGCGTTATACCACCTTGGATACTTCAAATCATGTTATAAAAATTTCTTCCAGAAATCTTACAAGAAATGTGACCAATACCATGCAATTTAACAATAGTTTTGATTGCATTCCAGTTACAATGAGTTTTGGTGATTCAATCAGGCTTGTTCCAAATTATGAATATTCGATTGAATTGTTCGTTGTGCCCCCGGTCGATAAAAATAACTTCTTTACTTTCGTCCGAAATCCGAATATCAATGCCATCGTTACCGGCCCCATTGAATTAGTTAACGTCATGACCACGGGCGAAAATTTAATGGAAATAATTTTTCAATCACCATCTGAATGATTGTATTTGTTTATAATAAATTTAATAAAATGTAAAATTAAAATCTTGTTTCTTCTTATCTGAACTTTCAGCTTCTCATGCCAAGCTGAAAGTGTTAAAGGAAGTGTTTCTTATCGTTCATTTTTTTTACCAAAAGACCATTTATTTTCTGTAGAATTTAGACCAACTCGTCATGATAAGGATTACTTGCACGCCAAGCCGCCCACACATGTAATAATTTTAAATTTACTTTTTTAAGTTTATCTTGGAGATAGCCCAAATCGTCAAATTACTTGAAATATAATGTTTCGTTCATGGTTGAACAATTTCAGCTTAGCTTCAAGAGATTGCCTGCGACAAATATGATCCTGTTAACCTTTCTACACTATTATCATAAGGAATGAAGTAGCCAAGAGACCTTAGTGTCTCGCACCACTTCTTCAAACATATAGTTACTACTACTGGAATCGTTTTGGTCTGGAAACCCAAGATTTTATTTGGTTAGAAGATTGACTGATTCTAAAATCAACGTAATATAGTAGAGTATCACTGGGTATTACATTCCAGTATAACCATTTAAATTAATGATTGATTAAACCTACTCAACCAAGGCTATTGACACTATTATTGCCAGAAAATGCCAAACCATCAGACATATTTTCAAGTTTCTAACTAACATCATATTGTGTGTTCGTTAAAATCACTAACCGCGACTACATCTACTGTAAAGAGTACATTAATAATCGTATAATGGAAAAGGAAATCCATTTGTTGTTCTTGGTCTTGTATGTACTCGTGTATAGTTATAATTCCACAGAAGAAAACGTTATACAACAACCATATAGCAAGCACATCAAAGAGAAAAATTTAGTTTCTTGATTTTGTGAAAGGGTGTTACATCCATACTCCATAGCCCCTATAATAAGTACTTAGAATTTTCATATGCTCGGAAGAGATATTTTCCAGTTAAGACTGTCAAGATCATTTTCCAGCATATGGGTATGTTTCGTAACTTGGGGTGTTTCTTAAAACAAGAAACAGCACAGCTCCACTTCGCAATGCGTTTCCAACGACTTGCTGAGTTTAATATTCACACCAAGTGCTCGAAAACGATATTCGGTGCAACAACTCATAATATCCAAAGTCGCAAGTTTACTCCTACGTATTCTGCCATTTATCATTATGGATTATCATTACGGAAATTCGGTATATGGTGCATTTACAGTATAACTTATCGGACAATTTCATCGACAACTCATAAATTATACTAAGACCAATGATTAAAGAAGATCATTGACTCTCCACCACCATACAAAATGTCATCCACTAACTTCAAATGCACCTGAAAGATTTTGTGACGTCATAACAAGCAGAATAAACTGGAACGCCTTGCAACTAGGAGGAAAGCAGGAGATGTTTGTATATCAGTGGTCCGAATAGTCAACTGCGTATTCAGATCTGAGAATGAAAGATCTATATAAAAAGACAGTGGTTAACATGAAGAACTCATTATCGATCCCTAATGACTTCTATTGTTGTATACAAAATATAACACCGACATTTAAGAAGGTGGCAATCTACAAAGGAGAGCATGTTAACCGAAATAGAGAATAGGATGCCGAGTTATGTCCTGTAAAGTAATGTGTGGCCTTCTATCAAGATTGTTAACCTTCATTGGTTACATTATTCAGAATATCATGACGATAGTCGTCGTGTACCAATCTGTTTTAAGGGCTATCAATTCTACATACATTTCCAAAATGTAGCTTAGTCGACCATTGATCCATTGCTTATATATCAAAAATGCTTCTACATAATTGGTAAGAATGCTCGCTACCTTGTTTTCAATATCAAATAATCACTGTAAGCGCAAACATTGTGTTCTACAAAACAAATTTATTGATATGGACTTTGATTACAAATGATGATCGCTGGCGCTAAGCAATGTCGAGGTATTTAATGAAATCAATTAGTCAATCAAGAAGTCAATAATTTTTGACAAAACTCGTTTTATTTTTGAACATTGCTATCTAGTAGCTCAATGGTCACCTGGCCACCACTGAGGTATAACTATGGAGACGACGTGCAGAAAAAGTCGTGGTACAAGAAAAAAAACGAAGAAGAAGCCAAAAAGTTTACGTTTGAGTAACAGAGAAAGAAATTATTTCTTTTCCTTGTCTCAATTTCGAATTTTCGGTAGTGAAATATTTGAATAATAAAAAACAGTTGTTGATTTGACTTGACTCAATTGATTTGATTTTTTCATTAATTGTTGCAAAAATTTTCAAATAAGTTTTAAATATAATACCCATATTTCTTTCACTTTAAACCTTATAATTATTTCAAAAATAAAAATGTGGCAAAATTTTAAAAATTCGATTAAAAGAAAAAGTATTTCTAAGTGTTTAGTGCCAAGTTGTTCGACCAAGTTGAAGACTAAAGATTTTTAAATAAAATTATTTTCGTAAGCAAAAAATTATAAATAGATTACTTACATACATAAAATCTATGGCTTAGAGGCCGTAAACGGCCCTTACCGCGTCTCAACTGAAACATTTTAACGATTGGAGCACATTGTAGGTGGTCAGCCCAACGAATGTTTTTACACAATCGCGTTTTTTATGTCTCCGGTGCATTTTAATTTTCGGTCAACGGGGAGAATCGAACTCGAGACCGCAGCGTGATGAGAATCTCTCTTAACCATTAAGCTACAACCGACGACGGTTATGTACTTACATACATAAATGTATTAAAATTTTTGAAATATTTAGATTTCCAAAAGATAAAAATTTAAAAAAAAAGTGTGTGAAAATTTAGGTCACTACATTTTTCGCTACAGTTTTTGAACTGGGCTGGAAACAGATATATTTTGGCTTCTAAAGATGATGTTCCAAACATAATTACTGAAAACGTAAATAAAATTTATTTATACAGTTGTTATATTGTTGTTATATTAAATAATAAATTAAAACATTAACAGTTAGAGCAAACCGATGCTAATCCACCAATTGCCACGAGAACCTTTCCCTCTACATCTTTTTATCCGGAAATTGAGTTAGAAGAATGTACTAGCTCACCAACTATATCAATATGTTTTGATCCCGAAATTGAAACTGAAATGCACTCCTTCACATCTGAGCAGCACAGTCAAGTGAGTTATATTTGATTGATCATGAAATTGAGCTTTTTATATCTAATTGTAAATTATTTTAGGAAAGTTTTATTAAAGAAACTCATGAGTACGGAGAATTTTACGAATGGTTCGATAAGAAAAATTAAAAAGTGAACGACTGATGGACGATGAGATTGGTAAAGTAATAAAATATTCTGCCAATGAAGTTCCTGTCGCATTGTTTCAGAGGTATGCCTCAAATGAATCAATGGACAAAATTACTAAAACCAAATACTCGAAAGAGCTTAAAACATTTGCGCATACTTTACATTTTTATTCACCAAATGCGTATAACTATGTGCGTGATGTGTTTAAATGTGCTTTGCCACACCCAGACTCAGTACGCCGATGGTACACAAAGGTTGATGGATCACCCGGATTTACTTAACAAGCTCTAAATGCGATCAAACTAGTGGTTTAATAAACAAAACGGAAAGGAATTATATGTGGCGCTAATGTGAGATGAAAGGTTTATCATGCGTACAACGGAATTGCTTGGTGGTCGCTTAATTGGACATGTTGACTTGGGCATTGATTATTCAACCAACTGTGAAAAAGAAGCAGTAGAAGCATTGGTAGTTTTGGCAGTATACAACTGGAAAATCCCAATTGCGTATTTCCTTATTAAGGGTATCTCAGCGTTGCTTAAAACAGAAATAGTTTCAGAAAAATAACAGAAAAATTATTTAACGCCGGAACAAAGGTAGTTTCCATAACCTGTGACGGGTTATTTTCAAACCAATGCATGGTGGAAAAATTAGAAGCAGTGCTGAGTATAAATGAAGCTAAACCTTGGTTTTATTTTAACGGTAATTTAATGCATTACATTTTTGTCGTTTTTGTAAATAGCATTTATGCATACTTATGTGTACATAAATAAATGTTTCATATTTTATAGGTAATCCTTTACAAAAAATTTTCGTACATCTTGATCCATGCCATATGTTAAAACTAATAAGAATCCGTTTGCACTCTGAAAAACAAATTATAACCGAAGAAGGAACGGTACGATGGAGATATATTAGTGAATTACAAGGCATTAAAAGCATAGAGGAATTTAAGCTCGGAAACAAGCTTTCCAAAGCTCATGTAAATTTTCAAAACAAAAAAATGAAAGTTTCACCCGCAGCTCAAACAATGAGCGAATCAGTAGCTACTGCAATAGAATTGTGTAATCTAGATTTACGATTAACACAATTTGCAGAAAGCGACCCACCGTAAAATGTATAAGAATAATAAATTTGGCGTTTGATTTACTTAACTCACGAAATCCTTTCGGTAAAGGTTCTAAGGCACCTAAAAATAATGTGAACCACTGGATGCCGATGATAACAAAAATTACTTTTTATGCTACAAAGTTTATACAAAGATTATATCGAAACCAATTATTTAAAATATTTACTCACTTACAAGCTTAGTCAAGATCACCTCGAACTATTTTTTTGTGCAATGGGTTCGAGAAGTGGAAATAATAACAATCCAACACCGAGACAGTTCATCGCTGGATAAAAACAGCTACTTGTTCATACTCAAGTTAAAAATTTCAATGGCAATGTTGGTGAAACTGATGAAACGGAGATATTAGGTATTTTTAATATTGGTAATGAACTACAAATAATTTATTTACTGTATAGGTTTAAAGTTCAATATCCAAATTGATATGTTTGATTTGGATGATAAAGATGCAAACACTACAAATACTCATATGTTTGAAGAAAGCGTATTTGCTTTAAGAAAGTTTTTTGAATGTAATTGTAAATCTGAGTTGTTCCTTCTCTATCTTGTAATCCACTAAGGCCGGTTTCGATCTGATGAGAATGACGTCATTGAATGACCGAGTGATCGAAAAGATCAAATTCATCTCATCAGGCATATGCCACCGGACTTGATGTTCATACGGTGGCGATTCGTATATACAGTGATGGACATAATATAGTTTACACGTAAAATCGAAAGTAAAAAATTCAGTTTACAATTTTTGAAATTAAAAAAAATTTTTTTTATTTGTTTATACATTTTCTATGAAACAAAAGAATACAAAAAAAACTATTAAGATATTTTTCAAGAAAATCACTCAAAAAAAAAAATTCAAATTTCATTTTAGTGCTTAAAATTAGATGGACAGAATAAAGTTTACATTTGTAGTTTGGATTCAAATTATGAATTTATGTTGTATTAAGATATCCAATTTTTGTTCACTAATAATTAATATGCCCACCTTTATTTCTTATTACTGCTGCAAGTCGTTTAGGCATACTTCGTACTAAGTTATTCATAGTTTCTTGAGGTATAAGCTCCCAAACCTTTCGCAAGCTTTCAAAAAACGAATCTTTATTTTTTCGATTATCTATCGAAATTTTTTCGTCCAATATTGCCCATAGATTTTCTATCGGATTTAAATCCGGTGACTGTGGAGGCCAATCTAACACCTCAACATTGCTGTTCGCCAGATATATTGTTTGGATACTTTTGAAGTATGCTTTGGGTGATTGTCTTGCATCAACACAAATTGATCAATCCCAAGTTTCCTGATAGATGGCACTAAATTTTCTTGAAGGATATTCACATATCCTGCTCCTGTAAGCTTTTTGTTAATTCTTACTAGGTTTCCTACTCCACGCGAACTGAACCCGCCCCAAACCATTATGTTTCCACCGCCATGCTTCACGGTCGATTGAATACAATTAATATTCAGGCGTTTTTGAGGTTTACACCACACCCGTTCTCTCTTCTTGGAATTAAATAACTCAAATTTGGACTCATCAGTCCAAAATATTCGATCCCAAAATTCATCTGGCATATCAATATATTTTTTTTGCAAAGTCCAGTCTTTTCTTTACATTTTGTTTTCGCAAAAATGGTTTCTTTTTCGCAATAAAGCTATGAATGTTCATTGCATTTAGTCTACGGCGAACAGTTCGTGATGAAATCTCCAAATTTAAACGTTCTTTTATCTCCCGCGAAGATATCTTTGGATTTTTTTGCACTTCTCTGCAAATGAGTCGATTGGAATGCGATGATGTAATTTGTGGCCGTCCTAATTTTGACAAATTTTTAACACTTTTAGTTTGATTAAACTTATCTATTATTTTTTTCACACCCATATGGCTCAGATGAAAAGTTTTAGCAATGTCTCTTAGAGATTTTCCAGCTTCTCGAGCCTCAATGATTAATAATTTCTTGTCGTCCGAGAGTGGCTTCAATTTTTCCAAAATTTGATAAAATTAAGTTTTTATTTAATATAATAAAACACTTAATATAATTAAAACACTTATACTAATAAATATAATATATAAAATAATTAATTTAGTTTTAGGTAAGTTTTAATTGAATAAAATAGCTAAACGGACCGTGAACTTTATTTTGTCACGTAAAAATTTCAGCTATATATTTTCAAATAAAAGTTATATGTACTAAGATATGGTAAGCCCCCAAAATCTATTAAATAACAAATTTTCAGTTAATGCTCATATAGGAAAATAACGGGTATTTTCGGTTATTTTAGTATAATTTTCAAAATAGACATATATAATTATTAAATTTTGGTTAGTGTAAACTATATTATATATGTCCATCACTGTATATGTTTAGTTGGGACGCGACAGTACTAGTGAATTACAAGAACTTAACTCGAAATATATTTTATTAATTCATTGTGGCGTGAGATAATTTAATTGTGTTTGTTGGAGTTGCTCAGAACACCACATAACTCCCTCGAAAGTGAATTCCCTCCTCTGAAAGATGATTATGAAATATTTGTGTCGTAATGCGTTGGGGTGCCTAAATTCGCCCGCTTAGTAAGTAGGCTTGTTATTACGACATGAAACGAACCTGACTGCATGCTGTATTTGTTGGTGCCCCACATTCGCCCGCCCATCTTATTGAATTTGGCTTTGTTGCAGCATGAAACGAACTTCCTGGAAATATAGGCCTTGAAACGCGAGACGCACCACGTATTGAAAGAGAAGGCCGGGAAATTCCATTGTGGGAAGTTAAACTTTTTGCCGTGTTAGGTTAGGCAGGAGGGTAGGATGAAAATTAGCGGGTGTTTTTGTGTCAGAAGATCTTGACGTGTAATGCCCTAAAAAACAGGGCCGTTGGGGTCACCAATGAAGAAAGCGTATTGCTTTAAGAAAGTTTTTTGAATGTAATTGTAAATCTGAGTTGTTCCTTGTATCTTGTACTCCACTAGGCTTTTTCGATCTGATGATAATGACGTCATTGAATGACCGAGTGATCGAAAAGATCAAATCCATCTCATCAGACATATGCTACCGAACTTGATGTTGATACTGTGGCGGTTCGTATATATATGTTTAGTTGTGACGCGACAGTACTAGTGAATTACAAGAACTTAACTCGAAACATATTTTATTAATTAATTGTGGCGTGAGATAATTTAATTGTATTTGTTGGAGTTGCTCAGAACGCCACATGTTTGTATCAGAATTTTTAAAAAATAATTCGATATCACCATTCCAAGACAACGTAATTGGATACATAAGTGGTTAAGTAGTAAGAATGACACAGAAGGTAATTAAATGCACACAATGCATAAATGAACTCCATTCAGAATATGGTGGAGCCCATGCTACAGATCTAAGATTTTTAATTAAGAAATCGAGAGGAGGTTTGGTTATTCCATCCAAAGACGTAACGGATTTGCCAATATCAATCTGAAATTGAAAAATCAGGATGAACGATTGGCATTAGGGATTTTATGCGATTTGGATACCGGTGAATTGTTTCCATCATTACACAATCACCAATTTGACACCGAAATTGATAATAATCATATGTATAAATTATCTAAAACTATAATTAAATGTTTTATTAAAATAAAATTTTCACAGAATTCGAAGGAAATCAATGATCCAAATACAACACAATTACGGCAACAACTAAGCCGCCTCATTATTTTTCGCCATGAATAAAATACTTATATATCATTATTAAAATGTTTTATTTTTTTATTTAAATAAATTAAATTGGATTTTATTCTAAAAATTAATTTCAAAATGTAATAAATTCATTTATTGAATTCATTGTTAAAAAACATACTATCGAATTTATTTCGAATTTGAATATGTTTAAGTACGGCTCTTTTTCGGAATTAACTTTTAAGAGTGTGATGCATATATTAAGTGAGCGCAGCAACTACAAGAAAAAGTTGTACCATTCGTTTTGACCGTTTATTGTGAAAAAAATTTTCATGTAGTCTTCATGGATACACCTTAGTGCTGGCCACATAGAAGCTATATCGTCACGTAATGTAATTAATACACACATCAGCCCATTCTAGTCTTGTGTACTTATGAATTGTTATCAGAACATTGATAATTTTGTGTGTTTAATACTCGCGCAATTATTACATAAACATGAGATAAGATCGATGTAGACCACCTATTTGAATTAATAACCAATAATCATCTATAGCAAACCAAAGCCATAGTCCCCTTAATATTTAAACCAATGCATTTATAATCAACGGAACCGATATTCATCATTATAGAGTGACTATTGTTCCAGTTAAAACAAAGTAGAGCAAAACAAGTCTTCCTATAATAAAGAATACACAGGTTAAATTCTAACTCGGGAATAATCTAGATGCTAATGAGGATTGAAGGTGCATGCCAAAACAAAATATGCAGAGCTAAAACGAGATCACAGAAAAACTGGCTTTTGGGAAGAATTCTTCTAACGATAATGCTGAGATCTGTCATAGGTAACCGTATTTCTCGTGAGAAGAAAATGGTACCAAACAAACATAGTGAGTGATGCTGGTGGTTTACAAATAAACCATAACTATAAGCAGGTGATGATGATGAGTAGTTGTGGGATCAGTGGAAGTGAGAGGAAACAAAAGAAAGCTCAGAACCCAGTAGTATCGCGGAGCTAGGAACCGTCTATATACAAACAGATATAGCTGGTGGTAAAAGGGAGAATCGACACAAACATTACAGAATGAAAGCCGCCTACATAAACTCAACATACATGTCAGGATGTATTTGGTGATGACATCGAACAAAATCACGGAAATTGTTGCAAGAAATGGACACAAAATGTATATTGGGGGACTGTAATGAGCCGCATCAACTTTTTGCAATCCAGCACCTTAATAGTTAGTACGGAGAATTTTATAGACCATCCAACAAAAATTTAGAGTTGGCTCCATTTTGACAATCAACTCAATAGCTATGGACCACCTATTAACTTCAGATGGCTGGAAAAAAGTGTGAACCGATTTCAAATATAATCTAAAATAAAATGTCAAAGAGATAAACATCGAACTGTCATACGAGTGAAACTTTTAAGAAACGGAGTAAATGATTGGAATATCTGGTACTATTTCGTTTGCTGATACACGGTTTAGTGTGACAATCAACCCAATTTCACCACCATCTGAATTTCAAACTTCTATTGATAATAAATATCATGATATCAGTGACCAAATTATTCTTAACTATAAATAATAAAGCGAATCAACATTTAATAACAGAAATATACTTTATATAAATTTAAATGTCAAAATTCAACAATATGATTAATGTTAGGATAGGTATGACCATTAGTACAAAATTTCCCTTCTCATTTTTGGCAGTATGCTTTTTTTTCGATCGTATTACCAAATACCAATTCATGTTCGAGTCGAATTGATGATTCGAATCGAATAGCAATACACGAATCGAATTCCCAAATAGACCTGCTGTTCTCTTTATAGAAAGCACCATAGCAACTTTGGTATGGAAACCGTCGACTGCGAGTCAAATAAATGTTTCATTTAACCTTGCCGAAACAGTTCTTAATCACTAGTCGTTAAATTAACTCAAACCAATTCCCAGAATTGATTCGGACAAATAAAACCGATTTTTTTTAATCTTTTTTTTTTCATAACGCTTGAATTAATAGATAAGAAACTATTCGGACTATCGAATGTAAGAATTGAATCATACGTTGTTTCGATCATAGTCAACAAAGTGCATAAATTATTACATAAAGTGAACGTTATAAGTGTATGAAAATGGATAAAGTGCCGTTAAACAATTCACCGGATTTGACGATGGAGGAGATTACCAAACTGCTGTTCAACAACGAATTCATGTCGGACATACAATTTCACGTTGGTGGCAAAGTGATGTATGCCCACTCATGGGAAGTCATGAAACGAAGTACTGTGTTCTGGCAACAATTCCGCACGAATTTGGGTGAAAACAAGTTGATACCGATTGATGATGTATCGTACGAAGCGTTTTACCAATTTTTGAAATACATTTATACCGATCAATGTAAAATTGAGGAGCATCTGTTGTACGACATGTTGAAGCTGGCTGTGCGATATAAAATTGTGAAGTTGGAGACTCAGCTGTTGAATACGCATTATGTAACTAACGGTATCGATTTACAATTGTTTGAGTACGGCCTTCTTAATAAATACGAGTTGTGCACTAATCAGATGTTGATTAATATTCTTCGTGACCTAGCCCATGAAGACATTAAGCAAGTGACATTTTTAAATATACATGAAACGGTGTTGGAAGAGATTTTTAAAAGTGATGTGCGATTTCGTCATTTGACAGAACATGATGTATTGGATGCGCTTGTACTTTGGATGAACAATTCTTGTGCAAAAAACCAAATTCCACTCGAAGGAAGAAGATCGCATTTTGATAAATTAATTCGGTTGATTCGGTTTCCTGCCATGACCAGAAACGATTTCCAGCTGAGTTTGCAAAAGCATCCTAATTTATTGACAAACGATGATATTGGATCAATTATGCGACATAACATGTTTGGTTCAACTGAAGCAAATAGTGTTTGGAACGATAAGCCTCGTTCTAAATTTCAGAGTATGTGGGTTCGAAATAATTGTTCTTATCGTAAAACATGGCATTTAACTAAGTTTAGAGTTTCGGATGATTTAATTTTGAAAGGCCTACGTTATACCACCTTGGCTACTCCATATCATATTATCAAAATTTCTGCGAGAAACCTTTTAACAAATGTCACCGACACCATTCAATTTAAAAATAGTTCTAACTTGATTGTAATGAAAATGAGTTTTGGCGATTCAATCAGACTTGTTCCAAATTACGAATATTCGATTGAAATAAATGTGCCCTTGACCAATCAAAAGAACTTCAATATTTACTACCGAAAACCAACCATAGATGCTATCGTTACCGGCCCGATTGAATTAGTTATCGCGATGAACACAATCGAGCAATTATTTAAAATAATTTTTGAATCACCACCTGAATGATTGTATTTGTTTATAATAAATTTAATAAAATGTTTAATAAAACCTTGTTTGTAATCTGAACTTTCAAAACTACTTCTCATGTCAAGGAAAAGAAGTGTTTCTTGTCGTTCATTTATTAATTTACCAAACGGTAATTTTTCTGTTGAATTTTGATGGAGTCGTCATTATAAGGATTACTTGGACCCCAAATTTAGAATTCTAACATGCCCTAGTTAATGTTTGAAGGTGGTTGGAGACGCAATGATGATTACCACAAGGAGATGTGGCATCACCGTGCTGCCTGGATCTCAGTAATTAATGTTGTTGTAATTCATATTTAAAATTTTTCTGAAGTGAGTTCATAATAACTACTGAAAATGGCAATTTGATTGCCGAAATATATTTAACATATTATAAAAATTAAGAAAAAAAAAGTTAATGTTTTACTTGTTAATGAGTTAGAGCTAGAAAGAGAAAGGAAGTGGTCGCCAATCCAGATAGGCTCAGGAAAATATCTAGATAATTGCACTCTTAATTATCACACAATGGACCAGTATATCCAAAATAGAATAATCTTACATAAGGTTTAGTGAAAAAATTGAATTTCATTTATTTGGAAACCTTAAATTTTGGAAAGGGTTAGTAAGGCAACTATAGCCTTAAGCTCAAGCAAGAATGTCATTGAAAAAAGGTGATTCCTTATCTCGTGGTTAAAATAAACTCAGTAGGTGCACATGTTTCGGACCATACATCACACGCACAATTCTTCCCAAGAACGTTAACCATTACCTAACTGTACTCCTCCGTCAGGGTCCAACACTTTATACAATTTCAGTTTACATTCAAGACATTGCCTATTGCACATAAGATTCTGGTATCCTTTTCCACACTATTATCATGAGTTATGAGACCTGACTCTCTTAGTCCTTTTAACGTATGGTTAATGGTCCTACGAGTCGAATTGTCTTGGTCTCGAAAACTAAATAATCATATATTTGCTCAGAAGACTCGCTGATACTGAAATCAACGTAATATAGTAGAGTATCACTGGGTATTACATTCCAGTATAACCATTTAAATTAATGATTGATTAAACCTACTCAACCAAGGCTATTGACACTATTATTGCCAGAAAATGCCAAACCATCAAACATATTTTCAAGTTTCTAACTTACACCATCTTGTGTGTTCGTTAAAATCACTAACCACGACTACATCTACTGTAAAGAGTACATTAATAATCGTATAATGGAAAAGGAAATCCATTTGTTGTTCTTGGTCTTGTATGTACTCGTATGTATAGTTATAATTCCACAGAAGAAAACTTTACAACAACCATATAGCAAGCACATCAAAGGGAAAAATTTAGTTTCTTGATTTTGTGCAGGGGTGGTATATCCATGCTCCACGAACACATTTATTTGCTATTATATGCCTGGACTTGTTCATATTGATCCCATTCGATTTTCAGCACTAGACTCAACAATTCAGTACTTAGAATTTTCATCTGCCTCGGAAGATATATTTTTCAGTTAAGACTGTCAAGATCCTTTTCCAGCATATGGGTGATGGAAAAGTACTTTTTCTTATTTCAAGTCGAAAGTGGAAAAGAAAGTGTTTCTTGTCCCGCATTTGTGTTTTACTAATCGGTCGTTATTTTGTTCATTTATAAATTAATTGCAAACCATTTCCATGTCACTACTTATATGCAGCTCACGCACATTCCAAGGACGATAACACCACGCCTCCTGGTAAGTAACGTCAGCGACACGTTTCGGACCGTATACCACACGCATCATTCTTCTCTCAAACACATTAACCATTACTTGTACTGCTCCGTTAAAGTTCAATTCTCACACTCATATATGACCAGGGTTCTAATCAAGACTTCATACAAGTTTATTTTATCTGCAAGCGATTATCTGCGGCTCGTAAGACCTTGGTATCGTTTCCCACACTTTTATCATAAGTAATCAGAAAACCAGAAATAATATATTTGGTCAGAAGACTGGCTGATTCTGAGATCAATGGAATGTGATCGAGTATTAATGATTAATAATAGCTTCGGACACCTATAATTAACCGGCTACCCAAACTATAAATACTATTATTTTCATAAAATGCCAAGCCATTTCTTTCAGCTTGAGAAACAGTAACGAGATGTCATCTTAATTTCAATGTTCGTATAGCTGCTCGTCTATTTGTGAACCTTTCTAACATCCATTATTAGTGTAAGTTTGACTAAACTCTAACCTTTTAAATTTCGAGCGAACACGTCATCAATAATCTGGATACATTGTGAAAAGATTCGTCCATATGGAGTTGATAGATGATGCAAAGGTCACTGGCACTTATTGATCCACTTACACCATCTTAAACACTAAGCTGCAGTCCTAACAGTTAAGTTACTGTAGAACGTGGTTGCGACACACACACACACCAACTGCATCGAGCTCACTTTTTCCACTGTTTGTAAACCCTGAATCTAATTTTTTACGTCATAGAAACAGACTTAAAAATCTACATTCATAGAACATTTTATGCTTTATAAGTTTATAGCATCGTAACACCACAAAAGGCTATAAAAAAGAAATCAGAAACGAAGAAAGGAAATATGTAAATGTAAGCTACAAGCTACCGACTAACCCAACCAACTCGAAATATAGAAAATCTATATAATGAACTCACTAATACAACACAAATACCACGATTACGAGTTTCTTTTTTGTTATTTATTTCAATTAAATTTTCCTGTATAAAAATGAAAATGAAAACAATTTTAAGGGTAGATTGGACTTTGGTCAGTTTACGTATAACCGCGAAAGAATAAGGGTTGCTACACGCGGCTACCTTATATAAATCACTGTGCATAGATTGAATAATTTGGAAATTTACTAATCGATGGTGATTGAAAAGTGAATTATTTTTCATTTTCCTTTTATAGAAACGGAAAATTGTGAAAGCTTACATTAAAAGCAACCCCCCCACATCTCCCCCCCTTAACCATAAATAATACTGTGAAATTGAAATGAAATAAAAAGTTAAAAGTTTTTTTTTGTGCTTTGGTGAAATCAAAATAAGTTCGAGAGAAGAAACTTTTTGGGTATTGTGTTGTGCTTTTTTGTTGGTCCGTAACGTATTCCGGCGTGTGTGTGTGTGTTTCTATGTGTGTGTGTATTTGTGTGTGTTGGTTACTGGAATAATATAAAAACGAACTTTTTGAAGGGAGCGAAAGTTTTGTTATAGTTTTTGTTTGGATCGGGTTGGAAAAGTTGAATGGAAAACAGGTAAATATACCGTGATTTATTATTTTGTTTTTGTTTTTGTATTTTATTTTATTGTTAAGAAACTAAATTTACTTTAAATTATTGTCGTGAGTTTAGAAAACTTGTTCGATAACACGAAATTTGTTGTTGTTTTATTTCTTATCGCTCTAACGTATATATGGTATGTGTCACAATTTTGTTAATAAATATTGCAACAAAAACAATTTTGAAACATTTTATCGATATCGATCTAACATAAGATACCATGAAAATCTAATTGGTTGCTACCCCTTAATTTATGCAAAGTTTGCCTCTAGTTGATATACCCACATGACTGGGATTCCGTTTCCCAGATTACGGATGTTTTTAAAACCTTCCATGATATTCCCGATCCAGCATAGGTTTCACGTCTTAGTTCTGAGTTTTCTGTAGTTATATGACGATAACTTTCGGAACTCTACAGAAACCTGATGGAAATCATATCAGGATGCCCTAGATGTTCGAATGAAAACTCATATTTTCTTAAGTGAGAATTCTAATACAAATATGAAAACCATTTCCCACATCAACTATACCAAGTAACAGATTAGAACTTGGAGGCAAGAGATAGAAACCAATGGATATTCGGTTCTTTCTCGATATTTAAAACATTAGGTACAGACACCCCACAGAAAGGACTGGAAATCTGCCTATCCGGATACGTTCCAAGAACATGGAAAAAAATTAGGATAGTGTTCATTCCGAAAGATGAGAGGCCTTAATATAACCAGGCAAAAATTTTTTGACCTATAAGTCTGTCCTCTTTTCTACCTACTTAAATGTTAAGAGCGATAGACAGGTACTTTAAGTTTTTTATCAAAATCCACAAACAAGACTGCAACAGCCAATCCTATACCTCTTCAGTAGTAATATGATGATCTGTACTCATGGATCAGTATGCTGAAATCTGCTGCAAGTATGCTGCGGCGGCTGCAATTTTGAGAGCAGCTATCTATGAAAAAAAGATGAATTGGATAAATCGTGGTATCTGCATACGTTTTGACAGCCAGAATGCTCTAAAGACGATTGACTTCAATTTATTATTTAATATTCTAGTGTACGTTAAATGACGTCATCAAAAAATACACTTCAAAAAATAGTCAGGAACCGTTCCATCACTTCAAATCTGTTTGTCTGTCTCTTTCGAACTGTGGGGCTCAAAGATCTCCTAACTCTTTCCATTACATAGTTACATCGAGGATGTACGACTATAGGTCGATCACGTACGGCACATTGCATTGCAGCATATAGAACTGATATGGAAGATGCGTTGGCCCATGAATTCTTCACTCCAACAGGAGGTCATAGATGTGTTCATTCACATTTTTGAAGATTATTGTATAAAGTATATTCAAAGTTGTGAAAGACTTTGAATATACTTTAGACAATACTTTAGAAAGACCAAGCGGAAGCATTTGACATGCTCAGCCGACTTCTACTGCACTTCAATCGTTGTATAAGATTGAACCTATCAGTAATGATTTAATAAAATGAATGGCAGCTGAAAAATTGCAAACTTGAAATGTACTGCTCGATTGTCATAAAAGTTCTATAGACCTACGCTCGAGCTAGAAATTTTATTTTGTGCAAGAGCCAATTTTATGGCATCTTCTAGATGTTTACAGCAGTATGAAGGACTGGCTACTCTACGAATTATTTCACTTTGTCCATAATCTTCAAAAATTATCATTCCTCCAGACGTCCAAATCAGTCAGACCCGGATCAAAAATCCAGTGATGCAATCAAGAGAATCAAGTGTAAGGGCTTCCTAACTAGTTGGAACTAGACGGATGAGTACAAGACATGGTTTCTAATTACTAATAATTAGAATAATAGAAATACCAAATTTTGTTTACATCCATCCAACGACATGACATTCATGCACCATGCAGCATTTGCATCTTTGTAATTTATCCATGCGCACTGAAGTAAGCGAGTACCCAGCATGGTGATTGAGAATATTACCACATCAAGGTTAACATTCGTATACAGTCTCTTCACTTTGTGAAGACTCGATACGGTTTGTAGTTTTTGTCAGATAGCTCAAGAAGAGGTACCATCCTTATATGGTTACCCTGTTTGATTTTGCTAATTTATTCGATGCTATACGCAAACCAGTCCGATAACACTACCTATGATGTTAGTGCAGAAATTGTGCTTATCTTTTTTTGAATTTATAAATACATAAAACGCGATTAACCTCGAATAGAAACATGTTACTGAAATATGTAATCTTAAGTGTATTGCCTATATACCCCCTCAAAGTTAATCCACCCACTGTATACGATATATCGAAATAGCTATTTAGTGCCTGAACTCAAGTATTACTCATTTCACGCGCTGTTGCCACATTTACCACATTGCCATATACTTTACTGAAACAACAAATTATTAGTTGAAAAGTTTATAATAAATACAACAACAAAGTTTTTCTATTAACACAATAACTGCCAATTTATTTTTTGCTCCATACTATACCCTAATCTACCGCGACATATTTCAATCATGATGTATGGCAAATGGACGGTGTCAGCAGTACGTGACAAAATTAAATTGGGTTGGGGCACAAAAAGTAGTCTGACATGATAAGGGTTTACGAGTAGATAGAAAAATTGGCAATAAATAACTTTAACGTGTTGAAAACAAACTTTTTCGAACGTATCTAGTTTTTATCTAATCAAATTCAAAATATATAAGTATATATAGGATATAGGCGCACACACACATTCAAACACAAACCGCGATACACAACCGAGACTGCAAATATAATATTTGGCAACAGTTCAACCATATATCTGGCATCGCAACGCATATTCAGGAACAAAAGCTATACCGATCCAATCAAGCACGATGATAAATATGTTTATCTACCCAACCTCTTCCTCACCTCCCACATGAACTATATATATATAGTGCTTATATATATAATTAAGTTTTCCAATTAGTTTAATAAACTACAACCACATTTCATTTTCTATTTAATTTTTAACTAATGTAGAAACATGATGGCTGCAAAGCATTTAATTTCGATTTGTTTACATTTCATGTACACATATGTGGACAGCAAACATAAACCCAATCAGATAAATAATATCACAAATAACCATAAATATTTTATAAATGTCGTGCAAACAATTCAATTATATATGTTTATCGACAATTTGCATACAATACACTGATGCTCCTGACTGTTAACCATTGATACACGTACTGACTGTGTCACAGTGAACTTTTGTACACGAAACGAGCAACGCAGGTAACTGCGGTAGCAATTAACCGAGGTTGGTAAATGGTTATACACCAACCTTCAATTTGGTTGTCCAGTCCTGCCAGTCGAGAATGATCACCAAATAGTTTTTAGCACATAAATAAAATAGCAGCGTAATATACTCATACCGCCTGACCATCTAATATTCAACTCCACCATCTGTAAATTTGGATAAAAGTTATGAAACGTCGTTTGCAAGTGAGAATTATATCGAACAAATATTCGATCCTATCACTATCTCCGGATTTGGTTAATACAACGATTATAATTGGGCCAACAATCTGATTTTGCAATTCAGATAATCGGCAACACTGTGTAATTTAACTGAACCGTCTCCCGATTACTCCAATGATACATTTGGTTTTGAAGGATCAAAGGGATAACCGATTAGGTTGATCCTGGAATTTACTGACGCAGTAATAGCGTACTAAGATCACACCAATAAATATCTATCTCGGTGCATCTCGAAGTACGACACCTATTAAAGTTGATAAATTTGGGATTATGGTGGCATAAACTTAATCTGCAATTATAATAAAGAGGGGCTAGCGTACCATTATCTGTGATATCAGTCATGAAGTCTTACCTCCATTAACCGAACGTGACATTTCTTTCCAATTGTTGCAGTGGTCACAAGGCAAAAGGCTAATAAAAAGTCCTTGCATACTGCAAAAACGATTTCTTGTCTTCGAATGCTTGTAGTTTGTTGTGAAACTCTTGACCCACTAATTTTTAAAGTATATTGTGCTCGGAGCTCAGCAATTCTGTAAATTGGAATATTATAGGACGTGGAAGCGATTTCAGTAGATATTGTGACAAAACAATAGCAACATTTTAATTTATATATTCGATATGAGATGCTTCATCTTCCCCACTTACTGTGATAAAATGCTCTTTAGCTCATAGGATAAGACTCATATTTTACTAATGGCACAGGCCTCTTGATAAAATATTGTTTTCATAATCCACCAATTTTGAAAAATCTACGGCATCGGTTTACCATTTTAATTGCTAGATATGAAAAATAAACCAACAATACCATGTTCGAGAAACATCTGTGAAACATTTAAATCTGTGATGTGCTCTCATAACCACAGGTTTTGATAAGTCTCCAATATTGGCAGTATTGAGTTGGTCAGTAAATAAAATGTACTCTGGCCAATATTTTTAACGATATTAGATTCATTCAGGCAAAATCTTGAAGGCACTCATTCGAGAAATTATTGATTTATGTTGCTTAATTGACTAATGACTTCAAGAAGTCTAAACATTTATACTAAGATGCACTCACTAATATTTTCTATAGACTAAGATTACTAGTACAAATTACTTCCAGAACCCTAAGAAACCATGTATACATGTCGCAGAATTGAAATACCTTTCAAATCATATATTACGCGGTCTCAAAGGTTATTTAAATAATATAATTCGTCACCTCTGGAGCTGAAGGCGAGAAATCCTCCTCTAAAATAGATTTATACAAAACTAGGGCTTTTAATATAAATCCAGTCCCAGTTCGCACCTTCAACCTTTCCAAGTTCGATGGTATTAAAAAGAATAACATTTCGAGACCAGAACCGGTTGATATCTCACAGCATCGGCTCTTTTAAAAATATGAAACAATCGTAAACCTCCTTCCGATTTTGCCACCGACTTCACAACCCTACTAGAATATATAACCCGGTTTAGAGAGCAGGGAAAGCACCCATCAGTAAGTATAGGACCACTGGTTTGAGAGACTCTCTCCCATTAAAACCCTTGTCCAGACAAGTAATTATACATCCACCTAACCCATTTTATTAAGGTTTAACCTTAACCCGACATAAATTGGATAAGGCCCATTTGACTCAGCCATAAATATACTTTTGACGTAGATTTATTTCTTCTCTTCAGAATCCATTCTGTATATGAGGTTTTGCCTGTAAGACTATACTTTTCAACTTTAAACAGTTTAGATCAGCCGATATTTCTTTCATATTTGAGATGAGGGTATAGACAGTTCATGAGTCTTGATTGCTGTATCTTACAACAATTAATTTATCCACAAAAACTGAGGTAATAACTAGTATTCTCATGCATAATCAGGATACAAGATATTCTAAAATTCCAAGCATAGAAGTGGCCCTTTGTCAGAACCACCGGTACTCTTTTTTCAAAATACGCCCTAGTTATAGATTACCACCTCTCTAAATAGCAGCCGGACCCCATCGCCTTAAGCAACTGCTTTCTTATTTTACCAATGTGTAAGGAAACCACAACGCTTTATGTAAACCGCTAGGAAACTTGTAAGCAATTACCTTCATTACTTCCACCGAGACTCTGTCTGTGGCCGGTGTTTAAAGTTTAAAAAGTGAGTCGAAAATAAACCATTACTGTATACTACAACTGTTTCGTTTCAACGACCGGACATAATGCCTGAAATCATAGCTTATAGCTACTAAATTTTTTTAAACCTATCTCAAAGCTTTAACTAACCGTTCAGTAACCCCGAATTACTTGTAACTAACTGCCATTAGGGAACTCACAATTTTTTCAGAGAACCATATTTATAGCCAGATGTCACATTCTAACTGCTAGCTATGGATAATGCTTATCTCTAGGTAGTAATGGGTAGTCCATCTAGCGTTTGCAATTGCAACTACTCAAACTGTAAGAAAAATTTAGTAGAAACAAAATACCTAAAAAGCAATTTGTGGCATTAAGTTGTAATGCGAGTTCGTGAAGTGCACATTACAACTGTCCCTCAGAGTGGGATATCCATCCATTCACATCAATCGACGATTGTGCTTAAGAATTTAACATTTCACGTAGTTCTATGATTTCAATTTTCCATTAAGATTCCGAAACGAAGACTTACAAAGTTTAATTAGTGCATGATCGGAAGCAAAATGACCATCCGCAACGTTTTCGGTTAATTTTTTGGACTGTTAAACGTTAGAACAAACAAGTCATCTTTTCCGATGAAGTTCATTTTCACCTCGGAGTTTATGTTACCAAATAAAATTGTCCTATTTGGGGCTCGGAAAATCCAGACGTAACCATGGAGAACCCATTCAAAGATGACAGATCAAATTGTAGAACGGCAACTAATCCGATAGGATGTATTGGCTCCTCATCAACATCAAAATGTTCTAAAATAATGAATTTGCAGAAAGTGTTACTATCGTTTATGACTCTGACGTAAATTATTTTTACCCCTTACTCGATTCAAATGAACTTCATTTCTTTGGTCAGTAGACATAATGTAATATATAGTTTCTAATTTCATTAGTTGTCAAAACTGGTCAAAGCCCCTCAACCCTATTCTGCACCTGTTTCATATGTTAAACAATTTTTTATAACCGATAACATTAAGTACTAAAATTTGTTGATTGAAATAAGAACCAACAGATGACACCCTGTACAAACTAGGTTCTAACTATATATCTAATCTAATTTTTAATTTCATACGTTGTCAAAACTGGTTAAACCCACTTAACCCTTTTCATGACAAATAATGTTTTAGAACAGATAACATTAAGTATTAAACTTCGTTGATTTAAATAGGGACCAACAGATGCCTCACCCTGTACAAACCATGTTCTAACTATATGCCTAGTTTCTAATTTCATTAGTAGTCAAAACTGATTAAAACCACTCAACCCTGTGTGCATAACAGCTTTTGTCTCTTTTCATTAGACAAAGTCTTTGTCTCTTTTCATTAGACAAAGAGTTGTTTAGAACAGATAATATTAAGTACTAAAACTCGCTGATTGAAGCAAGGACCAACAGATGGCTCACACTGTATAAACTAGATTTTAACTAAATGTATAGGTTCTGATTTCATAAATTGTCAAAACTGGTCAAACCCACTTAGCCCTATTATGCACCCTTTCCATTAATCAAAGAAGTTTTTAGAACAGATAATGAAAGGGTTGAGTGAGTACTAAAATTCGATTGAAATAAGGACCAACAGATGGCTCACCCTGTACAAACTATAGGTTCTAACTATATGTATAGTTTCTAATTTCAGCCCTATAATGCACCGTCACTCTATATGTAGATATATATCGATGGACGATGACATTATGAATAATAAATTTTAAAAATAGTTTAAATTTGATATCTGCTTGGGAATTGCATAATGTGTTTATTAATCATTTATCAAAATAATAACAATTAATTATTGAAAACCTACCTCCCGTCCTCCCTCTGCAGGGTGTTTATTACACGCCCTGTTCTAAATAGGTATATATGACTAATCGCAAGATGGGTTTGCGTTAGTAAACTTATTTTGCACTGCCACTTAATTATATACGCGTCTTACAATCCATTATTAATGTCTTAGGGCGAGAGAGGGAAGGATTGGGGGTAGTCGATTCGTTCACGCAATTTCTAACTAAAAATACAAATCGACTAATAATTAGTTGGAAAAGCTCGCGTTATTATTTAAATAATAAATGACATTGAAATACAAGAAGTAGTTTAATGAACTTATATTCATGTTTCGGTTCGTTTCACGGCAAACAAAGAAATCGCTTTTCTTTGTGTCATGTTGCGAGAAGTGGAATGTTAAATCGCGGTTCTTAATTCAATTGCGGAAACTTAAAAGGTTTTTCTATTTTTTGATACTTCCGATTTACATAATTAAAAAAAAACTATTTTTCACTTTGGCACACAGGATTTTCGGTTTCGTCATTGTCCCGTACATACGTACACGTCGCTTACGTACGTTTGAAGCTTTTATATTTACCATCGACGAAATGGGGTGATTCACGATATGTAAATATATCGCGCCTAAACTAAGCGATAGTTTATTTTTAGATGTGGTGTTCCAATGTAAACTGTTTACATACGTGTGTTCAAGTGGGTGAAGTTCATTTTTATTGTATCGATTATTGTTTATTGAGCAAACAGTGTTTTGGTAAATGGCAGACACTCATACATAGTTTAATGCTATGTGGTCTACATCGACTATCGTAAATCATACAGAACTAACCCAGCCAGTGAACTCTCATTCTAGCAGCTCTACAGGGTCTCTATATAACTAATCATCTTAGCCACTAGACAACAGACTGAAGACCATAGGTCTTAATTGGCCATTGGTCCGATTCTAAGTTAGAATTATTCCAAGATATTTAAGTTCTTTGGGAAATGAGGTCGTTAAGCCATTAAAACTGAGTAGTAGCTTGGTCGACCAAGTGAATGACACTAGCACTGTTTTACTTGGCTTGATGTTCCAACTGCCGTCACGCTGAATTGTAGTATGAATCTTGGATTAGGTTACTTCTATTTCCAGCTGAAAACAGGAAACATACTATCCACTCAGAGAAGATTTATAAAGTTTGAATGACTTTACTGTCCATTGGCGACTGAATACTTTAAGTAGCGTTCATGACATCGGGAATACATCGGGAAAAATACAATAGTTGGCGATTGTGCGATACCAGTAAGTTTTTTTCAAATCGAGTATGGAAATATGAGTGGATCCATGCGTCATTTCAACAAATTTGGTATGTCAAGAGATTGGGATAAAACTACTATGCAAATTGTGCCCGATGTTATGAACACTTCTTAAAGCCTTGACTATGATTCCTGAGAAGTACAAAACTGATTCTTCCGATTCTCAGTCAATTTTTCATCCGCCTTCTAGCAGGCCTATATATGATCCTTTGAGAGTACCTTTAGGAGCATGACTGTTGCAGGTAGTTTATGTATGCCCCAGAGAAGGTACTCCATGTTGTTTTCCTAGATCGTTTTAATTCAAAATTCCATTCCATGAGCTCTCCATTATATTAAATACACTCCTCAGCGCATTTAGTCCTAAAGACTCCGCGTTTTCCTCCTAAGTCTCTCCATTGTCTAATGAATCCTAGTAATCGTCTCTCTTCGTTTCAAAGGCCATATATTGGTTTAATTTCTGTTACATATCCATATATTTTCATTTAATGACATCCATGATCAAGCTTAGTTCTCCTTCTTGCAGTAAACTTTTACCGGTTTGACCTGCACGGGAGAGTTCTACACTTCCCTATACACTTTATTTTGTATTCCAGTTTTTATTTTGCTAATTTCGTCACCTTCTTCTTCTGAATGGGTCAAGTCTTCTTCTGAATGGGTTGAGTTCTTTCCTGCCAATTTTCCAGGCCTCGTGAAATCCTCCTTAAATGGATTCTTATCCTAACTCTAACTTCGAGCGTTCTCACCATTTGCCGATTATGGCCTCAAAAGTATTGAACACTCCTCATCAAAAATTTTCAATCCTTAAATCCTTAATTTTTCTAAATTTTCAAATAGTTACTACATAGAACAAGAATGTATTTACCTCATCACAAACATCAGAGACATCTATATTTAAACACAGTTAAACTGGAGACCTCATATTTTACTATGATTTGTCGTTTGTTGTTACATTTATGAACTGTCAAGAAGCTTTTTATAGCTTTTTATATTACGTGGTCTATTTGATCATCAGTTCTGCAAACCGGTGAAGTCTCTGCGATTTTTTTTCCATTATGGTTGTCGTGGGTTGTCTGTTCAAATGTTTGCCTACCCTTTCTCTTGTATTATTCTCTTCTGCAGGTGGGTAGCCATCTGTATGACGTTTAAATAAGGCTTGCCGTGGCATGAAACGACCTAAAAAACCGAGAGTTGAGAAAATAGAAAGCACCAGTGAAGTTCTTGTTGGTTGATCGATTTCCGTTCTTATTATTAGTGGAAACAAAATTCCCAAAGGACTACTTGGTTTAAGGCCATCTGGTGGAATGGGTTGGTACATTTTTTCAGTCAATGAGCTATAACTAAAGTGTCAAGCGTGATTAATTAATAGTATGAACACCATCATTAACCACCCACTCCGAATTATTTGTGGCCACCACATATACCACCCAGTAACGAAATTTCAACGAGCGCAAACAGACAATTGTGGCGGGAACGACTCTCAACAACTCTTACATACGTTTTCGTTTCGTATATCGATTTGAGATTTTTGTCGGAATCGAACCAAACCAACCCACAAAAACTATAATTTGATGACCGACCACCTAATTTCTAATTAATCATAACATTTCAAATCTAATTCATCGAACACATAAAATTGTGAAAATTCTACTTTCCAAGCATATCGATTCTATATCCGTAGTTAAAGAGAAAAATGAATTATTTATGTTGGGGTCGTTGACCTCATATATGGTTTTGGGGTGGTATATTTATACGTGTAATCGAAAGTTTTGGGGTTTTCGGTTGGCCGGTGGTGGTGAAACGAAATTGGTTATTAGAATTAGAATACTCGTATTTGTTGTTGTTGGTTTTTCGAACCGAATATTTATATTATTTTGGGGATGAGTCTACTAAATATAAGTTTATTGTTTTAGGGATGCGGTGCTATCTTATTTGCCAGCTGTGAAACAAGTTGTATATGTGCTATATATATAACAGATAATTTTGTTGGGAGGATATTTATGTCGATGTATGGGGCCTATATAGCTTGCTAACATAATTTGACCTTTTGAAGGCAATATAAATGTGCTTTTTATTTTTATGATCGTACACTAATCAAAATGATGGTCACCATTAGATGGTGATATAATTTAAAGGTTATGGAAGTCAAGGTCTGGCAAATTGTTGTCGTTCTTAAATATACCAGGTTTTCTGAAAAAGGAAAACTTCTATCTCAGTTGGACCCGGAGTGTTATGGAAGGGATAAACTTATCGTCTTGTGGAATAGAATTTGGAAAAGGAGGCTTTTGAGACCACCACTTTGGTTATATATTCTGAGATGGTTCCTCTTGATGACTTTCAAAAAAATTAGTAATATTATAAGTATAAAGAAGACCATTTTAGTGCCACTGGTAGAGGCTATAACTAGAATAGAATGAAATTGATTATCTATTTTGAAAGATTTGTTTTTTTTAACTTACAAGTGAATACCTCAGAACCCTATTGGTGCAGACCTTATCAGATTCCATTTTTCGCTGTAAAACGAGATTTTGCACTATCGATCGTTTGGGCGGTGCAATTGGTGGTTTGAATGAACACATCGGACACCTCCTGTTGAGTTTAGATTCCATGGACTGTCCCATATTCTTTGTCAGTACTATAGGCTGTCAGAGTTTCGGACGAGACAAAAAACAATTTACTAAGTGCCCGTAATAACTATAGATTAGTACACCATGAATCATAAAATGGAATTGGTATAACAAACGTGGCCAACCAGGTTATAACTGGTAGCACATTTGACTGGTAAAACACTATGGTTAATGGTATCCTCACGCAGTTTAATACCAAGGGTCTGTGTATTCCGCTTCAAGCGAACTCTTCACAGTGTTATAGCAGTGGGCTGTAAATCGAGGCATAATTTTCTCAATAATATTGTTAGCAGTTACGCCACTGGCTTATACTTTACATATATTGGCATACGTAATTTCTCAGTTGGCAGTTGGACATCATATTAAAAATCTAAGACGTTATATACGCCCAAGGATAAACAAAACAAATGAACTTATTTTATTGGCACGAAAGGAAAGATTTTCTTTTGTTTTTGTTGGTGTACATTATGCAAATCAAGCATGGTAGCATAAAAAAATTCATTAAAAACAAACGATACGAACAATGAAAAATCAAAAAGCTTTTCTCTGCTGGAAAAATATGTATATATTGCCTAGAACAGGTAATAATTAACGATATACCGCGTATTTTCTAGTATATTTCCACTAGCCTTGGATTATGTATATTACGGTGGACGACGTTCGTTGAGATTTTCTTTTGGTGAAAAATCGTTTATCATTTACAGGTAGCACACAAAGGTCAAAAATCGGGCATCATGCGAACGAAATTGGTATGCTGTCGTTCGTCTAGCTAATAGTTAGATACTTTAATTATAAATAACTGAAGAAAAAATTTACAATTCACCAATTTGTATTTTATGTTTTGTTTGTAATTAAATTTACAAACAATTAGCCATAAACTATCTATAGAGAAACCCAACAATTGCCTTTCAATGCCAATCGAAATGAGTACTTTGCATGTTGACTTATATAATTTTGTTTCTCGATCGATTAAATCTCGCCTTTCCCGGCATGTGAAAAGTTATGTTTTATTTAATGGTAGGAGAGGGGAGGTTCAAGTTGCATTTTCTGTCCTAGTGATGATTTAGACAGTAGATGTGAGTGTACCGAAATAAGTAAACCTAAAACAAATCTTCTAATCTGATTAGTGGATGGCTAACTCGTGATATGCATACTCTGGATAACAAGTGTTCGCCCTGCTGTAGTAATTCTGACTCTTAGATGCAGGTTTGATCTATTAATGAAAGTAAAGTTATAAACAACAAGTGAGTTAACTTGAACAAACTTCATGCGAATATCTTACGTGATTGGTGAGCATCAATTTCAATATATAACTACTGAAAATAGTTGGATGTCTCACAAGGGAATAAAGACCTTCATTGGCAATGACTCCATAAAAGTGGTATTGGACATCACCGTAACTTGTTCTCGTATAGGCACGCTGATCAGTTACTGATATTAATCTGATGAGACTTCATCGTTTAAGCGCATGCATATGTACAACAAACTGAGGCCTATATACAAGATTTGACATGAGCTAATAAGAATATATAGTTACCGTGTGACACAAACGGCCGCGGCGTTTGATGTTATCGGGTTCAACCGCATACGCGACATTGATGTAACCCTGTAAGGCAGCATCCATCTAATGAGTCATCGAAAAATTACATTCCGACCAAAAATGTGGCATTTTCTGAGCCTCCATATGGAACCGAAAAGAGTGTTCATTGGAATAGAGGTCTTTGGTTGGTAGGCGGACGGATCAAAAACATATATCACATTGACAAAAAACAGTGAACGTCCAAGATGAACCATAAACGCATGCGGTGCATATGCGTGCCATATATCATCCGCGCTATCTCATTGAAATCATTTTGGGGTCTAATGATTTCCAGTTAGATTGAATGAATTTCCTCATATTTACAGCTTCGAAAGTAATTATTTACACCTACTAATGTGTTCAAATATTGGCCCAATCTACCTAATTATAAGACACAGGAAATAAAGTCGGCATCTTCCTGTAAAAGCTGATTTCACTTTCAGCTCCGACTTCATTCTAAAATGAGATCTAAGAACTTCAAACAGTAAGGTTCAAACAGTAAGTTTCAGCTTCTATAAAAATTCTGCCAGTTTGGTTTAAACTCTTGGTTTATGTAAAGAAGTTACATCTCTTTCTTATATTATGATTAGGTAAGAAGTTAATCTGATGGTTCTATAGCCTTCAGATTGCTTTCTACCACGATTTATACAAAAAAAATTAGTCTGTTCGTTGAAAATTGGACATATCTGAAATCGTAGATGAATCTGATGAAGCTTCCATAGAATATTTGAACATAGCCTGTACCGATAACGTCAACTGTTTTAGTTTCACCACCAGTCCAACATACAGTTCAGATCAGACTACCACGTGCGAAAGTCAAAATTTGTGCAAACACACTTTCATAATGCAAATTGTAGCATGGTATCAGAAAATACATTGATTGGGCAGCAACCGAATAGCAGTGCATCAGTCACTACCTGATCATTATTTTCCGGTGTTAAATATATCCTGGTATCCGGATTAAATAATAGCCTATCGCTGATATCTACATGCAGCAGTGATGCGTTTCCTTTTTCACATCAAAAAACGCCACTCAAGGCATACGTCCATTCACTCAGTTTGAAGCAAAATAATAAAGACTCCAATAACATTCAGCCAGTGTTATACATACACCACATATTTCATATTCAGTCCCAACAGACATGAATTTATTCCGCACGTCCAATCCAGTATTCCTTTTCCGTATATTGTATATATATTATACGGATATTTATTGGCCCACGAGACTTAGTTCTATATAATCCTGACTTCTCAACAATATCATAATAATGATATATTAATGCCGGAACTAAATTTTACAAAAACAACAATCGTTTTGTTCGCAAAGCTCCATGAAAAAGTTTTATAATTTTAGCTTTATGTTGGCATACACACACGTACAGTACATAACCACTTAGCAAACTCAAACCACATGCCATCTATGTATTGTATATGTGTATATATACATCTTATCTACAAGACAATAAATTTTCGGATCGAAAATATTTTTCCAAGAATATAACGGAACAAACAAAAACTACTTGTAGATTTTCCACCCCATACTGCGATGTGCCACGCAGTGTTTGGCATGGTGCGCTACTGCTGATACGACAATAAAAATAAAACATAATTTGCGTCTAAAAATTTTCATCGATGGCATTAAATAATTTGCAAGACAATTTTCAACGATAACACTGCGTTCAATGAGCGCGCCGTATAGCCGTTTATCGACATGTCATAGAATCGAAATTATTTTTGGCCCCGATTTCGTCGCTGTAATACGTTTAAGACATGGAAAATGTATCGATCGAACGGGCATAAAAACAAATGACTTCTGTCATGTACATGTATGTTGAAAGATGTCGAGGAATTTTTATCAAACAATAAACACTTAACTGAAGAAATGATTGATGATGGTTCGAGGGAAGATAATTTTTTACAGTCGACGATACACAAGTGAATGACAGCAGATGATGCTGTGAGATAGTGAAAGACTTTAACTTTTTTTATTATTTTAAATCTTTCGAGGATTACCAAGATTATTCATTCCGTTAACTTCAATTGTTTGTTGTTAAATGTCATGTCTTCAGTATTTTCTTAATATTGATGGTGGATGATGAATTTTGTTTTTGTCTGTAGCACTTCCAACTCTTTCGCAGTTTGCTGTCCTATCTTATGTAAATCGATGACTCGGGAATGGAGGCGATTCCCGAATTTTTCAGTCAACGCAAGGTGAAAGGGAAGTTTAGGAGTTATAGTGCAAGATTCGAAACTCTATAGTACCGAAATAACAGAGAGGAAGCTAGCTCCTTGTTGGTGCCCAGCTACAAAAACACACCTTATGCAATGTTTGTTCGGTTCGTCATTGGTCAAAAACAGTAGGAGTTGAATTGTACAATTTGAAAGCAAAAGGACATGGCACAAATAAGCGTAAAATCGATTAGATTACTAAACTGTGGACTGCTTCAATAGGTATTTCCTAAGTAATGAGTAGAATGTAATCGAATAGGGTTCTTGCCAGATTTGAGAGAAACTGATAGTTCAAAACTCTATTTGTTAAAATTTGAAAAGAGAAGGTTGCACAGACTTATCAAGAATAGGCAAAATGAATGCTCTGTGTGAAAAATGCTATTTTCAATACAGTGTCTTGGAAACACTGCAAATAGAGGGTAAGTAATAAAAGTTATGCTACATAAACTTTAATCACTGTGTGGCAGCTTAAGTGTATTGATTTTAGGCAATCTTTCCTTTCAAGGAAATCATGGTCCGTTGAACGACGTAAACACATTGCAGAAGGAGTGTTTTAGTAAATGATGTTGCGGGTCTGCCAGTGACACTTATAAATATAGGAAATGCATCGCCTTCAGAAATTCACGTTTATGAGAAGTTGTCTTCGCGACAGAATAGTTGAATGAAGTGAAATCATACACACAGTGATTATCAAACTGATTGAATCGAGCCAGTGGAGGAAAAATCTGACATATTCATATTTCAACGGCAAGGAAGCAATAAGATTTCTGAATTACGAAGAATTTGTCGGCTTGATGACCCCACTTGACAATGATATTGGGACCTCAGTTCGGAACTAAAGTGAGGAATTAAACCAAATAAGTTGGTTTTGGAAGTCTCAACCTAAAACGCGTGTTTATGCTATTGGCATGCCGGGAAATGATAATTAAATCGTCTGTTCACACAGCAAGTATTTTAGGAATAGTTCTAGTGTGTTCATAAACAAATACTTAATCTGACTCTATCGGTTTCTATTACCAGCCGGCAGACCAACAATATTGATGGTATTTCAACATTAGATTGATAAGTATTAGCAAAAGCGCAGCTGCTTGTCGAAAACCAAAATGTTGAATCTCTATACTTTAACACCGACCCTTTGGTTTATGTTCAGTGTTAGGCCGTTAACCAACTGATTCAACCAGATTTCACCAGCAATTTTAAATTTCGCTTGATGCGATCAAACCAGTTGTACAAATTAAGCGTGTTATTGTGAAAGAAATAAAGAGAAGGTTCTTAAACTGTGATTGTTTAAGAACCTTCGAGACTTTGATTGTTGCAGTGGCAAAATACCTGGGGAGTTAGGGACTTTTAATCCGATTTCGGTTTTTTCCGATACCGAAAAATCCGATCCGGTGCGAATTTGTCAAATTTCAGCATAACGTTAGCAGTTATGATTTTTATAATTCACTTGAAATTGCCAAGACTCGATAACACAAAATGAAATTCGTCTACTAAATAGCAGCCGTATTTTAACATTCGACTTTCGGAAAATCTGATTTCGATTTGTCTTTTTAGTTTCATAATAGCGGATTTTTCGGTATCGTATGTTCATGATAGCAACATCCGCTTTGGGATCCGATATCGAATTTTTCATAATAGCCTCCCCTTCATAAGACGGATGAACTTAACAATTCCTCAATTTAATTAATTGAGAACTGAATGTAAGTTACAATTCTACGATAGACTAAAAATAAGAAGGAGTAGAAATAATCAGCAATTGGTGAAAACTAGTGCAGTGATTAATTTTTAGTAACCTATCGGAGGAAAATTTACTCAGGCGACGCACACTGCAGTATAATCCCAAAAAATGACAGCACCCTTCCAAATAATGAGATTTGTGTAGATGTTCCAAAAAATTCCAGATTGAGCACACTGAGAGAGCAAATAGAACCAAAACCTACATACCATGAAGAATCCAGTAAACGAACATGATCATATCGAGTTGGAAAACAATGGCTGATTACACTATAACGTTTCTGTTGGATAGAACTTGGCTCGTTAATATCAAAGGACAGAAACTTCTGTTCTAAGAAACCTATCATGCAAAGAGTGAAACCGCAAGACGTAGATACAGATTCACCTTGGACGACAAACCCGTTGTTGATATGATCCATTATGGCTTTTATAGAGGTATCGTATCCGACAACTCTATATAGAAGTCATAATGGACCATATTTGGTTTTGTCAAAGCTTTTCGATCATAATTTCTTTTGTCTGTTGTTATTCGTAGATTCTTGACTTCACAATCCACAAAAATGTGTGTTCCAGGACCTTCATGAAAAATTCATTCGACGATACAGATAAATATTCTTACGGCTGGTTGTTTTCTACTGTTCAGTTTCCAATGAAATTGGAATTTACCGTAGTTCTAAGTTCCCCTTCACTAGGCCAATATAAACCCACTTTAATACAAGTCCATACCGAGGATGATTTTCTAGATTTTGAAGTGTTGCGTTGAAGCTTGGCCTTCAGTCCTTAAAACTGAGTCTTATACTCGTTTAACGATTGCGTTGTAGTATAGGACATAGGTACCTCGGCTGTTAAAGTCTTATTTCTCAGCAATCTGTTGATACGTGACCTTCCATCACTAATTTTTGGTTTCAGCTAATGACGTGCACTTAACATGATTGTTTAATTTAAACTTCTTTATTAACAATATCCAGGTGGATAATCGAAACCACAAAGCTGTCCAAAACTTTCCAATTCCAGAAAACTCTATATTGTCGCTCGACTAATGTAAATATATTTTGTTTAATTTCCCATTACAGAACCAACCAGAAGGATCATAAATAATAAGCCAGATACGACCGCATATAAAAACCTATATTTATCATCCGCCAACAATAAAATTTTGCTGTTGTCCGTGTTGGAAAATTTATGAAAAACAAAATGAAATATTATATTTGTTAACCTTTTGAGCGCACAACGAATGGACCAACAACAAATTTTCCAATTTTTGGATACATTATAATGAATAGGCAACCACGAAACCGCATCTAGTTGTGGATCCAATCGAAATCCTAAATTCTGTATTATATAGTGTTCTAAGGACTAAAGACTATAGTGGTGCTCTTCAATCGTGACATTACCAACAAATCAATTAAACAGTGTGTAACAATGGGATGTGCTAGTAGTTCGCCGCTAATGAATGGTGCGGGTGGCCCAGGCGGTGTTGTCGATACAATTAAAAGTCAAACCAGCGATGTATTCCACAAAGGCGAGGAGGCGATGCATGGTGAGTGGTTAAATTACATTATTATACATTACAATCGATTTTATACTCGTACAAGACACTCAAGTACATATATATAGGTGTCACAGCGAATGGACATAAAACATTTAACCTCCAAATTATCATAATACCCCAATTACTATTCGACCAACCACATTTTTCGTGCCTAATTAATTTCGTCTAATTGCATAAATTACCGTGCTTCGTCGGCATGTGAAATCGATATAAATTTTGATTACGATCGATCGAATAATTTCGACAGTTGTATCCATTATCTTGTGTAACATAAAAATAAATGATTCTCTATTTGTTGCATGCTGCTCGTGGAGGAAGGTAATCGACAGTTGTACTTTGGAAAAACAAAAAAGAAAATTGCTCTATACCGTTCGTTTCGTACATATATACAATATGTATGAGTGGTTGGGTTGGGCGGTGGAAAAAGAAAAACTGTATAACATGAAAATGATACATCGTACACAGTGGTAGTGGTAGAGCATGTAGATAGCAACAATAAATTTGGGAAATACAATTTATAACATCTTAACACAGTTGTTGTAATTTTCCATTTTTATTTACTTAATAGCTGTACACACAAATAATATCAGTTAGTATGTGCAACATATGAAAACCTCTTGGTAACGTCGACATCATACAAGTTTTTATTTGTTTTCTTGGGCTGTAATGGTGTTTACACGACGATTTATTGTGTCGCTTTAATTTTATGGAATGATTTATGGAAAATTTGAGAAATAATGGGCCCATATAATACGACTAAATAGATGATTGTGTCGTGGCCCTATGCTCTCGCTTATCGTTTGTCAAAGTCAATTTAAATTTGAAATGAATTCTTCATTTATCTAGATTTTGGCAGATAAATGAGTTTCTTGCTGTTCTTCTTAATAATGACATAAGAACAAATGGAATGTCAACACTAAAGCTATATCACTAATATTGATCTTCCTCCTTCAACTTTATACAGTTTGTTCTGCACGCCATCTACACACCATAAATTATCATGATTATGAAAATCCATTTTTTCATCCTGACCCCGTTGAAGTAAAAACCCGGTACGTGTCTAATGATCTGCGCCTTTGATTTAGTTTTAACACGCTCATTCCATCATCAAGCGTCACACCAAGATATCAAACTGTGTTCGGAGTTATTTAGTTTAACTCGCTAGAATTGCGATATCATCAGAGGACTGAAAAAGGATATTTGAATATATATACCTGTGTCCTAGCACATCTTCGATTATGTTGGTAGTTCTGTGGACCTGTACTGTATAGGGTGGCTTCTTTCACCCTCTTTTTATTGGATACCCTTGCCACCTTCCATTTAAATAAGACATCTGAATGCAGCATTAATAATATGATGTAGTTATTGCAGTCCTTTTAGAAGCAGATCTTAAACTTTTCTTAGTGCTTAATTTGTTTCTATTTCATGCGACGTTTTGAAAGTAATTTTTTTTTCTTTAAAGCTGTTTGGAGGCACTTCCAACTCTTTCGCGGTTCAATGCCATGAGTGTCAAGATTATAAGTGTTCGCA
Organism: Tipula lateralis; assembly: GCA_963932295.1. Lineage (NCBI taxonomy): Eukaryota > Metazoa > Arthropoda > Insecta > Diptera > Tipulidae > Tipula > Tipula lateralis. Next base: position 7,268,753 of record OZ010738.1, on the reverse strand, counting down.
CATGCAAATGCGATTAGCATGGGAATGTTAGCCAGACTTAAATAAATAATCATTCCTAGTATAAAAGTATATGTCAAGCCAAATAACTGCTCTCAAACACAATGTGTTCGAACGACTTTATAGAACTTAACTTTAAATGAGGAAGACACACCAAATTAGCTACCGTTTCGATCAAAATAACTTTTTTCATATTGAGATATGACATTTATATAACGACTATTCGATAGGAGGATGAGTCTATGACAACTCCTCTACTCGCCACAGAGTCTCAACCGATAAAAATGTCCGCTGAGATTGATTCTGAGTTCTATAAATTCTATAAGCATGATAATAAAGGGTTTTCCAATAAGAGGTTTTATTTTCAATAAGTGCCTGCTATTTCGACAGATGTCAGTTTTAAAGCTGTCATCTTTTGACATTTAACAAGGTAAAACTACGCCATTATTAAAAATGATACGATACATGCTTCAACAACGCATTGAAACAGTTCGCAAAACTAAACCACTTTTTGGTTGTCCTGAAGCAGCTTCTCGGCCGGCAATAGTGAAACTGGCAGAAAAATTTGAGCTGTTGCGACCAGTTAGTGAAAACAAAACCATATGCTCCGCTCAAGAACAACAGAGATTAATGTTGCTGTAGCCCGTATAGTGTTGAAGAAAACCCAGGTTTGTTGATCCCTCGTTGATCTTTGTTGATTAGACATTCCATAAATATTCCATATTTTACATAAAGACTTAGGTTTAAGACTTTTAAAGTTCAATTAACCCGAAAAATTAAGCTGATCGATCACCATAAACGTCATAACTTCGCTGGTAGAGTACTTCAAATGCATCATAATGATCCGGATTTTCATCGAAAAATCATCTTCAGTGATAAACCCATTTTTACCTCGGATGCTACGTTAATAAGCAGAATAATCGCATTCTGGGCTCGGAAACTGCAAGAATGTTTTTTGAAAAGCCTCTCCATCCTCAACGTGTCACTGTTTGGTGCAGTTTTTGGGCTGGCGGTGTGATTGAGCTTTATTTTGAAAATGAGGCTGATGCAACTGTTACGGTGAATGAATTGCGCTACCTAGCTATGATAAATGATTTTTTATGGCCGGAATTGGAAAATATTGATGTGAACGTTTATTTTCAACAAGACGCTTATATTGTGTTTCAAGCGTAGCCGTGGTTGTCATTTGGATGATATCGTTTTCAAATGTTTGGATACGAACTTAGAAGGGCTCAGACATAATCCAATTAACGTTGCATCATACCACTGTACTCTTGAACAAGTATTACTCAGAAATAACTCATCGGCGAGGGTAAAACTAACCAGTCTCACGACGGTCTAATTTCAACTCACGTTCCCTGGTATAAGCCACTGCTTGTTGAATTTTTTTCACATACCAAATATTTCTGTAGTAACTTTCTGACATCTCTTACTAAAGACTCTTTAACACCAAAAGAATCGATAAGTCATGCTTTAGCAGTCTCTATGTGTACTAATCATCGAGATGTGTAATTTATATCCGTATAGTAAGTTGAACTTGGGACACCTTCGTTATTATTTGAAAGATGTACCGCTCCAGTCCAACTCCCCAGCTGGTAGTAACCTTGAACTGGATCACATACCTGAATAAATAGTATACAAGTTCTATAAATCCATATTGATATATGGGATCTATAAACGTAGTGGGAACACATCTGTCAGATAAGTAACGAGATTTTGTATTCACTTGTTGTGTTCACTTGAGACTTTTGCGGGATCAGTGGTGGTCAGACCGGTTCAAACAAAGTGTGAACTATGGTGGATGCATGCGTAACGCTGGTCAAACTCATTCAAATTTTACAAAAATCATTGTATAGATGTATGCGGACTGGCATTGTCTTGTAATGGAAAGACAATGCCAGTTCGCATACATCTATACAATGATTTTTGGAATGGAAGACGACGTCTTTTCCCTTGATTGATTATAGGTACTTTAATCACATAAGTTGTTGGCAGTAAAGAGTGGAACCAATATTCTGGCTACGTTGGAGCAGCCCATAATGCAATATTCACCTCCATTTCCACTAAACAGAAATATCTCCAGCTTCATTTTTTCCGTCCTTACCTTACGCCATTACAGCCAAATCGAGGACGTACGGCTGTAGGTCCGATTTACGTAGAGCCATCTGCACATTGCATAGCTCCATGCCAGCCTATAGTACTGACATGGAAGATGGATCGGCCCATGAATTCTGCACTACAACAGGGGGTCATAGATGTGTTCATTTACACCACCGATCGTAATCGTATGGTGAAAAATCCCTTTACCATCCTGCCCCTATCGGGATTCGAACCCGGTACCTCCCGCTCCAACTACCGCAGCTTTAACCATTGCGCCACCTGGGCGGTAAGTAATTCTACTAATCAGTTTCTGTCATATTGGCGAGCGTGACATACTAAAACATACGCTGGAGCAAGTTCCGTTAGATCATTTAGTATTGGAGTGCCCGACGTATCCAAAGTCCTCTGAAATTGGGTGCTCTTTTGTGGCATTTTCAGTGTTTTATTTTAGGATTATCGGATATTAGTTCTATATAGATTGCCTTGGCCAGTTCTTAATCTGCCTTGATGGTCATTTAACCGATTATAATGGAAACATTTTTGGAAGCTTGTTGTCGTTTGGCAAGTCATCGAGGTACTGCCTGCGATTGACTCTTATTATTCCAGAAAAATCTTAATTATGGTACTGTCCCTAATCAAACTCTCCTGTATTCAAAATTTATTCAACGATTCGTTGTTAGCTCCTATATATAAACTGATGTGGCCCAAAAACGTGAAGCAATTGATTGGAATGAATGTCAATGGTGACAGCTGTAGCTCAGAAATCTGCTTTTCTTATAATTAAAATTCGTTTGATCACCGCTGAGTTTCTGGTTCATCTGTATTTTATGTTTAGAATTCTGGATACTACTTTTTCTGCTGTCGCTTCTGCATCTTCGTATAGTACAAGTTTCATCAGTCCATGGCTAGAATTTAACAAACTCGCCATTTCCTTTCCAACCGTTTGACTGTTGATGCTTCTTCTTGCATCATCTCTCCTCTTAGATACTGGCGTTCATGCCATTATGCTCAGTATATCCTACATTATAATTTACGACCAGTGTTTCGTCGGATTAACGTCCAATGGCATACGGTTTCCTTTGTAATACTTCTACTAATGGATGTTGTTATAACCAGTCAAGAACCGTTACGCAATCTACCCATAGGTGTTAATGTTGCCAGTAGTTCGGGATCATTAGGTTAGTTAACGCCATTTTGAATGAGAACACATCGACATACATCACTCGGGCTACATAATATTGGCACTTTGGTGTAGAGTACGGTTTGCCAGATACAAAGCCATTTCGCACATTTTCGGACCTCGTTATCTTCCGTTAGTTTTCACAATATTTTATACTAATTCTGTAGTTATCGTTGACCACAGCTGATAGTCACTAATAGTATTAGGACCTGATTAAAACCTTTATTTGAAATGTAGATGCATGTGACCTGAAATCGAAAATGAACCATTAGTCCATTTAAAGTGTCAAAATTAACACTGGTCCAGTTCGAAGAAATGCTGATTGTATCTGACCTGGTTGAATGATTAGCTTACTGATTTCCATAGTTCTGTGATTACTTGTAGTTTCATCATTTTAATTGCTAGTTTGGTTAAACAATTTTGGTCAGTTCAATATACATGAGATATGGCGCAGTGGTTAAAGCTGCGGCAGTTGGAGCGGGAGGTACCGGATTCGAATCCCGATAGGGGCAGGAGGCAAAAGGGATATTTCACCATGAGATTACGATCTTTGTGTGAATGAACACAACTATGACCCCCTGTTGGAGTGCAGAACTCATGGGCCGACCCATCTTGCAATGTGCAGATGGTTAGGAAAATTGGACTTATAGCCGTACGTCATCGAATTGGCTGTAATGGCGTAAAAGTAAGGACGTTAATAAGCTAACCGCGAACAAGTTGAGCCCCAAAACAGATTAGAAACTAAAAAAAATATACATGAGCCATATTTCGTGGCTTGATTCCGCTCTATACCTTCCGATTGTGTTCATTCATCATGAGATATCACATATGTGATGCAATCTATTTGATAGACAATGATGTGACTACATATGGCTGGTGATTGTGCCAATTAAGGACACTGTCCCATGTCTTTGCATAGTTTGGTTTGGTCATCTGGCTATATTTTAAATCAGGTTTGCTGCTTCATCTCTGCATTATACATGACTGAAGAGTATTCACTTCCTCGTTGCTTTAGCAAAACCAGTTAAATTATTTTTAAGACAGGTTCAAGCAACTTCAGTTACTATGAACGACTGGCGTGAACAACATTTGTTCCCACCGAAATTTTCGTCTCAGTCGTACTTCATATTTGGATAATCCTCTTGAACCGATTATGCCCTGGTACCATTCGATTTGGTTTTGCCCTATATTACAGTTGTCTTATCTAATATTAATCATTCTCGTGTCGTCCACAAATAAACCAAAAATAAAAATCCTCAAGTAGGTAGCAAAGGATCATAAAAACAGAAAATAGGTGAAGTTTATGGTTCGTGCTCGAAATATAAATCGAAATCATATAGAACATTTGCCGTACGGGTGTATAAAAATTAAAATTCGATTACAACTTGTTTGGTCCGAAGATAAAGTGTCATGGATAGTTATGGCCATATAGATAACAACATAATAGTTAGATATAGGGCCAACAACACTATACACAAAATTTAAGCTCTAAAACGTGTCGGTTGATTATTTAGTCGTATAATCATAATGTACACAGTGATTAGGAATACTGGAATGCGATGCTTTCGGAATTCACAAAGAGGACCGACATATGCTTGTTTCTAGAAATCATTCCAGCCCCACACCATACGTTTGTGTTCTAAATTCCAATATGTATAGAAAACAATTTTCCGAACTAATCGATACACACAATTTAACATTCCTCCCACCTTTTCACCATCTATATAGGCACCATATATCGAGAGGATGAAAGTTACAAAAAAGTATTAAATATTTGATAAAAGCTAGCGAAACAAAATTGTAAAATTAAAAAGCTTTGTGTTATCACGATAAAGCTTTGGAAAGAGTGTTTGTATCGGTTATTAGGTTTTGTTATTAAAACTTTTACTGCAAACTTTAAATGATAGTATTTTGATATAGAGCCGTAGTTAGCATGTACGACAGAGAGAGTGGATAAAACTGCTGAGCTAGCCCATCCTCCATGGAGGTAGGACAGTTAACGACTGCAAAAAAATTGGGAGTGCCTTGATCCCTAAACATAACTTCGGGATCAGCTAGTGACTATAAGAAATGTAGCGATTTTGTATGTAGATAGCTCTGAGACGTATGTGTTTACCGGTCAAATCGATTACGCCACTGTTTATTAATTTTAAAATATTGTAAAAAATATATTTAGTTTGTTCATAGGCGTCGGCGGAAATTTTTTCAGTGGGGTCATGACCAAAGTTCTATTTCTGACATCCTTCCTTCTGCAACTTTATTAATTACTTAATTTATAAAAATAGCCTTTCTCGTATATTGACACCATTTCTCTACATATGGACACTTAAAATAGATAATCTAGTTTCTAACTGAATCCAACCATACATCCACCTTTAATGATCAGTGGGGATCAATACTAACGTGCTCAATATTCATATACATGTTATATTCCGCTGGATACTGTACGCAAAGAAAATTGGAACTTGACAACTATCATCAAAAACTTATGCTCTGTCTACTCGAATATATTTAATCGGTGTAGTAAAAAATGGATTGTCAACTTTGGAATTACAATTTGAGTTAAACCAGAATGGAAATTTAAGGAAAGGAGCCTCATGCTGAAATTACACCGAAAAAGTTTTTGATATCACTATCTTACTTTAAAACTTCAAGAAATCGAACGTCAGCTGGCCATGCTTTTCAGCGATAGTGCCGGCAACCAAACTGGGACCTATTGTTGTTGAAAAATATCCAATATTTCAAAGTAAATTCTTGTGTTCTTTGCGGTTGTGGTGAAGCAAGGCATAACTACACTGGTTAATCGATCTAGGCTATGATTAGTGGAGCTGCAGATCGCCGCAACCTATAAACTCTTTTATTTGTTTTGTTTCCGTTCAGTCTATATTCAGAATCGTAATGAACCCGAGACATTGTTATGTCTCCAAGATGGTGCAGTCGTCTGATAATAACGGCTGCGTAGTGATGCAAAAGAGTTAATTTTTTATGAATTGCGAACTCCTCCCAAATCGAGGTTTTGTTTGGATTGTACTTGGGGTTCTTGAAATCCTCAAATTGAATGATTGTGGATTTATTGTAGTATTTTTTGTGTCTATGGAATATGACTGCTTCTTTATGTCTTATATTCAGTAATCTTTTGGCCTCTTCCTAACATCGCCACTATGAACAAATTAATTTTGATAGTTTCCGAAAAAAATCCTTTGCATGTATTTTAATCCTTAATTCATTGCCACCTGAATGGATATACACATACACTATAGCTCCACTATCATTTTGTATATATTTCATAGTAAATCCTAAACAACTTTGGCTATGCTCTTTAGGAATTTTCTGACAACACCGATATAAATAACGACAACACTGCATAAAAAAACAAAAATTAACTAAGCAAATTGTTTAAGATACTGTTTGGGAGGTTAAGGTACTTACTAACAATCAATGCTAAGAATAAAACATAAAATTGTGCCGAGTCAACCAGATATCAACTCTTATCAGTTATTGAGTACAAAATGATATCAATCCGATTAGTAGTACTGTTATTGTTGATACGCTTACAACTGTCTTCGCGTAGTGCACAGTAAATTGAATATAAGTGAAGCAATGGTGTTTTCAAGTGTAATTTTAGCGCTTAGCGCAATCGTGGCCATCTACTATTACGTAAATAGAAAATACGCATACTGGAAGGATCACAATTTACCGTATGCCAAAGGCACATTTCCATTCGGCACACTTAATGCTTTAAATCGAAAATTACACATTTCTGAAGCATTCGCCAAACTCTACAAGGACATGAAGACCAAAAAAGCGCCATTTATTGGCATGTACTTGTTCCTGAAACCATTTGTAATGGTAACGAATTTGGATTTAGTGAGATCGATACTCGTCAAAGATTTTAATTACTTTACGAATCGTGGCCTATATTACAACGAGAAGGATGACCCACTGTCTGCGCATCTATTTTCGATTGAGGATCAAAAATGGCGAAATTTGCGGAACAAATTATCGCCAACTTTTACCTCGGGTAAAATGAAGTACATGTTTCCGACAGTTATATCGATTTCGAACGAATTAAAAACTTGTGTGGATCGTGAATTAAACGAATCGAGTGAATTGGAATTTAAAGAAATTGTTTCACGTTTCACGACAGATGTTATTGGCAGCTGCGCCTTTGGAATCGAGTGTAATAGTTTGGAAAATCCTGATGCCGAATTTCGGGTTATGGGACGTCGTGCGTTTCAACTAAAAGGGTTCGACTTGGTTAAAGCTTTCTTTACGTTAGGTAATCGAGATTTGGCACGTAAACTAGGCCTTATAATTTTGAATCCAGTTGTTTCGGAATTCTTTTTGAACGTTGTTCGTGATACGATCAAATATCGTACAACAAACAATGTGGAACGGAACGATTTTATGAATTTGTTGATTAAATTACAAAGCGAAAGCCAACAAATAGATGGACACAAATTAACGTTTGAGCAACTAGCAGCTCAGGCATTCGTGTTTTGGGTAGCTGGATTTGAAACCTCGTCATCGGTTATGTCGTACGCATTGTTAGAGGTTGGATATAATCATGCAATTCAAGATAAGGCAAGAAACGAAATTCGATCGATTTTACAGAAGCATGGTGGCCAATTCACGTACGAAGCCATGCTGGAAATGAAATATTTGGAACAAATAATTAGTGGTAAGTTGGTCTTGCAGTTAAACTAACAGTTGACGAGATTTGTGAATAATTTTTTCAGAATCGTTACGTCGATGTCCACCGGTTGCCCATCTACGCCGCATCGCATCACAAGACTATCGTGAACCGCAAACCGGGTATATCATTCGAAAAAATGAAGCAGTAGTTATTCCCATACTTGGTATACAGAATGATCCAGAATATTTTCCCAATCCAGATGTGTTTGATCCCGACCGATTTACTGAGGAAGAGATTGCAAAACGCAACCCATTTACTTTTCTACCGTTTGGTGATGGACCTCGTAATTGTATTGGACTACGGTTTGGTATGATGCAAACCAAAATCGGATTGGCCACGCTGTTACTGAATTACAAATTTTCTCATTCTTCAAAGACACGGTATCCGGCGAAATATTCAAGAGAGTCGCTTACATTGACATGTGAAGGTGGTCTTTGGTTGGAGGTGGAAAAAATTTGAGCTTCAATGAATATGGGAATTAAAAGTTATATTTTGAGTTTTATTTTGAAACAGTCTTTTGATGATTGAGTTTGATGCGTGCTGGGAGCTAAATATTTCACGCACCAAAAAGAATTTTGTGTGTATAGATAAACAAGACCCTACAGTACAACATACTCTAGAATCAGGTCAGCCGAAGATTATCACGGTTAGTGGCAATTTAACAGGATTGTTCCACAATGGTGGTTAGCATTGAATCTGGAAAGAACATGAATCGGTGGAACGTCCTGAGTTGTATCGGAAGCATATGAAATCGAAACACGACAATAACAATGGAGTTAGTTCAGATAAATGAAAAAGACGATATAATTCTGATATAACAACCAACACGTTCATACATAGGCCTAGCCCATTTTCTTATCTGTACGTTTACTATATTCAAATGTGAGACTTCGCTTGTGCTTGCAACATAGTAAAATTAGTAACCATTAAGTCTTTGAATACGTTGAAGTTTGGTAACTACAAGCCTTGGTATGTATATAAAATCGAACTGGCTACGAAATCTTCACATCGAAATTTGGTCTGTAGCAGGTACTGCATCAGTTAAAACTAGAACCTCCTCTCAATACGTTCAGTCAAAATATGATCAGATAATTTCCGATTTGGAAAGATTGCCGGCACGTATGCCGGCAATCATTGAAAAGTAGTTGCTTGGAATTGACCTTTACAGCAAGTTTCAAGTTCTCTTCCTTTAGACATGCACTGATGAAAACGCTGTATACTTACCTGTAAATAAAATTGATAATCACTTCCAACGAAACGTTACTCACATTATTCCCTCAACACTTCTGAATTATGACCTGAGATTTAACTAAGCTAATTCAATTATATACTCCATTGCTAAACTTTTGTCACGCTGTTATCTATGAAAGCGACTAAGAGTAAGTGAACCATTGTGATGAACTGCTTATCATTGTTTTTACAATTTATTTCAATAAAAGTGAGTATTAAAACTATAGACATTTTTCCACTTGCAGCCATTGTCCGTCTGCGCACGATAGTGTAATTGTGTCCGTTGTAAATTTCGCCGGATACTGCGTCTGTGGCGCATGAGAAAATTTGTAATTCAATAACAGCGTGGCCAATCCTATTTTAGCTTGCATCATTCCAAACCGTAGTCCGATACAAATTCGTGGTCCATCACCGAACGGTAGAAACGCAAATGGATTACGTTTTGCTATTTGTTCATCTGTGAATCGGTCCGGATCAAACACGTCAGGATTGGGGAAGTATTCCGGATCATTGTGAATACCTAATATCGGGATTATAACAAATTCGTTTTTACGTATGATGTGTCCGGTTTGAGGTTCTCGATAGTCTTTCGATGCGATTCTGCGTAGATGAGCTATAGGTGGACATCGACGTAACGATTCTGTAGTAAAATATCAATACAGTTAGTTTTAATGAAAAACAAGTCGAACCATAACTTACCATTAATAACTTGTTCCAAATACTTCATTTCAATCATGGCCTCGTACGTGAATTGGCCACCATGTTTCTGCAAAACCATTCGAATCTCGTTTCTTGCTCTGTCTTGAATCACATGATTATATCCAAGCTCCAACAACGCATATGACATAGCCGACGATGAGGTTTCAAAACCAGCGAACCAAAATATAAACGCCTGGGCCGCCAATTCTTCAAACGTCAATTCGTGCCCATCAATTTTTTTATTATCTTTTTGTAGGTTCAGCATTAAATTCATAAAATCGTTTCGTTCCACTTTATTTACGGTTCGATAGTCAACCGTGTCCCGGACCATTTTTAAAAAAAATGATGACACTTCTGAACGAAAAAATCGAATTCCCAACTTTTTTGATAATTCGCGATTCGCAAACATAAAAAGAACTTTAATTTTTTCCCATCCTTTTGCCTCGAATGCCTGCCGTCCCATTACACGAAACTCGGTATCGGGAATTTCCAAACTATTACACTCGATCCCAAAGGCACAGCTGCCGATAACATCGGTCGTAAATCGACCAACAATTTCTTTAAATTCCAACACACTCGATGCTTTTAACTCCCGATCGACACAGTTTTTTAGCTCCTCCGAAATGGCCATTATCGTCGAAAACATATACTTCATTTTACCCGTGGTGAACGTTGGCGATAATTTGATGCGCAAATCTCGCCATTTTTGATCCTCAATCGCAAATAAGTGTGCCGAAATGGGATCGTCTCGCTCGTTGTAGTACATGCCACGATTCGTAAAGTAATTAAAATCTTCGATGAGTATCGACTTGACAAATTCCAAATTCGATGCCAACACCATCGGTTTGAGGAATATGTACAGACCAATAAATGGTGAATTCTTATGCTTGTTTTCCTTATAACACTTGGCAAATACTTCGGACATGTGCATTGTTTGTTTGATCGGTGTTACGGTGCCGAATGGAAATGTTGGCTTCACATACGCTATATTGTGATACTTCCAGTATGCATATTTTTTGTGTACATAGTAGTACAGGCCCGCATAAATCGCAGTCAATGCGAGAATTAGACTTAAAACACTCATGACAACGTTCACTTATCGATAATCACTGACTGTCAAAATTGATGAGTCTAATAAAAACTGAAGTAGCGTGCATTATCTTTGGTTCAAGACCAAATGATTTAATGCATGTACCTACATTAGACCTTCTACTTGTAAATAGATTCATTTGGAAAAGATAAGACTAGGTTGTCGTTCAGGTCATGAAAATTGTATCCTGGGTTTAGCAGTGTGTCTTATTCAAACTCTGTCCTTTATACTTTTTCCGTGTTTACGTTGGCCACCTTCGGTGCGTAATCTAGATGCGTAATCTAGATCCTTATCGTTTGGAGTACTGCGCACTACAGCATAGTTTGTATTTTTCATTTTTAATAAAACGTTAGACAGCCCTGCATTGTAATCATTGTATTACACAAAAATAACTCAGTTTTGTGTTATATTTGACAAAGTCGGATCATCAGCGTTTAAGACTCAAAATAGAAGTGACTGCAACGCTAATGGACGAAAATCGACAATAGTGCCAAGAACATTATAAGAAACTCCTTTATCATGGCCACTGAGAGAATATCAATTGACTATTGGGAACTATAAAGAACTAAAAAATATCAAAGCATACATTGAACTAGGTCAGATGTTGTTAAGAATCAACCTGATTGTGAATCAAGAGCTTAGGAATGGAATTTAGTGGAATTGAAATATATTTCGAAAGCAAAACTGGAAGATCATCCTGAGAAAAACGTAAGTGAAACATTGAACTTTATTAAAGATGTATAAGATTCTTCATAATGTTACTGGAAGTGCTCTACCAGAACTTTATTTTTTGGGTTCCACTGACTGAAAACTGGTAGTTGGTTTAAAATACTATTTCTATATCTTCTGTATATGAAAATATTTTCTAAAGTCCCGATAGTGACCTTGACATTTTCACACGTAACTTTCTTAAGTTAGGCGATTGCCATTGATATCTTCGATTTTACTCGTTTTGAGAGAAAAATTTTGCGTTGTAGTTTTTTTGTCTATAGCTGCTTAGTTATGTTGTTCCAGTTACCTTAAGTTTAATTAAAGAACAGCTATTCAGATAAGAGGAAATTCAGGAATACAGTTTGAGAATTTCTCACTTATATCTCGTGGCATTGAGTAAGGGAATGAAGTTCCGAAACATCTGAAAAATAGACAAAGTTCACTAAAATCTCAAACCTAATACATTGTTCCTTTACTTCAACAACGACTGCGCTAAGGATTTCATACCAGGCCGGAACCTATGATCCATTTCTCTTATTATTATTTCCATGACTCCACGGTACTTTAACCATGAAAACCTATTTAGGACAGTTTCTCACTCAAACTTTTAGTTCTTATAGTTATCTCCGAGCGATAAATATTTGAACCCAAGTACTTCGATATTGATTACAGATACACAAGCAGACTAAGATGTAAAAGTAGGTCTTTGAAAAAGATACACTCCTATGTAGCTCGCTCACATTGATACACTTCTATGTAGCTCTTTTATGTAACACTCCGATTGATTGCTCAGTTCCGTAGAGCAAACCACATTCCTCACTAGCAAAAGGTTCCACAGAATCACTGGGCGTGCTTTGTAGGAACTATGTTTCCCTTTAAAAGGTTTTAATAATTCCACCAGAGTAATGATTTTAACGAACCCCGAAATTCTTAAGCTGGGTTGCACTATTCGGTTTCTCTGTTTGTATATTATAACTATTGTTTATAATATATTCCCAAGAGTATTGGAGAAAAGATTAAATATGGGCAGAAATCTTCAATTACACTGATAAGTTGATTTGGAAGGGCCTGGTATCTGAATACATCGTTTGAAACTGAGCTAGTTAAAAGACTGGACACAGTTGACACCTTAACCCATCCCAGTTGCTTTGCGGGTATTGGAAAACGAAAGGGTTTCCCTCAACAATTATTAGTTTTGAAAACAACCGTATGGCGATGGTTTAAAAATTATGGGTGTGAGCTACAACGTATATGTAGAATATTGCAAGACTTCATATTCTGAAATTTGTTTTCAAACATCCATTGATGTTGGAAGGGGCCTCAGTCACCCAAGCTTTTTGAATACTTTTTGAATAGCGAAGCTCAAAATTTTCAGTTAAATTTTTAACATTTTGCAAGAAGGAAAAAACAGCCGTCACTCATCTACCGATATCTAAATAAGAGTACCTTTGGTCTGTGTGTTACACAAAACCAAAATTGTAATCAGATTTGGCCGTTTGCCTACACCCAACCAATTGTTAAAATTATTAATAGTTAAATTAATTATTTTAAATAATAAGACAAGCAAAAAATCTGGCAACCTGTTGTTATGTAGTTAGACACGCCTATAAATAACTATATGTATAACAATTTTGACCTTGAAATAATTACTGGAAGAAGAAACCAAACTACCATTAAAATGAAAAGTTTAATTTTTAATTGGGATAATAATCATAAATAGAAACAAACACTTTTAATAATTAGATCTAATTAGGTTTTCTTTTATTTGGGATGGAAACAGTAATTTGCCTTTTTGCGTTATTAGATTTCGACAACGTTACACATGTATACGAGAAGGTCTACGGAATGAAAATTGAGAATGGAAAATTAAAAAACTTTTTACAGGTTTTGTGTGAGAATTATCACTTCAAGTAGTTTAGTAATTAGCTTATAACAAGAAATATAGAAATGTATGTCGGTTATACAGATGTACAGATGGGGAGTAATTAGGTTGATTGGCTTGCGGTTGTGTACGAATTGAGATAATTAGATTTATCATATTTTTGTAATAGCTCGATAATTAAACTATGATGGTGGTTCTCCTTATGACTATAATCCTTATTATTTTATTCAGAAAGGACTGGGCGAAGAAAAATAGAGAGTGTTTGAACTGATACATTAAAGATTTTTATGGTGTAATTCTTGGATGTCTGCTGATGTTGCATTAAAATTATCTGTTTCATTAAATATTAATGATCGTGAAGTATACCTATTTTAGGACATAGCATCAGTATACTACAGACATACTTTATATTCGATACTTTAATTGCCTGCAATGATGCTTGTTCAATGATAAAGCACTACTCTCAAATAATAGCATATTAAGATAAACAATACATTCTAGTTCCAATGGATCGACTCGCACTCCATCATACTCAAAAATGTTAAATCTCATGGCCGGCTTGAAAATTTTTATCTAACTACTTATATCCCAACAAATTATGTATGTGATTCATACCATGGTTTCAACAATTCTTCCCGCGCGTTTTATTAGTGTGTTTTCAATCTTTGAATTTCATATTAGATAAATAATACTTAAAATTAAATCTTATTCATTCAACAATTCCAAGATACATTCCAGGTGGGTCAGTCAGCACTCTAATCCAAACGTGAATCTGATAATAATCACGAACCAGCCAATCACTCACTCTTATCAATTATAAAAAGACTTTGAACAAATATGTTGCATTGGTGATATCAATAAATCGTGCTTACGAATATTAAATATTTAGGACACCATTTTAGAAACTTTTTAAGATCGTTCAAGGTACTCAGAAATATTTCATTTCATAAAAAAAAAAATTCTGATTATTCACTGTGGAAGGCGACGAAGGGACTTAAAAGACCAAAAATTCAAGTACCTCTACTTAAAAAGGATGATGGGACCTGGGCAAGAGGTCACAAAGAAAAGGCTGATTTGTTTGCGGAGTATCTCCAGGAAACCTTCCAACCGCTACCAAGACAAACTGCCAATGAAAATATAATGCCAATTCACAAGCTGGATGAGTTTGATATACAACCAGTAACTCTCAAAGAACTAAAAGAAGAAGTGAAAAGTAACATGAATATTAAGAAAGCCCCAGGGTATGACCGGATTACTTGCCAAATTATCAAAGCTCTACCAGACAAAGGATTTCGTAAGCTATTACACATAATCAATGCAACCTTTCGGTTAAAATATGTTCCGCATCAATGGAAAGTAGCAGAAGTAATCATGATACCGAAACCTGATAAACCACCTAACGATAAAAAATCATACAGGCCAATTTCTCTGCTGCCAATTATGTCAAAACTTTTTGAAAAATTATTACTAAAGCGACTTAAACCAATAATTGAGGACCGACAACTAATTCCTCCACATCAATTTGGATTCAGAGAAAAGCATTCTACAATTGAACAGGTGCATAGAATAACAAATATAATTGAAAGAACGTTAGAACATAAAAAAGTATGCTCAAGCATATTCCTGGACGTCGCGCAAGCATTCGATAAAGTTTGGCACAGTGGTCTGGAATACAAACTGCATAGAGATCTGCCGAGGCAATTCTACGCCATTCTAAGATCTTATTTATCCAATAGACATTTTCGAGTGAAATATGAGGATGAATACTCTGAGCTAAAGAAAATCTCTGCCGGTGTCCCGCAGGGGAGTGTATTAGGGCCAATCCTGTATTTACTATATACAAGAGACATACCAACCACAAATGAAGGAACCATAGCCACCTTTGCAGATGACACAGCAATTATGGCAATTGGAAGTAATGTCGCCGATGCAACGAGCAAACTCCAGAGGATGACCAATGCGGTTTATAACTGGACAAAGCGTTGGCGAATCAAGCTTAATGAGACAAAATCCACACATATTAGCTTTTCATATCAAAAGGCTTACCATCTACCTATCGAAATTAACTCGCAACACGTGCCATATGCAAATACAGCTAAATATCTTGGCATGACCCTCGACGCCAAGCTCAAGTGGAGAGAGCATGTCAAAAAGAAAAAAGAAGAACTTAACATAAAGTTCAGAAAAATGTATTGGCTCATAGGTAGAGGCTCTGAGCTTACAATTCATAATAAGCTACTGCTATATCGGCAAATTCTGAAACCGATATGGACCTACGGTATACAACTCTGGGGATGTACCAAGCAAACAAACGCCAAAATGATACAGACGTTTCAAAACAAGGTTCTTCGTAGCATCGTCAATGCTCCGTGGTACATAAGAAATGAAGACCTTCACAGGGACCTTCGGATGGAATACATCAAAGATGAAATAAAAAAGCATGCCACAAAACATGAAATAAGGCTCCAGCAACATGGAAACCCCTATATTCGTCATATGATAGATAACCTTATTGTTGAAAGAAGACTCCAAAGAACGAGGCCACTTGACCTAGTGAACTTACCAAATTAAAATTAGTCAATAGGTTTAATTAATTATGGGACTAACCAGTGGGTTACATCCCAACAAAAGTGAATTGTAATAGAAACATAAAAATTTGTATTTGAAAGAAAAATTGCTAGATGAGCGCAGTCTCAGTCGTAATAAAATAAAGCAAAAAAAAAAAAAAAAATTCCATAACGACACCAAGCAAAATAGTACTCTTCTGGTAGTGGATTAATTGGATTCCATGAAAAACTCATTATGAGAAACCAAAAAAATTTGAACCGAATCGAAAGATCGTTCTCCTGAATTGTACATTTTACAACGTGTGTGACATAGGTCAAAACGATGGTCCTCTCACTTCCAAGATTCGAAATTCTAAGTTTCATCACCATTCAGTAATTAACTGTTGTCATACCATAAAAGTTATAAAAAAGAACACTTCCCATTTACTCTGGTGTTTCATATCTCAAAATATTATATTTGGCAAATCTATCAATTTCTGCCATTTCAATTTCGGTAAAATTTGCATTAAAATCGTTGGTAATTTGTATACACACCAACTCCATGCCTGTCAGTTCACTCGAGAACATCTTATAATCCGACCAACGAAGATTTATAATCCGTTGTATAGTTTTCTAAGGTGTAAAATTCGATACATTTTACTGTTTGACTTCAAAATCATGCTGTTGTCCTACAGTTGGATCGGTTTCGAGCTTCCAAATCAACTCTACCAATACATATCTTGCAATTCAAAAACACTAAAATCACTACTAGAAATTTGACATTTCTAACCTTCGTTATGTCTATCCACAATAGATTCCAATTTGCTTAATTTTTATTCTATTTGCTAAATAAACAATAATCACAAAACATTTTCACTTTGAAATGTCTCAATACGCACTAAATTTGACATACGAGAAACAAACGAAAACGCTAAAGCTTTACATAATCATTTTTTAATATTTTGAACTGAAGGACATTTCTCGTAGAAGCTGTAAATATATAATTTTAGTACTTTTTCGTATTTATTTATTTAGTACAATTTATGGTGATGACAACATATGTTAGTACAATATATGATGATTCGCCATTTTGCAAATTAATTTTTATTTCAAAAGGTAGTAGAAGGTAGGAAACTACAACTATAATCTACGAAATAAATATATAATCTTTCTCTTTCTTATACATTGGAGAAATAAGGAACAAACGAAAACGTATTTCTTTCCCAACAAATTTTTGTGACTTAAAAAGCGAAGTGTGGTATAGTACTACCACAAACAATTATACAGATAAACAAACTATATGGAGAAATAATGTATACTAAACTGAAATAAAGGGAAGTAATTTTACCCTGGGTGAAAAGGCTATATTTGAATTTTATTACCCCTTTTAGCAATGATGTTACAATAAATAAAATTCAATCGAATCTAAAAAAACTATGTTCAAATACATACATAAAATCAAATAATTGTTCATACCACTGCGACAGTGTTGCCAGATTGTCAGATTTAACTGAAAATCTGTTTTTCTAATAGGACAAAAGATTTTCAGTTTTTTTAAGAAAATTCAGATTTTTGACAGTTTTTGTATTAAAAATTGTCATTTTATATTATTCCAAAATAATGTGTTTAGCAATTCCGAAAACTAGCTGTTACCGCCCAGGTGGCGCAGTGGTTAAAGAGGCAGTTGGAGCGGGAGGTACCGGGTTCGAATCCCGATAGGGGCAGAATGGTAAAGGGTTTTTTCACCATACGATTACGATCGGTGGTATGAATGAACACATCTATGACCCCCTGTTGGAGTGCAGAATTCATGTACTGTTCCATATTCCATATTCCATATCAGTACTATAGGCTGTCATGGAGCTATGCAATGTGCAGATGGTTCTACGTAAATCGGACCTATAGCCGTACGTCAGTAGTAAGGACGTAAATAAGCGAACCGCGAAAGAGTTGGAAGTGCCTCGAGTCCCGAAACAGATTGTAAAGAAAAAAAAACAAATAAAACAAAACCAGCTGTTTATCAAAATTCTGACTACAAAATGTTTACCATTTCTTTTGTTTATTTGTAATTGTTAAGTCGAATTGAGGTATTAGAACTGTTTTTCATTCACAAAGATTAGCAAAAATTTTATCCAATTGATAATCTATCTAATCATAAATTCAAATTTTATTAGAATTTTTCAAAGTTTATTTTAGGACATGTCAATAATTAAACGTCTATTTCAGAGTGAACTACCTTAATATCAACATTTATGTTTTGAAGTTGGAAGATTGTACATGAATATTTTTGATTGTTTTATTAAACATGACCGAATATATTTACAGTGAAATGTCCAAAAACACCGATAATACATTGTGCAGTAAAACCATTAAAACGAACGATAGTAATTTTGGCGCTGCAATTTTAGCACAGTAAAATTTTAGTAGTAAAATATTTTTTGGTTTATTTATTGATAGATTTTTTTTTCAAACTCAGTGTATTCAGATTTTTTACATATTAATCAGTTTTTTGTTTAGATTATAATAAAAAAAATATGGGAACGCTGCACTGCGATGAGTTCCATTCTGGACAGTAAATGAGTTAATAATATTTTATACAAAATTTATATACAAACATTTAAGCCTGACTTCCATTATGAAAAAAATGTTGTCAGTATTTTTTACGGAAAAAACCATAGTGGGAAAAAAATCAAAAATACCATTACAGAGTGACAGAGATCGTTTTTTACTTTTTCTTTTTTTTATAGTGGATATATTTTGACAGATGCTTGTAATATAACCGATAAATTTCAAATATTTTTTGTTATTGAAAAAAAGACAAAAAACATATTGAATCTACAACAATAAATTTAAAACAATAAACTTAACATAATTATTCATTATTTAAATTATTTTCACAATGAATTAAGATGAATGACACAAAACGAAATGTTAAAATTATTAATTGACCATAAAATAACTACTATAAAATGCTTCATAATGACGTCATACAAACGATTTCTCCTCCATATACAGTTTTCCTATAAAATATTTCTCCAGTACTGAATAAAAATATTTGATTTGTTTTGTCAGTACTGCTATAATAATTTTCTCATTACCATAAAAACTTATTCAGTACTAAATATACTTTTTATACTGGAAATGTTTTTTTTTTCTCTCGCACTTTAAGAAAAATTATATTTTTATCCTACTTTTACTATTATGTCAGTATATTTTTCATAATGGAAATCAGACTTTAAGGCCCTATTCCATGAAAAAATTGACTGTCAGTAAACATTAAAATGGGACAATAATAAAGGTTTTATAGTAGTGTAAGTGAAACAGAAAGCTATCTCAGTCAAACTTGACTGGAAAAAATATTTGTGTTTGTGGTAGTGTGACAGCTATAAAAAGTATAAAATTGAATACTTTTTATTGCAGTCACACTCAGCCTTCTACATAAAATTTGCGTAAGACAAGAAATTATTTTCGTACACAACCAAGGGTCAAATATTCCATATATTATTTTGGTAAAATTATAATTGAATTGAAATAAAAATCATATTTGTTTAGCATTGTGATATTTAATACTAAATTTTAATTCATAATTTAAAAAAAATCCAAGAATGAATAATTAATGATTATTTTGGTTATGGTTTCTTAAATAGCGGTCAAAATTCTGCTATAATTTGCTATAAATAAATAAATAAGCAATAACGTTGTCTTTGTCTTTTAGTTGGAGTTTTATAATTATTTTCTCTTTTCGTCTTTTTTGACTGTCCGTCAGTTTTCCCATGGAATATAGCCTTTATTCATCGTAATATCAATGCTAAAGGAAGGAAAGAGATAATAAAATTCAAATGTAGCCTTTTCGGGCACAATTATTTCTTCTTATTTCAGTCTAGTATATATTATTTCTCCATTTAGTTTGTTTATCTGTATAATAGTTATTTGTGGTACTACAATCGGATTTTATCGTATTGAAATATCATATGTGGATCGATATGGTTTAGATCGAATACGCCAAATGAACTAAAATTTGACTAGCTGTAATAAAAATGATCGTTGCGCCAACTTCAAAGCATTGATATTACGCTTTCAATACCTTCTCTTGAATTAAAGAAACGATTAAATAATAAATCAATCTCAAATATATTTTAACTCATCGCGATCAATACTCTGAACGTGAACGGCTTGTAACGGAAGGTTTGATGTTAATCGACTATTTACAGCCAATAACAAATTCCTCTGCATTTTAGCCGTCTACTCTGAAACTGATATCTGAACTAATCAGCGTTTAATGTCGATTTATCAGTTCGATAATTATAAAATAAATAAATATTTGGATGCAACTCGGTCTTTACATGAACCTAATTTCATATTTAAGAGGGTTCAAAATGAAGATATGGTGCTAGAACTGTTTTAAACTAGTCAAAGATCAATCCGATTTCTGGGAGCCACGGGTTATAAAAAAACTTTATTGTATGCAACATACATTTATTTAAATTTATTTATTATTATAAACAAGTACAGTCATTTCCATTCAGATGGTGTCTTAAAAATTATTTCCAGTAAATTTTCGCCTGTATTCATTAGGTTAACCATTTCTATGGGACCGGTAACTATAACACTAATGTTATATTCGGCAGACAATAACTATATCCATTTGATCGATCGGGGTCATAACATTGAGTTCAATCGAATATTCATAATTAGGAGCAAGTCCGAATCGCCTAGCTCATTCTGATAATAGAGAAGGGAGAGCTATTTTTAAATCGAATAATGTCGGTAATATTTGTTGTAAGATTTCTCGAAGAAATTGAGCCACGTAAAAACCATAGCGCAATCCTCTTAATATTAAATCATTGCTAACTCTAAACTTCGTTAAATACCATGTCCTTTGATAAAAACAACGTTTAAGTATCCACAGCTTCTGATAACCACAACGAGGCTTATCGTTCCAAATATAATAACCTCGTTCTATTGATTCAATGTCATCGACCGTCAATAAATCACGATGCTTTTCTAAACTCAAGTGAAAATCAAACCTGCCCATGAATAAACAACTTTTATTGTTTTTGATGGCGTACCGTAAAGCAGAACATAATACCACGGAAGAAATACCAGCCAATGTAATGTTCGGAAGGCAGATACATCGAAATCAGCAATACAACAAGATTTCATGGGCCAACTAGGGACGAACATAAACAAAATCCATAACCAGGTTCAAGGTCACGAGGTCAAGATTGCTAGTAACAAGATTAAGGCACGTCATGCTGTTTTTATCGCTACAGGGAGGTTCCAGGAAAAACAAGTGGATGTGTGGTTTTGCAATTAGCCGAAGGGGACAAATTAAATGAAACCGAAGCTAAAATCGAGTTGCTATAAATAAAAAAAAAGTATCGAAAGGCTCAGCTAGCAACCTAGCTGTCGAGTCAATATCTATTGTAAATATGCATGATGGCAAGTTCATGTTCTTCAAATATTGAAACCATCAGATTGGGGCGTTTTATCATTCGCACTGTTTGTTCTTCAAATATTGCTTCTTTAGGTTTTTACCACCATTTGCGATCGATAAATCATGGTCTGAGCACAACTTCTATGATTATGAGGATACCTAAAACTAGACCAACTCGTGGATAGCTCCAAAAAAGGTGCCACTCCCAACGCTTTTGCGGTACGATTATTTATATTCCACCTTAAATGCCATTACAGCCAAATCGAGGACGTCTCCATGAGAGCTACTGCTGGCATTCGTTAAAATTCTCACCATATATTCTGGTTTCTTAATTAGTTTTGGAGCCCAGGACTCCACTTGATATAAATTTCTAGCATTTTTCACTCCAGCACTCTGCATAAAAACGAATATCACAATTGTGGTCAATTGCATGCTCTCATTATGAATGACCTGACTATAAAATTATCGGTCCATCAAGTTAAATTAAAAGGTTGGTAATCTACTCACCTCTTCCATCTTCCATTTTGTTGCTACTTCAGCTAGATGTTGTCGGATTCCAGACGTATTAGACCAACATCTGCAGGGAAGGGATCTGAAATCCAATAACTAATAGATATAGCTATCGGTACCTTGATGCTGGCTTGATAAGGTAAACTAAAAGCTCATAGCTCCAAAAGGTTTGATCAGCTCAAAGGCATAATTCATTCCAAAAGTTTTCCCACTTCGAAACTCTCTGTTGCGTATCCTTCGTTTCAATTTCCATCCAACATGATTGAAATCTCGTTGCAACAAAAAACAATTTGATCTAAATGTAAAATCAACAATTAAATTCAGAACAGACCTTCATCTACAAAGTGATAAAAATCACAGTCTTTCGTTTAACATGTTAATAGCGTCATCGCATTCATTCTAACAAGCACCATCACCCCTCCCGCCCAAAAACTTCAAATCACGAATGAAAAGCATAAAGACATCAATATGAGAGTGTATGTCTCCGCGTGTTTCGTATAGACAACAATTTGATACAACAACGAGCTTCATTCAGTCGAGTATATACTGTTGTCGTCATTGTTGAACTTGAGAGCTTTTATTCGTTCCGCCACTCTTCTTTGTTTTTATACACTTATTACGAAAACGTCTGGATTTTATAGCGTGCAATCTATATTCCTAAAATATCTACGATATTTATATCCGACATTAACATAATTTTTGGAAATACATTAAAAAAAAAAGTTTTCCGGACGACGTTGTTCTCACTCCGTTTTGGAATTCCAATGAATGACGTTAATGTATTTGTAGAAGAATAATTACTGTCATGGATTTTGTATAAATATAGAATCGAATAAAAAATTCCGTTTCTATTTTGGAAAATCTAATAAAATTTATGTAAGATCGAAATCTGTGTACTCAAATAACAAAGAAAAGCTTTTAAGTTTTCTTTTGATGAATGGATGTTGAATTTTTCATTCATTCAAACTGTTAGTTGGCAATGGCATGTGGTATTTCTGTGTATATAAAGTTAGTTCGATAATCAAAATAGACATTCGTCATTTAAGGTATATGTTGTAGCTCAAAAATGGGATTCAAGCCAATTCCAATACAAGCTAGCCGAGTCTGATACAGAAACGGAGTTTAACCTAGGAACTTCTAGATGAGGAACAGAAGAAATGCTAATTCGAGGAATGAATGTCATCAATACCAAAAATTGAAAATGCCCTGTTTTTAGGATTCGATGAATGTCGACGGACAAGCGTGCTGATATTGGCTCTGTAAGATTTTTCGTCGAAATTTTGTAGCCATTATCAACTTATGATATGGCAACAGTCACACTCGAGCTTGCCATTGGCTACAAGCCGATATTATTCTATTTGTAAATATACAACTTGTAATGTGCAGTGTATCTGAGTTGAAATAAGCAGCTTGAAGCAGTATTAGCTTACGGTCGGAAGATAAAGACAATGACAAAAGTGTTACGATACTGGCTTAACCAGCAACATGGATCACACAAACCAAATCCATCATTTTCAACAAAATTCTTTAACATGTTCAGTCATCATTTAGCAGGTGTATGATCGCTTTTGGAAATCGCTTACGGTCATGGCAAGGCACTATAATGGCGGAAAAGTGAAAGAGTCAACAAATGACCTTCGTTCTCGTCGGGATTGGTATTGCTTCACAAATGACTAATCTTACTTTGGTTCCAATTAAGGAAGATCGCAGACTAGAATGGAAAAAAGAAGCACCGTTGACTCTAGAGGTTATATGTGCGACTTGGTATATGAAGTATTCTGAAAATAAAATGATATAGAAATGATTGGTGTAACATCTAGCGGCTCCTAACTGTTATTAGAGTATTACGTAGGATATATTGACCGAGATATCGAATCAATATGAACATTTTGACATTATAATATATGTACTGAATATAGATAAGAACCGTAGACTAGAGCACGAGGTAAGATGCGAGCTCTGTTGTCACCTCAACTGATACTGATATACGGTATTAGCAGAGATAACGATGATATGATGATAGAGATAACACTGCAGCAAATGAATAACGTTATATGAACACAAGTGAATCAGAATCGAGATAAATGGAGAGTTCGAGATCCAATCCGGTTGGGTATATAAGAAGTGCTTATATAGTTGCAGTTAGGTAGGGGCGTATGGTATTGCTTTGTGGCGAGTATATATAGGTGTTCTTATATATTTATTTCCATTTTGGAAACAATTTGAAAACCAAGCGAGTGATAAACCCTGTAATCGTAACTCGATCTGGTAGGCCGCCTTGATAAATCCTTTTGTGACATAAGCTATCGAAAACTGGTTCATGAGCTATCGAAGAATGGTTGGTGTATATGGTAATTCGTAACATTCTAGATGCGTATAGTTCTTTACATGGCCACTAGTTATTGTGAAGTGAATGCAATCGGATCTCTTTGATCATCTAACTCGAACAAAACACTTTCCAGTCCAGAATAGTTTATGAGAAATACGATTTACTAGGGCGAATGAATGCGGGCATGAGAGTATATTTATGGATTTTGAAAATTGCATTGACTGGGCTCAACCGTTTTATTCTAATCTCTATTTAACATCATTTAACAGAAATCAACTCTGTTGAGTATGCCACTTGAGTAAGCAAGCCGAAGTGCTTCTTTATGGTAGTCGAAGTTATCAAAACTTGTCTTAATGAATAAAAACCAAATCGTAGAGTTAATGCTTAATCATCGTTACATAGTGAACGACTGCGCTAGTTACGATTCTTCTTGATAGTACCTTTGAGTGCATTAGCTCAAGTGTAGAGTAGAATATATGACAACTACAAGATGACATTTCTGTTAGACCAATAAGTAAGCCCCTCACAACGGCAAGCTTAAAAAACTGCCTACTAACAATGAAATGGTGGCCAAAATATAATCTGACTGCTCAAGTTGTAATGTATGACACTGTAATTACTACAGCCTCATCCGTCAGTATGGAGAATCGATTGCAATGGTGGAGAAACAAAGAGAAACGAAAGAAGTTCAGAGGAAATGATTGGAAGTACCGCATCTTTGATATCCATAGGGTAAAAATCAGAAAAATACAACAAGATGAACACTACTTGTAAAGTTCAATTAAGTGAGATTATTTGCCGCAAACAATATCAATAGACGTGCCACTCCAAGTATA
The DNA here is from genome assembly GCA_963932295.1 of Tipula lateralis. NCBI lineage: Eukaryota > Metazoa > Arthropoda > Insecta > Diptera > Tipulidae > Tipula > Tipula lateralis. The sequence goes on along the minus strand of OZ010738.1, from coordinate 7,243,510 downwards.
AAGTTTTAATATATACTTTTTGATCACTGGTTTGGTTTCACAGAGAATCAACCAAGCGCAACAAATCTTATTTAGTTCTGATTCCGATTAAAATTATATTTTCTCCACATTCAACCACAGACCGCCTGCGCAAGACAACGTAATCATTTCTGTAGAAAATATCGCCGGGTACTGTGTTTTCGGTGCATGAGAAAACTTATAGTTCATCAACAATGTGGCCAATCCGATTTTAGCTTGCATAATTCCAAAACGCAGACCAATACAATTTCGAGGTCCATCACCAAATGGTAGAAACGCAAATGGATTACGTTTTGCAATTTCTTCGCGACTAAATCGATCTGGATCAAATGTATAAGGGTTTTGGAAGTATTCCGGATCGTGATGAATACCAAGTATAGGAATTACTAGCGCCTGATTTTTACGTATGATATGCCCCGTTTGGGGTTCCCGATAGTCTTTCGATGCGATTCGTCGTAACTGGGCAACAGGTGGACATCGGCGTAACGATTCTGGAATATTAACAAATTAGGTAAAAGTTTTGGTTTAAAAACTAGTCAACATTACCGTTAATAACTTGCTCCAAATATTTCATTTCCAGCATGGCCTCGTACGTAAATTCTCCTCCATACTTTTGAAGCACTGATCGAATTTCGTTTCTTGCTTTTTCTTGAATTCCTTGATGATAACCAAGCTCCAGCAATGCATACGACATAACTGACGATGAGGTCTCGAATCCGGCGATCCAAAATACAAATGCTTGAGCCGCCAATTGTTCAAACGTTAGTTCGTGTCCATCAATTTTTTGATTCTCCTTCTGTATGTTGAGCAACAAATTCATGAAATCGTTTCGTTCCACTTCGTTGACAGTCCGATAATCGATAGCGTCGCGAACAACATTCAAAAAAAAATTCGAAACATCTGCGCTTAAAGATCTGAAACCTAGCTTTCTAGCTAGGCTACGATTACCCAACTTAAAAAGAAATGTTATTTTTTCCAATCCTTTTACTTCGAACACACGACGTCCCATTGCCCGAAATTCCGTATCGGGAATTTTTAAACTATTACACTCGATTCCAAATGCACATGTACCGATAACATCGGTTGTAAATCGGGCGACGATTTCCTTGAATTCCATTACACTCGATACTTTTAGCTCATGATCAACACAAGCTTTTAACTCGTTTGAAACCCCTATAATCGTTGGGAACATATACTTCATTTTGCCTGAGGTAAATGTTGGCGTTAGTTTGATGCGCAGATCTCGCCATTTTTGATCCTCAATCGCAAATAAATGGGCCGACAGTGGATCATCCCGCTCGTTGAAATAGACGCCACGATTCGTAAAGTAATTGAAGTCTTTGGCGAGAACCGATTTTACAAAATCCAAATTCGATGCCATTACAACCGGCTCGAAGAATATAAATAGGCCAATGAATGGTGCATTCTTGTGTCGGGTTTCCTTGTAACACTTGGCAAACACTTCGGATGTGTGCATTTTTTGATTTATAGGACTTACGGTGCCGAATGGAAATGTTGGTTCGATGTACGGTACATTATGGTTTTTCCAGTATGTATACTTGCTTCGTAACCACCAGTAAATAATCACAAAACCTGCGACAAGCGCATAAACTACGATTAAGAAACTCATTTGTGTTAAGAGCACTTTACACTAAATGAACAGTCAGAAAATTAATAAACTTTCAATAAAATATTCTTGCGATAAACTGAATATCATCTATGCATGATAAGAAACTATGTAAGATAAGAAACTATGTAAGATAAGCTGTAAAGTATAGTTGGTAAACAACGGTTATACAACCATATATGGTATAAAAGATACATTTAATACCATCTCTCGGCGATACTTAAATATTTACATAAGGCTATCATATAACAACTTTAATTACACAGCGATTTACAGAGAGAGTTTTGAAGGTGATGAAATAATTTGAATCTAATCTTAAATGTAATTGAACGAAATGCTACATTTATACATTTATGAAACGATCCACTGGAGGTCTTCACTTATAGATTTTCTGTGGAAAAGTGTGAAACGGATAGGTATGACGTGATGATCATCTGCATCAAAGATTTGTTTATCACTCTCCAACGAAAAACCACTTAATAACAGTGAGTTGATCACAAGGCACTACAACAGAGGAGACATAACTCTTTCTTGAGGACTTCTCACTCCTTCAATCCAGACAGTGGCAGTTCTTCACGAATTCATCAAAGACCTGTCAGTTTCGGACTTTTCTATTTAAAGTTTGTGAATCAAGCTCATAATTTTCCAGATGTCCTCTGACACTATTAACTCACCTTTGGGAATTTATTAACTTTATTCAGTATATGATTTAGCCTGTAGGGCATCATATACTAAATAATGATGAGAAATTATTTGTGAGATATTTATTTGCAGTACGCTTCTGTCTAATCGGTGTCCTTTCTGACTACTAAGCTACTTTAAGGGCAATTGAGTACTGTTTCCTCGAACACGTGTTGATCAATAACTAAACTCATTTGGACATATATTCGACCTTTCTGGTAACTGAGCCTAACGTAACCGTAATTTTGTCATCACTTAATCGAAGTAGGAGAGATGAGACAACCATGAGATGTTTCTTGAACTATATGATAGACGTGTATTTTGGTGATCTTTCTGGGTATTTTCACTTGACATTGTACTCTGAGTATTCAGATGTTTCGTATTAAATTTCGGAACAATGTAAACTCTCTCGCCAGATTGCAATACCGAATATCTTTGCGAACAAACAAATATTAAGATAGAAAATGTGAATTTGAGAAGAAACGTCACAGTGTACCAATCGAGCCTTATCCTTCTGTACCCCAATATACCACCTCCGTTAAACTCCATAATTCCAGTGCATAATGAAGAGATAGTTGGTTCCCTTATTTCTGTTTTATTCGATGCTTTTGACAATTTGTGCACTCAAGTTGGTTGTTCCTTATAATATCCAGCAACTATGAAATTCAAACAAAGTCCGTAACTTTGAGACAGTGGAAAAACGATAATGACCAAGCGAATAAAATCTTGATATAATAAACTTTGAAATATCAAACAATAATCATCAGATGAACACTTTGCAACGGATTTCGAAAGAGACAACATTTTTCTAAAAAGAAATGAATTAGCAATACAAGAGAGAACATTATTCTTCAGCCTTCTGCCATATTGCACAATCTTTGGTAGTACATAGTCCTTAAATTGTACTGGTTCCAATTTGTCCATACTTCTCAAATCTTGTTATGGCCAACTTACAGCAGTTCACCAATTACAATGGTTCAAGTGCACCAAGATGAATGTTTCAATTGCTTGGGTCTGGGTATATTGCCAACCAACTGCGTATAGCTATATGCTGAATCGAACATTAATGAGATGAAATGCTTATTTTGAAATTGGTGATCTTCAATCTGTTTTGCGCCGAGTTAAGATTTTTTCCTGTTTCTCTCTACAGCTGCAATAGTTGCATTCTGAATTCTTAGTGAATGCAACAATGCTCGATTCTGCAATCACATTCATCGTACCAAGAAGAGGAGAATAGTTTATCATTTGGGTGGAAGAAACTTCAAGATTAGCATTTATGAGTATGTATTACCCTCAAACTAAAAGTTCATAAATGATCACTTCTGGTCTGACGTTGTTAACAGCTCCATCTATATCACAAAAGGTTTGAGTGCGACAGACTTACAATAAAACTAAGACTAGATATTGTCAGTGTATAGAATAACTTTATAATTTCACCCAAACTACAAACACTTCACATTTTAAATGTGGTCCAAATGATGGCAGTTGAGATCACACATGCAACCTATGAACATTTTTCCACACTTAACCACAGACCACCTGCGCACGATAATGTCAAAGTTTGAGAAGAAAATTTCGCCGGGTACTGTGTTTTCGGCGAATGAGTAAACTTATAATTCATCAACAATGTGGCCAATCCGATTTTTGCTTGCATAATTCCAAAACGCAGACCAATGCAATTCCGAGGTCCATCACCAAATGGTAGAAATGTAAATGGATTACGCTTTGCAATCTCTTCGTCGGTAAAACGATCTGGATCAAATGTATCAGGATTTGGGAAGTATTCCGGATCATTCTGTATACCCAAGACAGGAATAATAACTGTCTGATTTTTACGTATGATATGCCCCGTTTGAGGTTCTCGATAGTCTTTCGATGCGATTCGCCTTAAATGGGCAACAGGTGGACATCGGCGTAACGATTCTGTAAAATTATCAAATTTCGTTAATTGTTAATTGTTAGATTAAATGCAAGACAACTTACCATTTATTATCTGTCCTAAATATTTCATTTCCAGCATGGCCTCGTACGTAAATTCTCCTCCGTACTTTTGAACCACCGATCGAATTTCTTGTCTCGCCTTATCTTGGACTTCTTGGTGATATCCAAGCTCCAACATCGCATACGACATAACTGACGATGAGGTCTCGAATCCGGCGATCCAAAACACAAATGCTTGGGCCGCCAATTGTTCAAACGTTAGTTCGTGACCATCAATTTTTTGATTCTCCTTCTGTATGTTGAGCAACAAATTCATGAAATCGTTTCGTTCAACTTGGTTGTCAGCTCGATATTCGACAGCGTCGCGAACAACGTTTAAAAAAAAATTCGAAACATCTTCGTTCAGAAATCTTAATCGAAACTTTTTAGCTAGATTACGATTGGTCAACATGAATACCAATTTCAGTCGTTCCAAACCTTTTACCTCAAACATACGACGTCCCATCGCCCGAAATTCCGTATCGGGAATTTTTAAACTATTACACTCGATACCAAATGCACATGTACCGATAACATCGGTTGTAAATCGGGCGACGATTTCCTTGAATTCCATTACACTCGATACTTTTAGCTCACGATCAACACAAGCTTTTAACTCGTTCGAAACCCCTATAATCGTTGGGAACATATACTTCATTTTGCCCGAGGTAAATGTTGGCGTTAGTTTGATGCGTAAATCCCGCCATTTTTGATCCTCAATCGAGAATAGATGTGCCGACAGCGGATCATCCCGCTCGTTAAAGTACATACCACGATTCGTAAAGTAATTAAAATCCTTAACTAGTATCGATTTTACGAGATCCAAATTCGTTACCAATACAGAGGGTTGCAAAAATGCGAACAAACCGATAAAGGGGTGGCTGTGATGTTTGTTTTCTTTGTAAAATTTAGCAAATACTTCACCCGTAGATATTGTTGTTTTTAATAGATTTCTGCTACCGAATGGAAATGTAGGAGTTATGTACGGTACATTATGGTTTTTCCAGTAAGCATATTTTCTATTCACATAATAGTAAAACGTAACAGAGATTGCGATAAGCGAATAAATTATGTTTAAAACACTCATTGCCGCAAACAATCACTTTCTAATTGATAAGCCACAACTAAATTATTAAGACTAATTGTCACTCGGTCAAGAATCGTTATAATAAACAAAAATATTGCATAGTAGCATGATAAGAAGTATTTCTTATCTCGCGACTATACTGTAAGTACACTTAAGTACGATAAGGTATACTCTCTAAATGTAAATATTTACTACACCACTGCTTTTATCAGATAAAGGATGGTCGTGCTGACATGTAACATAACAACGGAGTGGTGATATGATATGATATGTTATGATATGATATGATATAATATGACATGATATGACATGATATATGATATAATATGATATGATATGAAATGACATATGATATGATATGATATGATATGATATGATATGATATGATATGATATGATATGATATGATATTCATGTACACTTCCCACATAATTCATTTGCCAGATACATCAACAGAGTGGAAATTACATTCTCAGTTAGTTGACTTCTGGGTAGTAGTAATCCGAATACAGTCACTAGTCCTTGCTCCGATTTGAAACTAAAACTCTTACTCTTGTTCGTCCACATAATGACTCCTATATGTATGATCACCTATATGTATGTTGAATAAAGCTTACACTCGTAATGGCTGGTCCCAAACGAAAATTTAACCAAGATGGATACGTATTGCCCATTGAATACTTGTTTCACTGATAAAGCAATTTCAAAACTATATAATCTATATTTCTCTCGTTTCAGATGTCGGTGAAACAATTACTGAAACCTACGACCATGTAAAAGATACACTTACGGACGCCGTTGGCAAAGTAACAAACGGTGTTGAAGATTTAATACATAACAAAAAACACGAGGTTGACGAAACAGTGTCGCAGGAAACAAAAGCCATATCAGAATCGGTCACCGACACAATGGACAAGGCGAGCGGTTTTATGGACGACGCCGAAGCATTAACCGATAAAGCAATGCGCGAAACCGAAGATGTAATGAACGATGTGTTCGACACAACAAAAGTATCGATCACCGAATCAATCGACAAGGATATTGATAAAATTAATCGCGAGCTAAACGGTAGCATGATGAATTTAAAGAAATCCAATTCGAACGATAGTTTGAAACTGCAATCGCCGGAACCTGAAATCGAGAAAATTTTATCGAATGACGATTCGAGACGTTCACCAACTCCACCGCCGACAATAACCGAACTGCCCGAATTTACAACTACAAGATCGACGCCATACTATAAACGTGAAAGTCTATTAACGACCACAATTGCCGAAGAGTGAGTAGATCAAATCAAATCATTATGCCGTATATCATTTTGTTTTTATTCCGCTATTCTATATATATATAATATGTCGATGTTGTGTTTAATCTACTTACTCGATTGTGACATTGAATCGAGCCGCCTTCGAACTTCTCGACACATGATATGTGTCTAAACTAAAAAAAATTATTTAAAAATTTATAAATAAAATACACTTGAGGCTGTAAATCTTATAATAATATATAAAAACAAAACTATTAAGTATGTTTAACAGTTATTTAAATCTAGTTCTTAAGTACAATAATAAATACCAAACCACTTAGGGATATTCAATGATGCAACTCATTTATCATAATAACCTAACTCATAGTACAAACGAGCTACAAAAACTTTTATTAAACTTTAATTGTATAAAATAATAAATAAATAAGTTTGTTGATTAAAATAATAATATTAATATTTATAATTACAAAGTATATATTTTTATATAAAACTATAATTGTACATGACATGGTGAGCTATAATGTAAACTATATAATGTTCATTCCGAATACGAAGATGTAAATGAGGTTGCTGGAATCTCTGCTGAAATTCACGTTAAATCGCTTTTTTATATGATATATAAGATAGCAGAAATAATGAGGTTTTTTCACCAACCACCAGAGGCACCACTGTCGATAGATTATAAAGCTGCTGTAAGTTTAGTATCCACCAGGCCAGAAAATCATAGTAGCAGTTAGATCATATCACATTTGCACGATATACTTAAATAATTGTTTTAAAAAAAAAATTTAAATTGTACCACTAGATGTCTCCATAATATAGTCTAATCTTTTTTTGTCACTAGATGTCACTTACGAAATATTTACACTATTGAAAATTTAAAACAAAAACATCGTTTGAGAAATATTATTTATCTTTCGTTACATTGTTTCAACTTATCGTGACTGAAGTAGTTTGAATCAGGCCAGAGAAGACAGTAGCGATACAGGAACTTTTCTGAACTCCATTACTAGAAGAGAAGTCGAGGACGGTTCCAGTTACAGCAATTCTAGTCACGAATTCATGTAAGGATGTGTCACAGAATTTGCTCATTCTGTAAATATATAACCTGACTACTAAAATTACAGCAGAAAAAAACTCTTTATCCGATAGTGGTACCCTGGTGGAGGGTAGAAAAACCTCAAATTTCAAGCTGTCTTATACCGCATTTTTTCTAGCTCACCATTTTTATTTTTGATTATTCCAAGTATTATTGTTTTGTAAACACTCTAGATTTCGTCTCTAAATGTATTATTCTGCACCAAACAATTTTTATAATTAAATTGTTCATTTCAAAATTTGAGGGTGAATGAATCCAAAACATGTGTTAAAGTGTTAACGTTTAATATTGAGATCAGGCTACTGCTCCTACACGATCAATTCACACTCCTGAGCATGATGTATTTTGTGATCGTTCATGTTCAACAAGTATTTCGTCATTGCCAAGCTACAATGAAAATGTTGAAGCTCATATACAAAAGGATTCTCCGAAACTTCTCGTTAAAAAACCGAAAACCTAACTTTCTTTATAAATCTTTCTGCGATAACTGGAAGTACATGTGGTGATTATGAATAAAGGTGTAGCCTGTAACCACCATCAATACCATTGCTCGTGATTGGTATACTACGATTTGCTTTAATACAAAATGATGTCATGCCAGAAACCTCAATTAGCATCAACTGCATCACAATGTTACATGTAATCGGTGCTCATATGGAAGAAATGACCCAAAAAACGATCTGACCTCTTCTAATTGTTTATAACCGGAACAAGAGCTGGCACTTAATCGAAAGGTCCGACCTATAAAATCCGTATAATTATTACTATAAAGGATCAGGCTAATTGAAGTAGCTGCATTTAGTTTAAGATCACTCAGCAATATAGTCCCCATAATTAATCACCGTAAAGCCACGTCCTGTTTAAATTATTGGCAGATTTGAGGATCGGATAAATCCAGAATTTAAAAGACTCATCCACTGTTAGTCTGAAAGTACCTTATATGTCTGACATTGGAAAATTCTCTATATCACGAATATATCAATAGAGTATTCCTTATATTCGAAGGATTTGTCCACAAAACATGTAAGGGTTGAAGAGCAGTTCCCATACGTCTTTGTATCGTTACTCTTTAAAATAAGAATTACAATTTCTTAAGTTTAAATTTTGGAGGAGTGACAAAAGTCTGATTTTGAGTCAGGTTCTTTTAGGCCGAATATACAGTTAAGTTGCCATCCGGATATTTCTAGTAGGAATTCCAGATATTTAAAGGCAGTCTCCAGGATTTATTTTGGCATTCTTCAATTTATCAATTTAATATGTTGATGGAGTTCTTTGTATGAATTCTAGGTCATCAGCATTTGATTTTACATAGGAGGATAAGCATCTAACATATAGTTTCATTGAAATTTAAAAAGCTGAATTTGTTTGCCGTTTATATCTCCAAGCAGCCATTAAAGCACATAGGTATGGAACTGTCTGAATACAATTTAACAACTGACAAGCAGAAACCGAGTAACACTCATGTGGGCACTAGGGCACACTGGATTCGGCCTCGCGATGATGCTATTACTTCTTATAAAGAACCGGTAAACCTTCCAAAAAATTCCCTTACAAACTAAGAACAATGGTTAATAGACAGGTTAAGAGAATCTGGACACGACCTCGTACTGACCTAGAATTTTCGGTCTACGAAAGGCAAAAATATTTATTTCACTTTCGTCGAATGGAGTCAAAGAACTTCTCGTACTTGGCCAACCCGATTTGGGGCTTTCAACAAGCTTCTTCACAGGTCATGTCCCTTTAAGATATCACATATTAACAATGGATAGATACCGCTACTGTACAATCGGTGAAACACATATTGTGCCAATGGGCGGTTATTTTCCGCTAGCGTACAGAAAATAAAGAGTGGTGCGAATAGAGTGATGCAAATACCGCCGATAGATTATCGATTGTTACAGTATTGGTGGCGATTATGCCTGCATTCCGTCCCCAAACAAAAACTTGCCTATTGATCCTTTCAACTCCTGTGTCGACTCAAGCAATTCAAGGGCCAATAATGGAGATGCTACATAAAATAGTTCCCAAGATATTCGTATCGATACCTTCCCAGATTGTATAGTGTTCGGTACCCTAGCTACACAGTTAAATATCTCTGGCAATACATGAATACCATGACGTCGTGTACCAGGACTGTCAAGTCATGCGCCTTCAAATGAAACAAATGATAATACGAGGAGGTTAGATCTGATATATAAGGTTGGTTCGTTAGCAGATTCTATCTCATTGTTTTGATGGTGTCCTGGACGATAGAAGTGCGTTGATATGGAGTGTTTTCTGGCCATTGTTTGAGCAGTGCATGGTTCAGATTGATAAGTTGTTGTTAATGGCATTGCCCATTGACAGTTTCGGTGAAATTTCAACAGCTCTTAGTACACGATTTCATTCTGATACCACCAAACGAAGATTATTGTCTTCTTTCTGAAGCGATCTGGACGTACTGTGTGTTTTTATGTCTACAAGCCACTAATTTTTGCGTTTGGGATTCTTTTAAAAAATCCTCTTCTCATTTGCCTTCCTTTTGATTTTTTTCCATAGCATATAAACGTTTGGAAATACCTTGGCGAGTCATGTTTAATTTTCAAGTTGATAGCGTTTCCTATCTTCAATGTGGAAATCACAACTTCTGAAGCACACTCGTTCTTAGAAAAATATTTTTGTGTTGCGATGTGTGCTATTAGAACTGGTTAACTGTCCACGCTATGAATAAAACATAACTTCTGACATCAATTTCAACCACCTGTGACGCACCTAATAACACCTCGAACGTTTCATTCTTGAACTTATCTAGCCTAAATCACTCATAATTCGTGATAGATTTTAAGAAGAAGAATATAACAGACACCACAGTTCGTTAAAGCCATTTTGAATCCATTCAACCCTAGTTATTTGGAAATGAACAATAAAAATAATTTATGTCTGCACGTTAATCTGTTCTGTAAATTCATAAAAAAACTATGTATGTAGACTATGTCTATGGAGTTAGATCATGGTCAAAAATTATATTATATACGGGTGAACGATGGAGCAGGGTATGTGTTAACTAATTACCATATAAAAGACAAAGCTCATATATAATAATTTTACGACATTGATCTAGGTCTAGCCTTTAGAAAGCCTTATACCATATTTATATATGAGTACAGTGGACAAATGAAATGTATAAAAGCTCACGAACAAAATCAATTGTCTACTGTACACACACAACAACCTTAAATTGTTTCTTAATTATTTTTTTGTTTTTATGTTTCATCCCCAAATTAAAAATTAATTTGTAATTATTAAAAAATCATACACACACATACATTCAACAACAATAATAATCGAAATCCAATTCGAAAATGCCATTCCAAAAATTGGTCAAAAATAACCAAAATCGATATCCTTTAATGCCCCACACCACATCACATCCAATCAAGGATAATTCAAACGACCGCCGACCGATTAATAATTGGCAATGATAGGAACGAAATTGAAATCATAAAATCAAACATGAATAGTAACGATGATGATGATGATAATGATAATGTAATCAAGCATAATGATAATGATGATTATGATTTTGATAGTATTGATAACAATAATAATAATAATAATAGTAATAATCGTAATGGTATAAGTAACAATAGTCGTAGTAATAGCATCGATTATGATGGAACTGGAAAATTGGCATCACCACCACAATCGCCATCGTCGATGTCACTGCCACCCGCGGACGTCGATGAACTAACGTATTGGGAAAAATTGGCCGATGCTATCGTCCACATCCCGATAAATACGTTCGAGGCTGATTTGACGCCAATCACCGAGCTAACCGATAGCAACGAAAATATTTTAGAAATCATCGAAGATATATGGGAGACCAAGAAAGAATAAGACAACCGCCCCGAAGCCCGAGGCGAGTTTGAGTGTTGTTAAAATTATGTATATTGTGATGCCAGATTTTTGCAAATTAACATTTTATTAATAAATAAATACTTTTCAATTATTAACATATCATTACACTAATATTAGAGTTTATAAAATTAAATTAATAATTGTTATAATTAATAAATAGAATTTAAATAAAAACTATTTTTTTTTTAATTTGTTACTTTGTGAAGATATAGGCGATGCTAGGCTTAACGGTAAGTTTGTATTTATTATAGTCAACCAGAGGCGCTCGACAGACTGGGAAGATGAATACCGGATTCATTCAGTTAGTGTTTATATTTAAGCCCCACGTTGGGCGCCAAAATGTTTGAAATAATTTTAACAATTTTAAGGTTTTCTTTATAAATAAGGATGTCAGAATATGTTAAACCATTAATCTCAACAGTACTTTGAGGAAATCCCAAAGTTACTTAAATTATGAGTTCGTTATGTAGTAGACCGGAAAAATTGAATAAAATCGACAGTCGGGTTCCCAATTGTTCTTGAGCTGGCTAGGATTCATTGGACCAATCATTCATTAATCTGAAGTAACACCGGTTACAGAAATGAATACTAAAGAAATAACAAATATCGTAAACAGTCACGAATCGAGAACTGGAATATATAATTCGAACGAAAACTTCAAGCAAGGCTGGTACAAGTAGGGAAGGAAATGAAAGGCTTCACATCTTAATTCCTGGCAATATAAATACAGTATGGCAATATAAATACAGTAAACATTATGAAGGCGACGAAACACATAAACAGGGCATGGGCATAGTACCAACAAAGAAAGCCTTAATATAAATGAAAAGCAGTTAACAGCAAAATAATAGTGACAAGATTCCATTCCGAAGATGCAACAACAAACAATAAATTCTACCAACAAATGCAATTGGAGTTCAATGCCAAACTAAGAATAGACCAAAACGACCTGACAACTGTTATGGGTTAAAATGCATGAAGCAACAATGTATAATGACTTGGAAACAGATAATAGAACGTAAGATAAGACAGATCACGTTATGGTCAGTAATAAATTCCTCATATCACTACAAGATGTCAGAACGAGAAGCGTCATATTGGTTATGTTTTGCAGCAAACAAAAGATACCAGATTGATTTCCCAACCGTAGAGACATAGTTGACATCAGCGAGTTCTTCGCCTACCGAAAGTGCGTTCCCTGATAGGAGATCATTGCACAATTTCGATATTAGAAACTTGCATTCAATTTTCAATCACTTTCATCCATATGTTCTCTCAAATGTCAAGAGCTATCTCTCGTACTTACTCGTTAAGATTCGCCTAACGGTTCAAGTCACAACTATACATGACAATGGGTCTGATCAACACTCTGTACAAGTTAGAGGATACTTATCCCGATTGACTGTGGTAAGCTCGACTTTCATATCTTTTCCAAACAATGTTTAAGAGGAGTTCAAGTTACTTAACCATTCCCTCAAACATGGGCTACCATTACAGAATCACGGATTGTTTCATATTACTTGGAAAGAATCACCAGTAGTGAAAAGACTTCATCAATATGGCCGAATTGGAATCCTTGCTAGTTTCTAGTTTCCGATAATTTTCTCCGCAATAGAATTATTTGGAAATAATATATAAAATAGTAAAATCTGAACCTTGATCTGATTTCTCTATAGCATTAATCACCAATCTGATATCAACGTGAGTGGGAGGGATTATAGGATTATATAAGCTAATATGATCATTTTAGGTTAGTCTCAATGAAAAATTAAACTCAACCAAGGCTGTTGAGGTCTTCTCCAGCATCAAAAAAATGTATAGGTTCGTGTTCATCATCAAGCGTTTAATTTATTCCCCCGAATGCCCTCACCTAAATGCCTACACCTTCATTAATCACTATAAAGTCAGTAAGAACATTAACAAAAAATCATTCTAAGGATTACAATTGCAATGGAGGTAATCCAACCAAATATATCAATAGCCTTTCTATGATAAAAGAGCACAGAGTTTTCTTCAGATCACGATTTCCCGCCACCTTGTGGGAGCATAATGAGTGATAGCTCCCAACAATTCACCACCTAGAACAGTAATTTAGATCAAAAAGTCGAAGCATAGCGTTCGCATAAGGAAGAGCCAATAGGTAAAAATAAGTAGAGTCGTAAAGAAAGATCAGTCATCTTTCGATTGTACTCGATGATCGTATCCTATGGTGCCAAATCGTTCTTACGATATAAATCAATAATGGTTAAGTACCATTAAACAATAATATACCATATTTCCGTGACAGAGTTAGCCCAGGTTTACTCAGGTTTACGTGCATGGAAACGCAGATTAGGTTAGAGTTTCGTTAAACCCAAATTAACTCAACGAAACCAATACGTTTGAGTTAGGTTTGCTTGACATTTTATTTTATTTCGTTGTTGTTTGTTTAATTGTGATCAAAACATGTCTCATTGAAATACAAGAAAATTTCATTCATTGAAAAACAACAAAACGTAATAGAAAATATATTGAATTGATTTTTACTTAAACTCATCTGTCAAAATAAATCTGATCTGTACTTGTTCATCGAAACGATACGATAAACTGAACGAAACCTAAACCTAAATTAACTCGGTTCATGGAAACATAGTAATATATACAATTTCAAAGTGTCCAACTTAAATCATTTTGCTGAAGTGGCTGAATAGAAGCTGATCCTCTAGCAGACTAGCAGAGCAGCTTAGAAGCGGTATTTTTTTATGTCAATGTATAGTTTAAGTGCAGCTACTCTCCGCTTTTTATGAAAGTGTCGCTGTACAAAACTGAAAAGAAAAATAAATCAATGAATAGTCAGACGTATACGAATAACTTTACCATAGAAATGTCAAAATAAAAATGGATTATCGAAATCTTGAATCTAATTACAAAATAATTTTGTGTGTTATGGTGATTGTATAAATAAGTTTTATTCTAGACATAAATTATCGTACCACAAGTACTAACATACTTGTGGAATAAAAGTACTCGAACAATCTTCCATATCAATACTATAAGATAAATGGAACTGGAAGCCGTACGAATCCATATTGACTGGTGAATTTCTAAGATGATACTCGGACGAGACCTAGAATGGGTTGGGAATGCTTCAGCCCCATAACGTATTGTAGAGAGAAAAACAAGAACGATTTATTCACAAAATATTTATTTGATGAACCACACAAATAAAATTGATTACAGTTTAGAGATTCCTCCCATTTGTGTATTATCTAGTCATGCTTGTTCCGTTTTACAATCTCCAACTATAGCGATTGCTTCAATTTCAACAACTGCACCCACTGGTAATTTACCTACTTGGAAACACGATCGAGCCGGAAAATTCTTAGTAAACACTACAAAACAACAAAAACACCAAGTCGTTACATAATCAGCAATATGACCACACACACACCCGGCATATCTCTACAAAACAAACCTTTTTTGTATTCCTCGTTCACTGCACCATAATCATTTATATCGTTTAAGAATATCGTCGTCTTGACAACATTGTCGATCGATGAGCCAGCCGCAAGTAGAATTTTTTCTAAATTGGCAAGAGCTGCTGCTGTTTCGGCACCAGCACCACCGGCAACCAATTTAAGTGTCTCGCGATCCATTCCAACCTGACCGGACACATACACGGTGCGGTCGACAACAATCGCTTGGCTATAAATTATATATAATATTCCTGAATCGGATCTTAACTATGTCTATGGTCAATACTCACTTGTATGGTGCAACTGGTTTTGGGGCCAGCGGTGTGCTAACAATTTTTCTAATTACAGTCGACATTTTACGAACTTGATTCATGTACCCACTCGATTTGACTGTAAATGAAATAATTGTATAAATTTTATTTAAATGAAATTAGAGCTTGAGTGTGATGTGATAATGAATTTAGCAAATAGAATTAATAATTTGTCTTATCTCGCACTTGTATTTATAAGAAAGCGACCATAGATGACGTGAAGTAATTTACTTACTTAAAATGTAATTTTTGAACCATACAAGCACTTAATATAATGATTATATGTTGTTATGATTGTGTGTGTTTCAAATACATTCACAACTTGTGTGATATAGTCGTTTTGGAACCAATTAATTTGTGTCTTGACTAGATACAAAGCGTTCATAAAGAACTCTGTGTAATGCCGAATTAACAAAATGAAATGCAGAGCTGCTTACACTTTGTTTAATCTTGGTACTCGATTGTTAAATGTTATTGAAAAACATTAAACTATGAGCTGTCCACATTGGAGAGCTCGTCTTTGGAGTCATTGTATATTCACCTATCGAAAAATGCCTCTCGGGCATTAAATAGTTGACCTCGAGCTTGAATAGACATTCATACATTGTTCTATACTTCATTCACCTTGTAGTTCCATTCCTGTACTAATGGCAGCTCGATTTCTACGATAGCGTGAGCTTGGTTTACTGTACACCCCTCACACAGTCAATGGAAGATTTTGGGTAGTCTTAAAAACAAGCGTGTACTAGTGAGTACTCTCATTGGATGGCACGATTTAGCTGTAGATGAGTACAATTTAATGGCACCTGTATCTCGAAATATAGCTGGCATTCAATTTATTGCTCTAAATTAAGGGTAACTCAGCGTGTTGTGATGACTGGCTTGGTTTGAATTTATCCTGTAGAGGCTCTTGACAAGAATTCGGATCTAGTCCAAGTTATCAACTATAAGTTTCTCTAGCAATTTACCTTAATACGAGTTACCTGAATGCAAGATTTATTGTAAATTGCAGTATACATTAATGGCTGTAGCGGGCGATTAATAGTGAGCAAATAGACTGCTTTGCACTTCACACGGTTGCAGATTAAAACACTACAAGGTGTTTCTGTGGATCCGTTAGTTAATAACGGATCATCAAGTAGTTTCCTAAAGTGGACTGAAAATTAATCCTGGGGACTATTTATTAGGACCTCATGCTACTTCAAGGTGAATAGACCTATAGTGGACAGACCGTAGGGACAGACAGATGAAGATGGAGATGTAGGGTTTATATTTGTACTTACACGCTGGTTGGCCACTCAATTCTTAACGAAATGGGTGAGCTATTCAACATGTAAATAATAGGTTTCTCTTTTTTCCCGTTACTCAAGATCGATTGGACCACCACCTCCCAGATGGTACACTCTCAGTCCTAACATTTGTATGATATGTTTGATCTTCGAATGAAGCTCAAGATATCCTGTATCGCCAAGGCCGTCAGTTGATTCTCAAATAGGAATTGTGATCCAAAGTATTGCAATATATGGGTAGAGTATGAAGGAGCTTAAGAAATATTCGACAGTTTCTTCTTCTCCTCCCCCACACTGTTCGCAGTTTTCGTTGTTCCTAATTTTCATTCAGAACATCTGATTGTTCAGAGAACAATGTCCAGTAATAGTGCCTTACAAGATCCGCAAAGTACGTCTTTCGTAATTCAAGAAGGATTGAGGTCTTTGCTGATCTAATGGTCCAAAGAAGATTTGACAAGAGATGAGGTTGCTCCATCTCTTCTGGTGCAGACCACCAAAGTAATAGAGATAATAAGGTCACCCCTAGAGTGGTTCCTAAAAAGAAGCTGCACTCAAACGAGCCAATTTATCAGCCTATACGTTTACTTTGATATCAAGTGAAGTCTAACTTTATTTATTCTTCCTAGTTGAATCCAGGCAATTACCGTCTTTAAAACAAGTTTCTATAAAACAGTATTGGACTCATCACTCTTTAGAGCAGCCTGGCTGTCAGAAAGAATGCAGGTATACGACGATCCGAAAATACCCAAAATAATAAATATAAATACGCTCCCACAGTACCAAAATGAACAAGTCTTTGAAGGCAGTCTGTGAATAGGGTTTCAACCCTATTCAATGTTCTAGGCCACCAAATAAGTGCGGCAAACGGGATTATGGGTCTGATAACCGAAACGTATAGCCAGTTTACGCGTCTGGGTTATAAACTGTTAAGTAGAAAAGAGCACAGGCTGATAGGTGGAAATGTTTTTACTTGTTTCATATTTAGGCTTCCCATAATTCGGGATTAATGTATCCCAGATCCAAACTGCCTCTGTAGATATGTGCAAAGTGGTCTAGAATGATTTGCAATACTTCCTAGGTATTCCTTTGTATTAAACGTTTTTCAAATATGTTGACCAATATCCAATGATTTTCATACCTGGGGTTGATATTGACCGAGCTGATCATGTTCTCCTACAATAAATATAAAACCAGATCATCTCAGTTTAAATTTTAAAAAAACTAAAACTTTATTCAAGGAACTTAAATAATCTCTTCATCTCAGCATTCATCAACTCATAAATACTCCTGCCATCAGGATGCTTTACATTATAGTCTGCTCCATTTGCCACCATTTCACAAAACACATCAGCCTCGTACGAATTTAACACAACCTGTGCAACAAGTGGCACATCTCCAGTCGCCTTCACATTCAAATTGGCACCATACTTGATGAACAACGAGAATATCGATTTATTGATTAGCATGTAGCGCGATGCCTGGGCCAAAGGAGTTTCATTGTGATTGTTTAGTATGTCCACATCGATACCGCGATCCAATAATATTTTCACTATTTCACTTCGTCCCGCTTGTGCCGCTACATGCAGTGCGGTATCGCCCGTAGCCGGTTCACGTACCGTCAAATCAATATGCGGCTGCTTCACAAGCTCGTTAAACACGTATTTATTCATTGTGACCGCATCGAATAGAATTGGTGTGCCCGTCTCAGTTTTACTATTGCACTGCACTTGGACTAGATTTTGAAAAAGTGACGTGGCAAAAATATCCGAAAATTGGTCATAAATTTCATCTTCCATGCCGTATTGTTTTACGAAGCCGGTTAAAATTGATTCGCCGTCTCGATTTAGTGACAGGTAGCCGCATTCCAATTGATCCTCGCATTCCATTAGAAGTCGTGCAATTCGATAGTTCGAATTGAGCAATGCTGTGTGTATTGGTGTATTGCCATCCTTGTCCACCAAATCAACTTTGGCTCCCTTCTCCAACAGTAGTTTGCATATATCGACGTGATTTACCAAATGCAGAGGACTTCGGTCGAACGCACCTTTGGCCCAAACATCGGCACCATTTTCGAGTATATAACGAAGTAGTTCGATGTTTGGTTTTTTATCATCGACCATTATTAAAAACATGTGCAACACTGGATTACCGTCCTTCGTCGGTTTTGTGTTCAAATCATTCTCGATCGCGTGTAGCATCTTGAATATTTCCAAATCTTGGCAAAAATGGATTGGAAGACAACCGGACTGGTCGTATAGTTGTGTATCCACACCTAATTCGATTAAACGTTTTGTGATCTCAACATTTTTTAGTGCAACCGCATGATGCACCAAATTTTTCCCCGACTTATTCACACTATGGACGTCCACACCTCGTTTGATTAGCTCATCGAAAATATCGGCCATCTTCTTTTTGCGCACTTTATCCTCCTCCGTAATTTCGTACGGATCACATTGTTGTACACTTTTCTCCACATCCTCATCAGATTCGGAACCATAATCAATCTGAACGTTATATAAATCGGCCGTTTTATAAACCGGATACTTTTCCCATATTGCATGTCGTAACAGATTATTACCATATTCGTCTTTAATAGGTGCTAGATCGCCGGTAAACTTTTCGAGCAATATCGAAAAATTCTCAACTCGTTGATAACGAAGCGCGGCTACGAACGGATTATGATCACTCTCGTTGGATACGGCCAAATCGTAATCGTGTAACGAGAGTAAGCATTTTAGTAGATCGACACAATTTTCGGTAACCGCCGCCAATAATATTAGTTTGAACGATTCATCGGTCAAATTATCTTTGGACTGCTCGATGATAAACTTCGCCAAACTGAAATGCTTCATAGTGATCACGTAATGTAATACTCCGGCACCAATTTGGTGATTTTTGAAAAATATTTGACGACATTTTGAATATTTTGTATAAATTTGGCACAACTCTGCCTCCCAATTCGCCTCGGCCATCAAGTGCAGTGGAGTCTTTTCATTCGAATCTTCGATCTCCAAAATACTGTTGTCGATCTCAATCATTTTCATTACAATCTGTTTACAGTCATCGTGATGTATAGCCTCATGTATTGGTATGTCGCCCATTTTATTCGGGAATTTCAAATTGGGCAAGTCGATCAAACAGTTTTGAATGAACTCGAGTTGATTGCATTCGAGCGCAAAATGTAGAATATTTTCCTTACTCACCGGCAAATTTAGTTTCGAGATCTCTTCCCAAATATGGTTATGATCGTAGTTACGCGTTTTCGATTGAATTACTTGATCGACGATATACTCAAACGTTGACCACTCGCCATTCGAAATTAAAAATAAAAACTCTTCACGATCCTCGAGTAGTGCGTCGAGTTGTATATTATACTTTGTGTGAAGTATCTTGAGTAATGCAAGCTGTCCATTTTTACCAGCCGTCTTTGCTATGTCCTGCATATTGTGATCGGCGCCCAGTTCAACGAGACGAAAAATGAAATCACTCAACCCATTGAATGCAGCAACGTCGATAAACGAATCGCCCCACGATACGGCCGAATTTAAATCTAAAAATCCGTTCGGTATAACACAGCTCATCATTTTTATCGTCAACTCGATTTCGACTTTGGTGCGCGGTGTCACACATATCACACCGGTCGGATTAAAATTATCAGCTTTCAACAATATCACAACACATTTAGTTACGTCGATCACGTCATTTGTATTTTGTTCGATAATTCGATACTGCTTATAGAATTCCTCCACCATTGCACACTGTTCCCGCCCATATCCGATTAGTATTGGTTTTTTAGTCCAAAATTTTCCAACATCCATACCATTGCATATCGTTGTCGTCAGTATTTTTTCGACAAAAACTAAATCTGATTCATAAATCGCGATGAGCACATCAATGACCCGATCGTTTTTATGGGCCAATGCAAAAAATAGGGGTGTTGCCAAATTGGCACTCCTCTGGTATACATTAAACACTTTAAGGTCTTCGTGCAGCTTCACCAAATCGCCGCAGAACGCATGCTTATGCAATTTCGTGTAATTTATTTTCGGAAACACCGTGTAGTTCATATACGGCTTAGGCATGGCGAACGATTAACGATACACACTATACGCACTCACTTTAACACGAACAAATGCACACACTATTCCCGCGACAACGGCAAACGCACAACTAACAAAATTGGAAAGTTTTTTTTGTGTATTTCGACTCTTTTGGATTTTATAAGTAGATATCGATCGATTAATGTTTTGTTTTGATATTAAGAATTTCTTATATGAATGTGTATTGGTGCACCACACGAACGTCTTTCTTCTTTATTTACTACGACAACTATACAACAATATAACATACACTCGCGGTGTATATAGTTCTAAGTGCGATGATACAATCAACCAATTTTTTTATTATATGACCGCATCGAACTCGCGAAGCACAAAACTAACAACAAAATGATTCTTCACACGCACGATAAAAATTAGTCAGTGTTTTTATTTATACATAATATGTATACATATATGTATGCTATAAATTCCATTGGCATCCAAAATTGGGAAGGGGCACACACTATATAGAAATGTACTCAATTTTCGAATTAAGTTCAATAAACTTGTCAAGATATAGTTATAGTGATGATCAATAGATGGCAGTGTTTTATATAGTTTCCAATAGATGGTGCTCGAGTAATATCGAAAATTGATATCTCTGATCCAATTGACTCTATGCTCTGACTTGTTACTATATGTGATCGGCAGCAGGCTAGTACACGAGATGGTCAACACAACTCTAACCGTTAACTCTTATAATTATGGTCTGATTAAAATATTGGTTACACAGCATTAACTAACCACCATATCCGCGAATATCATCTAACTAATCTGATGAAACAGCACACCATGAAGTCGTTGAACAGTAATGAGCGTTCTAGACTTCGAAGGTGAGTTTGAAACGCTTTTTGCGATGATCTCTGCTGCTTAAATACTGTCGCTTGTTACTGATGCAGTGATTGGAGTACAGTGACCGCCAGAAAAGTATGTGGAATTCTATCAGTGCCATTATCTCTGCTCGAAATAATAGACGCCCTTTAAGGATTTTGCGAGGTATTCTCATAGGGAATCGACCATAGAATACACTACTTTGAGTCACGATTTCTATTTGGAGATCAACTGATGACCTTGAATCTGCCCATATCGTTTTTGCGAAACTTGAATGTGCACAAATCAGTGTCAGTTTTCTGATAAGACTTATGCTCGTGCTGTTTCGATACACGGCCCACTATCGATTGACATTGACGGATTGACTGCTCTTCACAATATTTTTCTAATTATTTAGGCATAAATGTTTTAATCCACTAGTTCTGTTTTCGTTGGCCATACTGGTTTCACAAAAATCAATTTCAAACGACGTGATCGAAATAACCTTTTTATATGCAACAAGCGAGGTTTAATTCGTTTAAATAATTCCATTCAACCGTCCTTCTATAAGCAAACAAACCTCTCTTGAATGGACCAACTACTCACCATTAGCACATATTTCATACACTCGCCAATATTGAACAAACTTGAAATGTTTGTGTAGCAAGCACCTTGGCTGCCTATGTCGATTCTAAATCACGATTGTATAGATAGCTGGTTACCGCAGTAATGAGCATGGACCTGGACCTTGATTAAAAGTTATAGCTAAGTGCAATGTATAGGACACTTGGATTTCTTGCTTTAAATTCTGAAAATCTACCCTCCCACCTAAATTAGGCGAGGTTATGGACAAGATTTATTCTTGACAAACGAGCCAACTGTGATTTACTTTATAGACTCCGTTTTAAGTTTGACAGCATTGTTGTAGATCATGTGATGAATGATGATTCACAAAACTTTAAGGCCACGATGGAGCTGTCATTCCAATTCACACCATACGATCTGGCGAAGTACCTATACGAAGAGGGAAGGAAGTTACACCTGAATGAGTAAATCGAATGAGAACGAAACCTTACTGTGATACTTCAGAACTCTTCTGGAAAGTTTTCTATTGATTCTAGAGTAACCTGAAGTTAGTTGTTTAACAGAGATCGAACAACCGAAAAAATTATTTCTCATGGATCG
Organism: Tipula lateralis; assembly: GCA_963932295.1. NCBI lineage: Eukaryota > Metazoa > Arthropoda > Insecta > Diptera > Tipulidae > Tipula > Tipula lateralis. The sequence goes on along the minus strand of OZ010738.1, from coordinate 7,220,705 downwards.
GTGAGTTTTACGTTTTATCAGGGAATCACCGATGTATTCATCCATATCACCAATCGTAATTGGAATTCAAACGTGGAAGCTTCGTAATATTTGCTACATTGAAGCAGAGTGAGCAAGGCAATGGATACATTTTACTCGATTTTGCTGAGAGTTAGTCCTATAACATAATATTTTTTGGTAAACTAGTAAATTTGCGCAAGAATGAGGCCTATTGTAAACTTCAAGCCCTCGGCCATCACTTGTAGTGTCATTTATTGACCCCACAGAATGGTTCTGGACCAATAAATGAAAATTATCTTAAGGTTCCATCATTTTCAGCCTCAAAAGGTTCTCCATGTAACTGTCTTATAGTACTTTGAAACATAACCTCGTTTCAAGGACGCATTAAGGGAAATTTTATCATAGATAGCTTTTGTTTCACAGGGCAACTGTTCTCATACGTTGTATGATTAATGTTATAGAAACAAATTCCAGGTCGGATTACCTTCAGAGCTCCTTCTTTCCTCAACTGGCGTACCCCTCTCACGGTGAATTTCACATTTACTAAGCTGCCTATCGACTGTTGAAGAATCTTATTCAGCACAGTTAATGGAATTATAAATGTTCAGGGTTCAGGTAAATTTCTGCTTCTAGGCTTTCTGACCTTATCGCTCAACGGCTGAGATCCTTGTATTGGTAAATTATTTTCAACTAAGGAATCTTCCTAAATATATATGAGGCGTCTGGAGCTTCTTTAATTTTATCGAATGAACAATAATTCTTACAAACATGTTGGATCAAGTGATTAAAGTATAGATCGAAACGAGTCGAAAAACACTAGCACTGTCGTCGTTTTGCAATCGGTAACAGTAGCCATAGCTCTTGTTCATTTATTATTTTTCATATTTTCAAATATTTGACCATTTTGACTGACCAATCTTTAATTACACATCATCTTTGTATCATTTAGTGTTTATATAGTAACGTTTAGATGTCATCTGGATATAAAAGTAGAGCATCCATGTTTCGAAATCCAACCAACATTTCATTTCCCAGTTCGATCGCATCAAATAGAACAAGTAAGTACAGTCCTGGTAATTTCAAAGTGTTCGTTTACAACAAAAATTTGTTCCATAGAGTCAACGGTTGGACGGGTGGAACACGAAATTGCCGAAAGTATTCGAAGTGGACATAACATCGATCCAAGATTTATGATGTAAGTCTTTAGTTAACGTATTCCGTTGGATCACCCTACATAAACCTTAAAACTCGTATAAATCCCAATTTAATCTCCTGCAATAGAATAGAAAAAGATGAACCACCTCCATCGCCGAAAAGTTCAATGCCGATCGATGTCAAAGTTGAAGATTGGTTGAATCGCAACGAAAAAACTCAAATCGATTTTTCAAAAGCTACCACCTCGACCCCAGCCGCTACCACTCAAGAAAAACAAATGCCACCGACAAAATCGGTAGCCGTACAACCGACACGAAAGGCGTTTTTCGACAGTTTGAAACAACTTCAAATTGTGAAAACCTCGTCACGCACAAACAAACCGCGTTCAATATCGGCAAGTCGTGTCACTGTGTCGAATCATGAAGTGTCGTCGACGAACGAAGAATCGCCACGCCATCGAAAAGTAACACTACGAGATAAGTTAAATAAATTGCAAACTGCTGTCCCGTCATCGAATTGCCTAACAATCGATGTACATCACGATGAATCGAATGCCACCGATTTGTTGCACGATTGTTGTTTCAAACGAAAATGTGAATCGAAAACGAAATTCGATCACAACGTTAATGTTGTGAATTTGTGTTGTTCGAATCAAAAGGTGATATTTACGAAACCGAAAAAAAATGCCGATCCCATTTTGACGGACGAAGAAGAATTCGAGGAGTACGACAAATCGCCGAAACGTAAATTAGTCGATCGATTCGGTGATAAAATCGATCGGGCGCGTTACATCGAGGAGCAAAAAAATTTGATTCGAATGAAACAAGAAATTGAGAATTTTTATATGGTAAGCAGGCCAGCCGACATCAAGCCGATGTATAAGCTACTCTTTCCCATCGTTATGTTTATTGTCGTGTCGTTGGCCTTATTTTCGATTTATTACGAGATTGGAGTGTTTACACGACTTTACAATACGATCGAATCGTCAGTTAGATTGTATGTCGTGGGCGCGATGCAACGCCATCGGCCACCAACCAAATGGGAATTATGGTCGAAATTTGTTAAAAAATGTGTCGAAAAAATGGCAAATATTGGTCGGAAGTTTTGATTGAACTACAATTTGTATCTCATTTTATTTTGTAATATTTTTAAGCAGACATTCAAGGTGCAATAAATTAGACAAGCCGCAATGCTCTATATATCAATGCTCTATACAAATTTAAACCTGAAACGAAAGGTCATCGATAGAAGTTCCGTCACAGTATGGCAGTGATGCGATTGGATATCTACAGCGAAAAATTGGTACTATGACTACTAGTTCGTTCAACCTGAAGCTGTTAAAGAGTTTCTAGTGTTACCCACCTCGTTAAGAGATAAGTGACAGCCCACCTACCTTACTGTGAAACCTCATTATCAATACCTTACCTCATTATCGTGTACAAGCTACAGTAATAACGATCTAGGACTTCTGGTTCGCAAGTTCTTTTTCCAGAACGGCCTTCGTTTTTTGCCCCTTATGCTTTCGCAACAGTCCCTTCCTGTATGCTAAATGGTAATTCGTCTTGGTTTAGGCATAGTTGATCTTGATAAGGATTTCTACTCCATATTTTCTCGTAAATGTATGAGTAACCTTGCGTAGTATGAACTCAAAGGTCAAAGCATTTATAATGGAGAGAATCACTGTCGTCTAGTGAGGGTCTACGGAATTTGCAAGGACACTTCACACTCCACGATGGGGTAAGAAGTGAAGATGACAACCAGTAATTACCTTATTGTTTCTTATTGAGGATTTCGAGCGTGAAAATGTATGTCACTATCATAAAGCGGAACACTATCTGCAAGACTGACCTTGTCTTACGACCACTGAAAAAGACTAGCACAGAGTCAACATACTCAGAAGAGGAGACAGAGCAAATGAAAGTGATCTTAACTTTATGACGATTTCCTAAGCCGACTGGAGTCGATCATAGTATTCTTACACAGGGGTTTCTAGGATAAAAAAAAAATACCAGGAGGGCTATTATGAAATACTGCGATATCGTTTTTTTTCCAAAATGAAATTCGTCTACTACATAGCAGTCGGGTTTTGAAATTCGATTTTCGAATTTCCTTTTGTCGTTAACAGCAAATTCCGCTTTAGAATGCGATATCAAATTTTTCATAACAGCCCCCCCTAGGACAAATTTGGTTATGGCCTTGAACCTTCCATTTATAGCCACCAAGAACAAAATAGTTGGATTTTTTTACAGATTCTTTTTTTACATTATCTTGGTTGCTTTTCTAGACACTGCCGAACTATAAGCTTCTGAAAGAAGGAAAACGCCAAGGAAGAAGAGGAACCAGTCCCTAAAACAGGAACTCCGGTCGTTCAAGTGGTAAGACTCTTGAAGATACTCGTAGTTGCCTACGAAGAGAATCCTAGTAGTAACCTTCGTCTACCGACCCTATGATATGATCAAAGGGAATCTCCAAAACTGTCAGCCTCGCGAGCAAGTTATAGGTGGAATTTTGAAGCCGAAAGTCCCAACATATTGATTGATACAGAGTATGATATACACACACATGAGCTCAGATTATCATATGGTAGATATAAGAACGACACAATAATGTCTCCTAATCATTAAGTTGAACTTTATTCGATTTGTCTTGGATGTGGAAGGCAATGAAATTCGTAAGGATGGTAAAATGCGGTTATGATTAGCTCGGCTCCATTACAGATGGTACAGAGAGAAACAAACAATTAAAACAAAATATTTTTTATTTACAAAAGAAACTTAAAAATTTTTTTCAAGTCATTACTTAGCCCATCGTACACTTTTAGCCCTTTCGAATCTCTATACGTAATATCGGCCCCATGCAATAATAGTTCACATATCGTTGTACCACAAATATCAACTTGAGCTGCCAATGAAATTGGTGTCGCATCCCGATCATTTCGTGCATTCACATTTGCCCCGTTCCGTATAAATATCAGTCCAGTTTCACACCAATACAAACATGCCTGATGCAATGGTGTATTACGTTCGCCATCCAATACATCCACATTAAGACCACGCTTCAATAATTCCAATGCAATCCGATTATTTCCAAATTTTCCAGTCGCATGCAACGGTGTTATATCCGTTTCCGTTTCGCGTATATGCAAATCGATATTCGGTTGCGCCAACAGCCATTCGCAAATTGTTTCATTTTTATAGATTGCCTCGATTAGGACGGGTGTTCCAAATTCATTCCGACTGTTGCAGTGAACTTCTAGCAGTTTCTTGAATTTTGGATAATTTATGTCGAACACTTTGGGAAATAGGCGACAATTTTTCTTATCCAAATTGAAATCGTTCATAAATCCGCTTAAATATGTAACTCCCTTGTTGTCCACCGCTAAATAGTCACTCAGCTCATGTTCGAGTATAGTGTTAGCGACACGATATCGTAGCGTATTGAATGCAGCATGAATCGGTGTACAACCATCGATGTCGCGTGCATTCACATCGGGATTGTGATGGAGTAGAATTGTGCACCACTCTTCGTTGCGTACCAAATGTAACGGTGTCTGTCGCTTGTGATTTGTCGCTGCAACATCACCACCATTATCAAGAACATACTCGAGCAGATCCGTTTGTGGAAAATAGATGTTCATGTTTCGCATTAAACTGTGCAGTGGTGTGTCTCCGGTTTGCTCATTTTGGTAGTTTATATACTCGCCATCTGTTCGATTGTTGAGCTGTTTGAAAACCGCCTGTGATTTTGCGTAATGTAGTGGCACATTTCCGGCCAAATCTATAACAGTTGGATCGACACCCAGTTCTAAAAGGCGTCGACATACTTTTACATTATCTTGCAGCGCACAATAGTGTAACAGATTCATCCCAGTATGTTGTTCAACATTGTCACAATCGACACCGTCCTTGATCAAAGACTCGAATATTGTATCAAACTGATCCCTTTCGGCTAACTCTTCCTCTGTCAAATTCTGATTCCTACTCGAAATGACCAATTTGTCATTCGTATCTTTTGATAAATCGTAACATTCGAGTTCATTTTCGCATGTAAGACTGCCCGAATCGGTAACAAATCGATACCAAATCGCAAATTTCAGTAGATTATTATTGTGTTCGTCTCGAATTTTATCCAGTTCACCCGGAACGTATCGACGTAAATAAAAAAAGTTATCAGGTTTTCGTTTGATGAGTGCCGTCATTAAGGGATTCTCACCTTGTGTAGTTGGTTGTAGAAAGTCGTAGAATTTCATCGTTAGCAAATATTTAATAAATTTAAGGTTATCGTTCCCGGCTGCAGTATTCAGGAGACTATAAAAAACGTCGTAGGTGATCAATTGTTTTTCACTCTCGATTATAAACTCAGCCATTTCGTAGTACTCCTTGGATACAATTTTGTGCAACACTTGTTCACCGACAGTCACATTTTTGAAAAAATTCGGACGATCGGGAAAAATCGTATAGTACTCGATAAACTCGTCCAACCAATTCATTTCCGCCATCATATGTAGGGCTGTTCTGCCATCCTCGTTTTCGACACATAGCACTCGACCGTCCAGACCAATCATCTGTTTAATAAAACACTTATAATTATCGTTATGAAATGCATTGTGTATAGGCAGCTCACCGGCCGCATTCGTCAGGATAAGATTAGGCCTGAAGCACAACATGTTTTCAACAAACTGTAACCGATTGCATATAATAGCGTACTGAAATATCGAGGCTTCGCATCCAGGCGCCCGAGTATCGATCATATCTTTCCAGAATGCGAACAGATCCGATTGCAGATTATGTTTTTCGATCAACTTTTCCACGATATAAACGAACATGGGACATTCGTCGTTTCCAATGAGGTTGAAAAGTTCCATTTCATCCTGGACGAGACAGCTAATATCGAATTGGAATTTTCGATATAGTTTATCCAAGCACTCGACATGGCCAGCTTTCATTGTTGTGTATATGGTGTCCATGATGTTACAGTCTGCCCCCATCGAAATCAAGCGCATCAATAGATCGAATAATCCGTTGTGTGTTGCCACTTTAATGTACGAATCACCGCGACGTATACATCCGTTCAAATCAAGAAACCCGTTCGCTATTACCATTTTGATTATTTTCAACGTTATAATTCGGCCGAATTTCGTTTCGGGCGACAAACAATAAACTTTTTGCTTCGTAAAATTGTCCACTTTGAGCAGAACGATAACACATTTTTTTGTATCACATACAGCGTGCGCTTCCTCAAATTTTGCATACTGGTCATACAGCTCGTCAACCAATTCACATTGTTCTGGCCCGTATGCAATCAGAATCGGTCGTTTAAGCCAGAATCTATCCACTTTTTGCCTTACACCATTATTATTGACACAACCACTTGAAATGTTTTGTTCGATATATTTCAAATCACACTGATATAGATCCAATAGATAGTCGACCACTTTCATTTGTTTGTTACTGATAGCCAGAAACAGTGGAGTCTCTAGCATATAGAGAGTACGCTGGTAAATATTAATACCATTTCGTATGTGTTTTATAACCCGATCGTATCGGCCCGCATAACAATTTTTATGCAATTTATTGTCGTTTTCCGCGAAATAAGTGTATTCAAAATATGGTTGCGGCATATTTGGAATCTCAGGCTAGACTGAACTATATAGCAAAATGGTTCGATATCTTATCTATGTGTGACATGCGCATGCCTGTGTGGTAGATAACGAAAATTTGCATCACGCATCGAGTGGTTTTATCAGTAAACTAAAACCAATTTTTTTACAATTAAAATTATTTTCAATTTAAAGTGTGATTAAGCAAGTACACAGGGTGACCACTTTGGCTAAACATTATCAATGAAAGCTTTTTATCAATGAAAGCTATAGTTGGAGGCGTGAGCACCATTACTTCGCCACAGAGTTTCACCAAAGAATTTGTCGTAAGGAGCGACTTGACCTAGTTTGGATCGCTGGGCTGAAGATCTCCACAATACTTGGAAGCCAGAAGAAGATATGTATAGGCAAAGTCTGTATATTTGATTAACAAAATGTCCTAGCCACCAGAATGGTTAGGTTAAGTTACATATCACAGGCCTCACTCTTCGTTATTTATTATTTCCGAGCTCAGAGATGCAGGTACCAAATTTATCATTCTTGAATAGGTACCAGATCCATACTCGCATGTTGTCTATTCGTATACAACCGTTCTTACACGACGTCTATGTAGTGAAGTCCAGCTTTGCCAGACCTTTTCTCTTAGCATTAACCTTAACAAGCTTCCCTTTTCGGTTACAGTTCAAAAATGGAATAAGCTAGTTTGTTTGCCTTCTAGCTCCCCATTCAGATTGTGATATCAAATTTGGATATACCACATTATGTCTCAACCAATTCAGGACTTCATACTCCTCCATAGACTACACTGCTTTTGATCCCGATTACTATTTGAGGATCAACTAACGAACCTTGGGGAAACCGGATATATTGGGCTTCATTCCAAGAACAAACTTTTAGAACTGAGAGTGTACCTCTGGGAGAGGAGTCACAATGGGACAATCGAGCCTGAATGAGGAGATTCAAATAAAGAAGATAAACAGAAAAACTCAATTCAACCTTATCACAGATGACCAACCCCTTCTGACCCACTTCGTAACAGTTGAAATAAAATTTTGCATTACCTCCTTAATTGTTTCCAAATTTTATTTCTCAGGCTACAATTGACAAAACGCATTAACACTTCCATCAAGGGCGCCCCAAATTCAATATCCTACTTCGGAATGAGAATGTTTAACAGCAGTCCTAATGATAGTACTACTTTGCTATCTGAAAGATCCTGTTTCCATAAACTTCCTTGGACAAAATTCAAGCAATAAACAGTATTTCTGGCATTTGCAGTCACAACAAATGCTTCCAAATTGATGTAGGGACTTAAGTTTAACTGTCAAATCGATACAATCCCGTTCAGTGATACTTTAACTATCTATATAAATATCATGGTCATGGTAACATGGTGTCTTTTGTGAGTTTACTTTAATTTGACAAAACTGTCAAAAACTAAATTTAAGTTTTGTGCCTACCATACTAGATGACTCTATAGGACAAGGAAGAACTCATCATCTCTAACATGGGGAAAAAGAATCTCCTTCAAATACTCTAACAACTGATATTCGAACATAAACTATTTGTATAACTCCAGAAATTTCCTAATTTAGCTAGAGGCTAGATTAAAATGGCAACTTAACTTCACGGGACCTTCCAGAGTTCTTCGTAAATTTGATGAATCCCATAAGCTATTTAAGGCTGTCTACAACATTACCTGCAACATCCTAACCAAAAATGAAGAATTGAAACATAAGCTCAGTATGTTTTGCTCAGATCTGGACGGCACCTAGTTCAGCTGAGCTAGATTTCGTATATTTCCTTTGTACTAGGAGTACTTAAATAAAATATAATTTGAAATTAATGCTTTGACTGGTTCCTCTAGTAGTGCGTAATCCTGCCCATATATGAGGTGCAGATTTTCTTCCATTATCGTCGAAACATAAAGAATCTAGTAATAAAACTAAATATATATATATATACATATATATATATATATATATATATATATATATATATATATATATATATATATATATATATATATATATATATATATATATATATTTAGTTTTATTACTATATTATATATATATATATATATATATATATATATATATATATATATATATATATATATATATATATATATATATATATATATATATATATATAAGAGATCCCATGATACCACCTGAATTCGTTGTTCAAAATAAACAAGTTTCCATCGCTAAAATATAGTAGCGGACTGTATATAACGACAGATTAAATTTGCATCAGGCAGCACTCGATTTAATTGCATTCGAACTACTATACGCAACCAATAATTCAGAACGATGAACATGAAAACAAACAAAATAAAAACAGTTGACACATTTACAGCAATCAGTCGTGTCGTTAGGTAAGGTTAGTACTGTAGTGAATTAATTGCAAGATAAACGCGAGGTAAATAAAAAGTTTTTTGTTTTTGTTTTTTTATATAAATAAATAATTTATTATTCTACTATCTTAGGAACTAATCAGTCTTTATTTAATCAAACATTTTAACATTTCTTTAAGCGTATCATTTAGATAATCATAAGCCGTCATCTTATCATTATTCCGTATCTTAATATCGGCCCCTTTCAACAACAAATCGAACACTGTATCACCTTTTTGATCGACCTTGGCCACTAACATTAACGGTGTCCAACCCTGTTTATTCGAAACATTAATTTCGGCATGATTGTCGAGTAATTCGAATATATTGCTGTGCGTTTGACTATTGACGCTTGCCAAATGAAGTGGCGTATCGCCATTATTATTTCTCACATCGACAGGTATCCCCTTCTCTAATAGAACACCATTACTAGGAGAACCGGGAATCATTGCCGATATGTGCAACAGTGTATTTCCATTTTTATCACAAACAGCCAGATCAACATCCACATTGCGTATCATATTGTCGGCAAAATATGGATTTATTTTGATTACCTTCATTATAAACGGTAGACCGTCTCGTCCACGATCGTTGCTATGCATTTGCATGAGATCGACGAAATTTGGATTGTCATAATCGGAGCAACAATTCAATTGATCAGTAATAAATGCGTTCAAATAGCTCTCGCCATTCTTATTCACAATCATATAGTCGGCAGTTTCTTCTTGAAGCAAACATCGCGCAATATCGGTGTTGTTACTTCGAAATGCTGCAGTTATCGCTGTATTACCTGATAAATCGATTACATTTATATTCGCCTTATTATCGACCAAATATTTACACACATCCACATCGGTTACGTAAAATAAAGGCGTCTCGCCATTCACATTCAAAGCATTGACATCAGCCCCCTTTTCAACAATTTTTGTAACGAGTTTCAGATCGGCCTGATTGTAACCATAGTCGTGCATTAAATGATGTAATAATGTATTTCCATTCAGACTATTTGGCGTATTTATAAGTTCTTCAGATGGATTTAAAACGTCTAATATTTCTTCGCTGAGTATATAATGGACGGGTAGATTTCCAAATTTATCATGGATCCGATTATCGACTCCAAGCTTGACTAGTTGTTTGGTAGCTTCCACATCGTTACATAGTACCGAGTAATGAAGCAGATTACGTCCAGAACTTTCCGCCACTATATTATAATCCATCCCATTTTCGATTAGCTCGGTGAATAATGCTCGACAATCAATGATATTTTGAATATCACGATGGGCTAGTTTAAACGGATTTCGTGTCAATTTGCCTCGAACTCCCAGGTATTTATCGAATTCGGGTAAAAATGTTATATTATCCTGATCGTCTTCTGAATCGATCAAATCGTATTCGTCCAGTTCAGTTTCCTCTTCTGTATGTTTTTCTTGACTGGGTGACATGGACCATATTGCGTACGTTAACAGGTTGTGGCCATCAACGGAGCGAATATCGTTTAAATTTCCATCATATATAGACACCAGGTATTTATAGTTTTTAAATTGGTAGTTGGCTAGAGCCGAAATTATTGCGGTGGATAAATTAAATTTTCGTAACGAAAGTGTGTATTTTAGAAGCCTCATATTTTGACCACCAGCAGTCACGTTTAACAGGTACTCCATTGTTTTGTAATCTAAATGCAGATGCGAATTTCGAATCACTATTTCCGCAGCTTTATATTTTTTATCCTTGACTAAGGCGTGGAATTCCTCTAGTCCACTTTTAAGATTAACGAAATAAATACTTTGACAAATCGAGTAGGTCTTGTAAACCGACTTCAGCACATCGGTCCAATTAGCAGCAGCCATTTTATGAAGTGAGTTTCGTCTGTGTGCATCCTCAATTTCGAGTACATTTGGATCTAGTTGAATCATTTGAAGGACAAGTGATTTAAACCTGGAATCGTCGAAAGTATTGTGAAGCGGAATATTTCCGTTTAACGATGGCTCCTTCCACGTGTCATTGAATTTAAATAAAGATTCAGCCAGTTCAACTTCCGAACGTACGATAGAGTAATGAAATGCCGTACATTCCCATTCCGGTATCCTCTGATTCGAAATTCGATGTAAAATATTTCCGATCGGTGAATTGGTCGCACTGCTAATCGTTTCCGCTATTAGTTTAACACAGTTCCAATTAGTGCAGCCTATACCGTCGAGCAACTCGGCACTGTATAGTATTTGGCTCATATCTACTATATAATGTTCGATAATTTTTTTAAAGCACTCATATTCACCAAATTTGGCAGCAGTCGTTGCAAGATCAGTTATATTTTCTTTGGCACCGAGATCGAGCAACCGTTGCACTACGCTAAATAAACCTCTGGCTGCCGCCATTTTACACAGCGAATAACCAAACCGTCCTTTTCCATTTACATCCAAACATCCATTTGATAGCACATCTTTTAATATTTTCACTAAAATTATTTTTCCATCTTGGGTTGTGGGCGACAGAAATATCACATCACGCTGCACAATATTCGTTTCTTTCACTAGTATCACAACACACTCGTCCCGATTATATTCCATCGATGGTTCGTACATTCTATAATCATCGTAGTGCTCGTAAAATGTTTCGATTTGGCTTTCACCGAATACGACCACAATTTTTTTCTCCCGATAGAAATTTTCACATTTATACGCGTCATCGATAAATTTCAAATCCGACTCGTACACATCCAGTAGGGCGTTGCACACGTCCAACTGTCGATTGGTGATGGCCAAAAATAATGCCGATTCTCTGGCCAATTCGGTTAACTTGTAAATATTTGTGTCGTTTTCGATGGAGTTTGTGACACGATCCAAATTTCCCCGATATGCATTTTTGTGTAATCGATTATCGTAACATCCACTGTAGATATAACTCCAAAGCTCTGAAGTCATTTGGTAATGGTGTGTCAGTCTAAGCTGGTAGTGAGTATTGGGCACAGTGCACAAAACAACTCACTATACACATACACACACACAGAACAATTATTATAGTTTTGGGGGTTTTTTTAACGTAAAGCACTAACAATTTATTATTTTTCGATTTTTGACTTTGAGTGGTGAGCTTATGAATTGAAAATGTAAACTAAACTTTTTGTCTCTATCGATTTTGATTATAAAATAAAAATAAAATGAAAAACCGAATCAACGAATACCAAAATACTCATATAGATTACGTCATATTGTGAAATATATTCTATGTATGCGTTAATGTTTGTTGTTGATTGCGAAAGACGAAAAAAAATCACAAAGCACATACACACACACGCTGTTTGTCCTATACAACACGAGTGATGACTAAATCAACATCGCCAGATAGAATTCCAGTGAAACTATTTAGTACAGTCAGTGTTATACAAATAGGCGAAACAATTCGAGAAAGAGATTGTCGATTCAACCCACACATTATAGTATAGGGAATGTTTCAGGAATGATGATCGCAATCGGCGCAAGCATACAAAACACACGAATACACGAATTTGGATGACTGCCATTTGCGAGAATAAAAATAACAAAAACAAAAATCTTGTTGTTATGAGCAATACCCAACTCTCAAGAATTTGCCTCATTCCCCTCTCCATCTCTTTCCATCTTAGATACACAAAACCCACACACAAAATAATGCTCAACGCAAAAAATCGTTATTATTCTCATAGCCTCGTTGTTGTTGTGATTCCAATTGTGTAAAGCTCGTCATAGTGTAAATAAATTTCACTTTAGGCCGCAATCATGTGTTGCGGGGAATTTCTCTATTTCACTTTGTAACTGACCTCGCGTAATATTCGAAATAACCTTGAATGCGATAACAAATAATTTCTTTCTTAATTTAGTGCGCGTTTTGACATTAGTTTTATTCTTCTTTGTACATAATACAGTCGAGTATCGGTAATCACTGAATATTTTTATCCGAATGGAGACGACGACTTTTGAATATATTTTGTTATTTTGGAATATTTGAATAGATGTCACTATAAACTTTTGAAGTTTATGGAAAGCAACCTAAAAGAGTTATTACCGATTCGAGTACCCCAATAAACCCCATAGTGGATATAAAAAATTATGAAGTTATGGCAGTATGTAAGTTGTGTATATTTTTATAAGACTTGTTGGCCCATAACATGCCTGATCGCCTTTATGGCGTGGAGTCATCATCGCGTCGAAATCAGGACGCAGAACTCGAATGTTAGAATCCAACTCTAACATCCATAAATGACAACGGGACTGTACAACACTCTGTACAATTTCAGCTAATATACGGATTTGCAAGATAATTTTATTTCAGAAGACAAAACGGACCTTGATATATTCTTCCTCACTTTTATCACGAGTAAACAGAGATACTTCAATAGACATCTCTATAGAACACTGAACGATTACTCCGTCTCCAGTACCCACAGGACAAATCCGGAATTGGACATAAAGTGGCAAGGGCTAATGAAAACTGCGTAAGATATCTGCCTGTTGATAAAATACATGCGATGTTGCAATCCAGTACCATCAAAAAGACCATGCAGTTATTCCTATATAAACCCCCCAGGTGGTGCAGTGGTTTAAGCTGCGGCAGTTGGAGCGGGAAGTACCGGGTTCGAATCCGCGATCCGGGGCAACATGCAAAAAGGGATTTTTCACCATCAATCGTTTGGGTGGTGCTATCGGTGGTATGAATAAACACATCTGGATCCCCTGTCGAGTTTAGAATCCATAGGCCCGTCCCATCGTCCATGTCAGTACTATAGGCTGGCATGGAGCTATGCAATGTGCAGATAGTTCTACGAAAATTAGACCTATAGCCGTACATAAAAGTGTTATCACAACGGACCATCGCCGCTCTAAGTGTGAAGTAGCAGTCATCCAACAAAAAAAATTGCTATATAGTGAAAATGAAAGATGTATCGATCCGGTTTCACGAAGATTACCGAACGTGTATTGAAATTATCAACAAGGACTTGATGACTGGTCGCTAAATACCTTTTCGAGAGCAAATTGTACATCTCAAAAGTGGTTAATAGCAAGTAAATGATTGGCTGAAAATCGAAAGAAGTCAGCGTTAACTAAAAGCATCTATAGTTATAGGAATTCAACGTGATTCCATTTGGCTTATGTAAGGTTAAAACTTTTCCAGCAACCACTAACAAGCAAAACAGAACTTTGTTTAGTGGAACAATGAATAGGCCTGTCACATGAAAATTAACTTAAGAAATGAGCAATGGAAAACCTCAGTTATTAGTTTTAAGATGGAAGAACGAAAAAAATGAATTGAAAAAAAGGAGCTTGGCCAAGTAAAGAGATACACTGCTTTAAGCTTAGTAACACGTATTTAGAGTCTCCTAACCTATGAAGCTGTCAATGTAGCTTCGAATTCTGTACAGAACAAAACTTCACTGTAGAAACTAGAGTCAATTTGTAATGTTAAGAAATCCAAGTGTAACTTCTGAAGTTTGCTTCTGGGCTTTTTCATTAAACTTCTTGGGACGAAAAAAATGAATTGAAAAAAAGGAGCTTGGCCAAGTAAAGAGATACACTGCTTTAAGCTTAGTAACACGTATTTAGAGTCTCCTAATCTATGAAGCTGTCAATGTAGCTTCGAATTCTGTACAGAACAAAACTTCACTGTAGAAACTAGAGTCAATTTGTAATGTTAAGAAATCCAAGTGTAACTTCTGAAGTTTGCTTCTGGGCTTTTTCATTAAACTTCTTATTGGGTCTCTCAACTTTTAGAGTAGTTGAATGATTTGTTATGGTTTCATATCATGCTTTTTGAAACCTCACCCAACACTGGTGGAAAATATTTCGCCCAGTATGCAGTTTTTATTGTTTCAGCCGGAGCACCAACTAACATACGATATTTGAAATGTGCCCATGACTGAAGGTCAATATTGATCAGTCACCGTTCTAACATGTAAAATATGTGTTGATCGTTTCTAAACTGCCAATTGGAATCCTATTGCTGTTATACTCGTAGATAAATACTTTTTGGTCATCTCTACTATTTTTGCAGCTGAACAACACTTACACATTTCTGAAATAGTAAATTAATTCTATATAATAGGGGAGCCAGATAAAATAAATCTGAACATATTTTAAAATGTTTTTGTGGTATGTGACAACATTGTCGTTCCGCTTTAAATAGATATTTTAACACTTCTCGTCCGAAAAGGTAATCGGCCATATTATTTTTAGCCATATTTTGAGAAACAACAACCTCATAAATTTCATTTCGTGTTTTCATAACAACCTTAACCAATTGACGATTTGCTGATGATATGAGTGAAATGAGTTCAAATTCGGGTTATAAAAATTTTACAAAACAACAAAAATTTATTCTATATATACACACAAAAATAGTCTTTATTACAAAAAAAAAATAAATATCTGCTTTAAATCATCTCTCAGCAGATCATAAGGCATATTTCCATCGTTATTTTTGGCTTTTAAATTGGCTCCATTCAATAACATCTGGCATACAGTATGGCCATGCAAGTCGGCCAGCGTCACATAGTGCAACGCCGTATCTTTACTATTATTGGTGGCATTTATATCGGCTCCATGTTTTAGAAAATCTATGGCATGCTCATAAAAAAATTGGCACGTATGATGCAACGGTGTATTACCATCCGAGTCGCGATCATTTACATCGGCACCCATTTCAATTAGGCGCTCAATAAGTTCAAATTTGTTATACATCGCGGTGACATGAATTGCGGTACGATTCGATACTTTATCACGTATATTGACGTCACAATTTCGATTGTTCATTATCATTTGGCATAGATAATCATTATTGTACATTGATTCAATCAGCATCGGACTCCCACTTTCATTGTAACTGTTGCAATGTGCCGAAACGAGATCGACTAGGTTTTCGTTATTTAGACGCGACACATTTGGATGTATACTAGAGTGTTGTTGCATGAAACCGGCCAAATAATTAAAACCGGAATTATTTGTGGCTTGTACATCGATATCTTGATCGAACAGCATACTGGCAACTTCATAATTTGATCTCATAAAAGCAGTGTGCACTGGTGTATTACCTTCATGATCAAGAGCCTTAATATTAGCACCATTTTGTAATAAAGTACGACACCATTTATCGTTTTGGACCAGATGCAGTGGTGTCTGATTAAGATTATTAACAGCGTTTACATCCGCACCATTTTGTAACATGTATTCTAGTAGATTACTCGGCAAATCCGTTTCAAATCTAGTCGACATTAATATGTGCAGAGGTGTATTACCCATTTTCCTATTTTTAATGTTCATCTGTCGGCCACTGGTTTTCTCGTTCAGTATTTTAAACGTTGCCAAATTCGTGGCATAATGAATTGCTAAATTTCCTTCAACATCCCATAGCTCTGTGTCGAGGTTTAACTTCACAAGTGACTGTAAAATTGTATCGTTTCCCATCAAGGCACAATGGTGGATTAAATTTTGCTTTGAAATCAGTGCCACATTATCGAATTTAAGACCGGCACGTAAGAGCTCGTCAAAAAGTAGATTGAATTTTTCGTAAATTAGTTCATCTTTAAAGTAGTCACGAGACCAAATTGTATACCGCAGCAAACTGTTGTTTTCGATATCTTTAATGTCGTACAGGTTCCATTGCGTCCTATAATTTTGGTGAGTAAGCGCTAAGTACATATCGATATTGCGATTCCATAGTGCCATTATTAATGGGTAAGCGCCATGTTTGGTCGGGCGACATATATCAAAGTTTGCTCGTGTCAGTATGTATTTGACAATTTCGTTAGCATTCGCACCGACTGCAATATGCAAAAAGTTATATAAATCAGCGTGACTTATTGTATCGTGAAACATTTCGATTGTACATTTTACGATTTCGGTGTAATTCTGGAATATCGCTTGTTGTATGGCTGCATTAGCAACTTCGATGTTGCTAAAAAATAGTTTTCTACTGGTCGAATGCTTTTGTGATACGTTGACGAAAACGTCATACCAATTCCGCTCGACCATTAAATGTAGAATATTCTTGTTTTGGTCACCTGTAATTTTAAGCACTTCATTATCCATATCAATCATATCGGACACAAGCTTTTTATACCTATCACTATGGAGTGCATGATGAATTGGAATGCTGCCATCTCGATTGCGCACTGTTAAATTCGGCCCAAATTCTAAATATTTCTCCACAAATTCGATTTGTTCACTAATAATCGCGTAGTTATAGAGTGTTCCACCATAGTACCGATCCGAGCACATATCTAAAATATTTTTCCAAAATAATCGAGCATTATCCCGAAATCCATTAATTTCAATTAATTTTGTGACAATCCATTCAAACATCTCACACTCTGCTGAACCGATCAAATTAAATAGATCCATTTCATTTTCGACCACGCTGTTGATATCGATCTTATATGTTTGAATCATTTTGCTTAGGAATTGTGTTTGGCCCGATTTCATAGCTAAGCGAGATAACTCGACAGCATCATAATCACATCCGAGATCTATCAGTTTGAGGAATACCGGAAAAAGACCATTCACCGTTGTAACCTTAATTAATGAATCATTTAGATAGTTACACCCGTTCAAATAAAGTTGGCCATTAGGGAGTACAATTTGAATAATTTTCAATGCAAGCATTTTTTCAGGTTCCGATTGGGGCGCTAAGCACAACACTCGTTTTGGTGTGAAATTATTTTCCTTTAACAGCACAACGACACCGCTTGGACTAAGTGTTTCGCACGTCTTATTTCGCACACTCATGTATTCGTCATACAAATTTTCCACCAGTTTAATTTCATTTGGACCATACGCGATTAAAATGGGCTTTTTGACATGAGAACCATCGGTTACGCTATGTTTTCGAAAATAAGCTTCGATAAATTGTAAATCACGTTTATATATTTCCAATAGCAGATCGATTATCTCGACGTGTTTTCCACTTATTGCTAGGAAGAGTGGAGTTGCCAAACTAATTTTAGTTTTTTGATAAATATTTAGGCCCGAATTCATGTAAGCGACCACTTTATCAACTTTACCATCGTATGCGTCTCGATATATTTCGTGATCGTATTCTGGATAGCAGGTGTAGCGTTCATATGTTTTCGGCATTGTCTGAAATGATAAAAATTCATTTTAAATTCATTTTGAAATATTCAAGAGTCACGATGGTTGTGTCGAGTTTCTTATTTCATAGGTAACAATCCAGGAGGTGCCAAATTGTTTGTTGCGCAATTAATCTAGTCGCCAAAGTGCTTGTAGAAGGTGCAATATGATCTTCCCGTACATAATGTAATGAGAGATCCAAGATGTCAATCTCATTACTCAATCATATCTCTAAAGCCAGAGGTCCGATATTTAGTTTTGAACTTACTGGGCTTTTTAACAACGGAAGTAAAATATGGTTCTTCTGGATTAAGTAACTTAAAAGTGCTATTCAGAAGTTAAAAGAAAGTTTAAGTCGCCAACAGAGATATAATATTTCGGACCGGGCGAAATCTCTGGGTCAATGGAATAACTGTTCATAATTATGGAACTCAGTAATTAAATGATAACATGCGAGTAGAAGCTGGTGAATAGGGAATTTATTAAACGAAAACGAGATGTATCACCATAAGTTATAGAAGTGCAAGTAAACCTAGAAGTGAAATAATAGTGATGAATTAGTGAAATACTAACAATTAAGTGATCGTAACAATATTCAAGAAGAACTACTAAATTCTGACATATTTGGAACGGGTGAAACTCTAACCTCACTACTAGTCGAAGTATAGAATACTGTAAACCATAAAAACTGATTTGAATAAGAATGTAGAGGTAACTTCTTCTTCAAAAGTACAATGATAATGTTGGCAATTTCACCTTATAATAAGCGATCCAAACCTGTAATAAGCTGTACATATCGTATCAGCTCATTTCGTATCATTATCGAACACTATATAAATGTAGCTCACCACTATATCTACATTTCGTGGAATCAGTAGATGCTTAATCTGGAAATAATTTGTGAAAAAATCCATGGGTCGATATATGTCTACTAAAGCATAAGCACGTAGACATACTATACAGAAAATTAAGAAGCTAGTAGTTTGGCAAAAGAAATCGGTCTATACCATTAACCAAGTAATGATAGATAATGTTGAAGCTCATTGCGGACATAAACTGGCACCTGAAACATGAAAACACACGAAAATATTGCTAGAACACTCCGGGTATTATAAAGCTAATGAAAAGCTTCTTCGTCAACCACCATCACAAATAAAGAATTTCTGCGGTAGACGAGATTTAACAGTACACACACTATCCAAACGGACCAACAAGAATGTCATTGAAATGGAATCGGCAAGAGAACGGGAAAGTAGAATTCTAGTTAAAGGGGAAAAAACGACAGGTTATCTAAATAGTTTCGTAAATGGAGCTGATACATTTGCCTACAATCACTTGGAAGTCACATTTAACGTATTCTTCAGAAGTCAGTTAAACTCGCTTGGTTTTCTAAGTAACTTTTATGTTAGGAGTAGGGTTCAGTTTAAGCGGATATTTGTTTGTGGTTCGACAGATAATTTTACGAAACTTGAACCGTTGCAATACGTTGCGAAATATTTCTAATTTCAAGATGTTGTGAAATTAGATTACATATGCAGTACAACTTATCTTTATTAAACGCCATAGCTGGCACAAATGAACCAGTAAAACATCATATATAGGTAGGGTTCTGTAGACAAGCAATTAAATATAGAATCGTGAAACGAAATGGGAGACTAAATGAAAACACACCCAGATCAATATTAGCTCCAAATCTATTTTTTTTTTTTTTTTTTTTTTCGGTTTTTACAGGCCATTGTTGGCCCGTACCGTGTCAACAATCTGGCTCCAACAGTTTCGATCACGAGCCAGCTCTTCATACTGGAAGATGCCAGATCGCTCTCTACGCCGTGGAGCCATCGTCGCCGACAGCGACCTCTTCGCCTACCGAAAGGCGGTTCTCCCTTCAAAGATCGCTGTATCATTCGTTTCGGATCAGCACGCAGAACGTGACCGAGCCAGCGTATTCGCTGTCCTTTGATTTCATGCACGATATCAGGAATTTGCATTAAATTCCTGATCTCGTGATTGAATAGAACTCGGTATGTGCCATCGACGTCACGTTTTGGGCCATATATCACACGCATGATTCTTCTCTCGAATGTTAGAAGCCATCTTTCGTACTCATCCGTCAAGGTCCAACTCTCACATCCATACATGACAACGGGTCTGATCAACACTCTGTACAGTTTCAGCTTATCCGTATTTGCAAGATATTTTGATTTCAGCAGTGGACGTAGAGGATACAAAGCCCGATTGCCAGCGGCAAGGCGAACCTTGATATCCTCTCCCACACTATTATCGTGAGTGATGAGAGATCCAAGATACTTGAATCTCATCACTCCTTCAAACGTGTGGTTTCCACTACTGAAATCACTTGCGTCTTGGTCTCGAAAACCAGAGATCAGATATTTGGTTTTGGACTCATTGATTTTGAGACCAACGGAAGCTGAAAACTGTTCCAGTGGATCAAGTATCTCTTTCACTCCGTTGCCATTTAATCTAATCACACAGATATCATCTGCATACGCAAGAAGTTGATTGGATTGTCGGAATAAGATGTTGTCCTGAGGTGTTGCACTTTTACGAAGGATGTATTCCAACATGAGATTAAAAAGTATCGGGGACAGGGCATCTCCTTGTCGAACACCAGAAGAAATTGCAAAAATTCTCGATAGCCTGTTCTCAACTTTGACACAGCATTGTGACTGCGTTACTGTCATTTTACACAGATGTACATATTTTTGTGGTATTCCTAAATATTCAAGCGCATACCATAGCCTCTCTCGATTGATCGAGTCATAGGCTTGCTTGAAATCTAGGAACACCTGGTGTACATCGCGAGATGTTTCGTAGTACTTGGAAAGAATCATCCGCAGCGAAAAAACTTGATCAGTGACTGACCGATTTGGACGGAATCCTCCTTGGTAGTCACCGACAATTTCCTCCGCTAGAGGAGTAATTCTTCCCAAGATTATGTAAGACAGTAACTTATATGCTGTGCAAAGGAGAGCTATACCGCGATAATTCTCGCATTTCATGCGATCACCCTTTTTGAATATTGGGCATAACGCGGCCACTTTCCATTCGTCAGGCATAACTTCATTTCGCCATACCAATCGAATAAGGTCGAAAAGACAGTTCCACAAAGTTAGCCCTCCGAATATCAAGAGCTCTGAATTAATGCAATCAACCCCAGGTGAACGATTTTTCTTTAATCTCTGCATGGCCATTGTGAATTCCTCATAGGATGGATCCTCAATGAACATCTCCGCGGTCTGGATTTGAGGGTATTCAAATACAGCTTGTGATACATGTGGAACATTAAGTAGATCAGAAAAATGTTCACGCCATGTATCGAGTACCGCATCGACGTTAACACAGAGGTTTCCATCCTGGTCCTGAATGGCAGTTGACCGAGATCTTAAGGTATGGTGCAATTCGGTGATTCCTTTAAAGAAACCACGCGAATTGTGCTCATTGCTGAGTTGTTGTACACTTAAGACCTTGGCCTTCCACCATTCGCGCTTCTTCTGTCTACAAATGCGTTTAGCTGTCCTCCTAGCAAGAACTGCTTTATTTTTCTTGCATTATTGTAAACCGAGTCTGCGCTTCATTGTGGACTATATTGCGTTGCTCAACAGCAAGACGACACTCCTCATCAAACCAATCATTTTTGGGCTTAGTTTTCACTATACCGAGAGTGTGCTGGGCAGCATCGACAACCGAGGTTTTCAATACTTCCCAGACACTGTTCACATCATCAGATTGGTAATTGGATCGTAAAATGCTATTGCTGACAAGATCTTGGTATTTTCGTTGCGTTTCTTGATTTATCAGACCTTCACAGGAGAATCGCGTTTTATATTCTCCTGTCCTCCTTGACTTGTACGAAAATTTCCATCGCAGCTTTGCAGCAACCATAAAATGGTCACTGCCTACGAATTTTGTTGACGACCGATACGATCTCACGTCTTGAGCAACCCGAGCTCGGTCTTTTGAAATCAACACATGGTCAATTTGGCTTCGGGATGTTTTACGTGGATGTGTCCATGTTTCCAAATGGATGTTTTTATGGGGAAAGAATGTACTTGCCACTTTGAGATCATGAGCGATCGCAAAGTACATCATTCTTTCCCCATTTTCGGTCGCAGTTTCGTGTCGGGAGTACGGACCTATGTTATTACATAAGTCGGTCTGATTTCGGCCAGCTCTAGCATTAAAGTCACCAATCACCAATCTGATATCGTGCTCAGGTATAGAGCCCATCAGATTATCCAAATTATTGTAAAATGAGTCTTTATCTTGGGGTTGGCTTACATCAGTGGGCGCATGTACACAAACAATTGACAGGTTGGCTAATTTCATGTGCAAGCGAAGCTTACACATTCGATTATCGACTGCCTGGAAGTCCAAGACAGCCTTTTTTACCTGCGGCCCAATGAGAAAGCCAACTCCAAGATTTCCGAGGTCATCTCCACTGTGTAGCAACGTATAGCCTTGGGACACATGGACTCCACTTTTAGGCCATCGAGTTTCTTGGAGCGCTACGAGTTCCAGCCGATACTCTTTCATGCATGTGATAAGGCCGTCCAACGCGCCAGGTTTTCTTAGTGACTGCACGTTCCACGTGCTGATCCTCATTCTCGTATCCGGGTACTTAAGCGGGGGGTCATTATTATTTAGGCGGTATCCGATTTTTTTGGTTTTGTTGACATTTTTAACTGCAATTGTTTTTTACGGATGCGGGTCGTCAGCCCAGCTCCAAATCTATACAATGTTGTTATATTTTTAGTACAAACTCAACCAGCCAAGTTATTCAAAATACAAAAGGAGGAATTCAGAGAGTTAAAAGTCAAATAAATTACAACCATTAAAGTACAACCATTAAAACTTCTATGTAATACTCATATTTTCCTGAAACGTACCAAACAAGATAATTTCATAGAGAAAATGCTGCAAACTCTTCGGGCTACTATTATAATCGTAACTAAATGGGCGAGTTAGTCAGAGTTATTTTCAAAACTGTCCCAAAATTTGTAATAGATGTTGAAAATGAAATGATTAAAGAGCTAATATAACATCGTCAGAGAAAATGTGAAACGAGCAACGATCAATCAAGTTGTGGGTTTCAAGTTGTGCCTCAAAAAAAAATTTCAACAGAGGTTTTTAAATGAACTACTTCGGACAAGAAATCCATTGGAAATATTATATTATATTATAAATAAACAAAAAAAAAAAAAAAAAAAAAAAAAATACGAATGGGGAAGACAGCAACTGGATATCAGAACTTTAACGGAAACCTCAAGACTATCACAAGTAAAAAAGGCGAATAACCTCATGACTAGCACAAGTAAACTGATCACTTAAGCTCAATCCGTATCACCAGTAAAATTGACGACAAATAGAATTTACCACTGTACCTGCCTCTTCGTCAATTTCGAACTCTAATTTTATACGATATATCGAAATGTAATATTGCAGACACCTTGTCAAATGGACATCCCATAGAAATTGTATCATACAAGAAATGTATCGCAATGCTGGTAACCGAGTTCAATATAAAGGCAAACAAAGTTAAAAATACCATAACACTCGAGAAGTAAGGCAAGGATGCGTACACTCGCCAATGCCTGGTCATATTGGATAATAAATGCCCCGAATTTAAGTATCACGACTCCTAATGCAATAATACTCGTATAACCACACTGATGCACATTAACAAAGAACAAATTCTTCTGACCTGTCAAGTGAGGAAACGAGACTACATGTGTTCGTAAACAAGTGCGTTTGATATATACTGAAATGCTCCTGCCCTAACACCATAACCAACATTAAACTGTTAGAAAAACAAATCAGAAATCACCTCATATCTGATATTAGGAGGATGATTTGAAACATTGACCTGGAATCCTCAAAGACAAGGAAAGTAAGAAGACCAGCAATGAAATGAACGAGAATAATGCTAGCTGAAGCGAAACAAGCTAGTAAATCATGGGAAGAGATAAAAACAGAGTAAGATGGTCCAGCCTAGAAAACACTCTCTTCTTCTAAAATTGGAGATACAGGGAAAACTGGTCTTAATACGAAGGAAACACAAGGACGAATTTACTGCCGATATAGAAACAAGGGCATCACCACTGAATTGGTTTAAATTAAAACAGTGGAGTTAATAATTCGACCTGATCAGTCGAATCATGAACTCCACTGTTAATAATAAGAATATTGCACCAGCTAGTAGTTGAATGTAAATATATATCACTTAATAATAATGAACGGAACATAATGCTATGAGACGTTATGACGTTGTGAAGAACACGTTATGAGCCAATAATATTCATAATTAATACGATCCAATGAACTAGTCCAAGATTCATTACATATCAGAAAGAATATAAAAGGTCTGCTTTACGTCATATATTGCATAGATCTATGTCCTAAGAACAATCTGGGTCACCATAAAATTACCCTATAACCCAAATACCTATAGAACCACAAAATTAAATTAATAATAATTTTATAACATATAATGAATAATGATACGCATGTACGCACTACATATATACAAACACACACATACACATATTTTAATTAAATTAAAATTAGTCATGAACAAGGGCAGCTGCCATTCCTTAAATTGGCGCCGAGTTTTCTCTAAATTTCAAACAAAACAAAACTAAAACTGTAAACGACACAATAAAAACGACTGACGTTTAATGAAACAGAATGTGACAGTGAAATAATTGAGGTAGGTTCAGGGTCAAACATGTTAGCGCATGTTATACAAATAGAAACAAATAAATGAACAAAACGAAACGTTCGTTTAACCAACGAGTAATTATACATAGACGTTTCATTCGGAGTACTAAAATATGGTTTGAGATATTTGAGATGCAACACCGAACACACTCTCACACGAGTGACTAATCATTTATTCATTTATTTGGCCTGGGAGTTAAAAAATCTATAAACTTCTTAATGTGTGCGTATCGTGTTATTTTTATACAAACGACATTCTATATAGCATATTAAATTACTCACGTGGTTCTTTATTCGGTTATTTATTTCTTACTCGTCGGTTTTTTTTTATCACAATATTCCAATGGTTTTGGTAACATCCATGCATTACAGCGAATATTAAAAGACTGAAACCACTAACATAAGTTTATTGTTATGTATTTGGCGGGGTGTGTCATCGTTCGAAAAATTTCGAATCACATATCCAAACGCAACACATTCGGTTTGTTTTGGCTAAAATACAGTGGCGCCGAACACAACAAATGATAATATAAAATTTATTGACGTTTTTGGTTTATTATTGTGACACTTTTGTGGTACAATGCTTCTCCGATTATTGCAAACCCGTTTCCGTTGCAAATTCATATGCAATCAGTTTTCAGACATTTTTCCTGGTGGTTCCTGAACGTGGTTGGTCTGTATTGCTGAACTCGTCAAAATACTATTTGATGGTATTCGTAGACGAAAGACATCCAAAATACTTTATGGAAGGATTGTCTCTTCTAGAGATAGACTAGAATAAGTTACAGTATAATTCAGAGAGTAATATTTCCTGAATGGAACTGATGGAAATCGATGGCAATCAATTTGGCCTGTATTGTTACATTCTTTCTCCTTTTTATTTACTGGACACTGTCTACTTTAACGGGTATCTGTTGATAAATTCCTTGGTGATAAATCACTGAACTTGCAAAAATTCTCTTTGATGCAATTCCTCAAATACGGGGATGTATGCAACCATGGAGGGGTTGTCTCTGCTAAATATTGACTAGCTTGTAACTAAGTTGCTTAAAAGCAGGATGGTTTACTCCTGCTACGTGATCACTGCAAGGAGGCATAATATGGCCACATCTCTTAACCATTATAATTAACGGACTACTGTTGGAAATATAGGGAATAAGTGCCACGCAGATGCAGTTTAGCTACAACAGGGCCAGGTAGTCAGCATTTACCACGAAACGGATACTTATTGGTATTATTTTGCACACTAAGCTTAGCTGGAAACCAAATATTTTACATTGAGTAAAAAGCAGGGTTGAAACTGCAGATAGCACACTGACCACTAATATACTGCTGTAGTAAGTGTTATGCAAAGTTAGTACAAAGTTAGCGTGTGGTGATCAACGCATAATAAAGTAACATACAACAGAATAGTAAGAAATATATATAAATACGTATATAAGGAAGGCATTGAGGAACACATTAGTTGGAAGTTATGTTGCGTATTTTCTCCAACACATCTGGGTTCGAAAATATATTTTCCAGTTAACTATGATTTCATTGTGTGTGATGCATAATCATAGTTTGAACCTAGTTTTGTAACATGATATTTTTTCTAACACGAAATGAGCAGAAAATATAATCTCTATCTGTTTAGAAGAAGAGAGAGTCCCTATCTGTTTAGAATACATCTAACAGGTACAGCGCTTTAGGAATCACGCAAGAAGCGTGGGTTTGGAATCTAAAAATTTCTGTACAACCTATCGGTTGTCGAAGGTATAAGGACTTATAGAGTAGATTGTAAATCAGTAGTAGTCTAAGTGTGTTTGAGCAACCACTACAATCTAACTATACCAACCCTTATACCGATAACCATTATTCAGATATTTACAAGAAATCGGTTTTGATGTTGTAATCGAAAATTCATTTTTTTTCAACAATACAAGTTTGGAATATGTCCTCCTTGAATCTGACAATATTCGATTATAATGTTAAGATTGATGTTTGAATAACCAATATTGGCATGACTCTTTTTCTAAAAGATTGCAGGTAAAAATTAGAAAAGTTACAGTGCAACTAAAATAAGTACTTGTTTCCTCCCACGAAGAGTTTTTTCTAGGTCGATCTTAATCGAGGTCATTTCTCCTAAGGAAATAAATTAATATACAAACTCTGTTATTTATATTCTCAATCGTAACGTCTGTTTTTCCGAATAATATTCTCTTTCTTCAACTTAAGAAGTGATGAGTATTCGTAGGGTGCCTACACACTACATTAGAGTCACATGTTAGAGTCAGATATTTGATTACCATTACATTACAGCCGTCCTTATTGAGTCATTATCTATCTGGTAATTCGTATTTATCGAGTTCACTCGGAATAAACTGACGCCACTGGTTGTCACTATTCGTTAGTTAACTTTTAATCCGGTTTTATTTAAATTCTTTTAAAGATCTCAATGAATTGCAACTAAGTGTACAGATGGACACAATTCAGTTTTACTCCTGATAAGCAAATTACTTATTTCTCCTCGATATGAGCAGGTGCGATTATAATTCTAATCACATACACTCTCGTTCAAAAAGTGGCAGAGGCTTGAGATTAGATAAGGTGGTGTGTTTTGGCATAAGTTTTTTGTACTGGTATTTCCCCATAGATTTCAACATATCACGTAACATTGTGATGTACTAAAACCAAACCCAAAATAACTTGACTTGCATAATTCTCAAATATAAAAAGCGACGTAACCAGGCGTAATTTTTAGTATTATCTCAACCTTGGCGCGACTTTGACTAAAACATGAAATACAACAATTTTTATACGTACTACCCGAACATTTCGCGGCACACAAAAGTGCACAAAAACGCGTATCGCGGCAATTTAAATCGATTGCGTCAAAATATCAGTGGCGTCGACAATATCAATATTTATATACGAACTAGTGATAACCTTGTGACACCTCTGTTTCTTGCAATCAGCAATGGCAAAGTCGAGGCGTCTAACATGTTGCTCGATATTTACGAGAGTGATTTACGATTTATTGAGAATTCGATCGAGTGGTGTAATTCAAAATTTTGGCGACATATCCCAATACTCATTGGATTCGGTCAAGATGACATCGAAACGATTCTAACACTTTACAAGGAGTACAGTGCTGTAGAAACCAGTGAAATAGATACAGCTAAATGTACGATCGTACTATTGAAGAGGGATAATTTTACACACGTACAATTGATTTGTTTGTCGCCGCAGACCGACCGTGGAAAACAAATTGCGTTAAAAATTGTTAACTGCGTAATCGAAAACGGCCGATTGGATTTAAATGGCGTAATGACACGGAAAGAAACATTATTGTATGCAGCCACCGCGACTGGATCAATCACCATATTCAATAGACTTTGTGATTTGGGTGCACACCAAGATGCAATTGAGTTATTCATTGTGTCTATGCATTTTGGCCAAATGGATATGTTAAAAATGATTTATGAACGTTACACAGTTAAAATGTGCAGTGTGATCGAAAGTGAAAATTTTTGCATCTCAGTGTTTCCCAACAATCAACCAATGGTTCATAAATTTGTTTTCGATAAATATCTTGAACAAAATCAGCACGAAACTTGGGAATCTCTGGTGAAGCTTCAACTCAAACCATTCGAAAGGACTATATTTCAACAGGCTATTATGGACAACTGCTTTGAATTTGCTGAATTTTGTCTGCAGTACAATCCAAATTTGTTCCAGACTGACTCTCTTGGCCATATTCCAATACACTATGTTATGAGCAGAGATGATAAGGCCAACGATTTTATAACAAAATTGATTGGAATTGACCACAAATTACTTTTGATTGAAACTCCACGTAGATCTACTGTATTACATCATATGGTGCGAAGTAATTGGATTGATCTTATCCTAGACGCTTTTGATAAACATCCAATTGCAAAAACATCATTTTTTCGCAATCCGGATCTAGTTTTAGCCGAGTTCGATAGTGTTATTGACAACAAGTATTATGAAATGGCAGAAATGTTACTGATTGAAGGACGAGATCATTTAGACGATACACACACGATTCTTTTAATATTAAATAGTGCCATAGTCGCAAATCGTATTGATTTAGTTAAAACCATCTTCGCCATGTTTAAGCCATTATTAATGGCCAGAGTCACAAATTGGTCAACTCAAATAATCAACACACTTGTTCACCATCATCTACACATTTATACTTTTATCATTGAACAGACGAATTTTGATCTACAAAACGTTTTAGATGATAATGAACTGAATTTGTTATATTTTGCAATATGGAAAAAAGCCCCAAGATACGATGAAAATATGCCGGGGTCGCTATGGGATAGTATATACCGAATACCAGACGATTCTGAAGATGAAGAGGATCAGAAACTCGGACTGTTACCAAAATTTCAACGCCCCGATGAAAATTATCCAGACCCGTATGAAATTACCGACGAAGACATAGCCGAAAAAGAAACATTCGATCAACTATTTGATGAGCTCATTGAACATGGGATTGATCCCCATCATACTTGCTCCTGGAATAATACGCTACTTCATTATGCAGTGAAGGCTAATAATTTGTATGCGACCAAACGTTTATTAGAGCTTGGTGTCGATTTGAGTGCATACAATGAAGGAGGAGATCAGGCGATCCACTGCACCACAAATCTCGAAATATTACAGCTTTTGAATTCGTGGACCAACAATTCGTTTATTAATTCGAAAAATTCGGTAACCGGAGAAACTCCGCTACACAAATATGTGCGTTTATCGGCATCTGATATTGAATTAGCACTGTATACATTGCAAAATGGTGGTGATGTCAATGCAATCGACAACGAGGGGCGAACACCAATATTTAAGGTTTACAACATTGAGTACGCTGAACTATTATTGGAACACCAAGCAAACGTTAATCTAAGGGATATATATGGCAATACGCCAATTCACTTGGCATTTGTTAATTCCAATCCCAAAGTCATATCGTTGCTATTTCAGCAACCGAATACTGATTATTGCGCTGTTAATAATAAAGGTTCATCATACTTGGAGTATTTACTAAGGTATACCTGGGAAAAGCCTACCCAAGTATTCCAAAGTATTTGCTCATTGGATAATCCAGAATTTAAACGACTTCTGGATACACATTGTAACACTCGCAATGAACACGGATCCACGGTGATTGTTATTCACAATTTGTTTAAGGATGAGATTATGATGGATATGTTGTTATCCCCCCCGCATATCAATTTGGATGTCCGAGACAGTAGAACGGGAAATACACCCTTACATGCGGCTGCTGAAAATACAAATGAGTTGTTGTTTGATAAATTAATCGAAAGAGGAATACCCATCGACGTCCTCAACAATAACAATGATACTCCGCTGCTCTTATGTTGCCTCAATAGGATTGAAATGGTGTCCAAAATCATGAAACACAAACCCAACGTTAGTATCCAAAATAAAAATAGAATAACGGCGATAGTTGCTGCATCTAAGGGGATGCATAATGAGCGCGCCTGTTCTGAAATATTAGCTGCCGGTGGAAATATTTTCGATGTGGATGAGGAAGGGAATACAGCATATTCGATGCTGACTGATGATTTGAAGAAAATATTTGTATTTTTAACATAATTTTAATAAAATTTGTAAATTGTTTCATTTTAGCCATGATGAGTAGTTGTTAATACTTCACCAGACGAAAGTTTTACCCAGCTAAATTACATTGACTCAAACCCCGAAATAATTCCAAATAATATATGAAATCTTCCAATGTGGTTCGCATAACTATGCCAACAGACTGTGGCTGAAAAGGTGTCCATAATTTATATATTCCCAGCAATTGGCACATCTTCTGGAAAAACAACCGATTCAAAATTTTGCCCCTGGGAAAAATGCAGTTTCATGGGTACCCCATAATGGATGTACCAATACTGTACAACTGCATTAACGATTGAGGTTGTTTTCTTATTTGGAATTGGGTATATTTCCGGCCACTTACTGAAATAGTCCGTTACATATTTCTTGCCACTTTCGTTAGTTGGAAATAGTCCTTTAACATCTAGAGCAATCTTTTCAAATTGTGTCCAATAATTCTCCTACCATTGATTTCTGTAGATTGCACTCTTAGTCCACTCAACAGTTGGCAACAATTGCGTGAAATGTTTTCTTTGTTTTCTACCAATGTTTGCAATACACACGTTCATGTCCGTCTTGACAATGCACCCGAATTTCCATGAGCGCTTTTTCGATGTTGAATTTCCTCGACAAAATCCCATGCTTCCCTGAGGAGGCACCGAATTTAACCAAAGAAGTTGTTATCCATCGAGCCGTGTCAACTACGGAAATAACCACATCATCAGCATAGGGTGTCAGAATGAGTGAAGTGGAAGACGAGAAATCCACCGAAAATGGAACGTAAATCTCGCCGCAGTTTTCAGCAATCGGAGGTTGCAGATCAGAGAATTATGAAATTGGAAAAGGTGATTATGGATCTAAAAAGCAATGGTTCTGACTAAACTGCTCGACTAAGCAACCCGATTCAACTCAAACCACAAAGGTTTGACAACAACAACATGCATGGTGGTCACAAAAAACGGTTAATGTGAAGAGGATCGAGTAGCAACAATAATAGTGGCATAAAATAAAAACCTGCAGAATGTCTATACAGATATCGTGCCGGATTATAAAACAATAATGTTGGCATTGGAGCACAAATATTGAGGTGACTAAAGATGATAATAACATCGTATGGAGTTGACGGAATGTAGTCAGAAAATATGGGAAACGCTCCAAGAGTTTGAAGCCGATATCGAGCATTAGTGCTCACTTGCGGACTACAAGTGAATATACAGAGCAAACCTAGATCGACGCGTTTACAGATGGAATATAGGATCCGGATACGAGACATGCAGTAGAGTTGCCTCCAAAATCAACACAGAAACCGAAATTATGATGAAGAAACTCGGGAAGATGCAAGTCCAGATGTGTCACTTACAGCAAAGTATGGGAAGGAGGGAAAACGACCATAATGCAGAAAAATTACCGATAATAACATAGTCGGACAGGTTCCACATCCAAGAAGAGTTGTAACACTACCCAACAGCAACCTGGACGAGAAAACCCGTACTGCACAAGATAGTTTTTGGGGAGAACAGATTTGGACGAACGATAGTGTGACGTTAACGTCTGGGAGATTTAATATAAAGAAGGCTTAAGCATAACTACGAAAATATTTGGCGTAAGGAAGACCGAGTAGCAGCACTTTTATAGTGCAATTAAAACGAGGTGCTGCACGACGCTTCCAATTGTGCCTAAATATTACTATAAAAGGACTACGGACTACAACGCAAACTAAGAAGAAACGAAACTAAAACTTTCGTTTAACTTACAAATTTTATTAAAATTATGTTAAAAATACAAATATTTGTTTCAAATCATCATCCATCATCGAATAAGCTGTATTCCCATCCTCATCCACATCGAAAATATTTCCACCGGCTGCTAATATTTCGGAACAGGCACGAGAATTATACATCCCTTTAGATGCAGCCACTATCGCCGTCATTCCATTTTTATTTTGGATATGAACGTTGGGTTTGTGTTTCATGATTTTGGACACCATTCCAAACCTATAGGGGCAACATAACAGCAACGGAGTATCATTGTTATTGTTGAGGACGTCGATGGGTATTCCTCTTTCGATTAGTTTGTCGAATAAAGAACCATCACTATGTTCAGCCGCCGTATGTAAGGGTGTATTTCCCGTTCTATTGCCCCTGACATATAAATTAATATGCGGGGGGGATAACAACATATCCATCATAATCTCATCCTTAAACAAATTATGAATACCAATCACCGTGGATCCGTTTTCATTCCGAGTGTTACAATGTGTATCCAGAAGTCGTTTAAATTCTGGATTATCCAATGAGCAAATACTTTGGAATACTTGACTAGGCTTCCCTCGGACATACATCTTATCTACAAAACGTTCCAGGTATGATGTACCTTTATTATTGACAGCGCAATAATCAGTATTCGGTTGCTCAAATAGCAGCGTTATGACTTTGGGATCGGAATGAACAAACGCTAAATGAATTGGCGTATTGCCATATATATCCCTTAGATTAACGTTTGCTTGGTGTTCCAATAATAGTTCAGCGTACTCAATGTTATATACTTGGAAGATTGGTGTTCGCCCCTCGTTGTCGATTGCATTGACATCACCACCATTTTGCAATATATACCGTGCTAGTTCAATATCGCATGCCGGTAGACGCACATATTTGTGTAACAGAGTTTCTCCGGTTACCGAATTTTTCGAATTAATAAACGAATTGGTAGTCCGCGAGTTCAAAAGATGAAATATTTCGAGATTTGTGGCGTAGTGAATCGCCTGATCTCCTTCTTTATTGTATGCACTCAAATCGACACCAAGCTCTAATAAACGTTTGGTCGCAAACAAATTATTAGCCTTCACCGCATAATGAAGTAGCGTATTATTCCAGGAGCAAGTGTGATGGTAATCAATCCCAAGTTCAATGAGCTCATCGAATAGTCGATCGAATTTTTCTTTTTCGACAATATCTTCGTCGGTAATGTCATACGGAATCGGATCATTTTCATCAGACTCTTGAAGTTTTGGTAACAGACCAAGTTTCTTATCCTCTTCATCTTCAGAATCGTCTAGTACTTGGTATATACTCGGTATGTCATATAACGACCCACACGGAGTTGCAACGTATCGTGGCTCTTTTTGCCAGATTGCAAAGAATAACAGATTTAGTTCACTATCATCCAAAACGGTTCGTAGATCAAATTTTGTCTGTTCAACGATAAAATTATAAATGTGCAGATGACGGTGAACAAGTGTGTTGATTATTTGAGTTGACCAGTCTGTGGTTCTGGCAACGAAAGTTGATTTATATACGTCAAAGATGGTTTTAACCAAGTCAATACGATTTGCGGCTATGGCACTATCTAATATTAAAATTATGTTTGTATCCTGTAAATGATCTCGTCCTTCAATCAGCAACGTTTCCGCCATTTCATAATACTCATTTTCGAAAAATATCTCGAACATAAATCTAATCAGATTCAAATTTCGATAAAATGTTGTTCTTGTATTGGGATATTTATCAAAAATATCTAGGATTAGATCAATCCAATTATTTCGCACAATTTGATGTACTACGGTTAGTTCATCTGGGGTTTCAATCAAAAGTAATTTGTGGTCAATTTCAATCAACTTTGTTATAAAGTTTTTGGCCCTATCATCTAGGCTCGTAACATTGTGTATGGGAATATGGCCAAGTGAGTCAGTCTGGAACATATTTGGATTGTACTGCAGACAAAATTCAGCAAATTCAAAGCAGTTATCCATAATAGCCTGTTGAAATATAGTCCTTTCGAATGGTTTGAGTTGGAGCTTCACCAGAGATTCCCAAGTTTCGTTCTCATTTTGTTCAAGATATTTATCGAAAACAAATTTATGAACCATTGGTTGATTGTTGGAAAACACTGAGTTGAGGAATTCTTCACTTTCGAGCACACTGCACATTTTAACTGAGTAACGTTCGTAAATCATTTTCAACATATCCATTTGGCCAGATTGCATAGACGCAATAAATAGTTCAATCGCATCTTGGTGTGCGCCCAAATCACAAAGTCTATTGAATATGGTGATCGATCCAGTTGTGGCGGCTGCATACAGTACGGTTTCTTTCCCTGTCATTGCGCCATTTAAATCCAATCGGCCGTTTTCGATTACGCAGTTAACAATTTTTAACGCAATTTGTTTTCCACGATCGGTCTTCGGCGACAAACAAATCACTTGAACGGGTGTAAAATTATCCCTCTTCAATAGTAAGATCGTACATTTAGCTGTATCGATTGCACTGGTTTCTATAGCACTATACTCCTTGTAAAATGTTAGAACCGTTTTGATGTTATCATGACCGAATCCAATGAGTATTGGGATGTACCGCCAAAAATTTGAATTGCACCACTCGATCGAATTCTCAATAAATCGTAAGTCACTCTCGTAAATATCGAGCAATATGTTAGACGCGTCGATTTTGCCATTACTGATAGCAAGATACAATGCCGACTGAAGCTCATAACTTGATCGTATATAAATATTGATATTGTCGACGTCACTGATATTTTTACGTAATTTATCTAAATCACCGCGATACGCGTTCTTATGCACTTTTGTTTGGCCCAAGACTTTTGGGGAATACGTATAGAAATTGTTGGATTCCATCGGTGAGGTTGAAATAATACTAAACATTTGGTTGAATTGCATCGGCTTTTATACTAATGCAACTCAATATTACGCAATATGTTGAAATCGATGAATTACCTTATCTACACCCGTGCCACTGAAATTTTTGATCGACTAAGCTTAAAACTAATTTTGGTATTTAGTACGATTATAATTCTATAATCTGCCATGAACTCGACATTACCAACATGCCATTAACGATTCACTGCTCAGAGGGATTAATGCATAGATATTACTGAAACCAGATGGATACCTATGCAAATGTTCCAGTATCCGTAATCTCGAACTAATATTCCACTTAGAATTTCCGGCTTTCCTATGTCTCCCTTCCAAACTTTATTGATTTGTCTATCGGCCATAGTTTGATCACGCGTAAGTTCCTTATTAACGTTCTTTATCAACACAGATGGGCCCAACGAATGGGGAAGCCCTTAAACAGATATCAAAGTTACCGCATTGCTGTGACATGGTGGTACTAATGAATACCGAAAATACACTTACCTTCCGTCCAGGTAATGTCAACCTCAATAATTGATCTCTTTTTAAAAATTGACCACCAATCTATTATTAACGACCTTTTAGAAAGAAGACCTCAAAATATCCAAGGCAAATATAATGGCATGAATGTTTGAAGCGTTCAACGAGACCATCTTTCATATTATGATGTTGAACTGGGCGAAACCGCAAATAATAAAGCCACTTATGAGCCCAGAAGAATAATGGGCAACCGTAGGAAGCCTGTCTTCTGGTGAAACCACAAGATTTCGGAACTGCGAAGGAATTATCTAACAAGCCCAAAGAAGCCGTCTCTGCGGCAAACTTATATAGTGACGCTAGATCCGAACTGAAGAATGCTATCAAACTAAATAAGCGAAGAAGTAGATCGCGATCCTTCATCGCGTTCACCTGGTATTCTAACTCTAGTCAACGTTATTGATTTTATGCTGGAGTCAGAAGATAGATGCAACACCGTTAGTGGTAGTGTATCACGAATTAGTAAGGAGTTAAGGTTGAAGCAGAAAAACGATGAAAACCTAGTTCTAAGCCTGCCATTAAATGTGGGCCTGTATGTGAGGATTGCTAATTAGACCCATCAAAATGGACCGGAGCCATTGTTCACGAATTTTTTCAAGCTGGATAGTAGAGGGCTAGTTTTCTATGGCCAATATACTGGTATAAATGTGCGTGAGCAACCCCTATATTGTTACGTCATGTTTTGTTTAGTACAAACTTTATTTAAAATCATAAATTCAACAACAACAATTTAATTAATTAAAAACATAAAAATTTCTTTTAATTCGTTTGTTAAATTCCCATAAGCTGTTTGTCCATTCTGATCGCTATCCAAAATATCGCTTCCACTCATCAATAGATCGCATATCGCATCTCCATTTACATCGCTAGACGATGCATACAAAATCGGTGAAATGCCATTCCTATTTTTACCATTGACCTGGGGTCGATGTACCATAACTCGTTCGAATTTATCGACTACTTGTTCGCAACATACATGTAAACATGTATCATCATTCGCATTCCGCTCTTCAATCGACAATCCTCGAGCAATTAATTGATCAAACAAATCAAATTTACCAAACCGTACAGCAGCATGTAACGCCGTATCTTTTGTCACCGGATGGTGCACAAAAATATTTAAATCGTTCGCCACTTCAAGCAGCATATCGCATATTAACTCACTCGTACCGATCGCTTCGATAAAGACAGGTGTCCCGAACTCATTAAACACGTTGCAGTGTGTTTCTAGGAGACTGCGAAATTTTGAATTTCTCAATGTTACAATATTGGGAAATTGACGTGTGAAATCCTGCCCGATATTTCGCTCGTTCGTGAAACATGCCAAATACGATACACCATCTTTGTTCACAATCGTAAAATCGGTTGAATTCTGTTCGAGCAATAGATTAGCGATGTGATTGCACGATCGAACGAAGGCCGAATGAATCGGGGTGTCGCCATTTAAATCCTGCATGTTTAAATTCGGCCGAAAGTTTAATAAAATTTTGACAATTTCTAAATCGGTCGCATAGTAAATTGGTGAACGATTCAAGTGATCAATCCCGTTAATATCGCCACCGTGTTCCAAAATGTATTGAATTAGATTTATTGTTTCGGGTGCTGCTTCTCGTTCAGCTAAATAGTGTAACAGTGATTTTCCGTTGATCGTGTTGCGGGCATTTACGTACGAATAGGTCGTCCAGGTGCTCAAAAGCTTATATACTTCAATCGTTCGCGTGTAGTGTATTGGTAGGTTACCGATTTCGTCGTAAACATTTAGTTTAACGCCGAGCTCTAAGAGTCTTCTGGTGGTGTAAACATTGCCCCCTTCCACTGAATAATGAATCAAATGTTTGCCTTCGGCATTCGACTCTATATAGTCTACGCCATTCTCAACCAAATGGTCAAATATTTGATTCAATTCATCCCTCAATTGTAGATCACGAACTGTTATTTCGTAAGGATCGTGACTATCAGACGGTATCCTTTTGGGCCTGGACAAAATCTCTTCGTTTTCGGAATCAATGTCGGAGTCGTCGAAACTCATATTTTGGTTGCAGCATCTTTCTTGTACATTGAATATAGGGCGTTTGGCCCAGATAGCAAACCGTAGCAAATTGGAATGGTCTGCGGTTGTGATTTGGTTTAGGTCAAATTTTATTCGTGAACGGATTGCATGGAACATGGCTGTATTTTGATATTGAAGTGAAGTTATCAACACATGGTATTCACCTTCAAGTGGTGGCAATGTAAAATTATATGTTCTCAAGGACATGACGTACTCGAAAAGTTCGAGATTATTGCCAGCAACAATTTTATTTAAGATATGGTACAAAAGTTCTGTATTCAATACCGAGTTTTCGATGACTAGTTTTGTAATTTTATAATGATTGCGTGCGACCATGCACTCAACGGCCATTAATCCGACATCTGGCTGATCAAAGAAAATATTCTTAGCATCAGGATACTTATCATAAATTTCCAGTAGTTCTGCACTCCGATTTGCATTCGCCAATTTATGTAGAAC
Organism: Tipula lateralis; assembly: GCA_963932295.1. Classification (NCBI taxonomy): domain Eukaryota; kingdom Metazoa; phylum Arthropoda; class Insecta; order Diptera; family Tipulidae; genus Tipula; species Tipula lateralis. The sequence continues at coordinate 7,182,389 of OZ010738.1, read as the reverse complement.
AGTGTATCCAAGCGTATCACGTATCGTCAATTGGGCCGGATCAATGTCAAGCATTTGCATAACCAAGTGTTTCGACTTGTCGCACAAGTATAGATTGTGCAACGGAATACTTCCGTCTAATGTTTTGGTGGTCAAATCAGGATTATAACGTAAACAGTTTTCAACTATTTCAAGATTATTATACAATACTGCATGAGGAAATAGAGTGTTCACAATTTCTGGCCACGTATATTTTTGTTCCACCACTAGTTGATCGGCCACATATTCAACAATATCCCATTTATGGCTTCGATAAAAAACCGATTTAAATGCGTCCATCTCGAACATGTCGTACATTTTATATTTGTACTTCTGTTTAAAATCCTGAAGAAATTCGATTCGTCCGAATTGAATGGCGGTAAGTACGACCTCATCGATACGACTGACCTCCGCTCCCAAATTTACCAGCCTATAAAAGAGATCGCATGACCCACCGGCTGCGACAACTTTAATCAACGAATCGTCGTTTCTTGTCGCAGCATTCATATCCAAAACACCATTTTTTATTACCCGACGTATCATTTGGACCGTCAATAGTTTACCACGATCCGATTGTGGCGATAAACATAACACCTGGATTGGTGTAAAATTGTCCCGCTTTAATAAAATCACAACACATTTTGAACCACTACATGCACTATCACTAAACGTTTCATATTGTTCGTATTGATTTAACAGATTTTGCACGATTTGTACATCGTCGAGACCGAAACCGATTAAAATCGGAATTTTTGGCCGAAAACCAACGGTCTGCTGAATAAAATTCAAATCCTGTTCATATACACTCAACAGTAGATTCACTATTTCGACATGGCCACCAACAATTGATAAGTATAAAGGCGTCTCGTGCATCTGCGGTGTTCGGCTGTATACATTGATGCCGTCATCGATGTACTTGCTCACTCGTGCAACATGGCCACGATACGAATATTTGTGTAAACGATTATCCGTTTGCTGATCGTAGCGATAAGCAAAATATTTTTGTAGATTTATCATACTATTATCGTTTTAGGCGAGCATACCGACGAACGTGCGGTTCAAAGTTAAAATCAAAACTGACGCGAAAATCAGAAAGTGTTTGGTTTATGCCACTCGTAAACAAATTAATCAGGGATGGGCAACTATTATTGTATTATATCCGTGTAAATTTGCTTTCGTGATGGAGTGGTGGATTATCAAACAATCTTAATCAGCGATGGTTAACATCCTGGTTTTAGTTGTATCCGGTACCTTTCGTGTCGATCCACAAGTTGTTAACCACTGCACTATCGACTTGATATTATTGCAGCTCGTTTTTGGTAATTACAATTTGTTTAATTGATTTTCGATGTTTTGTGTGCTTATCAATATTGGGGAGCGGAGTGCCCGGCGTATTTTGAAACAAATTGTCGAAACCTAATTTTTGAATAGAATAACAATTATAATCGTTATCATCAAGAAGGAATCCGCGTATGCATCAATTCATTACTTAGCAAGATTTGAATTGTTTTTGGTTCACACCGAATGAGTGTTTGGTATAACCGACAACACAATTTTGTTTCGAAACACGTAACATTGTCATTGTATCATATAGAAAGTGGCAAATTGTATCATATAGAAGCACTTGGTTCCTCCACAATCATAGACTTATGGCATACTCAGCAATCACGATACATATAGGTGATCCATAAACGATTATGATTTATGTTGAAATAATCTATTAGACAAAAATGTCTGGTATTTCAAGCAAGTATTCATAAAATAATAAGTCACTCACTTAGATCAAATGAAACTAGGGTCACATAATATCACAACTTATACAAAGACAGAATTTCCAGGAGTCACATGTCCTGATTTTTCAGTACTTCCGTCTACGATCAGCGACCAGCAAAACCCAAGACCAATGACAAGGCTATTAACATTTAATAGCATGGAAATCAAAACATATGACAGTAAATGCTCTAGAATTTCACTGGTCGCGGTGGAATATTATCTGAGATTTTACTGTAGCAGATTTTAGTTCATCTATGTTCGGATCTTTTCAACATCAGCAAATAATAAAGATCACGTTAACTTCTTGCTTCGGGTAATATTAAATATGGGTAAGGTATACCAAGACGCCAAGGGATAGAAAAGGAGGCTCAAATGACGCTTTAGAAGCTGATTTGAAGAAAGACAAAAACTTTAATTTTATGATCAGTTGAATAATGTTAACACATTCGCAAACTGTAAAGACGATCTACAAAATGTAAAATTACTTGCATAGCCGAAATCAAATTTCCTGTTTACACATATGGTCGAAAAAACAGATGGGGTCGCAGAAACCGTATTCATACACTGAAATGAAAGTAAATCATAGTGTGCCAGCAACGAATTATACATATACGATCTCGAATTAGACCTCGTCCTTGGTACGATCATCATGAGGTCACCATCAGAATGGATGTATGGAGAGTAATTAGGGTAACCCGGTTAAAGCATTGAGTTCCTAAAAAATGAAAGAAGAACGATGGCCATAAAATCAATCGACATTTTTTGTATAGAAACAGCTGGCAGATTATACTCACGGTTTTCTGTGAAGCGATCTCAAAGCACGAAGCCTGGGCTATTAACAATTTGAAACTCAATATATTTAAATAATTCATTTATTTTATTCTGTGTTACTTTAAAATATGTGTATATAAATAGCGCAGCAGTTAAATATTAACTTTTTATAGTTATGTCCAAATTACACAAAATAAAACATGCGTCTCAATCGTTCCGGCAACAGATCGCACGGTGTTTTTTCGTGCACATCACAAACACTAGGATCCGAACTTTTTGCCAACAAACGGCAAAATTGTACGCCACTCTCGTCATTTTGTGCAGCATCGTGAAGCGGAGTAAGTCCATCGTTGTCCGCCAAATCGACATTGCCATTGTGCTCTAACAATAGATCAACTGCCTCGAAATTTCGTTGCCTTACCGCAACATGTAACGGAGTTTGATTAGCCAAATTTGGTATATTGACATCCATACCACGGGCTAAAAATTCTTTGATCAAATCAATTTTATTGTAGTACGCAGCACAGTGTAACGATGTATCACCAGTTTCGGTATTCTTAACACCAATATCAATATTCGGTTGGGCCAAAAATATTTTTGTAAGCGTTTCGTTCTTTTCGATCGCCATATGTAAATATGGCATGCACAGTTCATCGATGTCGTTACAATGCGCCGTGATTAGTTCCAAAAATTGGTCGGATTCGTAAAGAGCTGGATACACTTTTGGAATTAGAAAATATTTTAAATATGAATTTCCGTTTTTGTCGATAATCGTAAAATCGGCTCCTTCGGTGGACAACATGTGCATCCCAATTTTGTACGACCATCGCGAAAATACGGCATGGATTGGTGTATCGCCGTTCACGTCCACATGATTAACATTGGCGTTATACTTTAATAGAGTTCGGCAAGCGTCGAGTCGACGCACAAAATGAAGTGCGGTTTGTTTCTCCTCATTTTCAACTGCAACGCTAGCTCCATGTTCTAATACGTATTCCAAAAGTTTTGGACGCTCAGCAAATAAATAGGTTGGAATGTCCTCGTACGTGGTTGGGGTGAATAGTTTAATACTCGGAATATTTTTCGAATAGTACATTGGTAAAAATCCAGAATTATCTTTATGATTTTCGTCGACTCCTAGTTCACGGAATTTTCGGATTGCATATAGATTAGCTCCATTTGCTGCGATATGAAGTAAATTCATTCCAGCCTTGTTAATGTTGTTGTAATCGACACCTTTCGCTAACAAATCATCGAGTATATGATTCATTTCTACATTCGATGGATTTTCCTCGTCTACGAATTCGAATAAATCGGGCATTTCTGGAAAATCGTATGGATCTAATCCAGTTCCGCAAAAGAATCGGGGTCTTGCAGGCTGCGAATAGATAGCATATTTCAACAAATTATTGTGATCCTCGTCGAAAATTTCATTTAAATAGCCGCCAGCGTGATCGAGTAATAATTTCACGTTCTCAATTTGAAACTCCTGAAACGCGATGATAATAGGGGATTCGGTAGATTTTCTCAAATCAACAGCTTTGGTGCCCAATAAAAACTTCAAGGTGTCGGTAAATCGGCTACCGGCCACCGCATTAAAGATTGCATAGAAAGTATCTTCTGATACTGTATCAACAGTTTCTCGAATTATAAATTCGGCGATGTCATAACGCCAGCCCATTAAATTTTTGAGCACTTGAACTCCTATTTCAGCATTTTTGAAAAATTCGAGTTTTAAATCTGGATTTTTCTCGAAAATGTCTCGCAATTCGTCCATCCAATTAGCAGCCGCCATTAAATGTAAGCAATTTTGGCCCGATTGATCCTCCACCAAAATAAGATCACTGTCATCATTTAGCATTCGAGTGACTAGTTTTTTGAATCCACGTCCAATTGCATCGTGAACGGGTAGCGAACCATACGAACTGACGGTTTTATAGTTTGGTTTGAGGTCCCAACATTTTTCGGCTAAATCCTGTTGATAGTTAAAAATTGCGGCATGGAATAACGTTAAGCCAGAGTTCGATACAAGTTCATCGACTGTAACACCGGTTCGAACCATCAGATACATTAATCCATCCCAGCTGCCATTTCGAATCAATTCATCAATATTTTCACTTTGTTTGGTGTCGATTGGGATCAATTCACACTTTCCCTCGAACTCGCAAATAATACTTTGTTGGCCATATTTTATAGCACTCCACTGTATTCGGTTCATATCCACACTAACACCGTAATCCATTATCTGCATTGCGATATCGACTAGCCCATTACATGCGGCAATTTCAATCAACGAGTCCCCCAAATTATTGCGGGCATTCAAGTCCAAAACTCCATTTTCAAAGCATGCACCAATAATTTTCACCACAGCCGTAAAATTTTCACTATTCACACCCAATTTTATCACTTTTTTTTGTGCAAAGTTATCACGTTTCAACAGCACCAAAATATCCCAGAAATCTTCACCCGCACCATTTTGTTCAGAATATTGTTGAAACAAATTTTCGATTTCAACAATATTTTCGTCACCATAGGCGATGAAAATCGGATGATTCAATTCTACACCGCTTCCAATATGATCGCGCACATATTTTATGTCATTCGTATAAATTTGCCACAATTCTTGAAACACCTCCACTTTCCGGTTGCTCACAGCATGAAGTAATGCGGTTTCATTGTATAAATTCCGTTGATATACGCAATATTCAGTCAGTAACAGACGCACTTTATCAAGGTCACCATGAAACGCACTCTCGTGCAATTTATTGCGAAATTCAGGGAAACACCCCGACCGATATAACACTGACATAACTGTTTATATTAATTAAATATTAATTCGTTATTTACACTAACATAACCTCGTCGACGATTAAACGAATTGGCGAATGTGTGTTGCACAATGAAATAGAATTTTACAAATGAACCGATTAGATTAAATTTTTTTGGATTTATATAAAATCAAAATGGAAATGACTCACCAATTCGAAATTGGAAATAATTGTTAGTTTTCTTGTGTGTAAGTAACAATTATATATCAAAACAAACAGCACAAAGTTAAATCGACGAAAATATGCGAAATCGAACTGTATGATGTCACTGTGACGTAATACTTGGAGATTACAATGATATAATTAATCGACGAGAATGACATTTAGGCGACGACTGTGGCGACATTTAGGAAAATTTAACATTTTTTCTAAATCATTAATCAATATTCTGTCAGTATTAAAATATTGATTGTGCACCTCCTACTCGACATTCTATTATCATGATAAGTCGTGTAACATACTGTTTAACTATTTGAAATATAATAAGTTGTACTATCCGCCACTTGATGTGCTACAAACAACAAAAGAGAATTTGTTTGCTGTTAGTAAAAATCTCTTGAATTCAGTTTAAATTTTACCATTTTTCCTAATTTTAACAGTAATGAAAATAAATCACATCGCTTAAACACTTAGCGGTACTTAGAACTTGTAGCCATTTAGAAAATCTGTTGAGGTCTGTCTTTGATTTTTACGTTGTTCAGCCTTCGGTAGTCTACGCAAAACCGAATTGATCCATCTTTCTTCTGTACTTAAATCACTATTGAGCTCCACAAACATTTTGATGGTATAATGACGCCTGCACTATACACCTTAGTCAACATCTTTTGGACACCCTGATGTTTATTTATGTCGAACGGTAGTCGTTCTCCCACCATTTTTTTCCTCTTTAGAGAAAACGTTTCTCATTTTCAGAACTCTCTATATTTTGCGGGCTAGTATCTGTTTTTTAGGTTTTGCAAAATTAGCTCAATCGCTAGATCGTCGGTATCTCCGTAGGTTTCTTCCATCGACTGACACTAAAGGCAATTACCGATTGTGATGTTTCTGTTAGACAAGACTGGCACCACTTCTCTTCTGGTTGCTACTAGCGTTCGGTCGACCGTTAGATTCTCTCCGAAGTTAACGGACTCAATTAACATCGATGATGTAGTACTCTTGTTATTCTGAAACCTGGCCCATATTATTGCTTATGATCTTACTGGAATTTCGGCTTGGCAAAATAATTTCGATTTGGCCATACCGTAGTGTGTGGTTTCCAACACAAACTGGTTCTGATTCATTAAATCGAGACCGGATAGCCATGAACTATACCACAAAAGAATTTTTAAACTTGTTTCCAACTCGAACAGAAGTAGTTTCACCTGTGACTGTTCGAACTGTAAATTGCCTGGATTTATCAATCTCCTGCGTTGCAATCACGTATAGCCGCAGAATAAATTTCGATGCTCTTGCGTCCAAGGTGAGTGGGTACGTTTTCCTTCCAATTGCTTCATTTAGAACAAGACTTCCCTTTTTGTTCGACTTAACTGGGACACCAAAATCGACACAGAAGGGCTTTGTAATTGAACCAGCTTTTGTTCTTCAAATTGGATTAAATTAATTTTGACTTATTTCGGGCAGTTTATGCGAGAAGGCTGGGTCTGGAAGTAAATGACTTTTGCAGAAGCTGTAGGGACGAGGAGGAGGAAGAGACGTTAGTCCACCTCCTATGCTCATGCCCGGCTTCGGCACAGAAAAGACATGAATATCTGGGTAAGTTTTTAATGGACTGCCTTTCCGATCTCGAGAACTGTAATGTGCGAGACTTATTGCGCTACGTAAGCAGCTCTAACTGGTTCTCATAGGGGTAAAAGGGGAGTAAGATCCTGTGGTATCACAACGGACCGTTTCCGGTCTAAGTGTGCTGTAGCAGCCACTGAACCTAACCTAACCTAACCTAATTCGGGCAGTTTACAGTTAAAGATGTCCGAGTTTTCCACACCTCCAACATTTGGTTCTCTCGGGCGTTTCGTTTTAGAAATCCGATTCCGATTTTCTTTCAAACCGTCTATAGCTTGAAGCAAGTTGTTTGTCCATGTTGGTTCCTCCATTGTTATCAGTTTTCTCACGTGGTCCAACCCAAATGTATTCTTCCCGGCATCTATTTTTAAAGCCAAAGCTGCTTGTTTCCTTTCAGTTGGTTTCCCATTTGCATGTCGGTGCTCAGCATTGTAGTTCGAGTCGGATTCCAAGTATTGTAATGACTCTGAAACCTCTTACTTCTTCGTTTTAAGTTGTTAGCGATGATGAGTCTGCATGTGATTATCCCTATACCACAGGTAGGCTTTTATTAATTTTTCTTAGTTCTGCTCGGCCGAAGATAGGGTCTGCAAGATTTTGGTCGCCTCACAATGCCAATCTTAGATAATTCTGATTTTTGCCGGTGTAGATAACCTGCCAATCTGATTTTGAACTACATCCTGAATGTCTGGTACGATTCAGTCAAGTCGAAGGTGGGTGGTTTCAATTTGGCTAGTACGGCTGCTGCTGTTTGTTCAGCTACCCCTCCTGCTTTCAACTTATTTTTTCATCGCGAAATTAATTGGTTTATTTTATCCATTTTCGTAGAGTTCTCGGTGTTGCTCCAGTTTTTGAAGTTTTGAAGTTCTTCCAATTTCGGACCTTTCACTTCAATTTCAGCAACCATTGAGAGAATAATAAAGTGTGTGCTGACAAGAATCGCTGCCTTGTTTACCTCGATAGGATGTCATTATACTGGGTCGTATCAATACATAAACTGGCAGAGGCCAATTTAAAGTTCATCTGGCCACTGAATGCAACGATATATCCAGTGAAAAGGGAGGTTATGCAACGCGCTCGTATTAGCATATCCAGTACTGGGACAGCTAATCATATGCCAACAATTTGGTTACTGGAAGTGTCGCAGAGGATCGGAGAAGATGAAAGAGTGGTGGCTTACTTCTGTAAACTGAAATAGATGTCGGATAGGAAATATTGCGTTACAAGAAGAGAACTATTGGCTATCATGAAGGTAGTTAGTTGAACACTTCCACAAATATCTATGTAGCCAGTCATTCCCGATCAGTTCAAATGACCTGAAAGCAAAGAGGCAGTTCGATTAAAGTGTTACAAAACTATCACTTCATATTGCAGCATCGAAAAACAAGAACATTTGACAATGCGAATGCCCTATCGAGATGGCCTTGTGCAGAGGATTGCAAGTTGTAGAGGAAAGAAAAAACGTTGGAGGTCAGCAGATGATGATTGAACCATGAAGATATAATGAATGAACATCGAGGGGATCCAAACATGAACACCAGCTTATAAGGAAGTACCATATCTTTAAGTACAGATATTTGGTGCTACTGGGCTCTGTCAGGTAAGGTGAAAGGATGACGAACATACTCAAAGCAAAGAACTACATCATTAACAAATAAAAGTTGTAAGTGATCATATGACTATCGTTCAGGGAACTGAGGGACCTTGAAGAATTGTGGCTAAGTGGTTAAGAGAGTATCTTATCACACCCCTTATCACTTGAGCTCGATTCTCGACGTTGACCAAAATTTGATGATACAAAAAGCATTCGTTGGGTTTTGACAAAAACTGAGTTTAAAGATAATTAACGGTTCGATGGTGCAATCGAACAGCCAAAAGCTAACGTCGTAGGCTGTCTCCAAAACAAAAATTTGATTTCTAACTAAATAAACTCCACGCTGGCTTAGTCCCTATTATTCGCTATTAAGTGGTACTGCAACGAATCTGTAGTTCTCGCCTTCTCGGTTGGTTGGCCAATCGTGCCTATAAAAACACTGAACCTTACTTATATTCAGTTGAGACTTTATTTAATATAATATTTAATTAAAAAAATAGTTTTAACACTTTAAAATAGTTGATTACAAAAAATAAAAGATTTTTCGTAACTGTTCCGGCAAAAGATCACACGGTGACTTGCCATTCTTATTCACAGCCTTCGGAAGCGCACTCTTTTGCAACAAATTACAAAATAATTCACCACTCTCCTCCTTTTGAGCAGCCTCGTGAAGCGAAGTGTCTCCATTTGTATCCACCAAATCTACATTTGCATTGTGTTGCAACAAAACATCCACCGCTTCCAAATGCTGCCGCCTAGCTGCCATATGCAACGGCGTTTGATTTAAATTATTAACCACATTAACATCCAACTCACGCGTCAACAATTCACTTATAATCTCGTATTTATTATAGTAAGCCGCACAATGCAACGAGGTGTCACCGGTTTCAGTGTTTCGCAAATTAATGTCAATATTATCTTGGTTCAACATTAATTTCGCTAGTGTTACGTTCTTTTCGATAGCCGTGTGCAAATATGGCCGACGAAATTCATCAATGTCGTTGCAATGGGCCGCCAGCATTTCCAAAAATCCGGGTGTTGCATATAGCTTGGGAAATTTTTGATACGTCACCACAAAATATACTAAATACGATCGACCATTTTGATCGAGACGTGAAAAATCCGCACCATCAGTTTCGAGCAAATGGGTTGCAGTTTTATAAATAGATCGCGAAAATGCAGCATGAATCGGTGTATTACCATTGCCATCGATGTGATTTACGTTGGCGTTGTGTTTAAGCAAAATTTTGCAGACATCGAGCCGTGTGGTGAAATATAGAGCGGTTTGTTGATCGGCATTGGTCGCATCGACATTTGCCCCATTCTCAAGTATGTATTCCAAAAGTGTGGGCCGCTCGACAAATAAATATGTTGGCAGGTCGCCATATGTTGTAGCCGAAAATAATTTAATACTCGAAATATTTTTCGAGTAGCAGATTGGTAGAAATCCAGAATTATCTTTATGATTTTGATCGACACCCAGCTCAAGTAATTTGTTCATCGCGTACATATTGCAACCGTCAGTCGCGATATGAAGTAAATTCTTTCCCGAATTGTTTATGTTTTTGTAGTCGACACCTTTCGCCAGTAAATCATCTAGGATCGGGTTCAGTTCACTATATTGTGTATTTTCGACATTCGCATCGGTGGGACTCTGAGTTGCTCGATTCAAGAATATCACATACTTCAGCAAATTATTGTGTTCTTCATCGAAAATTTCATTCAAGTAAGCCTGTTCGATGTGCTCTAACAACAATTTAGCGCATTCGATTTTGTAATGACGTAGTGCTACTATAATTGGTGATTCAGTTCCACGTCGCAAATCGACTTTTCTCGATTCAAGCAAAAACTTCAATAAACTGACACAATTGCTGCCCGCTACTGTATTCAATATGGCATAAAATGTATCCTCGGGCACACTTTGTATTGTCTTTTTGATGATAAACTCTACAATGGCATGTTTCATTCCGAACAGACTTTTAAGGAAACTTATACCAACACCGACATTTTTAAAAAATTCTCCAGTCAGGCCTTCTTGTTTTTCCAAAATTACCGCAACTTCATCCAACCAATTTGACAGTGTCATGTGATGCAAACAGTTAAAACCGGAACGATCTTGTTGCAAAATAAGATCACTGTCATCGTTTAGCATTCGGGTCACTAGATTTTTCAATCCTTTTCGGATCGCATCGTGTACTGGGAAATAGCCATCAGCACCTGCAGTTTTATAATTCGGCTTGAGTTCCCACAGCTTTTCGGCTGTTTCTTGTTTAGAAGATTTAATTGCTGCATGAAATAAATTAAGGCCAGAGCTGCAAACTAGTTCATCGACTGTGGCACCGGTTCGATCTAGAAAATTTTGAATATCGTCCCAGCTTCCCTCCAACAGTTTATCAATTTTTTCACGATCACTCACTTTACCGTCCTTTGATTCTAATACGCCATCTGGAGCAGTATCACTTTTCGACCGACCCAAATCTACAGCAACGCCATACTCTAATAACTTTGCTGTCACATCAACTAATCCGTTGTAACCAGCAATTGCAACTAGAGATTCGTCACGATTATTGCACTCATTTAGATCTAGAACACCGTTTTCAATGCAAGCCCCAATAATTTTCACAACGATTGAAAAATTTCCACCATTCCCGTTCAATTTTAACACTTTCGTTGGGGTAAAATTATCACTCTTCAACAACACTATGACACCCGTAGAACTATCACCACCACCATCATCGGTTACATATGGTTTCATCATCTGTTCGATTTCTTCGATATTTTCCACACCGAACCCGATAAAAATCGGATACCTTAGCTCATTATCACATCCAATCTGTTCGCGCACGAACTTTATATCGCGCTCGTATATTTGCCACAGCTCATTAAATACGTCCAATTTGCGATTACTCACGCTGTACAGTAGAGCTGTTGCATTGTTGCTACACTTTTGGTACACACAGTATTCTTTCAGAAGTGATTGAACTTTATCAAGTTGACCTTCGTAAGCACTGTGATGGAGATAATCACTGGATATTGGCTTCGGACCGCACCGACTTTGTACGGACATAATTTAACTATCGAAATTTGACGAATATTAAGCAACGCGATGTGAAAAGTACGACTGAAGATGAAAATTGAATTTTCACTGGTATAAATAATTTATTTATTTGTTGTTCGTTATTTATTAAAAATAGTAAATCCACGTGATCTATTTTTGGAACTAGAGGCTTCGTGCATTTCAATATCTTTGTTATTATTTTTGGATTCATTGATGATGTGCTATAAATACATGATTCAACGATTTTTTCGCCATCTCATATACACTTTATTGAGATCAACGTACACATATAATTTGAAGTGCTGGTATGTAGGTTATTGTTCAACAGTGCCAATAATTTAAAAATAAAGGATTAAGGATGTATCGATAAACTGTCCTCTTGATGCGTCTGAATTAGAACAAAATCAAAGCCAATGAAACCATATTTTAATTCCGAATCTACTGTCAAAAAGTAGTCTCTCGTTTACATTCTTGCTTACTTTTGTACACTCAACCATGTTCGGTTGGGATCTGGTTTTCATATTTTCGAAACCAATGATTATTTATCCAGCTGAAACCTGATTTGGAGTCTAACTTTTAAGCCCCAACTGTCCAGCTTATCACTTCACTTCCACAATATTTGAGGTATTCGCGGCAAGTCAAACCTGAAGAACTCTTTCCGTCTGACTGCATCGTTTATAGAAAAGGCAGGTATATCTTTCCTTAACCTCGGAGATGGTATGGAGTTCCGGCAGTAATGAAGAGTACGAGTACAAAGTAATAGTTGTGAATAAAATCGTCTGTTCTCATCGTGGCCGTTCAAAAACTAGTCAAAGTCTCATATTCAATACTCTAATTATATGTTTGCACATCAATTATTTGGAAAAGTCATACAACAACATTTTAGAGCTAGATCACATGTTATTTCGATGTTTTGACCTTTATCCATTATGGCAGTCATCTGTAAACTGCAGAATGACATGGTATTCTAAGTTTAACCGCGGAAATCTAATATCGACCTCTCTTTCCAATCTAAAATCCCGTCCAGTCACAGCTAATTTCCGTAAATTCGCAAATTTTCCTAGGCAAACTCAAGTTCGAAAGAACTAGATAATGTTTCCCAGAAACCACAAAGTCATACGCCCTTTCAATATATTCAAAAATACCGCCACAATTTTCTTTGCGTACGTGAAACACAAACCTTTCCGCACAATTATTGGCAGAGTAGTTGCGACGCAACCCAAAGGTGGTTTTCGGCAACAAATTATTTGTATTCAAGAATTTTTCAAATCTTTCTTTCATCATTTCATCATACTATTTTCATAAACACATTTAACATACAAATTACTCTAGCCCACTCGATTAGTTCCTAGGCTCTTTGACTTTGAAATAACCAAAATGCTCAGGTATCAGATTAAAACTCCTCATATGAACATATCATTCCAAGTATTTCTAACACAATCAGATATCATACATTCGTCACTGTCACTTAGACTATTTTGCATATCCACCTATATGATCTGTCACTCTATCAAATGTATCCCATATATCCTTGAAAGAGGTAAAGGATATAATTGAAGCTTAGTTCCTTTATTTTCTTAAAACACCAATTATACTTCCACTCGATTGATTGTTATAAATTCACTCATTTCCTTGTATATACATCCACCTGCTTACATACAATCAGTCAGATTTATGACGTTTCTTAAGGATATCGTAATCTGTTCTACTCTGCTGTATTTGGTACAGTTAAGCCGGATGTGCTAGATATCCTCAGTTACACCGCACATTTCACATTCTTATTCTCAACCAAATGACGTTACTCTTTCCAATTACTATCGATTCCTTCGATTCCCTCAATCGTCATACACATTCAGATCGTCCCCTGAAGCTCGTTATAAAAGGCAATTCTCGGGGAGTACTCCAAAACTCACTGTACTTCTTTCCTTTTATTCTACTCAAGCTCTCGTTTATCCATTTATACAACACATTCTCTTTGAACGTACGGAGTACATGGCTTGCATCCATCTTCTCATACCTTTTAATACTTTCAAGCATATCAGATCATTCATTCCCTTCGATACTATTATGTGATGGGATCCACCAAATGGTTATCTATATAGACTATTTAAAAATTATATTCGTCCTCACTTCAGTCGTACCCAACTTAATGCCATAATACATTGCAATCAATTCAGCATTCATTATACAGATGCCTTCATCGAGTCGAAAAGATTTTCCAACATTCGTTCTTTCAACATGTATTCCAACACTCACTCTACTATCATTTACAGTAACATCTGTATAGACGATTTCATATTCGTTTATAATAATTTCATTCATTATTTTGGAATAATCCTCTCCAATTCCATACACAAACTAAGATTGTTAGGTTATGGGTTCGGACCAGTGTTTCCGATGTTTAAGGATATACTAAGTCTATAAGTCGGTTCATATACTCCACCCCTTTTTATTTCACTTAAAAGATCATTCTTTCTAATCACTATTCGTAGTGTTTCTTTCATTGTAATCTACTCTTCCTTTAAAAGAAGAGAATCACCCATGACAGAATACAATCTCATTAATTGGCTAAAAGACCCTTTCGGTCCATTTCCAAATAGGCTGATTCCATACATCATTTTGGAATATACTAATGCCTTTCGCAACATAGTAGTTATGCCAAGATGAGTGCCCCATTTATGTTACTCACATTCAATCCTTACAGTTCATCCTTAGATGAATATTCAGTGGGTGTGCTCTCCTATAAATATTGAAGGATACTGATACACACGTTATAAGTAGCCCGGGTAGCTCAGTCGGTAGAGCATTGGACTTTTAATCCAAGGGTCCAGGGTTCAAGTCCCTGCTCGGGCGTCTATATTTTTTAATTAATTAACAATGTTCATATAGTAAAAAGAACCTTCCCAATGGTTCTGCGTGGCCTTTGTTTTCTTGTCAATCGGAAAAAAAAGAAACCAAATGAATCCGAAAGAAAAATTTATTTTGATGATAAAGATGGATATTTGCCAAGAAATGACTGAAATTGTCACACTAAACAAACACATGTTATTGACTCACAGAGAAATTGTGGTAGAAAATAGGGCAGGAAGTGAAGTGCATCGCAAAATACGGAAGAAAGGAAAAACGACTGCGGCTAACATAAGGCATTCAGTGGCGTGCCACAAATCGAAGTTTGTTATGTGAGCCTGAAAATTAACCCGATAGGAATCGTATCAAACCGTGATGGTTTATTGCAAGCATATCACCGTCCCCAAGCAAAGAATGATAAAATCCCCGAAGCACTTAAGATAATGTCTATCACACTGGCTCCTCTACATACATCATAAACATTGCACTTTTTTGTTTAGGATTACGAGATTAGGCAACAAATTGCCAAACATCGTTCGATTGTTCTTGGCACTGGTTGTAGATTAATGGTTAAGAGAGAGTCTCTCATTACACCGCGGTCTCGATTATGTGTAAGATCATTCGTTGGGTTTGGCCACTTACAATGTGCACCAGTAGCTTTAATAGGTTTTCGTAAGATCTCTGTTGAGACGTGGTTCGGGCCATTTACGATCTTTAAGCAATAAATTATTCTTGACATATTTTGAATATTTATCTGGCCAATTCTATATTCCAGATTACGTTCAAATACAAATCCTTCTAATCGCTCATTAAGGTTAATTTCAATTGACTTTAAAATTAGTTCTGGTTGTTAAGTCGTAGGTTGGTCTGTTTTTTTGGGTGGCCAGCTATTAGAAATATATTGTAGTACATCCAATCTGCGAAAACCATAGGGGCTTTGAAATTGTTTGATCGAATTGGTCAAATATAACCATGAAGTTAGCAATAAGTGTTTTGTAGTTCTCTTAAACTTGCTAAATTGTTTTTGGTTGTTGTGCTTTAATTGAGTAAAGACATTAATAGATGAAATCTTGCTCCTCAAACTGTGGAATATTCAAAAAACACTAATTCGATAACACAAAATGAAATTCGTATTCTGATTGCAGTTGGATTTTGATATTTGATTTTCGGAAAATCCGCTTTCGGATCCGATTCCGATATCGAATTTTTCATAATAGCCGTCTCTTCATTGCATCAGGAATGTAGATTATTCCTTTGCTAAGGTTAAGCAATTTCTGATCCAACTTTTATTGGTTTGCCTCCTAGGTTAGTGCACACTAGGTTTTTCTTTAACCCGGGTAACTCAATTGGTATGCGTTCAATTTTCAACCCAACCGTCCACGTTTGAACTAACTACTCGTCTAAACATATATTATGAATAAAACATTATTTAAAAGTTAATTTTCTTTAAAATTAATATTTAAGTATTTAAAATTTATGTTTTTTGTGTTATTTTGAAACTCATTTTTGTTATATAATATATTTATGTATAATTAAATTGAAACTAAAAAATTAATTCATATATTTTATTTATAGTTTTATATTTTACAGTAAAACTATTTTTGCATTATGATCTCGAACGTCGGATTAGAGCTTCGATAAAAACTGGCTCTTCTACATATACAATTCAACTGGTATAAATGTTCCTTTCGAACCCTTATCTCGACGTCGATCACATTGCAGCGCAGAACTAATATTATATTGTATTAATATTTATTTATAATCATATCTTAATAAATTTATGCATTATTTATTTATTTATTTATTAAAAAAAAAAAAAATGAAAACGTTCTAAATAAAATCTTTACTATTTTTGAGTTTTCTTTTTGTGTTTGTGTAAATATTTTTATATAAATGTATGTAAATATTAACACCTTAAGGCAAGGATGGCAAAGTACGATGCAGAAGTGAATGACTCTGATCAGTGTATCAAATAATTTGTTTGCGTTCAAAGACTTAGTGTTGCTTGATTTGATAATTTTTTAACGAGTGGGCAAATATGAAATAAATAATTTGTATAAGTAAAATTGGGTTTAGTAATTGTCCGAAAAAAAAAAAAAAATACTGGTCATTTTACACATCACACACATCATATCACTTTGCAACGGACGCCGTCCCTGGTTTTTCTTTTTTTGTATTATTATTATCCAATGTTTTTTTGTGTTTTTGTTTTTTTGAATTTTTTGCTGACGGTGTCGTCGTCGTCCATCCATTGGATAATCTATTTCGCCGTCCTTGTCTTAAGGAACTCTTTAAAAAGGACTATATGATACAGGATTAAAAGTTACCGAAGCTTTATCGATCGCCTCTGATATATGTTTCCATTTACGTTCGGCCGTTACATCGGTTAATTCCTCCAAATACTCCTTTTGCAGTTTGTCCTCGTAATTTTTGATTAGATATTTTGTCATTCGACCGTATTGCGAGTATGTGTACCCGTGCCAAATTGAAAAAAGCGATACCTGGAAAACAACACAGTACTTATTATATGTAAATTTGTATGACGTAATACTGTCACTTACTTTCAAATCAGTATAATCGATAAACTTTCCAATTTCGATATAGATCTTTTCCAAATCATTCGTTAGCTCTGTATAGTCGACCTCCTTCAACAACTCCTTGTCAATTATAGAAATTTTACATAGAGCAATGGCCCGCTTAACATACGCATCTAGTAGCAAATTCTTTTGTTTATCTATGTTCACTTTAATTTTGGTCGCATCACTTCTCGTGTCCAGCTTCACACCGTAGAATGCCAAAATACTATCCTTGTCCGTTTCGTTTATAATTTTTTCGGCGAGTTCAGATATTCGCAACAAATTTTCGCGCAACTCAACCACTTTATCTTTCTTATCGGGCAACTGAGCTAGTATTGATTTTCTGAACGCAAACGGTAGCGATTGTTTTAGCTCGTTTGCATCCAATTGCTGAATCATAGCCGAGTGTGCTTGTAAATGAGCTGGATGTGCAGCGACAATTTCGTCATAAACTTCTTCAGCATTTTTACGATCCAACTTAGCGATCATACCAACTTGGAAGTCACGCAAACCTTCTTTATACTCATCCAATTTAGATTTTGTTTCTTTCGGTGGTGTGGTGCTGCTAGTCGTAGTGCTGGTTCCATTGGTAGAACTGTTACTGCTACCATTGCTCTTCTTGTTTGTTGGCCCATCGTAAAGGATATATTGAAAATTCGAACAATCACTTTTGCGTGATATATCGTCCTTGGAATAGGTTATGGTGCCGTCGAGCCACGAACAATTCGACGGAATGCCAGCCTTTGTTAGCCTAAATTAAAACCATAAATCAACCCGATACAAACGCAACAAAATTATGTAATTTTTACTTACTTTTCGTTCGAAAGCGGCACGACATAAATCGGTTTACTCGTCCTCGCGCACATTTTAAACGGTGACATTTTCTTACCCTGGACCATCGCCTGATTATAGCTTGGATATATGTCCAATGAAATCGAGCTCGACAATTTCAAATTAACTAGCATTGTGGCTTCGGCAATTTTTTCTAGTAAATCCTTCTTCTCGTGTCGCACCTGCAACTTAACCGCATAGTCGCCCTTTTCAAGTTTTATAAAATTCGAATTTGAATACGCATCCCCACATCCGACCATCATTTTATTCGTATCGAATATCATCCAAAATTGCGATTCGAATTCCGACTCGTACAGAACACAACTAAAGACAGGCGCGTGTAACGACACCTCAAACGATTTTGATAGATGGAAATTGTATGTGAATATATTTTGATAGATTTGTCGACTGGGAGGCACGACATCGCGTTCGGTTAGCGACGAAATTTTCGATTCGGCCGGTTTTAAAGCGATCACGGCATTTTTTAAATTTATCGATGGCGATATCTCTTGTGCCGTGTTCGTATTTAAATCGAGACGATGGATCCCATTAGCGCTGTGCATAACCGCTGCAACAAAAAAAAAGTGAATTAAGCCCCAATTACACAGCACCAAAATCGACGAAACAACTTACTTCCGCCATTTGTGTAGATACCATGAAATTCGATACTGAATTTGATTGAGATATCACCAAAATTCGACCAAAATTTCGCGATACAAATCTCGAGTATATTGTTGCCTTCACACTTGAATGCGTGGACCGTTTCGATATCATTCGAAACTGGGAGAATTTTTTGGGTTTCCAGAGCCTTGCAAAATTTTTGCGGAATTATTTGCATTGTGTGCACTAGAAATTTACCCCCAATGTGATTTTCCGAGTCGGTCGAAATCATACGCAGAATAGCGTATGTAGCATTGTTCGGAACCAAAAGAAATTTACGGATGATTGTATTTGGTTTGCAAATGATCGGATTGCCCGAGAAGAAAATATTGGAGTTTTCATTTAGTTGAACTTCGGGCTGGACCACTGTAATCGGAATCTCAAAAAGGATACCTTTGTCGATGGTTTTTGTGTCGTACGCTTTGATTGTCGCAGAATGTACACCTGGTGTTAGTCCAGTCGGGTCGACCGACACTACGATCGTTCGAGATTGGTAGCACAAGTCTAAAAATGCTCCGCATTGTACCCAGGTTTCGGAAGGGACGAGCGTTAGCCGCATATTAAAGTTGATTTTATCTTTTGGTAGGGTTTCCTTCTCATTGAAAAAAACTGGCTCAATGGAAACATTAAATTCTTTCGATTTTTTGAGTAGACGCTCTCGTATATGAATCCCTTTTGAGTTGTTCGGTCCAACACTTATTGCAAAGCGAACATTTGTTTCCGTTTCGACTGAGTATGTTGATAGATACTCGAACGCCTTTTCGACGTTCAATAAACCATTGCCTTGAGCAAATGGATCAACATATCCTAGTTTAGTGGCAGTGTTCCAGAGAGCACGCTTGATACTGTAAGGCGAGTACTGTAGATTTTTTTGCTTCATTCCTGAAATTAAAAGTGCAATAGCGCCGGCTACGTGAGGTGCTGCCATGCTTGTGCCATTCATTAGTTGAGCTTTGGCTAGTGTAAATTCTGGTACTGAAGCAATCGCCGCGCCTGGTGCACAGACCGTGATTCCTTGACCACCATCGATACATGGATTTCTAGACGTCCAAGTATAAACATTAGCGGGAAGTTTTTGACGCAGCGCATATTCTGCTTCCATCATGTCTGGCGATACATAGGCACCAACCCCAATAATCCCGGCTTGACTAATATCTGGTGGAGTTCCTATTGTGCAAAGCGCTGGGCCATGATTTCCTGCCGAAGCCACCCAAACTACACCGTACTTATTAACAACTTCGTTCATAAGTTCACCAATTCGGCCGCTATTCGTCCAGTGAGCGTGTTCACCATAGCTCATGTTAATTACATCGATCTTGCGACCTGCGTTGCATAGTTCCATCACTTTAATAATGGCCCTAGCTAGTCCTACCCCAGTTTCCATTGATCCCAGTCGTCCATCTCCTATAGTAAATGACATGATTTGTGCCCCGGGAGCAACTCCATCGACATCCGGATGGTCTGGATTGAATCCCGATGCAATCGATGCCACATGAGTTCCATGACTCGAACACATACCTACAATCTCCAAGACATTACCATCATTGTGAACATTTATCGATATCGAGAGATAGTCGTTAACACTTTTAACGACACGCGATTTTGTATACTCGACTAATTGTAAACCCTGTTCGAGATCACCCGTTTGCGACAAATCAATTACACATGTCCAACCATCTTGTGTATTAAACAATACACAATCGTATGTCGCTTTCAGTTCAGAAAATTTTTTCTCGCTATAATTTAAGAATTCAAGTGAACTCTCCAAATCTTCCTTCTTCAAGCGATCTTTAATTGTTAGATTATTTGTGCTCGAATTTTTCGAATCGAAAGCATCCAATTTACGTTGCACCACTGTCAAGCAACGGCGTTGCGGTTCTTCCCAGTGTTTCGACTTGGTATCGGCCACAATTTTATCGCGCACCTTCGGCGGAAATATGTCGATCAAACTTTTAAGCCCAACTCGAAACTCATTAGGTTTCAGATTCGAATGTTTCATAGACTCGGTAATTTTTAATTTCCGCCCCGAAAGTCCCGTGATATATCCAGTTGCGTCCGCTGTTACCAATTTCGAGGTGTCGACATCCCCGCAACCAGAGCAGTCGAATCGTTCGATCACTTTGGTTTCGAAATTTGTCGCGGTAATCTGATAAAAACAGAAAATACAAAACAATTGTAAATTTTAGGAAAAATTAAGAGAAAAAAATCGAACTGTCAAACATAACCAAACAAAAGAGGAAACTGCAGCCGAGTCATGATAATGATGATGGACGATCCATTATCATGCAGTCTTTAAAAATTAAATTTTGACTTACGTACCTGCAAACCGCTCGCTTTGGGATCGACACCAGAATCGAAAATAGCTATTACGACCCCTTCCCCATTGTATTTTGGATATTTATTCAAAAAATTGATGACACCTGTTTCACATTTTGGTACCAATGATTCACTTGGAAATTTACAATTTACATTGTTATCAACCATAATTACTTTACATAAAATTTTTAATAATTTTTTATTTAATAAATTTCGGATTTTCTCTATACGTTTTCTTAGATTTTCCGCTGTACTGTCAACTGTGTGTGACTATAAAGGTTCTGTGTGTGAAAGATGTTTACATTTTTTTGTCTTTATAGTTTGATTGAAAATCTAATGTCATCATTTCACGAGTGACATCTAGAGAGTGATAGCGTAAACTGTAAAATGTCGATGCAACTATGATAAAGTATTGCCTACACGAGGAATATTTATTGATATCAATAGACAATATAAATACGGAATCGGACGGTCTCATTTGTTAGATAATCTCTTAAATGTTGTTTATTTCAAAGTATTTAGAGTAACCAAAATAATGGCCATAATAACCCAATTTTAAAACTGAAATGTTGTTGTCCGTGATATTGACAATGTGTCCAATCTAAAAGTCGAGATTTGTTTAAACATCATAGCTCTAAGGCTCAATTAGTATATTCTAACTTCCCTAGTGTTGAGTATAGTCGGTGGTGAATTACGAAGTCATTGAATGGAAACTCTGAATCTATGGAATCTTCTATTTCAATTGTCTACAATAATATTGAGTCCGATCGATTACTAGAAGTTTGCCACCTACTGGTAGAGACTTTAACAAAAAGAATGGATGCATACGTAATCAAACCGATTATTAAATTGGTTGAAAGCGATTACATAGTTGTAGCCTGGTGTAGTGGTAATGTTTTGGAGTCGGTTATTCCAATGAATTGACTAGACACCCTGAATGAAGTAAGACTTTACTGCACACTCAGTCACTTGAACATCTAAGGATACGTATTGGCTGATAAATTTGCTCGTTTGGGATAAGTTTTATTTTTTTGTAAACCACTTCTTGTGTTCCTGTCCTTCATCTCCATAGGCTCTACTATTTTGGATCGCAATTGCTTTGTATGAATATGATCTCCATCCCCATAGACTGCCCTTTTTTGGATCACAATTCCTATTTGAGGATCAACAGACGACCTTGATGATACAGCATATCTTGGTCTTCATTCGAAGAACAAAGAGATTTCAGGACTGAGAGTGTATGATGAGCGGATCTCATATATTATAATTAATAATTTTCAGGTATTGGTAATTGGCCTAGCTTTTCAGTAGCTTAAGGAACTCCTGACATCGAACTAAGCGTGAATACTATGTGGCCCGAAGAAGAAAATATTCTAACTGACATGGTTTCAAAATTGATATACAAACTATTCATAGGAGCTTGGAGACCCATTATGCATGAAAAATGTTCATCAATATACATACCTACTGGTGTATTCCATCGAATATATGGACACAAAGAACTTTGCTTATGCTTATC
Organism: Tipula lateralis; assembly: GCA_963932295.1. NCBI lineage: Eukaryota > Metazoa > Arthropoda > Insecta > Diptera > Tipulidae > Tipula > Tipula lateralis. The sequence goes on along the minus strand of OZ010738.1, from coordinate 7,159,819 downwards.
TTCATCTCGCGATTAATTGCCGATCATGAAAAATTTGAAGAAGAAGTTTAAGGTTATATGTGTTTAGCAAGAGTAGCTCACCACTGTTTAGACGAATATTGGCTTTCGAAAACGGGTTAAGATTTCATAGAATTGTGCTACTAACGTGAAAACCCTAACCTAGTGCCCGTTGCAATCATATAGCCGAAACCCAAATATTTTGCAGCAGTATTGTTATATACCGTCGCAAGTGATGATGGCACGACTGATGAAGGTCTTGTTTAATCCAATAGCCAAGACTGTGATGCAAAGTCGAAAAAATTCAAGGATAGTGAGGAAATGATGACCAAAATTTTCAGCAACAATAAGTGGGTATGGTAAGGAATTCAAAAACGAGCATATTAGATTCTGAAGAATAATCATAGGACGTATGACACACAAGCAACATATGGCCAGTCGAATGGCCTCTTCTCTCACCAATAAAATAATTAAATTATATTTGTGAATCATATTTTATAAAAATATTTTAAATACATTTACTTATGAACTATTTAAATACGTGCATGCACAATACACTTTGTCTTATAACTTTAATTACTACTATACATTACTAAAATATTATAAAACTGTTAAGGGCAATTAGTTTTCAAAGGCCAAGTTTATCTTGCCTTCTAATTTTTCATTTTTCTCGATTACATAAATCTCACATGCCTTAGCATCGTCGATTTTAGCTTTGACACTCTTCTCGACATCCTTCTCGGTATCCAAGAATGTGTCCGTTGTCGTTTTCTTCTCGATAAAGCTAACCACAAATGAAATACTTAATCCTAGTATTATTGTCAATACTGCACTTAAACACGAGTACCACATATAGCTGAGGCGGAATATTGGCGAAACATCATCAATTGGTGTCGACTTCATGATGTCATCAAGAATATGTTCCTTCGTTGAATTGACGAAGCATTCGCATTCGACGAGTGATGATGATAAAAGTTCAGGTTCAGTCGAGTTTATTTGTGCCATTACGCCAATAAATACAACTATTAGTAGTGCAGATATTCCACCAATTAAAACTCCACCAGCGTTTGCTCGTTTAAAAAATATTCCCAATAGGAATAGACCGAGCGTGATACCACCAATCAATCCATTGAGTGTTAAAGTCGCTTGTAATATTCCACCAAGTCGTTCCACGACGAATACCAAACTGAACGATATAAGACCGTAAACGAGCGACATCCATTTGGCATAGAACGCTGCTTTTTTCGGATCCATTTGTATATTGAATGCGGCCCCAATTAAATCTTCACTGGTCACAGCCGCAAGTGAGCTCAACGCCGAGGCAACAGTTCTACAAAGTTTTCAATTCTATCGGTTAATTGATTTTAAGAACACAATTTATAATATTAATACACATACCCCAAACTGGCGGCAAAAATTCCAGCCACAAAAGTTCCAGTCAAAAAATCGATATCATGAAACACGTCCATAATGTAAAATGGTAGAAGTTGATCTTTGGCCACAATTTGGCCCGCCTTCAGTGGATCACAATTGGCGTATTGCTTAAATACTAACAGTCCCGTATAAAAGTTAATTAAAAATACAATTATTAATCCGAGTATGGAATATATGAGAGCAGTTTTAGCCCGGGCCAACGATCTAAGCGACATGCACTTTTGGACACAAGCTTGATTTGTGCAAAACATCGACGTCCAATAAAAGAATCCACCAATTAACATCGACCATACCGTATGTCGCGTTGTAGGATTTGGATCTATGTTTAGAAATTCTAGACGATCACGATCCTCGGCAATTTTGAATACGTCAACAATATCTCCTGTGTAAAAATGACCTAAAGCTAGTACTAAAATCAGTGAGAGAGCGAGGACACAGGCCTGTAAAAAACGATTATTTTATTATAATATTTGAATACTCGTCAGTGACTATGGTACTCACTTGAAAAGTATCTGCAATAACGACCGCCTTCATTCCACCTTGTGACGCATAAAATATACACACTAAATATATAAGTATAACGGCGATATGAGTATGTAGTCCAGTTGCCTTCGAAAGGGCTATAGCTGGTGCAAGTACAGCAACAGCTGTATAAAACGACATCTGAATAATGTATAGTACAGCACCAAATACACGAAGTTTTATTCCGAATCTGATTCCCAAATATTCATAGCACGATGTTAGTTCTAATTTAAAGTAAATCGGATAGAATACTTTAATGGCTACCGGAATTACGATTATGATTGATAAAACGATTATGGAAAATTGTGTTCCGCTAAAAAACATTTCGGACGGATTGCCCAATAATTCGATGGCCGTAATAAAACTCGTGGTCAAACTGAGTGTTACAGGGAATAGAGTCATGTGCGATCCTAGTAAAAAATCGGCCGATGATTCCGATGAATCTTTACTGAAGAATCCATAAAATATTCCGATTCCGAGAGATATCACCAGCATCCCAATGACTATGGTGTAATCGATTGCGGTGAATACTCCTTGATGCATATTCTCTTCGCTGCCGCATTCGATTCGATTTTCTTCGGCTATCATCACACTTTGTGTATTTTCAATAAGGCGGTGGTTTTCTATTTTTGGCGCTAGGGCATATGTTTGGCCCACAAGAAGGCATACTATTGTGGTGATCATCATACATTGATTACGAACGATATTCATTTTAGAAGTATTATTAAGTTTTCTTAATTTAATTGTTTGAAAATTGGATTTTCTTTTTGGTATAGAAGATTATCAATATCCTTGATCTTAAGTTGTAAAATAATTATTTAATTTATTTATAGATAATATTTATATATGCAGCTCACAGAGCGAATAATTTACATCTTATATTTTTATAAAATTTTAAGTATTAAATTCGGTGTACTCCAAGGTAAGTTGAAGATGAAGTTATTTACCTCCTGCAAACAAAAGAAAACGAAAGATATTAAAACAAAACATTTATTTCATTATCAGGTCAGATGTATAAATAATCCAGAAACGTTGAAACCTAACAAATAGGTAACACACATCTGAGACTGATTTTCCTTAAATCAATTTTTGAATTCCAGCAAAAGTGTTGATTGAGTGAAAATGGGCCAAATTAGTTGTACTGCAAATTATGTATACGTTTGAATTCAAACTGTAATTCTTGTCGTCACACACATATATGTACTCGGCAAGGCTGTTATAAACATTTCTGATTGTTTTGTTATACAACCTTGTGTATTAAAATCTGTATCATTTAGGCGTTAAGAATAGTCTTTTAGGCGCAAATGCTGTTATGGTTTAGCAAAGACAATTATTTCGTATTCAGCACAAACGTCAAAACGCTGAATAAAAAGCCAAATTCATACAAATCATTTGGCAACCGTTGTAGTCATAATACTGTTACTTATTAATTATAAATATTATTTAAATATAGTGAAATATTAATTAATAGAAGTATATAAATAAAACTTAAGTATTTTCACGTGGTATTTTTACATCTACACATATAGTTTTTTAATCGTAAAACTCAAATTTTAGGTGAGAACAACAGATGACAGCAAGTGATGCTCAACACGTGGGTTAACAAATTACTGTGGGAAACTACGTCTCCTAGCCAGACTAGCGGAACTAGCAACGTAATATAACACCGTTACATAACACCGAATAAAGAAATAATGGGTTTTATCGAGATTAAATTAAAATGATTACAGCTTGAACACTAAGCGAATTTAAACTTCCTGTTGACAAATGTATAACTGCTACATAAAATATGGGCTTTTGAAATAAAATTTGGATTACATGTCCATCTGGAGGTCCAATAATATCGTTAAGCAAACTATTGATAACCTATACATCTAGCACTATACGAACAGAATGGATAGCTTATACTTAAGTCATCAGCTTATGTGGCGCGAATCAGTTTTAATGATTGGTGCACATTTAGGTGGTCAGCCCTACGAATGTTTTTACAAACAATCGCATTTTATGTCATCCGGTGCATGTTAATTTTTGGTCAACGACGAGAATCGAACTCTAACCGCGACGTGATGAGAAACTCTTTTATCTATAGCCGAACTTAAAATCGACTTCAAAACATCGAAGAGCAGTCTTACATCATCGTACGCGATGTCGTTGCGTTGTTACATCGTTGCGTTATTTTTTTATAATTTATTTGTTTCTTTTAAAATTCTCAAACCAAATAACTTTGGATATGAAATTGGACATTTTACGAAGATTTAATTATAGAAACAAGGCGGTTGATAAAGCGAAAGCTGTTAAACAGGCTGCAACAACTGTAAGAACTATTCAACTGTATCAGCATTGAACGCTAAGATGATAACTAGTACAAGGAGTGGCTGTATGATCAAAATGCACTTGTTTTTATTTAGATTTAAAATCAACTTATTGAGAGCTTTTTCGAAGATATAGTAAAATTAAATCTACTACTAAATGATAAATAATTTGAAGCTAGTTACGGTTGGTTTGAAAGATTTAAAACGGAAATCTGCATAGCATTGCCTTTGAAGGTGAAACAGCTAATGCTGACGGTGGTTATGACCCAAAGCAAGTTTTCAATGTTGACGAAACTGGCTTATTTTGGCAACGTTAACTAAAAATAACTTTCAAATACGATATTTGAAATATCTGATTCAGGATTGAAAACCAGCAAATATCAATTGAATCTTTTTCTAGGTAGTAACTCAAATGATGATTATAATTTTAAAACGTTTCTTATTTACCAACGGCTTCCTGTCTACTGGCGATCAAATCAAATGAGCTTTTATACTCAAAATAAGCAGTTATTAACTGATTGTCTACCGAAATCGGATAGAAACATAATTAAATAGCATTAAGGGAAGCAGCTGATATATCAGAGTCGTATCAGGTAATGGGAGTATTAGAACTTTATAATCAAATTATTTTCTCAAATAATTCTGCAATACGTCCGTTTCGAGATTCATATCTTTGATTACTTATACACTCCCAATACAGTTAAAGTTTTTTAAGAAAGCTCTTCCGATCTGCCATTTGTGTGTACACGCATAATTCTAGACAATTTGGGCGATATTTTTATTTATGTCGGTTTCAATCTTTAAAAATACATATTCATTAAATATTTTATTTTAAATTGGATTTAATTAAAAAAAATTTATTACATCTGATCGTACGATCTAATTTCCCATGATCTCCGGTTAAATTTCGCGCAAAAAACAAAATTAATTACAATTTTATTAAAATTAATGTTTGACGTAGGAACGATCGGCAATTCGTATATAATTGCGCGGGATTTGATATTTTAAGTATGTATATATATAAATAGGACTGTCATATAGCTAAATCGACTTAATTTAAACCAACATCGTTAAAATGTAGTTAAACTCAATTTTATCAATCGAATATATATTGTTTTGTTTTTTTGAAAGGGGTGCTTAGAGATCGCGTGCAAAATATTTAATAAATTTTGATTTATCTTCTAAACCAATATGCTTGTATACGGTAGCAGCTGGTACTGTCTTACGAATTGTTGTCTTATGAGTTAATTATTACTGGTGTATATACACTTTGTCTATATGTACAGATAAGAAACGGTTATACCCATAGTGTAATAAAATAAATAGTATCGATCGCGATAACAAACAACTTAAGCGTATAATAAATGAATCAGATAAATTCACTATACCTGCATCTAAGTACATTATTATGTATATACGGTATCCAGATCATACCGGACTAAATTGTATGATATACGCGATATTATAATAGTTCACAAAAAATATTTTGTTGTGTTGTCGACTATTTATACGATATAGTAAATTTTTGGCGGTGTCGTCAGGCTATAACCGCATTGAACTACATATAAATGTTAAAGAATTTACATTGATCGATTGTTACGTAAATTAGCAAATATATACAATAAATTAATCTAAATTGGTAAGTGTGTTGAACAAAATAAATAAACGAACGTCTGGCACGCGCACAGACGTATTGTGCCATAACAACGCATGGAAAAGCTGATAAATTTTAGTACTCTCGTCGCTTAATGATTGATGATTTTCTATAAATACATCGTATAATAAAATATTTTATGTCTTCTTTGTCACAAAACCATATATTCAATTAATTTTTAAATGATAATTCAATTTAAATTAATTTAGCAATCACTATATTAAGTGAAATTAATATGACTTTGAGAGACAACCGATATGCATATCTTCATCAGAGCTAATCACCTCTCAAGTTGTTAATTTTGATACCGGTTGATTAAAACCATTTTTGCCATCGCGTCTGAGTTGTCTAAATTGATTAGCAACGATTAATCTCTATCAACTATGTGAACATATTTTAATTTGTAATAATTAGGAATAGTTAATGTAATTAGTTTAAATAATTAGCATATACAGGTGTAATAATTATTGCGGCTATAATCCATTGTCGAACTTTAGACTGTGGGTAACTATTGTTGTATACGAAATATGTCTGAGAGCTTTTATAAGTTTTTGTTAGCGAGTTGCTAACCAACATATTAACGGGAATTCTACGCTTTATTATTTAAGACTTCAGTCGATTAAACTTCTTGCAGTAATGTCAATTGCGTTTGCAAATGTGATAAATTTGATATGATTTATTGGTTCCAATCAATCATGATTCAATGCACTGATAATATAAGATACTGGTCACATTTATTAAAATTTTGTTTGTACATAAATCTTATTTGTCATCCACTTCAAATAGGTATGTCTATAGATAAGTGTCTGGTCCAAACCACATTTTCAGTATGACGTCAATGGTTGGAAAATATTTCAATTAATTTGATTAACATTTTTTGATTATCTATAAACGCATACGTCCTTGAATTGACTGACAAAGTGAGCACTATAGTTTCATGATTTATACAAGTACCTGCTGTTCATTTTCAATTAACTTGGAAGCGGACAGCTTGATTGATTAAGAAGTGGTATTTTTGTTTGAGACCATTTCAAAAAATAATCGGATATTTATAGATTCTATAATTGTTTGGTTGGATTCCATTTAAAAGACACATCTTTGACTTGAACAGAACATGACTGGAGTTATGCCATTGACTGCTCAGGTATGTAAGAGGATTTCTATTACAATGGGACATTTCTTTTATTTAAACCTCAATGCTGGAAAACCTATATTTTAGGAGATTTAACAATTTCTCATGACTATCTTTCAATAGGTTCCTCAAAATTAGATTGTAGTGATTTTAATCAGAGCTTTCTCGAAAAGCTCGAGCTTTATTTTATGATCCAGATCGACTCACAATATTTGAATTTGGCAAACAAAATATTGGAAGAAAACATCTATGTAAGAGCGTATTTGGAATGGTTGGAATGATATTTAAAGATTTGCAAGTGGTTCAACTAAAGGTATGCTTAACGTTAGGACTACTTAATATTAGTTAATGAGCCTATTGATCTAATCTTTTAGGACGATTGCAAAATTTGAGGTTGAATCATACTCTAGAAAATTTTTAGTATAGTTCTTCCCATATCAATAAAATTTCCTAAATGATGGCTGTGGGTTGACAATCCACAATTGATTAATCTTAATGAAGGGAAGGGAACAAATTTAATTGAACATGATGTCTTATTTCTTGATAGTGGGTCATTGACCTAAACTTAGAGGATTACTTATCTCAAGCGGTATGCCTGTTGAAAAACCTCAATTTATTCTAGGAGATCCTTATTGAATATAAAGGTTAACCATATCGGGTGAGCCTAGAGTGGGTATAGAGAAAGAAGAAAATGGCTTTTTTACCATCAGTGATTTGAATGAAAATATCATCGTTTATGTCAGCGCTGTTCACCTGCATAGCATACATGGGCCGTATAGCATAAATAAAGTCGACAGATAATTTAATTCGCAAGCAAAACAACTTTATGCGGGGTGGTTTTGAACATTCTTGTTAAACGAATTTGTTTATAACATTGCAAAGGTATAAATATACTATAATCAGTCCAATCCAACAAAAACTATTACAGTATGCTGTAATCTGTTTGAGGCTACACGTGCTAAAATATAAGATGAAATTATCTATCTTCATTGATAGGTACGCCACTGACTTTCGGGCACAAATTACTGCAGTTTTGAAGAGCAAATCTAGAGGTGGAGATAAACTTCCGAGATCGATGTATCTATATGCATCTTCACTTATACTCAAGCTACCTTAAATGCAACTGCCCCAAATACTTTTTCTTCGAAATTTGTTTAGGAGACAAAAAGTACCTTCAATCGGCTTAGTAGTCTTAATAACTTTTCTGAATAATCGACAGCTAACTTTTATTGAAACGTCCCTGTGAGAGTCTTGCTGTCTGCCAATGCAATTTTGGAACAATACAAACTGGGAGCGTGGAACAATACAAACTGTTAAGTGTTTACTGTACTGTAGTTCTACATGTTGCAGTTAGATCATAGTTCCTATATGATTATCAACTAATCATTTTAAAGGTCCCGAATATGAAGTGATTCCCGAATATGAAGTATTTGGGGAACAAACAGATTTCGGGACACCACAATGAGTCAATTAAGCCTGTGTATCGGCAAAATATAGAATAAGATCATACTTAAATACAGACAGTTATGGGTATAAAGTGTTTAAGCTTCATTATTAAATGGCCAATGTTACGTCTTCGATTATACAGGCTAAATGGGCTTATATAAAACATATTACAACTTATCTTGTATTACTTAAGTGATTTAATTCACCGCCAAGTGTTCAATATAATTTATATCGATATGCAACCACAAAATTAATTAAACAGAATAATTAACAATCAACTGAATGATAACAACAACTGCAACTAACTAAATATTTTTCGATTTTATCTCATTAATATTTCGTTTTAATAAACAATTAATTTACATTACTATAATTAATATTATCATAACTATTTTTTTTGTGTAGAAAATAACAATTTACTATTCCAGCATTGCGTCGACCGTGACACCCAATAAATTTTCATATAATTAAAACTATATAATTAATTAATAAAATTTATTACTTTTGGTTAACGACATTTCCTAGATGGTTAATTAATTGATTTCTTGACGGAACTCCGGAACTAAAAAATTTGATTAGCGAATGGAGACTGTGATGTCGCGGTTAAATTATGGAGGCCATTTTGTATTTGTGTAAGTATTGTTAAGTAATAAATATGAAATGGCGGCCTCATCGAACCACTTTGATAACAACAAAATAATATAAGTTACCGTCATTATATCTGGTTTGCACCACTTTCGTACACCGTGTACTTATATTTACTAGTTCATTTCGGATTTTAAAGTATTCAGGTGATTGCGGTAACTTCATAACAAACGACTTAATATTTTAATCGAACAACTTATATAAATGTACATTTGCATAATCGACGAAAAAGATCTCGAAAAATGTGTTATATAGGTTATCGACCACAACACTACTTACTAAATATATACTTAAGTCAAGTACTTACCGAATTTTGAAAGTGTTGCAACTCAGAAACGTTCTAAACTGAATTTGGAGGATTAATCCTTGGCTATTCCTGTATTTCATTCGAGTTAAAAACTTAAAAAAGTTTTTAAAAATTTATTTCACACAATTATTGTTTATTTAACTATATATAATTAATAATATTAATAACAATTAATATTATTCACGTTTCGATTAATTCACAAAATTTGGTCCACACTTATTTATTTATTTAATTAATAATTAATAAAATTAATTTTTTTTTGTTTCGTTCACAATTCGCGTTAACAAAATATTTAAGTAGTTTTCTTTAAGATAAAACAATAAGTAATAAATGGTTTTAAGAAAATAACTGCTATATATATGCCTCCCCAGAGATTGTATATGTATATAATATGTGTGTGTCACATATAAAGAAGAAAAACAATTTTTTCTGTATCTTATTTCGCTTTTTTCTAGTTTGATGTAGCTTTTTTCATCGATATCGTAAAGCTCCTTCGAAGAGAATGCGCGAGAGAGCGTAAACAATATCGCGCGACTATATACATACATAGAGGAAATTGCTTGACCACCACCGCGCGATAAGAAAATCGTCTCTCTCTCAGTTTGATCGATATGATCGCGCGCGATTGCAGAAATACCAACAAAATTCACTGGAATTGTTTGTTTCTATATAAACACTTCGAAGATCGCGTTTTTTTTTGTTTTTCATTCGCGCATAACAAATTTAATTGATTGTTTATCGATATCGGTGATTTGATCGCAACACAACTACTGCCGCATATTTTGATTAAACATACGAAAATTGTTTTGATGTCTACATTTTAAAGTTCGCGAATATTTTTGGTGATGTGATCTATAATATTCGATTGGGTGGAAAGCAGTTTTTGCTGGATGATTGCCGATTGTTTCAATGAAATTAGTATTATTGAGTAAGTTAGTTGATAAACATATTAGACTGATCTTCAAATTTTGATTAGGTGTAGTAGTGATCAGTTCAATAGACTAAATATATAAAATTCACGGTTAATGCCGGTTGTTTGTTTATTGTTAAATGCTGGTTTTTTTGTTTTGAAATAGATTAAATTTAAGTAAATATAAAATTATTATTTGGAAACCTTAAAGCATTCTAAAATACTGATCTAATTAACAACAAACTTAACTGACTCATCCAATGTGTAAACAAACAATAATCTGTTGTTTTTAAACGATTTTGTATGTATCAACTGACAAATATCTTTCATGGCTCTCTACAGGTCGACTACATATTTACTATCAAAATATAAAGTTTCTTAGAGCTCTAAGATACTTGAATTTCATTACTCCTTCAAACGTGTAACTATTGAAAACGATTCAGATCTATTAAACAAGATATCAAACAGTGACTGGGTTGTTGAATATATTAATTGCAACAGTTCGCGATAGCAGGTTCTCAACTTTGACACATGATTGTGACTACTTTACTGTCATTTTACCCAGATGTACGTATTTCTTTGGTATAATAGTCTCTTCATCGGTCGTGTCGTAAGACTTGCTTTAAATCTGAAAAATACCTGCGGTCTATATCATGAGTCAAACATCCGTAGTGAAAAACTTGATCAGTGACTGACCGATTTGGACGAAATCTTTTTGATAGACATCGAGAAATTCTCCGCAAGAGGAGTGATTCCTCCCAAAATAATGTACGACAGTAGCTTGAATGTTTGGCAAAGGAGAATTATACTAGGATAACTTTCGCATTTTAAGCGATCACATTTTTTGGAGATCAAATATTCGCGGAAATCTTCACTCAAAAAATGGTGCTATTGCTGACAAAATTATGATATTTTTAATGCGTTTTTTCATTTATTAGACCTTCACAGAGTGATCGCAAAGTACATCATTATTTTTCTACTTTTAGCTCTAGCATTAAGTCCAAAAATTCGCTTTCTATAATAACCCATCTGCATTAGCCCGTTAGAGATAGGCTCAAAACTATATTCCTCTTACAGAACACTTGTGATCCAATAAATCCTATCTAGTTTTATGAAATTTAAATATTCTTAGAAGGTTCAAGCTTACTAATTTTTTAAACAATGTCAGAGAGCTGCTCAAAAGATCACCAAGGTTTATTGCATAATTCGATAACCAAATGTATTTTTATCATTAAATCAAAAGACTCTATATGTTGTCTCTGGGAGTAATTGAGGTGTAATACATATCTTGGATTCCACTGGTTGTATTGATCCGAAAATGATTTAATGATGTGACGGTCAAGAATGCGAATCCGCTACCAATAATCGTCCATTGTGGCAGATTACGTTGGCTCATGGCTATAGTCCGTCTAGAAGTCCGTTTTATCAGTTTGCTGAGTAATTCGTTTCGGTTATATAACGCTCTCCAAACAATGTGTTAACTACTGCATAAACCGCGGGATCGGAAATTTATTAATTATATTATTATCACTTAAGGGAGCTTCGACAATCATTTATACAGTTGCTACAAAAAATCGCTTATCTTCTGAAAAATATATGTGATGTCTTCAAGCCTCGGAATAGTAATACCAGGTTTTATCAAGAATAATAAAATTTTCCTCTAAGACTGGCTTATACATTTTCAACACATTTGTTTTGGCCTTCATGTTCACTAATGGGTTAAGCTGGAAACACATTCTTTAAAATTCGGTCTTTAACCGCTCATTCAAAAGCTTCTGAAACGGCCATAACTATCATTAGTGAAATTTGTTGTTTCACCAGTTTTATATTAAGATGGAAAAATTATCTTAAATAGTGAAGGAAAGCCAAATCAGTTTCCGTTTGGGTTTTCAAAAATTATTTTTCGCGTCACAGGAGACAGGACATTGAGAAACATTTAGTTGTATAATTTTGCCTCAATCGAATCGACGTTTATGGGACATTAATCAGTACTAGTAGAAGTTGATTCCACCAAAAACTACACATGAAGAACACGCTATAAACAGTTTCAGCGCACTTTCATTTGTTACAGAGCATCTTTCAACAAGCTTCATCATTGAATAAAGTGAAACAATTTTTGGAACAAAAATCCCCTCGGCATACTAGTATGCCTTATCCACAGTAGTCCTGGGAGCTGGCTAGGATTTATGGAGTAAACATTCATTAATCGAAATTGAGTGACTGAGCCAGTGTAATTGATATCCTTTCCCACGCTATTTTATTATGACTAACGAAAGATCCAATCTGCTTGAATCTCGTCGCACCACTAGTGAAATCAATTGAGTCAAGAATTTGGACCAAGAGGAATGCCTATGCTAGCATAGGAGAAAAAATGATAAGTTCAATATAATAATTCTCATCTTCAGTGAAGACAGAAATATGGTTATTCTTGAATGAGATTGCACATATAAACAGACACATATGAATGAGATTGCACATATAAACAGGATGTATTAACAACTGCTTAGGTAAAGAAGGCATTAAGGGATGTGAGAGCACACATAAATGATATCAAACCCATACAGGGAGGTTAAAGCAAAAATTGGAACAGATAACACCGATCTTAACATATATCAGCACGGTAACATATATATCAGCAATTGACTGCTCGCCACCGCAAAGAACAACTCGAATTTTCTCGCGAACATATCATTTGAGGAAACGAGCAATGGAGTTTCGTTCTATTCACTGATGAGTGCAGAATGTCTCCATGGTTGTGATTAGAGAGGCCGGGTCTACAGGCATCCAGGAGAGCGAGTGCTTCTCTCAGTACTAGTTAGTTAAAATAGTTCCAAACGGCGGAGGTTCGTGCAAGGTATATCGCCTGACGCAAAAAAGATATTGTTTTCGTACTTGGTGGAGGTCGTAGACGGAGTCTGATCACTGAACAAAATATCAAAGATATTCTCTTGGATCATATAGTGTCCTGGCATTGTCTAGTGCATGATAAATAGAGGAGGATTTCATATTCATGCATGCCAATGGACGGTATCACATAGCTAGAACCCACTCGGCAGTTCATGAATCAGGTTAGACTCGAGACGAAGAAGTGACCCGATCTCATTCCAGACATGAATCAAATTGAGTATTTATGGTATTTATGGTAAAACGGAAGAGCAAGAAATCCGGTACCATCTATCATCGGTAATCTAATGATTGTGTTGGGTGGGAAGTTAGGTGCGATATCCCAAGTCATTGTCAAAATCGTAATTAGATGAAAATAGTGTCGCTTTTTAAAAAAATATCAAGATTTCAAAAAATTAATGGCTTGTGAAAATCGGTTTGTCGTTTTAAAACAAATCACTTCTGTTAGTGCTGAACATGACGTATCTTCAGTTATTAATTTACCAAAGAACTAAGCAGTATCATTTAACTCTACTGCGCTTATGACCAATCTGGATAGCTCTGACAGTGCCATATCAGAACAAGTGGTCTACTATGTCCTTTGCCCAAAAGACAATATAAGGCATAAAGAAGGCTATTTACATCTGGTAAATTAAGAAACACGAATTTTGGGATGGTCAACATTTTCTAACTTGTTGTTAGCTAAAATAACGAAATACTTAATTATTAATACTTAAAATAAATTAAGCACAACATTTAGACAAAAATAGAAACAGGACAATTCAAACATATTTTGTGTATTTGCCAACATACATACTACTATGTGTATAAACATAAATAGAATCCTTATAAGGATCTGATTGATTTCTGTTTGTTCTTTAAAAATGAATTTCGAGTTTTGAACTTTCATGTTAACTTCTGTTTCAGAAATGTATATACCAAGATCTTTCAGAGTGACCTTATATCAAATTTATTTATCGAAGTCTGGCACAAACTTTCAAAGGATTCTTTGACCACGAAATCTATTACTAAGCTAACCAATACTTTTAATGAAATCTTGTAAAATTGTGTGCAAGCTTTTCCATGCCACTAACCACGATTTTAAAGGGAGTCGATTGTTTACTAACAAAACTCATTTAATAAATAATCCCTGGATACTAAATGTTGGGATGTGAAATGGTGGACTTTCGAAATTGATCATAACAACTATACAAACATCCATTTGTCGCTTTCTCCTTTTAAAGGTTATCGATATGGATTATCGCTAAAACTGCCCCATCATCTTACTAACGCACTGATATTTGTATCCTTCAAAATTAATCCACTTGAAATTCTCATTAATTCAACAGGTTTGACAAAACCTCAATATGACTTAGAATACGTTTGTGATCTTTTTGCCCCTATATTTCACCAAAATGTTAACTAAACCAAACCACCCAGGTGCGGCAGTTGGAGCGGGAGGTACCGGGTTTGAATCCCGATTCGGGGCAAGATTCAAATGAGTTTTTCACCTTCGATCGTTTGGGCGGTGCGATCGGTGTAAAAAATGAACATATATCTGGATCCCCTTGTCGTGTTTAGAATCCATGGGCCGACCCATCTTCCATGTCAGAACTATAGGCTGACATGGAGCTATGCAATGCGCAGATGGTACTACGAAAAAACTCGGACATATAGCCGTACAAAGTGGTATCACAACGGACCGATCGCCGGTCTAAGTGTGCGATAGCAGCCACAACAACCTAACCTAACCTACCTAAACCAATTATGGTCGAAATGCAGACGCATATGCTACTGGACTTCTATATGTATATACATGTATACACCAGAAGTACTGGTAAAAGTACAATCAAAACGAAATTCACCAAACCATTTCTAATTCATCATGGTGGTTCAATTTTACATTTCCGAGATCACATGCTTATACAAGTGTTGTTAAAAATGGAATTTTCAGATACTATAGATCTGTCCAACAATTTGCTTATGACGTCTTACTTTAATGAGAAGTAATGTATATCATTTATTATGGCGATTAAGGCGCCATCTATACGTTTCTGATAGATTTAACTAAATATGTATTTATAAAGTTCAAGTAAAATAATCATAGATGGCAGTAAATTAGTTTATTTTAGTTTAATGGTGTAAATCCGTTATATTATAAATTGTCTGTTGAATGAATTAGTTCAGGTTTTTTAAGGAAAAATTGTGAATTCTGATTATCGTAGAGTTCAGACTCAACTTTTTCCCTTGTCTAACCACCATAATGATCAATCAACATTTATTTCACTGAACATATACCAGTGACGGTTCAGTAAGAACATTTTCTTGTTTCTGAGAAATCCTATAGTTCTTCACTCCACAAAAATGATAACCGAGGAAATTTAAGTAAGACTGGCTGTTGATATAGGATCTAAACTATCCCTCTAAACTAAAATTTTGCATGATACTACCGCCTCTTACGGAAAAATTGTGTAATTTAATAAGAGAGGATTTTCGATCGAAAGCGGTTTAATATTCTTGGCGATTCTGGTTAACATTGAAAATCGCAATCTCACTGTTCTCTCTTCACGTTTTATTTATTCCTTTTCTTCATATTTCGGTATATACTCGAATGCTCTCTTCAATTCTTTTTCTTCGTTCTATTGTTCGGTCATCATCATGAACTCTGTTAAAAGTTCTAACAAAAATCAGTTGTTTTTGGAACAAACTGACTCAAAAGTGTATGTTGGCCGATGCAGAGAATCTGGGAGAACCTGGCGATAGTTTTAAGAAAAGTAAACCTCTTGAAAACTATCACTTTTCTAGTAGATCGGTTTAAATCACCTCTAGGTCAACTACTAAAATTTTAATGAAATGTTATAATAAGCTAAAATTATATAAATTGCTGGGCTCTGGACACGGTTGTGTAAGTTTGTAGGAGCTTTATTCGTGTTGATAAATTATCAAACTAAAATCTTTAACGAATATCGGTTTATATGGTAAAGACTTGAGTAAATTGCGCTTCAAATGGTGCAACAATCTGTGAAAGGTGGGAGTCAATAATGACATTTTATTACTGTGGTGACTATCACTTCCACATCTACGAGTATTAAACCTACAAATCGCAGCTTCAATCTAAATACATTTTAATTGTTTTTGTGTAGGTATCAATTAGGTTAAAATGATTATTTTGTATCCAGATATTTACAAAACACGTGCAACTAAACAACAACTACTCTATTGACATGTGCAACCATGTCAAAATTGTCTTAATTATGCGATGCTGTCTAAACAGGTAGCACGCTACTAAGACATAAATTACATACCACACGTAAGAATTCAAATTTGCTACAGACGATCATTCATTTTCGTATAAACTTATATGACTGATCTCTAAAGTGTTTTATACGATCAAATCAACTCAAATCTTAAAACAAGAATAAACAAAGGAAAGTTAAAAACATAAAAACTCTTCTTAAGGGGAATTCGTATATAGTGATCGACTCTCTTTGTATATCACAAATTGTTGATATCACATACAACATGATCGAAATGCACCAGTCGAAACTAATTTCGATCAGCTAAAAGAAGATCAATCTGGATATTTCGGTTTTTAATTCCGTTTGATTGTTGTACTCGCGTATACATCTGTACATATACTTGATTTTGTCTTGTTAACGATTCTTTACAATTTCTCCAGTTCGTCGTGGCTCGTGAGAAAATGATCGCACAAACCAATTAGTTTAATATTATGTATGTGATCTCGAATTGTTGTGTTTTTGGGGCTTGTTTCAGTCATCATGATCGAACGTTAATTTGCTTACGTATGTATAAACAAGAGATCAAAATTTTCCGTCCACTAATTATTATTGTTAGTTACACGACCACGTGACTTTGAAGAAAAACCATCGTTGTATTCAAATGTGCAATAGATTACTTAAAGACGCAATCACATTGTTTATAGTTGGATGCTGTAAGTATGTTGGAACAAAATTGGAAATTTCTAGTTTCGATTGGAAATTTAGTTTCAATACTGTAATCGAGGTATACGTTTGCGTCAGTACATTGAAGCGAAACTTGTCCTATATTCAATATGATATGCCGTGAAAATAGTTTTGCGGCAATTTATAAAAGAAAATCATTTTTATCTCATGTGATGCGCGCACTGTTGACATATTTTATGAGAATGATGATTAATTACATTGATATACCCTTAATTATTCTTATTAATCTGTGTCAATTGGGGGTTTGAACTTAGTTGTTCAACAAATGACAACAAAGTTGATTATTTTGTTTTTCTTCCGTTATATATGTATGTACATTTGTCGCCTCTTTGTCACATTTCAGTTCCATAGAATTGAGATCTTTGTCATTTAAGATGTGCTTTTATTGTAAGTGACATATGTAGTTGGTTTGAAACCGAATCATCTAATGGAAGATCATCGAATTAATTTTCGGCAATTAATAACAGCACGAAATATAATTTAGCGGGTCCAACTATATATTTGATATATAAAGAGTGAATGTTTTTAAGTATATGATTTATAAACTTGCTATTGTTTGATTCTTCTTAGAATTTAACTATGTATATGCTTAAGGCACTACCAGAATGTATCCGTTCCGTTCTGTTTCATCCCGTTCCGTCCCGTTTTTTTTAAAAGTTTTGTAGAAAGTGTCGATCTGTATAGCAAACACAATGAATGGAGCAGAAGCAAACCAAATGGACGGTATAGAAACAAATTAAAATTGCTACGAAAAACATAACCTCAATTTACATTGACATGGAGGTTTGTAGAGTATCGCTGGTAACGTCCCACAGACTGTAGTAATATCCCTGATGGTATATCTCCTTTACTTGGAACAAGCCAAACTGTAAGAGAGAACAAGAGGTAGACGAAGAATGGAAAGCCAGTCAATTAGAAAAAACATTCCGCTATACTATTTTATTCTTGCACATAGTCCAGAAAGAGTCCAGATAGTTAAACACGGTGATGCCTTTTATGAACTGAACAAAATAATGCAAGGATTCCTCAAGGAATTGAAGTGTAAATGGAAAGTATCATACTTATGCATAAAACTTGATGCTAATATAAGGTGGAAAGCTAATATAAAGATGAAAAAGATTGCTAGATTCAAAGTCTCTTCAACTCTGATTTTTTCAACCCAAGATCAATGATGTTTAGCCTTCAAAGAAAAGAATTAATGCCATTCTTGAATTTTCAACTCCCATTCAAGCATACAAAATTCAATGTTTTACACAACATTTAACATATTGGTGCCGTGCCATAATCGTAACCATAAATATATTCGTTAACAAATCGCACAGTCTAGTTTATCTAGCCAACGTTCAAAAACCTAAGTGTTGAATATATACATATTTTCTATACCGGTATAGGTAGTAGCACTTTCACCTGCCAAAACACACAATTTCAGGTAAAACTTTTCACTGATTTAACAATACTGGTTAAAAAACACCGTCATTGGTAAAAAGGAAGACTGACACTGTAAGATTAATAAACTATAGAATGTATCACTGATGTCTAACTCAGGCTATCTATTTTGATTGTTGCCCGATCCGAAATAAGACAGAACTGTTCCCAGGAGTACTTACGTGCAAAGGAAAACTCAGTGATTATCACGCCTAGTAATTACTATTTTACTGCCTAAACCTCTCGTCTGCATGCTAGTGTAAATTATGTAGAGAACACGACCTTTCTCGCCACGTCCTTATAGTTTCTAGGAAGGATTACTTAAATTACAGACACTATTCTCAAACCATTTTTATATTGTTGGCTTAGTGAACTTAGTATTTTCGAGTGCCTATAAAAGTAGTTCTGCATTTTTCAAAGAGGCAAAATAGGACGTAAATAGGCAGACCGCGAAATAGTTGAGAGTGCCTTGCGTTGAATGATAGTCGCTATCATGTAGATACAACGAGGGAATCAAGATTATTAGAATGCAGTGAGTATTTTGAAACCTTATAAAACCCGCTAATAATCGAGATTTAACGAATAACGGAGAGTCGACAATTTATACCAAAGGTAGTTCTCGAAACTATATTTTCAACGAAAATAAAGTTGTCTGGAAAAGTATGCGGTTTATTTTTGAGGTTTCTGGAAATTATAGGATTGAAGGAATTCGAGATAAAGATGATGATTTAGTCGAAAATGAAGAAGCTTCCAATAAGTAGTCACCTAATGCCGACTGTTGATTACGTAATATAGTGACAAAATTAGACCGTTTAAGCGTTGTGCAAAATTATATGCGCAAAATCACAGCTTCGACTTTAATGAAACGTTTACCCTAACAACACATTTTGAGTCAAATAAAGAGAAGATCTTTGTTCCAGCACGAAATGATGTTGATATCAAAATAGTAGTCCTATGTGACCAACCACAAGAAGACATTTAATTGAAATTGTACTTATTCATTTTCAAGAGTCCTTCGACATAAAAGGCATTGTTAGTGAGGGAATTAAATTCCGTCAGTTGTTGAAAGACATTGTGGGAAATGGTCCATTGGTATCGCTATGTATGCTCTATCTTCAAACAGGTGTTCGCGTATATAATACTTTTTAATTACTAAGGAACGTTGTACGATGAACACTAGTCATTTCTAGATTTCAAACAAGGACATACACTTTTGTAAATAATGGTAATGCAGACACAATGCTGTGTTAAGTTGAGGACGGACTATCGGTTGCAATTAATTATTGTATTCAACAAGGAGATGAAGTGTATCTTTTACAAAATGTAAAACATCTCAAGACATCTTATTCACTGTAATTGTGGGAAGAAAGATATTACAATTTATCTGTCACTATTCCACGATGCAGATAAGGCGATGATTTATCACAAAAGTCGATATTAGTCGATTTTTTCTAGGTCGGTCAATGCCTATTTAAACTGACAACTGAGCTTATTTATTTTGGGGCCGAACCACTCCCAACTGTTTGTCTTGCCGTGTACCCAGCCAAATCGAGCACATCAATGTAAAATCGTTAACCTTCCCACTCGTTAATTGACTTCTTTGAACTCCGTCTCAAAGTACAATTACACAATTTTTAAATTATATTGTCAATACACAATGTAGTTACAAAACATTTTCATTTAATGATTACAAAATTTCCTTTTACCTGCGTGATAAACGATTTAAGGTACATACAAGTTTCGAGGTGATCAACGCACTTAACAAATTATATTTCATCTACTAATTATTGTCGTCCGGCCGCATTCAAAATGATAACAAACAACACAATAATATTTTTCTATATATCGCAAGATGTAAAAACGTGCTTCAGGCACACGAAAGCGCTCAAAACATTCAATATACGTTTAACAAGTTGTCGCTAAACGATCGACATGACGAATCAAAAACAAAACAAAGATCAACAATATCTTCGAATGAGACCGATCAATTTGATTCCGTGTCAGTTTTCACCGGTTGTCACCGGTAATTATTTACCCAAAAAGTGATGCTGTAATTATTTGAAAAACAATCAACAAAGTAAAAAGTAACCTGATCCAAACGATCGCGCACATTGGTAATCACGTTTTGTAAATGTAAATTAAGTATAGCCACGTAAATTGATTCATGTTCGCGTTATGAATCAAATGACAAAACTGTTTGGTGGTGTTGTAGAATTTACATAAATTCTATTCATCACGTGTAATTCGCGCCAATTTAATTGGAGTATATGTTGGTGCGATTAAACTTGCGATTTACGAACACAAAACTACATTTTTTTTGTATATACGAAAGAGTAGGTAATTATGAATGAACGTTAAAATGAAATTAAAAGGTAACGTAAAGCTGGTGATGCTATCATGCGGTAAATCGGCAAATGATCGAATCCATTTTACAGTGTGATCTTTACACAGTAGATTTATGAAAAAAACAAAACAAAAGTTTTACCTTCGCCATTACATATCATTGTTTCTCGAAGACGTGTATAGCTAATAACCCAACCGATCTCACTTGTCCGGACTATATATACTATCTCAATTTTAGATAAATTGGGGTTGCTGAACTAATGGCCCGACCTAACTTAGTATTATATAGGCTGATTTAATTCTAAATGATACTTGATAGGGACTGCAGAACTAATGTACTTTATATGTTGTCTGTTCTAGATGAATCTCGATATCTATATCTCTGCTTTTGTCGCCTGATTACCACTTTCAATATCAATTAGATTCGTTAAGGTATTCAGCGAGAAGCATCTCATCCGATTTACGTACTCATAAATCAGGCATTGAATATTCGTCGTTATGTACATTATGGGGGTTTAAAACTGAACAAGTTTATACTAAGTGAGAGACGAGCGCGTTAATTGACCTAGAGTCGCACACTGAGAAACGAACGTTGTCAAAATCCGGAAACCGCAGATGAATTGGTTGGAGTCATCATCATCTTTAAGACAGTCCAAAGTCCAATGCGATAGAGTTGATTTTTAAGGCGTCCGTGACCAGTAAGAATCGCCACCAAAACTGTCATTATTTCCAAACCAGCTAGATGTCGGCATGTTTATGTATCAACAGGTATCGTTGTCTAGTATTATAGATTGTGCATGACACTGTCTTGTCCTGTAACACAAAGTGATGCAGATAACGATTGTGAAGTTTTCGACAAAATACCAAAATTAACAAAACATATATGTATACAAAATTTGTTAAAATAACAAAATCAATGTGTGTATTAGTGAAACAGCTGGTAAAAGCAATGGTAGACAAAAAATTAATTGGGTATTTATAAATAACAACACATAATCAAAAGACTACTGAATAAATAACAAAATACATTAAAAATTAATTTTGAATTCTAATTTATATTAACTATTTCAAAATATATTCAATATTCAAACATATCGAAATAAAGGGTCTACTCGAAGATTGTCCAACTCACAGAGGTTTTCAACAAACATGGCATATATGGTTAGTTAGGCTAAGGTACACTCTATGATAAAATATCAATGGCACAAATACCAAGTCAATAACAAAAGGTTCAACCCCATCGTATCGAAATGGGGTTGATAATTTATCATAGAGTGTATCTTAGCCTAACTAACCATATATGCCATGTTCGTTGAAAACCTCTGTGAGTTGGCCAATCTTCGATACAGTAGATCCTTAATTTCGATATTCAATCTGTTTCAATTGAGATTCAATATTGTGAATATAATTCAAATAGTGAATAGTCAACACAAGATATAGATTATTTTTTTTGTATTTCTACTTTTCTGAATAAAATGTATGTGAGGTATATTTAATTTTTATAGAACAATAGTATATACGAGTATATATACATATATGTGCATAGAATAACATTTGTTTGTCGACTATATAATTTTTTACCAATACATATACAGATTTTTGTTTTTGTTGATAACTTCACAACCGTTGCAGATAATAGAAAACATATCTAACTTCTCGTGTATTACACTTACTATGCTGTTTAACTCTGTTTCCAGCTTTAAGGTATATTCTGTTCAGGCTCGCTTACTTTGGAATTATATACACTCAGAAGTTCTTCTGACTATTTCGGCCTGATAAATTCTGCAGTAGTCGAAGAAAGACAATCACACGACCATCCATTTTAGGGCCAACCATAAAGAAGTTCGGAACCTATAACACCTATGGCTGCTTCATTTAACCAGGTCCCTCTGGAGGATATGCCAGTTTCTAACGTCTCCGCAAAGCATGATGATTGGATATTTTAGTCGATTTTAGTAAAAACCTGTTGTATATAGGCAATACATTAGAGCCTATTATGACTGTATTGCAGAGCTTGATATGTTGCTAAGTTCATCATTCATACACAAAGAAGCGGATTCTGTACCTTTTTCATAAACTATAGATTGGCTATCCCGTTTAATTCTGATCACCAGACAGTGATGTTTACAAACGAATGGGTCAGATGACTAAAGTATAGAGCTAATAAACAATACGAGGTTTCATCCACCGTCTTTTCTTAGAAAAGAGTAGAGTAGTCGAGTCTTCTTTTCTCTTATCATTATACATATTTCCACTATTTTCTTTTCTCTTCCTAGTTTAATTAGTTTACTGTCTAAGATATAAATCGTATATTTCGCTTTGTTATTGTGTTTAGAACGAGAGGGATCGATTTGTAAAAGTAAAATTACCGAGGGAATAGGATCATCTAAGTTTTATGTGGATTTAGATCAGAAACTACTGGCGGGATTATAGAGTATGATGAGCGCGCTGGATTCACTGCCAATTCAGGCATATCTACCTAGCTCTGCAATATTGACGTCATCCGAATAAGCTACCACGCTAAAAGCCTTGTCCTTCCAGATCGAACAATAAATCATTTATTATAAAATGCAAGATAAAACTGAAGCTTGCCACGATCCTGTTTCTTATCAGTTATTCCCCGAGAGACCTATTCATCCTCAGACCTCCAAGAGCTAAAGTAATAGATTCAGGTCTAACATATCTATAGGAACTTTGTATCTCAAAACGTAACCATTCAATATTTTCTTTACTCAAAATGTTTTTCTTTAGGACCGATAAGGCATTGAAGATCTTGATCGAGTTTCTAATATCTATCTTCTCTGTTAAAATTACTTCAATCCAAGTTAGGATTAGGTCAGCAGCTCGAGGAGTATCAGCAGTTTTGATACTACTAACAGGGTCTGTAAGTGATATATATGGTTTGAAGAGATCAGAAAATGGGTTTCTAGCTGTCTTAAAGTCCTTCTCTATTTTACAACATAACATCTACAGCTCTTGGCCGTTTTTAGGATTTTCTTCTAGCAATCATCTTGAGTTTTTGAAGATCTTCCTGCATTCTAGATGGATATTTTTGACTTATTTTAATCCAAAACTTGGCCAAGACAGAACGTCAGCTTCCTTGAAAGCCTCCTGTAGCTTGTATTGATTAAGTTTATGTATTGAATGTGTAGTTTCGGGATCGGTTGGTGGAAGTGAATTACCCAGTAAGCGTTTTAGACGCGTCACTCTGTTTCGCAGAACCATGCTTAGATATAATGAATGAGATTTTATATGTTGTGCCTCGGAATGGTTATATTGTCGAATTAGATACAGTTGATCTTCTAGTTGTGAAGGCGTATGAGTATTGTTGGACATAATATCTTACGATGTTACCTAGACCTACGAAGCATATACCTGCCGAGAGGTTGAATAGATGTACTTTAATGTTGGCCTTTTCGAAACTCAGCAAAGCATAAATGGATACCCATACCATAGCTAAAGCTAGATAGATATATAGACTAATATAGACTATAGCTCTGACCGGATCCTTTGATTGTCTATATAGGGTTATCGTCTAGTGGATGGGTTGTCATTCTGACCTTAACATATAAAGAATTATCGTTTCTTGATACTTAACCCTTCGGACTCGAACTAACCCCATCATTACTGTCCATCATTCAATAACTGATTTCATTGGCTAACATTAAATTTATTCCCACTACTTGTTTATGTTTGGTCCTTGTTGATTGGAGAATATTACACCAACAACTTTAGGAGATGATCTTGAAAATATATCCATGGTATGTGGTTATTGTGTCTATATATCGCTACCGCACAGCTTACAACTAGTTGAATGTCAATGTTGTAGCATGTAAATTTGCAATGCACACTCGTATGTGTTTATGCAAATATTCCACCTATTATGGACACATAAGATAGAGCCAGTATTTTATTATGATAATTATGAAACATGTTATGATTTTATATGTCGACTTTTATTTTCAATGTCAGACCGCAAAACACAACTAAAACCATCAACTACATCTGTTATGTCATGGGTATTATAAGCCAAATTATACCGAATTTGTATATATGGTTTCGAGCGGGCCTGAGAGATCGATTAAACGACACATGTATATACGACATATATTTGCATGACCAGTACAATATGGGTTTTCTACATAAAAAGCAAAAATCATTTATACACGCACAGACGACACGTTTTGAATTTTAAACCGACTTCTGGTAGCTGTGGTATAAATTTTACTTTCATTTATGTCGCTGAAATTGCATACAAAATTTGTGAACAACATTTTGACAATGAAATTTTTGAACAAATTTCGTTACATGATTTATGATGATGGGTTTGACAAATTATGTATATCGGTTAAGTATTGTTCGATTGAAATATTAAGAATCAATAAAACGATATTGTTTGATTACATGAATAGTCATTATAACGTACGATTAGTGAAATTGATTTATATAACGAACGAAATTTTGTGATGATGGGTAGCTTTAATTGAGGAAGTATAATTGGACGTAAAAAACTGATTCGCCCGAGCAGGGACTTGAACCCTGGACCCTTGGATTAAAAGTCCAATGCTCTACCGACTGAGCTACCCGGGCTCTGTAGATTATTCAGTCGGAAGAGCATTGAACTTTTTTCATCCAAGGGTCCAGGTGGAAAACTGGAGTTTTAATCCAAGGCTCCAGGGGCCCCTTTTTCAAGCAGATCAAAGGCGACACTAAAATGATTCGAACAATGGAGCGGGTGAGATTAAATCATGGTAATTGGAAGGAATGTCTTTATAAACGTCAATTGAGTGATAATAATTTATGTGAAAGTTGTTTGGTTGTGGAGGACATTGAACATTTGGTGCTGCATTGTAGCAATTTTAATCAAAAGAGAGTAATGTTCGATGTCCTCACGAGTGGAAGGAATCTGAATGAACTTTTGCGAATGGATAGTAATGTGTATAAGGCTACATATGAGTTTATAAAAGAGTGTGACATAACAGTATGAAAGTGGATCACTGCGTATAAGGAGAGTAAATGAATTTTTAAAAAATTAAATAAACACTTAATTTGTAAAAAACAATGTATAAAATTAAAGTAATACTTAAAATGTAAATTAAAACTGGGCCATATGGCTCCTATCATGGAGTTAGTGCCAATAAATAAAAAAAAAAAAAAAAAAAAAAAAAAAAAAAAAAAGGCTCCAGGGGCATAAATGACGAGCTCACCCGACTGTTACAGACATCATGAGAAATGCATTTATGTCCTCCAAAATTCTGTATCGGTTAAGCGTGTATAGTATTGGGGCGATTAATTCAACTCTATATGGTATGTAATGGGTGACCCACCTTTGAACATCAAAATATGCGAATGAGTACAGAGAATATCTGTCTGGTAAAAGAAATAATAACAGCATTGCAAAGGGAAACGAATAACCGAAGCATATAGACCGGTCCGGAGTAGTTGAGTAAAATATTGGTATATTTTCCAAAATAAGAGCGTAGAATGGAAAATTTCTTTCAGACAATCTTGTGGTGAGCTTGAATTTTGAAGACACAACAAAAG
This sequence comes from Tipula lateralis, assembly GCA_963932295.1. Taxonomy (NCBI): domain Eukaryota; kingdom Metazoa; phylum Arthropoda; class Insecta; order Diptera; family Tipulidae; genus Tipula; species Tipula lateralis. Next base: position 7,133,282 of record OZ010738.1, on the reverse strand, counting down.
CGACGTTGAATGAATTATAAGTGGAGTGCGAGTTTCACAGAGCATTCAACGTTAGTATCTGTATAATGAATGTCAAATTGAATGGGATTATTGAAAGGAATGAAGTTGGCTATGGATGAAGGAAGCAGAAGAGCAGTCTATCATCCGATTCCCTAAGTGGATTAGGTCTTATAAAAGAGTAGTGACATTGTAATGAGTACCTTTAATTTTGAGGGAAGGTGATTATTCTTCACCTCACAACAATTATGAACATAAAAAAATTGTATCGCCCGAGCAGGGACTTGAACCCTGGACCCTTGGATTAAAAGTCCAATGCTCTACCGACTGAGCTACCCGGGCTGTCTGATTACCATATTTCGCTTTATCTCGTACTCCAATCGGAATATCTACGCAAATAAGGATTCAGTTGAAATATTCGGCCTCTTAATCAATACTAAATAACCAGCAACATGTTAGGAGTTAATCTATCAAAAACAGAGTTAGTTTGCTTTACGATGTAATATAAAGCCAATTAGTTTGGAAATATTTAGGAAAGTTAATTTGTTCATGATCTGAACATGAATAAAGTATTGCTAGCACCAGGGCGTTTACTTAAACCCTGGACCGTTTGATTATAACTAGATAGCGCTCTACAACTAGGCTGAGCTCTATTTTACAATGCTTTGACTCCAGTTCAAGCAAAAATGTTAGATTTATCATATGCAGTCCCTAATCCTAATCAAAATTACTATGAAAACTAAAATATTCGTGTCCGATACTTATATGTGGGAGTGGGATTGACATCAATGTTTTATGCTTCCATAAGCATTTTTAAGCCACGAACAAGAGCCTTTCTAATGGACGGTTTAGAACCATAAGCGAGGCGAACCGGTATATTTGTGCATAAACTGTGTTATTTGATGTATTATCCGTTCTTGAATCAAAATCTTGGTTATGATTTAACACGATCGGTTAAATTATGGCCACTATACTAAAATCTTGGATTAAGCTTCATTTTAAACCAGACTTCCTTTAATATACCGACAAATTGAGTTGATATTAAGCTATATTGATGTTATTAATCGGCCCATCGAGGGTGCAAAGCTCAACTAGTGCCACAACTTTCATGTCAACTCAATATAGTATATTGATTTTTTTATCAGGATCATCAAGTTCTACAAACGAACACCATCCGATATACGTTGCACGAATAGTATGAATTCGAAATGTTAGTCGTGAGTCGATCAGTTAATCGCATCGAGTCAGGCTATATTATCTGCATATTTTTTATTTTAAAGAAACGGATTGGAAAACGTTCACTCGAAGTATTTTCAACATTAGTATCTATTTAAACACGTAAGGGGTATCGCACCATTTGTGGTTACAATGATACTACATATATTCTGGCTTGACAGGTGATGGCTCGAAATTAATGAAATTGGCTTATTCCTCCGCAAACTTCGTAGTGGTTTTTCAAATGGATTTATTCTTGGACATGTTTCTTCTAGGATTGCAAACGTTAAATGGTTAGGTTAAGGGATAGTTTTACCGCAACGTAATTGATTTTAGGTTTGTTCACGGTTTTCCTATATGTTTCAGTTTATCAAAAGTTAATGAACATAGAATAGAGCAAAATAATTTATATCCATAACACAGGCCCATAGCACAGACACAGTGTAGACGCTTTAGTAATGTTGTGATCTATTTAGAGATTTAGTAACTCCTGTCACCACTGATAGTTCTGAATACTAGCTGATAGATAGTTGGTTAACATCATAACATTAGAATAGAAATCTAGTTAGGTAAATAAAAAGAAGACAAGATGCCTCCTGTGAGGATTGAACTCACGACCCCTGGTTTACAAGACCAGTGCTCTGCCGCTGAGCTAAAGAGGCGATGAAGCTTCCTAGATTTTCAATCTTCAATTCGCATCCTTTAAAATTCCTAACTAACATATTTCCTTAACCAACCTCAATACATCATCTTTAAATTTGATCGAAACGACATATAAACACCAAAAATTATACAAGAAAACATTTTTGGCTTCTTCTCAATTATACCATATATCGATCGCTCATTTAATTTCCATCTGATGTATACACAGTACTGTTGAGTTGTTATAAATAATAGTTTTCATTTAAGTTGTGTGATCGAAATGTATAATTTCGTTTACCACCAACAATTGTCTTGTTACCTCTTCCTAAAAGTCGAACTGTATCGCGGTGATATCATATAAAAAGCAAGTCGCATAACACTGTCATCATACACTTGAATTGTGGTATTCATCTAGCTTGGATGTTCAGTAAACCTTCAGTGGACTTAACTACTTTACAATGAAGTTAATTGCGGTAAATTATAGCACAATAAATAATCGATCATTAATTATCACTAATTATTTAATTATTTCAGATAATACTATTGTTCATCGCTAGCCTGTGCGTCACACTAACTAGTGCGGGGGGACAAACAAAGTGAGTAAAACGTTGATTTTGTATTTACAGTGTGTGTAGAAATTTCACTCGGAATGTCTTCCTATTCCGAACCATCTCAATACAATTAGTATTCATCTTGCACACGAGTGCGACATCATACAAATTAATTGTACTCGAATAGTTTGTATGCGCATCGCATTGAACTTGGACAGAACTCCAATTTTACAATCGGGGAGTCACGTCCCAAATTTTTGTGTGTAACTTTTACTTTCTTTGATGTGCGTACAGTATATCACATATCAGTCATAGTTTTTAATTGTCTTGTGCAATAACACATTTATCTAGCTGTTGAGTAATTAATTAATTTTTTATTTAAATTAAATTCACTAAAACTTATTAATTATTTGATTTTCCTGCGCAATTATAGTATTATACACGTGCAGTCGTCACATCCGTGGAGTAACTCGGGATATTGGCGTAAACGGTTCGAATGGAAGTCGCGATGGGTCAAAACATGGAAGCCTAAACAAATTTATGTACCGTTGTGGAAACGTGTTTGGGGACCAGTTGAAATTAAGGAATGGATACCATTGCCAGCACTTCATTAGGATATGGAGTTTTTCGTTAAATATTATTTATGTAGATTAGTTTTCCAGTGGATGCCAAATAAAATATTTTTTTATGTAAGCAAAACTATTTTCCTTGTGTCCGAAATGTATATCGTTTACCACCCGTAACATTGTGTTGTAGTGACTGCACATTAGTTACCATTTGACTAATATTATTTCAATGTCATACCACAGATATCAAATTGAATACAATAATGGAACCTCAACGGATTGATACCGTCTTAGGTAATCAACAACCACTTAGATAAGAGATTTTCTGGTCTATTTCGTACAATTCAAGAGCATGAATAAAGGTATGATAGTGACTAAAAGAACCTGGTTAACTGAAAATATTTATGAACCTGGTTAACAAACAAATATTTTACTCGTTTACAAGGACTTGGTCTAATTTTCTGACGAAAGAAAAAAGTTCATGCCAAAGATTCAAAACCCAAAGCTAAATCAGGCCTAAAATCTCGATCATCGACCTGCTAAAATTATTAAATAGAAAGTGAACTTAAAAACTATGTATAGTTCTGACATCTGTGTTTTTGAGTAACTGGCAGGAATTAACGAAGCAATTGGCTGGATGAAAAAGCATATAATATGTGTAAGTGATGTCATATTTATTAGGGCAGTCGTGAATGCAATTAAAATTCTAAAGCTGTAAGCATGTTTAGAGAAAAAGATGATGAACTTCTGTAAGATTGGCAAGAGGACATTGCAAGGGTTCTGTTATTATTATTTTATTTTTAAGTTGACTGCGGAACCCTTTTAGGTTCCGCACTACAGGTCGCAAAGGGCTCATGGTGCTAACCTAGGATTTCATCAAGGTTTTTGTATCTAAGTAAACTGAAGTAACTTAAAGCAGGGCAAAAAAGACAGTAGATGTACACCAACATTCCTGGAATTTAGCACAAGATCAATAAACCAATATTCTCAAGTTATTTTTTTTTTCATGTAAAAGCGTACAATAAGTCAGCTTAGAGTTCAACCTTCTGACAAAGTATTTACGGCAAGTTGGTGAAAAGGCAAAGGTGCAGCTGATTCAAGTCCTATGAAACACAAGCGAGAATCCATTTTACTCATACAGTCTTCAATTTCGTTTTCATCAATGTCCCAGTGAGCAGGTACCTCCATGACCTTAGTTTGTTGCAACCGAGAAGATTTGTTACCATCTCTTACCACTTTAGAGCTGGTTAGAATTTTGTCCAAGGAATTAAGGACAGTTTTACTATCAGTACAAAATATATTCTCTTCATTGTTGGCAACGAGTTTGAAATCAGAAAACACACGACATTCAGGTGCAAAAAGGTCAGAACCAGATCGCCAATATAACTTTGAACGATGAAACCGGACTCATGGAATTTAACAAGAAGTTCGATAGTGAGATGCCACAACAGGGGTAAAAGCACACCTATCCCGTGAACGCATCCTCTGGAAACTTGGACCGAATAAAGGCATCCTCAACCTCGCATATCACAATACGAGATAAAAGCAAACATTTAATGCACCTGATGATGGTAGGTTCGATACCAAATTAAGTACGTGCATTCGTAATCGAGACGAATGTAGTATTATCAAAGGCTCCTGCAATGCCCAGAAAATTACCCACAAGAAACTTGATGTTGAGGTTTGAATATCTATATTGTAATATCTTGCACGACTATATTGTATAACAGAATTTCAGCACAGTAACCAGTTTTTTTTAAGATGACGAAATCTAGATACGACTACGTATAAATTCCAAGACCAGTAATGGTAGTATTAAAACATTTGAAACTGTTAAGCCTGAACCTCGTTTCTATTGAAAATATCGATGGCTTAATTGTGAAGATCATGTTGCAGCGAAGATGGCTTCGGCAATCTTGAAGACACAGGTAAACATTTTCAAGCCGAGGTTGATAATCTAGGGTGTAAGCTTTGAATGATGAAGCTTATAAATATAATAAAAGCAATATATATATGATATTACTAGGGAGACTGCAAAACTAAAGCTGAGCTCTAAAGGGTATAACAACTTAATAAGGATTATGATTCGATTTGATATTCCTAAATTTCAGACAAGCTTGACGCTCGAACAATCGTGAAACGCTACGGCATACAATACATGAAGATATTTACAGAGAAGTTTGAGGGCTTGTATCATTTGAGATGAGTCGTTTAAACGATGTTCGTCATCCAGAGTGAATGTTGAAGGGAATCTATTGAACAAAAAACAACCTTTCGATTGTCTAGAAAAGATTACGGTCGAGAACGATATTAGCTTCCAGTTATTTACAGCATTTTGAAGAACTGACTTGTGGTCATAGCTAACATTCGTAAAACTGAGCTGCAGCGTATAAAGTGTTATTTGTGGTTTGAGTCTTGTAATAAATAAATACAATACATGATCATGGTTTTTTATGATCTTAAAGCATGCAATAAAAGCGAGTAACACAGATTTATAATGTACGGGATATATAAAAGTAAAGTTGCATGTCTGTAGACAAAATATTACGATAGAGAACGATATTATTTTCGGTTTACAGCATTAAGAAGAACTGGTTCGAGATCAATTTTCTTCCTTCATTGGTGAGACTGAGTTGCAGTGTGTAAAATTTGATCTTCGGTTTGAGCCTTGGATAAATAAACACAATACACGATCATAGTATTTGGTTGCTTTCCAATTGACCAACCGTTAGTACCTGCAGTGGTTCGTTGCGTGTCTTTGCTAAATAATCCATAGTAAATTTAGCAAAGGCACACAGCGAACATAGCGGTTGGTTGATTGGAAAGCGACTAATTTTCATGATCTTACAGCATGCAATTAAAACGTAACGCTGATTTATTATACTATAAGAAATCTAGTAAAGTAAAGAAACCTTTCGGTAGTCGAGATATCATCGTAGAGAATGATATTATCTTCCGGTTGTTCATTTTCCATTACTGGTGATACTGAGATGCAGTGTGTAAAATGCAATCTTAGGTTTGAGTCTTGGATACATAAATACAATACACAATCACTGTTTTGTTGATCTTACAGCATGCAATAGAAAAGAGTAACGCTGATTTATAATTTATTTAATTTATATTTAATAAAATTTGACATTTTTTTTTAAATCTTATTATTCAGTATAACAAAAATATAATTGAAAAACAATTTCATTTTTAAAAAACAAAAATTATAAAACACATTAAATAAAATTATGTGGTTTTTGTGTAAATATAAATTGAAAATTTAATTTAATATATTTATTTAAATTTTATTCACAGAAAATTTTCCTATAACAGTCACGAAAGATTTTTAACTATTTTTTTTATAATATCTCGTCTATTTATTTATACATTCATATATGTCTTAATAATTATATTATATATTTTTTTATATATTAAACTTTAAAAATTAAATATTTAAAAAAAAATTTGTCTGGAATTTGATGTCGATTAATCATAAATTTGATTAGATGGAATATATTAGTTTAGTTCGAAGACGCGATTAGTTTATTTCTTTTTCTTGCCTTGTTTGGCTTTGGCCTTCTCTTCTCGTCTGCGCTCCTTGTCCACAAGATTTTTGTACAATTTGTAGCCGAAGAAAGCTAGATACGGAAGAATAAAAATAATATTAGTGAGGTGAAACTTTAAAACACTTGCGTTTTTAACCTAGTACAACGACAGCAATAATAACTAAAACATAAACACCGAAACTAGTCTCCTCGACTTGTTTATCAAGATATTTATCCTTTCCCTTTTTCCACAGATTTCTCAACTCATTTTTATATTTTTCTTTATCCTCGTCTGATAAACCTTTCACTGTATTACTAATACCTTTCAACTGATCTAACAGCTTGTCTGTGATCTCTTTACCCTTTTCGCCATTTGTGCCGAGTTTATCGAGCAGTTCCCGCACTTTCGGGTGATTCAAGTTAAGATTATTCAAAAAATCTAAATTGTCGCCCATGATGATGTGAGCCACGTACTAAACCTAACGATACAACTAAATCAATTTCTCTTGCTTATTGTCGATAAACTTGACCCCAAAACGTTGAACTATACACAGCTGATAAGGAACGAGTATTTTAAATATAATAGTACACTACTAACCCAAAACAAGTAGAACAACTAAAATTAGTAGCAAAGGTGTTAAATCTTGCGGAACTGCATTTTTTATAGCTTCTTTAGCCACAGTTCGTTTGAATTTATTCTTCAAACGTTCGCGCTCCTCTTCGGGTAAACTTTTCATTTTCTCACTAAAACTTTTCAGCTGGCTCAAAATTTTTTCTTTGAGTTCGGCCCCATTTTCACTCGCCTCAATTTTTTCGAGTATGCTTTGTAATTGAGGACTCTCCGGATGGTCTAAATGTATACCAGCATTTTCCATTTGTTCCTCCATTGTACTAATCACAATAATTTAACACTAATTGCCACGTTCGAACCAATACTAAATCGCACCTGAATGAATAGCTCATTGATTACACAACATCATGATAAGACAATACTATATACATACTCATATTGTGTACATAAGAACAGATATAATTGCGATAGCACATTATTAATCGGATTGATATGTTGGCAGCACACTTACCAAATATCGATGCCAAAAGCAGCGAAACAAATATGATAAGGAATGTATCGACTCGCGGTCCAAGTGATAAATATGGGACACTTCCAACAGCCATTTTCTTTTGATACTGGCCAAATTGCTTGAACAAGTTAGGATCGTTTACATCGATATTTAGTTTTTCGAACATTTCGAGTAGCTTTTCACGTGGCATGTCCATTTTGTCGAGCCAATCAAGATCGATCCCATCTAGATCGGGTGTTGGTAAATCTTCTAAGTCACCCAAATATATATCGTCATCATTCACGATTTCTTGAGACATTGTTAATCTAAGACGAATTTAAACCAACTAATCTTTGTGTTTAACTATTAATCCAATTATTTTATCAGTGTTTACAATTCGTGGCAACAAATTGTGCACATTAATTAAAATATATTTGATTAAGTTGAGTGATCAAATATCAGAAATTCTTGAATAGGTCAGATTACAAAAAAGGCACAACGGTGGCAATGAATGGCGAACGATAGTATCTAGACATAACTTTTACAATATTTTTGAGCGAAACGAAGTATTCCACATCCAGCATCAAAATTATGCCACGTCGAGCCATTCGACAAAACTATATTACATATTGAATCGTTACGTACCTATTTACTCAAATTATCTACAAAGATACACAAAACAACAGAATAAAGCAGACAGAACAATTTACCTGATAGGCCGATCACAATAATTGCCGGAACAATGAACACCACATTGGGGAATCCATGTTGGTACGGATCAGATTTACCACTTAGCTCCACCATTCTGTATGACCCACAGAGTTCACCAGTTTTCTTTTATAATTTCCGAAATTATTACACCAATATGGTACAAAATAGGATTTTTTTTTCTTATTTGGTGCGTCGTGCACGGCGAGTACTTCAAATGACAACTTACAGTTTATCCTCCGTCTTGTTTTGGCTACTACGTTTGTGGCTGTCTTTTGTTTCATCTTACAATAAAAAGAAAAACATTCGAAATTATTTTATATAGTGATCTCAGTTTAACACATGTTTATGATATAATGTTATGATATTGTGTCCCTCTTTTACTACATGCATGCGTGGCTAATCTATCGAAAGAAGGGTTGGATTGAAACTGCTGTAATTTATCAATACAGTTTGAATGCCTAATTATAACCAAATTTAATTAAATTAAAGTATACAATTATATAAAAATTACATACAAATTATATACAAATTACATTCGGTCAAGTTTAGGTTATAAATTTAATTTATTTTGAATATGATAGCAGTTGGTAGTAGCGATGCGAACCGAGTTAAATTTTTAATACCGACATTCCACCAAAGTGCAACTAACTTCACTCGTTCAAATCAAGCGCTGCTGTATTGTCGATAAAAACCCCGAAGTTGTTAGGTGTCAAAATATAAAACTTCGTTCGAACAATACACAAAAAAGTTTTTTGTTTTCTTCCAAACGTTTTTCGTTACGTTTTAGTTTTCCTAATTTTATAGTTTTATTCGAATCGAAATAGATAAATTGTGTGTTGAAAAATGTGTTATTAGTATAATCTATTTAAAATGTTTAGTTTTTATAATGTAGTTGCATGACTCGAAATCGAATCGAGACAAAAAAATAAATGTGACAGCTCTTTGTGGGGTGCTCGTAAACGACGAGAAGAAAAATTATTAAATTGTGCAAAAATTAAGTTTTCCTGTTTAATTAATATATAGTTTTCCTTATAATAGATATTTTAGGTAAATCAATAATAAATTGCAATAATTAAAATGTCAGCAGATTCCGATATGGATTATTCAGACAATGAATGCGAGGATGACGATTACTACAACACAGGTAAACGCGATTGGGGCTGGGGGGGACGAGAGGTGATTGTGTTCACATTCTTGGTCTTCTACCGATAGTATTTTTTCCGGAAAAATAAACTACAATATATATTTTGATGAATGGTGTGGTGTGGTCATAATATTACGATAAGGTGATAAATTCATTTCCTCGAATTTTTTATTTGGTTTCGGAGAGTGTGTGCTACTATGTACGGTTTAATTCGTTTCGAGAAATCGAAAATTTTATTTAAATTGAATATATTATAATTATTTGTTCGCCTGTTAAGCCAATTTTATTGAGAAATTGACCTTAAGAAATCGTAAGGCCTTTGAATTTATGATCACGATACACGAAATGTGTAGAAGAACAACGCACAGTTGGTCAAGGTTTAGTACATAGGTCACATTTTCGTTTTTGTTCTCTGTACCAACGTAAGAAGTTGCTATCTACATCAACGTGATACATTTATGCAATCTTATTCGATTCTAATTAGCTTTCTGATGGAAATAGTTTGGTTACACTTTTAGATTTGGCACCTTTTGGTACTTTCTTGCTATTATCTGCGTGACTAACTTCATTTCTAGTTTTTTTTATCTTATCTTCTTATCCTTTGATAATCATTTATTGAACTGTTCGTTTTATTGCAGAAACTACATATTTGTTGTTAACTGTTCTGCTTTCATTTTGACTAAGATTACTTATCAGATGATTTCACCTGAAGAATCAAATATTTAAACATTTAAAGTGCATTTGTAATTGCTCCATTATAGCCTGGAGTCGACTAATACTCTTCGAATGTGTAAGCTCAAACTATTTATGTGTAACACTTCAATAATAAATTGAATGAATTCAATTTATTTTACGTCCAATTGAACTAATTTTTACGGACCCACGAATGTTGTACTATGCCATTGCATAGTTTTAGTTACACCAAAATAGTTTCTTAAAGTTCCCGAAATAAGTTTATTTTTAAAATTCTTAAGACTTGTTGACAGTTACAATTTGTGGTACAGGGTTTAAGTCCTGCGTGTTGAAATGTTCCTAAACCTGATTCGCATAGGCCTCTTGCTCCAACCTGATTTCTAATGAATGGACCTTTGACATTTATCTCAAAGGAATAACTTCTGGGATCATAAGGCTGCCTTGTATTCCTTTCAAACAAACTTCATAATTAATTAATTAATCATTAATAAAGTACATAAGTTCACCCCATCGATGACACACATTAGTCTGCTCAGAGACTTACAGTACCCAAATGTTGATTGTTGACACAACAGAACAAATTCATCATTTCGTGTGTTTCCAGTAATAAATAAGACAATAAGTGCCACAAAATCGTATCACTGTAGCGATCACATTATAATTTATATTTGCATTTGCTTCCAAATTTCAAAGAGGGTTTCACCAGATGTGGTCAAGGACCAGAGTCATTAGACTTTTTGCCGTCACATATTTAAGTAACTTAGCCTTAGTCAATAATAAATCGCCGATCCACTCATCTCGGATGCTGCAGCAAAAGTCATGGTTTAAAACACAGTGCACAGCAAATGTCCATGGCATAATTGTCACGTTCTCTTAACTGTGATAGAGAACTCAGAACAAGATAATTATTCGATCATGCCTTATGAATCATGCCTTGTATTTTGTTGTTTCGATATTTGCTACTATTTCTGCGTTATGCATTGGTTTCAAATGAATTAAAACAGCACAGTGAATCGAATTGCCTATCTGGTTCTCAACAATTTTCATAACTTTGATTCGTTTAAAAATAGGGCAAATATGCAGAACTCTATCTTTATGATATAATTTAGGACACTCGCCCATTCTAAGATCTCTTAATAATGGCTTTTATAGAACCAATTCTAGTCTATACCTTGTCGAAAATCTAACTTCATCCGTTTCGGTTACGATGTATCTGTTTATAGTTCTAATCAAACAAAATATGCCAGACCGTTTCCGACGCCATGAAACCACTGCCTGCCAAAGCGCTCCATTAAAAGGTCGCTGTACTATTCGCTCGGAATTAGCACGAAAAACATGACAGACTGAGTAATTCTTAGATTGCATTCATATCAGCAATTTGCATTAAATGCATCAGATGCATCATTTTTCTCTCTAATGCAAGATGCTATCTTAACTATTAATGGTTTGACATATATTTGGATTTGAGACCAATAGAAAGCTGAATACTGTTCCAGTGGATCAAGTATCTCGATCATCACTTAATCTAATCACTCAGATATCATATAGTCCTATAATTTCTCGGAGGTGCCCCAGGTGCTGCCACTTATCCTCAATGATCTAGAAAAATTTCATTGGTAAGCATGTGACGTGATTATGCTCAAGTCGGCCTAACCTTCATTTGGAACAATCCAGTCACATATTCTAGTCACCACATATATTTTTACTTCTCTGCAGATATTATGTATCGACAACGTGACATTGAATTTTTGTGCATTTGACCAAATTTCGATAAGATTTAATGTACTTGACCATGAATTGTCTAAGCCAAAAAAATACTAAAACCAATAAATATTTATACAATTCTCTGTTTTATGTCGTTCTGATAGTTTTATGGTTTCGTGATCTAATTAATCTTCTTCCTAACTACATAACGTCCATATATGGGCTGGTGAGCCACACCAAAAACGTAATACATAAAGTGTATATCGTCTCGTTCGTGTACATACACACATTCAGTAAAATGGAAATGTAATTCATTTTGTCATTGTTTGTTCTCTACTACCCTTGAAAATATTGATAAACAAAAAAAAAAATCAATTATATACTTATTCTAATAACATTTTCTTTATATTTTATTATCTCTGTCTTCATTATGCTAGGTTTAGAAGATTGTGACATAGAACAATATGATCCGAAAAAATCAGATCCGGAATATTTTATCTACGAATGTTTGAATGTCGAGGAAATTGAGAAATTGCTAAACGAATCGGTTGAACAATTGAGCAATAATTTACAAATTACACCTTCACTAGCCAAAGTATTATTGCACGAGCATCGTTGGAATACAACAGATATTGTTGAAAAGTATCGCGACAATGCGAGTAATTTATTGGTTAGTGCACGCGTTAAACCACCAAATGGCCAACCACAAATTTATCGAAGCGAGTGTCCCGTTTGTGTAACGACACGGGCACCCGATAAATTTTGTAGTCTATCGTGCGGTCATAATTTTTGCAAGGATTGTTGGTCGACCCATTTTGAAATTCAAATTAGTCAAGGAATTTCAACGACAATCGGTTGTATGGCACCAAAATGTGATGTACGTGTTCCTGAAGTATTTGTATTAGGCTTATTAAATCGTCCGGTGCTGCGCGACAAATATCAATCGTTTGCATTTGCCGACTATGTTCGATCCCATCCGGAATTACGATTTTGTCCGGGACCTAATTGTGAAATAATTTTACGTAGCCAAGATTTAACACCAAAACGTGCCGTATGCAATTCATGTAAAACGGTTTTTTGCTTTAAGTGTGGTACCGATTATCATGCGCCGACTGATTGTCAAGTAATAAAAAAATGGTTAACAAAATGTGCCGATGATAGTGAAACCGCCAATTATATTAGTGCCCATACAAAAGATTGTCCCAAATGTCATATCTGTATAGAGAAGAACGGTGGCTGTAATCATATGCAATGTTATAATTGTAAACATGATTTTTGTTGGATGTGTCTGGGCGATTGGAAAAATCATGGTTCGGAATACTATGAGTGTTCGCGGTACAAAGAGAATCCTAATATTGCACACGAATCAGTGCATGCACAAGCACGTGAGGCTCTTAAAAAATATCTTCACTACTACGAACGATGGGAGAATCATTCGAAATCGCTACAACTGGAGCAACAAACGCTCGATCGTTTAAAATCTAGAATAAATGATAAAGTGATGCACGGTCTAGGCACATGGATCGATTGGCAGTACTTGTTCAATGCGGCCACTCTACTAGCGAAATGTCGATATACGTTGCAGTATACATATCCGTATGCGTATTATATGGAACCAGGTTCACGCAAAGAATTATTCGAATATCAACAGGTGAGTAAATTTATATTCATTATTCTTGTGTATATCCCCCTGTGGGGTAAATTATATAGTTGTTTATCGTACAAATTCATTGCTAACTTGAAATTTAAATGTGTTTCACCATATGGAGAGAATGGAGTGAGTGATTAGTTAGTTATTGCAAAGCGTTTTGTATTTAACTGCTGTTCAGTTTTATAATTGATGTTGGATATAAGTTATTAGAATTGTTCCTTCTATTATGGGTGCGAAATTGTCCAAAACAGTCGATCATACGAATTTGTTATCATTTTCAGCTAGAATATGTCAGCCGTGGTAAGGTTTTGGATAGCAAAGTCAAAACAAATTTTCATCATCATCGATCGCCCTTAAGTGAAAATCTACTTGTATAATATTACACTCAGTGTAACACACGGCATACAGGAATTGTGCCCACTTTAGGTACTCGTTTGTTTTAGCAAGACCAGGACAGGTTTAAGCGTTTTTATTGCTTCGAATAAATATGAACAATGCCTATATAGTTGATTGCATTCTTACCAACGAGATCGTGTTTAATAATAACATTCATAATTTTTCTATTTTTACGTCGTTCCATAGATAGAAGTTAATAGCTGACATCGTACATGTTCAGTTTAATTTGATAATTTTTTATAGTAAGGCGTACTATACCAGATGTGTACTTTTTCGTGAGCTTTTCTACTTTAATCTTATTAGTTATATTGAAATGATTTTGGAGTGATCTCCGTTAGAAATGTACAAGATCTAGATTAACAACTGCATTGCTCATTCAATCTTTTCTTAGTCTAGCTTTACTCGTCTCGCGCCATGTTAGAAAGGTTTAACTAATGCGGTGTAGAATCAGTACACGGGGTAAAGATGAAGACCAAACATTTTCTATTACCAGTTTAAGAAGTGTTCCGCTATAGAAGCTGTCTTTGTCCTATTTGCACCATTATTAATAAATTGTTATCTACCACTTAACGACTGGCAAACGACTTATAAACCAAAACGCGCCCTGTACAATGTATGCAATTGGCAATGTATGCAAATGACCGAGTACGTCATTTATAAGAGCTAGATTTCGGAAACAGAAATTATCGTATTGATTATTTTCCTGTGTCACCAGGAGCATAACCCGTCTACTACGCTAGAATACCTTTGTCTGTTGTGAACTATAGCTTTTATCTCTTCCCATGAGTAACCAAGTTGTTTTGCTTCATCTAGTTTTGCGATGTCATCGTTAGTCTTCCTATTTTACGTTGTTCTTGCGGGTTCCACTCCAATGACATCCTTTTTTGATTTCCTTAGCGTATGGACAATCAATCACTTTCATCTGTTTATTTTGGTATCTATGTCTGACTGATCTATTTTACTATGCAGTTGTATGTTTGTTATGGTGTTAATCCAGAAGCATTTTAGTATTCGTTGAAGGCTCTTGCTTACGAAAACCTGTAGTTTCTTTTTATATGTCTTTCAATGTCTCACACCCAAACAGTAGTACTGATTTCACACACGAACGCAGAAGAAATCTAGTCTTTATGTAACATGTTGAATTTGGTCTGGTTTTATGTATGTGTTTGTTTATGTCTTCCTCTGTCCCACCTGTTTTCGCTTTTTTTGATTCTTTGGAATGCCAATTTCATCAAGTGTCTGCCTTGAGCAAGTACAGTGGTGAATTCCATTCTCTGGATTGTTCAGTGACGATACGATTCGAGTTGATGTGATCAGTGTAACTTTTTCCTTGTCTAAAGGTTCGTTTCTAATTTTTGCATTGATTGTAGGTGAGATTCTGTCAAGTATGATCACTATGAATATATGTATTGTTGTGCTAAGGAGATGCTTCACCAATTTTTGCCAAGCCTTACTTCCATTTTTGTAGTATTCTGCCAGAATTCCATACTTCTTGGATTATTGGTGTTAGTGTGCTAGCAGCTGTAGATGAATCTCGGTTGACTTATTGTTTTTCAATGAAATTTTGTTGGTGTCAATTGAAGACTAGAGATTTTCGGTTCTGTGATAAAATGTGATAAATTTCTTGCTGGTTGTCTTTGAGTGTTTCACATCGCTGGCTTGATTTGGAATTTTCCTATTACCAGTCGGTGACCGCTGTGTACGTCTGCTCCTCTCATTATTCTGACGTCTATGTAGTAGTGATGTGAAGAATTTTTTGTTGACTGTTATTTTTTGTCTATCTGATTTTTAGTTCTTCCTCCTATAAACTACTGATTTGTCATGCAGAAGTCTACGAGTCTTTCTCCATTGTTGTTTCGCACAGAACCTTACGCATTTTATCCAGTTTCTGTGCGTTCCGGCTATTGTAACTTTTAAATATTCGTAGAATTCATTGTTGTTTCATTCGCATCTTCGGTTGGGACATAGCACTGAATGATGATTGTTTCTTATTTTTAAATCTTGTCACTATTATTCTGCTGTAAACTGCATTCCATTTCCTTAATGGTTTCTTCGTTTTATTTGTTGTTATTATGCTTCGTCTTGTTAGTTAAGTTTCTTGAAATTACTTTACCTCATACAATTTTTGTTCCATTTCAGGCACAATTAGAAGCTGAAATTGAAAATTTATCATGGAAAATAGAACGTACTGAAACAACGGATCGCGGCGATTTAGAAAATCAAATGGACATTGCTGAGAAAAGACGCACTACTTTACTTAAAGATTTTTTTCCTGCCACCGATGCATAATATTTAATTTAAAATTAAACAAAACAAGAAAACTTTAATTAATTTAGGACTATAAGTTGTAATTATATTGAATTAAATTAAAAATGATTAAAAGAATAATAATTTAATTTAAATTATGATGTTTAAAGAACAGAAGTTTGATGAATGAGAACATAAATTGAATAAATTAATTTTAAGTACAAGAAAACTGAAAAAAAATTAATTAAAAATAAAAACTGGTAAGCTTTTCCTTAATTTTTTTTTGTATTTATTTTATTTTCGAATTTATTAAATCACATATTTAATTTGTTTTTTTATCTCGAGATTTCTATATATATATAATACATATATATTATATATACCTTTATCTAATTAAAAACAAAAAAAATGAAAAACTAAATTAAATCAGAAAAAATGTAAAAAATATATATTTTATAATTAATATTGGAGTCTTCTATAATTTGCAACACTATCATCTATTAAAAAACTATTTATTTTGGCACTGAATTTGCTTTTAAAATCGTGAAAACTCAACGAAGAAATACAAAATTTTGATTTGATTTTTTATGTATTAATTTTAAATTAAAAACGAAAATTAAATTAAAAAAAAAAATAAAAATTGATTGAGTATTGAGTTTTCTTAATAATTGTTTGTTTCAAAAATGAAACAAAGTGTGGTTTGATTGGAATTGAAAACATAAAACGTGTTGTGTTTCGATTGAGTTTGTGGGTGTGTAGCTAGAGGATGATTCTAGTTGATAATACGAAAGAACTTCATACGCCGGCTGGGACAGTGTTCTTGAATCACGATAGGGGTAGGATGGAAAAGGAATTATTCAAGTGAATTTAAACTTCTATGACCTCCTCTAGAATTCATGGGCCGACTTATACGTTTTCAATTTGACTGTTTTGGCATAAACTAGGACGTGAATAAAAGTTGGGAATGACTTTTGAGAGCCTCAAAAAAGATCGCAAAAGTACAAACAAATAGACTTTTCATAGGCGACGTAGATTGATTTGGTTATGGATGGAAAATAACAATTTTATAGTTTATTCCACAGGTTGGAGTATATGTGGAGACAAAATTTTTTTATCAAACCAGACACGAGACGGAAATGTTTGAAACTATTGATTTTTGAATAAAAAATTTGGCGTCAATTTTTGTGAAAACTCACCGATTTAATGCCAAAAAGTATTTAAAATGGTTGGTGCGTCAAGGAGTTCTCTTCCTTCATACCAAATTAAGTTGTTTGTGATGACCAGTTAGTTGCCTCTAAACAATTTTACTTAATAACGTCCGTGATTCGTCTTCTTTTCTGCACGTTCGTTCAAGAGATGCTGGTGGGGCACTATCTTAATTAATAGAACAAAAACTCTTACTGGTAATTTTAGAGTGTGCCTTCGAGAGCAACTGTTATGGTAGATGCATATGTTAGAGCGACAAATTCCACATTGAATAGTTTTCCTAATCTGAAAATCCGAGTAATTTCATAAAGTATCTTAACAATTTATTACCTAGTTTTTCGATTAACTCTGAAACTCAAACTATGTATGTTGGAGTATCGTTTTTCAGCAGCTCCAAAAAGACAAATACTCGATTGGATGAGAACTTTAAAAAATAATGAACTGCGTATTGACGAACGACTTAACGAGCGTATTGACGAATGATTTTTATCTTGGTAAGAGCTTTTAAAGCATTGCCAGCCCTTTCAGTCGCTCGTTTTTTCCTAACGAAGCAGGAACCGAGAATGAATTCGATAATAAACAGTGATAATGATTGTAGAACTGACTTTATATAGAATTGTAACTTTTCGATATAACGCGTTAAATGAGGATAAAACCTATCTACTACATCAGGGGCCCTATTATGAAAAAAATGCGATTTCGCATTTTCATACGATATCGCATTTTGGTATTATAAAACAATATTTTCGCAAAAATGCGCCCGAAGTCGGATGCGAACGCCATATTATAAAACGCCACAGCGCATTTTGCGAAACTTTATTTGACAAATGCGAATGCACATAAGCAGTCGAATATCGCAAATTTACAGTTTAATTTAATTCCTCTTTATTTTTTTTAAATAAATTAAATAAAAATTAATATTCGTTAATAAGAAATTAATATTCGTTAAATTCAATTTAATTTTAGGTTAAACATTTGTTTATAATATGTTTTACAACTTATAGTCATGAACTCATAACATTTATGCTATGATATTTCCCTTTCCGATTATAAAAATGATTTTCATTAAGAACCATGATCTAATAAGATCCATGAGCTTTAAATCGAATTGTAGCAGCAAGCTTTAAAATCGGTGGAATACATTCTTTATGAGTTTCTTTTTAATATTGAGGTAGTATCACCTTCTTCGTCATCTTCACAATTTATATTTAATGATTACGCAACACAATCCATTCAAAATTGAATTAAATAAATAAATTCAAAAACACTGCGAATTGTTAATTAAGGTTATAAGAATTGATAGATGTCGTGACATTTAAAAAAAAATCACAAAAAAAATTTCCCTGTGGGAAATACGATATGCGATAATCGCATTTCATAATACAAACGCAAGCGGCGGATCGCATCCGCAAAATCGCAAAAAATGCGATATGCGAACGGTTTCATAATAGGGCCCCAGAGCGAGTGTTTTCGCATTGTCATTGCATTGTCGTCGGTCGTAGCTTAATGGTAAAGAGAGTTTCTCATCACGCCGCGGCCTCGAGTTCGATTCTCGCCGCTGACCAAAAATTAACATGCCACCGGATGACATAAAATGCCTTTGTGTGTAAAAACATTCGTTGGGTTGACCGACCACCTACAATGTGCACCAATCGTTAAAAAAAAATTGGTTCGTAAGACGCGGTAAGGAAGCCATAGATTATTTTTTTATTTTATATTGCAAACATTACTTGGGTAATGTCATAACTACTCCCTATTCGATTGCCCATGTTGTTGGAAATTGGGTAATATGGAACCTCATAAATATGGGCGATCTAGTCTATTTAAAGAGAAAATTGTAGAATCAAATGATCTAATATCAAAATAAGACCTTTGATAAACCATAAGTGTATGCCATGACAGTATTGCAGAATTGAGTAAAGTATGCAAATACCTTCTAAAAAGTAATGTGCCTCCCTTGAGAAAAAAAACATTATGTGAAGTAAGTAACAGGTAAAATTGCTAATAATGAATTCCAGAGATAAATGTTTTGCTTTGATCTCGGACGTTTATTATGGTTTAGTTCTGCTAAAACGCAATCGCAAAGTAAGACCCGTAATAACGTTATTCCATGACATTATCTAGATGTCATCTATATGAATAATTTACTCTCTTTGGGAACAGTAAATCTAGCAACGAACACAAACGAAATGATGACTAATTCGAGCTATACTATTTCATTAGCATCTCCAGCGGTGCTATAGCCACTGGCACAGCATATGGAATATGGTTATGAAGAATGATTAAATATTTGGTGATAATGCGTATCAGGATTACGGATGGAATGAAGGAATGCATTATTCTACTACTTAGTTTATCAATATTAGTAATTATATAACGATTCCAGTAATTGAACGGAACCAGTCTAAATAATTTTAAACAATTTAAGGCTGTGTGTAGGCGATCAAAAGTAGCATATCCAAATTACCTAATCATAAATTCAATTATTTTAATGTGATGATATTAAGTGAACGACAGAGAGCGAATATTGTGATGAAGATCTGATCACTTCAAGACATATTAACTGTCGTCTGAGGATTGTCAAATTATTTCCTGTCAAGAAGTGACTGCACAATTACAACCAACAGTGTCTGAATCTGAGTTTGATGTCGAATTGTCCGCATTGACTGGAACAGAATACAAATGAGATAGTATGTAACGTAAACATAATAAAAGAGTATGCACTGTCAGGAGTTATTCGTGAGAACTCAGAAATGTCAATGAGATTGATTAATATTTCAAAGGGACCTGGAACATTTACTGCAGAAATCAATAATGAATGCAGAACTTTGAAGATCTATGAATGCACCTAATTCAGTTAAACTAATGCATTAAATGTCTAGATAAAATTATCAACAATGCTTGGATGTAGAGCTTTGAAACTTAAGTGGTTTAAATAGTAAAATGTGATTGATTTAGTAAATTATATTTAAAATAGTTTTGGACAGAAAAGAAGCGTGGAATTTTATAACCTATGATTAGTGACACATTTATAAGAATGCAGTACTATCCTGAAATATTTTTCTCATATCGATGATTTTCCAATCGAAAAGAAATGAAGAAAAGCTTTTACTTATTTGGGATAGTGATCGTTTCTTTTTAACGTTTCAGGGACAATGGTTTTGAAGATTTTAAGCTTTGAAGTCAACTATATTGTGAGCATTATAATTTGACACCTTAACAACAGTACTCATCGATAATGCCATTGGTTACCAGTTTATTAATTTGGATTAAGAATGAATAGTCTTTTATTAGCATCGAATTATACTTCCGTTCTTTAACCAATGGATGAAGTAACTATTGCAGCAATTGAGGGAGAACACTTAATGAAGGACTAGAAATGGTAATACAATGTCTAACGAAACAGACAGGAGATATTGCGCCAAGAATGAACAAAATGAAAGCCTGAATGTCTTCACCGTAACAAATTCCGAGAATAAGTTAGGAATCCTGCTCAATCAGTTTGTATACTGTTCAGAGGACCAATTGAAGAGCAGAACACAAAAAATTATATTTAAAGTTATTAAATTTGTGTCGCTTGTCATTGTGATTTTTCAACGAATTTTTTAGTGATTCTGTATGCCAAGTACAAGGCTGACCATCAGAATGTCTGAATATTAATGTGATAGAAAACATTTTAGCGAAAAGAGGTATTTTTCGACAATGAATATGAAATTATTGATATTTGGATTAGTTCGAAAATATTTAAAGATCTTGGTGGATTATTGCGTCGCTTTCTTGGATCTAGATTATAGATTGGGAACAGTGCAACTCCCACTCACTCAATCGACGTGCTATGACGAAAAGAAAAAAATTATAACTCATAATAAAATAATAATATCTACGACTACATCCAAAAAAAGGATGCCATAACTTCATGCATAAATGTAATACAT
Source organism: Tipula lateralis (assembly GCA_963932295.1). Classification (NCBI taxonomy): domain Eukaryota; kingdom Metazoa; phylum Arthropoda; class Insecta; order Diptera; family Tipulidae; genus Tipula; species Tipula lateralis. The sequence goes on along the minus strand of OZ010738.1, from coordinate 7,112,030 downwards.
AATAATAATAATAAATTGTTTTTTATAATTTGGCTATTTTGGATGGCCTAACAATATATAATATATATAATATTTATATCATTTTTTAAAATGTATTTTTTTATCAATAATATATAACTCTATAAACTAATGAATGTAAAATAATTTCAATATATTTTTGATTTTGTTCGTGAATTTTGTTGTTTAATTAATTAAAAATTTTTAAACTCTAATAAAAAATAAAAGTCATAATATTTATCATCTATAATATCTAAATTAAAAAAAATAATAATTATAATAAAAAAAATATTAAATCTGAAGATGAGTTGTGGTTTCATTATAGATTGGTGTGGGCGGAGGCGGGGGATATATCCTTTTCGATGTATCGTAGATAAATTGAATTTGCGGTGCACCACTCTGAAATGATAACCAATAATAATAATTATTAATTTATGTACAATAAACACAGTGACATAATTATATATAAATTAAAACAGCAAAACGATTAAATTAGTAATTTGTTAATATAATTTATTTATATTTATATATATATTATGTATGTATATAGATTTTCTTTTTTTTAATTTAATTTACATGCTACCAATAAAATATATAATATTTTTTAACATTCAACAAATAAATAAATGTAAATTAATTTATTTTTATTTTTAATCATTAAAAATTATGATTTATATTCAAATAATAATTAATTATAATTTTGCATTTCAAAATTCATCTTCAATATTATTGATTTGTTTTTTATTTTTTAAATCGAATTTAATTTATTTGTTAATATTTAATTAATTTTTATTTTATTGAAATTGTGATTCCTTGTAATTTAGACTGTTTGAGATGCTATTTTAACATTATTCGGGAGTTAATGGACAAAAATATTACCAATATTTTTTAAACAATGGTTGGTTAATGTTTGAACGATTTGAAACTTAAATTAGATTGTATAATGCCTTGACAGACCTTTGAATATTTATTTGGGGTATAATATTTAAACAGGAGTCTTGGATGTACTGATCGTATGAAAAATCCTATTGAAATGAAACGGTTAACGTCAATATTCATATCTCAAAAGACGAAGTAATTCTTTGTGGTATCAAAGGTAAGGTTTAATTGATCCAACCAAAAATTCTAAAAGCAGCAACAACTACAATAGAAGTGGCTATTTCTCCAATTTTACTAGATAATAATGATATAATGATGACCACCAGAATTCACCGTTGCTGAAAATGAATTTGCCGCTGTTTAAGAATTAAGGATAAAGATATATAATTAAAATTAAGATTAATTCGATAGTTATTTTTCCTTAAATTAAATGTGATGAATGAACTTTTTGATGTTGCCTTTATTAAGGAACAACTCATTGGAAGATTCATATTCCTCTTTCGTCAAAATTGATAGGAATGTCCACTAAAAAAGTACAACAGCTATGACAGATGCCTGATTTGATCGTGCAACGATACATGTCGAGAAAAGTTGCCCAAAACAAATTAATGTGCTACATATTGTTTTTGTCTCTACTCTGTTTTAGTGCCGAAGAACTTCAACCTGTTTCACCGTTCCCTTATAACGTTCTAATCTTACATATCAACTAAATCGTGTGGTTTGGCACGTTACATTACTTTAAGCTGGTATACTTATAGCTGGGTTGCCCCAAGAATTGTGCATTGCGGAAAGGAGTTAATCAACAGCACCAAACGTATCGAATGATTAGCAGTACCTACTAGTAATGTGTCGGAGGGTTAACTTTATTACATCAAACGACTACAACTATCACCAATTCGAAAAGAAGTCGATAATGCAGTAGTACTATTTACTATATGAGCTTGACTAAAATTTTAAATTTCTACACAATCGGCACAGATTTTATTTTAAGTTGATATCACCGGACATTCGTCTGGTTTAAAGACCAAAATGTTAGGTGAAACAATGCTGGCTTTGAATTTGCCAAATTTTGTGTTACCAACCATTTGGAAAATTGTTGTAATTTGAAAGAATAATGAAACTTTTTATATTTCTTGTTCTTTTATCACAGGATAAATAAAATGCAACTTATTTTAAACATAAAATAATCCAACCCGAACCAGATGCAAAATAATTTATGTGACCCGAGCTAAAACCGTAAAAGAAACCTTTAGTTTTGAGGCCGAAGAACATTCTACCGTCCACCAAAGCCAAAACGAAGACGAAGGGAGATCTAAATTCGATTTGCATAGTCCATCTAGATATTAAACAAGGTTCAGAAATAGAAGGCTCGGGTGTGGAGTTTTCTGGGTGACATTGAATATAACCTTCTAATTTTGCCTCCACGCCTATTACATCTTTTACGAACTAATTGCGATAAAAAGAATATGTGGTTGTGAAATATAATGTAATATTCTCGAAATATGTACATTTCTCAATTAGGGACAGTCAAGGTTTCAATTTATCGCCTCCAAATGATACTTTCCTTCGACGGAGGAGCTCAGAACTATCCTATCTAAACACGAGCTGATAAATCAATTCACCATCCACAGTTTTGGTGACAAGGTCTTTCAGTGTGCTGGGAACATTTTCGTTGAAGACACATTCTGCAGACGCATTATATGCAGTTTTCAAAAAATATGATCGCTTTAAATGATTCAACGAAGTCTTAAAATAGCACCTTTCGGTAAGCACAGAATTCGCAACAATAGCTACTTTAAATATTAGTCGATCTTCAGTGTCATATAAAACTCGTATATCAAGTAGAAAGAATAAATGGCTGGATGGGAAGTGTATAACAAAATTGACCTCTTCAAAGCTTATTTGATAACCGCCCAGGTGGCGCAGTGGTTAAAGCTGCTGCAGTTGGAACGGGAGGTACCGGGTGAAAGATGAACATATCTGGATCCTCTGTCGTGTTTAGAATCCTTGGGCCGACCCATCTTCCATGTCAGTACTATAGGCCTGACATGGAGCTATGCAATGCGCAGATGGTTCTACGAAAAGACTCGGACCTATAACCGTATAGAGTGGTATCACAACGGATCAAAATTGGTCTAAGTGTGCGATAAGCAGCCACAACAACTTAACTAAACTTTTAAGCTTATTTGATCGAGACTGACGCAGAAGATTATATATACCGACGCGTATGGTATTGCGTCAGTTCCTTACATTTAGCAACGGCAGATTGCAATAAATAGACTGCGTTCGGTATTGACGATATAAAACTTACAAGTCAAAATGATACAATTCATTTACAAAGGTTAGAGAATGTATTGTAGCTATACAAAACCTGCTAGTACCACAAATTAAAACCCTTTACGGCTTGAAGGTGCAACATTACGAATTATTTGTGAGAAGGTTTCATTCATCCAACTTATATCCGAGTTACTTCTTAGTATCTCATATACCTGATCGTTGACAATGGAGCCAATACTCAAACAATCACACTCCTGCATTTTGAAATTTCATGAATGAAGTCTCTGGCCGGTATTCACAAAGATAATGAACTTGTTTTTAAAACTTGTATAAAATGTCATTTACATCAAACGAACCCGATAAAAACTCGCCACATTTTTAGGAATCGGAAATCCAACCATTCGAAAGAGTACATGCAGATTTCATGGGAGTTCATTTCTAATGGTGAACGCTTTTTCAAAATGGTTTGAGGTTTTTAATCTTCATAGTATTTATGAAGGGTTATGAAGTAATATACTCAAACAGGAAAATCACCAGCAATGATGGTATTTGATTGGCTTATTCGAATAAGATTAAACCTGATGGGATTCATTCCAAGATGATGGAAAAGTTAGGGTAGTGTTCAAGCAAAAAATACATAAATATTGCCAGACAAAAGTTTCTCAAGCTATAAGTGTGTCGTCTTTTCTACTTAAATGCTTAGAGCGATTGATATTTTTGACGTTTTTAACAGGCCATTGGTCCGTACCGTGTCAACAATCTAAATCCATCGATATCGATCTCGAGTCAATATCGAAGATTCGTTTGACACAATGATTCTTTCGGTGCGATGATCTCTGCATTTTGAAAGACATAACATTTGTGAATTTAGGTTGAGAAGAATTATTACACTTATCAGTGATACGACTACGGTGACCACTCAAGAGGAAAGTCTTCAGAATAGTTCTGTATCCGCTCTTGTGTTCACTGCTAGTCCAATTAAACGACGCCAGATTTTCCTGTCAGAATTATCCCGATCCCGAAACAATGGTTTGTAAATATATGACGGTACTATGTGATCACATTCATATAGCGATTAACATAGTTCTAGCCTGTTGTGGAGATCAGGATCTACCAGTTAACCCTAGGAAAACTGAGATAATTCTTTTCACAAGATACAGGACTCTGGGAAACTTTTTTCTTCCAAAAATCAGAACTCATATCACCTGCTCTCTTCAGAAGTTAAATATCTGGAGATATGCTTAGATCGGAAGATCACCTGGCAAAAACACACGAAAGTGAAATGCAATAAAACATGTAACATTTACTGCAAATGCAAACAGTCGTTTGGTTAATCATGTGGCTTGAAACCCAGACACTTGTCTCGTTTGTCGCACTTATTTGATGGCCTAATACATTGAGTGGGGTTTGATGACCTAATACCTCTAGGCTGCCGTTAAAGACAAGTTTATCTGCAACTTTCGAGATGGCTGTGACTACTGTTGCTTGATCTTTCGAATAAAAGGTGAGCAATATAAACAACCGTTCGCGTACAAGTCAGAAACAATATGAACTGGAGACCTTCAGGATATCGAATATCTTAGACTTCATTCGAAGAAATAACAGACTTGGAGGTGTACGGCCAAACGAGCCTGAGTGACAGAAAAAATAATCCACCAGGTATATCAATTGCATTAAAGATTTTGAATGAAAATATAGAAGATGATAGATTGCACGACATTATTCTGGCCCACTTTAAGTCATTGTTTAAGTCATCGGATTTAATAGTTCATTAATAGGGTATTATTAAATACAAATTTGACTTGTTATTAATTAAGGATGAATTCTACCAACCACACCAGCTTTCTAATAATATTTATAAAATAAATTAAAAAAAATACTTACACTAACCATAGTGGGAATGGTAGCTGCCACACTGCAGTTTTGAAGCATCTGTATATTATATATATATATATTATAAATTAATATCGTTTTGAAAATAAATTAATCATTAATGTATGTACATTCAAATCTAATTAACCCAACCAAAATTTAGAAAATTTATTTTGTAACGCGCGCATATTTAGACAGGACAATAAAAAATATTATATTCCGATTAAAAATTATATATATGATCGCTAACTAATGTGTTAATAGTTATGTATTATTTAATTTTAATAAATTTTCAGTAATAAAAATATTCAACTACAATTTGAAGACTAACATAAACTTTTTTGTTTGTACTATAGATTTTATACTTGAATAATTTAGATTTTTAATAATATTATTTGTTTGTATTATTTAATTTAATTTAACGCCGCCTAAATTAATTATAGTATTATTATTTATTTTTTAGTAATCTAATCAAAAACTATCGAATATCGTAGTAATATTAATAAATATATTTGTAATTATCATCATTATATATTAATTATATATTTTTATAAATAGAATATCGAAATAATAATTTAATTTTTGTTTTTTTAAATCACAGAGCTAATTATGAATTTGTGTTTTGTTTAAATATACATGTATAATTTTGGTTTTATATAAGCAATTACAATTTCACTTTTAATTTTTTATATTGTTTTCAAAACAAACCTAAAACGACCTGATTTCTTTTAATAATAATAATTTATATATAATTTAATTGTTTATAATAATAAATTGAAGATAAATTTTCTAATAACGTAAATTTTTTTTTTTGTTTATAACATTTAAAGAAACATATACAGCCACACCATATTAATTATGTTAGTATGGTTAGATATAGCATATCTCAAAATTAATTTAGCTATTACATTATATATTTTGCCATGCATTTGTTTTATATAACTTTGTTTTTTTAGTAATTAATTTGTGTTTAAATTAAACTTTTCTCTTACATCCGTACATTTCAATTTTCAACAATCAACGGAAGACTTTAAAATTAATTTTGTTTTGACGAACATAAAAATAAATCGAAAATGGAAATGTACATTGGATTTTGTTACTCCAATTTGAAAAATAGAAAATATATTTAAACTGAAAAAGGAATATATACAAAAAAGGAAAATTATGAAGGATTATATGTACGATAATATAATATTCGCAAAATGTTAATATTTTTATATGTACAATTTATGCTTTTGTTATTAATAATTATGGGTACTAAAGTTAGTTAAATATTTTTTTTTTTTATATTTTAGTTAATAATTTTTTAGTTTGTAGCTATTTAGGTAATATATTATTTGTTATTTAATGCTTCCATGACCGCTGATAATATATTATACATTAATCACACCTTTACTCTGGAATAATTCTCGGATATATCACCATTTGATAAATTTGATTCGTCCGCTCCTTCCTGTTCGGGGCGCTCTTTTTTCACTTCGGTTGGTTTTTCTAATTTAATACCACTATTATTTAATGGCGTTAGGCCAGGATGTAATACGGGTGCTAAATGGGGCGGAGGTGGAGGCGGAGGACCATGGGGATTGTGCTGGATTGGATGTGCTATTGGACTACAATAATTTATGGCGGTTAATCCCATTGGTATATGAGATGTTCGTAAATGTTCATCGTATGCTGTCTTATCAGTTACATTATGGCATTGTGTACAAGAATTTGTCCTGAAAATAAAGCAAAAATAACAAAAATATTATTATTGTAAGTAATACGTCCGAATATTTATTAATCTTAATGAAATACGTGAAGACATATTATAATTGATGACTCAACTGGATAATCTTATTTGAATCTAGACACCAAGCAAGATTCAAAGACTCTAGTGGTGGATTTTGTAATTAAGATGCAGATGATTAGAAAAAATAATTAAAAATCACGAGCTCAAGATCGTCAAAATGTGGCAATCGCATTATGGTCTCAAATTATATTTTATTCTTAACTTAAAGGATATTATTCGAAGGCAAGACGAATCTTCCTTTTCTGTCACAAACTCTTATGAATAAGCACTGGACTGTGTAATAAAGCTGTCTCAGATGATAACGACTAAGGCAATTTTAAACTGGCTGACGCATGATGCGTTATTTAGATCAAAATATATGTTGACACTTAGACAGTCAATCCGATGATCACCAAGTCATTGGAACTAGTTCAGTAAGGTCAAGGATGACGTTGAATCTGTTAAAGAGATTAGGAAGCAGTTCAAAATTTCAAGCACAAAAGGTTGTCAAACGCCTTTACGAGCAATATAGCAACACGAGTATAACTTACATTATACTTATAGAATGTTCTAGAATAATTCACTACGAAGACGAAACTTAAGAACGGCCGTAAGAATACTAACAAGACAGAGCCTTCTTAGGGAATATAATGACGTCTGTAAAAACAGAACATGACATACGAAGAGACTGTTAAATACATCCTTTACTTCTGCTCGAAGGAACTACGTAGAAAGGAGCAACATAACTCTTGGAGCTCATTGGTAAAACATAATATAGAATGAACTACGATACACATTATAAACGATACACAATTGTACCACTCACGGAAGATACAATTTTTTTCTAATTTGTCAATTTGGTTGCTTAATTCGCCCTTTTCTACCAATATTGAAATGTTGGCCCTGAATACAATTGGCCACTGAAAAAATAGGGTTCTCTCAAAGATAAGATAAAGATTAAAACAGAAGAAACACAAATATTGTCTACGATAAATCAAAGGATGAACGTTTAAAGTTGCCAGATATATACATCTGACATAGTACGTGGTTTATTGTTAAAATGGAAAGCAGTCCATTTCAATCTACAACCAAAAGGTTACCTTATTATAAAACCCATTAATCATATCTTAGCGATCGTGTGCAACGAATCACACGAAAAACTGATGATACGTGACTTTGATATTCCTTTAAAGTCTCTAGAACCGATTTCTAAAGCTTCTGAAATGTTTTTCATAACAAGATCATTTAATAAGAAAAGGAACAAGCTACTGTCATACATTATCTTGGGAAGAATTACGGCGGAGTAAATTGTCGGTGACTATCAAGGAAGATTCCGTCCAAATCGGTCAGTCACTGATCAAGTTTCATCAGAGTGTTGATCAGACCCGTTGTCATGTATGGATATGAGAGTTTGACCTTGACGGATGAGTACGGCTTCTAACATTAGAGAGAATAATCATGCGTGTGATATATGGTCCACAACGCGACGTTGATGGCACATACCAAGTTCGTTTCAACCACGAGATCAGAAATTTAATGCTTATTCCTCATATCGTGCATGAAATCAAAGGACAGCGAGTACACTTGCTCGGTCACGTTCTGCACGTGACCAATAATGGTCAGTAAAAGCCGTCAAAAAAAAAGAAAAGGAAACATCATCATGACCTGCAAAAACCGTCTTCCGACGTTTTTGAAATAATAGTGTTTCAAAAGACCGCCATTTAAAGCATCCCAAATCATGGCTGTATAAAAAGAACGGATTGGAGAGATATTTGAACGATAATTGTCACTGAATATTTAGATTGACATGATAATTATTTCAAAATAGTTACATGAGATAATTGCTCAGTAATAATAAAAGTACAATCAGAACATAGTTAAAAATATGTTAATGATCATGAACTAACCCCAAACGTACACTATTCAATCCAATATAGGCTGACATCAATGTATTATCGATCGAGTGGTAACTGTTGCTTGTGTATATGGAGATATGAATCAGGTTTAATCTGAACTGGAAGAATATGAGGTACTATCTCTTCTACGAACAAAACATGAATAGAAGCAAATTTGAACTCTGCGATTATGAAAAAGAAGGAAATGTCCAAACAGTCCCAAAACTAATTCTTAAAGAAAGCGTAGATTCATCGTGAGTATTTCCGACCACTGATCTGTACTTTCGTAAATTATTAATAGAATGATCACTGTTTTAATTAGCTTAAGATTGACAGTAATTTTTATACAATTTTCACGAAGTAAGGTGTGGCATGTGTCGCCATTTACAATAATTACGATTTGTACCTTCAATTTATTTTGATGTCTTCTATATGAAATTAAGGAATTGTTCTTGTTAGTTAGAATTATTTTAATTGGATAAATTTTAGTTATGTACTTATAAAAGTAAAGTAGCAACGTTCTATGCCTAATTATTAATAATTATGCCTAGTCTAATGTACATATTTCAACTCTCACAAAGAGGAAAATCAAAATCTTAATCTACTGTTCAAAATCTACTGTTTACAAACCATGTATTATTATGCTTTCTTTCGTGGTCTATTAACCCGTCCCCAAAGTTTGGCACTCTAAAAGCAAAGAAAATATATATTAGATTATAACCAATATAATCAATGATAATAAGACATTGCTCTGATTAGCAGAGAATGGATTAACAATTTATTACAACTTTAGATATCTGCATGAACTATTTTACCTTAAATCTAGTTTTAAATATTATATTATAAATTAGTACACATTTAAACGTTAGTTATTATATATTAATTATAAAATAAATACCGAACTTCTCATTTCTGGATTTAAAATGAGATTAGAGTTTAATTATGATAGATGACTGCATTAAAAATTGGAGGACAGAACTGACATAACACTTTATTTATGGTGGGTTGTATTTTTAATATTTGGACAACTTGACTCTTCAAATATTTTCAACTGTTTACAAAAACCCTTTAACAAAAGTTACAGTTGTCTTTCTTTCACAAACATGGAATATGATTGTATCAACCATCGATTATAGTAGTCTTTCAAATTATATTTTCCGTGTTGCAGTTTAGAAAGCTACTTGATAAGGCCATCAGACTATAGAGGTAGGGGTATTTTATCTAAAATAGTCCTTACCTTATCGTTAGCAAAGAGATTTGCAAGTACAAGCAATGACAATACCCAGTAAGAGCAGAAAGAATACTCATTTATCTCTCGCAAACACATATTCACGGTTATACTAAATAATCTATGGCTAGAGGCCGTAAACGACCCTTACCGCGTCTCAACTGAGACCTTACGAACCATTTTAACGAATGGTGCACATTGTAGGTGGTCAGTCCAACGAATGATTTTACACACAATCGCGTTTTTCATGTCATCCGGTTGCATATTAATTTTTGGTCAACGGCGGGAATCGAACTCGAGACCGCGGCGTGATGAGAAACTCTCTTAACTATTAAGCTACAGCCGGCGACTATAACGGCGGTTATACTATTCATTTTATTAATGTCCGGATTCTCGAGGCTACCCAAATTTTTAAAAAAGCTGCCAATGTTGTCAAAATTTAAAGAAAAATATGGGTTTAACAGTACAAATAGCTGATCCTGAAATCAATGAACGTAAACTATGCTACGGGACCAGAAGGAATACCAGACCGGATTTAAAAGAATCAGTTGGGTTCAATATAGCAAAGCATTCATAAAAAAACTAGTTATATATCCGAATGTCAGGACTGGAACCAGACCTGGTACGTAGTTATGATGAAAACTGATTCTTCACACAAAATTGTTGAAATAGGGGTCTACCAATCACCAACATTGATTTTGTTGCATATCACTATTTTTGCCTAATATTTGCCCTTTTACTATTGTAGTCCATACCGAACAACTTGAGAGTTCACAACCAAATACGAATTCGTATCAAATACGTTATTCGTCACAAACACAATTATTATCACGCCAAAATATATTTAAATAGAAAATACGTATTTCAAAACTTCAATTCTCACCTACAGCTCATGATCCTACAACATTCACACACAATTCAGTATTTTTTTTTTTTAGTTTGGCTTTAATTGGGAGCAGGGCGGACTTTTATACTGTCCTAGCTCCTTGTAACTGTCAGAGCTCCTGCACCCAACGCGCAATCCAAGTAAAGGTTGATAGCTGTTGCATTAGTAAAGTTCAAGTAAAGATTGATCATTTCAAACCTGTTAAAAATGTCAACAAACATAGCTACATTAAACTTATGCATTTTAGACTCCAACGGAAACTGAAAACCGGACAACGAATTCCACTTCGTAGATGCTCGATAAATGAATTCGCGCTTTGCATCTTCAATTTGAGGTTTCGGCAGCTTCACCGTAAATCTAGCGCATTAAACGTTCCTCGTTTAGTTCTGCAGAACATTTAACATTTATTAACATTGTCTCTTTTAGTTCTGCAGAACATTTAACATTTATAAATCTATAGAACACGCAAAGTTCTACAATATTTCTGCGATGCTGTAGGCTGTCTAGATCTTTCGTATTATTCGGATGGCACGCCGCTGAACTCTATCCAGCAACTGCATAGCAATGCCATATGCTCCACCCCAAACCTGATAGCAATATTCTATGCACGGCCTAAAATGTTTTATCTTGCCTTACATTTAGTCCCAAGTTTCCAAAATTCAGTATTACGCCCTGCTTGCATATCTAACACAGTGAAATAGCTCTTTTTTTTTACAGTGCCCCAAAAAATATACCACAGCGATATATATATTATTGCCATAATAGGAAACAAGAGAATTCATCGATTTACGTAGTTTTATTGCAAAACGAAATTCAACGTCTAAGAATCTAGCCGTGAATATAAGTCTTCCAATTTCGTTTGATTACGGAATGGATCGGCTAAATCAAAGACAGAACTTCAAATGTAAAAAAGGAACTTTTGTAGCTTTGAAAGCTTTACGATAGTGCTACAGATAAATGAATTTGTTGTTGGCAAATAGACTCTACGGATTGAGCAAATAGACATACCAACTCTCACGATTTTATTAGTAACAATTAACCGAATTTTTTACATAAAAATTAAACAATTTAAAATAGTATAAAAATAGATTCATACTCACAATACAAAATCTCTTGCTTGTTTCTGTTCCTTTTCGTGTACGAGTAGATGTTTTTTCAAATTTGCCGATTGGGCATATGTCCTAAAACATATTGAACAGCTATGGGGTCGAACACCAGTATGAACCATTTCATGTTTTTTTAAATTTGCTCTCTGAGCAAATGATTTATCACAGACTTTGCATTTGAATGGCTTTTCGCCTGTATGCACTCGCTGATGTTTTATCATATTCGCATGTTGTGTAAAACGTTTTTGACACACAGGACATTCATACGGTCTTTGACCTGTAAATAATAAAAGAATAATTTTTATTAATTTATCGCCGATTAAATATATAAATTAACTAAAAACAAAATAGTTTGCCGAATATAATGTGTGTGTGTGCAATTACACGACGAGTAAATATTACGTTAAGCAACAAACAGACTTAATAAATAAACAAGAAAGATATTAAATTGGATATACCTGTGTGCAACCGTTGATGCTTTATCATATTTGCATGTTGTGTAAATCGTTTTTGACACACAGGACATTCATATGGTCTTTGGCCTACAAAAAATTATATGCATTAATTAAAAAAGAAAATTTTGCATGTGGTCACATAAAATTAAATAAAATGTTTTTTTTTTTATTTGAATACAATGTTAAACATCGATGTTTCTAATTTTTATTTATATAAAAATAGTGTTTTTAAAATTTATTTGGCAAGAAATGTAAATACGTAAACATTATAGTCTTAAGGTTATGTGAAAAATAATAGAAAATAAATTAAAAATATAAGTAAGTAAACAGAAATACCTGTGTGCAAACGATGGTGTTTTATCATATTGGCATGTTGTGTAAATCTTTTCTGACACACAGGACATTCGTATGGTCTTTGTCCTAAAAATGTATGGATTCAAGATTTTGGTTTTTAATTAATACATAAAATTTTTATTTAACGCCAGAATTTGTTTAATCGAAATTTATGAAATTAGAACCAGTGTTTCTTAACCAACTCGCAGAAGACTATGTAGAAGAATATTAAATCAGGATCACATTACTATACTCTGAGCTTAGATTTCATTCGAACTAAATGAAACAACAGGGCTCCGCAGAGCAGAGGTTAAGAATCACTGATTTAAAAAATAAACAAATAAAATAAATTTAAGTGAAAATACCTGTATGTAATCTCTGATGTTTTATCATGTTGGCATGCTGTGTAAAGCGTTTCTGACATATTGGACATTCGTATGGTCTGAGTCCTACAAATATATGAATTACAAATAATAAATTATATTAGCCACGAATTTTAATAATGCATGAGTATATAAGTACCTGTATGTGATCTTTGATGTTTTATCATATTGGCATGTTGTGTGAATCGTTTTTGACAAATGGGACATTCGAATGGTCTTAGACCTACAAAAACAAAAAGGATTTGTTTAATAACAAAGGATTAGAAATGGGAATATGAAAACTCTTTATATAATAATAATTAGAAACGATTTGGTTTTAACATTGTATTCGACATGTTCGATTGGTGGTATTCAAGTAACGATTGTTATATAAAATATAAAATACCTGTATGAAGTAATTGATGTTTGATCATGTTGGCATGTTGAGAGAATCGTTTCTGGCACACTGGACATTCGTACGGTCGTAAACCTAAAATACAATACAAAATGTTTATATTGAATATAAACAAGTTATGATTCAACTATATATACACTTACCATTATGAACAAAATGATGGCGCTGTAAATTGGCCAGCTGCGTGAATCCCTTATGGCATATTTCACATATAAATGGACGTTCGCCCGTATGAGATTTAATATGTTTCCACAAACTACTATGGCTGGTGAATTTTTTGGGGCACACACCACACGAAAATGTCGATTCGATAATGTGTCGTTCTCGATGTGCCAACATTTGGGCCTCGGTATCGAAACGTTTTCGACACTGTGTACATTTTATCTTCTTGTAGTGTTCCAAATAATTTGTTTCCGTCCTAACATGATTATTACTACTGCTGTTATTATTGCTATTAATGTGATGAGTATTATTGTGTAGATTACTAATAACTGGGTCTTTAACTTCGGTCGCTATATTACTGGGCTGAATTTCTGTATGGGCTACTTGAATTTCATGTCCATCAAACTGGAAACGCAAAAAATCCTTCAAATAATTCTTTTGTGTTTCTTATTTAACAATACAACAGATTGTCTTAATAATAATAATTTAGGTATAAACAAAAATGTAAACATTTCTGTTGATAAGGTTTCAAATTTTTTTTTGTAGTTTGGTTTCAGTTTAGGTGTTCGAAAAAAAAATGAAGCGAGGCTTTCATTTACATAACACACTACACTACACCAAACGCAAAAAAAACTCGAAACAAGAAAACCAAACACACATAACAAATTTAGATAATTACCATAGGAAAAAACATTATTCAGATGCGTAACAAAACTATTTATTAACTTTTCTTATTTGATTCAAACCACAAACTTATTTTATTGTATATTTCTTTGTAATTAAATTAAAATAAAAAAAATAAAAAAATTTTCTGCCATTCAAAGAAAAATACGACGAAAGCGAAATGTCATTTTTAATTATTGAAAATGGCCGACAAGCCGTATGGATTTTTCTAGTGGTGCCCGATTCGATTTATTCGTTTTTTAAACTTGATTCGATGTTGTTTTCGTTTTTTGTGCTGAAAATAACATAGAAATATTCTACACTGAGTGGAATAGTAGTAAATGGTTTCGATTTGAAAAATGTCGTTGGATGGTGAGGTGATACCATTTCCTTTGTACTTTTGTAAATAATAAATTTAAATGAAGTTCAGGTAAATATAAATCATTTTATTTTTGTTGCTTGTTTTATAACTTACAATATACTATTGGTTTAGTCAATGCCTTGCGCTGACTAGATATATCTAATTCAAATGGTTTAACGGTTTAGAGTCCCCGGCCTCCCAGCAATTAAGAAGGCTAAACGATTTGTTGATTGAGATTTTTCATTAGTTCGGGCAACCTCACTATGTTAGTTTCCATTCCAATGGCGTTATTTCGTATGTACTGAGGCTTAAGAACCTGTTGATAGATTTTGTTCAAGTCATTTCGAAAATGTTGGCATGTTTAATGACTTATACGGTTGAAATTTGTTGCTCTCTTACAAATTGTATACTCTTAAAGTGGAGACCAAGAGTCCAAACGACTACACATTTAAGTAAAATGTGTATTGTAAATGTGTTTAAAAGGCTGTTTTGTACTTTTAAGCAGTTTCTGTATGAGATCAGCTAACCTTTCTATTGTATGCCGTCCACTGATATTTAAATCTAAGGTCTTTATAGTACAGCAATGAGGGCAATTCGCGCCTTTTAGGATATTGACGCCATATCATAAAACCTCGGTTTATCATCATCATGTAATTGAATATCCAATACAAAACGTGAAGATGTCCTTATTCTACTACATATAAGATTTTGATTGGCCATGCCACAGATTATATACAAATATTTGACCTTGATTTCTTTGCATTAAATTACGTAAGAGTACCTTTTTTGAACTGATTGGTTAGCGGATATGAAGTTATACCTAAAGCTTAACCTAAAGAATGGAAAGTGGCCGCTTATGTTCAATCTTCAAATAAAGCAAGTACTTAAAATGTGAGATTAATAGCGAGATTGGAATTGTTGCCACAATTCTCGTCTATAATCATCTTCCTACACTTTACCTACAAAAATTTAAATTTAGAATGTTCTAGGAACAGACCGTTCTTTCAGCACATATTGTGATCATCTATAAACGTTGTAGGGACAGTCGATTCGATGCCGATATCCAGATTGGCCATGAAAAACCGCTAAGTTTTTTGTAGAACTCGAATTTTCGTACCAAAAACCCATTGCGAGCCAGAACACATAGTTAAAGTGTGGCTGTCGAAATTTGATTCGATCGTTGATAATTAATTCATTGACAGTTTTTCAGTAGCATTTATAGTTTTATATTACATTCTTTTGCACAAAGTAATTGGAACGGTTGTATCCTCGACTAAGTCGATCATTGTCCAAAACATAAACGTGTCGTTTCAAACGAACATATTACTATGCACGTAAGTCGACTGAGATGACTTGACAAAACTCAAGACAATATGTAATATATACAAGACATCATCACAAGGATAATCAACCGTAATTTAGTTGTGCTTAATGTTTGCAGATTTATTTTTCTTATCCATTTACCCTCTCAGCTGGTTTCGTTGGTCTGTTCTTGCTTTCTTACTTGTTTCATTTTGAATTTGTTTTATAGTAATTCGTGCATTATTTGCTTTTGTTTTTATATGTCTAATTCTTTGACCTCATAGCATTTGACCTCGTACTATGTATAGTTTTTTGTCGTTTTGTACATCTAATTATATAGATTTGAAATCTCCAACATGTAGAGATAAAAACAAACAAACAAACAATCTCCAATACCATGTTTGTCATGTTTATCTTATTTGAAATTTCCAAGCTAAGAGTCTTCCAGAGAGTGAGTTATGTGACAAATTCTTCCTCTTGGAATGTAATGGTGTTAATTGTTGATATTTTTTAGCAATGATTAGCTCTTCTCTTTGAGAAGGATAGAATTTGCAGATCGTAGCCTGGGCTACCATATGGCATGTTTCCTTTCGATATGTTTGTGAATATTTATTAAGACGTTATTATAAATTGGGGTGAAATGAATCGCCAATTACACCATTTTTGATTTACAATGCCAAATACATAATAATAATCTATAGTTTACAGGCCGTAAACGGCTCTTACCGCAACTCAACTGAGGCCTTACGAACCAGTTCTAACGATTGGTGCACATTGTAAGTGGTCAGCCCAATGAATGTTTTTACACACAATCCCATTTTATTTTTGGTCAACGGCAAGAATCGAATTCGAGACTACGGCGTGATGATAAACTCTCTTAGCCATTAAACAACAAACGCGGCGACATGCCAAATACACAATACACGAATATTAGTTCAATCTAAGTTTTGTTAACTTTACATTAAGGAGATGGGTGTCGAGAAGTTGGGCAAAACAGAAAACAGAAATGCCCAAAATAATTGATTTAGGAAATGAGTTAATAAAACGTTTAATGCAAAGTGATTTAAACTAAACAGAGCTTCTGTAATAATAATACAAGTGGACGTAGTTATCCTGAATAAGATTTTGAGAAAAAAAAATGAAGTACTAACTATCTAAATATGACTGGCTATATATTAAATGAAACGATGTAACAGTGCATTGAACCCAAAACCAGATTGCAAAGGTTAAAAAACAAACAGATAACTAATTTATCATCATTACAATTAACTTGCACACTCAAATCATTATCATCGTTGTCTGAAGCAACATCATCAAAATATTGACAACTATTTTAAAAATAAATAATCAATGGTTTTTAAAGGCCATAAACGGCACTTATACCGCGTTTCAACTGAGACCTTAGGGAACCAAATACGTATATATTGGTGCACATTGTATGTGTGGTCACCCCAACGGTGGCTTTTTACAGACAATCACTTTTTTATATCATCCGGGTGCATGTTAATGCATGAGATCGATCACGGCGTGATGAGAAACTCTCTTAACCGTTAAACTGCAACCAGCGACATTTAAAATATAATATAGGAAGTAATAGATAAAACACTATCCTGGTTTTAATTGAAAAGTATTTAACTGTTATAAAGTGATGGGTTGAAAGATTAGAAATATCTTCAATCTTATCTTGCATAATATCCATGCTTGTCGTTGTTTTCACTTATTTCGTTTCGCCTTGTTTAACCAACGTCGATTCGTATTATCATTAAAAGAAGTTCATGATATATCGATTAAGATTTTATTTAGTTATAGCCTCAATAATAATCCAAAATAAACAAACAAACTTGACTGGTTTAATTCATAAGCATAGTTTACAAATGATGCAATCAGAGGTACGCGACTCTGTAAGATTGAAACAAATATTTGTTTTGTTAATATTTACGTACAGAGTAATGATTTAGTTTATTCTTTTAGTCTAGAATTAAAATTAAGTTATGTCCTTAGCTTAATTTTTAATATAAGTCTGAATAGATGTATAGTATCAAAGTTATTGACCCAGTAATCTGGAACATCTAGCTACAATTCAGTCAAATGGGAATCCCAAACGTTTAATTACTTTATCAAAATCAATATTAATAAAGGGCTTCTATTTAAATGGTCATCAAATAATTCTTTCATTGTCTCAAAAAAATAGTTAAGACTAAATGTTTTGGAAATCGTATAAGTACTGATCATTTGTCGTATTTTGGTGGTTAATATTTAAATAGTTGTTCAAATAGCACAAGAACAATTATTTTACGTATTATTGCAAATACTTATAAATTATTAATAAATTTGACCAAAAACTTCATTCGATCGATACAGTTCATTAGTTGAAGACCTTAAGAAATTGAAAACCTCAACATGTTTAAGGTGAATATGAAACAAATAGTTTGAGTTATACAGGTACCAGTGTGGTGATAGATATATAACGCATTAATAAATCTTTGTTACATATGTGATTTGAGTTGTAATTTATGAGTGAATTTCTTAAAATAAGGGCAGTTTATTTCTGTCAGATTATCAATGGATGGTTGTAGTTTTAAAATTATCTTTCAATTTTAGATGATTCTTTTAGTATTTATTTTCGCGTTTGTGCACGGACTTCCGCCACCTACCAAAATACAAGACGTTGAACCCAAAAAATTGCAAATCGTCGATGCATCTGTTAATACAGTAAACAGTGAAACGGAATTACTGGAAGGAGCTGAAAATGGTAAGTGAGGAAGAGAGTAATAACGAAGGAGTATAATCTTTTATATATTGCAGGTTTTTATGATCCCTATCATTTTGGTGGCTATCACACGCATTATGACGATCATTATCATCACCACCATCATGGTTATGATCATCATCATCATGATTTTGACCACCATCATCATGGTTATGACCATCATCATCATGGTTATTATTAGTAATAAATTCAATAATGTGACCACTATAAAATGGTCGTTTGCATTTACTAACAATATTAATGTGAACTGTGAATAATTTTTTTTAAAATAAATTAAGTTTTGTATCACTTGCCAAGTAATCACCAAAAATCGTATTTTGAATATTTCTACATAGTTCAATATTTAATCATGCTACATTGCTTTTTGCACAGAGGTGACAAACAAATAAAACATATTTGATAGAGTTTCGATACGAATTGCCATTAAACGATTATTAAACGACTCTGGTTTCTAGAAGTTATATTCTAAGAGGTTTAAGAACAATGTATGTAAATGGTATCACAAAATCTCTTTCCCGACAAATACGGCGCTTCGTTGATCATAGTGAGTAGTTTTAGAAATTGATTGAAATTTTATGTATCGGGTTTGATGTTTGAGTTTCAATATTTTGTTTTTAATATTTTATTCCAAGGTTGCATCTATGCAGTCTAATAATGGTATCTACATATTATATAATATATTGCTACGGGTCGAGCCAGTTCTAAATGTGAGTGGATGGAATATATAAAACAATGTGGGCTGGATTAAGGCGAAGCAAGAATTTGAAAGTTAATAGCACAGGCAATAGTTTATGATTTTAATGGATCCAAGGCGAATTTCATTTGCAACTATAGCTTTACCTCTCTACGTTAATCTTTGGACTGGTAAGTATTTTCTATTCCATTAGATTTCTTTAATAAGACTCACGTCATGACCTTGCCACCAGATATAACATTTGATCGGATACTCCTCTTTTATTCGATTTATTAACTAAACATTGAAACATCTTCAAAATGTTGTGCGGCTATTATGAAAAAATCGATATCGGACCCGAAGGCGGATTTTGCTATTATGAAAATCCGATATCGAAAAATTCGCTATTATAAATCTTAAAAGACAAAATGAAATCGGATTTTCTGAAAATCGAATATAAGAAAAATTTGCGGCGGATCGAATTTTTCGATATCGGAATAAATCCGATATCAAATTATTTCATAATAGCACCCCTGGATATTTTTGTCTTTGTTTCATAACGTCAACATTACAATAACAATCCAAAATACAATTTATTGCGACCAAAACAAACAAACTTGACTGGTTCAATTTGTTACAAATGATGCACCCCGAGGTATGTGACTAAATAAGATTCCAACAAAAATTTGTTGTTTTAATATTTACGTACTAGTTTATTCTAGAATAAAAATTTAATTATGTCCTTAATCATTTATATAAGTCTGACTCGGTGTAGTAACAAAGTTATTGACCAGTAATTCGATGCATTCAACTACGGTTGAGTCAACTGGGAATCCCAAACAAAATATTGCTTTCCACAAATCATTATTAATCAAAGGCTTTTATTTAAATGGTCATCAAAAAATTATTTGGTGGTAAAAATATCTTTTGGCAGTTTTTGGTGATGAATATTTAAATGCTGTTCAACGAACACAAATACAAAAAGTATTTCTTTAAAATATATACATTTTCTTTACGTATTCTTGCAAGTACTTATAAATAAGTGTTCAATTTGATCAAAAGTTTCATTCGATCGAAACTTTTCATTAGTTGAAGACCTTAAGAAATTGATAATAAAACACTTCAACATGTTTAAGGTGAATATGAAACAAATAGTTTAAGTGCATAAAGGTGCGTGGTGATAGATATAAAATTGTCTTAGCTTTGGATATTTGGTAGACATGTGCTTTGAGTTGTTATTTAAGGATATATTTCTTAAAACGAAGACGGCAATTTATATCTGTCACCTTATCGATTAATGGTTATAGTTTTAAAATTATCTATCAATTTTAGATGATTATTTTAGTGATGATTTTCGCGTTTGTGCACGGACTTCCACCACCTGCCAAATTACAAGACGGTGTACTGAAGGACTCGCAAATCGTTGATGCATCTGTAAACAGTGACACAGAACTACTGGAAGGAGCTGAAAATGGTAAGCGATGAAGCGAGTTATTTTACGAAAGGTATAACTTATTGTTCACATTCTAATAATCTTTTATATATTGTAGGCTTTTATTATCCTTACTTTGGTGGCTATGGGCATTATGGCGGTCATCATGGTTACGGCGGCCATCATGGTTATGATGATGATCATTCTGGTTACGATAATGATCATCATGGTTATGATAATGATCATTTTGGTTATGATGATAAGTAATAAATTCAATGATGCGACCACGATCAAATGTCCCTTTGCATTTACTAACAATATTAATGTGAATTGTGAATCAATTTTATTAAATAAATTAAGTTTTGTATTACTTGCCAACTAATCATCCTTAAATAGTTTAAAGAATATTTTGAATATTTTTAAATCAATATTTAATCACGCTTGTTTGTTTTTTGCACAGAGGTGACAAACAAATAGAAAACATATGATATCACAAAATCTATATCCAAACGAATCCCATATCAGAGTTGATTTTGCAATAGCAATAGTTTGTGTTTCAATATTTTATTTCTAAATTTTATCAGATAAATAAGGTATCGGGTAAAATTCAATAGAGTAGACACCGAAATTGATATATTCCAAGGTTGCAACAATTCAGTCTAATAATGGTATCTATACATATAGTATATAGCTCCGCACGTGGTGACATCCAGACAAATTCTAAGTGTGAGTGATTGATTAGACTGTAGGACCAAACGCTAGTCAAGATTTCCGGATAATGCCGGATAATAAAAAATTATTAATTAATGGCTCAGGAATTTGTAATAGTTAATTTAACTAACATGATTACGGTGATCCTATAGGTTTGTTACGATAATCCTGAAATATGTTCAATAAAATACCAAATATGTATCAAAAAACTTATTATATAAACATATTAAAATTATTCGGGCCCAGGTTTTGCCTGCATCTCAACTAGGAAGGTTGAAGGAAAAAGAAAATTAACCTCAGAAACGACCAGGGCGATAGCCATTTTCTAGTTACATCATTAGTAAAATTATATAAGTTGTTAGTAAAAAATGTATAATTTCTATATTAACGATTTGAGATTGTTAGATATTGGTTATTATTGTTAGATGATCCGACAACACTTTATGACATACATTATGACGATCTTATAAACTGTTGATTAGTGAAATAATTGATTAAGTCATTTTAGCTATAACCTAAGCATTATTTCCATTTCTTATGCATCCTATCTTTATGTCCGTTTTTATCTGTCTAAACAATTATATTCAAACAATATATATACAAAAGTAGATTTCTCTTATAACATACTATGGTTGAAACTAGAAACTGGCTAAAATTACAATCACTTTTAGAAAATCTTTCAGTTTCTTTACGTTCGAATTATACAGCAGAATATATTATGTTTAATAAAAATACAAACTTTCTGATTAGGACAATCATTGAAGCAATCTTCCTCCAATAAACAAATCTTATTATTAAATGATTATTTTTATAAATAAAATTATAAATATTATACAGGCCTTTGTTAAACATAATTAGTTTCATCTCATCACACGTTGGACTTACAAATGTGCCTCCATCTTTTATTCCAACGCGAGTGGTTACCTTAATATTCACGAACACCCGACAGCATCTCATACGCAACACGACCACCCATCACAATTAGTTCGCTCACGGGAAAAAAAATGCATTTATTCTTCATCAACCGCCATACTTTACTGCAAAATGCCACTGCAATGCACCCATGACACAATAATCCGATCTTCAAACTACACTAGATTTACCAGGCGAACCAAAACCTTCCAATATTAGGAAAAACTAATTTCTCTGGACCCCTATTTCTGAAAACGAATTCGTACAATAATTGTACGAATACGTGTAATTGGAATTTTTGAATACGAAAACGTGTAATTTCTAATACGAATTCGAGTGCGATGAAAAATTTCCCTTATTGTGGAATACGAATTCGTACAGTTTTTATACGATCATGACCGACTATATGTTCGTTGTGTATTTAGTTATCGAAGGGAAGCAAAATAAAAATTATTAAATTGAAATATGTAAGTAATTTATTATTAATAGTATTAATATGAATTATTTTGTGATATCATTTCGAAAGGAACGCAATGATAAATAGAAACGCAATATAAGGCAAGAATGGGTACTCTCATCAATGCTGTTCCTGATCTTAATGGATAATGTAATGGGTTTCAATTGCCATCACGTCTCCTAGTGGCATACAATGGAGATTACAGGTAAATTTAATGATCTAGAATATGCATGACATATATGCCTGCTCAGTAAACACTAAACATGCAGCAAAAAATACAACAGCTTTCAGATCTACCTACGTTTCAAGATAAACACCAGAAAAACAAAGACGTTGAGACTCAACACAAATATAACACACCAATGCACATCAACAATGTTCAAATTGATGTAAATAAATTTGAATACCTTGGCTATACAAAGGTAGAAAGAAACTCAGATAGATAGATATAGAAACCGACATAAAGAGGTGAAAGTGAATATGGAATAATGGCCATACCCTGAGGAAATCATCAAGTGATATAAGGAGGATATCATTAGACTGGAACTCACAAGGAAATAGGAAAGTAAGAGTACCAGCGATGGCATGGAAGAGAACAATGCTAAAGTAGAAGCTAAACAACTTGGTAAATCATGGAAGATCTAGTTCCCCTCAGAGTAAGGTGACCCTACATATCTAGTATACACTTTATGCTACTAAAATAGGAGATAAATGCAGGCATCTCCATCAATCAATTAAATTTCTAAATGTTTTTGTACTATATGATTTTATAAATTATGGTTTTTTTGATTGGCATTACAATATAAAATTATTATTATTATTATTATTAGGGCAAAAATAACAACGGCTAAACAATACGAGCTATTGGTTGCATTCATGGAAGAGCACCCCGCTTTAGCTAGAGGTTATAACGCAACGGCGTAAGCCCGAGTATCATCAAAATCATTATGGGCTGAAATAACCAGTCGGTTAAATACAAATGGACCACCAGCGAATAAAATCCGATATAGAATTATTCTATCATAAAATAGTCCGATATCGGTCCGGTATATTTTCCTATCATGAAATTGCTGTCGCATGTAATGAAGCTAGCAATAATGTAATTTGTGGTTCACTTAAACTTGCTGAGTTTTATTTTGTTGTGGTTTAATTGAATAATGATTTCTTAAACTGTGGAATATTCAAAACACACCAATTCGATAACCAAACTGATATTCGTCAACTAAATAGGAGTCTGATTTTGACATTCGATTTTCGCAAAATCCGATTTCGTTTTGCCTTTTTAGTTTCATAATAGCAAAATCCGCTTTCGGTACGATATCGAATTATTTCATAATATCACCCCTGGATATTTTTGGCTTTGTTTTATAGCGTCACAACATTACAATAACAATCCAAAATAACATTTATTGCGACCAAAACAAACAAACTTGACTGGTTCAATTTGTTACAAATGATGCAATCAGAGGTATATGACTGAAACAGTTTGTTGTTTTAATATTTACGCGGAGAGTTATGGTTTAGATTATCTTAAAATTTAAGATTAAGGACATACTTTAATATAAGTCTGACTAAGTGTCACAGTTAATGACTAGTTATGTGATGCATTCAACAACGGTTCAGTCAAATGGGAATCCCAAACATTGGGATTATAATTAAATGGTTATCATAAATTATTTGGTGGCAAAAATAGGTTTGTTGAGACTGTATACTTTTGGTGGTAAATATTTAAATAGTTGCTCAACGAATACCAATACGAAAAGTGTTTAAAATATACATTTTCTTTACGTATTCTTCCAAATACTTATAAATTATTGTTACATTTGATCACAAACTTCATTCGATCGATACACTTCATTAGTTAAAGACCTTAAGAAATTGATAATAAAAAACTTCAACATGTTTAAGGTGAATATGAAATAAATAGTTTTAGTTCATAAAGTGCCAGTGTTGTGATAGATAAAAAATTTACTAATGCAACTTTGGCACACATGTGATTTGAATTATTATTTTATGGATGCATTTGTTAAAATAAGAGCAATAGCTTTCATATTATCGATTAATAATTGTAGTTTTAAAATTACTTTTAATTTTAGATGCTTATTTTGGTGTTTATTTTCGCGTTTGTGCATGGACTGCCACCACCTGCCAAATTACAAGACGTTGAGCCGAATAAATTGCAAATAGTTCAAGCATCTATTAATGCAGTAAACAGTGAGACAGAATTACTGGAAGGAGCTGAAAATGGTAAGCAATACAAAAGGCATAACTTCTTAATTACATTCTAATAATCTTTTATATATTATAGGTTTTTATGATCCTTATTTTTTTGCTGGCTATCGCCCGCATTATGGCGGTCATCATGGTTACGGCCATCATCATCATGATCATGATGATAGTCGTGGTTATGATGATAGTCGTGGCTATGATGATTAGTGAGTTCAATAATGTGATTACTATAAAATGGCCGTTTGCATTGTATTGACAATATTAATGTGAATTGTGAATTTTTTAAAAATAAATTAAGTTTTGTATTACTAAATAAAATAATCATCGAAAATATAGATCAATATTTAATCGCACTACCTTGTTTTGCACGAAGTTGACAAACGAATAAAACATAGGGTTGGCCTGAGGTTATTTTTATACGAATTGCCAATAAATGGTTATTAAATGACTCTGGTTTCTTGAGGTTATCTTCTAAGATGTTTAAGTACAACCTATTTGCTCATCTAACCTGAACGTCGCTACGTTGATCATATAGGAAGTCAATGGAATGAGTTCAATAGACTTTTGGCTAAATTCTAAATGTGATTAGGTGTAATATATAAAATCATGTGGCTCATGTTCTGATTTCTCTAGACACAAGGCGATCTCCAATTGCAACTATAGGCGAATCTTTTCTATTGAATACTCTATCGATACTCATTGACATCAGCTGGTTATAACTTCAGATGGAGCAAACCAAGAATCAAATAAAAAAAACGGTGGACGGTGTGTTTATTACGCTATAAACTTAGTTTTATTTATGCTTTGGAGATCTATGTATGGAATAGTTTGAAGAATGAGTAAATTTAGAATACACTAGTTGAAGTCTAAGAGTTATATATGTTTGGATGCTGAGCTAGCGACTGTTTGGTCGAATGTAAGCCGACAAGATTCGAATCTACAAGAATACTTTTTTTTGAAGTAAAGTAGGGTTCATTTTTTGATCACCACCAAAAGCCTAATCAGAAGTACTTAAATAATTGTAAAAAGAGTAACTATTGGGTTATAAAATGCCACAGGTCCCTTTCAATAGAGCATTCAATATAGAACGAAAAATAAGTTGACACAAGAGGGCTTAAAGCTATTTTACAGAATAAAAGAGACGCTCAAAGGAAGTCATTTTGTCATAAAATGACGGGTCTCCGAGATCTTATATTATGTAGAGTTTTGATTATACCGGATACTTTATGAATGTCTTAAGGCAAGGAATCCTGTTCATCTGAGTTTGCATCATACCGTGGTATTTGTATTAGACGATGATGTAGTTGGCGCTAAATCTAACTGTTCTAACAAAAGGTTTTAACAGAAATTCAAAATGTCGTGTTTGCTACAAATCAGATATACCAACCAAAATGTATCAACATTTGAAAACGATTAAAATTCCTTCAGTAACGAGGAAACTACGTTAGGTGCGGGCCTAAGATGAATGGTTCTAGAATATTCAAGTTCCATGAAATATAGTACTAGACGCTGCAGTTAGCTGTCTGTAGGCGGTAGAAAAATATCTGTTAAAAGAAAATTTCTTAGAAATGCAACAAGTGGAGATTAACTAATTTTCTTCGTTCTTATAGAAATAAAATGCATGATTATTGTTAAAAATATATTTATTATAAGCAATCAATCAAGTTAAAAATAATATTTGAAATTGAAACGAAATGATATTTAATTATAATCTAAGAGACTGCTTTAAATACGACAAAGTTTTACGACGTACAGGATCAACTTGTAACATCATATTTAGTAATGCAACCATGTCATTACCATAGCATTTATTCAACGGTTGGTTTAGTGGCGATTGTGCAACCCGTACATATTGTCTTGTAGTTGCGTATTCAGTAAATGGACGCCTGAGATTGCATAGTTCATACAATATAACGCCAAGAGCCCAAACTTCAGTTTTTTCATTTGGCCGCATATCACGTTGAAATAGTTCAGGTGCCTGATAAACTATGGTCCCACCAACCGGCCCATCGATGTCATAATCAAAGTGGGCCAAACCAAAATCACAAATTTTCATTAATCCATCGTTGCCAACCAAAATATTTTCGGGTTTCAAATCACAGTGAACTATCTTCTTCGAATTTAAATGCTCGACGCCACATACAATGTCGCGTATTATTTTAACCACAGTTTTAAGTTCAAAATGTGTTCCTTTTATACTCTGGGTGCTCAACATGTTTCTTAATGATCCGCGAGAAGCATACTCCATCACTATGTAACATCTTTCAGTTGTTGCATTGACGAAAAAATTATGGTATTTTGTAATATTTTGATGTCGAAGGTTTATCACGATGTCGTATTCCATTTTAACCTCGTGTAAAATATTTTCCCCATGGCTCATGTACGACATGGATTTAATTGCAACGGTGCTTTTTGATTTACTATCACGGTAAAGATGCACAGTACTAAACGTAAGGAAATCGACAATCGTTAATTTCTTAATTGTTCACAATGTGAAACGTTATTACTTACCCAAATCCACCACTGCCTAAATAGTTTAAATACTCGTAGCCCGGAATATTTTTATCGGATGTAGCACGTTTCTGCTGACATTTACAGTTAGAACTACAAGCACGGATCGAGCTTGTTGCTATAGTGTTTGTAAACATACTGTCATAGTTCTTCATAATTCTAGCCATTTTTTACAATATTATATGGTTATCGGAAACAATTTAAAATCACAAGACAAGATTAGAAATAAAATTTGAAACACTTTAAAAATCACTTAATTTTAGCTTGAAGTTAATCTATTTGACTGGTCAGCGATCACGCTAAAATATAAACTGAATTTTCAATGCAATGAGATGTCGTTTTTATACGATCGGAAATTATGATTTCTAACGGGATACAGTGGGGAAGTTTGAGAATAAGCAGGGATTAATACGCGGTGACTTTCCTCGGAATACACCATTTGTATAAATTGACCACTGTTTTGTATGTAGGGCTTAGCAAGACATTTGGAGGTGTCCAAATTACTTTAAATCACAGTGATCAGTTATATTTCTGATAATATTCCTCGCTGCTTATTTACATCGAACCGGTTGAAGTAACATGATGGAAATAGAGAAGTAGACAAAGCGTCTAAAGAAATATGACGTAACAGATCTTTAAGTATATACATAATTACCGACTAAGTGGTTCAAGCTGTGGGAATTTGAGCAGAAGCTACTAGGTTCGAATCATGATTCGATTAAGATAGGTTCTGTGAAAACGATCTCCTGTTGAAGTGCATTACTATATGAAGCCATATTCCATGTCAGTACTATAGACTGTATGATCGCTCGATTGTGATGTGCAGATGGTAATCTACACAACTCGCACCTAGATTTAAATTCTTGATTCAGTTGTAAGATAAGGTCGAACGCTAAAATGGCACTGCGACAGAGTTGAAAGTACTTCGATCCAAAATAGATAATAGAGACAGAAATGCAGATCTAAATTGTTTGATAATTAAATCAATAGACAAACGGCCAATAGGCTCAAGGACCAATAATTCAATTTGATTTTGTGATATCCGAATAGAAATTTATGGGAAATAGGTTGGGTCTCAAACCACCTTGTTTGAAACTAGGCCTAGTAAATATTTTCTATCTTCACGTAGGTAATGAATTTCAATTAGACGTAACCTCCAGATTTTGGAAGCCATATAAAATCTAAGGCCATATAAAAATATTTAATTTTCTGTGTGAGCTATGAATGGAATCTACCGTCATGTAACCAATTTGTCACTTTATGAGTTTTTCGAAGCTATAAATAATCATGACACGCTCGAATAGGACGATAGAGGCTTTTTAAGTTTAATATAATCGCGGGTTGGCGATTAGTTCAGTGTTTACAAAACTATATTGGACACTGGTCAATTGCGAGGGCAATGGTTAAATCTGGGACAAAGTCGAATTTCCAATTCTGTAGCAAAGCGATGTCTGTGGGTGGGGCCATCCATGTTTTGACAATTTTTCAAACGAAACATAAGACCCATAATACCACCACAGTATCTAGAGCTTGTTGTAGCAGGCGTTTAAATCTGGTTGCATCGCTGGGCTGGCGATCCGCATCAGTTAAAGCTACACTGAGAAAAAAGTTGGGGTTTCATTTTAAAAATTTTGAATCTTTTGAAAAAAAATCTTTGATTCGAAGTAGCAGTATTTAATATTAAATTATTTTATCTTTGATTCAAAGAAGTTGTATTCTTTATTTTATTTTGCGCATAAATTTTACTTTTGAAAGGCGCAAAGGCTTAATACTAAAAATTAATTTTTTTAATTGAAAGGTATCCACCTTAAATTTAAATTCTATATTTATTAAACATTAAATAATATTTAATATTTAAAATAAGTACAAAAATGTATTAAAAATGCGAATTATTTTAATAAAATTCTTTGAACCAAAGAAATAAATATTTTATTTGAAATCATATTACTTTGCATGATAAAACGTTTAATTCTTTATTTGGTATTTCGCATTAAATTAATTGTTTAAGGAACAAAACCCTTAAATCAAAACCAATTTATTTTACTCGAAGTTTACCTGTTTTTTGGTTAAATTCGCTAAAACAAAGCTAAAATTAATATTTAAAACAATTTCAAATATTTGAAGTAAAATACGAGGAGAATAGGTTCAATATATTTTTGATGGATGTATTTTGTATCATGACATTTTTGTAGGTGCGAATAATTTGGATACTAGCTAAATAGTATTATGATACTTATGCATAAAAGTTATAAATATATTTGTAGTTTTAAAAAAATTTGTTTTCAAATTAGTGCTACCTCATTTGGTTTAAAATATAATGCTTTTAGTTTAAACATTTGTAATTGTTAAATTAAAGGCTAGAAATACTTATACCTATGCAGATGCTGCCCAAAACATTTTGCAACAAACTTAAAATCAAACTACTGCAAAACTTTCGGACAAAAGGCCTAATAGTTTTATTGAAACAACCTAGAGTTTAACTTTATAACTATAAGATTTTAGTTCAAAGTTTAAATTAATACTTAAACCAAATATTTTACATATTTTAGAATAAAATAGAAAAAGTATTGCGCAAAATCTATAGGCGAAAATTCTTTGATTCAAAGAATAAAATATTTAGCTCTAAGTAAATTTTTTCTCAGTGTAGTACTCAGTTCGATTTCGCGTGAAATTTCCATACGATTTTACCAAAATGAACTCAGAAATGAAAAATTTCATTTCTGTATTCACTATAAGCAGTACTCAGTTCATTAGCGCAAAAACTATAGTTACCTCAATGCACCAAAGATGGCGCGCATAAACTCTAAAAATTTATTTCACGCGAAAATAATGATTCGAACCATTTTTTTCACGTGAAATTTGAACATTTGAACTGTTACATTTGAACATCTGAATTCTCTAAAAAAAACGTGAAAATAAATACATTTTTGGAGACCCAGATAAAATTTCATTTCATTTTGAAGGCCTCGTAGAGATTGTAGAACTCGTAGCGCTCCAAGAAACTCGATCGCCTAAAAGTGGAGACCATGTGTCCTGCTACACAGAGGAGATGACCTCAGCAATCTTGGAGTTGGATTTTCTTATTAGGCCACTTCCAAGCAGTCGATAATCGAAATTGTAAGGTTCACTTTCACATGAGATTAAAGCCAACCTGTAATTTGTTTGGCTACATGCGCCCACTGATGTAAGCCAACCCCAAGATAAAGACTCATTTTACACTAATTTGGTAAATGAAGAAACGCTATGAAAAATCAAGATCTTGTGAGCAATAGCATTTTGCGATCTAATTAGCAATCTGAAGAAGTGAACAATGTCTGGAAAGTATTGAAAACCTCGGTTGTCGATGGTGCTCAGCACATTCTCGGTAAAGTGAAAATAAAACAAAAAAAATGATTGGTGTGATGAGAAGTATCATCGTGCTGTTGAGCAACGAAATGTAACCCATAATGAAGCGCATACTCGATTTACAATTGCAAGAAGAAATAAATCAGTTCTTGCTAGCAGGACAGCTAAAAGCATTTGTAGCATTTGACAATATCTTATTCCAAAAATCCATTCAGCTTTTTGTATATGCAGAAGATATCTGTGTGATTGGATTTAATGGCAACGGATTGAATTTGAAAGAGATACTTGATCCACTGTCGCCTTGTCCAGCTTGCGTTAGTCTTAAAATCAACGAGCCCAAAACCAAAAATCTGATCTCTGGTTTTCGAGACCGAGACGCAATTGATTTCAGTAGTGGTAACCACTGGTTTGAAGGAGATGAGATTCAAGTATCTTGGGTCTCTCATTACTCACGATAATAGTAAGGGAGAGGATATCAAGGTTCACCATGGCGCTGGTAATCGGGCATTATATGACGGATGAGTACGCAAGAGTGCTTCTAACATTCGAGATAAGAATCATGCGTGTTATATATTGCCCAAAACGCATTGTTGACGACACATACCGAGTTCATTTCAATCACGAGATCAGGAATTTAATGCAAATTACTGATATCGTTCGTGAAATCAATAAGGAAATCAATCACGTTCTGCGTGCTGATCCGAACCGAATGATACAGCGATCTTTGAAGGGAGAAACGCCTTTCGGTTTGCGAAAAGGTCGCGTAGAGAGCGATCTGGCACCACTGATTGCTTACAATAGTATGAATAGCTGGCTTTTGATCGAAACCGATGGAGTTAGATTGTTGACACGGTACGGCAATAGCTTGTGAAAGCCGTTAAAAAAAGTAAATCGATGCAAAAGGGATTTATTACTGTCACCCTCTGTTGGCATCCATAACTTACTTGAACGGATTTCCATATAACCTCGGGTAGGGTAATTAACAGATGATTTACCCAGTTCGTATAGCATTGTATACAGATAAGACGTAAATAAATAAATAGAAACACATGAAGATGAACTTAGTTTATTTTGGTCGATGTTGTCTTAAAAACATACAACTTATGAATCAATCGACCTTGTTTTCACTATCGCTAAAATTTAAACAACTTTATTGATTTACAATATTTTACAAATCTTCAATCACTTTATAGTAGCACTCGTAAAATTTATTCCAACAAAATGTTGTTTGGAGTTTCCATACGGAAACAATGCAGTTTAATGTGCTTGCATATAGTTTCTTCTAACCAACGTAACTTTTCTCAAATCTAGTTTTATGAATTATAATTTGTAATCAAATCAAACTTTTGAAGAAGAATCAAACCACCATTCGTTTTCTCAGAATTGCAAATAAATAGAAGCCAAATTTGACTAACAAATTAGTTAATCGATACATTTGAACCATTGAACACATATAGATCTAGATAATTCGAGTAGTAAAAAACAACATGCTTAAGGTTTGATCCTCTAACTAGTTATAAGTATTGGACTGATTTGTTTCTCTATAAAATTACAGATTCTTCCTATAGTGGGCCTTTTTGTAGTGGCATCCAATGTCTTAACACACTGTATGGCAGACTCTGTTGAAACATCGCTAGTAGCTGATTCATCTATAAATACACTCAATAATGAGAACGAGATTTTAGAAGGTGCCGAGTATGGTATGTAATATGGAAAAATATTTGGATCGATGTCGAATAAATAATATGTTATCCAACCGCAGGATATTATCGGTTTCCATCGTACGTACGTTACTATCGGTATCCAGTTTATCGACCTCGATACTATCGATATCCAGCATTTGGGAGAATTTATTATCGAGCACCGACGATAGGCGGCTATTATCGCTATCGTCCACGATATTATAGTGGTTACAGTGGTGGCGGTGGTTATAGCGGTGATAGTGGTCCTGTTGGCTACAGCGGTGATTCTGGTGGTTATAGCGGTGATTCTGGTGGTTATAGCGGTGATAGTGGTGCTACTCATAATCATGATGTACCCCATGTCGACCATTCAGCCGATCACATTGCTGATCATGGTAGTAGTGGTGGTGACACTGGTAATCACGGTCCCGATCGGTAGTGTTATGTAATAATTTTGTGTCTTAAAACTATTTTTGACCATTAATTTAATTTGTGAAACATAATAATAAAGTCCATATCGAAAGTTGTATCAACAAGAACAGAAGATCAAGCTTTTTGTCATTAAGTTCATATGGTTCTCATGGGAGCTGTTTCATTAATGTCAGCTATCAAGTTAGGCGGTGGTTATCTGTTGGCCGTTAAGTTATCTATCTGAGGACTGACGATTTCATCTGAGGTTTTCTCCACTTACTTCCATCCGTATTACGAAACCAAGATGGACTATTTTCGACTAAGCCGCCAATCAGAGCAATAATATCCTCGAATTGATGAGCGTACCAATGGAAATAGACGATCTCTTACCGTGATGATATTTAATAACTAATACATACTCAAATCAGCATAAAAACGATTTTTAATGTTTGCTTTAAGACGACTATATTTTGTGATGAAACCGTTTCTGACAGGTGTCAATACATAACGAATTTGAACAATCTTTTGTGCTATATGTTCCCTTATAATCTATAGCCATCCAATATATATATATTCAGGTTTTCAATGAACCAGACTATGTATTTGCCGCCGGTGTTGACATCCATCCATTTAGGCTTAATGTTCTGACTCTTATATAATGCAATTGTACCCAGTCAATATAAGTGCACTGGTACACCACATCTTTCATATGTTCGCAAAACCGGCAATTGTTGGTTGCACTAAGTCCTATTTCCTTAAGGTGGTCTCTTAAGACAAGGTGAATTATAACTCGGGTTTGCCAAGTGTACAAGATGGTCTTTAGTTCTATCAACCAAGTAAAATATCTGTTTCTTAGATTGCTTAAGACCTCTCGGGGAGTAATATTGAGACTTCTTTGTGATATCGTGTAGGGACTCCGCATCATAAAGTTGTTTTATTGAGTTCAACCTGAGTAAGACTTTTGTTTAAACCATCCCTTCTATCTATCGTATAAATTTATGCATGGAAAATGGTCGTTTATCTCTAACGGTTTGGAAATAACCAAGCCCTATGATTCCAGTGTTCCGTTTCACCAAGAAGTATGTTTGATGGATTTCATTCATTTCACTAGGCAATTATTCTATATGCAACTCCAAGCACTGAGCATGTACCTGGATAATCAGATATGAAGGCAAGTTGGGAATGCCTCTGTAGCCAAACCTGAATATTTCCAGCAATAGATATCCAAAGAGATACTCATCCCATGAGATCCGGCATAATAAGCCAACGTTTATTAAATTGGGATCTTGGGTTTGTTTGAAGATTCTGGATATATCACGACTTCAAATATTTTCACAGAATGTGAATTTTGTGCTGGACAGTGTGATCGAATTAAGTGTTTTCGGCTATTGTCTTAGATGCTTGCGTACATATAATTATTAAGACGATGCTATCGGCAAAAAGACAAACAAATACATAATCGAAGGTGCGTAATCCATTCAACAAATATAAACAAATCATTAAGTTATCGTAACTGTCATGTATGCTATGAATATATCTACGTCTTAGAGCGAAGTGACGAGTTAACATTATAGACTCATTCTGACCTTGAAATAACAAATTATTGTTTATTTACTACGTAAAGTAAACACTTCAGAATAACGTAAAAATTCAAGGTACCCAACTCTTTCATAAAATTTATTAGGTTTACTATCATTAAGATTACCCTAAGGCTTGATTTTATTGATTGTTAAACTTGTATGGTTTTCCAGTGTGAGTTGACTTAGTTGATTAGAATGAATGATTCACTAAATTATATTTCATCTTGTTGATGTAAGCTCATCTGTGTAGATAGGCATGAAACATCCATATGTTGTTAAAAGTGAACTGCGACAGAGATGGAAGGGCTTTGGTCCTAAAACCAGTTAGTATCTATTTCATGAACGCTCCATACTTCGAGCTAATTTTCTATCAAAAAAAGCATGACGTCATTCCCAGAGCGACCAATCTTTTGAAAACACCATCTGACTTTTTGGTACCGTCTGTTTCGTATCTCAAAAGTATAGTGAGCAACGATTTCCGAGGTGCAAAGGTTAATTCCGGTTTCGTAGTTTCTGATGCATGGAAAGGTATTGATGAACTAAGATTTGTCATTGAAGAACAGCCAGATTCCAAAAGGTTATAGCAAGCAATCATACTAAATATAAGCACACTTCTTGAGGGCAACTTTTCGATCTCTGCAGTGATCTTGTTTCAGTAAGGCCCAAGTGACCTATATACGGCATAATAGCGTTCAAACTCTGTGATGCAGTTAATGGAGAGTTATACCTCTTTTGCTATGCTCAGTTCTGATCCGATTTAAACCAGTTTATTGTATACTTACCTTCTTTTAGCTTAAATGTCTTATATATATTATATATATGTGTATCATATACACATTAAACAGCATTTATTATCCATTGAACTGGTTTATACGAACCAGTACCGAAATCTAAAAAATGTCAATTTCTAGAATAATGTAAACCTATCTCTGATGATCGCACTTGGACCTAATAACTGTATTTGTTTTTCCAACACCGGCTTTGCGAAATTTAAAGAGGAATTCCAAATTAATGCGGAAGCTATCGGGCTCGTTGTCTAGTATACTCGGTCAGTGTTGTTTGGGGTCAATGTTAATGACGCAGAATGGATACGCGCATAACGTGTTCATCCACCCCCTCATAATTATAATCGTAATGTTTGTTTTGCACCGGTTAGCGAAAACCGATACGAACGAATCAAACGACTTTCTATGGTTTTTTTTATAAATTTAATTTCTGTTTGTTGACTTCTTCGAAACTGTGTATAAATTAGAGACTAATTTTGTCAAATCTTTCAGTTAATCGACACAAGTCCTAAGTTGAAGACGAAACTAAGATATTTTTCAAGTTTGGGTGATAAATACAATTTCAATATGTTCAAGGTAAGTAACCTGCTTAACATAGATCATAATACGCATACGAATGTTTGATTAATAAAAGAATTTTTTGGATTTTAGATAATAGTGCTGGTAGCACTATTTGCTATGGTGTACTGTATTCCACCGCCTGCGCAAATTAAACCGGTCTCACATGTTGATCCTCTTGAAACATCTGTAAACGTAGTGAATGGTGTAATGGAAATGTTAGAGGGTGCCGAAAGTCGTAAGTACCAGTGGCATTTATTAAACCGAATATTGTGACTCAACATTCCATTCTCTTATATTTTAGGTAATAGCCGGCGACAATTCTATCCCCATTTCCACTATGACGATCACCATCATCACTATCCTTATTATCATCATCATCATTACGATGATCATCACCATCATTACGATGATCATCATCACCATGGTTATGATCATCATCATCACTATGATGATCATCACCATCATTACGACGATCATCATGATCATGACCACCACCATCACCACGGTTAATCACTATATGTTGCGTCGACACTGTAAATTAAGTCGTTAAACTAAGATTATAACAATTAGTTAATTAATTTAATATTTTTTTTTATATTTTAAATAAATAAAAATTAAGATTTTATTTCCTGTTGGCATTTTAATACAATTGATGATTTTTCGAACAGTTCAACGAATTTACGAAATGCAAAAGTTTAAATTCCAGATAATAGATGTCACTACACATTAGATTTGTCATGACAGCTGTGATTAAACATGGTAAATATTTATAATGATTTAATGTATTTCTTTAGTCTACAAAACGTTTGTGTGTATAATGAAACTGGAGAAACTGTATTGGTATATTGCTCTATTGTATAAACGTTACTTAGCCGTGCTATCTACCAAATGGTCAATATAGCTTAAAACTATGAAATTGGTATAAGAATAATTGTTGTAAATGTTGAATTTGTCTACATTCGGGCGAAATAGTATGGTGAGTGAATACATGTGTCTATGATTATGTCTAGAAAATGATTACTTAAGCAAACTAAACGAGATTTTTATCCAAGTTCAAACCCCTTCTCATATAATTGGTGAAAATAGAAGGTATGTATTGTGATGTGTATATGACTCAGATGTGTTGCTAATAGTGGACGAGTGGTCACCTGTGTATTATAAATGTATCTGTTTCTCCAACAGCATATTTCCTTGAATTGCATCTTTGCAATAGTATAGATTATTAATGACGAAAGAAAGGAACAGAGTAAACTTTTACAATAGGCATGTTACTACGGTCCTGGTTGCACACAGATCAATGTTTGGTGCAATGTTGAAGGCTTACTCAACCTTATGCTTAGCCCAGAGAGTTAATTTTTCATTTATCATTGTATACCCTACAGGTAACTGCTATTGAACACTAAAAGGAGCCACAACTTCCACCTGAATTAACCCCGATAATAATTTAATATTTTGCATGTAGATTGTACAGGTAGATTGATTGAAACACCTGTGAATCAATTAAATCCCCGAATGTGTGAAAATATAGTCGTTTATAATTGGAAATATCATTAAATATTGAATAGGATGAAAGAGTGTACTTCTGTCGACACAGTCAGATTATTTGCGAGTAGTAATTGGTATAGTCCTGAATAACAGAATGCCAATTATATCAGTGAATTGAAGAGGTACAGCCATCGCAGGTGAATTAAGAAAACGCCTAAAAGGTAGTTGGGATTTATACACTCTTTTAATATGATTATGTGGTGGCGTGGAAATAAACAAATTGGTTGAATGGAGTAATAAACTGTAGCGTTCAGGACAGATGAGATGGATTTGTTCTTTTCGATCACCCATTAATTCAATTGCGTCATCATCAGATCGAAACCGGCCTAGAACCGGAATTATAACCTACAAGCAAAAGTAACTAGAATTATACAACTCAAATACAATTCAAAAATATATATTGTAAAGCCTTACTTACACGCTTAACAAGAACAATTGAACTTATACAAGGAATTAAAATAATAGTCCCACTAATTTCCAACAGATATTCTGCTGTTCTACTGATTACGGTCGGTTGTGTAAATAAATGATTGAAAGACATCTATGGAACTCCCTGTTCCCTGTTGGATTTTCTATTAAGCGTATTGAGATGTAACAAAAGTTACTGCACTCACCTCACCACACAAAAACTTACTGTTATGTATTGTGATAAGTGATCTACCTTCAAATTTAAGGAAGAGTGAATCATAATCGTATGGCGATTAGAAAGAATGATCCGTTAAATGAAATGGAGAGTAAAGAGGTGGAGGTTGTTTAACAAATCAAACTATCGGACCTTTACCTATAATAGTCTTAGTTTATGCATGAAACTTGAAAATTAGTACAAGAAACTCAACCAGTTGAACAGACTCAACCTAATCGTTAGCTTACTTGACCAATCCTATTATTTTTGCAATTGTGATGTTTATATATTGAGATTACAAACCAAATCGACATTTCGCAACATTATGCTGATGTAAATATTCATAGTTAACAAGACATACGTAACATCACCAAATCGCGTCAGTAAAGATGACAAAAAATCACGTGCATTAGATATCATTCATCGAATTGTGATCAATGTAAATAGAAGATCCAAATAAGAAGTTGGAAAATCCAAGCCAAACGATCGGTTAAAGCTATTGAAATAGTAATGAGCACGTATATAAAATGAAGGTATATCCGAAGAAAGTATTCAGCCGCAAGTACTAAGCACTCTAAGCTGTACTAAACAAGCTCTTAAATAATTATATAATTATAAACATGTTTTAGATCTTACTATTATTATATCGATTATCGCCGTAATGACAAGTGTTTCAGTCCCACCAAGCAAAGATGTACAAGCAGTGGAGACACCTAGAAACCAAAGATTAGACGCTGTTGGTGAAATCGATGTGAAAGGCGAGAAAGAAGAATTTGAAGGTGCGGAATTTGGTTGGGACTGGAAACGATGGGGACTATCCAACATATCCGAGTTATAATGTATATTACCACCACTATCCAACCTATCAGTGTCCAACATATTGGTGGTAAAATTTAAACTTTTTATGTATACGATATATTGAATCACCTAATAAATGTTAAATTAATTTATTTTTGTTGTAATAAAATTTATTAGTTTTTTTTATAAACTTTTCGTTAAACTAATCTTTTATAATTTGCATAGTTACGGGGATGATATATGTAGCCATCGCATTTTACCGAGAAAAAAACATTGGAGGCACGGCTTACGAATTTTATAAAGCAAACCTGACAAAGTATTGGTCAATAATTTAATGTTATGACGTGTCTTATTGATAAATTGTTTTAATTCGTTCAAGGCCATTGCATGATGGTTTAAGATTTAACGTTAGTTGGCTTATTATACATAAGTAACTGTTAAACAGACGACATCCAATTTATCATCTCTCAGTTGGAACTATTGTGATTCAGAAATTAGACGAAAGTCTGATTCTTAGATGTGATAATGTAGTGTTGTTTGAAATCGAAGCCATATTTGTTATGTACGACTTAGCTCGTTGAGCGGACGCATAACACTAATGCAGATCACTTAAATTTTGGAGCTTACCTCTATCGATATGGTCCATATGCAGCTTGTGGAGTTATTTGATAAAGAATACAAACCGAATGGTATTGAAAAGGATACGCAAGCTTGCAATACCCTAAAATTGGTGTTTGAAGCCGTGAAAACGAGCTTAGCTTAAGTGGATCATTTTCAGAGATCAAGTTACGCCTGAAAATGGTACTGTTTTTGTGCCAGGTCCGATTCAAGAGATATTCTGAAGAGGCTGAGGAACCATTCATGGTCAAAAGAGAAGGCTGAAAGGTTTACTTTTACTCTTTGATCTAGATAAACCATTTGTATCCATCTATATACTAAAAGCACCTGAACCTCCTTACACATTTTATGATAAGGATAGAATTCGATAGAGTATCCCTCATTCCGAAAATTTAAAATACTCAATGTTGACACCTTTGTAATCTGGATCGTTGTTATTTTTTCTAGGCCAGTTTCAAGCTGATGGGTGACATCATTAGATTTGATTTGATTTTCGGATATTTGTGTGTATCGTTCGTCGATTTGCAGTGAAGAATTCGTATTTTTGAACGTCACAGATCCTCAAGCTGTCTCAATAATTGAGGATTGGATTAAGAATAAACAAAGCAACCGCCTAAGTGGCGCGGTGGGTTCGAATCCCGATAGAAGCAGGATACAAAAAGCGATTTTTCACCATCTGATTGAGATCAGTATGGTGATAATGAACACATCTGTGACCCCCACACATCTGTGTTGAGGTTAGAATCCATGGGCCGCCGAATCTTCCATGACAGTAAAAAAACAGAGCAATACTAAAGCCCTCATATATGCACAAAAACGACAAGTGAGCTTTTTCTAGTGGAGCGGTTGTAATAATCATCATATCAACATTATACGTCGAACAGAAAGAAGCAATATGAAGACAGTTGGTGATATTCGATTAGTCTTGGTTTGCAATGCTTCTTACGCCTGGTGGCTCTTACTGGATAGAAGAACGAAAAAGAATGAATAACCTTAGAATTAAATATTTATATAATATATTAGAACCCTGATCAGTCTAGTTCGAGGAGTCACAAACATTATCAGCATATTTCTTTAGGTTGTCTAGCTTTTGAATACTTTTAAAGACCATAGATCTAATTAGTTGTAATGTTCATGCAATTCTCATGATGCCTCTTCCACATCATAATCTCATCATTCTTAAACGTTACATAAGAAGATCGATAAAGTAACATATACGTTTTTCATATTAGAACACCTTTCATTCCTGTTCAAGTTTACTCTCTCTTATTGATAGCATAACATGTTTTCATCGTTCAAGTCAAATATGTAGACAAACAAATCGAATTTATAATTTATAACGTATTTTGAACGTGGACACCCTTAAGCTACGAATATATTATCACTGGAACAGAATTATCGATAAAAGCAATTCGATTGTCCGCAGGAACGAGTCTTACACGTCATATAGAACAACAAATTTATTTTGTGATCGTATATAAATTGGACAAACATTACATAAATACTCATTAAGTACATCATTACCACAAGTGCAAGATCATAGTGGTCAGCTACTCATAAAATGTTTAAGGTAAATATTGTCAAAGTGTCAAATATATTGTATATAACGGTGAACTGTAATTGTTCTATAGGTGATTGTAATGCTAGCCCTAATCGTGGCTGTAACTAGTGGCCCTGTACCACCTGTAGAAATAACAGAAACGCCACAGTCAATTCCACCTAGTAATGGAGATAATACAGAGGTTTTAGAAGGAGCCGAATCAGCTTATGTAGCCGTAAGAACCTACCCGGTTGTTAGACGTGAGTATATATTTGACACTACCAACTGTGCTTTATACTAATCGAGTATATTATTTAGGTTATTCGAACATTCCAGGTTATTATCCGAGACGGGTTGTATATAATCGTCGTCCATATTACCACCATGGGCACTGGTGGTATTAAATGAAGTTTTAACAATTAAGATTTGTATCGCTTATAATTGATTGAATAAATTTAATTTTGAACCAAATTTTGGGTATAGTTCCGTCCTGAATGAAGAACTTCAATGCTTTAAATTTAATCTCATATCGTCAATCAAAGTTCTTGTTCCATTGATTGGTTTTTCGATTGTTGGACGATAAAACGAGGCTATATAAAAAATAAAAATTGCGGCCATTGTCAATATAATTAGGCAGCATTAAAGGCACTCTTATGTTAGTATCGGGAATATATAAAATTGAGGGAAATGAGCTTGTAAAGGCCACCATGCATTTATTGGAGCAGAACCTTACTAATATGCTACAAGAAGACAGTAGGTGGCTTCTGAATGAGTCTTCTTATATGGAGATTCCTTACGACTAACATTGTCTTAAAATATCACCTTAAACAATGAGATAGTTTTTTTTGATTCAGAAGTCGAATTATGCCATATTTCAACGATTGTAGCCTCTCGGAAGTGAGTTTTAGAATACATACGGTTTTATAATTAATAAGTTCGCTCTGGGAACATTTAGATGATTATTATTCATAAAACCAGAAACGTCGTATTACAAGGAACGCAGACACACATGGGAAAATAAAGTGTCAGGTTATTTATGGCCTTCAAGTCGAATGAATTCTGTTATTGGAGTATGCTCAGTTCGAGACTAGTAGAACTTAAACACACGAAGGTAAATGAACAACGATAACTCATTGATCTTGCTTCATTTTCAAGGAAGAATGGAGCTATAAAAAATAAATAACAAGCCTTGGAGCTGAGATCGGGGCGTAATTTGTAGACTCTCCATCGTATACAGCATTAATCAAGAAAGAGAGGCTTAACGGAGACGTTGCAACAGGTAAGTTTAGTCATTTTTATTTGTGTTATCCGTCACTCAGACTAAGGCTCAATTGGCCCATTGTAATATCCCACTTTAAGTTGATATTCGGCTATAGGTTCGATTTTACGTAGAAACCATCTGCACATTGCATAGCTAGCTCCATGCCAGCCTAGAGTACATGACATAGCAGATGTAACGTTTTATGGATTCTAAACTACATACACTATACGATCGCACCGCCCGAACGTTCGATGGTAAAAAATCCCTTTTGTATCTTGCTCTTATTGGGATATCGCGGTACTTCCCACTCCATTTGCTGCAGCTTTAAGCACTTCGCAACTTGCGCGGTAATTTAGCCTATACTCAAACTACAATGCTATATACAAACGAAGAATCATATCTGAGTGGAAAAAGCATGGGAAACCATTTGGCTTAGATCGAGAGTAAAAACTGAAAGTAGCCAAACAACCTGCACAGTTAACATGGGTAAATAATTTACAGCATGCTGTGGACGCCTTAAAAGTATAGATCGTAATGGTATTTCTCACCGAGCAGAATCACCAAGAGACCCATGTTGGTAATGTGACAAATTTAAACAATTCCAAAGCAATAGTAAGGCACCTGAGTCACGACCTCAGGTCGTGACTCAGCGACAGAAAATTAACTAAGGCAAATTGTGAGGGGCGAAAGCTGGTTTATAGGTTCAAAGAGCTTTGATATGGAAGCCTGGTTCTAACTGTGGAACGCTTGTAGCTTACTCTTATATTGAATACAAATACATCGCTTTAAATTCTATAGCCAGACGTGGTTGAACGGAAAAGATTGATAATTCGAGATGAAAGTGATCAGCTTGTTCAATTTGCAACCATCACTTCTTCCTTCCATATATTAAGAATAATGTATGGTCTTTCCTCGATTTTAATTTCTGGCAAAATATAGAACAGACACCAAAACAAATATACTTCTAAATTACTGATATTGATCCTGTCAAAGGATATCACGTCAGCAGATACGGAATGCCATTGAAACTATACAAACGAGTCATTTAAGATTACGAAGAATTAGAAGTCATCTATGGAGGACTGTTTGAGGAAAGTGGTTCGGTCTGATCAAAAAATTGATGAATTTCA
Organism: Tipula lateralis; assembly: GCA_963932295.1. Taxonomy (NCBI): domain Eukaryota; kingdom Metazoa; phylum Arthropoda; class Insecta; order Diptera; family Tipulidae; genus Tipula; species Tipula lateralis. Next base: position 7,068,493 of record OZ010738.1, on the reverse strand, counting down.
ATGTTCTTGATGGCTTATTTTAAATAAGGGACTGTATACCATTATACAGAGGATGAATGACGTCCTCTACTAAACTGCGGAACGACCACAGTCGAAGATGCAAGTAGACAATGTTATTTTTTATGTTGAAGTCTGTGGTTTTCGATCTATACATCTTCGCAAGTTGTTAGTAATCTGGTTACAAACCGTATATGTGAGTCGTATACTATATTAGGTTTTTCCTAAAGAACTTGTACTCCCATACAATGATTGTTTGAGGTGCAACACATTCTCCAACCATCTCGTATCCAAGCCTACCCGATACAATCAGATCATTAATTGCAAATTTCTAGGATGTTAATCAAACTGTTCAGCTTGTAATGCAAATGTGAAGGAGTCAGCCTCGTGCAAGAATGTCCGATGCAAGTGTTGTTGGCGTTGAAATGCACTTACACACCTCCCGTGATAATTTGATCACATCATAATCTGGTTCTTAAAACGAATTTGCGGAAATAATATTAGGTCACAATTAAGTATCGCGCTTTTATTACTGCATTCTTAGAGATACCCACACAACTGTTAAAACACTTTTAGTTTCATTCATAAATCATCTGTAACAATCTCATTGCCAAAACCGAATATTTAAACTGTGTCTTCAATGCCAACTTTTTGTCGTTATTTTGACAACATACAGCTAGTTGTACATCTGAAGACGAAATAGTAAAAAAAAATTTTGACCACCTCCTCCATATCACAAGACAAAACTATAAGATTGAGCGCCGATTATAGACGGAATTTCCCAAACATTTGATTGGTCTGATCCAAACATAATAAAAGTATCAAAACAGCTTTTTAAGGTTTCTTCTTTAAAACTTAACCAAATAGATAAACTTACCTAATTGTCTTATTAGATATTTATAGTTTTCGCATAATGATGGTGAGTGAAAAAGAAAGATACAAAACGCCAAGATGCGTCTACATTAACTTTGTTTTGTTGTAATACTTTTGAATTCTTATATAAACTAGACACACATTTTGAGATAAACTACATTCAGTCGAAAGATTTAATAAGTAAAAGTTCTACTAACTATAATTTCACCCAAAAATGTATAAGGTGAACAAAAAGTGAAAAGTGTTGAAGAGATAAATAGTAAAGTAATTCTTAATTATTACAGATTATTGTTCTATTGGCGCTCGTCGCTGTTGTGTACAGTCTGCCATCACCGACACAGACAAATGCGGCTGGGGAACCAAAGACTCCAGAGAATTCCGCCGTGAAGGCCACCGAACAAGCGACCAATGGCGAAATCGACCCCAAAAACGAAAAGGAAGAGTTAGAAGGTGCCGAATTTGGGTGGGGATTCAAAAAGTTTGGTTTCAAAAAATTCGGATGGGGCTATCCAATCTACAAGTGTACGTATATCTGTGTATAAATCGAAACTGTATACTTATATACCCTGTTTATTTAGCTCATTACTATCCAGTACATTACTATCCAGCTGATTACTACGATGGACATTACGACCACTACTATAATCACTATCCATCGTACAACTATGGGGAATGGTGGTAGACGATTTACTATGACGATACAGTGTTTTCAATCACGCCGTGTTCATTTGTGTATAGTTAATAAAAAACTGCCGATAAGATTTCAGTGTTTTATAAATAAAGATTATGGTTAAGTTCATTAAAAATATATTTTATTTGTTTAACCAACGTACACGGGATAACCAGCATATACGGGATTGGCTGCGTATACTGGATACACTGGAACAGCGGCTGGCACAACCGCCGGTTGTGGTGGATAAAAATCTGATATACAAAATTTTACTCAATCACTTTAACTATACAGATACATACAAGGTATACACTCACGTTTATAAAACAAATATTTTAGTTTGTGTAGGGCCCATCCGAATTCGGCGGTTTCTAAATGTTCACCATTATCTGGGCTAGTTTCAAAGTTAAACGCTATTTTCGCGTCCAGCGTTGGTTTTTCCGGAATCGGTGATGAGTTGACAATCGAAAATAGAACCATCGAGTATACGAACACTATCTGGAAATAACGTGATAATTTGGCCAGTCAAATCGAATATAGTTAACCAGTAAGCAACTTACCATGGACCTCATTGCTGCTGAGTGTTTGAAAATATTTTTTTGTGAATGACATAAAGATCCGCATGTAGTTGCTTATATCGTAAAAAATATGTTTCTCACATCCAACTGTCGCAATACTTATTACTGCATTTAGATGCTGGTGGAATAATCGCATTAAATTCGTTTTAAATCTTACAAGTTTTAAGATTTAGGCAGCATCTTAAAGTAAACGAAATACAAGATTTTAAATTTTGTTTCATTATGTAATCGTCTTACATGAGTTTCTATATTATATAAATTAGAATTGCACAATATAGTTAAGAAAAAACTTAGGGTGGTGCAGATCTTGGAACAATGAGTGCAATGGTACTCATTGGCACCATTGTTTGGTGGAGTCAATCCTATACATTTCGTTATTGACTTTTAGACTTTAGATGGAAATAAAATTGGCCTTTTGGTCTAAATTTGTGAGAGTCTCGTACTGTGGGAGTTTTGTACTCAACCATCCAACACTCTGTACAATTTCAGCTTATCCGCATTGGAACGATATTTTGCTTTCAGAACGTAGACGATAAAAAACTCGATTACTTGTGCTAAAGTGATTCTTGACATCTTCTTCCGTATTACTATCATGAGTTAGGAGATATCCAAGATACTTAAATTTCAGCACTCCTTTAAACGTGTGGTTACCACAATTAAAATCAATTGCGTCTTGGTCTCTAAACCTAGAGATCAGATATGCGATTTTGGAGTTGTGGAGCAATTTTTTCAGAATATTGTAAAGCAGTATCTGAGTTACTATATGCAAGCAAAGGAGACCTATACAGTGATAGTTCATGGATTTCACTTGTTCAACTATTAAGAGCTCTGCTTGACTTTCATAAGAGAAGGGTCATCAATAAACACTGATATTTGACTAATTTATAGTGCGAACTCGACGGCTATATATAAAACTCGTCACTTCATTTATAGCCTACTAGGAAGGACGAGTTTAATACACTTCGATTAGGTGTCCTGTAAGGCAATGGTGTGATGTCCTTTCTCGAAAAGTTTTGAACAATGCTCATAAATAATCAAATTATTTAAGAAAGGTTGATAGAGACCTCGACTAGTAAAAACGACAAAGTTTCAACCGTAGCAGTAACCAACAGTTATAAGCAAACACAGTAAATTCCTTTCATTAAATCCCATGTGTGGTAGGAATAGAGTACTTAAAATATGCATTATGGTTACTGTCGTCGCAATACTTCCAGAAAATTGCGTGACACCATCACGGCCATGCATATTAATCCTGGGCTGGCCCTGTATAAATTTGAGCAACATAGAGTCGAGGAGGGTACTAATGAGCTACTTCGAGATTATAAACCGCAGTAATTAAAGATTCAAGTAAAGTGATAGCTAAAGTTCGAGCTAAATATGAATCACTTTAAATGGAGGAATATAGGACGCTAGAGTTAAATTTGTTAAGTGACTTAAGAAGCGAGAATATACTTGAAGTCTCCAATATATGTTTCAGATTCCGTAGCTATATCTCCAATAACTCCCAAAAATATTAAAACCTTGGAATAATCTTTGAATAGCTAAGCGTTTTTGAGTATACCAGAAAGGTTTATCAGCGGCATGAGAAGTTCAATCTATCAATTCTACATGTGGATACATTTCAGGAATATAAAGAATGTTCAGGTGGGCTTACTTGACCCTCTCGGACTCCTCTTATTCATTCTCCGAACCTTAAAGAGTCACATTCAGATGGTTGGAGAACTAGATGGTTTCATTGACAGTAACTCTTGGTTTGGCACAACACCAACACCAACAAATATTCTTTCGTGGTTTATTGCAGTTAGAAATTATATCCGAAGGGGTTACAGTATACGAGCAAATAATACCGTCTAGGTTTATCATTGTTTCTGATGTGTTGTGAAGATGTTAGGTTGTTAGGTTAGGTTGTTGTGGCTGCTTTCGCACACTTAGATCAGCGATGGTCTGTTGTGATACCACTCTTTGCACGGCTATAGGTCCGAGTTTTCGTAAAACCATCTGCGCATTGCATAGCTCCATGTCAGACCTTAGTACTGACATGGAAGATGGGTCGACCCATGGATTCTAAACACGACAGTAGATTCAGATATATGTTTATTTCACACTACCGATCGCACCGTCCAAGCGATCGAAGGTGAAAACCCCATTTACATCTTGCTCCGAATCGGAATTCGAACCAGGTACCACCCGCTCCAACTGCCGCAGCTTTAACCACTGCGCCACTTGGATGGTTGTGAAGATGTTACCGTGATTAAAAATTCGTGCAGCGTGTATTTTTAGTACTTTGGCTTTCAGTGACCAAATTATATCTTCAAACCGACTCGAAAATATAAGCGTTCTGACTGCAGAAATTCACACACCAGCCAGGAGTTCACACTCCAGGTTAGAACGGCCTATCCACTCCAATTGAAAAAGTAAATCTATTAATTATTGCCCTCCTCGCCATTAAATGTAAGCCTGCATTTGGTAAATGACTGAAACTTTAACTACTAGCATATAGAAATCGTTGCTGCTAAAATTTCGGTTAGAGGCAGAAAATCTAATTAAACCTCCATGATTTTTAGGCGTTCAGATTAATTTTAGTATTACTCGCCTGGTTGTGACTATATATGAAATGGGATGGGCTAGATAAAATACAGCCATATTCGTCAGTCTAACTGAATTACCGTCAACGTGGATGAAACAACTCATTGATTCATTTGGTAAAGTGACTTCCGAACAGTTTTACTAATTTTGGCTCCAGTAATCGAACTCAAACTAGGTAGATACAACTTTGGTGTCACCTTATAACTTAGAAGATTAAACTGAGTTGATTTCACATTAGTTTCACTTGAATTCACATTCAGACTCAATTCAATTAATTATGAACACTTAAGCGGTTAATGTAGTCAATTAACTGAATTTTATTAACAAATATTTCACAAAGTACAATATTTACATGACGTCTGATCTACCACCAATATGACGAGTACGATGGATAGTAATACGACGGGTAGTGGGAATAATAACTTGGATAGTAGTATCCTGCAAAAAAGAAACCACAGTGCCTAATTAGCAGTAAATCTAAAAAATATTGGAAGCTCGTACTAATACATACTTTTATATATTGGATACCCCCATCCCCATTTTTTAAACTTCCAACCGAATTCGGCACCTTCCAATTCTTCGTTCTCGTTTTTCGGATCGATTTCACCATTAATGGCTTTGATTGAGGCATCAACGATTGGTTTCACTTGTGATCGTTTATTTAGTTGAGTTTGGGCTGGTGGTGCTGGAACACTGTACACAGCGGCGATGAGGATTAGCAATACTAACACTTTAAACATCTTAACAATTTCGAGACTATAAGTTACTCAAAGATTGGAACTTTGCGATTAATGGTAGCTTATGTATTCATTTGGTTTATATACTTTTGACAAACTCAACCACAATGGATTTTCCAGTTTCAGAACTGTTTACTTAGATTCAATAAATACTGGACGCGCACGTGATTGCTTTATTTCGGCTTCTTCGAGTTTAACTTGTACTTTAAAAAAAAAAATTAAATGATTTATTGGTTTAGAATTCCGTTTTCGTTTCACCTCAACTCGTTTATTGCAAACCTGAATTGCATTTGGTTACAAAACAAAATCTTTGGATTGTCTTAAAAATTGTATATAGAAATTGATTATCTGAAGACATTAGTTAATGTCTGATCGAGTCAAGGTACAGCCATTACGCTTGGTGATATGAAAGGACATGTCTGGTTTTAGACCAATGCAACATACATCAGGTCTTCGTTGATTGGATCTTTAACTGTTATAAACTTCGAGGAGCAATTCATCAGAACAAGAAGTTATTTTAATTACCTCGGCAAGCTTCAGAGTGGTTTTTATTCTTGGTCACAGAGATGTTGACAATAAGAATTTAACGCACTCTGAAGATTAATCGATAATTATCGCGGTTTTATAGTTGGATATAGTTAATGACAAAACAAGGTCATGGGCGCCATGCTACGAGTCAAGAAGCCCGACACAGGGTACGAGATAAATGTATCCGTTCGATGGTAGTAACTTCTTTGTTCAGGTGGTTAAAATCGATCTGATGGACTTTCGACTGTCCTAAAGGCATTTTGTATGCCACTGGATCTTTGAACGTTTGTAGGCTAAATAAGATTGTATCCGCATACTTGATAAAGTGCTATTTAAACGAATGGAATGAGGAAAGGTTTGATCCGGTTATAACTAGTGGGTTTCCATAGGTTAGGATTAATCTTATTTCTGACTACGCTTTCCGATTTTGAAATACTATCACACCCCCTTCAGTTTTGAATTGGAAAGTTGAAGATTGGAAATTATTCTGAAACTGGGTTTCAACCATTTTGCGGCTAGCAAGCGTTGAGTGGTTCTTAAAGATATAGTAGGAAGTAGACCTCGATGAAGAGCAAAGCTCTAATCAATTTGAATAACAAGAAGGAGAACGTCTATAAGAAGCATAAAACCAATATTCCGAGGCTAGTAAGCTTAAATATGTAGAATGTAATATTGGTTCGAGAACTATTTTGAGATTAAATACAAGACTTATATAACATCTATTAAAGTCAAAATTAAAAACCGATCCAAAGCACTTTTAGCGCTTTTTATAAACAAAACGTGAAATCAACGGTTTTCCTGCATATATATGACATTCAAAGAAGGGAAATCAGCGCAAGTCATATCCAAGATCTTGGTGGAGTTTTTTAAATCGGTCTTTAAACCAGAAAATGTTAATAAGTACGAAAATCCCCTCCACGCTAGGTAGCCTGTTCATTGAGGTACCTTATATTTCAACACACCAAATACCAGCTTCTTTATTGAAAGATTACACGAGCTTGGAACAACTTATTTTTTTTGCATGCAGTTCAATCAGTCGGTGAGATGTGGTGCCTCGACATGTTTTGCCGTACCAAAATGGTTTCATGTCAAAGAGATCAACATCTGCAAACCTTATTGAACTGCAGCACAATCAAAGTTATTATGAAAACACCCAAATGGCGTGGTGGTTAAAGCTGTGGGAGGATGCAAAACCGATTTTTCACCATCTGATTACGATCGGTGGTGTGAACGAACACAAAGTCCATAACCCTCTGTTGGAGTGCAGAACTCATGGGCCAAACAATCTTCCATGTCAGTACTAAAGGCTGACATGGAGCTATGCAATGCGCAGATGGTTCTACGTAAATCAGACCTATAGCCGTACGTCCTCGATTTGGCTAATAAAGTGTAAAGCGAACCGCGTAAGAGTCGGGAGAGCTTTGAGCCCCGAAACAGATTGCATATAATAAAATATAAAAAAAATAGTCACAGGCAAGTTGACGTGGTGTACACAGACTTTGCCAAGGAGTTTGACTCCATTAGCCATTGTAGAGCACTTAAAACGGTTATACTCATTTGGGCTCTCAAATAACTTTGTGGCATCGTTTAAATCTTACTAAAGTAACCGCATCCAATACATCAATATATTAGAAACAGCAGGTTGCAAGCTGCATCGGGTTTTCCACAAGGTTCCCATCTTGGCCCATGGCTTTTTACTATTTTCATCGACGCAATCAGTGAAGTCATTCGACATTCAAAAATGTAAATGTTTGCTCACGACCTCAAAATATACAGAACTGTCGAGAATTTAAACGATGCCGAAAAACTTCGCGAATTGGTGTGAGTCAAATCTTTTTAGCATTAACATCAATAAATGTAAGACTTTATCATTCCGTCAGAAATTCAATCCCGTATTAAAGCATTACGAAATAAACAATGTCATTAAAGCGAGTGTCTGAGATCAGATATTTGTGGAAAATGAGCAAATATATAGAACAATGTGTTGCCAGATCTAATTCTATGTGGCGTTTTATTAAACGATGGATGAGAGATATTAATCACCTGGAGAAAATCAAGATGTTTGGACCGTTTGGTGTCTGTTATATGATACAAACATCTGTAAACTAGAGGGTATTCAGAAAAAATTTATCCGTAACGTGGAAAAGCGGTTGGGAGTATGATCACGAATTACCCTACCATGAAAACCAGAAGCGTTTACCTCGATATCTGGTTGACTGTAAACCAAACAAAATAGCAACTCCAACAAAAGAACACTTCAAAAGCGTTTGCATAGACGTGAGCTTTTGAAGTGTTCTTTTGTTGGTAACATTTTATTGGGTCTCATTGGCGCATCATCAATACTGGAAAAAATTAAAATTAAAGTACCCAGGAGACAGCTGCTAAGAAGAAATGTGTTCTTGCAAGTTGATGTAGATGTCAACTATATATGGTTCTAATGAAATAAATAAATAAAAATATTGGTCTTCGGAGCTATGCCACCACTATACCATTCCTGGGATAGAAGTAAAATGGTTTATATTGATTTCTGCTAAACTAAATTCCTTACTATATGTTCTGAGTTAATTCGTTCAATGTTATCCATGGTTCGTATAAATGGTCCTCTTCCATCCCATATGTTGATCGGGATGTTTGGTGTACAATTATTAGAAGTAATTTAAAAACCTAAACATGTTTTTTTGACTGAACGATCATATATGGAGTGACAGAATATAATCGCTGGACCCAACCAAGTGACTTCAGGTTGTGTCCTGGTAAGTGACGTCAGGTAAAGAAGTAGAACTTTTATGAATATAAAAGGAAATCATCGTTAAGGTAAAAAGAAACAGATTACTATGCGCATGAGGCTCTATATAGTAATCTCTGTCTTTTACCTAAATGATTCAGAAGTTCACTTTCCTCAATCGACCTACTCTAATTTTTCTACTGGTGATCTTTAGCTTTTTTAAACCTCGAAAGCTTCTTTTTTGGTTGAGATGGGTATTTACAGGTGGCTCTCTAATTCGTGGCTGTGCGTTGGAGATTTCTAGAGAAATGCGCAAGCAGATGCAAGTTCTTATGTCTGGTCGATTATCGGTACGGTATGGTTATCATCTTATCTTGACCAATTTGTTTAACACTTACAGTCTGGCCCACAAATTTTGACATCCCAGAACTGTTGATCGCCCGGTAATTTAATAAATAAATCTTATAATTTATAATTTATTTATAATATTTTTATTGTTCTGATAAATAATTAAATATAATTTTTAAGCGTTGAGGTGCGAGGTAATACAGTTTTTACCAATACGACAATTTACCACCAATATGTCGGATAGTAGTAAGATGGATAGAAGTAAGCTGTAAGTAAACATTAACAAAAAAGTTTTTAGTAATCAGTTTATGAAGTAACACGGTGTATAATAATTACATCTGTATACTGGATATCCCCATCCCCATTTTTTCCACCCCCAACCGAATTCGGCCCCTTCCAATTCTTCCTTCTCATTTTTCGGATCAACTTCACCATTGACCGCTTTTACTGATGCTGCGACGGCTGGATTCACTTGGGATTGAACTGCTTCGGTTGTTTGTAATGTACTGTCGCTCTGTGGTGCAGGTAAACTGTACACAGCAGCGATAAGTGCTACGATTACGATTATCTTGAACATGTTGATTAATGTATCGACGTACTGCGTGTCGAGATGATTTGCTACTGAATGATGTGAAACGAACCATTCTGGCTTCTTATATATCTGCGAGTTCGAATATTCTATGTTTGTTTGGTTTGGAATTTTGCGTGTGTGGACAAACAAAATGTAACAAAATTCTTGCTAATCAGATACGTGAGGTTTAAGTCTCGCGTCGGTTTTCCCACCTTTTGTTGACTTAACTTTTTTGTTTAAGATGATTAATGAGTAAACTATTCCAAAATTCTTTTTTATTGTTGACATTGACTTATCCAATATAACACAATGTGACTTAATTAATTAATCAAAATCGAAATTGGATCAGATTAATTCGATTCGATTGGATCAAATTAATTCGAAATGGTTTATAAGTCGATTAAGTTAAATTGAAGATTTGTTGTCACCACGTGACATGTAAGATTCTTAAGTGTATAAATCATAGTAGATGTGATGGAAATACCTACGCCCATGTTTTTCGTTTGCCAATTGAACGAGAGTATATAAACGAGCGGTAACATTTATAGGCATTTACATTCGTTATAGTTTTTCGAAAGATACAAGATCTATATAATTACTCAGCGCTTAAAGCTAAGAATTTAATTTGTCAAAAATGTTTAAAATACTAGTATTGTTAGCGGTCGTTGCCGCAGTGTACAGTGTTCCAGCGCCACCAACCCAAACTCAACTAGAAGCAGAAGGAGTACGATTACAATCGAATCCAGTCGTTGATGCGTCAGTCAAATCTGCCAATAGTGAAATCGATCCGAAAAACGAGAAGGAAGAATTAGAGGGCGCCGAGTTCGGTTGGGGGTGGAAGAAATGGGGATGGGGATATCCTAGCTACAGAAGTGATATAATTGATGGTCCCAAATATAAGAATTTGTTATAATATTTTATATTTTTATAGGTTACTACCACTATCCATCGTATTACTACCCAACGTACTATTATCCATCGTACTCGTCGTACTGGTGGTGAAACCCAAACCAAATTCAACTTTAACGACTTAAAAATAAAATTATTGTCAATTAATGTACAAATTTAATAATAATTTTGTAAATAAATTTATCAAAAATGAATTTTTCTTATTTATTTGCCTTTAAACCTCCTTGTCTCAATAAAAGGTGACCTATGTAAATCACCTATGCACCTCTATATACATAACGAATGTTCATGGCAGTATTGGGAGTTTATCTACTAAATCAACGCCGTTTTGGGGCCGTAGCGCTCCCAACTCTTTCAGGAACTGCCCTACCTTACATCGTTGTCATCCAAATCAAGGGTATTGGTTCGATTTGCGGAGATCATCAGCACCTTGCATTGTTCCATGACAGCTTATAGTAATAATATGGGTGATGGGTCGACCTAAAGCAGCAACTTTAACTACAATGATATTGAGAAGGTAACATTGGGGTTTACAAATGGTTCACTACCAGAATCGTACTTTTTGCGAAATGAATAAAATTTGTGATAAATTATAGATAATAAACTAATAATAAAACTAAACTCATTCTTTAGGTGGTAATACCTTAACTCCATGAGTTTCGAATACAAAACCTGCTCTCTATAACCCTCCTTATAACCACCGTTGCAACAAGATACAGTAAATGTAGTTGAGCGTCCAATCTTATCTCAACTTTCCCAAAACATTTAAGATCCGTAGAATTTTTCTAAATCTTGAATTTGTTTTTGCCAAAATTAGGAGCTGTTAAAATCGGGGACAATATATCTCAATACTCCCAAAAGTTCTGTTCCTAACTTTGACACAGCATTCCTGATTTGTATAAAAATTTTCACCATAGCTTTGGCAAAACATTACCTGCAGGTAGTGGCCACTGATTCCTTTTCAGCTTTTAAAACACATGTTCCTTGAGGTTCCCATGCCTTTCCATATCCCGACTCGTGGTAATACTTGAAGAGGTCTGCTCTAAAGCATTCATCGCCAGTATAGAACGGAATAAATACTTGTACTTATAAAGTAACGATCAAAGACCATAACAGTTAAAAACTCTAGTTAGCTTAAATTTCGACTAGAAACCCGTCTAATTTAGTTCCCATTGCGATCAATTTTTAAGCCACACTGTTTTCCAGTGCATTGCTCGATTATGAGAACTGGTTTTCTTGTCAAAGTTCTTGATTATCAACAACGCCTCCTGCATCAAAATTATGATAACGGCCATTACTTTCCGAATTACTGATTCTAGGTGATCTCTAAGGCTTGAGGTACAGCTCCTGTACTTTGTAGTTCCATCAACATATCATATTTTAAAGCTTAGCGTATTCATGAAACATTCTTGAAAAGGCGAAACAGTACCAGGTTTACATTAACTTATATAGAGGCGCAGTAGTGCTTCTTTTCTTTGGCCAGGATTACCTCTATTTATGACTAATGCAGGGAACTATCTCTTTTCTTTTCTTTCCTTGTTGCCCTGACTACTTGTCGCTATGCCAGAATAGAAGGGGTCTTATACTTCTGAGATATCTTAACGGTTTTAGCCTCCTGACCCGTAGGCGATTCTTACAATGCTCAATATGGTTTTTTGAGATGTGAGAACTCTCTGATTTTATCTCCCAGATTTGCTAGTAGCACCTCTTTGCTCTCTCGGTACTTTTCTTGATTTTTCGTTATGTCAAGGACGAAAAAGGGAAACCTATCGAATTTAACCACTTCTATTACGGGGATCGGTAAAAATACTCTCATTTCCCTAGTGAAAATGTTAAATTTAAAGCTGGATCTACTGATGTATAACTATAGATTGATGAATCCGGAAGAAATTAGTTTTAATAAAAGACACGGTTGTTGAAATGTTTTGACTCTTTCATTACTTCCTGGATGAACATCATTGATTCTACCCATTATCCAGTGACTATAGGGTATGAGTTATCAGCACGGATGAGGACAACATCGTGAGATAATCACGATACCATACCCCACAATCGTTGGGTACGCTGTTGTATATTTTGCCATTTTGACAACTTGGTCGATGGCACTTCATCAAGATTTGGTTCCGGATTAGTTGTTAATGATTCACCGACGAAGAAATGTGTAGGTGTCAATATTTCCAAATCGGTTGGGTCATTATTACATAATGGCCGGGGATTTAATAGTCCTTCAATTTAGCCTTCCATAAACCACCTAGAGGTTTATGGAAGAGACTAGAGGGATTAATCTGAAATTAGTTTGTTTTTTGACTGTGAAACGATTTGTTTTTTCAGGTGTTGTAATTCTCGATTGGCCTATACAAAATATGCCCGTTATCGCAACAAACTCATTCAGCTGTACCTCGTCTCGATACTAAAACTGATACATATGCCTTTTCAATCGGGGCATTTTTGCGTTTGCTGCTTTTGATCTTTAATGGGCCAGCGTAGGCTAAACCTGTTTTTGAACTCTACTCTGGTTGCATCGTACTGCTGGTAAATCTGCCATTTTTTGTTTTGATTTGTTGAATCGGTATCCAGTACTTTTTGATTGTTTGTCGTACACCGACCATCCAATATTTGTTACGGTGAGTATCAACGTTACAGTATTACAGTTATTACAGTGAATCTCCCAAACTCACAAATAAGGTTTCTTTGGTAAATTTAGTGGTTGTTTCGTTAGATAGCTAAGCAACCCTTATTGAGAATAACTATTATAGTTCGTGGTGAAATGCTACTTTCTGGATTTTACAAATTATTATTTCTTCAGCAACATTCATCTCATCTGAGTTGATCTTTCACTTTCTCCATTGTTCGTTCAAATCTCAATACGAAACGTCATCTTCGCTAGTTGTGTTGGTCATAACGGTAGTGTATTTTGGTCTTTTCTCTAAGAACCGTGCGAAGTTGTACTTATATTCTATAATTCATGTTGTTGTTGGCCAGTTATGGTCTCGTTCATGCAACCGACATCCGTTCTAAGAGTATATCAGATTTATACAGTATCTTGTGTTTGGTTCAGTTAGTCTGCTTCTCGCAGCACTGTGAATGAGAATGTATCTGTTATTGAATTCTAAATAATTCTTAATGTTCTTATCGATGAGTCGTTTTCAATCGATTTTGGAATTGCTTCGATCTGATCTTGGGAACAAATTTTCAGGAGTTCGGGTGAGTTTGATTTCCGTTTCCGCAAGTTGAATCCATTTCGTTTAATTTAAAAATCAAATCTCCATCCTTATCATTGCCAAATGATACAAGGCAGTTTGGAAGTATTAAGAAACATTTTTTGTGAATGGGAAGTTGAGTAGCGAAACCAATATTGCCAATATAAATTCACAGTAAATGTATGGTGAGGTAGTTTTGGAGAAGAATTACTAGGACCGATCATATTTACGTCGACCAGACAGATTACATAATGTATGCTTAAGGGCCGTAAACAACACTAACCGCATCTTAACTGAGACCTTGCAAACCATAAATACGTATAAAGATGCACCTAGGCGGTTAGCTAGATGAATTATTTTAAACACAATCGCTTTTTAAGGCATTCGGTGGCTTTTTGGTGAACGGTGATCTTAAAATTTGTATCTCGAGTCGTGGAGTTAGTTTATCTCGTTTCTGTCTCTTTGACCGGCTAGATCCATTATCATCAATTGCACGAATCGATCATGACCCAAGTAGGTCTAAATATCGTTGTGCCGTAAATTTAACTGTATAGCGGTTGGTTCTTAGTTTGCTCTTTATTAACAGGGCCGCCGCTATGATCAATCCAAGAAAAGCCTTCATTTCAATGAAATCTACAGATTTCCAAATTATTTTTTTTAGTTATTTACAATTATGATTGATGTTTTGTCACCACCCCGGGAATCGAACCCGAGACCCCTAAATGACAAAGCAAGCTCGCTACTTTCTCTGTCACCAGAGGGATAGGTCAAAGATCTGATAAAAATCGGTAAAAATCGAATTAAAACATGAAAAAAACCAAAATAGTTTTATTAATAAGAAATATTCCCTCCCCTGGTCCGAATGATAGCTGTCACTAGATGCTGCATTGATTTCATCAGAGTTGAGCTGAGCATCCTGAGGTACGGGTTTCGAGCTGGTCACTCCATAACAGGCACATCCACCACTTGAAGGTATTGGTATACTAGACCATCCGAATGCGGTCTTGTATTATCCTGCATGAACAGAATCTTTTACCAATAAACCCGGAAAAATGTACGAGTACGACGCCGGTTGTAGCTTAATGGTTAAGTTTATCATCACGCCGCATAAGCGGATGACATAAAAACGCGCGTGTGTGTATCAAAAGATTCGTTGTGCTGACCACATACAATGTGCACCAATCGTTAAACTGGTTCGTAAGGTCTCCGTTTAGACGCGGTTAGGGCCGTTTACAGCCTCTAAGCCATAGATTATTATTTTTTTATGAGTACGACGTACTAATCGATTACTTTTGTTAAGATCTGTCTCCGCCTCTAGTGATATGTCTCCCCAGAACTTGCATGATCCACCACCATACGAGACATGTTCTTCAATGCAGCAGTGCCATATAAACACATCTTGTACTCGTCACAGGATTCAGTCCAATTCAAATGCTCGCAGGAGCGAACTCACGACGGACTTGTCAGTGGGCTGAGATCAATTTGTAGTTAAGAAGAAAAAGCCACAACCTCTAGTTGTGTCTTTTCCTTCTTAATCCAAATATTAAGCATAAGGTATACATAAATAAAGGAATGATAATAAAATCTTTGAGGAGTTTAACAACGTAAAACATATTTCTTATCGGTTGTCAGGTCAGTTGATAATATTTTTCATTTTTGTGTTCACATACGAAGCGACGAAGCGGTACTAGGTAATTATTATCTTATCTATACATTGGTTAATTCCAATGATAAGATACGCGACCAATGATAACATTCGAATCTTTCTCTAGGTCGGCGATATATTCAACCAAGAGTATATGGTACATACAATGGTTAAAGGTGTCATGAGATCATGGGCGAATCAAATAAATTTCTTGACCACAGGATGGGTGGTGAATACTCCAATGTAATATTAAAATTTTATCATGACAGTAATCTTAAAAAATATAGAATATCAATCAGACCATAAATCGTATAGTAGTGCGTCAATTAGATGACAAATTGCTTAGCTGGTTTTAGTCTTGAAGCAAACCCAGCCAACTAAACTTTAGTCATCCATGTTGGTTTGTGATATTGTAAGCCGATATCAATGCGAATAAGACTTCGAAACATCACCGTGTATACTGGTGTATGTTGTTATTGTCCACCTCACATCATTGGACTATAATCGGTGCCCGATTAAGGTGTAGTGAAGTTCTACTGTAATTTAAGTATTACTACTTCATCGCGTATCTTATCAATCGGGGTATCGTGAATAAGTGAACATTTATTATTGCTTAGTGTTTGGTCAAATGTGGTGTAAGTAAAATGCCATATGTTGCGTTTTACATTTGCATTTTACATTTTTAAATTGTAAAATGTCATATGTTGCGAAAATTATCAAAAGCATACTATTTGCTTCCGTAAATGATGGTAAGTGGGGCAGCAAGTAATCTGTGCTCAGTTGGTTGATAATTCAAGTTCTTAATGTGTTTAGGACCGGAAAAAAGAATGATGGGAAGTTTCTTTATACATTCGTCAATTTTCGAAACAGTCAAGAATCTACCCGACGTGAGTACACGTATACAAAACGTTTGGGACTACGAGTTACAAATTTGTGAAACGAGCTATAGTATGAAATTGGTTTTTATTCATGATGATTCCGGTTCATTCTCGTTTGTGAGGAACATAAGCAAATTCGCAAATTTTTCATTTCTGTGGGAGGAGAATTTAGCACTATACGTCCCGGTACAACATTTTACCGTGCTTGAGGTGACTTATATAATCAAAGTGGTTGTGTCGCTGTTATATTTTGTTATTATTTTTGCAGGAGTATGTAAGAATGGAAAATCTTCATGTATTTATCGATAGTGTTGAAGATGAACAGGGAGTCATTGACACGAACGAAATGATTCGTGTCGTACGATTTACGATTCAAAGTCCATCGGAAAAACAATATTTTGCTTTAAAATTTGCGTTATTTTACGTAGAACAAAAGCTGCCAAGTTATAAGAATTTGTACCTTCTAGTTGCTTTCCCATGGTTACAACCTTGGGTTCTCAAAAAGTTTGACATTCCATTCGAAATCGATGATACATTTTGTCAAATCATATCAATTACACTGCAACAAAAAAACCATTTATCGGATAACATATTCGATTTGGCTGCGGTCCGAATGGCATTGTGCGATTGTTGAAATCTAGAATCGACGACGTTTGTACAATCGGAAATCGATCGGTTAATAGTGCGAACACTGCGTGATCCCAAATATAGTGAAGATGTTGAGTTCTCTTTCGAATTATATATGTACGATAAAAATATGACGAAGGACGGTCGCAACACGTTGCTTTTGGTATATATTTGTTATACATTTCAAGACATTTTAAGAAGTTGTGTTAAAGACGCACTACTTCTCAACCCGCGCCGAACGATTAAACTGTGTAAAAACTGGGATATGCTCGATGTGTTTAGTATGCTAACTTTGAATCCGAATTTAAAGTTCAGAATCGATGGAAAAAATTTTGATGGAATTAGTTTTAAGCTATTTAACGATTTGGCGGGATGCGTCAACGTGACTCAAATCATACTCGATACAAAATATCGATTGGATAACAATATGGATGGAATCGATGGGTTAAAATTTGCCAATAAATCAACAGAAGTGTATTTTGAGGGTGACAACACCGATGGATTTATTGAGGAGTTTGTGTTGTGTGTCCGGAAACTTCTATTCAATAAGCGAATATGCCTATTTCTTTATATCGATTGTGAACTCACAGACTATTTAATTTTTGATAATTTTACAATTTATGAGCTATATTTCCGCAATATCATCATTACCACATCGATGCTGAACGAGTTAACTAGCTGTTCAAACTTCAGGACAAAAATACATTTTGTAAAGTGTAAATTGGAAAATAAACCAGAAAATTGGATGTTGCTCTTTAATTTAGAGCATCTGAAAGTAATTTGAATTCGATCAAATTTCTAAATGTCTAAACTGTTAATTTTATATCACTTCCAGATGGCTAGCATTGAAGAAGAGACGTGTACATGGCAATCGATGTTTGATGCTGTTGTGGAAATGTTACGAGTTTCGAAGTTAACCAAATTGGAATTGACTCGTCCTATATATATTAATTCTAACATAACTCTCGAACTTAAACGTTATAAATTTGTTTTGGTCGAAGATGGGACTAAATTAGAACTTCAACATAGAGATTCTACTGCAGTCGACCTACATGATATAAAAAATGGGTTTGTTTTTGATAACGGGACCGATTATGATTTTTACCAATAAAAGATTTGAACAAGAGGTCAAGATTCTTATTTGAGTTTCGATTTTGATTAAAGAAACCAGTTCGATTTTGTAGAGGAGTTTTAGTCTTATTATAAAGTTCGTTGTGCGATGGAAGTACAATTGATTCCCTAAGTTGGATTGATTGGTTCGATTCATATACAATTTTACCGTCATTTTTCTCTGTGTATATAAAACTCAGAGCTTAGTAAGTTGTAATCCTCTCACAAGCTTTTCAGTTATTTATTATGTATAAGCTGTACGTTCTGGATATTCACTAACTATAAATAAGTTGAGTTGAGCAATGCTGCTTGGCATTATATAGTAAGTTCAACATGGCCTAACGAAGTATTATTTTGAAAGAAGAGACGGCTTTAAGTATAAAAAGTTTTGAGTAAATTCAGGTGCTTTGAGAATTGAACTTAGTCGCTTCTTATTTCCGGCAGTTGAATGTATTTCCTTTCCTGCTAGATTCTCTATCCGAATTGAACCATATATATGGTATGATGTCAGCATATTTTGTATACTAGCTGTTAAGAAATTTAAACGTTCAGGCCTACTGCAAAGACTCCTTACAGTGTTCAATTTCATCACTTTCGGTTTTATAACCGGATGAGCTGCGGGTATAAGTTAGCAATAAGAGTTCTTGTCTCTATCTGCGGTCTCAAACAAGAAATGTCTTTCGGTATCTACTCTTCTAGTATCATCCCATCATTATTATTCTCAAGTAAAACGAACTTACCAAAGTGATTCCCCATATAGTATCCGATAAGCATATGAGGCCGAAAATAGGACATCCAGATTTTTTGATCGGTTTTTACAATCCATTATTGGCCCGTATCGTCTCAACAATCTAACTCCAACGGTTTTGATCACGAGCCACCTCTTCAAACTATTGTAAACAATCTTTCGTACTCATCCGTCATAGTCCAACTCTCACATCCATACATAACAACGGGTCTGATCAACACTCTGTACAGTTTCAGCTTATCCGCAAGATATGTTGATTTCAAAAGTGGACGTAGAGGAGATAAAGTCCAATTGCTAGTGACAACTCAAACCTCAATATCCTTCATCACACTATTATCGTGAGTAATAAGAGATCTAAGACACTTGAATCTCATTACTCCTTCAAATGTGAGGTTACCACTAGTGAAATCAATTGCGTTTTGGTTTCTAAAACTTTCTTTTCTCTTGAGGTTACCACCCTAGTCCCGAATGGCAGTTGACCGAGATCTTAAGGTATGGTGCAATCCGGCGACTCCTTTTTCTTTTGGCCTTCCACCATTCACGATTCTTCTGTCTACAAATTCGTTTAGTTGGCCTCCTGGCAAGAAATGCCTTAGTTTTCGTTGCGATTGTAAACCGAGTCTGCGCTTCATTATAGGCTATATTTCGTTGCTCAACAGCAAGTCGACACTACTCATCAAACCAGTTATTTTTGTCCTAGTTTTCACTGTACCAAAAGTATGCTGGGAGGAATCTACAACAGAGGTTTTCAATGTTCAAAGTTGCGAGTTAGTTTTTGTTTGTATCGATAGAGTACGAACCCCGGCCTATCATTACCTTACGAAGGTCGTCGGTTCAGGAAACATTTTAGATTAAAACGGTCGAAATAAAAAATGTTTCTATTGACAGATTAAAGGTGGCAGACGGTATTCTCAGTTAAGCAAATAAATCTGGCGTTCTCCCCTTCCAATAATTTTCCACTCACTAAGTTGTGTAGACATAAACTATATATCCGTTCCGTTTCATTCCGTTCCGTTTTATTCCCTTCCTGATTTGACCCAGTGTTAGTTTTCGTAGTATATTAACCTTAATTAAGGTTGGTGCAAAACCTGTCAATTTGGTATAATCTGAAACGATTGTACCAGTGTTACACAAACAGACAAGCAGTTGCAGTACTCCACTGTGAATAAGTCCAATAATCATGTGAGATGTTCTCTCTTCGCATGTGCGTCAAAATTCTTATGCATTTACGCAGTAGTCATCTTCAGATCAATTGACAGCGTTTGATTTTACATGCTTGTTTACTGTCTAGCCATCTATGACGGTACATTTTAATTCCGTTCCACTCAGTAAGTTTTGGTAACGACAACAATATGTCCGTTCCGTTTCGTTTCGTTTCGTTCCGTCCGTGCTTTTTCTCGTATAATATTAGTTCATACTTAAATCAAACAACAAATTGAAAGTAAGGCGTGTAGATGACAGAAAGCTCAACCATAACGAATAGAAAAATTAAATAAACTGATAAAATGGACGATTTTACAAAGTCCTAAGACAGAAGCGGAACGGTGTCGAAAAATTGACTAACGTTTGTCGTGATTTTTACGTAAAACGAAAACTAAAATGTTCCTACATTACGTCGGACCATCATTGACAGGAAAAAGTTTCCTACCAAAAGCGATCCGACAAAGGATCCCAGATTCAAACGATTAACTAATGTAGAGCGAAGTATACAGTATATTAGCTACACATCGCACAACGGAAGATAATACATATTATATTCATTAAAATCTGGATGAAATATGAAACAGGTTGGTATAAAAGTCCGACTGTTTTACGTTTTCGAACTTGTCGAAACGAATCAACGCAAAGCTATTTGTTTTAGTGGCAAGGTCACCGTTGAAATGGACACCGATTGTGAATGGTAAGATCAAATATACTTTTCAGAAGAAAACTTGATCGTGAAGATCTTCGGTGTTTATACTATTTATAACTGATGATCTGTTACCAAATTTTGGAGCCAAAAGGCTTGGATTCCATTAATATCCACAATTATATCCCAACGATTGGTGGAGAAAAAATGTCCATCTATACAGAGATTAATAACGGGTACGGCTAAACTCCACCTCCAATATAAGTTATGTTGAAGATAAATCCAAGAGTAAAGAATTTTCTAAAGAGTCCGACAGGGGAAATCCATGTTTTTAATCCTGGTTGGTTCGAAACAGTGTGGTTAACTTCAACATCTTATCTTGGCCCAGTAATATAAAACTAGTTTGGCACACAAGGTTTGACCTCCCTATACTTAAATAAATCTATAATTTATAATTTATTTATAATATTTTTATTGTTCTTATAAATAATTAAATACAATTTTTAAGCGTTGAGGTGCGAGGTAATACAGTTTTTACCAATACGATAATTTACCACCAGTATGTCGGATAGTAGTAAGATGGATAGTAGTAAGCTGTAAGTAGACATAAACAAAATAGTTTTTAATGATCAGTTTGTGAAGTAACACGGTGTATTATAGTTACATCTGTATACTGGATATCCCCATCCCCAGTTTTTCCACCCCCATCCGAATTCCGCACCTTCCAATTCTTCCTTCTCATTTTTCGGATCAACTTCACCATTGACCTCTTTTACTGATGCTTCGACGGCTGGATTCACTTGGGATTGAACTGCTTCAGCTGTTTGTAATGTACTATCGCTCGGTGGAGCTGGTAAACTGTATACAGCAGCGATAAGAGCTACGATTAAGATTATCTTGAACATGTTGATTGATTAATCGATGTACTTTGTGTCGAGATGATTTGCTACTGAATGATGTGAAACGAACCATTCTGGCTTCTTATATATCTGCGAGTTCGAATTTTCTATGTTTGTTTGGTTTGGAATTTTGCGTGTGTGGACAAACAAAATGTAACAAAATTCTTGCTAATCAGATACGTGAGGTTTAAGTCTTGCGTCGGTTTTCCCACCTTTTGTTGACTTAACTTTTATGTTTAAGATGATTAATGAGTAAACTATTCCAAAATTCTTTTTTATTGTTGACATTGACTTATCCAATATAATACAATGTGACTTAACTAATTAATCGAAATCGAAATTGGATCAGATTAAATCGATTCGATTGGATCAAATGAATTCGAAATGGTTTATAAGTCGATTAAGTTAAATTGAAGATTTGTTGTCACCACCTGACATGTAAGATTCTTAGTATATAAATCATAATAGATGTGATGGAAATACCTACGCCCATTTTTTTCGTTTGTAAATGGAACGAGAGTATATAAACGAGCTGTAACATTTATAGGCATGTACATTCGGTATAGTAGTTCGAAAGATACAAAATCTATATAATTACTCAGCGCTTAAAGCTAAGAATTTAATTTGTCAAAAATGTTTAAAATACTAGTTTTGTTAGCGGTCGTGGCCGCAGTGTACAGTGTTCCAGCGCCACCAACCCAAACTCAACTAGAAGCAGAAGGAGTAAGATTTCAAGCGAATCCACTCGTCGATGCGTCAGTCAAAGCCGCTAATGGTGAAATCGATCCGAAAAACGAGAAGGAAGAATTGGAGGGTGCCGAATTCGGTTGGGGGTGGAAGAAATGGGGATGGGGATATCCTGGCTACAGAAGTGATATAATTGATGGTCCTTAATTTTAGAATTTGTTATAATATTTTATATTTTTATAGGTTACTACCACTATCCATCGTATTACTACCCAACGTACTATTATCCATCGTACTCGTCCTACTGGTGGTGAAAATCAAATCAAATATAACTTTTACGACTTAAGGAACAAATTATTGTAAAATTAATGTACAAATTTAATTAATAATTTTATAAATAAATTTTTATTACTGCAATAAAACGAGTCTTGTATCAATTACGAACCAAAACTGATTGGTTGCAGGTCTATTAGTTATAACGGACGTTCTTGACAGTATATCACTTTTTCTATTATGAAATCTGTTTTGGAGTGATAACACTCCCAATACTTATGGTTATTGATCCAATTTGTATAGACCATCTGTACTTTTAATTGTTCCATGACAGCCTCTAATACTTAAATGAGGGCCGGGAATTATTCACTTCAAGAGGGTATGTGCTTATCCACTTAACCGATCGTAATCGAACGGGATAATGTAACTGTGTCAGTGTTTTTGCTGTCCTTTGATTTATTGCATAATATATTGATTTGGCATTTAAATCTCATTTGTAATTTCTAGGCCATCTCTGCGACAAGATGATATGTAGGTTGAGCAGCCAATATTAACGGAAGAGGTCTGCCATGAAACATTCATAGCCAGTGTAGAACGGAATTAATTAGCTATCCACCTCAACCTCTTCTTCCAGTTACCCCAACGTATCTGTTATGGTGTCAAGAAAAACAAAAGCTTGATGGTTACTGTGTCGCTCTCTTTTCATTTTAGACTTTTAGCGGCCAGGCTTATACTCGTTCGGTAATATATTGAAGTTATGACACTTAAAAAACTTTATCAGCTTTCTATTTCTCAGATTCGACAAGAAATCCATCTATTTGAGCTGGATTCATAGGAACTGGTATTCTCGTCAATGTTCATGATCACCATAACAACGCCTCCTCCATCAAAATTATAATAACAGCTATTACTATCTGAATTATAGATTCTAGGTGATCTCAAAAAGATGAAGTTTGAGGTACAGCTCCCGTACTTTGTAGTTCCATCATTTTTAAAACATTCTCGAAAAGATAAGACAGTGCCGGGTCTACCTTCACAAATGATATTTTCCCACTCTGTTTTATTAACAAATCTTTCTTTATCTGATATAGAGTGTCCGTAGTCCTTTTTCCTCTTGCCAGGATAACGACTACTTATATCTGTTGCAGAACAATTTCACTTTTCTTATCTTCTCTTGTTGCCCTGACTTTTTGTCTCCATCCAAGAATAGATAGGATTTGACACTTATGTCAAATTCTATCTATTCTTGAATGGAGACAAAATCTTAATGGTTGCAGTCGCTTAACTCGTAACCGATTCGTACAACGCTCGATATGGTTTTATGTAATCTGATAACCTTTTAATTTTATCTGCCAGATTTGCAAGTATAATGCTTCCTTCCTTAATCGGCATTCGTCTTGAATTGATGGACAAAAGAGAGTCTGAATTTTTCTACTTCTATTCGGTAAAAATACTATCTTTTCCTTAGGACCTCCTAAATTGCTCTTTATGAATCGGGCAGTCATTACAGTAAAAGTTACTGGTTTGGTTTGGTCATTTGTTGGTTTATTATAGCTTATTAGACACGTTTACTGTCACGAGTATAGTACGAGGCCTTGGCTTGCGTGTGCTATTTTAGGGTATTTGATTTACTCGGTACCTGTCTTATCAGACGGGCTTACCTCTGTCTGCCACTTGGGTAGGCGCATAATGGAGAGGAAATACAGCTTTTAATATCGACCCATTATCTCACATTATCCATAGCAGATTGGCATACGATTGCCCTTCCGTCTTAACTATAACCATATCATATCTGTTCTTCTTCTTTCCTTATGCCCATTATCCTCAAAATCGTTTTCTAGCATATTCTTTAGTTTATACCAGTATTGGATTAATCGCCTTTTTTCAGGTCCATGACTTTTATGGTCAGCCGCATTCCTCCTGCAAAGAAGATTATATTTATTCCGCTGCTTATGAAACAGCACGGTAATGTTTTCCACAGTTTTGGCACCTTATGGTAAATATGCTTCCCAAAAAATGTGGAAACTGAGGAAGATATCTTATGGAGTCAACTCGTTCCCTTTACACCTCGAGTGGAGTTGATCATTTTCTTTGCACTTCAATGCACTGTTTTATTAATATAATGCCGTCGCTCTGTTGATTTACGTATCCAACGAGTAATGATCTTATGTCGTTTCTGTTCTTTTTTACCTTCCAGAAGAATCGTATTGGCGCTTTGTATTTGTGATACTTCTCTCGCTTTAAAGCATTGGTCGCCCAGCAAACACTGAAGTCCTGGAATTGTTGCTGGTCTATCAGTTTAGGCAAATCTTGATCGGTTGGACAACATAGGTATTTTAAAATTCTCCGTACTAAGTAATTGTGTCTCATTAATGTCGCAATTCCTTTTATTGCGATCGGCATCATCGCCGAATACATATTGCTATGTATTTTGAGTGCCTTTAGGCGGCTTTCAAATTCATACCTAATGCTGTCTGAGAAGCATCACTCTCACTTAGTTTATTTTGATTATTGGTTTTATTAAGTGGGAATAGTATGATAAATAAAGCCACCTATGCCAGAGCTCTGCATTATGATAGTAAGGCTATGTTGTAAAACCGAAAGTCATCTAATGAAAGTCACCAAACCGAAAGTCACAGACTAAGCATTCCCTTTCCCTTAGCCATATGCAACATTCAGCGTATGCAGTGCCATATTTTATGTGACTGAATCGGTTGGTCCTTTTTACTAAAATTCACACCTCACATGGCACGTTGCGTAATTTAAATTCACACGAAATGAAGATGTGAGTGTGCCAAATCGAAAAAATATACGATGTGACACTACACTTTTACCGAAAGGCATATAAAGTTGATTTAGTTGAAGAAACCTTGGATTTATATTAGATTAACATGTAATATAAATTGTTGGTTGAAATGTCATGCATTTAAGCTTGTCCAAATTGTGCTTTGTTAAATTAAAAGAGCATAATTGTTTTTAGATGTTTTCTGGACTGACATTTAAATCCTAGAATGATAGTAGCTATCACGATAGTATTTTTCTGGGCTGGCATATAAATCCTGGGATGATAGTAGCTATCACGATAGTATTTTTCTGGGCTGACATTGCGTTTTCATGGGATAAAACCTGGCCTAACTTTATATACATTATATAGTGGTTAAGAATTATTTATTCCTTTATAATTTATGTCTGTCCATCACTCTGATTATTGCAGCGTGTTTAATACACGCTCAGGTAAAGATGGTTGAAGGTGTCTTGAGTTTGTTGACCTAACCCTTAATTGAATAGGACTTTGACTATTCAGTGTTATTAAAGCTGTCTTGGATTTGTTACAAGCAATGTTACATAGACTATTTTCGCGATCATCTTATACTTCTGTTTAATGTATTCATATTGCGTCAAACTCAAATGAGCGTATATAAATTGGAAATAACCAAAACAAAACTACGTCACCGTATAGTGAAACTTGATCAATAGTTGATCGAATTTTTACTCTAAACAGTTTTACAAAGAATTATTGTTTAATGATCATGTTCTGGTGAATGAAATGTTGTTAATAACATCTTTTTGGTTATCATTTCTAAGAAGCCACAGCGCCATATATTTTATTGCCTAAATATCTTTAAACTGTATATAAAGGAGCTACAAAATTGATATGGATGTTCATTCGATACAGTGTTTTTGAAGATAAAAGTTATATACTTACCCAAGTTCTGCCGTCAGAGATCAAAAATGTTTAAACTACTAGTTTTGTTAGCATGCATCGCCGTTGTGTACAGTGTACCAGTACCATCATCCAAAATCGAACTCGAAGCGGAAAAACCACGTTCACAAGGAAATCCAGTTGTCGGTGTGTTAGTCCAAGTTGATGAGGGTGAAATCGATCCGATAAACGAGAAAGAAGTAATGGAAGGTGTCGAATCGCGATGGGACTGCGAATATCCTAGCTTTGGCGGTTTAATAATACCGTGTCGTACAGACTAACATTTGTATACCTGTTTGTTAATAGTTTAGTTATTTTTTAATAAATGTTAAGTAAATAATCGTTTTTGTATCAGAATTATGAGTTATTTACGAGCACTCACGCAGGTCATTATATTTCTACGAAATGGGTCGATCGGTAGATAGGTTTTACTTCTTCAGTAACAGTTGGATTTTATAAATGTTCTGGTTGCACTTTATTGACGCAATCCGAACTAAGCTATCTGAACCTCCAGCACTCTACTCATTTTCCAACGGGCTGGTGACAGGTTATCTTCCACCATAAGAACGACGTCTCCTACAGTTAAATTAAGTTTAGGTTTCTTTTATTTTGTCCGTTATTGTAACTGCTGCAGATATAATCGCTGGACCAGCTTCTCCAGAAATCATTTACTATTTTTTCCACCAGATGCCAGCGGGTCTTTAGGGAGTAACCGTTTTCGTTGGTCTCAGGAGTGTTAGCATTTCAAAGCTCTCTGGACCATCGTACAAAACGGTTAATGGTCGAGAGTTTAAACAAGCTTCGATTTGGGTTGTCAATGTTGTTGCTTCTTCAAACGTTAGTGTTGTCGACCCATATAACATTTTTCAAGTGTGTTTTAACTGATTTAACGCCTGCCACTCACACACCACCAAAATGTGGAGCAGTAGGAGGTGTAAAGTGCCAAGTTGTTTCATCCAGTTCTGGTTCTAGATTTGCTATCTCTCCTCTAATAATCGCTCAGTACCAGAAATGTTAGTTGCGTTATCCGAATATATAACTTTGCACAACCCCTTTCGTAAAGTATCTCCAATAGGCTGCTATAAATGCTTCAGTTGTTAGTCCGCTTATTATCCTTTGGAATGACTATTTCCTATTTTGTTTCTTAGTTGATCAATCCCCAGTTAGCTGAATGGCCGCGAAAGAGTCACTCTGCAAGTGGGTAGATCGTTCATTAGTTGGTTCTGTATAATGGGTCGTTTCAGATTTCTGCCAACAATATCAGATTTCTCCATGAACTGTTGTTCTCGCATGCATGTCTTGAACTATCCACTTGCTTATTTTGCTTTCCTTTGGTAGAACTGTTGGTAGCTTTTGGCGTACTGGTAGTTGGACTTTATGTAAACGTCCACATAACCTTAATATGCCATCCTTGTCCATGAATGGGTTCAATGCCGATAGCATGGATTTCGGATCCAACGTTCTCTTTTTCATTAATTATTAGTTCCTTACGTAAATAACTACATAGTTCAATTCCAACTATCTAAATTTCTGCTAGCTTCAGCTCTGGTGCAGTTATTTCCTTTAATCGTTTTCGTTGTTTACATAAACGTGATAGTTTATGAACCTTTGAAAATAGACTGTATATATGGGATTGAGAATACATGGGGTTTTGGCAATTAATTTATGAAGAGTTAAATTTCTCTGAGCGACTATTGAGAGACAAGTGATGTCTTCAGTACTGTTTGTATCAATGTCGGATGCTGAGGCATTTGTTCAAGGGTGTCGTTAGCCATGTGTCTTGGTGTTCGTTCAAAAAGGTTGGCCCTGTCCACTATGTTGAGTTTTGTGTCGTAACAGTGCTGCTGTTCCTCTTGTTGCAAAATCGACCTAATACACCTAATTCGATCATGTATTTTTTCATAACTCTGGTTCAAATTTATATCGAAAGAAGAACCCATCCTTCGATTTATGTTCAAAGAATTAATACTTATTGTGATGGCACTGGGAAAACATTGATAAATTGACATGAGAACCGAAAAGTCAATGCCTATATAATCATTTGAAATGATCGCATATAATCGCATCAAACCATCGACAGCTATCTTGGACTTTCTACTAATCGATAAAACTTTGTAAAAATCAAGGAGTTATGCTTTAACTGTCTGAGAAGCTGCCACATTACCAATCAGTGTTCAGATCTTTGTTGTTTATGATCGGTATTTAGTAGACAGCTTAACTTACATGCCCTTCTGGATCAATAAACTCAAGCTATCACTAAGACAACTGTGACCAGATTAAGTCTTATTAGACCACCGATTGGTGTGGGATCTGGAAATACTGGCAATTCAATTCTATCGCCCAGGTGGCTCAGTGGTTAAAGGCAGTTGGAGCGGGAGATACCATCTGATTACTATCGGTGGTGTAAATGAACACATTTATGACCCCCTATTGGACTGCAGAACTAATGAGCCGACCCATCTTCCATATCCGTACTATTGGCTGGCATGGAGCTATGCAATGCGCAGATGGTTCTACAAAAATAGAACCTATAGTCGTGCGTCCTGGATTTGACTATTAAGGCGTAAAGTAGGACGTAAATAAGCGAACCGCTTCTCAAAGGATGCAACAGCACGAATAATTTGAAGTAACGATTCGCTATTTTGTTGTATTAAAGGATGGGGATTTTCTTCCAGCAAAATGGTCTTTGGCCACGATTTTAGACATTCATCCGGGAGCTGACGGAATAACAGGACTCGTGAAGAGCATCACGTTCTGGATTTTAAATCTCTTCATATATAGGTTTATCTTTCACCAGCCCTTTCCTTAAATGGCACCTCTTGTACTTTTTACTTTTATATAGGTTTGCTAATTGTACCACCGGATTTATCAGTTTTCGCCGAAGCCTGGACTTTTATATGTAGTCTCTTACTCATTTGTAATAATTTGTTGGAATTAGATGATATCCTTGTGCTTCCTGCCTCGCATTCAATAAACTCTTCATTTCTGTACCGTTTTGTCTCCTTCACTCGTCCGACATCTGGTTTTCATTCTTTTCAACTTGTCCTTTATCTGTTTAGTTTGGGCTTGGCAGTCTGCTTTGCTAGCTCCGATGCATTTTCACTACTTATTGAGAGCATCTCTATGCTGGATTAAAAACTGTCTGTGGCAGAGTGAATATCACACTTGTCATCAGGAACTATGAATAAGGATAATTTTAAACCACAGACATTGACCAAATGGTTCGAATCCTGTAAGTGGTCGGACGTCCTGTTAAATAGAAAAGCTCATGAGTCGATCCGTCTCGCATGTTAGCGAAATGTTAAACCTTTTTTGTAAATCGACATTGAAAGAGGCTCGACTCTTTAATATCTGGCATAAAATTTATAAAAAACGAAAATGGGTTGATTTGTTTATAGCCGACCAGATTCTGATGGCCTTATCATTACTAAACTTGCGCAGCATTTTTATATGAGATACAAAACTGACGCGTATATAGTAGCGATTAGCGCATATGATATAGATTTTATAGTTTTTACAGGGTCACAAACAAATAATTAGCAAATCTAACCAGTTTAAAATGATATAAAAATAGTGCTAAAATAACCCAATGAAGACGATTAGAAAATCCATGTGAGTAAGGTCAGTAAACCAACAAACAATAAAATCACGAGGTAAGAATCGTAAACTGTTAATTCTAGAAAACAGAAATTTAAAACCTTTCAGTCCGATGACCGTTAAGATGGTATATAAACTAAAAGTAAATCTGATAAAACTACTCAGTTCTCAAGTTCTTGTCTTGTAGTAAATAACTTTCTTAAGAAAGCAACACATTAGAATCGATACAATGTTTAAATTACTCGTATTATTTGCACTTATCGCCGCTGTGTACAGCGTCCCAGCACCACCAACTCAAGCGCAACTAGCAGCATCAGAAGGGCAACGATCGCAATTGAATCCAGCTGTTGATGCATCTGTCAAAGCGGTAAATGGTGAAATCGATCCGAAAAACGAAAAGGAAGAATTGGAAGGTGCCGAATTCGGATGGGGATGGAAGAAATGGGGATGGGGATATCCTAGCTACAGAAGTAATATATAGTCTTTTTGCGCTCTTCGAACAGTTCGTAAATATAATGAATTTTTTTTTATCTTATTGCAGGTTACTACCACTATCCAACATATTATTATCCAACATACTACTATCCATCGGACTCGTACTGGTGGTAGATCTCAATTTACTCTTTATAAATGGATTCTATGCAAGAAAACATCTGAACAATTGTATTGTATACAAATTAATAATTTTATAAATAAAGATTTTGATAATTAACGTCAGCTTTTGTTATTAAACTACTCGAAAGGTTCCATCAGCAGCATCTTTCACTCCATTGCTACTTTTCCAATCACACTGATAAGGATGTCTTCCAAGATCATATTAAAAAGTATCTGAGGAAGCGATTATCAATTTCCAAATGTTAGGTTTAAGGCGGGTACTATCTCACGTCTTAAAGATCGCAAGATCATATTTTAGATCTCGGCAAGAAATAAATCTGTTCTTTGGGAAAAACCACGTGAATGTGTTCATGTTTTCAAGTGGGTTTCAATGTGACAAAACAATGAACTAAGTGCACACGTTTTAGATTCTGGAAAATTGCAAAGTACATTTTTTTTATTTTTGATTCAATTATATCGACTCCTGTGCTTCCATCACATGGATAGTACGGGTCGAAGAATCCCATAATCTCGTGTCCGGAGAAATATTACTACATTAGCCTATATACACAGTGGATCTGGCCCCAGTGGATCTGGCATGATATTTAATGCATTTCGTTTTTCATCAACTTGATCTAGGTACCTCATGTGTGACGTGGTCGAGATCCACGCTATTGGTTTTCTATAGCGGAGAGTTTCATAGAATATCGTACCTCTCGACTCGTTCCCAAGCGCAACTATATATAGATTCCTCTTAAGCAAGAGTATGGTCGTGTGGATAGGCAGGATAATATCGGTAGAAGGTTAAGATTCTTGACTACTAAGTGAATGAAATCTTAATCACTCACATTTTTTAAACCGAACATCAATGAATGAGACTTCTGTTTATTTATCAGACTGAACTACATTATTTAAACCCAGCCTTGTCTGTATTTATTATACGGTTCCGTCAACATGAGCTAATTCCATATATTTACTGACGACGGTAACTAATACATACCGTCACTAGAGGTGGTGGTACCAGTTTTTGTGCAAAACAGAAATTATTTAATAAAACGAGTCATGAGTGAAGTAGAGCTGCGATTCCTAGATGTGAACCTTTATAGACTGCATCGTTCACTGTTGCCCAGTTGCCAACATTTTCTATGTACGATGAATAAATAAATCCCATCATTTTTTTCCAATCCCAACCCTAATTTTAAAATCTTTTCAAAATAAGCCGCCAAAGCAGCCAGACAAATAAATTTGCTCATAAGAAATATAAGCGCAACGAAATTTTGTTTGAAGAATACAAGACCACACGTAACATCTGTAAAAAAATCTGTGCTAAGGAAGCGAAAAAAGCCGACAACAAGAGTTGAAAATCTTCGATCGCAACTTTTACGAGATGGTCGCATGGTGGTGGAGTTACGCCTCCATCAATTCCGTATTGTGGTTCCAAAATGGATCCTGTTAACATCTCGGAGGAAAGTTTGCCAGTGACTTGGCTCCAATATTAAATAAAATTTTTCTTCTTTCTTATAAGCAAGGTAAATACCCGAACACCTGGTAAAGTGCGATGGTGCAACCGGTTCTTAAACGTGGTTGTGATTAAACTGACCCCTCAAACTATCGGCCAGTATCAATTGTGTCAGCCGTGGCTAAAGTTTTTGAGAAATGCATTAACCAACAACGGGTAAATTATCTTAAAAATAATAAAATAATTTCAGATAACCAATATGGCTTTCGTAAAAGCCGCTCTACAACCGATCTCTTGACGTATGTTGTAAACAAATGGTATCTCGACTTATGAAAGATCTAGACAGCCTACAACACTGCAGAAATGTTGCAGAACTCTGCGTGTTCTATAGATTAATAAATGGTAAATGTTTTGCAGAATTAAAGAAGAAAATACCAGTATTTGTTGCTGCCGAAACCTCGAACTATAGTGCGAATTGAAATTCGTTGTCCGGTTTTCAGTTTCCGTTGGAGTATAAAATGCACAAGTTTATGCAGCTATCAACCTTTACTTGAAGGAACGAGCGTTGGGTGCAGGAGCACTGACAGTAACAGGGAGCTAGGACAGTCTAAAAGTCCACTCTGCACTCAATTAAAAAAAAAACTTAAAAAAAAACATATCACGTGACGACTGACATTTCTCAGAATATAATAAATTTCTAAGGTATTGTACCGATTTTCACACACAATTATGTTAACAAAACCACGATTTTGAGAACATCACGCAACGAAAAAAATTGGGGTTTTGTTGTATTTGTTCACGTGCCCATTGACAAAATGTTACCCGATTTTGAAAATCAGCGCAATGAAGATCTTGGTGTAGAGACATATGATATGGATGATACTTGTGTAGTTTTAATAATTTCAAGATTTCTGACAGCTTCTCCATAAACCAGTACCATTTCAATTTTCTCTGCCACAGTTAAACACTCCGCATTCTAAAGTATTATTTTGCAAATACGAAAAACATGAAGATAAGAAATAACACAATCGTTAAATGTGATTCACAAAACTGAATAAATTGTTTTGGTGACGAATTTAATTTCAAACGTATTACAGAATCGAATGCGTGTGTTCTAAGAAGAAGAAATTGAAAATATTGAATTTCGTCGATTTCAACGCCATCTATCATGAACCGAACAAAATATTTCATTCAAATCGTACGTACTTTTAGTCGTAGAAGCCGTATCTGCAATAAAAAATATGGCTTCCTATCTAAGTTTAAAAGTTACCCCCGCAACACCTACAAAGCAAGGGGTGGGGGACTTTTTTTTGCACTAATGTATTTCCCCCGCGGTATGATTAAATTTTGATTATGGACATTTTTTCCGTAGAGTGGCTATTTTTCAAAATATTTGATCGTCTCAGTTTAAAAGAAACACCCGGTATATATATATATATATATATATATATATATATATATATATATATATATATATACATATATATATATATGTATATATATATATATATATATATATATATATATATATATATATATATATATATACATATATATATATATATATATATATACATATATATATACATATATATATATATATATATATATATATATATATATATATATATATATGTATATATATGTATATATATATATATATATATATATATATATATATATATATCTTTGACAGAGAGAGAAAATGACCTCTTCTAATACCATACATATATGAGATCTTTCCACTTAGATTCTGAGAGACAAGAGTAATGTCAATTACTTTCTTTTTCAAAGATGTAAAACGGATTAGTATATTGGCAACATTCAGGATGCCCGCAGCACAAATGGATATTGTTATTTTAGGAGTGTTTACATGATATGGATTATCATTGCCATCTATAGCCTAGAAACTAATTTATTTAAGTTTCAATATCAAAAGGACCAATGGTTGTGTCTGTTTTCCTATATATACCAGTGAAATTCTTTATAATTATAGCAGAGCATTGGAATTGGAGCTGCGGAGTTTCATCAACCACGTTGTAAAACATTTTGTCGTTATCGAAATTCAAATTAGAATTCCAACTGGAGTTAACCGATGTTAAAAAACTTGAAAGATAATGTTCCTAAGAATGTAACAGATTTACCATCAATACAAGCAAGCGTTGTGCGTTTATTCTCTGCTCTTAGAATTATTAAATCTAACTTAAAGCGATATGAATCAAGAGTTTGTAGCCAAAATCGGAGTCGAATTTTATCATCAAACTCCACTGCAATGCCTCTTAGTAGTCACGACAATTTCTTAAATCGTATAGAAAGCCAAATCATTTGTTTGAATATAAAACAAAACTTAACGAAAACCTAAACTTAACGAAGAAATTTATTTCGGTTTAAATTAAGTTCATCAATATTTATTTTTAAGAGTTAACATTTTGTCTTTGGTTGAAAACCTGGCTTAATATCGTTAGATAACTGACAATAACGTCACTGAGACATCATAATTAATTTCTATAACTTTCGATAAAAAAACTAGTTTAGCAACGCCGAACAGGTTATCGACTGTCCATTCGGTTTACAACACTGTCAGTTTAATTCTCTGTACGTATAGAGTGATGACGCGACCCGACACTTTTTGATTGAGAACACGAGAGACGCCACACTGCCTAACAAGCATTGTTCAAATTGACAAATATTTCATCAACACATATAAGCATATTAGAAAAGCACAACCGACACACAGACACACTTGTAAAACTCATAAATTTATAATAAATGCTAATTTTATTATTCACACGATCACTTTAAGATTTTAATAGTTTTGTTTACATTAATTTACAGGTTTTATTTACAAATTTATCTTATTTTGGTCTGGACTTAAATAGACGAAGAAATGTCGCTGTTACATAACCAAACATATTATGTTACTTGAGCATCAACGGTTATATTGACTGTTTTGTACGGTGTTGCCGGTACAGTTTGAACCTCAACGGTTGCTGGTGCAACAACAGCCTTGTATACAACTGGTGCTGGATAAGTAACCTTGTATACAACTGGAGCCGGATAGACCACTTTGTATGCAACTGGTGCGGGATAAACTATTCTGGCTGGATAGTAGTATGGCCAAAATTTGTATCCCCAAATAAATTCGGAACCCTCTAGATCATCTTTCGTACTGTCTACGCTGCTGGTGGCAGGTTCAACTGGATTATTGGCAAGTGGTTCGATATTTTTACTGGGCGCTGGCACAGTCGATACACAAGCAAGTAGTGCTAGAAGAACTAAAACCTGTGTGTATATATATAGGAAGTGTTAGATAGTTATTCAATGGCTTATATAAGCGTTAAATCTGCTAATTTTGTTACCTTGAACATTTTGTCTTGATTAATTTAAATAATTTTTAACACTTTTGTTTTCTAATACTTTAGCGATCTTAATACTGTAAAATCAATAGATCGAATGTCAAAAGCTAGGACAGCATTCTGTTCTTTATATATCGCGATGCACGAGCATGTACCAAGAAGAAAGGAGAAGATGGTCTAGAGAGTGAGATAAGAAGAAGACGTTTTTAATTATAGACATACTTGTTATACACACGATTAGGAAGTTGTATGGGTGTCTAGGTATCGATATTGTAGTCGAAAACTATTCAACTAATCAATATGTGATAATAAAACAACTTTTTGGGTTTTTGGTCGTATAGAAATATTTTTTCAAAAATTATTTCATGTGTGTAAGCGATTCACATTGATTTGATTTGCTGGTTGATTTAATGTTATATAACAATAAATAGCAGGTTTGTGTGTACAGTGGTCATAAAAAGTAAGCGGACAATAATGATAAAAATGTATTCTGACATAAAATCTGTGACTGCTTCCACATTCTTGGTATATCAAATTAACAAAGCTACTGTTTAGCAAATTGCTCCAGGTGTGACGAGTGATTCGAATCGTCCATGCGACAGTTAACTCATTGGTCAGTTCAAGCGAAATTACTTTAGCTACCCATTCAATAACTGCATAAATTTGACAAACGTTTCGGTTGTATTTGAGATCGTTATAAGAAACCGAATCAGTGACTTGATCAGTGATCTGAATATTATCGTCTGCATTGCTCTTGGTTTTAAACACCCATTCGCATTTATTAGTCGTTTTGTCGTGGAGTGAATTTCAACATTTTAATCCTATAGTTTAGACTCACTATCCTGGGAATCAACCTTTCAAGTTTCGATCTCTTGTCTCAGTTGGCATCGCTAATTCCATGCAAGCTGGAAAATTTCGTAGAATCGTGTGGCATGTATTTTTAGTATCTTGGGCTTCTCTCTGCGAATGCCCACAGTGACCAAATTGGTGTCAAGTATATCAGGACGAACTGTAAGTGTAGGTCTCACATTATCCTGAAGAACATATACCTTGCTGGAGGTTGCTATCTCTAGAGAACCTAACTGTTGTTGCTTAGTTAGGCCTTAGTTGCTTAGTTGCACCATGGGCCCTCTGTGGCATTGAGTGCGGAACCTTTAAGGGTTCCAGCCATATTTAATAATAATAGGCCTCCATACTTCATTTGTGAGGTGATCTTCCTACATTTTTCCACAGCATTTTGCTGCCATAGGTAGGCATTTAGTGGATCTATTCAATCAAATAGATCTACTTTGCATATAAACTAGTTTGGCTTATGCTTCTGGCATCCATTCCTCAAAGCTTAGACTATTTTCCTTACCATCAACCTGTGTAACTAGATTATTTTTTCTGTATAAACCTGAATTGCCTATTGAGGCTCATTTTGTGCGGCTTTATGTGATTTGTTGTCAATTGCCGAACTAAGGTCTTTGTGTTACACCTTGAGTGCTTATCCACCATATCACGCACTTCAAACTCAATGAGTAGCTCTTGCTCATTCAGTTCGTCCACGTTGTACTTCATTTTTTCATGTTTCAATTATTTAGATAATCAATAACGGGTCTTCCACCTTCATCATTGCAAACACATATACGGCTTTTCAAATAAAATATAGGGAAAGAGGTTGGATTTAATGATTGGAATTCTAGTGAACTTTGACTGAATAAAGTTCATTATTATAGCCTCTGATCACGAACAACACTGTTGTCC
Source organism: Tipula lateralis (assembly GCA_963932295.1). Taxonomy (NCBI): domain Eukaryota; kingdom Metazoa; phylum Arthropoda; class Insecta; order Diptera; family Tipulidae; genus Tipula; species Tipula lateralis. The sequence goes on along the minus strand of OZ010738.1, from coordinate 7,031,600 downwards.
TCTCCCCACATTTGGTTTCTACTCTCCACAACCATGAGAGTAATAAGTAGTAAATTGCTATGATAACTAAAACCCTGTTAATTTTCTAAACACTTATATGTAGTTGTTTCTATCGGTGAGACCGATTACACGCGCCGATTATCGTTTAGAATTTCTTCTTTTCCGTTGGTATGAGACATGAGATGAGAATATGGCATGAACAATCACGGGAAATGATCGATGTCCGTTACACGTTCTTAATTATATTTACTTCATCACAGTCCCTGACTCATTTTTTATCGATAATGAAACGAACACTATCTGGATTGCCATTGGCGTCAACATCACATTCATCAGGTTAAAATTGTCATAGTTTTCTCTGAAATAAATAATGAGGTTTCTATACCTCAACTTAAAATGCAGAAAATAAGAAGTCACAGAAATTAAACCGTGGTGACAACCGTACTATATATTTCGTTTCGTTGGATGCCATTCATAACAACCATGGACAATGAGTGTTATGAATCAGATACTCATGTACTCAGAAGTAGGTTTGTACCGTTCATCAACTGATAATAGGAAGCGATCCACACAGGTAAAACCAAACTGAGAAAGCCTAAATCAACACACAAAAACAGATGAATACTTCCCTATCGAACAATTAATAATATTATTATGTTTTAGTAACATAGAAAGCTAAACGTTAAATATGTCGAATGGTACAGTATACACTTGACTTTCAGAATGGCAGAGGAGTTGAATGGTACAGTATACACTTGACTTTCAAAATGGCTACTGGCAAATAGAATTCAATCAAGCATATTAAAAAAAACAGACAGGCATCGGATGCCGTCGCATAAGGCCAACCATTCAAAATGTCATGTACACGATTCAGTGGAGGAAAATGGAAGCAGCCTGGCCATTCAATAACTGAAGAATACTGATCAACACTTTATTTATTCAACGCAAAATCAAGAACACTGCAATCTGAAGGAGGCTGATACGATAGCTCTCTATAAAATTTAAGAAAATCTGAAGGGACAAGTAAATTTTCTAGATTTATACTATGTCAATCGTTTAAACTTTTGCAAACTGATACACGAAGGCACAATTCGAACCTAAATCACAGGTCATTATACATTACAGGTTATACTCGTATATAAGATCATAACCACACCCACTATTCCTTCTAATACTATCTCCATAATATATTGAATGAACATACTTTACAATAATTAGCACCTTTTACCAATAGTAAATGTTATATATAAGATTAGAGGTAAAATCTAGTATTTTCTTATACGTAAATTAACACATACTCGTACTCTTTTCACAACACTTTATTTGTATTAATTACATTAAATGGATTTTAAAGGCCATTCCATGATCGTGCTTTATTTATATTATCAAAATATGCTCATTTTCATGCAATTCAATCATAATTCTAACGCAAGGTTCAAGAACTTCATGGTATAGTCTGTAGTGGTCATGTCCCACAAAATCGTAGTGATAATTAAAGTTGATTACTGAATCTCAGAACGTTATATCGTTTGTGGAATACAATTGTATTTTTGTGGAACGTAATAATTTTCTTGTACCATTCGTTTGATTTATACTGTAGCTGACGTGCATGACTGAATGATGGATTTCCTGGATTGGGTACTTGAAACTTCTACTACTTTTTTTCAAACCCACGTTAATTCTGTTATTTTGGGCAGAACACCGATCAAATGGTGCTTATACTTTATATACTTCAGTATATTATCATTCATCAATCTTGACTTAAATATCTTTTTCTAATAATTGGAACATAATAAGCACCTTATGACAAAATAAATCATGTGGAATCTAATTCAGTTTTTATGGAACTTAATAATCTTATACCTATTCAAAATGTATTCTTGTACAACTGGCTGTTACATTAAAAGTTTTAACATATTTGTAAAACTTATTATTAATCTTAGATTATACTTCTTGTGGAACCTAATCCAGGTTTTACTCAATCTTTGACTAAAGATGTTTTTGAAACCGATAATTATTAGAAACTTTTTTCCGCCATCTTAAATAAGTAAGCAATATTATTCGAATTGCTTTCAATTATTTATTTTGACAGAAGTCTTATTTTGACAGAGGTTTTTGTCAACAAATTATCACAATAAATTTAGATTGGCTATGGTCGCAAATATGAGTTCATTTTAAAATTTGTAACAAGAAAAATATAAAAAAATAAGTCACACTTATAATAAGTCTCACTAGAATACTTATTTGAATAAATTAGTTTCCACAAATAAATGTTTCGAAACAGCCATCATAGGTATCGTAATAAAACAATAAGCCGAAATCCAAATTTAGCGACATAATATCTATTTGACAGTTAAATTATTTTAACTTTATTTATTATTTATAATTTTTAATAGAATTGCTAATTCAGTTATGTTCTCACGATCGATGGATAGTATATCGTGTGGGACCCAATTTAATTTATGTGGATCTTAACTAAGATCTTGATTGTGCTATCTTGTTTCTATAACCGACTTATTCGATATTAATGGACTATTTGATGCCAGCTTAAAGAAAAAAGTAAGGGTATCCTAAATTTACATAAAATAATTATTCCTTTTTATAGGCTCTTGCCAAACAAAAAAAAATTATTTGTGGAACCTAACTTATTCAAACAAGTTGTAATCTCAATTTGAATATTTTTGTCTACTTAAATGGTGGAAAATCGTGTGAAACATAATTTCACTCGAACTGAATTGGCCTCTTGCTATATACAACCTTAAATAATGCATACGTTTAGAATTATTTGTTATATATTTCATCAGACTGCAATGATAGTGCTCTAGGAGGATCCTTTAACCGATCTCATTTGATTGTATTTGATTATTTGCCACCATATTATTTGTGGTACGTAATAATTTTTTTGTACCGTACTGATTGACTAACACTCTGGCTGACCTGCATGGTGGATTTCCTAGATTGGGTACTTGAAACTTCTACTACTTTATTTCAGACACACGTTAATTCTATTGTTTTGGGCAGAACACCGATTAAATTGTGCTCATACTTTATACACTCCAGTATATTATTATTCATCAATCTTGGCTTAAATATCTTTTTTTTAATAATTGAAACATGATTAGCATCTTATGACAAAATACATCATAAATAAATAGACTTGTGGAACCTAATTCAGTTTTTTTCGATATTTCGCCAAAGGTGTGAAACCGATAATTATTATAAACTTATTTGCTGCCATCCTAAATAATTCTTATTGCTTGCACTTACTTATTTTGACAGAAGTCTTATTTTGACAGATATACTTGTCAAAAAAGTATAACAATCAATTTGGATTGGCTGCGGTCGCAAATATGATTGGAGTTTAGAGTTATTTGCAAATAAAAAATAAAAAATAAGTCAATCCATCAGAATACTTATGTGGCTAAATTAGGTTCCACAAATAAGTATTTGTTTTGAAAACAGTCGTAATAACTATCGTACTATATAATAAGCCCAAATCCAAATTTAACAACGTAACTTCAATTTGTATGAAACTTAACTAGTATCTTGGTATGGAAAATCTTTATAAAAAAATTTTTTTTTTGCATTTTGTACTTTTTGTACTTGCTGTCCGATTCTGCGCTAAAACTGTTTCTATAACCAATCAGTCGATATTAGTAGCTTATTTGACGTCATATTAAAGAAAGAAAGTATCCGAATGGAATTCACTAACTAATTTTATGCCATTTTACAAACTATTACCGAAACAAATAATTATGTGTGGAACCTAACTTTATTCTTTTACTGTAGCCTATTCCGAAACTACTACTAATTAGAACCTTACTTATTCAAATAAATATCAAAATAAATTTGGTTAAGATGGCTAAAAATCGTGTGGAACCTAATTAAATTTGAACTAAGTTGACATCTTGCTATATACAACCTCAAATTATGCATATGGAATTATTTATTATATATTTCATCAGACTGCAATGATTATGCTCTATGGAATATCTATAATCGTTATTTATTTGCCACCATCTTAATTAATTAAGTATAGTTTCATTTACATATTTTGAGATGTGGCGTAACACTAAGCTGGTTTCATTGTTTCGAAATTTTTAAATAAAATACAGCGTGTGGAATCTAATTCAGTTTTTTGTGGAACTTAATTATTATCTTACTAAGGTTGTATTTTTTTCTATTGTGCCCCAACAACCAGAATATGTTCGTTTTACTATAACCAAGGATCAAAAGTTTATAACCTTCATAATGCTTTTCACAAAGTCACATAGGGTAAACGAAACCCAATTCACATATTCTTTGGAACCCCTTTGGTTTAGTAAGTTTCTTAAAGTCTAATTAATGTGATAATTTAGTACGGCAGATCTTAACCAGCTTAAAAGAATGAGTGGAACATAATTTCAACGAATGTTGTGTGGAACTTATTTGTTACTGTTATAACCAGGTAAAATTAAATGATCAATTTTAGAATATTTTGAATAAAAAGTAGAGACAAATTATAAATTAATCAAAAAATTTATTTGGATTAAGTTAAAGCTTATAATTATAAGTATAATAGTTATTGGGTCACTCACGATCACCAGTATTTGACGAATCGATATGATGGGTAATAATAACTTGGATAGTACTCGTATGTTGGATAATACGAGTACGCTAAAAATAGATAAATAGATCATTGAAATGATTATGTGGGATAGCAATTATTTAAACTTACTCTCATAAGCTGGATATCCCCAGCCCAATTTTGGTAGTCCCCAACCGAATTCCGCTCCTTCTAAATCTTGTTTTTCATTTTTTGGATCTTCCTCGCCATTGATTTGCTTGAGAATAGGTTTTGCCTCTATTTTCGATTGAGATGCTGCAGCTGGTGAATTTTTATTGTACGACTGGACTTCTGTTTGAAGATCAGGTAGCTCAGCAACTGGATGTGATGAAGAAGTGGTTGGTAATGATTCGTTCGTTGTTGTCGGTAATGATGGCGTTTGTGGTGGTGGCGTTGGTATACCATAAACTACCGCAATAACAGCTAATATAATAATTCCCTATAGTTAAAAAAAAAATATTAAAAATTTTTTAATTTAATTTATAAATTAATTAACTCGCTACCTTGAACATTATTATTAATTTGAAATAAAATTATGTCTTTAATAATTGAAATCGAACGATCGAGTGAATTACTATCCCCAAAATCGATCGAATTTATATATGTGAAGAAATCGACAAAAATGGCGGCAAAAATAATTAGGAAGGTGATAAAGTTAGTAAAACAAATTGGTGGCAAAATTTCCTAAATTCTAATTGAAGTCGTTATTAATTAGCAAGTGGAACTTAATTCAATCTAAGACGAAAGTATATTGACCAATAAACAATTATGCCCCGATGACTAATTAAAGCTTTTTGAATGGAAAATCCATAAGTGATACACAATTTTCAGGTGTTATGGTAAAAATGGCCAATAATATGTTTACTGATAATTAACACTTATACGAGTTTACGCAATATATGTGTGGTTACGTACGGCGCACATCTAATGAGATAAGTAAACGTCTGCGGCTAAACTACTGTACATGTATTTACATCTAATTATGGACAATTAGATTTACATGATTAAGTGTTTACACGCCTAAATTTTGTACGTGATGTTGCGCGAAAGTTTGTTGTTATTACACATTTACACAGATTGAATGTATTGGGTATATACGTAACGAGCATCCATTGACTAGTAAAATACTCGATGTTTATTTATATGTTGGTACATTTTCAAGGCGCCTGTGGCTGGGGGGCACTACAGAGATGGATTATCAATTCTCATATCTTTGCAGGAAGAGATCAAGTTATGAACGAAAGATTTTTTCAGATTTGTATGAACTTAATAGTCGTCACTTCACCCTTTGATTTTGGTAGAAGAATCAACTGATGGGTGTATTGCAACAAATAGGCAAGAAAAAATAGTTTGAATATAAATGAAATTAACCAAATGTTTGAGTCTGATTTCCGTTCGCAATTTTTTCACTATCCCACCTCATAAATGTATTATGCTTGCTGAAAAGAAGTATCTATTATATCAATGTTGACATCCAGGATTTTTATAGATTACAGGTGGCTTGAGGAAACGATATCGACCATATATTTAGGATATAACAGCGATCACCGGAGTCCATACGACATCTTATCGTGTCGATACATATAGCGATAACCGAACCACAATCAACCAGGGTCACGATTCATTAATTTATAAGAAAAGGATAATAGACTCAAATGGATCAAATTGTTCCATATGCTTTTTTCTGATGTTCGAGGGCATCGTACTCTCACCTTTTTTTTTATAATATACTTGTTGAGTGAAACTTGACTGAGTGAAACTTTAAAATTCTGAAGTGAACTTCTATATTCTAAGGAAGGAAAGCGGAATAGATTCAGGGCGAATTGATGTAAGAAATAATTAACACTTGATATAACCAGTTATTGGAACCCAATTCGTTGAAACAAAGTTCAATCGTTTGTGAAGCAGGCATGAATTCGCTGAAGTAACAACTCAAGCAAGTCATCGACAGTACTGTGTACTTACTTTAGAACAAATGTGTACATTACTGGTCAAAATTGAGAGCCTACAGATTTCCAATACAAGGCTACAGAAATATTTTAACTTACACCACAAACTATCTCTGACACAAATTATCTGCTCAGCTTTGAAATTGTTTCAGGCTCATGTATACTTTACATTATCTTGAGTGTTGCCAAATGTAGGCAGCATTCTCTTTAACGGCAGAATAGATCTTTCTAATGGTTGCATTTATGGATTCATAGCGAAATCAAGTTATATCGAAATTGGTTGGTCGATGAAAACCAGACTAATGATTTACTTTGTTTGAATCCGCGGTCTAACTTCGAAATCCGGTTAAGACGTATTATTATAATCAAAACACTCAAGTTTATTAAGTTTGTTAAGATGTGAAGCACTAGATAAAACCGCGGTTAGGCAAGGAAACTATTTTCTGATAGCGTTGTTATTTCAAATTATTTACTATACAAACATGATCGAAGGTTCTATCAATATTAATTCACAATGTAGATATTTATATGGATGTCGCCGGTTGTAGCTTAGTGTTTCAGAGCAAAATCAGCGAATAATTTTAAGGATTTCTGAACCAGTATGAATGATTAGTTCGCAGAATGTTAATTTCTGGGAGGGAGTGAACCTTTGAAACACTAAATTCAGGACGCTTGGTTCGATTTCCAATCGTTAGTATTGAATTAGGCAAGACTTTCACAAAGTTTATAGTCTTGATGATAATTTTGATTGGTGCAACTATTAAGAATACATGGGTTGGAGCTTAGTAGGTATAATGAAGTGTAGACTGCGAAGGTAAATCGTTTGCTATTTTATTCGATGATGCATTGATAATATCAGCTATACCATCGTTTGTGGCCCATTTTGACGTCATTTAACGTACCGAACTTTCTCTGCGATGTCCTCTCCTAACGGCTCCTAGTTAATAAAAACCTGTTTCGCACCACTATACGAAGCAGAACATCAGTTGCCTTTTTCACATAAGCGTTATATTTTTTTATGGTTGTCAGCTGCTTTTTCGAATTGCAACAGTCTCAAAGAAACTTACATTCGCCGGTGTTTGACATGAGTGCTATAAAGTCGAGTAGCTGAGCGGTAGAATATAAAGGCTAAATCTGTTTTAAATACCTATCTCGGTCCTTCCGTCTATATTTCACCCGACCGTATATCATACCACTAATCTTGTGTCAATAAGGACTCTTATTCGCTTCAATTATCTTGATTACACTATTAGGCTCGTAGACTTTAAGGCAGGATACATCGGAAAGCATGCCAATGGATATATGTGATCTGAAATTCCAGACCAGGATTTTTAGATGACCTAGTTTAATCTCAGTTTTCTCTCAGATTGAGATCTTGTGAATCTTACAATAGATCTATACCGGCTAATGTCAAAGGCCAGGAATGTTTCTTAACCACTACACAATTTGGTAGATTTAATAATCAAATCAACTAAGCTCATTTTGCTACTCTTTTGACAGATGTCGAGCTTCAGACTGAGGGTGTGAATCTGACAGAACTATTATGTTCCTTGTCATAGTATTTATTGACGTTAAGACGCAGGCCGGTTACTATACGCAAATTAATATTCGAATCAGTTTGTTTGTGTTGTTGTCAAGTTTATGTTTGGCATGTGCAACGCAAATGCTTAGCGGGTGTGAGTGTGTCCAAAAATTGCAAAAGCGATTGTTATTTACTTAAATCGTTTAACGTCACGACAGTCCTTGTAAATACAAGATTTTTTGTTTAGAATTATATATTCAACTGTTTTGTGTCAATCTACAACGAAATATTTATAAGATTCAAAATCTTGTTTGGTCTAGTAAATGATGATGAGGTAAGCAAATACGAGCAAGCGATGAGCGTTATTGTGGTGTGTATATAAATCCGAATATGTACAATATTTCCTTCTGAACCAAATGACGTTCTACATCTCAATTATTCTCATCATTTGTCTGGTTTGAATGAATTCAAGGATAAAATTTTAGAAGGATTATTCAAAATTTAACAATATTTTAACCTTATTGAGCTACTCAGTCTACATGGTTCTTACTTATTTTCAAACTTTCATTAATAGAGTTGCATTGCAAAATCGGAAACCTTGGACGAATATTACACCAGATGGATAGATTGACCTTTTTAAGCAGTGGCACATTAGCTGATTATAAAAGCCTAAGAGGCAGACATAATATACATTAAAAGTGTTTCTCTGCTTGTACAAACGAAAGACTATGTCTATATGTATAGCTACAATCTCTGAATATAGATCGCTCGGTTGTCAAGACTTTTTCACTAATTTAAGAAATTGCAAGCCTATATCTGTTGGAGAGAGAGTCTGTATGTACATCCCTTTTTCAAACAATAGTTTCATTTTAAACAAACCGATCGGCCTTTATCCTGCAACCCGATGCAACACAATTCGTTGAAAAAGACAGAGCTCTGAAATTATTTAACACGATCAGCCGTATGCTTCAGTATTTAAATTGGATCAAAAATCGGATAAGTCGTTGGTTGGATAAGAACAGAGTAGCCACTATATAGGAAGTAAGATCTTTCTGAAAGGACGAGGAGATTAATCGACATAACTATACTTAACCGCTATAGGCTAATGGCTCCCATGGCAAGTTTGCTATGGAAGAGTGAAAGACAACTTTTATATCTGTACACATTACTAATCACCAATAACAATTCAGCTCCGGTTAGTTTTGTTGAATCCATTCTTCACATCCATGTCATACAAAACAGTTAAACTGGTGGCTTGCCATTTTTCGACCTGTGAAGCTATTTCAATTCGTGAACTATCCACGCTATCTATCGCAATGTTGTTCTCAAAACGCAGATTCGAGGTGAATGGCACATTGCTAATTTCTTCTATCCTTTGTAACTTTTCGTTCGACCGGAAGACATATAGTCTTTCTGTGACTGTCCACTTTGTAGCAGGGCTAGATTGGCAAGCATAAGACTTGAAGGGGCTTATAATGTACTTCCAATATCATCTGTTAGTGAAAACCAGATGAGCTGGTGATAAGCTTGTTGCCAGGCTATACAAAATCTGATTCATCGGTTAAATGCGCAATGAAATATTTTTACATATAGCGTTTAAATACTGGGCTTATGGGACACAAAATAAACGAACGTCTAAAAGGATTGTCAAAAAAGATTTCGACGAAGATGGGATTCGAACCCACGCGTGCAAAGCACATTGGATTAGCAGTCCAACGCCTTAACCACTCGGCCACCTCGTCTGAGGTAGTTCTAATAATTTTTTTGAGACATGAATTGATTAACCTAACTGTTCTGTGTATAGTGGGTTTGAACAAAGTGATGCTCAATGACATAATTCAAATTGGTAACTTTCTCCAAATTCGAAGTATCGGTGATTATTCCGTTGAAGCTTTCGGACATATACTCTTATAATCCTTACAAGACCTAAATTCATTTGTGCATCACGACTAGATTAGTTGAGTAAAACTGAACAAAACAAATCTTAACTCACAGTTTAATCCGTCTTAGGTAGTATCCGTCCAAGTGATAACCGGCGTTCATAAGTCAAATTATTTCAATTCACAAATAGGTTGAACAATGTCCGATGATCACAATAAACTATAATCACATATAACATAACAACATATATCACTTTAACATACACTTGTAACCGAGCACTGATCACCGAATTTCTAAACCATTTCAACAGTTTCAAGACTCAGAGCAAACTAATCTCCATCTTGGTAGGTAATAGAAATCTTTCAACGCAAAAATCGGTTATGAGTTTGAAGAGTTTGGTTTGGTCAAATTTAAGAGTTAATGACCGTAACAGACCTCTATCCATATACCACTTATTTACGTTGTACTCTAAATTAATCAAATATTTTGAGAATGACTTCTTAATTGCTAAGCAAAACAAATTACAACCCGAGTTGATGATATATTTTGGGGAAATCCAACACATGACTCTACGGTACTCACATACGGTGATGGTGGTCGAAAATCAGAATTGGTTCGAACAAGAATTGAAACTCGTTTTTAATAAGAGTCTTGGCCTCATTTTTGTACACAACTTATATTGATTTTCACACCCGATGAATAATATCAAATTCCCTTTAAATCTGTAATACGTCTTAAGAACTTAAAAGACATTCTCGTATAAATACTTCGCACTGCATAAGATTAAATATATTTTATTAATTGATGTCGTTACGTAAAAGTTTATAAAAGTGAAAGTAAGTGATACGCGTACATATTGATACAGATTAATGGACTTAATTACCAAGGTCAAGAATATCGAATTACTTAGTATGCGCAATCGAACAATAATTATCAATTCAATTGTTAACCTTAATGACCGCTTAAAATATTTGAAATTGCATCACAAGTTGACATGAACATAAGCTTGTCTGGTCCTCAGCCATGCGACAATTTTAGCTTTATCAGCAGTATCTTTGATTGAAACCATTTTGAGCTGCTTCATGTTGCTGGGAGATCAATCAAGTATTGTTCAGTCTTCACCTATTTTCAACCACCACTTTCGAATCTTTTTGATTCACCAGCTTAAGACTATACTGCAGCAGTTCATGTTTGAGTTTATGTGCTTGTGCCTTCTTCTCTGTTTTGTGGTCTCTGCGACGTTTGGGAATTGCTGTTCTCATTTACTACCGTACCTACACAATTTAATCTTGAATGATCTAAATTATAAGCTTCATTTCAGTTGATTGATTTCATCTGGAGTTGACTTTTGTGACCAAGGCTCTCATACTTGCGTATATTGTGATTTCTCTTTCGAACCATTGACTTGCTGTGTTTCGGTTGTCATTGTGATTGATTGCCAAGCGATTGATCAAATCTATGAGTTTATAGCATGATTAGGATACCCATTGTCCATTGTACGTTATTCTCACGCCTTTTTAGGTTCCTGGTCACTATACTTTGTAGAAACAGAAATTAAAACCCCAAAGTCCCAAAGTTTTTTCAAGCTTGATGATAGCTTCTGATTATATTCCTTTAAGTACTGGCGCTTTTCAACATCGGTCAATTGACAGCGAAACTGGCAGATAAACTGATAAAAATTGTCAATCAGCAAATTTAACCAGTCGAGTAAAGCTGCCTTTAGCTAAAAACAGCCGATTTGTATACTAGCGCACCGCTGGAGATAGGACAAGGAAGTCTCTATATTTACTTGCTTATCACGTATTTTTGCCTAATCAATGAAACCAGATACTGTAGTTACTCTCAATATCTGACTGTCACTTCCCGATTGTGTGCTCACTTATATAACAAAATCGAACTTCTACCCAATTTCTAAGCAACATCAATTGATTTATCCCCTTACAGGTGAAGATGTAAGCTTCAGGCTCAAATTCGGACCTATAATCGTACTTTTGGAGGTGAATGGGGAGGGTAGGATTTTAAACCCAAAATTTAAACTGAGACGTATAGTGCTATGGGCCTATGGCCCTAAAATAGATCGAAAAATATTCAAAATAATCATTCAAAGCTCTTATCGTATCGTCAATATCATATTATGACATTTTGAGAACGAACTTAATTGAGGTTTGAACTTCATTTATTAGGAGACTACTAACAAAAAAATTAAGGTTCTAAAATTAGTCCCTAATGATGTAGAAATTCAGACTTCAGACATTTGGTCTATTAAATACCTGACTATATCATATTCATGGTTGATGCAGTAACGATCATAAGATATGAGAGTAATAATAGATTGAATGTCAATATGGTTGATGCAAAAGTTGGCACATGGCACAATAGGTAAGTTTATACTGGCGATTAGATTTATACTAGAGGTTTGTACCTTTACATAAGTATACTGAGTGTGACTTTCCCAATTATCTGCTATTCTTAATATATATAAAAATAAATATTAAGTTTGGTTCGTTGAGATTATAAGGACCTATCTTTACCCAATTATGTCTCTAAATTAGTTAAAGACCTGTGGAACAAGTTAATAGACTGACAGTTGCAAACCAATTTTTACGACATCAAAAAAAGTAGTGCTCAATAAAGTTGAGCAAGTCTGACTCCGTAAAGAAATACGCCCACCACTCAGATTAACCTGATCAGTCTTAGCAAAAGGACAAATTATTCTATCTGAGACAACTATCCGACGTTTGATGCAGAAATTCAAAAATCGTTAAAGACTTAAGGATATTAGGAAGTAAAGTTCCTAATATCCTTAATTCATCGTTATGCACATCAGATCAATATTTGAACATACCAAGAGATCTGTTGAACTCTATCACAACAGGTAGTTTAGATTTTAGTGTTTCGATTTGAGAGATCGAATGAGATGATTGGCGATGCGGCAACCGCTTATGAAATATGCCAATATCGTTACTATGTATCGCATCAATGTCAAAATCTTTTATATTTGTGCCATCAGTATATGGTGTGAAACTCTAACGGAAACATCAAGATTAGCACAAGTTGAGAAAGAAATGAAGGAATTCTCGGCCTCAGCGAAGTAAGATGGAAGGACAGTGGAGACATAACAACCAGCGCTTGAAATTATATGATGTTCTCTGGTAGAGATGTTCGCTGGTAGAGCTGACACACACGAACAAGGTGTAGGTATGTACTAACAACTGCTAAAGGAAAGAAATATCTACTCGAGTCGAAACCAATAAGTATCAGAATAATAACAGCACGATTCCATTCAAAAATCAGAAATATAACCAGAGGATACAACTAAAGATGAATTTTACGAGCAGCTACAAGCCGCCATATAAAGTGCACACCGAAATGACATCAAAATTATCCAAGGTTATTTCAATGCAAAAATTGAAATTGGCAACACTGGAATGGAGACAATCATGGGTAAACATGCACTAGACTCTGCAAGAAATAACAACGGAGATCATAGGCAGCAGCAAATTCCCACACAAGAATATCAAATTGACCATGTGCTGGCAAATAAGAAGTTTATATCCTCTCTACAAGATGTCAAAGCAATGAGAGGAGCAGATGTACACAACGATCACCAACAAGTAATAGCAACCTTCAAAATCATACCAGCCGCTGTGAAAATTATAAGAGCCAAATTCATCATAGATAGATTGACAAATACAAACACAAGAAATATCTTCAATGAAATGCCCCAAACCGAATAACGAAATCAGAACTTTGGGTCAGAAATCGGAAGAAATAGAAGACTCCAACGTAAAACTGCTACAAGTGTGCTTGGCTACCAAGCAACACAAGAATACCGTGGATTAGGATGAAACGTGGAAGAAAATTGAGGAACACCGCCAACATAAAATACAACTAGGTAAAATACGGCAGAAAGTAAAGAACAGGCAAAGAGTGATCGAAGGAAATACACAGAAGACATTCTCACGACTGTCGGGTCAGCGGCAACTAATTCAAATATGCGAACATTACACCAATGTGTAAGAAAAGTCACCGGGAAATTTACAAATGCATCACCGATAAAGGATTCACATGGAAAAGTCCTAGTTACATACGACCAACAACTAAATAGATGGAAGGAGTTCTTCGAGAACAATAACATAGACAGCGAATCAATTGAGGAGCGTCCAGATGAAACTATAACAAAATCATAATTACCCATCCACCAACAAGTGCCATAATGAAGCTGAAAAATAACAAAGCCACTGGAACCGACAACATGGCAGCTAAACTACTCAATGGAGACCCATTTACGACTGCAGGAGCACTAACACCACTATTAGTAGATTTGTGGAATACTGGGAAATTCTGCAGAAATGGAAAGATTCCAAAGAAAGGCGACTTAAGAGAATGCAAAAACTGGCGAGGCATCTCCCTGCTCAACAGTACAATGAAAGTATAAGCACTGGTAATCCTAGAACGAATCTTACCAACTGTGAACCAATATATAAAAAAACGAACAAGCTGGTTTCAGACTAGGAAAAGGCTTTACAGACCACGTCAACACTGTCCAATCATCGTCGAACAATCCAACGAATGAAACTCACAACTATATCTACTCTTCGTGGACTTCGAACGCGTATTCGATTACATCAATAGAAGAGCAATCAGGAAAGCACTCTGTGAAATAGGCATCCCAAGGAAAATAACCGAACTCATCCAAAAAATGTACCGGAACGCTGGAAATAAAGTGCAACACAAAGGTAAGCAGAGTGGCACATACTGTTCAAGATAAGAGGAGTTAGACAAGGATCTGTACTATTTCCACCACTGTTTTTCATAGTACTGGATAATGTCATGCACAATCTGGACATCGCATCACCAAATGGAATTCAGTGGGATCCAATTAGATAACTCAATGATCTCGACTACGCAGATGATATATGCCTGCTAACACACAAATACACAGCCATGCAGCAAAAGCTAATAAAGTTATGAGAAATAGCACAAGATGTCGGGCTTAAGATAAACATAAGAAAGACAAAGGCCCTGAGACGGAACACAAGCATTAGTACACCGCTTCGCATAAACCAAGACACAATAGAAGATGTCTAAAAATTCGTATACCTTAACTGCACCGTAGCAAGAACAGGCGGAACGGAAGAGGACATTGGCCAACGCATGAACAAAACGAGAAACACTTTCAACATGCTCCATAAGATCTGGGATGCATCCATCCTGTCAAGAAACACCAAGATTCGGATGTTCAATGCCTGTGTAAAATCAATACTGCTGTATGGCTGCGAAACGTGGAAACATACGCAGAAAATCACAAGAAGATCAAATGCTTCTGGCCAAATAAGATCACTGCGACAAACTAGCCTAGTGGACATTGAAAAGGAGATCGCTGAAATGGAATCCGCAAGGAAAACGGAAAGTTGGAAGACCAGCAGTGACTTGAAAAAGAACGGTGCTAACTGAAGCAAAACATCTTGGAAAAACATGGGCAGAACTAAAGAGAATAGTTCCAAATAGAGTTCGATGGTCCTGTCTAGTAGACACTCTATGCTCCTAAAAACAGAGATAAAGGATAAAAACATGGTGAAAGTTTCATGGCAATAAATCAGACCAATCCCTATCGAAATGCGTACCGAATGTATCTTTGTCAACAATTGTCGCAGGTATAACCATTGCCCACTAGCCATTTCGTCGATCTGTCGCAATCGTATCGTGAGGTTGGATATCCTGATTTTGAATCCTGACTTGATCAATTTTAAGCACAAATGAACGTACAATTTAGTAACAGTTATCCAATGTCTTATTATACTATTGTCTTAAACTTTTGGGGCTGGTTCATGGTTTTGAGTCACACGTACATAAACTATAGTTGATTGTAAACAAAAACTTTTATCTACTTTCATAAGTGTTTGTCATAATTACTTAATTCCATGAATTGTTATATTTGAACGCACGAGTACGCAATAAGGGTGTAAAATTTTCCACTTGTCGTCCAAAAAAACTTTCTTAAACAATTTTCTAATAAATAATTCATTGACCGAAAGAAAAAATTTTTGGTTCTGAAAATTTTCTTTTCAATTTCAGAATTATTTCGATTCAACTCGTCAGTGTCACCACCAGTGGAAGACAAGCTCGAAATGTTTTACAACTACTATCGCGATCACAAGTTTAAGATTTGTGAGGTTCTACTCGCCACCATAAAATTATTCGAACGAATTGGATATTGGCGTCCCGCCCATTTCGATCGTACTTGGTGTACAAAAATTGTGTATCACATCTGGACGTTAACCTGGTGGTCATGGTATTTGGGTTTGCTGATGATTGTCCAAGGTGTGGCCTGTTTCGTGTACTGGCCAAATATATCGCAAGTGTCGGGTGCCGCATTTATATTCCTATCAAATTTAGTGCACACCCTTAAATTGGGCAATTTGATATATCGTCGCGACTTAATCAAAACCCATTTGAGGTATTTTCAAACGACGAACGCGACCGAGAATCACAACGATCCGGAAATTGTCGAAATTATACAAAAATACGAACGCAATTCGTTTCGCGACGTTGCCGTTTATAGTTTTTTCTCGTCGTTTACGTGTTCGGGTTGGGCAGTGATTGGCGATACGTCGGGTGATCCGTGGGGTTTCCCGTTGGTGGCATGGTATCCGTTTCAGACGAACTACACGCCAATATATCAATTGACATATTTGCATCAAATTGTAGCAGTTTTGACAGCCGCCTTGCTATGTGTCGCCATCGATACAATATCGACTAATTTTTGTGTACAAATTTGTTGCCAATTTGATTTGTTGCGGAAACATTTGCGCGACACGGACAAAATTGTTGGTCTAACTATACAAAGCTACACTCTACCGGACGAAATAGTTTTTCCGAAACTGTCAAAAGTGGTAGCACGACATTGTGAACTATTGAAAATTTGTGGTGAAATAAATTTAACAATTGGATGGACGGTGTTCGTTCAGTTTGGTGTTAGCAGCCTAATCATTTGTATGACCCTGTATCAATTTGTGGCGGTGAGTATACCTCGTTAAGCACCGATACAAAAACGTCAAAAGTGCAACTGTAATTTTAATTCTAGATTCCCGATCAAAATAAACTGACGTTGATTGGTCTCTTCGGGTACATGATTTCGATGACGATCCAAGTATTTCTTTACTGCTACTACGGCAGTCAAATTATCGAACTGAGTGAAAATATCGCGGTGGAAGCGACGAGTGTTACATGGTATTTGTTCTCAATCAAATCGCGGCGTGCCTTGCTGCAACTATTGCAAAAGGCGCAGCAACCGGTTATAATACGGGCCGGCGGTTTGGTGCCATTAAGCATTGAAACGTTTGCTTCGGTATGTGACATAACGCGGTCTTGATCTTAGACTAATAGATTAATTGTGTTTGATTCTTTTGCAGATAATGAAAACGTCTTATTCATTTTTCTCCGTCGTTCAGAATTTAAAATAAATTCCACTTTCAAGAACAACAATTTATATATTAGAGGAGTGAAGCACTTGCACTAAATTTATTGAGACAACACAAATAATTAAAATAAAAATCACTTATCTTAAGAGCTTTTGATTGTTAAGCGTCCCGAACGACAAGTATGATGATGCCAAATCGGGCCACCCCTTTATAACCTGACCCTATATATATATCTTATAGATCTTTCAAAGGTGTTTTAGTTTACTCCTAACCTTTAATTTGTTGCCCAGTTGATGCACTGCCAATAGTGGATCCACGGCCCAATCAGGATCCTGTCACAAATTACGTTGGGGAGTCGACGCGGTGACAAATTTCAGCAGACCAGACCAAGGAACAGATCCTGGTTGATTAGAGTCCTTAGTTGATGTAATATCCCAGATCAAGGTCCAGTTGATGTCGATGTCAATGTCTTTTAATACTGCTCAGGATTTGCGAAAGAGTCAGCTATCGCGCTGCCTATTGAAATAAACTGGAACCCATATGACCGGGAAATTATTTTGATTAATGAGCAATGTGGAGAAGCAATAGTCAGATCACACCAAAAGGTTTGGTTAAGATGCAGTTTTGGCCTATAATACGATTTAGTTTTGTGTGTTAGTATTGGACAATTGCAAAGAAAGTAAGCCACTGTCTCTTCCACCTCCAGCCTTCTCACATGGTCTCGAAGGTCCTGTAAAAATACCCATTCGAGACTTCATTTGCAGGGCTTGAATTGCAGTTTTGATAAATATTTCAGGGTAGTTTTAGTTAAATATTCCAAGGTAGAAGGTGCTGCACTCCAGAGGAAGTCAGACAGATAAGTGCTAATACTGCAAGGCAAAACGATATACCTTTACTATTGGATGTGTTGTTCATGGGAGTGAGCATTCCTTTGAATATCTATAGTTGCTGATGTTATTGAAGTGTATAAAGGGGAGGGTAGTCCAAGCTTTATTAATGCCATTGGGTAACAGTTCTGAGGCCGAACACTAACATCTCCTCCTATGAACCCTCTGATTAGTAACTGACCATGTATTGAATATCAGAATTGAGATCCAGAGGTCATAAAAACAGAGCTTTACAAGAATTCTCAGACCAACAAACATTGAGTGACCTGAGATCTAGAAGCTTACTCCCCGTCAGCTGCTTAATATCCACTCAACCAATACGACAACAGTTGCCTTATTTTCTTGCTGACTCCACTGATGAGAGTCAGAGTTGAATACTAATAACCTGCAGATGGGTATGGTGGAATAGAGTGGACTATATATTTTTCCACCGATTTTGATTGACTTCAACTGTACAGATCTTATTAATCGTGAGTAATCATGACAATTGAAATTGATCTAAATGTTTTTGCGTTTTAGAATCCAGAGATGATAATTAATAAGATAAACACAAATATGTTTAAGTCAGTACAGCATCACATATTTTCGAGGTGATTCATTTGTCATTGTACACACATCATAATGACTTTCAATACTGGTCTGTCGTATATACAATTCGTAGAAGTGTCTTACGTATTTATACGTGGTTGTTGCATGTTGTTGGACTTGTTTGCACTCAAATATTTAAATGTTGAGTTTAACAGACTTGTGCGAATGCGTGGACCATTTAAGCTTGAGTGTTATATGATTCATGCAGCAGAAATAGAAATAGATCACATTATGTTTTGGGGAGGGCCGGCGATGCTAATTATTGAGCCAACATACTATTTTATAAGTCATTCAATTAGAAAAGAAAGTGATATATCCAATAACAATATTCTTGAATTCCCACTTTGAGGTCATTTCGATTATGCGGTAATTACATGTGAAAATCTGCTAAACAAACAAATTCACCATCTGTCCATTAGACGTTTTGATTGCAAAAAATGATGTGCTAATTTATAAAAATGTCAGTCAGATTTGTGTATATATAACAGGTCGCGTATATCAGACGATTCAATCACAAAATCTCGTTTATTTTGATAGCATTCGGCGACATCAGAAAGCATGCTTAAGGTAAGATCTACAAAATTCAATGTTCAAAATTTTATATCATTTATTTTCAGTATATCTGCCTAATTGGACTGGTAGCATTTGTTTATGGATTTCCATCCGAACAGCAAGATGTGCCATCAACCACTGAAACAGTGGCCAGTTCGAATGATGCTTTAATCCCTAATAAACCGCCAAAAGTACCAACCAGTCAACCAATTTCAATACCAGCTGGACGGCCAGATTATGCCGGGGCACCTGTTCCATTTCGCATCGCTGGACCTTCGACCAACAACAACAAGCGTCCGATAATTGTACTTCATAAACCGGCCACCCCAATAAAAGCTAAAGATGATCAAGAATCGCTGGATAATGCGGCAAGTGAATGGTTTAGTAATCGGTGGGAGAATAGATGGTGGCAAAATGATAACAATCAATTTGATGGATACAATCCCTACAATTCGTTTGAGTATGAGAGGGGCTGGGGTCAACCACAATACTATTTTTATAGGTGGTACTAGTAAAGGTTCACTTCGATCGAAGTTTGAAATAAACATTTGAATGCATATCAATCAATTTTCTTATTTTTAATCAAACGCCATAAAGGAGATCTATAATCCAATGTTGAAGTGTGGAACACATAGTCGTATCGTTTTTCTGCCTCCTGAAATGACATGAAATGAAACTAAAAATAGCCTATGGAACTTTATCCAGGTTGCATAAAAAAAAACAGTAGTGAGTTTTCTTATCACCTTTCAAAGTCACAATTTATGATTGCTAGTTCGCGTTCTTATGTATAAGAATGTCCCAAAAGGTTATCATTCCTCATATAGTGTGAGGATTATGGGTTAACGATTTGATTGCGATATATAATTTGTTATAAGATTTGCGCAAGCCTCCATAAGTCACACTTATACCAGTACCCCATTGACTGTTTCAAAATTTAGGTACGACGTTATCTACATTGCTAGAAGGCTGGATTGTAATACCTGCTGAAAAACACCTAGATCAGTATTATGTCAGTGTGATAAATAGAACTTTTTCCTCTAAACCATTAAGAAATCAATATTACTGTTGAGATTCAACATAGATCCAATTATGTAACTCCTCAAGTGCCTTCTTTAGGATGGTCCATAATGGCTTATTGACAGAGAAGAAAGATCCATTCTTCAAAGTATATGATGAGCCTGATGTGCCTTAAATATCTAGAAGACTAAAGATGAAATGGACATATTTGTCTGAATGACACAATCTGACTAAAGATGAAATAGTCAACATGTCTTACAAATGCTCTGCCCTATTGCAATGCCCTATTTTTGAATATGGAAATTCAAAATAAAACTCACTTGCACCTCATATCGTGCATTGATGACCATCCTTAATTGACCAAACCAAACATATTTATGGATGTTTAAGGAATAGTCATTCTTAGGAATTTTAAACTCTTAATCGAAGAGTATGATGGTGATCCTTTCCTTTTTACTGAGGGTTTATAAAAGCCAACAAATTTAACGCCTCCCGACAAATTTGAGTTCGTTATCTGGTTACTGAGTGCCTGCTATTGCTTTATCGTAATTGATTGTTTTTGGAATAGCAATAATATCGACCCATGATAGAGTTTCAGCTACGACAGTTGTGAAAGGATCGATAAAATCCAGATAACAAAACTGATTTGGCTTGTCTCTAGGCCAAAATCCCGAATCTAGGCCAAACATTTTCTGTCGTATATCAACTATTCCTTTGGTGGCATTTGATAGTTAGACAAAAATTTGTCAATTGCCCAAATCCTTCTACCACTTCTTCGGACCACTCGATGAGTATGGAGTCATTTAAGAAATAACTAAGAACTGGTTAACTATATGGAACGTATTTGGAATCAACGACCAATTTCGAAATATAGAACACTCATCTAACGGAAACAGTTCTTTCGCAAACAAATGCCCGAAAATAAGAATAAAATGCTTCTGGCCAAATAAGATGAAAAATGCAAATCTTCTATGATAAACCAAAAATGCATTGAAACCGAGGTCATAAAGCGCAATTGGAGATGGATCTCGGTCACATACTGAGAAATACCCCGAATGACATAACACATATATCGCTGGAATAGAAGCAACAAGGAAAGAGGAATGGAAGCAACAAGGAAAGAGGAAACGGTGCTGGTTGAAACGAAATAACTTGGTAAAATATTAGGAGAGTTGAAAATATGTAATATGCCTACAATAGAGTCAGATGGGCATCCAAGTGCACTTTTAGAGATTTTGTAAAAATACACAAGCATTTATAAGAATATTTTAAAGTTGGTGCTAAGTGTGGAATAAGAAGATGACTGAGTCCAAATTTGATTGATTCTGCTTGGTTTGAAGACTTCTGATCATCAAAGCTATACGTAACGATAAATTAGAGGGAAAAATACGCAAATTGGAAACACGAATAGGAATCCAATTAGATAAGTCGGCAAGCGGCGGAATGGTAATTTTTATTTTAGGTTAAACAAAATCAAGCAAATATAGATGTCAAATAAAGATGAAATACAAAGGAAACCGAGCTCAACACCTAACTTTTAAATTTTTTCAATTAAATTGACAAGCAAAGGAATTTCTTGGGTAACATGCTTGGGATTGGCTGGCGATCGCTTAACCGGTGGTCTGATAAGAAAGTATATTTATTTTTAATAAGCGGCTACTTTGCTGTATAAATAATTCTTTTATAAACTTCAAACTTACTGAAACGGGTGGCTGCTTTGGCGATTTCTCTCATTGGATTGTGGTGTGTCGTGCGGGAGATCTGCTTTTGTGTATTGTGCGAATGTTTATGAAAGTGCTGTCTGGTCATTGCGGAAATTTATATTTTGTTGAAATTCATGTAATGTTACTGTTTGGTCTGGTTTGTTGTTCAAATTTGTTGTGCGTTTTATATGCAACTTTATATTCAAAGTTTTTGGGTGTTTTCTGGATGTGTTGCTGGCCATTTTTGTATGCGATGTGTTTGGTGGTCTTGGGTTCGTTTTGATAGTCTTCTTTTGACATCGAGATCTTGTTTGGTTGGTGTATCGTGTGGTTGTGTGCGGCTGTTTTGTGCTGGTATGGGGGGTTTGAGTTTTTATGTATGGTTGGATACGTTTGCGTGGGTTTTCTGAATGTTTTGAATTTGTGTTTGTTGTTTGATAGTTGGACCCGGAAAGTTGATTGGGTTGTTCTGTTCTGTTTCTTGTGTGAATTTTGTGTTTTCGTGTGTATTATTTGTATAGTTTTGCATTTGGTCCAGTTGTCTGGATGTGCCCGTGAACGGTTCGAGTGTGTCATCTACATATTGTCTATGCCAATGTTTGATGAATTTAATATGAGTATGTCATCTACATATCTATCAAATATTGGCATGGATGAGTGGATGACGTGCTCGTGTTGTTTGTGGGTAGTGGATACGTCCTGGACAGCTGGATCGGATGCGTTGTTGTATAGGTAGTGTGCGCGGGAGCGTAAGATTCGCATTGGAGGTAGAACGGAGTAGCTCAGTTGGCTGTCTGGATCTAGCGATTGAACGCATCGATAGCAAGCACACGTTCGGGGTATTTGGAGGTCCTTCGTGGGCGGGTCGTGCTATGCATGGGGGCTCGGACCACCCATGTCAGCATGGGGTAGCCGCATATAGTCATATAGTAATATGATACAGCGATATAATGGGATCCTGATATTGGGGGAGGATTGTCGGGGTGAGCTAGGGATCATTGAGTGCATCGCGCATGGGAATGGTTATACCACTGGGGCTGGCGGGATGGATCGGAGATGTATGTTCGGGGCCAGTTGCCGATGGAGTGCTGCGTTACGGTTTCGTGATGGTGGTACTCAGGATGGATGCGTTGTTGTGAATTGAAGTGGAAACGTCGGCCAGCATGAAAAGGGGTGTTCAGAAGCTTTGGATGAGGGGTAGTTTCAGATGTGTAAGGGTCATAGAAGTGGGTTTTTGCTCGGCAGCGGGGATGGTGCTGTGACGGGCAGACTTTGCGAACTGCGTTTGAGGATTGCGTCATGGAGTGTTGTACCCTAGAACGGGGGGCACTGTGCCCCGGACGAGGTTTAAGAGGGCATGGAGTTGGAATTTATCTTTTGGATCATAGTTGCTGCTGAGGATGGCGGCTTGATTGCCGAAATGTATTTGATATGTGGAGATGGGTAGTTCCACTATAGGGAGTTATTTTTAGGTTGAATGTTTTATTTGGTTGAATTTATATTCTCCCACGCGTTAGATGGTGATGTATTGGGTCACATCTTAAATACAGCATATGATGAGATTACCGGAAAACGATTTATATTTTACTAACAAATTTTATTATTTTACTAATTATGTAATGAGAATTTTTTGTGACTAAATTTCTTTTCCTTATGACCTTTAGTGTTGAGATGTAATTTGCATAATTTTGGAATATAAGAAGTTTTCAGATATCTATTTTGATTCTCTGATGACCATATTCTAGAATTATGGTAGCATCATCATTAAGGTTGGCTGGTACTTAATCTATTCTGGTACTAATTGAATTAATTTTTTTTTTTTTTATATAATTAAAATTATATTTTTAAATAAATTAAATAAATATTAATTAAGTTATAGATTCCTGAGCGACTTACTAATAAATTTATTTTAGAATTTTGTTTTAATTTTAATCAAATAACAGCAGAACAGATAGGTGTTGCGGAGTGGAGAATGCCGATTAGCGATTGCAGATTAGTAGATTAGAATGGTGATTGTCTGCTAACTGTAGTTTAGTAACGATTTGCCAGGTGTCTGAAACCGGGTCGTTCTCTCCTTACTAACATACCTACCTATCCTTACCTATCGTTTTATGTAAACGGCTGTAAGAATAAGCCCGGCGTTATCCGGGAATCTTGACTAGCACTTGATTCTACAGTTTTATCAATCAATCAATCAAATTAATTTGACCATATTAGAGGCAGACAATGTAAGTATATTGACAAACGTCGTCTGCGAATAGTCAACTTTATCACCAGTGAGCTTTGGAAACTCATATAGTAAGACAGGTTTTTGTCTGAAAAATGGTACTCAGTGTCCAAAAGAAATTTCAATGTCCTGTCGTAGAGAACAAATAATCTAAACTTCTAAAAGTAGTGCTATTGGGAATAGAATAAATGGACCAGAAATAACTTGGCATAAACAAATTATTAGATGATACTAACAAAACTACTTTGGATCTCGATGTTTTTACGGATTCATCAGTAAAGGCTGATGTAGAGGTGGTCAACCGTGTGAACTATCGGTGACATTGAAATGCTTGCACTATAAATTCGACCGCCAAACCACAACACAAAAACTAAATCTGCATAAAAATTTAACAATGATTCTGTCAATATGTACAAAGTCCATATAATTGGTATACGTCTGTTGTTTGATTACTGAAGCAAATATTACTGTATGGATACAAGGTATACATGCTCCAGAATTAAGATAAACATGTATCGTAAATTTCAGAACGATTCTAAGACCAACGATAAAGGTGTATATGGTAAACAACTCACTTATCAACTTCATAACCAAACCAATTGTTTGCACATAACATAAATATGCTTTCGTAATATGAAATTCGGAAGTTCTACGAATCGGGTATTTAAACATTTCGATGATGTGTGACAAAGATGAGTCAATAATCTTTAAAGTTTTTTGTCAATATAATTTACTATTTCAGATAAAGTCGGCTTTAGACAAGCAAAATAGTAATCTAATATTGACTTTATGTGTTAAGTCATCTGCGAGTTCCTAAAATACTAGCATATATGGAGAGGGAGAAAGATTTAAATTTGGATTTGATTTAAACGTTCAATTTTACGCTATTACCAGTCAAAAACAGCTATCGGTTACCGAAAGTCATAGCTGCATGCAATGTACCAATTTACGAAAGTTGAAACATTGCATGCAGCTAGATGCCATGTGATAAGATCGTATGCTTAGTACACAGCTACTCGGCTGATCTAATTACACTATAGGTCAAAACCAAACCTAACTGCAGGTTGAATCATTAACAGTCGATTATAAGTTCAATTTACACGTTACACATTACATTCCTGCCTGACATGGATCGATTGGATAGTTTATAATGGAAACCATCCAGCCAACAGGATTTCGATGAATATCTATCTAAAGGATGGAATAGTCGGAGGAGAAATTTATTCTGGATATCCCGTTCTTTGTATACTATTCAAGAGTATTGATCGTTTTGTGATCTACACTACTATTGTATATCACGACATGTTTCAAAGTAATTGCAAAGAATCATCCCTATAGCTGTTTTGGTAAAGTTAGCGATAATTTCAAGGAGAAGAAAAGTGATTTCCTCGAGAAAAATAGAAGACAGCTTTGGAATCTTGAGCTATTCCGCGAACATTTTTGCAATTTCAAGAGATCGCGGTTTCTTAAATTTAGCCAACATTTTGGCCACTTTCCATTTTATTTGAACGATCGTAATATTACATTATTCTTTCTCAATGTTTGGTCGTGTCGGGGATACGGAATACCAATGTCAGTCGTAGGTCACATGGTCACCACTTGTATAATAGGCAAGTTTGTTAGAAGTGTAAATGGAATGGTTGTAAACCTTTCGGACCCTGATAATGATGACATCGCTGTTTTTGAATTATTTAGGGACAAATGTATTTGTATTGCCTTGCTGTGTTGCAGTACGTTTTACATGGTGGTCAAAATCTGTGCCTGTTGTAAACAACAGAGGAGTACCGTCAAACTCATCTAGTATTTAGATGTTTTGATCGTAAACCATTTATCTGATATTTCTGAATACTAAAAGATTTTGCCTCTGGTCATGAGATCATCTTTGAGCTGGCAACAAAAGTTGCTTGTTCAACCATGGTATTAGTTTGTGAATGGTACGACCTTTCTTCATTCATCCTAGTATTTTATTAACTGTGCGATCATTTTGGACTTAAACTGCCTTACTGAATAACTAGCGATATTGAGTGTGACATCGTTTCGCGATATGTAGTTGTGGACGAACGTCGTAATTGTTACATAAATGGATACTAATGGCGGCAGCAAATGAGTATTTTCTTATCGACTAGGTTCAAAATTCAATGGTTAAAAGAAGGTTTAGTGTTTAGTATAAGAGTTTTCAATAAACGAGTAGTACGAATGGGAGGACGACCAGCACATGTAATAAGATTCTGAAATTCTAAGTTCGATAGTTGGACTGAGATAATTATCTTGTAGTCATAATGAATATCGACTGGAGACATGACAATGCCTGTGGTGTGGGAAAGCGCATCCACGACAACCTTGTCTTTGCTGTAATCTAAATGGCATACTTGTCTTAGATTAAGGTTAGTTGTAGACTAAAAAAAAAATAATTATAAAGAAGGCGGAAATAATAAAGAGTTACTCTCGCTGTCGTTGGAAGAATGCCATATGGTGTTATCTTAGTCGTCAATTAAGACGAATTTGAAGTCTTAAATTTTTGGTTGAATTGTACGAGACAATGAGGTTGTGATTGTTGTTCAGAAACATATTCAAGCGGTACGGGATTGAGGATACACCCTGATAAGATCTATCTTCAGTAGGAGCATCGCATCTAGTTATAAAGTTCCTGTCATAAAACACTGTGTTCCTCACACGTTATATTAACTCTTAGCGTGGTGACATTTATTAACAGCCGCATCGCTAAAACAGACATATTTTTATTTCCGCAGACCCGTACTGATATATGTTTATAGTTGATTTGTGTTTATATGATCGCTGAAACTATGTTTTAAGGTTTCAATAGTCTGTTTTAAATTATTAGATTGTTCGCAAATATTTAAAATTTAGTTTTCTGACCAGATAACACTGGTTGTTGTTATTTGTTGATCTTAATTTCACTACTGCCGAGTAGTGTTCCTCAACGAATAAGAAACAATTTGGATACAAACCAAATGTTCCTTATCCTTCAATGGATATCAATATTGTTTCTATTGTCCTACTGATGTTATATTTGCGTATACGATTTGACAGTCATGCGGATGACAAAAATCGATGTAAGATAGACACGACACAGTTTTGTAGGCGGCGTAGACGAAGTATGGTCGGTAAAGCAACAAATTTTTCATATATTCTAGAAAGGCATATGGAGGAATTCATCTTGAGAAAAATAAAAACGTTGTCAAAACCATATGTGACAAAATGCCGCTAAAGCAGTCATTAATCATAGGCTAGCGTTGTAACACAGCTACACTACACCTACCAACTCTTAGAGTGCAATCATGAAAACCATTCACCTATACTATGCTTTGACTATGTAATTGCGTCAGAGAAACGTTTACGGCGGCCCGCAAAAGATTTACCTCAAGTCGAGGGTTATCCAACTACAAAATTTTTTTGGAGCCAACAACTTGCTATAACAAGGCATTTCCAACCACTACCTATGCATTATATATATTTTCATGACCGATTAAAAAGTTCACACATCCGAAATGTGGGTTTCAACGGATGTGTGAACTTTTGTGTAATTTCAATAAAGATGACACTGGGTACTGTACATCATAATTTACTAATACATAAAGGTGTTATCAAGAAGCGACTAATTATTTTTTAACCCTATGCCAGAAGAAACAAAAACATTGTTGATAAGCACAATTCCAATAACAACAGAATTGTTCACGAGGCCCCAAAAAATAATCGTCAACTGAAAATACCTCAAGCGCAATGCATGCAACAGCATTCTGATAAGAAGTTTATATTTTGATCTTTGTCCGTTATCATTTATTTTTTTCTTAAGTATTGTAACAAAAACAAAAAGCATCTTCAAAAGTGTGCACATCTTATAAACAAAAGAGTGGTGAAGCGGTTAATCTTTAAGTATATAAGATGCAGAATAAACGTCAAACTTTTTGGGTTTTTCAAGCATGTGACCGGGCGATCTTGTGGACAAATTTTTTTTTTGTCTCGTAAATTTGAATACACGACCGCGTGATTGTTTATCGACAGTTCATTAGCCGCGAAAATTAATGAAGAGTAGTTTTATATAGTTTATTAGTCGCGGGGTTTTGTTATTAAGAAGAAATTTAAGGAAATTCCGAAAATTTAATTTTGTTTGTTCCACCTACGGATTGTGTGTGCGTCTGTTCGTCATAATGGCCAGTTTAATGGTTTTATTGATAATATGTAAATTATAAGTTTGTATCGTCACCATATATCTGTATACATAAATTATTCATCGGTACAAGGTGAGTGAATCTTAACAGTTCTATAGTTGCATGTGACAGTGTTTTGTTGGTGTTCATAACTAGTTTTAATCATTATCAGGATGACGGGCAGTTTAAATTATTCAGAGTGATGTAGTTGTTGTTTAGTGGGTTTAGTGAGCTAAATTCATAATTGGAGTAATTGGAGTAATATAATTTCGGGCATATGACTGTAATAATTTTGTCTAATTCTTTTTTTCAAATTGGTGGCCTGATTACAAAAATAACAATAGTTAGTCTCTAAATCGGTCAACGTTATTGATTTATCTGCACAAGTCTTAAAATTTGAAATACCATAAACGATTATCCAGAGGCGTGCAAGCAATAGCACCATGGTGACAAACGGATAGATAATTATGTTCGAGAACGTTAATATAGGCCAATCTGTGGAAACGCATGTCTTCCTTATTGTCGTGCCATAAAATAATCTTGGCTCATCAATCTTGGTTAAGCACACAGTCGAGTCAAGTCGTTTGAATAACGTGGAGTGGACTATAATATAATATAATTATGGCAAACCTTAATGGTGCCAAAGCTATCTCAATCGAAAGTATTTATTAACACTCGCATCATGATTTAGTCACAAATCAACAAATCACCTGGTCGATTCATTTCAGTTTTTATGATTTGGATATAGATCCAAACCGTTTTGAACAAGTAGCTCCTATTCGACGCTATATATAGCACGATCTGTTGGGAGTAATTTTCTTGAAGTATTCAGGGTTGACTGATATGTCAATAAAAATGAATCAAAAGTCCCGTCTCAGTACCAGACAGAAACAAGTGTTGGCTGACTTGTATATTCGTGTGTTTTTAACAAACTCAAACTGTGTAAATGCATCTTCAATTATATGCTGATGAAATCTATGGTCATTCTGGTTTAAATCATTTTGCTTAGGCGTTACATCTCTTGATTCGGAACTTCATCTTCCTACATCAAAGGTATATAGAGTACGTAAACCGTAATGATATCCCAATCTTGTATGCTGGGGCAGCACCGATATTAGTCTTAGAGGGATTTCCCTCCTAGAATACCGATCCGCATCTGAACTAGTCATCTCAAATGTTGGCAATAGACCTACCTTTTTGACATCCTCAAGGCATTAAATAATTGATATTACTCTTACCTCGCGGAGTCTTAGTGGAAAAGTCATCCTGGATGGTCTAAGATGACGTTACTCACTCTGACCATGGCTATACATCTTATTCTCTCTAACCAGCAATAAACCTGAAATTAGAGAATTTAGGAAACCAAGAAACACTGATTGGGAACCTTATAGAATCCATATCAACCAGTCACTTCTATCTTCAGTAATGAAATTCACAAAATGCGGAGGAATGGAAAGGGCAGCTGACAAACTGTAAGAAGCACTAATAAGCGCCTATGAGAGGAGCTGTCCTCTAAGTAAGCCTTAATGAAATGGGATATCATGGTGGACTAGATAATTGGGCAGACTGAGGAAGCAGACAAGAAAACGTCTAAACAAACCCTGGAAACCGGAAGAACGGAAGATTGGGACTTGAACAAATCTTCACAAAGAGAGTAAAAGAAATGTATCCGAAAAAACCTCGAAGTGGAGATTTTTCTATTTGGAATTGGATAGTCTTAAGACAACCTGTAAGGTTACTATCGAAAATCTAGAGAAGCTTTATGGAACTCACACGAGTACAAATCAGGAAGCTTTAGATGAAGCTATAATGAAAACTCATTTTCCGAAAATGAGAAAGGACGCTATCGAAGGCGCTATTAGCAAATCCCACATACATTCTAAACAACACGCATACCAGAAAGGCAGATCTGTTGAAACAGCACTGCATGAAGAAGTTGAACGGGTTGAAAATCGCTGGACAGCAAGGAATTTGCATTGAGAACGTTTCTGAACTTCGACTGCGCGTTTGCAACGCTTTCTTCAGCGCAATGATCTTTGCAGCTGAAAAACATGGCATGGAGACCACACTTGTTCAATGGTCATCTTTATTCTCGACAGACTGTTTCATCGAAACTTTTTTTGGAGACGATAATTGTCTTAAATCGTCTAGGCAGTCTAGATACAGACTTCATTGAATACCCTCATTGGATGTTAGACTTCATTGGATACCCAGTCACAGAGGTATCAAAGGAAATATATTTGCCGATAAGTTGGACCATTTGGGTGCGGCTTCCACTTTAATAATAAGTAACGCTTATTACTATAAAGCCCGCTTTAGTAACGAATAATGTGGGGGAGGGGTAAAAGAAACTGTTGAGCACTTCTTGTGCTTCTGTTCTTCATATACTATTCCCATAGATTTCACTGCTTCTACATAGAAGAACAAACAGATTTCGGGACTGAGAGTGTACGTCTGAGAGGGGATATCATAATGGGCCAATCGAGTTGAATGACGGGGGGCGGAAAGACATCTTGTTGTATACTTTTCATGCCTCTCTGTATAATATTGTCCCGTTGCGGTTGGTCGGGACATATACTGTATGCGTGACTCACTATCGTAATACCCCTGATTTGTAACAATTAGATGGTCATCTCCGAATTTATAATTTTTGTGAACTGTCGTGAATATACGGAGCTCGAAGTTGATCTGCATTTTTATTCCTACAGGTTTTTACTACCATAAACTAGATATTGGACTGTAAAACCGTACTTTCTCTGCTGATAATGTTAGGCAAATCATTAGCCTTTGTCATAGGCCTATAATTCTCAAGTCAGTCGGTAATTGAAACCTTATTAAGAGTTACTTTATCTACTACACAATTGCAGTAACATACGCGTTTGTCAACTGAATCCGAAAATGTCATTATCGATGTATTTCTCTGTGTAAACTTCTAAGTGATAGGGACAAACATATTTTCATAACATTTCCATGTAAGGTAAATGCAAGACTAACAATTTTGTAAGCACAGAAGCTGAAAAGCTTTCAGAATATCAAGGAAAATCCTAAATTTTGATTTCAAATTCAGCATATACACGTGTACCTCATTAACAACAAAGTAGTAAGGCTGCAGGAAATAGATCGTCAAATTGTACCTCATATGTATACATCTGGCTGATATGGCTAAACTAACTAGACATGTTAAGCTTTTATCAGTGAACAAATTCTCAATGAGTATCTTATAATTATAAACAGAAATGAAAAAATATACCCCATCTGCTCTGCACAAGCTTTTGTAACGCACTTCAGAGTGATTATCAGCTATAGAAGAATATTATATGACCTGAGAAAATGTTTTGCCAGTAGCAACGAACTAAACGTTAATCCACATAACACTGAATTAATTTTCTTCTTCAGAAAATAAAAACTGCATCAGATTGACTCTCTGGCTCTAAAGGGTGTTAACTTGAACAAACAAAGGGAAGTGCCTTATGTTGGACATCAAACAATGCTCGAAACCTAACATAATGGAAATAAGGATATACGAGAATATTAACGCCATTGGTAAATGATGGAGTCTATAACCCCGCACTGTACATTAGCTCTATGCGTGTCAGTCATTCGACCAACTCTAGAAATATGGTTACTCTACATTTCACTTCTTTAGAGCCTAATGGTTGTACTTGTTGCCAATATAGATAACATAGATCAGTCGTCTATAACATCGACTTTATTATTCCGATAACATCAATCGCGATGAAGTTCCTGAATTCTTCAGATATGACTTGGTTAAGTGCAGTGTAGTATAAGCCCTGAGGTTCCGAACTTATTTATGGAAGGTTTTAAAAGGAATGAGAGTTTTGTGGGGAATTCTATGACTGAAGGTTAACATCTTTCTATAGGTATAATGTAATATCCGCTAAGAATATTCAATTAATGATAGTTGAACAAACATAAATTCATGTATAACGTCGAATCGATCCAGATTTGAACTGCTGATTTAGATAAGTTCAGATAAGCTTCAGTGGTATCAGATAAGTGCGGTTGTGAGGTTTGTTACAGGTTACTGTCCCTTGCTATAGAGTCCCTTGCTTTCCATCTGTCAAATTGATCTATTTCCTACCCTTGTCACCCTATTATAATCAAACCTAATGTTGGAAGAGTAAAATTCACACTCTCTGCCATAATATGACCAGTAGTTTCATCAGAAACCCTTAATCTTCATCACTACCTTAACAGTTCTTCAAATTTTGTTTCAAATTTTGTCGTTGTTGAATCTCACACCAAACAAATCTATTTTTAAACGTATTTATTTATACACAACATCTTAAAATACACACTTATTATAATCAAGACTTAACGACCAAAACAAAAAAACCGCGTCTTAGAAATACCTCATATATGAATTTTATAGTCACATGACAATATCGATTGCCGACAACAAACACCAAAAGCACAACAAACCCAAAAAAATTTAATGACTCCACATACACTCACTCCACCACTATATAGTTCGATATAAAACCAGAATAATTTTATTACTCGCGATCAGATTTAAAAATGTCAACTTATATAATTTACAACATCTTATGTCGAGTCGTCTTAAAATCGAGTCGTCATTAATAAAAGGTATAAATTCGCATGACAACGCTTATATACGTGGGTGTTTGTGGTGTCAAAGACCAAACGGGTCGACGTGGTTATGCACCACAGTTTGCATGATTTATTGGTCCGACTCTGCATTACTCGCTTACAGGTCAGCAAACAACAACACACAATATAAATTCTGATTAATTAGCATACTTGAAATGTATAAAGGTAAGATTTTCGTCTTAATTAATTTTATTGTGAGTATATAAGACTCGTATATACTTTGGCTAATTATCATATAATTAAATAACAATTAAACATCAGAGTTTATTCACATCTCACACACCTAAACACCTTAAGATAATTTGTAAAGACATGCACGTTCATGATTATAATAAGACGTTGCATTGAACTACATCAACACAATAATTTAAGAACTTTGGAATTTAATTATATTTCGCATACCCGTCCGTTGAGATGTAGTCATCGTTGTAGTTTTCTGTATGCGCGCTATACGAATGCAAAGACATTTGAAACCAACGTCTTACAACATGAAGTCAAATTTAAACAGTTTTTTTATACCATTCGAGTGGTCAATGTCGTTGAGTATATAAAGCATAAAAAGCACGAGTTCATTTCGTATTGATATAGCACCAAGGCAACATCATGTATGAAAGTCTGGAGGCAATTTCACTTTGAAAGCGGTGTTCTTTACTTCTTTGTAACATAAACGCCAAGCCTGTTCGCATGCTTACCATTGAGGATACAGTGTCCATTGATAAGCATGTGAACACAGTAGATCTAATCAAGTCGATTTAAGACCAGGCCTGCTTGATAACATTTTGGTATCTGTATAATATATATATATATATATATATATATATATATATATATATATATATATATATATATATATATATATATATATATACATATATATATATATATATATATATATATATATATATATATATATATATATATAATATATATATATATATATTATATACTTTCAAAGTTTCTTTGATTATTTCTGTAACAACCCAGCTTAGTGATAAGAGTTCTTTGTCTTAAATATTACACTTAGTAGTGAAATGTCTCAGTATACAGTATAAGATGACGGTCGAACTAACTAGATATCTGGTTAAGATGTGAAAAACAGTCCGGTGCTCTGGAAACGAGGAGACTAGGACAAGTGAGATGAGTCTCAGGGTAGCTTAATATCTTACATTAAATTACGGGAAGCTTGGAGAGCAACTACCTCTAGAAGCCAGACTTCGAAAAGCCTCAAGGTGCCAGATGGGAAAAAAACTCATTCAAACCTTTCAATTTTTTGGGAGAGATCACCTCATTAGAAATGAGGTTTCCATTGCGAATCTACTTCATAAGAACCAGTTCGACATTGTGTAAGCTTCTTATAACACTTCTAATTCGATTCCATTGGTGATCCGTGAGCGATCGAGGGGTGAAATAAACTTTACGGTACAATGGGTTCTGTAAAGGCACAAGTATAAATTTGGGAGATGAGTCGTTTATCGTTAACGCCGCATACACGGAGTTTAAGCTCGTTTACAACGGGTGATTGACGGGTTTCATACTATAGACATACTAGATCAACCATGGATTTAATAATGGTTATGTGAATGATCTGTTTATAAACATTCGATGGAACCTTATCGATGGAATTCGATATCATTTTTATTGTAGAATCATCTAATAATTATGTTACAATGCCGAGACCACCTATCCACTGGTGTGCGTTATGACTGTACAAGCCACCTAGCCA
The DNA here is from genome assembly GCA_963932295.1 of Tipula lateralis. NCBI lineage: Eukaryota > Metazoa > Arthropoda > Insecta > Diptera > Tipulidae > Tipula > Tipula lateralis. The sequence goes on along the minus strand of OZ010738.1, from coordinate 6,996,720 downwards.
CTTACTGTATGCTGTCCTAAATTGAATACAATAAGGCTTATAATATGCTATTTTCTGACTGGTTGAAGGTCCGCTTTGAAATCCGATCTATGGCACCAACAGTAACCAATAAAATTCATTATATTCTTGATGCCTAAGCTTCGTATCAACAATCTAAGGTTTTTGAATCAAACAGACATCAATCTCATATTGTCCAATTTTGAGCAGAATATCGACAGTTGACGTTTCCTTGCAGTGTTAGAAATAGATTTCAAGAAGTATTATGATTGTCTTAGATCACAAGTAACTCCATCAGAAGTGACAATTCATATTTGAAGTAAGTCTTCCGTTTTCCTCACAATAGCCAGTGCATATCAGAATGAGGTGACAAAATATGGTTGTTTGTTGAAAGACAGAGTATAGATTGGAACTTATTGACTCCAAAACAAACCAGAAGTCTAAATTCGTACCCATTGCTCCGAGAATATTCGTTAGCTTTTTGTGATGTAAGTACCAATAATCTATACATATATATAGCTGGCTTTATCTGAATAATTCGGCAGTATGTGGTGAGATCAATTTACTTCGCATCCAAGGCTGGTAGGTGGTATCTATCTACGAACTTTACTACGTAAAAAACCGACGACAGTTAAATCACCTGAAATTTGGCCAACATTTTTTGGTTGATAGTAAGATTTGTAGCGCTGCGTTGCGTGGTTTCGATCTAATGATGACGCCATTGAATGACAGTATGATCGAAAAGATAAAATCCATTTCATTAGGCATATGCAACCGGACTAGATGTTCGTACTGTTGGATTCGTATATGTAACTCCAATCATACAAGCAACAACTTGGATTACAACTCACAATCAAATACTATTCAACTTATATAAAGCCACTCGCTTCATTGTTGACCTCAACGGCCCTTTTTAGGAAACATCACGTCAATATCTTCTGACATAACCTCACGAAAAATTATTTATCCTTCCTGCAACCTAACCTAACACGGCAACAGTTAACTTCTCTCAATGGAGTTATCTGCTCACAATGGTGTTTCGTGTCGTGCTTTCAGATATTTCCAGGAAGCTCGTTTAATGCTGCAATAAAGCCAAACCAAATTCATGCACCTCAAAGCATTACGGCATATATAATCATAATCAAACGGAGAAGGAGGGCGAAATTCACTTTCGGAGGAGTAATGTGGCGTTCAGAGCAACTAAAATAAATCTTAAACAATTAAATTATCTCACGCCACAATCAATTAATAAAACCAATATTTCCAGAAGTTCTTGTAATTTGCTAGCACTGTCTCGTCATGACTGAACGTACGAATACGAATAGCACAGTATATTGAAATTAAGTGCGGTAGAATATGCCTGAGGTGTATTGGATCTCTTCGATCACACAGTCATAATGACGTCATCATCAGATCGAAACCGGCCTAGTGAATTACAACATACAAGCAACAACTCGAATTACAACTCACCACACTTCAAATACAATTCAAAAACTATATAAGACTGCACGCTTCAGGTTGTTATAACATGATACCAAACAAAAATGGTGACTTTCAAATAAGCTTTGAGCTTTATATACTAACACCGCGTATATAAAGCTCAAAGCTTATTCCCATTGCTTTTGATCATCACTTTTCAAATCACGCCAAGTACGGTCAAAAGTTTCAAGTGGTTTTTCTATTTTCCACATTGTGGTTAATGCGCATAGGTTTACGGTGAAGCTGCCGAAACCTCGAACTGAAGGGTGCAAAGTACGAATTAATTTATCGAACATCTAGGAAGAAGAATTCGTTATGCGGCTTTCAGTTTCCGTTGGAGTATAAAATGCACAAGTTTAAGGCAGCTATCAACCTTTACTTGGAGAATCACGCGTTGGATGCAGGTGCTCTGACAGTTACAAGGAGCTAGGACAGTCTTAAAGTCTGCCCAGCACTTTAAGATATTCGATACCTGGACAATGATGTACCTGTCAGAAAACTAGTTATACTCAATTCACTTATGACTAGCTTGATAGGTGTACCTCCTACTTCAGTAAATTAAGAGAACAGCAAAACCATTGACCTTAGGTGAATAAGCTGTCCTAAATTTAAAGCCGTGTGCTGCGCAACCCTCCCAACAATTGTACGTTTGTATTCTAAACCAATATCGACGTCAAAACAAGGGAATTGTTATATTGAAGTTGTGTTAGACAATGCCAAAGTGATATTCTATTGTTTCGTCAAACTTCTACTTCGTTGCTGTGCCCTTCCTTCTCTTTTCTGTTCATCACATTGTCCTCCTGTAAAGTTCCTCAGAGTAATACTTCTGAACACGTCAATAAAACGTTAAAAGTTGCCTTACGGTCATATTTATAAATCAACCATGGGATAAATATTAACATGACGGGATCTGACATGTCTTTACATGGGTTCATATATCGGGTTCTCCAATAAGCGTGATATGATTTCTTTAAAAACAGACACACTGATTGTACAGGAAATTGGTACAATCGATACAATTCTGAATAGAACGACATTGAAATGGCCTCCACGACTGCTTCTGTCGACACAAATTCGATCAACCCAATTTTCGAGCACTTTTTCCACTTTGGTTTATTGCTAAAGATCAATGACTTCTTAGACGCCATTCAATGTCGCAATTTCTTGAAATAATCGAATCTCCAAACTTTTCTCGCAATAATTCAGTTGTTGCACTTGCTGTAGCCCCTTATTGTTAGAACTAAATGTGTCAACATCAACTTCTCCAATTTCGGCCATAAAAAGTTGGTTATCATCGATCTATACCGATCTCCATTGACAGTAACGGTGTTAACTGCTTCATTTCGAACAAAAATACGAACCGATGTTTACACCAGACCAAAAATCACACCAAACTGTAAATTTAGATAAATGTAATGGTTTTTCATGAATAATTTGTGGATTTTCTTCACACCTGATTCAACAGTTTTGTTTATTTACCGCACCACTCAAATAAAAGTGAGACTTTTTGGAGAAGATTTTCTTAAAAAAATCGGTATAGTTTTCAAGTTGTCCCAAGGCAAAATCAGCTAATTCACGATGTTTACGGTGGTCCAATGGCTCAGTTCTTGAGTGAGAACAATTTAAGTTTGAGACAGTCCCAATTCTTGAGAACATCTTGGAATCGACAAATTGCGGTCTTCAGCAAACACTTGCCTGAATATTTGCATTACTTCGAGCGTTTCTTTGTCTTATTGGCACTTGAACATTATGTAAAGAAAATTTTCAACAATTCGACGAATATCGAGCTCACTTCGACGATTATTACGACTATAAAATGGAAGAAGGGCACGAAAAGTTGCAATTGGAGAACGATTATTTTGATAATAAAACTGAATAATTTGTAAACGTTGTTCTTGCAAATGGCCGAAACGTCACTTAAAAATCATATCAGTCCTATTGGAAACCCCAATATTAGCTTCGCATCTTATTAGATGGTGTGCGGCTAGGTAGTCTATCAGTGCCTTGATATAATAGCTCTGGAGTAAGAAGTACATACGATTTTTATTAATCAAATAAGTGAATCAATCTGCTTAGTAAGGTACTGAATTTAACCCAGCAACTAAAAGAAATAATTAGGATGATGGTTCTGCCCGGCTTAAGATACTTTCTTTTGGGTCTGGGTCGTCCCCACCTTTGTAACGTCGGCTAGTACAGTGTCGCTATGTCGTGTATTGTACGGATTATTTTCATGAAATATTGTTTAAATAAATGAATTTCAATGGATACTCTATGCTCAGAGAACATGATGAGAGATTTTCGAAGGGCTATAGTATGTGGCAAACTGTTTTAACTATACACCGACGGGTTTCGTTACAAGCTTCTTGGCCTTTACTTACCACATAAGATATAGTACGACACCGAAATCCGTTTCAAAAATTACAGAATATATAAACAAACCGTGTAGTGAAATCTCTCAAGAATTTCATTTAAATATGCAAATCTCAATATATAGTTCAATGTCGTTCAAGAAATATTCAAGCTACACCTTGTTCATGTAATGACGGTTCCCGCGATATAACCGAGTCTTAATTGTAATTTAAATGGAATGGACTCGAAATTTACTATACTATATGCTAATTAGCTGTCGGAATTTTATTATCAAACTGGTTCAACACTCATATACTTATATAAATCGTCTTACGGTCGATTTGAGAGGAGCATATAATCGTGTTTCGCAGAACATAAAATTCATGATATATGACTCGGGCCATTACATTTGTCAAGGTTAAGATATATGTTTTTACATCTTAAATGGTTCACATACCACCGATCGTTTTGGTCGTAAGTGAAAGTACATATGTATATATGTACATTTCGATTACGAAATCAATTTTGAGTACAATGTCCAGTGACATTTTATAAATCAATTATTTATGTCACATAATCAATTTAAATGTTTTTTCTTAATTAAATTCTTATTACCATGACATTAACTGTTAAAAATATTCTTGATTATCGATCACATTACAATGTGTACACTCATAAACACACACACACACGTTAATTTGATCTTAAATCATCGCGTGTTGACATTACACACGTGGCCTTCGTTTATCACAGCGCGATATGTGTGTGACCGAAATGTCAACAAACCGCCAAATTGATTTAATTATAGTGTAGAGCACCGTGCACCGCCATAATCGTTAAGGTATAAAATTTATTTTCTTTTGTTTCGCGATGCATAAGTAAAAGGATGTAATACTTTCGTCTTGATCGTTTGTACATATAAGATGTAAATAAAACCGACCTTGAACAGATCTCTCAGCAAATGCTTCTTGGAATAATAAAAAAAATTATTGGCACAACAATAAAATGTAAATTTCTTGCGATGATTTGTTTTTTATTTTGGTTCGTCAATTTGCAAAAATGATCGTAAATTTATCCAACTCAATCTTACGTTTTAGTATTCATTACACGGTTATATGCAAGAATGTGGACAATTTGGTTTGAATTACATTACGAGATGTACATGCTGGAAGCTAGCATAATAAGAGTGAAGACTAAGGTGATTTGGGGCAATATTGGCCCACAATAGCGATTGAAGAAAAGACGATGGGGAAGCAGCCAATAGTCGCCTATATGCTTAGGCTGTAGAAGTTATTATTAACAAAAATTAACGATTAACTTGACAGCGTTAATTAAGTTCCCCTATATCAGTCTGCCGATGATGATGCAGATGAAACAACAAAAAATGAATTCTACGAACCATTCCAAGCAACAATTCCAAGCAGAAACGCACAGGGATGACGTCAAAATCGTACAAGCAATTTAAATGCTTAAATTGGAACAGACAACACCGACCATTCTGGCAACAGTCATGGGTAAAAATGCATTGAATTCTGTGCGAAACAGGCGGCAGAAACCTTCTACACCGGATGGTATAGAAAGTTCTCACATCACTACAAAATGTCAGATCAATGAGAGGAGCAGACATACACTGCGATCACCAACTGGTTATAACAAAAATTCAAATCAAACTAGTAGGTGTGAAACACTCAAATACAACTATATAAGACGAAATTTAACACAAACTGACTGAAACAATCTTCTATGAAACGCTCCTACTCAATATCCATAGAAATTGAAAAAAATTGAAAGAAACCGAAGAAACCTACATCAAGACTATACCAGAGAAGTATTCGGCTTCCAAGAATACAATCGAAACGCCATCAACTTATATATATATATATATATATATATATATATATATATATATATATATATATATATATATATATATATATATATATATATATATATATATATATATATATATATATATATATATATATACAAATGTACGATCAAAATATGGCAGAAGTGAAACGCAGATCTGAAGTAACAGTACGTGTAGTAAAGAAGATGACAAAATATGATCGAACGAAATATGCAGAAACCATCCTCAAGGTTGCAGAAGAGGCAGCATCAATCCAAAATATGCAAGCACACAATTTTAAGGAAGGTCACCGAAGAATTACAAATAATCACCTATAAGGGATGACACTGGTCAAGTATTAACAACGGATGAAGCACATTTAAGGAAATGAAAAGAATATTTTGAAGAAGACGTTGTCCATAGCACCGACAATCCCAGGTCACCAAATGACACCAATAATGTGCCATTGAAAAGCAGAAGAACAATAAGGCTGCTGGACCAGAAGAGTGGAATTCTGGCAGAATATCAAAATAATGGTAGGAAGGCTTGACAATTACAATTCTCAAGAAAGGTAACCGAAGAGGATGCTGAAAAGGACGAGAAATCTCTCTTTTCAACACAACCATAAAGAGCTGGGCTTAGATCGGGAACCTAGATCAATGCGTAAAGGCAAAACAAGTGAAAAATACTATAACACTCGACGAGTGAAGCAAGGAGACGAACTCTCACAAATGCTGCTCTTGGTCGTATTGGATAATGTAATGCAAAAATTTAATGTTACGTATCCTAATGGCATACAATGGAGATTAACAAGATAACTTAATAATCTGGAGCATGCAGAGCAGATGATATAAGGCTACTCACACACAAACACTCAGACATGCAGCATAGGTTAGGTTAGGTTAGGTGAGGTTGAGTGGTTACTTCAACATACTTAGACCGGCAGCGGGTTTATTGTGATACCACAGCATTTTACTTCCCTATTACCCTTATGAGAAGCAGTTTGAGCTACTGACGTAGCATGATAAGTCTCGTACCTTGCAGTTTTCGAGATCAGAGAGGCAGTTTATTAAAAACTTACCCAATTATTCATGTCTTTTGAGTGCCAAAGCCGGACATGAGTAAAGGAGGCGGATTACTGTTTCGTCCTCCTCCTTGCCCATACAGCTTCTTCAAAAGTCATTTGCTTCTAGACCTAGCTTCCTCGCATGTTCTCCAAGTAGGCAACGTCCTGTGAGTATCCCCACGACGTTTTTAGTTGTCTTCGTAGGGAGATTAGTGTCTTTGGGTTTTTTTAGTCCAGACCCTCCAAGCTTTGGTCAGACTTGCCTTGCTACTCTACATGAGAGAGTGTTCGTCCACCTATAGTTCGCTGAGGCTATACTGCCTTCTTTTTAAGCACAGTCTTGAGTGCTTTGCTGGAGAGTTATACCATGCCTCGCTAGTTCGTCCACCCTGCAGTTTCCGAGACGAACTGCTATACCCACTTCTAATTTATCACGAAAGAGTCCAGTTTCTACTTTATCGTCTAGCTTGGAGTCAACCCACACCTCCAAGATTCCCTTGAGGGGCAGGTACTTCGGAACCTTTTCTCGAAACATAAAGTCGGTGTAACATAGTCTAGATTCATCAGTTCCTTCCTCTGCGATCTAACTATCGTCGAGTGTCATGTCAGAAGACATTTCCACTGAGATATGGCTGATAGTCGAGTGGCCATCTGCTTCAGTGCTTACCATAAATTTCCACGGGGAGAAGGTGAAACATGACCTCCAAGGAACTTGTAGATATATACATTAAGCATAAAATGCAACAGTTAACAGATCAAGCTAACTAAGTTCGTCTCAAGATAAACAGCAGAAAAACCAACAGGATGAGATAACACAAATATAGCCGCATCGATGCACATCAACAATGTTACATAAAATCTTGAACTATTCTGCCATCGAAGATACCAATGTTTAACTCGTGTGTTAAATTAGTACTCTTATATGGGTGTAAGATTGAAAAACACAGAAAAAGTAAGAACGAAACTAATAAAAAAATATCATTGTCCTTCGACGACTACGAAAATACTTCTCGCCTAACGCACCATAACTAACATAGAACGGCATAACAACAAATCAGTCAGACATCAGATTTCAGTTAGAGGGTGATTGGCCTTATGCTGAGGAAGTCACCAAGTCATCCAGGATATCATTGGACTGGAACTCAAAAGGGAAACGAGATAAAAACTGTAGTCCCGACGGAGTAAAATGGTAATCTGGCCTCCCGACTGATCTCTTCCGATACAATCGAAGACCATTATGTAATGTGATGTAGAATACGCGGCACAACACTGAGCAACACTGAAATATATTTACACGTTAGCCTTTATTAATTTTCATGCTTGATCCTTGAACTGTATAGTACTTACCTAACAACAACTGCTATACCATGTCTTCCAATCCAACAGAGAATTCAGCAAAATATATTAAATACGTTGGGTGCCAGTCTACCAGCACGCGTGTCCGGCTTTGCTTTGTATACGAGCGAGTAGAGTCGGGCGGGGTACCTACTGATACCACAAAAAAAAACCACGCAAACTGGAAGGAATCAATTCGTTAATTTCTTGGAATCAAGGGAAAGTGTAGAGTCTGAAAATAAAGAAAGCGAAAAGTTATTGAGTATATGAGCCAGAAACTTACATCCTCGCAACAAAAAAAAACAGGCCACAGAGCATGAATGTTTGGAAGTCGTGTTTGCGATCGAGAAATCTAGACCTTATGGTGTACGATTTAAGGTTGTAACCGATTATCCTTCTCTGGTGTGGTTGAAGAACCTGAAGAATCCTGCATCACGGTTGGCTCGCTGGTCTATGCGTCTTCAGTAGCATGATTTTGAACTCCAACCTAGAAAGGAGAGATTAAATGTAGAGCCGGATGCATTATCGCGAGCAGTTGAATCCATTCAAATGGAATATCAAGCAAGATGTTACTGAGCAGCCTAACAAATATCCCAATTTTCGAGTACAGGACGGAAAATTATACAAATAATATCAGACGGTTCATGTTGATGGATCGTATTCATGGGATTGGAAGCGGTAGTCCCACAACATGAAAGACAAGTAATTTTGTTTAACAACCACGATGGCACTTTAGCTGCACATCTTGGTTTAAAAAAAAACTACGTTGCATTCAGGAAAACTTTAACTGGCCCAGAATGTCTAAGGACGTGCGTCAATATGGTTAGGATTGTGAAAAATGCCAGCTTAAGAAATCTAACTGCGAGATTTACGGAGATTCCCATGGGAGAGCCGATAGATCCAACTTGGTCATGGGAAATGATAGCCGTAGATTATATGGGGCCGTACCCTCTGTCTAAAAACAGAAATAAATATTTGCTCGTCGTAATCGATGTGTTTAGCAAATTTGTGATGTCAAAGTCCGTTAGAAAAGCTGAGTCGGTGTCACTGATAAAATACTTGGAGGAAAACGTTTTCCTAGTGTTCGGTGTACCTTCGATATCAGACAACGGTAGTCAGTTTCAAAAAGTTTAAAATATTTCTACAGAATCCAGCTGAAAGGGTGAACAGGAAAATCCTTTCAGCCATACGTAGTTACATAGGTGAAGAACACCGAAATTGGAACGATAAGATTGGGCAGATCTCGTGTGCTTTAAGAACGGCGGTATACATACAATGAATCTTCGAGGTACACAACTTCAACTCTGCCATAGAGAAATTGAGAAGACACACAAAGCCATAAAAATAAACTTGAATAAAGCATACGAGAACTATACGCCCAATGATATAATCTGCGAAGTTGTCCGGTACAATTTAGCGTAGGAGACACAGTATTGAAGAAGAATTTTAGACAGTCCAACGACGCGGATGGATACAATCACAAGTTTGATTCGATTTATACTATAAATGCAATAGATTGAAAACATGAATAAAAAGAAATTAGGTCGTTTACATAACAATTATATAAGGCGGTTTAATGTATCAGACGAATAAGTATAATTGCGACTATATCTGTTAGACGGAGTAATCATTATGTGCGAATTAGGATCATTAGTTGTGATTTAGAAATGAAATTTGGTTTTACACTTGGGTGAATGATATTGTCCTTATGAACGAAAATTTTTGTGTTCTTGTTTCGATTAAGAACATACAACTTTTCGTTGTCCCCACTTAGAGTGCAAGGTAGCGTTACAGGGTGGGCTCAGTCGAGCAAACTTGGCCACCACGCAGAATCGTTTGGTGGCAGCCGTTGTTATCCATCTTCTACAATCCTATCGTACCCAAATATAATCACTTGTATAACAGGTGGCCAAGTTTGCTCAACCGAGCCTACCCTGTAATGCTACAATATATGACAATCTGATTCATTTTTCAGTTGTTAACCTATACCAAAAATGTACATTTATTAACTAGTGGGAATTATTAGAGCCATTCTCTGTCCCCTCCTTAACTTATCTATAGTGCCGAGTTAATTTATATACTTTGAAGTGACAGTTGGCAATCGTTAAAATTGTCAATTAAAATTTTAATGATTTACTATTAATTGAACCCCCACGGTTTTGTAGCACGTGTGCAGAGTCAAAGTTATCGTTGAGAAGGAATTTCTGAAGTTTGGATCACCTTCGTTCATTTGCCATTATGATTGCGATAAACTTCCGGTAAGTTACTCCGGCTATAAAAGTAATTTTAAATTTTGAGAAATTTTTATGGTACGTCGGCCGCATACACACACAATATCCATAAATTATATTTTATTACTCGAGATAATAAGATCATTTATCTTTCTGCTGTATAGCTTATTGTTGCATCTTATATAGTTCCTTTCCTTGACATTTTGAAATTGTTATTCATTTGTATGCGGTTCGGACTAGGAAATTTAAATATGAACAGTATACATGTAGGAAGTGATCGTGGAATTTATGAATACAAGTTACCTTAACAATGGAATAACTAAACCCCATGTACCTGAATAGCGTTTCAATTTTCCAAACTATTATGATTTATTAGAATGACCCTGAAAAACATTTTCTCACCAACTTGTTGAGTTTACTTCGTATAAGGGATGGATTACACCTTTAAATGCATTCCTAATGTCCCAATTCACATGGATTTAGACTATATTGCAAATAGCACACAGCAATGTAGTACAGATGGTATACTATATAATCGGGCCAACATGCAATAATTTTAGAGTATCGGACTAATGTGATTCAATAGATCTCGATCTGGCTCTATATCATTAACAAGTTAATTAATGAAATGTAATCGAAACTTGTAAGCGTAATAGTTTCATTTACCATCGGCGTGGTCCATGGGTTTCTTCCATGTTTTTCAAATTATGTTACTATACCTACAACTCTATGTAACTATAGCCAACGTTTCCTAGTAATTGTATGTTACACTTTTCCTGCGGTACACTGCACTTGAAGATATTTGTCATTTAATCCAAAAGCTATAAAGCGCTTTAATACAACCCGAATAGACGTCGGATGATCATGTACTTGTACCTCTCTTACACAAACATCATCTTAATGGTTAATAGTCAAATACTCGGTCAGTAAAATCTGTTTCGTTACAATGCAGAACTAGTTAGAACTGGTGATTACCAATCTACTATGCGTCCTGATTGCGTAGTTACTGTTTGCAGAAAATTTTAATTTCAATGACTGTCGGATATTTTAGTCGTTTGTAACTGCACATATCAGGATTTTTACCGGTTGCTAATCTAACTGATGAAAGTGAAAAATACTGACTGTATTCTGATACGAGTATTATATGCTGGCATGAAGTTTCCAACAATGATCAATGAACATCAGTTTGTGCCTTTAATAATTGTCTCGATGACACGTCACTGTATCAAGCTGCATCGTAAAACTACATATACTTACAATTAACCACCTACTCGGAAGTGAATTGGATAAATTTCTTTACTGGTTTTGACCAAATTAAATGCGTGGTTAAACTTATTTACTTATTAAACGAGTATCACCTTGACATTTAACAAGCTGTAAAATATTTATTTCCCGCCTGAGATTTTCCTAGAACTCATATCTCAAATCAATACATGTAATCTATAAAATAGTATATCTACCTGATTTGCATCATCTTAACGTACATCGATGCATATAACAATGTTTCATTACTAAAGACCTCGAAATTGTTAATATTCATTTTCCGTTTCTTAATCCCATAAATCAACAAGATGTAAGAGTTCCATTATGCTGTTAACGTAGATTTTAACATTTTGTAATTATAATAAATCATCTCGAGTTGGATAAATAGTCATAATCCAATTTCAAGGATGTGTCATTGTGCAAGGGATTTTCATATTAAATTCAGGTTCGTCGCTTGCTCTAAAAAATTGTATGGCAAAATATAATTGAAGTCTTTTGTTTGTATCCAGCTTATAAATTAGTTAATAAAGTATTTTAGATTATATCATCCAGATGGTTGGGATTATTTGTTATTGAACCATTTAACCTTTATGCTGTTACCCTCATCGTAGATACGTTGAATAAAAATGATTTATGTGTAAATCTGATTAAGATATGAAAGAATTACTTGTGAGTATAACACAATTAGTTAGATTCCTTCGTAATTAATGCATAAGAATGGTTTGTCGAGAGGTTAAACGAGTTTAAAGGCCATTCTCTATAGTTTCAAATTATCAAAGTCTTGAACCCTTTTACTTTGTTCCAGTGAAGGTAGCTCACTTTTAGTTCAAAACTACACCAGTTGCTTCGATTTAGACCACAGAACATGGTGGTTGATTCTACATACTAATCGTCTTTTGAGTTCAAGCACGATATAAGGGATCACTCAATTAACTGAAAAGATAAATTCTTGAATTCAATGAAATCCATATCATTGAGCAACAAGAATCGATTGACTTAAAACCGAATGTATCAGTCATATTTACAGTATATGACTAAAGCATTCATGTACTTACCTTAAATTAAAGCTTTATACAGGCTCATTCAATAAGTCTGTAGGATAACACATAGATGGCTTTACTAGCAACTGCGTGAAGCAACTTTTGTTTTTGAAAAAAAAAAATTGAAAAAGTGAATTTCGAGTTTTGATTGTTGATGAAAAAAATACAGTGGGAACCAACCAATGGATTGATTAACATTATCCGAACACTGCTTCCTCAAAACACATGTTAAAGAAGTTGATTGTTAAGATATCAGATGGTAGTGTTTTTACCATTTTATACGAACATTTGGGTATGCAAAAGCTCTGTGCAAAATGTGTGCCGCGTGAGCTCACAGTCGATCAAAAACAACAACGAATCGATGCTTCAGAGCAGTGTTTGGCGCTGTTAAATCGAAATTAAATGGAATTCTATCGTCGATATGTGACAATGGATGAGCCATGGCTTCACAATTACATACCAGAATCTAAACGACATAGTCAGCTGAGTAGACAGTAGTCGAAGAACCGAATCCAAAACGAGCAAAGACGCAACAGTCAGCCAGTAAGGTGATGGTGTCTTGTTTTGCGATACGAACCAACTATATAAATATTCATCGACTATCGCCAAAAAGGAACCACCATCAACAGCGAATATTACTGTTCACTTTTGGATCGATTGAAGGCTGAAATCGCAAAGAAACGGCCATATTTGCAAAAGAGAATAATGTCGTTTCACCAACCATGTCACAGATCGGTGAAAATTATGGCAAAATTGAATGCTTACTCACCTACCATATTGTCTAGATTTAGCCATCAGGGAATTTTTTCTGTCTTCAAATCTCAAGAGAATACATGCTGAAAAGAAATTCAAATCCAATGATGAAGTAATTGCTGAAACCGAGACCTATTTTCACTAGAAAGAGAAATCGTACTATAAAAGTGGTGTCGAAAAGTTGGAAAATTGCTATACTCGTTATATCATCCTCGAAGGCAACTATGTTGAATGATAAAATCGAGTTTTGTAAAAATCTTACTTATCCTACGTACGACCTGTTACACTATAGAATAAATTTAAACAATATTTGCGCAAACAAGAGAATCAAGCTACACCTATATACTGCAGGCCCTGTGGTGTGTTACTATTTCAAACAATTTTCGAGTGTTCTTCATCTATTCAGGTTGTATTGCTCTATCCTGCTATAGAACCAACAATGACCGAGACAAAATTTGGAACTCTCTAAAAAAAAATCTCGTCTGAAGTGCTCACCGCATAGTTACGGTTAGATATATAGTCACTTTTCACTGCAAATACCTCACCAAACTGTCATTTCATGTTGATTCTCTGTGTCAGTTATGTATCAGGTCTAGTTAAACAGAGCATGACAGTAATTAGAAAGCTCTGCATGCAGCAACTGCTAAACATTGCCTTTCACCAAAATTTGACGCAATAAATGTCTGTTGTTGCCAAATTGAGTGCCTCTTTGAATTTTTGGTTCTGATTCTATCTGTTATGAGTAAGGCTTTTGTACAAATCAGACTGTCCCATGTGTCTCAAAAGTATAATTTGCGGAATTTTGCTCTTAGTATCGCATCACTACAGCATTACATGAATCTTGTTACAATAACGTTTTTTGGCTGATGTATTTGCAATAATGCTCGGTATTATGGACCAAGACAATCCTTTAAAGATAAAATGACCAAATAGTGAAATGTGGAATCATTGAAGTATAAATACATGAGTATACGTAAGTCTCAGTGTTATATCAAGGAAAACCAAAGCAGCCTCACATTTAAAGCATCGTCTATGAGCTTCGTCAAATCAGCCAATAATTAAGATGACGAATAGAACGTCAAATCATGACACTTTATGAGAGCAAAATCTCGTTCATATATTACGCTGTTCAGACCATCAAATAAAACGATTAAGATAAGTCTTGCCGAGTCCTCGACTATTGTATCCGATGCAGCCCTGGATAATCAAGAAGGTAGATTATTTTAACATCCATCTATCGTGGATGCTAGGGTATTCTACAATAGAAAGAAGCTTTTTGGACAGTGACTCTAGTTTAGCTGAAGTGGATAAACTCCACACATAAAAATGAGTAATGAGTGGAAAACCTTAAGGAAGCATACCATCATCCCTTCTTTTGATTAAACTTATCAATGAGCTACAGTTAAAACTTGAGAGATAGAAAGTATAGGAGCAGTCACAAGATGTAGCGTTAGCTTGCACTTGATAATTCTTGGAAATAATTGAGGATGAGATGTAAAATGCTCTATCAATTGTATCACACTTGATAGAGCATTTTACATCTGAGTTGACTATGAGAACCCTATTCCAAATACAGCTGATGGTCCACTTTATTTGAAATTCCGTCAATTGACTCGATATATGTAGCTTTGAATGACTTCATGTTAGCGTTGAGTACGACAATGAGACATCATCCTTGGACAGTAAACTTAAAAGTGAATAAAGTCACTATAGTCTTCAAATCGTGCGCAGTAGGAAATGAAAAGAGGTACCTCTACTGGAAACCATTGGCTATATACTGCCGTAGCAAGATCTATTGCTTTTGATAAAGGAATATACAGTAAAATTAGAGAAATCGTTCTTTGGAACAATCGGTATCTTTTCAAGTGAGACGTTGAAAACTGCACCTACTTGCGTTTTGATAAACAGAAGGCATCCTACTCGTATACGACCCTAAGGTTATCTGCATTAGGTCAGCAGGGATGCGTTCACAGAGTTTCTCTGCTTCACTATTAGCTTTCGAACTATGTGTCATCCAGAATATTCAGGATAACAGCTGGATATGGAAAAGTTGGTGTTTTCGTGGGTTCTACGCGGCAATCTTAATGTAAATAGGTCTGTTCGTCTCATGAGGGTTACTAAGTGGGTTTTAAACAGTTTCAGACATATATCTGGTATACCAACAGTTGTTATCGCAACCTATATGTTATCAGTCAAGCGGCAATCAAATGAATAGAATCCGTTTCACTTATAAGTGAAATATTTTACCCCACTATACCTAAATATTGTGTTGTGTAGATGCCCCAATTTTATAATGAATAAATATACGCGACAAGAACGAGCATATTAAACTGCTCGTGACAATATTTTATTGAAAATAATCGTTCCATTATTGCTACTCAGCGGAAATTGCTTCAAAAATATCTTAATCGTCCAATGCCTCACAAAACCACAATTTATCGTTTACTTGCAAATTTTCGACAGTTCGGGTACGACAGCAGACAGATCTCGTTCTGGGAGGCAACGGACGTTCTCGTAACGCTGAAAATGTGCCTCTGGTGCGCGATAGTGTTGCAGAGTCTCTAGAAACATCAATTTGGAGACGTCTAGTTCCCAGTTACACATTTCTGCACGCAGTTTAAGGCGAATTTTGAAAACTGATTTGAAAATGTTTCCGTACAAAATCCAATCAGTCCAAAAATTGCTACCGAGTGATCTTGAACAACGGTTTGAGTACAGTAATGCAATCCTAAAGCTGGTGGAATTGAAGATTTTTCGTCTAAATTGATAATGAGCGATGAAGCACATTTTCATCTCAGTGGCCACGTCAATAAATAGAACGCTTGGCTTTGGGGAACACAGAATACTCAATTAATTCATCAAACATCTTTGCATCCACTTAAAACAAATGGTCAACATCATTGGTCCCTTTTTTTTTTTTTTTAAAAAATGAGAAGGTGTTGAAGTTACTGTTACTGCCGAACGGTACCAAGACATGGGTCGAAATTTTCTTGTGCCTGAAATGGATTAGCAAAAAATAGAGTACATGTGGTTTCAGCAAGATGGGGCTACAGCACACACAGCTTGTCCAATAATTCAATTATTGAATGAGGTGTTTCCACGAAAACTAATTTCGCGAAATGGCGACTAAGCTTGGCCAGCCAGATCTCCGGATTGAACAGCACTAGACTTTTTCTTAAGGGAATTTTTAAAATCAAAAGTTTATGTGAATAAGCCCCAAACGATTCAACATCTTAAAGACAATATTCTTTTCGAAAATGAAGAAATTCAGCCTGAGCTGTTGCGTCATGAAAAATGCCTTAAAAAGAGCCGAAAGTTGCATAGTGAACCGCGGTTCATAGTGAACCCCTCACCCTGTACTTCTAAGGTGGTGTTTTGTACCCATTGTTTTCTTAACGGAATGAGTAATCATTTCAACATCCAAATATATGGGTGCCTGATCATTCACTTAGATCTCATGCAACACGAAGATTAGCGCTTAGATGCCTGAATTCTGTAGGTGCTGTAAGCACGGGGTTTATCCACAAGGGAGGTTAACTTTCTCGCTTTTTCAGCACCCAAACAGAAATGTACGAGACATTCTAGGCTTCGTAATAATTTCCTATTCGTTTACTAATGCCACTGTTCCCTAACCTTACCTACAAATACAAAGTGACCGTACATACGATAAAATAACGCATTCGATCGCGCATAGTTTGCAATTTCTAGGTGACTTGTGATCGAGATCTAAATGATAACAGCCACAGCTTGTGCTATATTATACAATCGAAAGTGTTATTCATTGTATACAATTCACAAGTTGCATATACAATTGTATATTACAACACAAATTATTGTTTGTTTATTTGACTCGATTGTCATTTTGATCTGTCGGGCATTCACTAAGATCATCATTTATCATTTGTTATTCGACAGATTTTTAAAACAAAGCAAATCCGTTTCTCAGATCCGTTTCATAAATCATTTAGCACACTTGAACCTACACTGATGCTAGCTATGCCCATATTGACCTACCCGAACTACGACACGATGTCATGTCTAATATTCCCACGCTCAAGATAACACGCACATCGAGTCTTAGATAGATCGATTAATATGTGAGTAAGATGCTAATTCTTCATAAGACATGCATGCAAATTGTTGTTATCATTACTACTACTACTACCACTATCATTTTTAACACATATTTAACTGTCGAAGATTTACTTTATAGTTTGTATAAATAATCTCTTAAGTATTACACTGTGCAATTATATTTTGTTTTCTTTTATTTTTCTTAAGGTTACGCGAGTGAATTTTGTTTGGGGGAGATACGTACAATTTACGCTCCTACGACTGCACTACATTTAGCATATATAAAAGATAGTTTACAGACTTAAGTCAAACTCATTCGCAATACAGTTCTTTAGTTGTGCATTACAATATACTGGCGTTTTTTGTCGAAAAAAATATAAAAATGATTAAGGTATGTACAATGGACTAAATAAATGTCTGGACTATATACAGTGGATCTAATAATATAATTATTTATTCTATAGATTTTGTGTGTCTGTGTACTAGTTGTGGCCGTTTATGCCCAATCCGAAGAGGTGAAGAACGTCGAACCAAATGTGGAGCTAGTGCAGGATTCCGAACAGTCTGGTGTAGTTGCTGAAGTTGCGGACGAAAGTCAAGGCAAATCTGATTTGAGCGGTGCTGAATCTGGATGGGGATATGGTGGTTACGGTGGCGGATATGGCGGATACGGAGGATATGGTGGCGGGTACGGAGGATATGGTGGATACGGTGGATGGAAAGGAGGATATGGAGGATATGGCGGATACGGTGGATGGAAAGGAGGATATGGAGGTTATAAAGGATGGGGTGGTTATCCCAGCTATGGATACAAATGTAAGCACAGTACATAGTTCTGTCAATATTGATTTATTATTTATTTTTGTTTTCTATTCACAGCACATGGATGGGGCGGTTATCGTGGATGGTAAACTCAAGCTTCATACCAATCCTTAAAAGCACTCGAATGTATATAATTTAATTCGAATTTGATGTAAATTTTTGTATAAACGAAATAATTTAATTAAACAATTTGATATTTTTATTATAAAATGTGTTTACATGTCAACCATGACAATCGATGTAGATCAGTGCCTAACTCGATGGTATAGCCTTGTATAATAAAATATTTGGCCGCCGTTTGATATATGTATTTATGTGCTATATAATACTTATCGTGGCAATATTGGTCAGAACTGGGTTGAATTCATACCATTTGTCCCTTCCGATTAAAACGTTAATCCGATATTGTGTTCGGTTGGTCTTACCCAACTCACTAGGTATTAAATATCATCACTGCGGAAACATTAAATTAGAATAGTCTGACCTACCCATTAATGAGTAGATACGCTTATAAACCTTCGAACAATTAACTTAAGCAAAGGTACGGCCTTAGATAGTCTTCAGATTATTCGCGTAAACATATGATTTGCAGGATCAACGAATATGATTCAAAATGAGTTCCTGATCAAAGACCGTTATAGATACTATCAATGGTAAGTGACAATGGGGTAAAACTATAGAAGCAAATCTATATGCGTGTCTCAGTTTACATTAACCTACCATAGCTGTAGGGAACGAAGGATAGTATATAACAATATTTGGTTACGTGAAACTCGACCATCATATCACCAGCCAAAAAGTCAAAATTAGGTCTAGTATAATCCAAATTCAAGCCAAGATCTGCAATCAACAATGTTATGATTCATTTGAGAATTTCAAATAAATGCTCATCTTCAAAATAATTGTAACAAGTTTCAAATTGCCAAAAATTTAAAATCTGTTATATCCTGTTTTGATAGATATAGTCATCGGTGCCGTACTTTGTGAAAGGCTTATGCTATCTTTATTTTCGTAATTATCTCGATTGAGTGTCTCTCTAAAAAGCCAAATTAGTGTACAGGATGAGTAGCGAGATTGGTATATAAGATATTTAATGGTTGGATTTGGGAAGGTTATTACGTTTCAACATCATTATCATTTCTCGAACCTTGCCTTGACTTGAAACGAATTTTGGACTAAACACTTTTTGGACTAAACGCTGATTAAATCAGGCTTGTAAGTCCTTCTTCAAGGAGAACATTAACTATTATACTTATCATTAACATTATCTTATAGTTTCAAGTGACTTTCATTTATTTTGAAATATACTGCCTAGTCTAACTGAACATCATACAGATGCTCCAAAATAGTGTTTACGGTAGGCATAAGATGTTCAAGGGAGCAATCAAAGCTTTCAAGTCGCAACTGTTGTCCTAAATCGAACACGACGTCGAAGTTAGCCAGTATGCCAATGGTATTTATTAGTCATTGTCGAAAAACAAATCACACTACTAGTGTAAGTAATGACCATTGAAGAAAGTAGAACAGAGCCTGACGTTTTCTCTTAAAAGAAGCGATGTACATCGTATAGTGCTGAGATAACAAGTCAAGTTGTAGTCAAGAAGGCGTAGGAATGATTTAAAAACAAATACACACCACCCAATATACATCGATTTAAGATATGCATACTTCCAAATAGAGCTGGTGGAAGAGACAAAAAGCTCATAGTAATGAATACACCAAAAATAATAACTGCCCTCATATATTGGATCATATATTGGATTAAAGATGCGATTAGTCCTGCTGTTAACCTCATCCTCCTTTCTAAACCAGTTAATCGAGAATGGTGCTCACTGCAGGTCTAGTTTTAAGATGATCGCCCAATATAAGCGATATATGTTTCTCTAATCCAAGACCCATGATGAGGCTCAACCAAACTACAGCCATGATGGGCAACGCTGATGTACTTATTCCAGATTTCTGATGGGTTCCAATCTTAATGTTAATTAGCAAGTGAGGTATCTTGTACTTCCATCGTTAAACTGTTTTACCACTGATTTCCAAAATGCAATTTTTGAATCAAACGTCTTATCTACGGCCATGATACATTTTTCTCTTTGGAATAATTTTTATAATTTTGCAGAGTGGATACAAATTGGTTTTCCAAAACGTAATCAACTGTCGTCAATGATTTTTTGAAATATCTGTTCCTAATAAAAATGTCAAATACAACTTCAACTACCACTATACATGCTACAGCAAAAGTTCACACTGGACTAAATCCCATTACGATATATAAAGCGATAATGGTCCCCAGTTTACATCCTATGAGTTTCAACAATTCTGTCCGGCTTATAATATTGTAGATTTCTGGTCGTCTTGAGATTATCCACTATTTTGCCAATGGCCTTATGTCTTCATTCACTCTTTGTTTTTTGTATGGGGCTGAAAAATATTTTCAAAGAGAGAAACTGCAAACGTGTCATCATTTGAGGTACCTGTATAAATGTTTTTTTCTTTTATGTCAGTTTGCTGTTCAGAGAACATCACTTTCGCCAGCAAAGCCTTTCTTTTTTTTACTATAGTCAAATTGCTCACTTTCAATGAATAGTTATTGGTGAACCTTATATGCTGCTTTATTAAATTAAACTACGCTCCTTCAGATTTCTAAAGGGTTAATGAGTCAGTGACCAGGCAGTAGGATCATATGAAGCCGACCATTATAGCGATAGCTTAATCGGATGGAAATGAAAACTCGATGCCAACAATTCGGAATAACACTGCAGGCCCGAATATACCGAATGAATCAAAATAGATGGACTTACTGATGATATTCGTGATCCATATACAAAAAGAGCGAGAGAAATGATCACTTTAACTGAGTATAACATGATCAAACCAGCATCAAAAATACGACGAGCTATGAATTGGGGCCAGGCTGTTAAAACTCACGAGGTAACGATAAAGCACCAAGATTGACCAGGGCAAGATAAGGTGTTTGATCTGTTACAAACCTGGCAATATTTCGAAATTAGCGAACAAGACTACCAATACATCAACGATGTATCGACGCAGTAGGGAAGATGACTATGAAAAGACATCACACATTAAAATATAAAGCCAGTTTAAATGGAAACTTACTTCTACAACCAAATCTTCCATGAAATTTATCTCCATTGATCGCTTAGTCCCCGGAAAAGCCTGTGTAATAACACTAATTGAAAAGCAATCAAGATGATTGTGTACGGCGATTAAGTTAACGATTTATTCAACCAATGGAAGTATTCATATTTGAAAAACAACCGGTGAGAGTTTGCTGTACTTTCACCGGTAATGCAAAGAAAGGAGTGATTATACGAATTTGTAAAAAGCAGTTCTGTCTTGAAAGTTCCGGTAGTGTCACAAATGAATGGAACTCATCACTATACCTTCTCTTCGTGGATTTCGAACGTGACTTAAACACCATACACAGGAATGCAAAATGGGCATCCCAATCAAAATAATCCAACTGATACAAGAAATGTATCGGGATACAGGCAGCCGAGTACAACACAAAGGCAAGCAAAGTGAAACGTACTGCAAAAATCATGGAGTACGGAAAGGATGTGTACTCTCACCACTACTGTTCCTAGTAGTATTAGATAGTGTCGTGAACAAAATGGACGGTTAGTCACCCAATGGCATTTAATGGAGGTTAACGAACAAACTCAATGCCCTGGATTACGCAGACGATATATGCCTGTTAACTCACAAATATTGCGATATGCTGCAGAAAATATGGAAACTATCGGAAATAGCGAACGAAGTTGGTCTAAAAATCAATATCAACTAGACTAAGACAATGAGGCTCAACAGTACACTAACCACACCAATAAGCATCAACCAACAACAACTCGAAGAAGTAAAAGTCTTCGTTTACCTCGGTTGTACTCTATCAATAACCGGCGGGACAGAAGAAGATATCACCAAGCGAATAAATAAAGCCAGAGCAACCTTCATCATGCTATACACAAAGTCTGGAACACTTCTGTATTCATTCGAAACACTAAAATAGGGATGTTCAACTCATGCGTGATTTCAGTGCTTCTATACGGCTGCGAAACATGGAGACAAACTCGGCAGATCACAAACAAGATACAAGTATTGTATCTTCTAGCCTTACGAAACATCCAATACTGAGCTACATAGGCAGACATATCAAGAGAACATTGAGACTGATATACGAAGGCGTAAATGGAGATGAATCGGTCACACATTATGGAAACCACAAGACGATATAACTTGAACGGCACAGGAATAGAACCAACAAGAAAAGAGAAAAGTAGGAAGACCACCTGTAACGTGGAAGCGAACGATAATTGCGGAAGCCAAACACATTGGAAAATCATGGGCAAATCATTTATGAAATAAAATCAGTGGCCCCAAGCAAAGCGGCCCTATGCTCCTAAAGTGGAGCTACAGGAAAAAAATGTTGTGAACTCCATATACAACTCGGATTAGATGTTGGGGGAGATCATTGAATTATTGGTTGATGGTTGTGGATGTTCTCAAAGGAGAACAGCAGGCACAAAAAGGGGTAAAGATTTGGTATAATCAGATAAAACTTGATATGGCATACGAACAATAAAAAGACAATTTGAGTAAGTAGATTTAATCTGGTTTCTCTACCTGGAATGGAACAGTTTATCACCAGAGTTGCACCATAGATGGGAACGATCATATAAGGTGATTACAATAGATACAATTTTATAGTCAACCGAATTCAAAGAGAACTCTTGAAATATTGGTTGCCTATTGAAGAGTATAATTGCATCCTTTTCGCGGCAGGTTCCATTGGATGATAGTTTTATGGACACGGAGACATCTCTGGGACACAAGAATAAGTAAAATGTTAACATTGTTTCGTAGACTCGACCTTCCAGCACAAACCTAAATTATATCCAAATCTTCCCCACTCCACGCGTTGCTTAACACTGCATCCCAAAAATCACAATCATAACGACCAACAAAAACAAAATTCGACCAACAAAGATGAGTAAGGGATTCAATGACCTAATGTGACATTGTTTAATTTCAATTTCAAGTTGAAAACGAATTCGCATTTCTTAACATACACATACGTATGTGTATATATGTGCTAAAGGCTTAAGCAAATCTACGACATGTTTTCTTCTTCAGAAAAATGAAAAACATCTTTAAAAAAAGAAACGAGTCAAACTGCGATTTAAGAACACAAAAACATTGAGAGTACTTTTCTCATATTGAATTACTGGTATTCTGCGTTCGATGACGCGTACTAACAATATAAGTAACTCTTTATTCTTAATTTTTGTATGTATGTGCACCTTTGCCTATATATAAGACACACCGGGACGTTAACGAGATCAGTTTAAGTTAAAAAATCGTTTGGATCGCAAACAGTTCACAATAAATTGCGAAAATGTTTAAGGTTTGTGGATAACAAGTCAAAGTGTTGAGACTGTGAAGTGAGAAAAAATATTTGTTTTTGTTTTCTAGATCATTTGTTTATTGGCCATTCTTAGTGTTGTGTATTGTGCCACCGTACCGGTTGTGGTACAAAACGGCAATGTTGCTCCTGTCGATGAAAATGCAGAATTAGATGAAGTGCCGCCAATTTCGCCAGAAACCGACGAATTGGAAAAATCGGAATCTGGTTGGGGCGGATGGGGTCGCCGTTGGGGAGGTGGATGGGGAGGCGGATATAGAAGTTATGGCTGGGGATATCCAAGATGTAATAATCTAGTTTACGCATTATGTTCTATCTTATAAGTAAATTATATAATTGTTTATCGTTTTTATAGATTATGGCGGATGGGGTTATCCAAGATACTACAGATCGTATTGGGGGTGAAACTGTACACGATAAAATATTCATTTAAATAAAAACTTAAATTGTGCTTAATGTACTAAAAAACGATTTTGTTGTTATTGTACTGCGAAGATTTCCAAAATATTGATTTTATTAATTGTCGCGACGGTTTGTGATTCATTATAGACGCAAAACGTTAGTGATCTGTTAAAGTTTCAAGGTCAAATTTGTTATTTGTTAAAGATTAACAATCGTTCATAATGTGTGATAAAAAATGTGATCGACAAGGATGGGAATCGAACCCACGCGTGCAGAGCACATTGGATTAGCAGTCCAACGCCTTAACCACTCGGCCACCTTATCTTGATAAACGATAATATTTTTGTTGTGACATGAATCTGGTGAACATTTCTTAGTCCCAGTGTTGCTATACCACAACACGAAAGTGTCGGTATTCAATAGATAATTTGTAAAGTTTGAATGGTTTACTTAATCAGCATGACCTCATTCAATTGGATTCTTCTAGCGAAAAGTTTTTTGTCCCAGCTCGCAAGACAATTAGGAACGAGATAATTGTGATTATTCGCTCATTTCGCCACAAGAGCCAACTCTCTCTTTTTGAGATTTGGCAACAGTGCCTTTGAGTATACCTTAAATATTCAAACGATGTCTTGGTAGGCTTTTTTCATTGACGTTTCTGCTGGAGAGGGTTTACTTTAAGACCATTGAATATTTTTTCCAAGAATATTACTAATTTCTCCAAGAATGTTGCTGGTCTAAATACAAAAGATTAGCATGAATTCTGTCAAAGTACTGGCGAAAAAAGTATGAGATGTGACTTGTGTGAAAATCAAGAACCATATATTAACCCCTGGTATCTACTGGCTGGTTGTGTCATTATTCTGAACACCAACATTACTAATCATTTCCTGTGATTAGATCCGCTGTTCATTCTGCTATACACCAAGCAAAGTATGTCGTCGTTGTACATCAAATGTTGAAGATTTAGACATTGTTCGTTGTGGTACTCCAACAGCAACCAAATACTACTTTAAATAGGTGTTTCAGTACCTTCATGCGTGGTCAATTCGTTAGTGTCCGCAACCTTCGTTAGAACCTTCTATCCCTAAAAAATTGCGTTGAAACTTTTCATTCGGCCAGTAGACATATAGTCTTTCTGTGGCTGTCCACTTTGCGGCAATGCTGCTAGCTCTTGTATATTAGTTCATCAGCTAGATAATTCATGTTAACAAATGGAAATTACCAGCTATAATCTACGGCATGCGGGATTCGATTCCATATACATGTGCGGATACCGTTGAATTAGATTCATCATTCGAAAGCATAAGACCTGAAAGGTTCTAGAACGTAGTTCTACAATTATCTGTTAGTGAAAACCAGATGAGCTTGTTGCCAGACTATCTGAAATCTGATTGATCGATTAAAGGTGCAATGAAATATTCCAGGTAGCGTTCAGATATTGCCTTAACCGTCAGAAAATAAACAAACGTCTAAACAGATTGTAAAAAAAATGCCTTCGACGAGGATGGGATTCGAACCCACGCGTGCAGAGCACATTGGATTAGCAGTCCAACGCCTTAACCACTCGGCCACCTCGTCTTGTTTGTTTAAAATAACTTTTTTGAGACATGAAACGAATAACTAATCTCTTCTGTGTATAGTGGGTTTGAGCTTAGTGATGCTCAATCACTTAATTCAAATTGGTAACTTTCTCGAAATTCGAGATATCGTTGATCTTTCGAGGTATCGATGATAAGGATGACAGGTAATCATTTCATTAAACAAACCTTATCGTAATCACAATGGATTTACATCGATTTCTGAAAGTCCTATTTACACCAAACGGGTGCAAGATGAAAGTAAATTATTAGAATGGAAGAATCACCATAGAAGGTTTAAATGACCCGCCTGAGCATCTTGTGTGGATTTCTTTCCTTAAACAACCGAATTTTATCAATCGAACTGGAAATGTATCCTTCAGGAAGCCACAGGATGTATGTCAATTCTACAGATTTACTGTAGCAATTGAACTTCCACGTAAAACTAGAACCAGAAAAGACAGCAAGTAATCTCAAATTTTTATAACGGTTTGACCACCCAGTGATATTGTTACAAACAGTCCTTTAGACTTTCGAAAAATTCAAATTACTTCTCACAAACTCAACCGACAGTATAACATCGACAGCCACAGTGTTTTTTGCAAACAGATCTTTGAACTCATTGAACTTAAGTATAGCATCCCACATCGAATCAAATAAAAATGTACAATTAAACACGTTGGCTGCCATGGTGTACTTTTTATACCGGCACATCGTTTAAGTATTTTATATAATCAATGACCATTACGAGACAAGGTGTTTTCTTATCTTATTAGTAAGTCTCAAAAAATTAAGAGCGAAATATAGAAACGATGCTGTTCTAGGCACAGTAATAGTTTAACCGTTATACACATAAATCATGTTCAAAGTAATTAAGAACTTAATAATTTCTTGTTCGGTCTAAAATTTGTAGCAAACTTTCAGGTCGTATCCGTTTTGGTGGTACTTCACACTCTCCTCAATTTTGGGCACAGTTCTACAATACCGGAACACGCTGTTGATGCCGAACTCGAATCATACGAAGAAACTAATCGCAATACGATTCTCGCCGAGCGTGTAAGTTACAATATCAAGGCTAGATTCAATGTATTGGATGGAGAGTCACAACTAGGGACACAATTCGATCAACGACGAATTCGCCGGAACAAACAATTGGCAAGCAATGAAGTTGTTCGACGGCCTGATAGCGAATATCAAGCGTTTTTGGGGCCCGATTTAATTTTGCCGGACAATTGGCGGAGCTTATATTCCCCCGCTGGACTAAAAAAACTGTGTAAGTAGACATCGAGCGAGGTCGTAATCGAATTTAATGATGGTCATTTTGTTTTGTAGCTCCATGCTCGTCTAAGAAGTAGCCGGATTTGTAAATAATCTTATATTGTGATTATAGTGTTTGATTTGCGCGCCTCTTTTTATAAATATAAATATTTTTGTTTTGAATAAAATGCGATAAACTTTGACGTATTGTGTCACTGTCAATGTGTTTTACACAACAAAACAAAATTGTTCGCGTTATGCAAATATTTCAGTCGGATGCAATGATATCAACATTAAATGGTGTGATGATGTCATAGATTAGATTGAAAGGCGGATAAGTGTTTTAATTCACGATTTATACTCAATTTCATTGTAGAAGGTGGATAGCATAAATATCAATTAGGAACAACATACAGTGGTCCATCAGATCATGCAGGTTTGGCTATCTAAATTATTGCCACGATTCGCATAAACGGGGTTTGACCTCATGTGGTCATTGCAATACTGGATAGGCATACCATAACCAGTGGTTACACTACTGAGCCATACGCATCACTTCTAAATAGAATTAATGTCGATACTGAGGATCTAAACATCGCTTAAGTACGCAGATAAAATCACGTTGGCATTTGAGTGCCTCCTGGAATTGAACGTAGCTCTAGACTAGCTAAAAGTGTGTATAGTTTGGAGATCTGTATTGTACTTGTTTTTGTTTGCTAACAACCTATAAGCTAACTGGACCATTGGGACCATCCCGTCTGGATTCTTAGTTTTATCGATGACGGTCTATATAACTATTTCGTGCTTTATTTGAGATCAACGGAGTAGAAAGAAGCGGAGCGAACACTAAACATAAATTTAAAAGACGGTGCGGACTAAAATACGAAGCTCACCTAACGGAATAATTCCATTTCATCTGGATGGAACGATGAACGACAATGGACGGATGATACGGTCCAAAATACAGTTTGGCCGGAATGAATAACCTGAGCTTTAAAGTTCAAACAAAATGATTCCGTTTATCCACACCTTCTGGAACTTTCAGTTTAAATGCTAAAAATGAACAAATGAACGGAGTAAAAAACGGAGCGGACACGGAATAGAAATTTAAAATTTTAAATATAAACTATTGTGTATGTAAAGCAGACATATTGACGGTGCGGATTGAAAAACGGAGCGAACGGAGCAGATACATTGTGATTGTATTTTAAAATATCATCAAGTTCGTCTGAATCATTATACGTTACAGTGAGCACTAGCGATGCAAACAGATGACAAACAACAGTTTTTGTATATCGGTTACAAACTAACATGGGGCTCTATACTCTCAACGCGAAAAACCACACTATGTGAGCTTTGTGATTCGATCGCTAATTACCTATACAATGTCAAATATTTTACAAAGCAATCGAATGAGTGCCAATTAGTCGACAATAAACTGTCAGACAACTGTGAATTTTGTCATATGCAACCGAATACTCAATTCTGGTGTTAAACAATTCGACCGTGGAACGAGCTGAATATATTTAATCGCGTTTCCTCATAAAACTGGATTAATGACCAAATCGTAATTTAAGAAGAAAACTTGTAAAGTTTTTGCATTGTCATTATTGTATGTACAATTTTACTGCCCATTTTATGAATAAGTGTCAAGACGCGCGAATAATGTTTTTATTACAGCCGCGTATAGTAATCATGAGTTAGTTGTTTTGGTTGTTACGTTAGACGTGAAATTTGAATTGTATGAGGTTTGAGGTTGAATTGTCAGGTTTGAATCGGTTGATACATCAAATCAGAGGAATGAGGCAGCTTCGCAATATTTTCATCTTTTATAAGAGCAGCTTGGTTTCGTGATGCATTGTGTTCGACATATAACGCCATTTTGATGGAACCAGAAGTTTTCTATGCCTAGAAACGATTATTTCCTTGGTTAGTACAAAAATTAGGTTCTCGTTCGACTAAGTTTATAATGACTTGTGCGTATATTGCCAACGTCTTTGATAATCAATTGGAATTAGCTTAAACACAGTTTCTATTTCGTATTGATACATATTTGTGTGCATAAGTGCAAAATCTTCTTAAGGTCTGTTATCGGAAAACCTAAATTGCACCGCACGTGTTCCTGTGAAAGTGTTTATTTATACATCAACCCGAACAAGCTATAGATATTATTGTTTGTAGGGTCAGACTGAGTTCAGCTTTACATCACTTACTTCGGTATTTTGTAAAAATACGTTCTAAATCCTCACTTAAGTGATTCACACGGAGATACAATCTGAATGTTGGATTGTATCTCCGTGTACGCTCTTGTACGCTCTTAGTTGAGGATACGCAGTTTTGAAGATACAATTTAACAACTTCTGTATGTATGATGATGCCAGAAGATAAAATCTATTGTACAGTAGTGGCAGTAAGATTAGTGAAGTTCAACATTGCAAGTTTCACTTCTCATTCCAGAATCTACCGCGATAGAATCAGTCATGCAATCCTCATCGATGGAGAGTGGTGGATAATAATATTTTATAATCTCATTGAACGACAGAGTACCTACCAAGTGGAGCTCGTCAAAAGTAATCAACCACCAGGAAATGGCACGTTTCGCGTTGACAGGAACAGTTCCTCAAACTAAAATAAAATCCAGCAGAACCGTAAAGAATTATTACAACTCCAATCTTTGATATTGTTACATAATCATGAGTAGACCAGTTGAATTTCTTAGAGCGAGAACTATCACGGTAAAGTTCTTTTTTAATTGTGTTTGAGCATTCCTTTGGGAAAATTTACTCTTCTTGAAATGTAATAAAAGATAACACCTATTAGGATCCAGTGCGACTAATAATTCCTAATGATACAAAACGATTTCAGGCAAGCCTATGTCTCGATCGTTTTGGAGTACATCTTTCAACCTTTCAGTTGAACTCTTAAGTATTTGATCCTTTGGTTTTTTAAACGCATTTAATGTCAGTTGTCGCCGTCCGTAGCTTAGTGGCTAAGAGAGTTTTTAATTCTGCTGTTTCGACTTCAATTCTGGCCGTGGTCCAAAACTAAATATGCTCCGGATGACATCAACAAAAGCGATTGTCTCTAGAAGGTGTCGTTTGGTTGACCATCTACAATGTCTCAGTTGAGACGCAATTAAGGACGTTTACAGTCTTTTCAACTAAAGATTATTAAATGTCAGTAATAGAATCCATAAGTTAAGAGATCAATTTTGCCTCCCTGATTATAAATGATAATCAAGCGAGAGAGTATATCAAGATACGCCTTACTGCGAACTATGCTTCGAATCACCTAAATCCACTTCTGGAATCTATCTAATATTTGATAAGACATTGTGTAGAGTGTTGATCAGACCCATTCTATAATGTATCGATGTGCGAGTACGCAGGCTTCGTCAAATGATCCGGAGTAAGTGTAGCGATACCTTAGATACATTTATTGGTCGTAATCGAAATCATTGGAACTTTAAATTGTTGACACGGTACAGAATACTGTTTCAAAAGTATTAAAATGAATTCTGTAGAACGCGTTATATATAAACTGTTTTAGAGGGCATGATTTAATATATTTGAGCTCTATTCTACTGATCAAAAACTACAATTTCACATCGAAGAACAAAATTGCATACCTTGCAAATGCTAATAACAAAACAATTAGCACCTACTTTATGCGATACGACACAAATGATTCTTCTTAAATAAGTCAACAGTCAATTGGGAATTCCCACCAAAAAATTTGACTTCAATGTCGTTGGGAATATAGAACCGATTTAGCAAACCTGATCCAAGGTCAATAGGAAAGGAGGTTTATCTAACCAATTCTAAGACATAAGTTGAAATTTTCAAATGCTTTTCCCAAAGCATGAAACAGCTTATGTAGACTAGGTATCCTGATGTTTGGTTACTAAAAGCTGATGTATTCCTTTTTAAGCCTCTCAATTTTTTAAAAACCTATGGAGTACGATTGCTAGCGTCCCAATGAGTTTATTAGGGCTATACTTGTGTAATGAAATATCTTGATCAAGTTTAAACCTCTGATACATTGTTGGAGTTGATATAAATGAGACAACACATATTCACAAATTTGCAACGGATTCGAATAAATAATTTTCGAATAAGCGATACGAGAGGCGGTTATATGCCAACTCCTTTTCAAAGCAAAAAATGTACTCGTACATTTCGATATAAGAAATAATTATACTTCACAATAAGCATCATAGCCTGATCTAAATTGAGCCTCCAGCAATCGAGCTCAAGCAGAAAAGCTCCAAATTTTTATATCTCATTCACATCTCAATATTCCATTGAAAAAGAACGCATGCGAAGTGTTTTTCGTTTGGTTACCCCATCCTATAATTCGCTCTTCATATAATTCTATTCATATAATAAATAAATAAACGTTATATACTTCCCTTTCCCTTAGGCGATTTTCCATATTTTGATTTACGTATGTATCATGGCATACTAGTCTCGTCACACGTTTTTCTTTTAGTCCATCAAAATTCTCTTTCCTATGTATAAAAGAGAATTTCTTGTTTATTTCAAAATCTCTTATATAATACCAAAGCATAATAAATACTTAAAATTGTTTTAAAAATTCACACTGTGAAAAATCGTAACGACTTTTATGATGCCATCTTGTATCAAGTATAACAATTGAATGGAAATAAAAAAAATTTAATAATTTTTGAAGTATTCACTATCATTAACATGTTGGGGCATTTTAATTGTGTACTTCGTATTATCGTATTAACAATATGCTTTAAAATATCAATAAATACGATTTATATTATTAAAGTTATAAAGTGCCATCTCTTATTCAATATTTGAAGTATATGTTTCTTTTTCGGTAGTTCATACGTTATTGATCTCGTTTTATATATTTTTATACGGCGTTTAGAACCAATTATAACATATACATGTATAAAAATTGAATAAATCAAACCGTTTTTATTTTTATCATAACTATTAAAATAATTCGTATTTTCATTTGATTTCCATATATGTTATATGAAAATGTTTGATTTAAATTTTGATATAAAAATAATTTTTGTTTTCAGTAATTTTCATTCATTAAAGTTGAGCCAAAAATCTTCAATTTTACATTAGTTCTTATGGAGTGTATGAAAATCTAGACCCCATAAAAAAGCTCGATAAATTTAAAGGGTTAATCATTGCAGCTTCTTTATTTAGGATCGCTTTGTCTCCATTTGGAAAAATGAAAATTGCTACTAAAAAGCTACTTTGTTTTTGACAATAAACTTTTTGTTTATCAAAATTCAAAATTTCGATATTAATTCCAAATAATCAAAAATAAAAAAACATATTTATTCTAAATTTAAAATATTTACTAATTTACTTAAACTTTTATCTAAAAATGGTCAAACTACTAGAATCCCACTATAATTCTATAGGAATTAAAACTAGAATCGTATAGTTTAATTATATTGTATCAAATTTTATCATAAATGTTATTACATTTAACAGGATTAAATACTATAACATATTTCAAAATCCGTATTAAATCGAGTGTTTGCTGATAAAACATGTAGTTTGTCAAGAAACTTATATAGGTATGAAACAATTTTAAGGTTAGGATTTTTTTTCGAGTTGGAGGAAAATTAGATTTTATAAAGATATATATGTATGTATGTATAAATGTATGTATATATAATCTATATCATTGCCATATACTTACATATAAAATTAAACCGTTTACTTGAATTGGTAAAACCAAATCCATCAGACAATTTTTTTTTAAATCTAACGACTTTTTGTATATAAAAAAGTAACGCCCAGCTGACATCTATTGAACGATATCGAAAGCACATCTTAAACTATATATATTATCCTGAATAAATTATATTTTAATACATTTACTATTATCTATATTGAATATAATAATAATAATTAATAATTATTATGATATGTGAAACAAATAAATTAATTTTATTATGAATGACAGATGTCTCTTTTGTAAAGCTTTTTCGTCATGTCATGTTTCAGGTTTGCTTTTAGAAAGTTTACCAATAAACGCACCTCATTATATTATTTTTTAAATTTAAATTATTATTTATAGTAGTATTTAAGTTTTATTTATGTGCAAAAATATAATTTCTTATTGTTTAATATATTTCAATACAGCTACGGATATTTTTCTGCAAAATAAAAGTAAACGTGTGCGGTTAGTTTAAAAAAATGTACAGCTCTTATTGGTATATACTTTAACTTCAACATCGACATCACATACACATATAAATATTTTGCTGTATATAGAATTTCTTAAATTCATATTGAATTTTAATTTATGTTTTATAAATTATTAAGATATTTAGGTAATTGATTTTCAGATATAACTAACTTCAACATTTTATTAAGTACATTACACTGTAAAAACAGAAATCAAACATATATTTTTTTATTGATAAAAATTATTACGTAAAATGTGATTTTTACATTGCTTCTTATGGGAAAGTGTAAAATGTACCTCCTCTAAAAAAAGCACAACAAAAAATACGTCATATTCTTACAACTCTAATAAAGATGGCTCTGCTATATTACGCCACACGAGAAATTGCATTCTCACGTAATGATTCAACTTGAGCTTTTATACTTTCGCTTTTAAACCGAAATCGAGAGTGAATCTGAACTCATTTATCTTTTCTTAATGCGTCGTTATATCAGATTACAATATTGTATTGTCTTTAAGTAGATTAGTGTGAGCATCACAGATACACATATACTTAAGATGCTAAACAACTCGCTTCAAACTTACAAATTGATAAATCGTTTGTGTACATAACGGATTATAATTAACGAAGCTATAAAACATTTTTCTAATTCATTAATATTAATGAGATAATAAAAGTTATTAATCGATTATGTCTTACATGGAGAGAACAACTCGATGAAGAAGAAAACGCTTTACATAACGACAATCAAATAATAAATTACAAGACGACATTTAGGCGAACAATATTTCATGAGTGAATATCGAATAATACAACTACGATAACGCCTAAATGACTTATATTTAATAAAGTATCGCATTATATCTATTACTATCGCGTACACTATCGTGACACTATAATAATATAACGAAGCTTATCACCACGAAAATATTCTTATCTTTTGGGAAAATGGTACGCGGAGTGGCAATGGATATTTGATCTGGTTCGTTGCCAATTGAAACGTATCACATCGTTAGCCTTCAGACGAAATGTTATGGTTAATATATGATTTGATCGATGTGAGCTTTTTGAAAGAAGTTCTTTGGTGTTTCCGGTGACTTCAGTGGCCAAGTGAGAGTGAATGTGATTTATTTGCTATAATAACGCTTGATTGTTTTTGATATTTCGAATGTTGCAATTTAAAATTGACCCTACTCATGACTAATCCATTTCGGGTGTGGCAGCCATTATGGCGATTAACAAAGTGTAGTGAGGTAAACTTCCAGCAAATTAGATTTACATATGATAAAGCTAACCATGTGCTGGTGAAATATATAAAGTCGTATAGGCAGAGACTCTGCGCGCTTAGCGAACACAGAGAAATATACATGAAAGATTATATAGAGCATCAGAAACATGCAGACGACCACCCAAGGCTTAGATAAAATGCTATGCCGGACCAAATTCGATAAACGATCGTTCATGAGTTCAAATAAACGTTTCACTTTCTTTGAGTCCCATAACCCCCACGAATTTACATTACATAAAACTATGCCATACATCTAATTTGCGGTTTATGTATTTATAATTGATTGATTAGTGTATCATTAACAATAATACCGTGACTAATTAATTATGATTAATAGCTTAAAATGATTAATTAATAACATATACCCGCAAATTATAGTTCATAAAGCGATGTGGTTGCAAATACATGGTCGTCATTAAGGCGAACAATTATTTTTTATGTCGATATTGCAGATATTGTCTAAGTAAGGTCGCGAACCATATATACAGAAACTGTACAAGACTTCGTTTGTTTTGTAACTTGGTCGATTTTATTGATTGAAAATTGAAAATTTATTTCCCATCCTACACAGACGTTTCCTCTCGATGACACACCATATTATCTGGATCCATACGTAGTGGCACCGCCGATAAGGTCGATGGAGTATACTTGTATTTAGGATTCACGTGGAACAAATGTCGATCCGGATTTGCCGATTGTTTTCGAAAATTGCTGTAAATTGGCCGCAATTTTGAATCTTGCAGCAAGTGAAACTGTTGCAGTTGTTCGAACGATATGTAACAAGTGTCGCGCGTAATAATCCACAGCATATTGGGGTCTGAAACTTCGGTAGCCACACTGCCCCAATACAAGTAGTAGTCGGATGGAAACGGAAATAAAAGATCAGATATAAGAAACGGTTCCAACGGTGTTGCCGTATCAGCCAATCGAATATCAGGAATTTTCGATAGAATTGGATACATGACAGGACTATGTTGCGACATCAACTGGAATAAGTATGCAATCGTAAGCAAACCATCGTGATAGTTAATCGCCTCCAGCTGCGTTTTATATTCGCTTTTGAAATGAACGGCATGCATTTCTAAAGGATAGCTGCAATACAACAACAAAATGGTACCGAATTAGAACTTTATACAAGTTATTTCACTTCGGGTCTTTATACATACAATGAATCGTCGGCACTGTGTTCGCTACCCTCGAACGGTGTTTTACCCCAGTGAAAATGTATCTGCGACAGTGTGTACTTTCCTGTCAAACAGCCGCCCATTATGTATGGCCGAACCGAGTGCCATTTCGCACTTAATATCAGTGTACTTCCGGTATTCGTGATTTTGATTTTTTTCGGCATTTTATCGTATTCGCACCACACTAGACATGGTAGATCGACTCGTGTTGCTTTCGTAACATCCAAATGGATTGGCGAGTAGATTTTGAAATCCATTTTCCATAATTGGGAAATTTTGTCCGCCGTCCATGGCGGTTTGTCGATTTCATCTTCGACATTTTCTTCGGATTTTTCGTCTAAATTTTCTTTTGACATGTTATTTGAAAAGATGAGCTACTGCGGTCGATGTATGGCGAAGAATAAATGAGGCAGAGTGACATAAAGTGCGAGTGTTACTGTCAAATTAGAATTATGGCAATAGCAGGCTCATTAGTAAATGTCACATGCATCCATTATTTTGACTGTGATCATGAATTTTTTTACGCTTGGAATTTCTTCCAAGGTGACTATATAGATAACAACTAGAAAAGATTCTTGGTGGCACCTTGAACGAAGCAATTAAGTGGCAAATAGAAGACCTCTCGAAAGAGAATCGAAAATTTGAGGAGAGTACTCAGAGGGACTTCTGGTACGAATTGGAAATTTGTAGTGCGCTGAAGACGACACTTGCACGAATCATGTTATGTTCAACCTTCTTCCCAAAGAGATTTTAATCGATTGGGGCTTGTCTGTACAAGTAGGATTTGGCACTTAATCATTGATAACTCGAAACTGATGGTATTGAAATAATTGAAGCAAAATGCAATATGCAGTTGCGATAGTCACGTCAAGTATAATGTTCAAACAGTCTGGGCTCAAAGAAGTCAGAAAATGCAGGGAGGAGAAACATTTAAGTGAGATATATATCACAAATATTCCAACGCAATTAGACAAGTTTCTGCAAATCTTTGATGCCGAACCTGGGAGGGATGGAGTAGGGTGGTTCTAAAATGTTAATTCCACTATACGATGACAAGCGTAAACGAAAAGTGGAGCCATTCAAAGAGTGTTTAATCGGTAGTTATAGTCGACGGCATAAGTGTCGAAATTTATGATTTTTGTGTACGAAATGAATCCAGTCCGAGCTTAATAGGATTATATGAGCTTAAAAGGCGTATGTGAGCGTTAATGTTGAACAGATTTTTGTTCGACTCGTTGTCTAATGACTAGACTTCCTATTCTATGACTGTCGATCAATATCAGAAGAAGTTAACAATTAGGTAAGAGGTTTTAGTATTACGTCTGGGCCGATACTAAAGGCAGAACCATCCATGAAATAAAATAAAATAAGAAAATATAAAATTTTAACGAAAATTGTTATTTTATTTTTTTTTGACACATGAGCCACGAAAACTTAAAAAAAAAAAATACTGTGCGAATGCAAAACTAGAAAAGCAGGCTGTTTTTTGTTCGATTTTTTTCCCCTTATTTTTTCCGCGAATTTTATCGCACAATTATTTTTTGTTAAGTGACAGATAAATTTAACGAAGAATTTTTATTTTTTTTTATGTTCTGCTTGGGTGAAAGTAAGCAAAGCCTATTTATCGCAGTTTTATTTTTGCTTATTTCTATTTTTTATTATTTCTTATTTTTTCTATAGTTGCCACTTAAAGCACCGATTCTCATATCATAACTTACTTCATTGGCTTAATAGCCCCTTTTGAAATGCCGTAATCATGTAAGATGAACTGTAATCATGAACTGTATTCAAGCCTTCTTTTGATATGACTAAGCCAGATTGAAAAACCACAATTGAGATTCCAAGAGATATTCTGTTCAACAGAGGTTCACATTTTGTTCCTTCCGCCATGCAGTGTACACGTTTAAGCTCCAGGATTAACAACTGCTCTGGCTACTCAGTTCTCTCGGATTGGAATACCAGGTAAATTTTTGTTGCACAATTGGGTCGGTAAAGTGTACTTGGTAGTTTAACGAACTTACTTGTTGTAAGAAATAGAACCATTGCAAACCTTTGGATTAGTAAAGCATGCCACTGAAGTTCAGAGCCTAGTAATCGATCAAAAGACAGAACAATTATAATATATTATACTTCCAAGTA
Organism: Tipula lateralis; assembly: GCA_963932295.1. NCBI lineage: Eukaryota > Metazoa > Arthropoda > Insecta > Diptera > Tipulidae > Tipula > Tipula lateralis. The sequence continues at coordinate 6,958,976 of OZ010738.1, read as the reverse complement.
ACTTAGCTGTTCAAAATAAGGTGGCGCTCTTCTTTGCTTGGGAGAGCAAAAATCTAGTTTGGTTGTATGTGAAAAGAAAACATTTGCGTCATTATGACCAATTCTTTATAGTTAAAGCAGACGTTATGTCTCAATCTCAGTCATTCACTGATATTTGACAAAAACACAATAAGCTGTAAGCTCGCCTTGACTTTTATATCGAACCAATCAATTTCGTTGCACAACGCTCACACAAATCAATTTACCACCCGAGCAACACACACTCACACACAACATATCATCTCGTTTCGGACCATAATCGCAAAAGTATATTATTACATGGATCCCAGTCATATTTGGTCTAGATTTAAAAAAAACAAAATAGAAAGTATCTCGCGCACTTTCCTTAGTTCATCAACCCCGCGATCGTATAATTATGCTTCGTCAATTTTTTATGTTTTCTTATATGATTCCGCGGTGGTCTTTAACTTTAACCTATCAATTACAAATGGACAAATCGAGAGCAAAACATCATCGTGCGTGTATGCATAATTATAATACCAAGATGGAGATTATTATTGTAAGAGACAAACAATTTATGGTAGCATTGGCCTTATTCAACTGTGAAATGGATTGAAGACATTCGTAATTTATTAAATTTTGTGGTTTAAGACGCTTACACAATTATCTTATATTCATTTGCGAAACCACCATTCGATCATACAATTTTTTGCTCTCAATTTATGTTGAATGACATTTGTATGCGCGAATACGACGACGAGGGTTTGAATTGAACTGCGGATCGTTAAACGATGAAGGCGGTATTGTGTACTCCGTCTACAATACAATTGAGGCACGTAAATGTATTTTTATTGGTTTAACTTTTGAAACGGTTCGCTTCAGCTGTTTAGCAATATATAATGTTAGTAAATAGCGACCAGTCACAATGATTTATTACAGTCGATAGCAGAATGGTCAGATTATATATTATAAACATGTAAATGCTGCAAACGAAATAAATAAATCATTTGGCTGGAAGCTTACGCATCGTCGTTTTTTTATAATGTGATAATGTGCAATGGAGCTGAAGTAGGCCAATCCAGTAGCAATTTCGTATTAACTTCGTATACTATGCAGAATTGCTTAATTGGTCACCGGTTGTAACTATATAGATGATAAATAGTCTCTTTTGTCTTCCACTCCAATCGACAGGGAAGAACCACTCAGGCATTGGTTTAGTTATCATTGTCACATTATATCAAGGCACAACTAAAATGTAGAAAGTGTCACTTTTCATATTGCGAGGTTTATTATGATCAACTTCGCAACTTCTCAAAACTGTATGAATTGGGATGGTAAAAGCTTCAAGAGGTGTTTTGGAGCTTTGAAATGGATATCAGCTCAATATTAGATGTATCATTATACGAAATGTCTTTTTTCCGCCACCAAGGAAGATATATCACTGGGCACCATGGTGCTAATTGAATTGTTCGCATCGTCTTGGATTGTCGTACGGTCATCCTAATCGAGCGAAACATAAGCCGTACGAATAAGACCTAACAAATTGCACTTAGTACGAAGAAGTGGCGGACTAAATAGGAAAAATAATTCATCAACAGCAATATAGATAGAAAAAGGTCAAATAGGAGTCAAGATAGGTGCTTTCCTTGATTACGAATCAATAATGATGCAGTAAGGCAAGTAATCGAGAAAATATGTCATTCATCACCATGACACTTGGTTCAAATGTTCTGTCTACTGCAAAGTGATCAGCATGAATCAGACTGAAGAATAGGACCATCGGGAAATCATATCTTAACGCCATTGTAAGCACTTCAAAAGTCATCCCTGTATAAAACAAGCCATTATATTGACTTACAATGAACTATTCTTATCGACACAATATCATCTGACAGTAGCAAAGAGGAACAACTTACAAAGAGAAGCGGAGCTGAGAAAAGTTGATTGCTTTACTATTGTCGGGATTGTCCTCATATTTAGGTAGATTAGAAAAACATTCAATAATACTGACAACAATTTCATGAAATCATGTATGGCATGCAAGCAGTTTATGGCATGATAGAAGTAGGTCATCAACATCTGACTATACCATATAATAGATGGATTATATGAAATGAGGTAATTGGATGGAGAGTTATTTCGAAAATATTGCAACCAAAGGTTGAAAATCACGAACCATGAGCGTAAAAAGATATTATTATCATAGTTAGCAACACAACTCTAAAATGGGCCTTCGAAGCAGTGCCAGACTGTTTTCGTTCCAGATCCAATTCAAGAATTTTCAGGTATTCTCAGAGGAATGGAAAATCAATGACTGGAACTAAAAACCGACAGATGGATCATCAATGGCTAAAACAGGAAACCGAACAGTTAACTTCACACCTTGGCGTTTACTTATATATCTAAGCTAAAAGCACTTGGGTTTACATAATTTTTAGGTCTAAGTGATTCTACGCTATAAGTGTGTCTGCATAAAGCACTGGAATGCAATATGTTAAAGTTAAATCATGTTTCACGGAGAATAGCAAGTGGCTGAATCGAGAGACCGGCTTGTGTTTATGTTACATCTGATTAGACCTAATTTTTTGGATCTAACCTGATGATCTAAAATGTGGAAAACAGACCAACCAGTCTGGCATTCTCAAGAGTAGACAGTCTAGGGAAGTAATTGAAATACCTCTTGAGTCAGGAAATTTTAGGAGCCCAAGAAATACAAATTGGGAACCATAACGACTCGATCCCAGTCAGCCACTTTCATATTCAGCAATATAAATCAGAAAATGTGGAGAAATGGAATAGCACTTGACGTGCTTAACGTACCCCAATTAGCTCCTAAGAGGAAAACTGTCCAATTATAGTAAACCATAGAGAAATTAGACACCATCTGGGGAACTACCGAACAGACTGAAATAATAGGGAAGAAAACTAATAAAATGGAAGACTGGAACTTGTTCAGATTGTTTCAAACGTCGAAATGGACAGGCGCACCACTACACTTGAAAGAGTTCTATCCATGGAAATATGAAGGTCATTATCGGAACTGTGGAATTCAAATACAGAAGATAGAGATCATCGAAATGGCAGTTGATATAGTGGTGACCTTATGTCGTTAATCATTGGAAAATTGAGCTGGTGCAGGACTCAGAGAAACTTAATTCCTCCCGAAAATGGAGATTATATTCAATCAAATAAAAAATTTGTTATTTTAAGTTCAAAAATATTCCTTATAGTAGAATTTTTATTTTTTTTATATTATAAATATATTTCGGCAATCAAGTTGCCATCTTCAGTATTTATCATGAAACAATTTAAAAGGAGATTATATGCTCCTCATAACTCAAATATTTGGAGATCTGGTTAGCTCGGAAGATTGTTCGATAAAAATGTATGAATGAAGATCATAAGGTCTAAAGACTTGTAGAAGCGTGTTCTGGATTTTGGTAATTAAACTCGTAATCTTCTTGGCCGCTTATATCTGTTGTCCTAAAACTATTAATGAGGTTGAAAGTAAACCTTTAATTCAACGAAGAATTTGTTGTTAACGGCAATAAGGAAAGCAAGCCCTTCAAGACAAAAAAATAACAAAACAAACTGGGAATACTTTCGACAGTTAGTCGAAGAAAGCGTCAATATACAGGTGCCGATCTCGAACGCTTATATGATAGAATAAGAGCTTGAAAAGCTCATTGAAAGTATACCGAAAGCGGCATGGAAAAGTTTCTCCATCCAGAAAGGTATAATACAGAAAAGTATTATCTAACCAACCAATTGGGTAAGAGGCTTGGTTTACGAAAAAAGATGAGGTCGTAAGACTTGGCAGAGAACTATAGCTCCTGAAAATAAAACAGTCCTAAACAATATGTGCAACAAACTTAAACTGCTTATAAAAGAGATTAATAATGAGTCAGTAGCTTGCTTTCTAAGTTATCTGACAGGTAATCCTGATACGAACTATTTATTGTGGATGGTCACTAAAGGACTGAAAAACTAATCTGCAAGTGCCACTCATAAAAATGGTTGAAGGAACCTGGGCTCGAAGCGATAAACAAAAGCTGATCTGTTTGCCGAACACTTAGAAATTACAAAAGACTAAAGCCAATTTAAAAAACTTATACCATCACATCAATTTGGGTTTCGAGAAGGCCACTCGAGAAGCATTTGATAAGGTTTGGTACCATGATCTGGAATAACAATATTTTATATTGCTTAAGTCTTACATCAATGACCGTTACTTTTGTGTGAGTCAGGAAGAGGTGTACTCGAAACTGAAGAAAATATTGGCAGGAGTCCCACAAGGAAGTGCGCTTGGCCCTGTGTGTTATACATTCTGTATACAAATGATTTAGCAAATATAGTAGAAGCCAGAATAGGGAATTCAGTGAACACTTCAGCTTCACAAACAAGAAAGTAGAATACATTCCGATTAGGCTAAATTCGTGGCATAGAGGCCACACATAGCATAGAGACCACACTTGTTCGGTGGTTTAGTGTCATGCTTATATAGGTCAAGGAGAATTACTGCAGACTTAGGTACTGATACAGCGACGTTGACCGACCGAAAGCTATGTCGTCAGGGAGGGGGAGAAATCATACGAAACCTGAGATGGTCCTTTTCGCTGGACGCAAGAGTCTTGGAAACTTTAGTCTTCCAAAAATTGGGGCTCACACGATCCCACTCTTTTCGGAAGTCAAGTGTCTGGGGGTCTGGTTAGATCAGAAGATTACTTGAAAAAAACTTATACAAGAGAAATGTAACAAAGCATGCAACATATACTGAAAATAAAAACAGTCATTTGGTAAATCATGGGGCCTGAAACCTAGACGCGTATACTGGCTATACGTTTCAGTGACCAGACCCATAGTCTCGTTTGCCGCATTCATTTGGTGGCCTAGAACAATGAGCGGGCTTGGATGGAACCTCCAAACCACCTTCAAAGTTTTGTTTGCTTGGTGTATTAGGAGCTATACACACCACTCCTACTGCTCTAAAGGCGATTGGTTGGGAAAAAAATGTTGACAATAAGCAAAAATGTCTTTGCTCTTCTCTGGTCTCTAATATTCTCACCACAGATATTTTCAAAGATACCGGATGCGAGATACCTTCATTCAGAGAACAAATGGGTTTCGATACTCATTCGTTTCAGAAGACAAGTCACAATGACCTTTACCTCTTAATGACCTGATACGTTTTATGCATGGGCGATTATAGGTTGAAAGGTTAATATTACCTACCAGCAGACAAACAGACAGACAGACAAAGAAGAAGATTGATTTTGCATAAAATTTTTATATTTCATCCCCAGTCGACACCATATACCATCCCATATATACATATAGCTGTTGGATGAAGTGCCGGGCGGAAAACAAATCTATGCATACGAGAATGACTTGCCATAACCCAACCAAAACTATTGTATCATCATTTAATCAATTTTTTTTGTGATACACAACAATTAACACACAAACTGGTAAACACAACACAATACAACAACAACAAAATGTAAGCCTCTTATTTGTAATTTACTTAATCGCGATGATGATTCATTCATCTCATCATCAACGCACAGCGATATGGGATTTCCAAACTAAAAGCAAAACCGAAAAAAAAAACTTTAATTAAATTTAATTATACGTTTTTGGGTTTGAAATCAATCAAGGTTTGAAAAGCATTCACCGAATGTATTCGTATTCTAGAATATTTATATAAGATCTTGGCCAATCACCTGAAGCTGTACGCGCACACACACCCGAATATGGTTTTGTAGTTTCGCGAATTTAATTAAAACAATCGCTAGTTCGCTACGAGCTTTAGCATCGCGGCGCACACATCATAATTATGTAACGACTGTATATGTAATCGACGACGAATATCGGCATAAATTTAACGGATACATTGATCTATATAGACGACAGTAATGTAGAACCTCTCATTAGCGACTTATACATGTATGAGACAATCGAAATTGTTTATTAATTTTTACGCTTAAGACATGTCAAATCGGTTTGATGGTAACACAACACAACACATTCTTTTGTTTATTGTTAAATTTATTTCAGTGCTTTACAAATTGTATGCGGTCGCGGCCAATTATTTTATAACAACACAAATTTTCGGTTTCTATTTGCCAATTGGACATTAAACCGATTATATAGAATAACTAATCCTCTATAATAGGTTTGTTGATATATTGTTAAATTTGGGTAATTGTCGTCAACACTGTAGTTTGTACCAATACTGGAACAACCGCTTTTGTTTTAGCTCATTTGCGATGTTCGTCTTGCCCATAAACGAATGAAAACTGCTTATACAGACTCTAACGTGGTGTCTTGACTGGCCAATTATCTCGTAATCTTTTTGTGGCTCATTTTGTTGCTACCTGACTCTATTCCCGAATCGACATCATACAGTAAAAAGCCTATGGTAATAGTCAACATACAAATGGTGGGAAAAAAATAAAAAATACACGCCAACAGGGGTCATAGAAATTATATGTCACACCTATATGATCGTTTTGAGTTTAGGTTTCTTGGTTTGATGATCGTAATCTTTAGCTTCTGTTCTCTGCAGAAAATCCTCATCCATAATGGTATTTCATATCTCATAGAGTTCGAGTTCTGTTTGACACGATGCTACTGTTTTTTTGATTTTGAGAACAACTTCATATGATAAGTCCAGAATATGCCTTAAGTCAGTCTGTCAGTCTGTTTCTATCTTTGCAATCTTTTTGAAGCTTAAGGCACTCCCACCATATCCAAATAGGTCCGATATACGTAGAACATATATCGAATATACCAAAGCTCTATGCAAGCCTATAGTAGTGACATGAGGTCATAGATGTGTTCATTCACACCACCGATCGTATTCAGATGGTAAAATATTCGTTGTGCATCCTGTCCCAATCGGTATTTGAACTCGGTAATTCCCGGTTAACCACTGCGCCATTTAATCGGTAAACTCAGTGTATACGTCCCTAAGACGATGTTCAATCGTTGATGAAGTAGTTGGTTACGATATGTTGGTTGGCTGTATGCGGTTCGGACTTATTCAGTCAAAACCTTTATATATCTGGCGGGTTGTCTAGAATTTTTATTATGACCATTTACCATCAAAAGTCCAATTTAGCCTTTTACTGTTGGATATTGAGTTGGAGCTAGATTGAGTTGAAGTGTTTCTTTATTTCTCAATCCATATCGATGTTGAACTTGATCCAATTATTCTTTGTGTTACGCTGCCTAAATTTCAAATGTTACTATCACCAATTGACGATCACTTTCTACATCTTTGCTCAGTGCTCTGACGTCGTTAGAGGGACATTTTGATCGATTTGGACCCCCTGTTCTGTTATAGAGGAGAATAAAATCGATAAATCACTTTCGTTTAAACTTCAAAAGTACGTCGATCACGATTTTGGGGACCATTATCATCACAATGGGGATTAAGGGTTGCTCGAATGATCATCATTTCCCGACCTATACAATATTATTGCAAGAATTTGTAAACTGTAATGCTCTGATGCAGTTTTCCGATACTTGTGTGTTCATTCTCCCATTCACTCTTCCCTGCCCGTCTATTTTTTTTAAATCGTATCAGTGTATCAGTGGGCTGCATAGCACTGGGTTTAGTTCTTCCTTAGGTAAAGCCAAAATTGATTTCAAAACAAATAAAGTCGTCAGTCTGATTCACATGTGAATATAAAACTGACAAAAAAGTTATCAGTAGGATGGGAATTTTCCTGAGTGCCAGGACCGTGAAGTCTTGACGTAAGTTCACTTTTGAAGAACTGAAGTTGAAAATCGTATAGGAAATCTCACCAAACTGTTCTAACCAGAATTGTATAAGTTGGATTGCATTCAATCGTGTTCCTGAGGCAAGCTTTGGAAGCTTTGCAAGCTATTCGGATCTGATTTTGCAATGAAGTAAAATTTTGTTAGTAATCCTTCTCCATGCTCCTTTTGGGTCTCTTCATGATATCAAGATTAGAGATATAGAACAGGAAAGAGTTGCATCACACAGCAAGGTTGGAATTATTGTCTGTAGACTATTTGAGATCTGAATGTTCATCTGAGGTATTAAGTGTAGCAATTTGAGTTAAAAGCGTTTCTCTTTATTAATTTTGAGTGTACAGACTGATAGCTAAACAGACTGATATTGGCTTCTTTGTATTTGCTCCGAGAGTTTTTCAATCTGTTTTCCGTTTCGTGTTTCTATTTCTTAAGTTTCTATTGGGCTCGAATTTTTAACGAGTATGCAGTTTCCCTACTGATCACACTTTTGAGAATCACCAGTGACGTATCTATAAAAACAGAAATCTAAACATAAATCAAAAATACAGAAACTGGTGAATAATCACAACTGACACTACTGTTAACCAAATGCATTAAGACGGATAGTTAAATGTTTCTGGCCAAACAGGATGATCTCTGCATCACACAGCTGACGTTTTCGAACTGTGTTGTATCTTTAGTCGGCCATATATATTCTGTGCCAAGGAACAGTCTCGTGTAATGATTGGTTTCAACAAATTCGTAGAGTTCTGGCATAATTACACCTTCTAAACGTTGAGATGTATCTTATCTAGAAGTAATGGCATCCACTATTTCGTCACCCTATGGCAAAATAAGAAAACTATTTGACCAACACATATCGAATTGTTGATTCATCAGGTCCAATCGCTATCAAGCTGCCTCGGTTTAAACATCTTAATGTCGTTTGTAACCATGAACAAGAGCTGAGATGGTCGTTGATCAGCAAAAGGTACTCTACGGTATAGTTGATATTGTTCCATATATTTAGTCTTTCAATATCGATAAGGGTCTTCCGAACAGCTTTGTTTGGAAACTGTAATATGAGCATCTGTTTTTCAAAAGATTATAATAGAAAGAACTCCATTGGCCATAGCAATCTTATTTTTGCAGTAAGATTGAGCTTTCCTGGTCCAGGAACATTCTAGTCGTTGAAAATAACAAGGAATGGTTGAACTGGAAGACAATACCTTACGTAGTCTAATGCTTCTATAGGTGATCATCTTGGCATTTTCGGAATTCTTATTTGTAAGCTATTAGGTTTTTTATAACAATGGAGGTCTCTTGGTGGTTAGGTTGATGTGTATGCAGAGAGATAAATACAAGATTTGCTTCTTGTGACATATCTGCATGGAACCTTAGCAGGTGCTCGCACTGCCTCTTCTTGGCGGCCACTATCTACTACTCGGTAAAAGGAGTTGACCGAAGTGTGAGGACAGTGGTCCTTATACAGAGGTTTGGATTAATAGCTTTTGGTAGAATCGGCAATGACATCGTCGATTAGAGTCGTTGCGGATTAACTCTCTGTCGAAGCAATGACATAATTATCCAACATGCGTCGATTTCTTGGTTCACAACCGATGTAGCTTATATAGTAAATGCGAAATACCGCAACACGACATTAACATCATGTTAGGCGACTTCCACGATCAAAATGGCAGTGCTATGGTAGAACATATTGTAGCACGGCAAGAATGCAGACACGCGGAGACTTCATTTCAGTAGAAACACAATATGAAAGGGTGAATAAGTTTAAAAATCGAGGATCATTGATCACCGATTCTGTAGAGATGTCATCGAGGATCGCAGGTAGTTACCGTCTTCAAGTCCCCCATGTATCGTGCGAAGTAAATTTGAACATCTATTGAGCACTGAAAAGACCCGTGATGATCTTTGGTTGTGAGTCTTGGACTTTGACAGAACAAAACATCCAAAAGTTTGATGTAAAGATGGAGTAATTTACCGGATGCGAATGAATCATAAGATCAGAAATTGTCTAGATAAATTGACATCATTGAATACATAAAATCGTATACTCTGTTCGCAAAATCGGACCACTAAACTGGCCTTGGCGTCGACTCGACATCAACGTAAGAGATCTACAGGATAGAATGATGGCATGTAAAGAGACCTGAATACACTTAGTTACCGTATGTGGTGATCTGTTGTCGTGGTTTGAACTATTTGGAGGAACATCGTTGAGGCGGCCAAATACCTGGAAGGAAGTAAGGTCTCTTGACCAACAAGGTCACAAAGATTTTCTCAGAAGCCTACTATGAGGGTAAGCACACACTCTAGATTCCGTGCAAGCCTTCGTCTACCTGGCCATAAAATTCTTGTGTTTATATTAGTGTTTTCGATAGACGATCATCCAGAATAGTTCTAACAGTGCCTCATTCAGTATGCTATTCTTAATAAAATCTTAGAGAAGCATATAGGGTAGATGAGATCGATATCATTATAATTTTGGAAAATTATAACTTATTAGGTCTAAGATCAGAACTGTCGATGATGTCCATCAAATTAATGAAAATCAGACGTCACGATTGACACAACTCATTCTTTAAGATTAAGTGTCGCAGATTATGATGGCGATTTGTTTGAAATCCCAATATACTTTCGTCCGTAGCCCTACCCTTAGACAGCGCTGCTTTATATCATCTTCATTAACATCGCGACCTTGAATTTTTCCAAACCTTTTTTGTCTCACGAATCATCTCAGCACAAATCTATACAGACAACAGAATGCTAAATTGTTTTTTATTGCGAATTTTTTGCAACCAATGTATGTAAACAAACTATATACTCGTAATTGGACGCAAACAAATTGATGAACGCGCATCGTGAGACGATCGACGGCCTTATCCAAACAAACTGCATCAAAATGTCAAGACTCAAGATTATTTAATTTATAGACCAAATCGACCAAATCCAAATCCCCAGTTAGAAAGGTTTTATTTATAATATTAATGAGCGATCTACATCGAAAGCATGATCGCGTTTACGATCGTGTATACGCGCGTCTATACGTTTTGAAGCGGTGTATGCGGCATTGACAAATTTACTTTTGTTTAAAATGTGGCAAATTAATTACGGCTACAAATTAATGAGATCATTAATTGTGTGCGATCGTATAATGATATCCATTAAAACCGCGTAGTACATTGATCGATGGGAACTGGTAATCCGTTGTGACGGTCACTTTTCATGTGTATATAATGTTGAAGATAGTCTGATTGTCGTGTAGCAAATGGTTTACATAACCAAAACATCTTACGTATGAATACACCTGTTATTATCTGAGATTTTGGGATTATTTATTTCTTACACAATGCCAACCGCACAACAACACGACATTAAGAGAATAATTGTAGTAATAAAAACAGTTCAATCAATCATAATAGTTTCGGTTTGTGTCTGTGTGTACCTGTCCTTCGGAACGATATATTTTGAACCAAAGAAAATTTATAATTGTAAGACCTGAATTCAAGACGAGCACAAAGATACATATACATAAAGACCGCGTTAAGTGGTGTAAATATACAGTGCTCGGTTCATTGAAGATCGCGAGAGATCACTATATACCTACACATCGAGCATGATTATTTAATAGTTTTTATACATAGTGAATGGTTTATGATGAAATTTAATTTATGTATTAAAACTCTCAATGGCGTAATCGCGTATAAGCGAAACGTTTTAATCCCAACTATACACTCTCATCTGACAATCGATAGACATAATCCGTAAAACGATCATCGTACGCATTTTGGTTCGAAAAACCTTACATAAATATATATTCTAGAAGCACTGATGCACAACAACCTTCGTTTGTACAACGATTTAACACGCTTTATCACTCTTGGCTTTGATATACGCGGATGTTTAAATCATAATCGAAGTTCATGGAACGCCTAATCAGTTATATTCTTCTTTTTATTTTTTTAGCGGTTTTTATAGGCCATTGTGGACCTGTACCGTGTCAACAATCTGACTCCATCGTTTTCGATCACGAACCAGATCACTTTCTACGACGTGAAGCCATCGTGGTCGAAAACGACCTTTTCGCCTACTGAAAGGCGTCACTCTCTTCAAAGATCACTGTTTAGCATTCGGTCCAGATCAGTACGCAGAACGAGACCGAGTTAGCGTACTGCGGATCTCCTTTGATTTAATGATATCATGATTCCTGCAGGAAACGTGTGGTTAATACTACTGAAATCAATTGCGTCTTGGTATCAAAAACCAGAGATTAGATATTTGGTTTTGGACTCGTTGACTTTGAGACCTACGGAAGCTTAACATTGTTCCATTGGAGCAAGTATCTCTTTCACTCTGTTGCCATTTATCCCAATCACGCAGATATCATCTGCATATGCAAAAAGTTGATTGAATTGTCGGAATAACATATTGTTTTGAGGTGTTCCACTATTACAGAGATGTATGCCACCATGAGATTAAAAAATATCGGGGAAAGCACATCTCCTTGTCAAACACCAGAAGTAATTGCAAAGATTTCTAAATATTCAAGCGCAAACCACAGCCCCTCTCGATTGATCGGCCTGCTTGAAATCTAAGAATACGTTGTGCTTGGAAAGAATCATCCGTATAGCGAAAATTTGATCAGTGACTGACCAATTTGGACAGCATCTTCCTTGATAGCCACCGATAATTTCCTCCGCCAGAGGGGTAATTCTTTCCAAGATAATGTATGACAGTAACTTGTACGCCACGTAAATGAAAGCTATACCGATAATTCTCGCACTTCAAGTGATCACCCTACTTGAATATTAGGCATAATGCGGTCACTTTCCATTCTTCAGGCATAACTTCATTTCACCAAACCAATCAAACCAGATCGAAAAGACAGGTCCATGATTTTTTTTGGCTGTGCATGGCAATGGTAAATTCCTCGTAGGATGGATCCTCTATGAACATCTTTGCGGTCTGTATTTGAAGGTATTCAAATACAGCTTTTGATACATGTGGAACATTAAGTAGGTTAAAAAAATGTTTAAACGCCATCTGTCGAGTACCACATCGACGTTAACACAGAGGTCTCATCCTGGTCCCATATGGCAGTTGTGGACTACATTTCGTTGCTCAGCAGCAAGACGACACTTCTCATGAAACCAATAAATTTTGGCCGTAGTTTTCACTTTACCGAAAATGTACTGGAAAGCATCTACAACCGAGGTTTCAATACATCCCAGACACTGTTCACTTCTTCAGGTAATAAGATCACAAAATTGTTGACAAGATCTTGATATATTTTCGTTGCGTTTCTTCATTTTTCAACCTAATCGGTTATAAACATTCGATTATGGCAAACATTTCAATTCACTTTCACTAGACACGTGTGAAGATTTTGTAAAAATGAAACCGGCAAAACTATTGAACTTTCACATAGTAATCGCAGTCATGCAAATCACCATTCCCTGAATGTACCAAATGTACACCAACCATACAACTTTTCAAAGGAACAAGCACATAATGTGTATGGGAAATTCAAATCGTTGCGTAACATCTTAAGTAGCATGAGATTGTATCGAAACAACTTTTTGGAAAGGTCAGTGACAGTGTACCAAAATAATATATACATCTGTTGTATAATAAAGAACTTATGTACATTTTATGTATAAGACGAAGAAGGTGAAGAAGAAAAAGCACCGGGTTCTTAATTAAATTAACCTTTCAACTAAGAGGGTATATAAAGGCAATATAAATGTAAATCTCTTTCCCGAAGGACAAACTATATGTTCGCATCGTCTCGAGTTAAATACAACGTCTAAGTGTTATTTAATTCATATTCATAAATCTAATAAATATTCAAAGATCTATAATTATGAATAATTACGAAGTCAATATAAAATAACAAACTACTACCTTAAATATACAGCGCTGCGCAACATCTATGTAACTATGGAACATTTATTTTATGTGAAAGTTATTATGTCCGTATAAGTAGACATAACAGATCGTTCGCACTGTATTGTCGTTTAAGTCAAAGCCAGATTCAACTCAGATTTGCAGAGCCCGAGCATCTTCTAGTCGTATATCAACCAAGGGCGATTTGTCTTTTTGTGACACAGAATGATCTAACATGCTCCAGCACCTTTTTTTTTTTTTTTTTTTATTTTTTTATTCTATGCTATCTTTTTTGGGGCTCAAGGCTCTCCCAGCTCTTTCGCGGTTCGCTTAGTTACGTCCTACTTTACGCCTTAACGGCCAAATCGAGGACGTACGGCTATAGGTCCGATTTTCGTAGAACCATCTGCGCATTGCATAGCTCCATGCCAGCCTATAGTATCATAAGATATGCTCCAGCACCTTCATAAGACATATCGTATCATTACTGATTTAACGATTTATTGTTAAACACACACAAAAGTGCTTAGATTTTACCTAAAAGTGCCCTGAAACCTGGGAACTGTTTAATAGAATACCGATAGTATATGACTTAAGGTTTGATAGCGAATCCCAGAATCATAAGCCTCATACACTGTGGTAGTTCCCCCTCCAATCTCAAAGGACAGGAAATATGCTCAAGATATACTTGTGAGTAGGTGGTTTTGAAATTCTACCCCGATTTTTAAAGGCCAGCTGAAACTTTATCTCTGATGGAGGGATTGGCAGTACAAGGTACTATAGTTTTTAAGATTTGATTTGAATCTCTTATTTACCTTACTGCAGGAAAACTATAACTCTTCACAGGTGACCAGAACGGTTTGTATCAGTTCATTGCCCATCTGTCATCTGTCATCTGTCATTATCAAGAAGTGCTTTTTTTCCTTCTGGTTACCAATGAAGCTTTCAACAATCTTTTGAAGGAGATCTATTCCATTAGTATCGACTTAAAACAACCTATTCGTAACCATTCCTCCTTATCTGGGAATCCTATGGCTCTCCCGGCGATCAAGTCTAATTATGCAAACACAGGTAAAATATCAACCATTTTACCCACAATTTAAGTCGATAGCAAGCGTACTGATGAGTATACCACGATACCACCTCCAGTTCGAATCATGTTCCCTACACCCTTCGCCTCAAAAAATTCACCGGTACTGTAATGACTGAAAATCCTGATACAACGAATTATCAAAGTACTTGTTGCGACTCGTACGGCAGAGATTTTAGGTGTTTTGCCTAGAAATGATTGGAATAATGTGCGATCAGAGCAAAACCCTGCAGATTGCGCTTCAAGAGGGATACTTCCGTCACAGCTTATCCACTTAGATTTATGGTGGCATGTTCCAGATTGGCTGCAGAATCCTAACTATTCTTTTCCTCCTCAAGATACAGTGTATGACAGTTTCGACCATTTAGCTGAGGTACGAAAAAATGTAAAAATTTTGGTACTTAGTACTCAAAATCAGGAACATCCTTTCGGATTGATGGACAGAATCTTATTCTATTCTAAGCTGATAAGAACACATGCTGCATGCGAATGTTTTAACATTCACAAAAAATTTGCGTGTGACTGCGAGTGACAGAATTTCAGGGTGTCTTACTGTAAAGGAAATTCTATCAGCTAGAGACCACATCATAAGGCATGTACAGCGAAAATCATTTGCAGATGAAATAAATCGCTTGAAAAGAGGAAAAACTATTCACAATAGCAGTGATATACTTTGATTGGCACCATTTATCGATGCGAATGGTATTTTGAGAGTTGATGGCAGACTTAAACATCTAGAATGCCAGTATGGTTTTAAGCTTCCTATCTACTACCAAAGGGTCATGTATTAAGCAAAAATTTAATGAAAAATTTACATCCTGGCATAACATTGACTTTGCACCTGAGGAGGCAGCAATTAGAGATAGTCGGCGGCAGAAACATGGTTAAAAATGCGATATCTGCTTCAAAAAAAACGCCAAGACGTCAAATCAACTAATGGGAGATTTGCCAATATCAAGAATTAAAGACCAATACAATTTTTATCAAAAGTAGAGGTGCAATGGCATTGTATTCCACCAGCATCACCTCATTTTGGTGGACTTTGGGAGACAGCAGTAGAATCGGAAACGGCACATCAAATACTCATTTGACATTTGAAGAAATTACAACGTTGCTTAGTCAAATTGAGGCGACCCTAATTTCGAGGCCACTTTTATGCAACATCAGATGATGAAGCATCCATTGATGTCTTGACACCAGCCATTTCCTAATAGGTTTAGCGAATTTATATACCTGAGGAAGAGATTGCTGAAAGTGTACCAGTGGAGCGGCTTACGAGGTGGCAGCATATTCAGCAGCGCGACCAGTCCTTTTGGAAGAAGTTAAAAATGTCGAATATCTGCACAATCTTCAGCAGAGGACTAAATGGAATATGGAGAAGGAAAACCTCAAAATTGGGGATGCCGTTTTAATGAAAGAGGAAAATTTACCATCCTACAAATGGGCATTAGGAAAGGTTGTTCAGCTGCATCCTGATCCACAAGGAAGAGTTCGGGTAGCTACCCTGAAAACATCAACTTCTGTACTTAAACGACCAATTATTAAACTGTGTAAGCTGCCGAAACATGAAGATAGGCATACGGTTAACGACGGAATCGTTAGCGGGGCGGAGAATGTTGTGGACACCTAAAAGTATAAGCCACAAAATATTCCTCAGCAGTAAATAAATCTTTAAAGTTATACTTATCCAAAGAAAACTGCTGATCAACGACCTTCACTAAATGTTGCACTGGTGAGTAAGAATTAATATTCTTATTTTTAATCATTTAAATTTTCTTTTTCCTTTTAATTATATAAAATACCGCTCATACCCCGCACTAGAGGTGCAACATTGGAATGAATCCTTTGAAGGTTCTGTTGGTGGTATATCCAAAAGTACTTATTTCGGATAGAATTATTGGCCAAGCGAGCTTTTCGGTTTCAACACGGTCGTTTGGACGACGTTAATGAAGAACGAAACAATAGAAATCTTATACATTAGAATATGTGACCTAGTCTCAAAGAAGCCGTAAAGGGAGGATTATTCCAGTCGAGTATAATATATAGATGTGCAACTATTGAAGAAGTATAGATCATAGTATATAATCCTGACCTTGCTATGAGACTGGGTTCTTCTTGAAATATCCATGAGATTCATTGTAATTTCCCTACAAAGCCGCCATACACGCTTTGGTGCCTAACAATATAGGAAGACGCTTAGTACACATTCGTTTTGAAAAGAACCATTTCCGAGTTAACTACCATATAAATGGACCTACACACTGCTACTGAGATGCGGTTACCCATTACCAGGAGATTATGTAGACTTTTTTATGTAGACATAGTGAAATGACAGGGCGGCTATATGTTTATCGATTCCACAAAGAATTCCATTCATTGCGCAGGGCAACTTTTCTCATAGTTGACTACTCAAATATAATATCTGAGGCTTGCGACTCATATTCGTTTACTGGACTTTTCAATAGTAATTTACTATCAGTACCGCAGTCTCATACGTGGTTGCCAACGTATTCTTGTCACCTCCGGTAAATGTATCAGTTAATATTATACGTTATGGTTTCTTCAAACCAGGCATACTCATACAGTTCATTTCATCATCTTGCGACTAGCATGACTAAGTATCAGACATCACTACATCAGAGACTAGTCTTAATAGTAGCAGTTTTGCTCGGTGTTATTCTATTTATCATGTTGCAATCCACAGATTCAAGAGCTCTTATCAGTCCTATGGAACGATATACAAATACTAACTGGATGTTTGAATCTTACCAACTTCAGGAATTATTCCAACACACGTACTACATCCAAGATAAATTTCTCAATGTTACATTTTCAATGAACAATTTTCATATGTTTTCAGAAATGATATAGACTGTAAGTAAATCACGCCTTTGTGGGCCATAATAGAATGTTAATTTGACAACAAGTTACCTTCTGGAGGAACATTTTTAAGAGAGTGTACTAAACTGGCTTAATCAGTCAGCAGTCGTGAAACGATAAAAACAGCAACAATTTCATCAAGTCCATCTATAAACGCATATTAATGCTTTTAATCATCTTAGCAAAATCGATGGCAAGCTTTGATATATGGGTTGGCTCCATTAGGTCAAAATTACCCGTCCATTCATATTGGTACTGCAGTCGTTGCTCAAAAGTTTTCGGAGAAAAATTATATGACGTATGTGTTTTCTCGTATAAACTGCAAAAAATCCCTTTCTTAGTGCGTTTAGTACAAGGTGTCACATCAAACCTGTTATCGTCGCGTATGATCCTCATATTTTACAAAAACTGTCGATGAATTAGGTTGGAATAAGCCTTTTAGCTGCTGGTAGAGTTTGGAATGATGATCAGCAACTGAGACAAAACCAGGGCATTTGGTAGTATTGCATTTGGTTGCATTTGGTAGTATTGATTGATATTTCACATTATGAATGAAAAATTGTGCTTATACTGTTCACCTGAGTCAAAGGAACAGCCAAGCCAAAACTGAAGATTGAAAGAGAATCTTCAGAATCTACTGAAAGAATGTTGCCCGATGTTCTCCGGGTGTCTATTTTCAAGTTCCAGCCATGAAATCCGATTCCTCGACTGGAAGCTCTTTCTTCCTATGTCAATGGTATTCTGCTGGAATTTCACCCACAAACCTAAAATTAGATTGACTCGTGGTTTGGATTGAATGTCTTATTAAGCCTTATGAGCTCTCTTGACTCTCGCACAAAGACATATTGAACTCGCGTCTTCAAGTTTGGCCAGCGCAGACCTATTCAAAATCTATTCATTATATCATGCAATCAATTGATAATCTACCCACTAAACTATCATTTGGAGAAGTTACACAACAATTGATTACCATCTGAACGCGCCCAGCACTAATTTAAAATCAATTAATGTAACAACTTTAACTTTCACATTGTATAGTCGTGGATAGTCCGAAACGAAAGGTACAAGCAATTAATTTTTGAGTGATACTTCCATATCTGGCATTAGTGAAAAAAATTGTCTACTGTGGACTCCCCTCTAGCCTTAATTTTGTTTAGTTTAGACTTTTGAGTCTAGAGGAATGTTACCTCACACGACGAGATATTAATAATTCAAATCAGTCCCATCTATCAGGGGAATTTATGGAATAGTTGGATCAGTTCATCAATGAACTCCCAAATCGAAAAATGTGAAACAAAAATGTAAGATTTTGCTGCAAAACGAACATTGACTTGTCAGCCAATCTTTGTGCGGCGTGCTTTGATTGTCGCTCATAGACCTCATTTATGCGAATCTACCCGCACACTTACTGATTGCATCGTCATAGCTCTGATCGTTTGGTCAATCTACCAGAAATCGATACTATAGCAATCAGGTCTAATATACAACATAGATAGGGTTCCGTCTAAATCTGTCCTATGAAGTATGTAAGAGTCCCCAAAATCTAATTATCCCAGCGACATCTATACATGAACTAGATTTTCTCCTTCCACCGATTAAGCTTTCTATTTACTGCTGAGTATGTGTTCATTTTCACTCCGTTTGATATGAAGAGAGTCTATAAGATACGTTAATCGCGCCCGTATTGGCGTTCGGTAGATCGATATTACGGAACTGTGTAATGGGGTGGTAGTGGTCCACCATGAAATATAAACATTATCCCTGAAGCGTGTGGTTTTTTATGTAAATTTGTGTGTGTGTGTGTGTGTGTTGTTGTACTTCGGAGTTGTTGCTTGTATCTTGTGTAATCCACTAGGCCGGTTTCGATCTGATGATGACGTCATTAAATGATTGCGTGATCGAAAAAATCAAATCCATCTCATCAGGCATATGCTACCGGACTTGATATTCATACTGTGCGATTCGTATATATACTTTCGGTCGTGACGCGACTGTATTAGTGAATTACAAGAACTTAACTCGAAATATCGATTTTATATTAATCGCGTGTGGCGTGAGCTAATTTGTGATTTGTTTGAGTTGCTCTGAAACGCCACAACTCCATACATAGAATAGATCCGAGTAAAACAAATGAAATTGGAAATCAAGTCAAAGTGATCGCAATTCAAAAGTGCATCTTACGAAGTTAATTGTTAAGGATCTCGTCAATCCTCAGAAATATTTATATTCGCCTAGATACCAGTAGTGGCTGGGCTAAAAAATTGAGTTATACTTCATTATGTTTTTTCTAGGCCGGTGTAAAATTATCCAGAAAAAGTGTGCCATTATACACAACACTGTAGTGGGAACACTTCATCAGAACCATATAAGGATATCTAACGAAACAATTTGGCCCCTCTCCACTTCAATCCCAGTTATTTCCAACAGCTGTTCACATAACTAGTCTCCGCGATTCATTTAAAGCAAATCGACCTGGGATCGTGCGGTCTCTGCAGCAGCATAGTACTCGACAATTATACTCTGCTATTGTTCAGCTTATTTTTCAGAATTTAAGGTTATAATTTTGATTGTTATGTACTTGTTAATATAATTAGAGGCCTATAGGCAGACAAATCGAGGACATACGCCGATACATGTTCGATTCACATGGATCACATTTCACTGCATGCTGACGTACTGACTTGTAAGGTGTGATCATCCCGGATCTATATCTTAAGTAGTTTTAAGTTAACCGTTTTACCGCAAAATGATGTTCTGTCTCTTTATAACTTTAATAAATCGTTTCGATACTGTATCTCAAATTTTTAACTGACGCAATGTAAATCGACCATTAATTTGAGTAAATAAACGTAAACAAACTAATGTCTTCTAACCGCATTGATCCACTAATCTAATTAACACATTTTGAGAGCTAAACCTAATCTACAACAATAAATTGGTAATCCCAACATCGTAGTTCATAAGCGACAAGAATACATATAAGACATTGTGTTTGAGAATTGAAGCATATAACGTTGATAAATTGGATCGAGTTAAGTTGGATTAGAATGAAAGTGAGTGTTCGGTGCGCGATCCATTCAGTGAATGGATTAAAGTTTGATAAATTTGACAAGATATTAATTTTGGTTTGTTTATAGATTTTTGTTGTTCTGTTTTCATTGATTGCTGCTATATTGGCACTACCAACAGCAGTTGACAATGACCTACAATTTGTTGTTAAACCCGAAAATGAACCACTTGAGGCACAAAATGAAGAGTTTATAGGAGCTGAATCGGGTGGATATGGCGGTGGTGGATACGGTGGTGGTGGATACGGAGGTGGTGGATACGGAGGTGGTGGATACGGACGTGGTGGGTACGGCGGTGGATACGATCGTGGATATGGTGGTCGTGGATACGGAGGTGGTGGATATGGAGGTGGCGGATATGGAGGTGGCGGATATGGAGGTGGCGGATATGGAAATGGTGGATACGGTGGTGGTTTTGGTGGTTATGGCGGTGGAGGGTATGGTCGATGATACGTAGATTATTGAAGCAAATGAATAAAAAACGTTATTTGTAGAAGTGCAACATTGTTTAAGTTAGTTCTATATATTCGGTAGACTAGAATTTTATGCGTGATCTGAATTGTGATTCGACATCAGTGGGAAAATGTAAACGCGGGCAAAGTAGTTCAGTCATGAACATTATGAACGTATTTACCACTATAGGGCACACTAAATCGATGCTTTCTTTTGTTTTTGGCTCGTCTCCATGTCTTCTTATAATCCAATGATGTCATTATATATAGATAGAACTCCTTAGGTAGCGTCTATATTGATTGACTATTATTCATGTATGTTTACGCTCTGCGTCTCCAGCTGATATCTAATACGCCTCAAGCTATTTACTTCTCAATCTCACAATCAAAAGTTGTAAGAGAAACATGTTTGTTGAGCTGATAGTTCAACTTCAGTCGATTTTTTCAAAGCGTTACTTCAACGCCATCCTCAGAGTGAAAGATTTATGCGGATTGAAACCCGTTCCCAATAAAATTTTGAGATATTTTGCTTTAGCAAGGACAACAGTCAGGACACTATAAATAAAATTAACAGGATCTTAAGTCCATCTTAAGCATGAGATTATCGATCAAAACTAAAATGTGAACCTTGATTTCTCAATGAACCACAGATAAAATTAGCTGCGTTGGACTTCTTAGCTATGGATAATCGAAAGAGTAATCTTCACTTGCATATTGGATGTTATGGGTTCGTTGATGTAAGCTAACCCGAAGACGCATTTGACAATAATTTGGATAATCTGATGGACTATAGCCCTTAGTCTTTATCGTTCTTAATAATGTCTGATTGATGATTGGGACATGTAATTGATCGCTAAGTGTAATGTATATCCTTTCCTCGCAACATCATACTTTTGGATTCGTAGCCACCTGAACGAACTTATCTAGATGCCAAAAATACCAAGAGTTGATTTTAAAAGGGCGGGCTAGGGTTGTCCATGACGAGAGTTCGTATCAACCTTTCACCAACTACTATAAGGGAGTGATCAATGCTTATTCGTCATGTATGTACCCAAGTCAGTGAAACGAAAATATCAAAGTCTTGTTGCGATTAAGATGCAGCGAACTAAGTTTCGGAAGTTTTGACAAATTTGGTTGTCGTTTTCGCCTAGCTGACTCTCTGTATATATATAATACAGAGTAAATGAATCCCTAAAATTATATATTTGACAAGGAAAGTCGCCTTGTTCTTGAACAACGAATTATAGCCTAATCGAAATATTATATAAGAACAGCTGAACGAGTTAATGAACAGAATGGCGGAAGATTATAAGGTCTTAAGAGTTGGTTTCATCACATCTTAACGCTTACGGCCAAGAGATATTTGAGACCTGGATGTTAACCTTTGTTTTAACATTGAAACAATTAACTCAACACATGGTGTGCATATTTTTCTCAAGGTCATGCAGACAGATACTCATGACAAGATTGAAGCCAATAATAGAAAGGAACGACCTAATGTCGGATCACAGATGGAAACATTCAGATGTAAACATTCTATACAATTGATCAGATTTACAGAATTACAGATATTCTAGAAAAGGCGTTAGAAGTTTGTTGGTTTCATTGTTTTTATTTTTCCAAATTGTTTTGGCAATCCCAACTCTATCTTGGTTCGCTTATTTACATCGTATATTACGCACATTGCATCTGCACATTGCATAGCTCCATACCAGCCTATTGTACTGATATAGAAGATGGAACGGCCTATGAATTCTGCACTCCAACAGGGGGTCATAGATGTGTTCAGTCTCATCACCGATCGTAATTAGATGATGTAAAATCCCTTTTCCATCCTGCCCCTATCAGGATTATAGACCCAAAATCTCCTGCTTCAAGAGCCAGAGCTTTAACCACTTGGCCATTTGGTTGGTAAGGCGTTAGAAGAAATAGTTTTAAGTTATTTCTGGATGTGGCAGCAGCTTTCTGTAAGGGCAAGGGTACCTCAAGGCAGCGTTCCGGGCCCAGTCCTATACCTACTTTATATACAATTGATATACCACAGTCCGACAAAGTAAGCTTTGTAACGTTTACTGACGACACCGCTATACTAGCAACAGGTCAAACTGTGGAAGAGGTGGCGAATACTCTTCAATGTAATTTGCCAGTGGGCCAGGCGATGAAAAATCAATCTTAACGAATTAAGATCTCCCCATGACAGCTTTACGAATATATCATTGATTAATCCGCCGACAATTAGCTTAAACGACACTGGATGTCATGACACTGGATGCTAAGCTTAAATAAAAAAAGAGAATGTGAAGAATAAGGAAAGAGCTTGATCTTAAAAATAGACAGTTGTACTTGCTAATTGGACGAAATTCTAATTTACAGTCAGGTTCTAAGGCCGATCTGGCTTTATGACATTCAGCTTTAAGGTTGTACTAAGAACACTAACATCAAACTTATACAAAACTTCCAGAATAAAGTACTTTAGAGTATAGACAATGCATGGTACATTCGAAATAGTGATTTAGAGATTCCGTATATAAAACACGAAATAAACCGATTTGCAACGAAGCATGAATCAAGACTAATGGAACATGTCAATGCGGAAGACTCTCAGCTACAGGACAATGAACATTTGGTTAGGAGACTAAAAACAACCAAACTCCTCGAGCAAGTTAGTATGTGAGCAGCTATCTACCAACGGACAGGCATTGGTGCGTCGCTGGATCAAGAAAGGCCATGCTGATATTAAGCAAAATTTTTTCACTCAGAGAGTAAAGTTATGCCTGATTTGATCGAATAAAATCCAGAACAAAAAAGTTCCTGTTTTAAGCAAACAACTTTTCTGGCGGAAGAAATTCTGAGCTACGTTGATGGCATATGCCGAGTTCTTCTCAATCACTATAACAGACATGTAAAATGATTTGGTGATACCGGTCATGATTTTAAATAACACCGAGATGCGATCATAGTCCGACAGGCCAAGAGGTCGCTGACAATAACGATGGTTCCATGCCAACCTGGTTTGGAGGATATTAAAGAGCTTGACATAGTGTCAGATATTATAATGTCAGTTATCAGTTATTATGTGTCTCGCAGACAAGTACTTAGTTACATCATCTATAAGATAATCTCTAGTGTATTCAGGCTTAATTAAACGAAACACGTGTTACGCGTATATATAAGATGCTGTACTTACCTTATTAAACTATAATTAATAGTTTTCTGTATTGCATTTCAATAATAATGTAAACGAAACTATTACAAATACTGCCGGGAAGGTCAACAAGTGGTACAAGCACGTGGCACGGCACAATTCTGACAAACCTAAAAAATCACCGATCCATTCGTCGTTTTTATACATGAAGATTACTTCGATGTGTACAACAACACAGACCGCAGTAACTACTTTGCCGCATAAAGGTATATAAGATGCTGTTAGTTCTCGATTCAGATCATTAAATTTATTCGAGTTAAGTTGAATACCAATACAATCGCGGAACGTTTTTTAATCTAAAATTCACAATGAAAGTGAGTACACTCAGTGATCTATAGTGAATTAGATAGTGATTGTAGATCCTTTTTGTTTTCTAGATTTTTGTATTTATATTTTGTTTGGTTGTTGCCGTTGCAGCGTTGCCAGCAGAATCCGATGGCAATCAGCAACAAGTGGCTATTCAAAAGGATGGTGTACCAATTTTAGATCAGGCCGATGATCTTGAAGGTGCTGAGGCCCGAGACTATCGACGACGTTGCGGATACGATTATAGATACCGTGGCGGCCACGATGATTATTATCGGGGCCGTAACCGCGGTCGCGGTCGTCATTACTAAGAAAGATATTACGGAAAAATAATTATTAGTAATCAATCTTTGTTATCACCACTACATATTATATATAAGTAATATATTTTCAAAATCTTTAAAATAAATTCACTTCTTTGTACATTGAAAGACATATTGTGTGACTATCACTGCATTTAGACCGGGTTAGTAGAGGAGTTGATTATTCTTGATTATTCACATCATCCAATATTTTCGGTTCTGTAGATTAATCTTCGTGATGATATAGACTGTTTTTGGAAAGCCTTGGAAGCATTGTCTTGCATTGGTAGTTAATTGGCGGCATTCATCATGATTCGAATCTGTGCGATGAAGATTATCCTTTATGAATAGTCTCGATTGCTGCTGAACATTGTGGATGTCAGAAATACTTCTGGCGGTAACACTTTAAGACGATATGGCTGTTCTTTAATGTGTCTCAAATGGGCCTATCAACTGGTTAACCAATTGCTTATCAGCCGAACGAAAGTTACTACTTATTAGAAAACACCACAAGATGTGACGCTATCACCTCTTGAGCATATTAGCAGATATTATACAGAAACGAATGTTTCCATAAATTTCTCTGACAACAGTAGCTGATCCATACTGTGGTGATATAAACATTTCAACATCTAAATAATAATTGTTTGATCACTCGGACGTCATTAGAAACAGCAGAACTAACTAAGCGTGGTACAACTCTCCATCTGTTATACTGAAAACGGCATGTGTAAAAGGCATGTCTCACCTATGCGAGCAAGGGGTTTTCAAAAGAGAAGGAGAAGGGCTCAATGAATCAAAGATCAACACCTTCATGTGTATTTAGCAGGACAGGTGTGGTCGAACTTTGACTATACAAGGGGAAAAAAAGGAAGAGAAATTGATAATGAAGTTAACTCTATCTGCTATCTGCCCGACACTAGAGCACGATCAATTAAAAATATTTATTACACAATGTATTACCTTCCTGCGTGATGTCACGATAAATGTGGGGTACTGAAAGTGATAAGCGAGAGAAATGGTTGCTTGAGATGATCGACACTTTGATATTTTTTTGTCCCAGCCTTGTTCTTCAAAATACCCCAAACCGATAAATCTAGCGGATTTGCATTCGTGACGATGGCCCAAACCACCACCATCGGTGGCGCTTGGTTTCAAGTGGCAACCCGTTGGTCCAAATTTTCAGTAGAACGGCCGGGCAAGTAAATCCGGCCGTTTTGCTTGTGTAAACGTATTGCTTAGTAACGAACGGTGACTCATGGGAGAAAACCAAATTTGGCAAATGGCCACTTTCGTGCAAGCGTAACAACTCCTTTACTCTTTCCACTCTATCTTATCTTGAGCAACGGTGAGACCATGCGTTTTATGGAATTTTAAAGCCTTTAGTCCAAGATGATCCTTCAATATGTGCTGTATTTGTTTGAGCGAAATGTACGCCGCATGAGCCACTTTTGACTCCCGAATGATATCCGACGATGTTGCAATGCGTTTCGGTCCACCCCATTGCAATGCTTCCAGTATTGTTATAACGATTTATGGTACGATTCACAAGCATTTAATTCACATTCTGATGTTTTAACTGGTTAACAGCCGCAGACTGTAGTTTTCCAGCCAAATATAGAGCAATCACACTATTACGATTGAATCCCATTGCGGATAACTTTTTTTCTGAATATTTCCCACTAAAATGCCTTGTAAATAATATGAACTATCATTAGTGTAAATTTGGGCGCTCTGTCATCATTGGTTTGACAGCAATGATAGTCTGAAGTTGGTGTCAGTCAAAGTATTAATTGGTGTACACTGAGAGCAATCTATGGGTTTGATACGATATCAGATGTGTTGTGCTGCCTTTGTAAACTGGTCTTCTCTACGGGAGAACACAGTCATCATCCATTTCAAGACAGCGGCTCCTGAACTTGTCCCATTCGTAGTAAACGCGTTTTTAAAATGTCAGGTCTGATGAAACTGGTCTCTCTTCAAGAACAGAGCGTATTTGATTAACTTCAGGTTAGGTTTACTAATAAAGTATTCTGCGTTTTGATAAGTAGAGGATCCAAGCCTACGAAGATTTTGTATTATTGCTTAACACTACTGCTGTTGGTTTATGTCCAATCAGTTCTGATTGAGAACCCGTTTCGACGATCATATTTTCTTCAATACCATTGTGCGCTAGTACTCACATGTCCGCTACGCTATTGTTGGAACTAATAAAATATTTGCAGTCTTTGACTAGTTTGAAAGTGGTCAGTGGAGTTTGCAACGAATTGAAATGCTTCAATCGCATAATGAGTGAATGCTGCTATCAACTTCCCATGACACACTGTACAGTATGGACAAAATGATTACGAACAATTACTGAAAAATCAGTTAATTTATCATTAATCATACCAGCTTCCAGTTAAAAGAATTTTACTAATTGAAGATTAATCTATGCTGTCAGATCAAAACAGCCGCAATGCACTTGAATTGAAAAGCTGTTCTTAGAATGAAAGCCTGCAACGAAGGCAGGAACAAATTGCCCTATAAAGCAATTATTGGAGTAGAGAGCATAGCACAAGTAATGGCATACTTTTGAGGAACTAAGCCATGTTACCTATAAGTTTGACAAGTAACTCGTCAATAACCAAGAGCCACAGAAAAGGTAAATGTGCACCCCGCCTTAGGCCAACCATTGAAAACGTTAACAAAAATTGCAAAACAGTTCGGTCACAACAATATGAAATCGAATCCATGAGACAATGGTCAACACCAAATGTAGTGCACGCCTAGATCGAAGTATTGTTAAAAACAACTGCAATATCCATGAATATATCTCTCTATTGTTAGCACTTTGACTGCCAATGTTGTAATGAGCATACCCTATAAATTTCATCCAACCATGCCAATGTTGTTCAAGACCTACATTCTAGGCTATATTTTACTATGCTAGTGTATTGACACTGGCGTAATAAGATAGAATTTGGAATGAATGTCTGAAATCACACTGAATTTGTGAGAAGGGATTTAGGATGTATGTCCATAACAACACTGGCGTGATTGTACTGTAGCAACACTGGAACAGGAATACAGAATTTCGAATGTATGACTTGAACAACATTGGCATGGCTGGGTGGAATTTAGAGTGTAAGCTCATTGCAACGTTGGCAGCCAAAATGTTAAGCGATCTTTTAAAACATGTAACAAGTTCAAAAGGAACATGTTGTATGTTACTGAGTGGGAAGAAGATTCTTAATAAATCTATTTATGATTCTTTCTAAGGTCTTAAGAAAGGTTGAGGAACGTGCTTTTGGAATGAAAACGACCCTACTCTTATTGCACGATTGTAGACTAGTGCCAAAGGCAATACATGCTTAGAATAGTTTAACTTTGGACACCTTATGAGAGGCAACAAACGGTGCTGTAATTCAGCAAGAATAAATCCTTCAGGACCTCCTTTTTTATACGGTTTAAAAGAGAATATAAACTCTAACGAGAAAACTTCAAAAGTGACTAGTCTGCAGACTAGTCCCGGTCGGAAGGGTTGATTGTACCATAAGGGACGGTCTGAACACTAAAATCAGAGTTGCTAATATCGCAACCGGGAAAGAAAACCGAAATAGAAGCTCCTAATGGAAGTTGTCAAACTGGTATCGGGAGAATGCAGTACACCAAACCCACAGGAGTCATTTTCAGGGAGTATGAATATCCGATTATTAATGATCATAGTGATGATGATATAAACCATTTTGCCATTTTAATGATATAAACCATTTTGCCACAGGGTTTAGGTCCCCTTCTGAAAATACATTCCCAAATCTGGTAACCTGAAATGTTTTACAGTGTTTTTATACATGGAACGAGAGTTCAATGTTGACGGATGAGTAAGAGAGATTGCTTCTATATATCCAATCGGATAGAGGATGTTGAACCACTCAAATGCTGCAGTGGTTAAAGCTGCGGCAGTTGGAACTGGAGGTACCGGGTTTGAATGTTGATAGAGCAGGAGACAAATAGGAATTTTCCAACAACTGATTACGATCAGTGATGAGAATGAACACATCTGTGTGACTCCCTGTTGAGTTTAGAATCCATTGATGTCATCTTCCATGTGTACTATATAATGGCATAGAGCTATGCAATGTGCAGATGGATCTCTGTAAATCTGACCTATATAGCCACATGTCGAAGGGATGTGACAATGAGCCAATTAAGCCTGAGCGACGGAAGACAAAAAAAGCACATTTGACCTTTCGCCACATTTCTTACTTGAGATATGATTGCGTATATGGATGATGTCGATCATATTTCAATAAGTTCCGACATCAAAACTGACTCAGAAAATATTTCTTACAAACAAACATCAAAACCGAATCTTGTATCAAAGCCAATCGAACATAATTAACAACTTCACAAAGTGGACTGTCGTCATCGCAATGTGTGACGTACGTTGAAGAAGCATAGATATGTCACCAGCATACAAGGAAATAAATCTCGTCGCTCTATAAATCTTGATAATGTGTTTGACGTACAAATATTGTTAACCACAATCGTCTTGTAGTTGGGTCAACTAACAATTAATCAACAGAAAAAAAAACAAAAATGAAAACAAATGTGGTCCTAACCACAAATCTTATATACGTTGTTCTTAAGATTTCTTGCTTCTTTGTATCTACGTTTCTGAATACACAAATGTTTATAATTAAAGGTTATGTACATACATACATTCTATGTGGATTGTTGTTGCGCGAATTATTATTAGAATTTTTAAGACATACGAACAGACATGGTCCGCCATCATTCTTAATTATTAAAAATCACCGATCTATCAAAAAACCACATTTACAACAACAAATCGATCGTCTTAAGACCAAATTTTTGAGGTTCGCCACAACTATATAAGGTGTTGCAATTCTGGATTAAAATGTATAACTTGAATAGATTTGATCGGGATCAGTTGATTAATAAGTTCTGGTATTAAATAGTTCATATATAATGAAAGTGAGTGTCGTAGTTCTAGTGAATTATATTGAAATGTGACGAAATAATAATATTTGTTTTGTTTTTCGCTCTATCGATAGATTTTCGTATTACTCTTCTGTTTGATTGTGGCCGCTGTGGCATTGCCCGCCGCTGTCGACAATCAAGAAAAGGTTGCAGTCGAAAACGATAGTGCTGCTGCGCCAATCGATGATCAGAGTGATGATCTTGTAGGCGCCGAATCAGGTGGATATGGCGGTTTTGGAGGTGGACGTGGTGGATTTGGCGGTGGATACGGTGGATTCGGAGGTGGTGGTCGTGGATTCGGCGGTGGTGGTTATGGAGGATATGGTGGTGGATTCGGCGGTGGTGGTTATGGTGGTGGCTTTGGAGGTGGACGTGGTCATGGTGGCTGGCATGGAAGATAAGCACTCGGCCGAAAAACAATTTTTTTAACGAACCATGCATTTCTAATGGACATTTGTATCAAATTTAAACGAAATTTTGTATTTGTTCTAAAATTCGCTACAATCGATAATGTGATTTAAAATATTTGTAATAAAATTGAAAAAAAAAACAATTAAGTGCCTTGATCTATCACTCATGTAATTTGTAAGGGCCAAGAACATTATTACACATGATTTGTTATTGGTCAATCTTTTGGCTTCTTGGCTTCCTGAATCCAAACATTCGTGCGGTGGTTCAATGTTCTCTGCTTGGTGAGAGAAACGAAATATTGTGATATATCTAACAAGTTCGTTTACGTTTTCATTTCCCGTCACACTGAAATGCCAACCACACACGACCGATGGATGTTGAACTGATGTAATACGAATAAACTCTATAGGACTTGAGTAGGTGAATACCTAAGATGAGCCACTCATAGCCAAGGTAGTGGTTCTCTACAATTCCTTCATAGGCTGGATATCATGCGTTTAAGTGACCAACAACCTGATATAGAAAATGTATGATCAGACAACTGATTTCTTGAGTAGAGAACTATAGTAGCCAGCCGTTCTTTACTCTTTTCATTATGTTCGATTTCCGTCTTAGTTTGCTATCGAAGAAGACTATGGTATTTGGCTTTATACAGATACGCTAATATTCAACCACTCAGGTTGTTAATTTGGTCCCATTTGGAAAGAGTGTTGAGTGTGAATTGCGCGTGCTCTATTAAACATAGTTTTATCTACCGTAGTGTGGACTAAACTGTTTCAGTTGTTTTTTAACCAATTCGAACCATGATATTAGAGTTAACATGTCCTAGTACTGTCCGGCAAGCTGGTCTGCCATTTAGAATGGTAACCTAAGTTTCTCATTTAGCTGGATAAGTGGATAATCAGCACAAGCAGACGTCGATAAAAGTATCTCTTTCAGCACTCCTTAAGTAATTATGCTGCACAAAGTTCCAACTTTGCAATATATTCTTTCTTTATAAAGGTGCAACCTTTATTTTGGGTATTAACAGGTTAATTGCAACTCTAAATTCATATGCTTAAAATAACTTCATACTTTCGAACTCGTTGGACGGATTAAAAAATCGCTGGAAAACAAGGAAACTTGTTAGTCGCCTTCAAAGACTTGTTGGTCTGGATGACACCCACTGCAGTACTTGAGCTGGCTGTAGGTTTGCTGCGACATGATCTTTGAATCAGAAGGCGTGCAGTGCAAATATCCGCTTGCCTTCAAGGCATAGATTACCAATTTAACACTTCCGAGCACTTTCAATTATGGGCTGGCACATTACTGCTTACAAACCATCGGACACTATGGTTTAAAAGCCCATCCTACGTCGCCGGGGACGATATGATGATCTTTGCTTATAAATCAGTAAACTGTAAGCTGGTTGGTGCCGGGTTAAACATGCTAAATCCTGAGATCAAATTTACTACCCCTCTTCGTAGGTACAGTTCTGTCTTCCAGTAGGAAATTACTACAACTTTGAGAACAGTACTCTATGCCAAAGATTTCTCTATGCAGAGATCATCCATCGTGTCTTCATCGTTTCTGACAGCTACGCTGCTGTTTTTAGAGGCGGTAATTACCTTAAGTCTATTAGGCAGTTTGAATGAAGTTAGCCTCGCATGAGTGACGGGAAAAACAATAATAGAGGTTAGTTATGTCATCTAGCCTGGTAGCTTAAAAAGATTTTTTCTCACAAATTACTTTGTTCATTCAGCTATGATCTATAATCGCTGTAAAATCCAAGAATAGGGTTTCCTAATAGAAACTTCCCGATAGGGGCGGGATGGTAAAGGGATTTTTCACCATACGATTACGATCGGTGGTGTGAATGAACACATCTATTACCCACTGTTGGAGTGCAGAATTCATGGGCCAACCCATCTTCCATGTCAGTACTATAGGCTGGCATGGAGCTATGCAATGTGCAGATGTGCGTACGTCCTCGATTTGGCTGTAATGGCGTAAGGTAAGGACGTTAATAAGCGAACCGCGAAAGAGTTGGAAGTGCCTCGAGCCCCAAAACAGATTGTAGAGATAAAAACAAACAATAGAAACTTCAAATACGCAACCCAATTTGTGGTAAATTGATCATCCTTTCTTTGGAGACAGAATTGGGTGAACTATTCGAGTTTGTTTGACCATTATGATGTTCTATTTGGTTTATAAGACCTCCTAATCAGATCATCCATTAGACATTTAATAGGCTTAAATGAAATACATGCACTGAAAGCTTCACATACTCTGACTGCTGCGGTTCAGGATATTAATAACCAACGATGGACCCTGGTTGATCTTCAGTTTATATCTATAGACCTGATTTTTTATCCTTTTCCACGAAGTGTATAATTTGTTGTAAGCTCTGAGTATCCGATCTTTAGTGAGTCTTTGTTTAATCCACCCACCACAACCAAAATAGATCTAACTTCACAGGACATGTTGAGTCGCTGTCCTTACGAGGGACTACATTGATAATAACAACTGATTATCCGTAGATAAAAATTTAATTTCATGGACGACGTCTCGAAATGTTGGTCGATGGAGTCGAATTAGGAGATAGAAACCGCTCAGTGGCATATTGGTCAATGGTGAATCTGGCGGGTGAATCATACGACGAAAACCTAGTTCAAACCTTTTGGCCTCGTAGACTTCCAAAATGCCTATATATAGCATTAACAGCAATTGGCGACAAGCTAATTGATTAGATATTAGAAATTGCTGATAGGATCTAGGAAGCCAATGAACCCAGCGTATCGTCAATACAAAACGTACCCTCGACTAGTTCCCAGCGTCTTACTGAATTGAATGAACATACTGTGTTCGCAAGATTTGAAGTTAGACTCGCTAGCAAGGATAAGAAATTTGAAAAAATAGCAGTAGGATGCAACCGCTCACCACGAGGTCGAGCTCGCTATTCTTATGGTGGAAGACCATGGAGCGGAAGCAGACGTCGTTTTATTGACAATCAAGGACTCTGCTATTTCTATCATAAATTCGGCAATGATGATAGGAAGTGTTACTTACCTTGCAGAAATAATAACAAATTTGTATCTTCAAAAAACAGTAACGACTCAAAAAACCAATAAATCCAATCGCGAGTGCGGTGAACAATCGGATACGTCATAACCGCCGCCTTTTTACCAGAAATGCAACGAACAATACTCTCTTTCTTGTAGATACTGGAGCCGATATTTCCGTTTGACCCGTAAAATATTTCCTATGAAATGCATCACAAAAAAAATTTAGGCTTAAATATAAAAAACACACTGTTTATTTTTGTATAAACTTCCTTATAGTAACGATTTTTTAAGATTTTATTTGGTGAAGATCGATTTCGATATTTAATCATCATCAGTTCACTTTATACTAGTTACATTTTTCTTAAACTATGTTCTTATATTCTATTATCTATGAGTTATTTATTGTTTTATTGCTATTGTTATTAATTATTAAGTCGTAAATTTTGTTGGTTTTTGTGTTTAATTTTTCATTCAGTATATTTATATTATTTTTGTGGGTGTATATTTCAAGTTCTTCTAGTCGGTCTAAAATTGGTCCTTTATTACATTTGTGCATTATGGTTAAATTTGTGTTGAAGTCGGTGTAATTGTGTTTTTCGTTTTTTATGTGTAATGCATAATTTGATTTTGTGTCTTTGTTGGTTATGTCTTTTATGTGTTCTTTAAATCTAATTTGGAATGATCTACCCGTTTGTCCAATGTAATATTTTGGGCAGTCATTACAAGTTATTTTATATACGCCTGTATCCGTTTCTTGCTGGTTTGTTTTATTTTTGAGCTTTGTTTCTAATTTGTTGTTGTTTTTATATGCAGCTGTGTAACCGAAGTTTTTAAAGGTTTTTTGTATTAATTTGTGGGTTGTTTTATTGTATTCTATACTGATGTATTTTTGGTTATTATTGATTTCATTGCTATTTAAAGTGGTCATAAGTTTCTGTTGTTTTTTTGCTATGTGTTTATTGTTAATTTTGTCTATTAGCGTTGTGGAAAAACCGTTTTTTGTAGCTATGTGTTTTATGTTTGCTAGTTCTTCATCATAATTAATTTTGTTCATAGGTATGGTGTTAAGTCTGTTGATCATATGATTATATGCTGACATTTTATGTTGGTATGGATGGTGTGAATTGTTGTGTATGGTTTGGTCAGTTTGTGTAGGTTTTCTATATATTTTAAATTTGTGTTCGGAATAACACCATAGTTATTATGAAAACAGATGAATATATAAACACCATAGTTATTGATGAATATATAAACACCATAGTAAAGGAAACACCATAGTTATTATGAAAACAGATGAATATATAAACAAAATAGACCAGTATATAGAAAACAACAACATAGAAAAATTGGAAACTGACCCTACAAGTGAATTCAACAAGAACATCAAACAAATAATCAACAAATCAAACAACGTATTAAGCGACAAGAACATAAGATACAACAAAGTAATTAAACCAGCAGCACCGAGCATAAAAGGATTACCAAAATTACACAAAGAAGGTATGCCAATAAGACCATTAATAAATTTCACAACGGCACCTACTTATAGAATAGCTAGTCATATTAATAAAATGTTAAAACAATATATAAAATTAGACAATAATAACTTTACGTTAAAAAATAACATAGAATTAGTTAACAAAATAGAATCTATAACCATACCACATAACGCATACTTAGCTTCATTTGACATCACCAACATGTACACGAACATACCAATTAGCGAAACAATAGAAATAACAAAAAACCTACTAATAAAAAACGGACTAAAAACAATAGAAATAACAGAAATAATAGAATTAATAACTGAAATAACAAACCAAAATTATTTTACGCACAATAATGAATATTATAAACAAAGAGAAGGTTTACCAATGGGAAGCCCACTATCAGGTACATTAGCCGAAATATACTTGAATGACTTCGAAAACAGATATATAATAAACAATAATAACAAATACCGAAAAAATATCATTTATTGGTACAGATATGTAGACGATATAATAACACTATTCAAAGGAACAAAAAGACAATTAGACAACTTACACCAATACATAAACAGTAGAAAAACAAACATCAAATTTACATTAGAAATAGAAACGAATAAAAAAATCAATTTTTTAGACCTTACAATTACAAATGACAATTCCGAACACAAATTTAAAATATATAGAAAACCTACACAAACTGACCAAACCATACACAACAATTCACACCATCCATACCAACATAAAATGTCAGCATATAATCATATGATCAACAGACTTAACACCATACCTATGAACAAAATTAATTATGATGAAGAACTAGCAAACATAAAACACATAGCTACAAAAAACGGTTTTTCCACAACGCTAATAGACAAAATTAACAATAAACACATAGCAAAAAAACAACAGAAACTTATGACCACTTTAAATAGCAATGAAATCAATAATAACCAAAAATACATCAGTATAGAATACAATAAAACAACCCACAAATTAATACAAAAAACCTTTAAAAACTTCGGTTACACAGCTGCATATAAAAACAACAACAAATTAGAAACAAAGCTCAAAAATAAAACAAACCAGCAAGAAACGGATACAGGCGTATATAAAATAACTTGTAATGACTGCCCAAAATATTACATTGGACAAACGGGTAGATCATTCCAAATTAGATTTAAAGAACACATAAAAGACATAACCAACAAAGACACAAAATCAAATTATGCATTACACATAAAAAACGAAAAACACAATTACACCGACTTCAACACAAATTTAACCATAATGCACAAATGTAATAAAGGACCAATTTTAGACCGACTAGAAGAACTTGAAATATACACCCACAAAAATAATATAAATATACTGAATGAAAAATTAAACACAAAAACCAACAAAATTTACGACTTAATAATTAATAACAATAGCAATAAAACAATAAATAACTCATAGATAATAGAATATAAGAACATAGTTTAAGAAAAATGTAACTAGTATAAAGTGAACTGATGATGATTAAATATCGAAATCGATCTTCACCAAATAAAATCTTAAAAAATCGTTACTATAAGGAAGTTTATACAAAAATAAACAGTGTGTTTTTTATATTTAAAACCAGTGACGAAAGTACACAAAAAGTGAAAAAAATGGAAATCCATTTAACCACAAATTTAGGCTTAGTATTTTCAACCGCCAACGGTTCAATAATTAATACATACGGGACCAAATTATTGAATGTAGATGTTGGTTTTCGGCGACAATTTACTCATATAATAACGATCGCGTCAAAAGACAGATCAATTATGGGTGCTGACATCTTGGCGAAATATAATCTTCTTGTCGACCAGCGTGGATGAAAATTACTTGATCCTACGACTAGCTGCTAGTGCAATGACTGCTAAGGGCAATACACCTACTCCAACTCTCTCTACTGTCGAAAATGGTTATGGTCAACTCTTCAAGCTGTATGCATCGCTCACTGAAGAATCCAATTACAATCGTCCAGCAAAACACAGTGTGGTCCACCATATTTATACAAAAGGTCGTTTGCCTTTTTCGAGATCACGCCGTCTAGACCCTGCCAGACATAGCACAGCGCTTGCCGAATTTGAGCATATGGTTTAACTGGGTATATGCCTACCGTCATCTTCTGTGGTATCATCACCTCTTCAGATGGTCCAGAACAAAACTGGTACTGATTGAAAACCATGTGGAGAATATCGAGGCCTAAATGCCGTCACTGAAAAGGATCAATATCCGATTCCACATATCCAGACCTTTTCGGATTCACCGGTTTTTCGAAAATTGGCATGGTAAGAGCTTATCATCTGATACCTACTGCGCCCAAAGACGTGCCTAAAACGGCAATTACCACACCATTAAGGTTGAATTTACGAGAATGCCCTTTGATCTTCGGAATGATGCGCAAACATTTCAACGCTTTATGAATGAAGTGGTCAAGAGTCTAAATTTTGTATTCGTCTATACAAACGACGTTCTTGTGGCAAGTAAAAACGAAGTAAAGCACAAACTGCTTCTCAAACAGTTGTTTGAGAGATAAGTTGAATTTGGAATAAACATCCAAACTAGAGTTCCTCAGCCACCACATTACTACAGATGGCATACTACCCACGCTAAGACAAGTTGAAGCCATAAATGAATTTCCTGCTCCAACAAATTCAGCGATTCTTCGCAATGATCAATTATTATCATAGATTCATTCCAAAGTCAGCCGTCATAAGAGGCCGAAGAACAACAAAAAGTTCTCGTGGCCTAACGATTGTGATCAATCGTTCGCCCAAATTTAAAGTGCGCTTGCTAACATAACCATGTTAGCCCATCCTCTGATCAACACCAGATTTAGTATCTCCACAGATGCGTCAAACATTGCCGTTGGCGCAGTGTTACAACAATTAAATAGCAGATTTTGGCAACCTTTGGGATTATTTTTCCGAAAATTATCAACAGTAGAAATGAAGTATTCAACATTTGACAGAGAACTACTGACTTTATTTAGCAATAAAACATGCTAGATATTTTCCATTTCATATTCTACAAGTCCGAAATTTGAAAGATCTTGAACAGCGCTGATATCTCATTTCAACCATCATCATTTTTTCACATGTCTTGAGTCGACTTCCTATTCGAATTTATACATCCTTAAATGGTTTGGTGTACAAAATTAGCAAATCATGCTTGAAATAGTCTGAGTGTGGTCAAACCAGTAACACCGGATTAATGTGTATATACGAGTCCTCCAAACTTCTCAAGCCACATTCAAACACTCTTTAAATCTTCTTATTAATTAAGAAATCTTTTGTCTTTATACCACTTATATCATGTGAAACAAATCTATTTCAAATGTTAGATTCAATGATCAAGTGCACAACTGACGGCAATTGATTTTTTTATTATATTATGTTTGAGGTTACTAGGAGGTCACAACAATAGCAAACCATCAATGAACATCACACCTCTTTTGTCTATTTTATGTATTCACAATGTGTACGGTTTGTTGCAAAATGCGAGTGCACTACCACAATAACTTTATTGATTAAAACAAACAACCGAAACCATTAAGTCAAATCGATTCGCAAATCATTGAGTTCAATACCAACGTGCGGTCTAGATAGGTGCGATATTATATTTCCTCTGCGGTCATTTCAACTCGACTGTTTCGGATCTTCGACAAACGAAAATCTTTGTCTTAATATAAAATGAGTCATGACATAATATAATTACACTTTGACGTAATTGGTTTCGAAAGTACTATTGAAAATGTATTAGAAAGAAGCCGATATTGAATTATTGAGCATCGGTTAGTGAAGTCGTTTTTAGAAGGCGCGCACATTATTTATTGAACAAATTCTTTTTTTTTTAAATCCGATTTCCGTAACCGTGATTAATTTAATTATATAATACATCAATTGGTTATACGTGATATTGTTAATTAATTTCAAAATGTATTATTTTCTAATTTGTAATTTAATAAATTTCATAATTTAGCTTCCAATCGACCAATTATCGTATATAGCAAATAGTTTGGGAACGCCTGTATTCTTTACTATGTAAGCTACGACTTGTTATATAAGAATGTTTGACTACATTTATTGGCCATTATATGAATTCCAATGTTTGACCATAGATGTCTCCGTTTCGATTATATTTTGGTTTGGGAGCGTATCAAATGATTTTAAATGATTTCAAAGCAGAGCATCGCAGGCCAAATAGCGTAGTTGGTTCCTTAGACCGAGAGATGCCGGATGCGAATCCCAACAGAAGCAGGAAAAAATGGATTTTCATCATTTAACTAAATCACTCATGAAGAACGAACTCAGATATGATTCCCATCATGAATGGTTTAGATATATGCAATGCGCAGATGGGTAATATATGGGGCCTTGGAACTCTCATTACTCACGATAAGAGTGTGGGAGACGATGTAAAGGTTCGCTTTGCCACTAGCAATCGGACTTTACGTCCACTTCTGAAATATCTTGCAAATACGGATAAGCGGAAACTGTACAGAGTGTTCAGTTGGACCTTGACGGATGAGTACGAAAGATGACTTCTAACATTCGAGAGAAGAATCATGCTTGTGACATATGGCTCAAAATGCGACGGTGATGGCACATACCGTGTTATTTTCAATCACGCGATCAAGAATTTAATGCGAATACGCTGGCTCGATCACGTTCTGCGTGCTGTTTTGAACCGAATGATACAACTATCCTTGACCAGATCGCTCTCTACGCCGGCCCCACGGCCACAATAACTGTCAAAAAATAATGAACATGAATAAAAGGTTAACGCCAGAAAATATCTGCACTCCAAAAATCTCGATGGCTTAAAATTTGAAACCGTGTATTCTACTCAAGGCTATACATATTCTATCTCGGGCATCTAAATGTTAAATTTCTCATTGAACAGCAGGACAAAATAGATATTTCGAATTTGGAAGCTATTTGGTATTCTTATAAAAGTAGAGACTAGTAGGTGTAACACTGTGATGCTATTTTCCCTTATATGCTTGCCATTCAATCTGTATGCGGCGTTTTAATGAAACCAGTTATATTTGTTCGCCGGGTTAAACATCAGTCCTAGGTAGCACTGATGTGGTAACTTAAGGCAATGTGACCTGTGAGAAAACTAGTGAGTAGTCTCAACTTCGGTGTATTAAGTACAAGAATCTCTTATTTGGTTCTCACTTGGTCGAGAAAGATCATTTTTTAGAACGTTCAAAACCCAATATGTGGAAATATCTTGAAACACCTACCCCTGAATGATCTTTGCATTATCCTCTTGTGACCACCATGAGCCGAACATCAATGGCCTCATTTCCCTCAATGCCTACACGCCATTGCAGCCACAAAAGAGTAATTTGAACAACAAAAAAATATAAATCCGCGGGTTTTTGACCTGAGAACCTTGAATGCCCGTAATAATTCCTCCACTGTTAGGACCTATAGTTAAAACTTCATTCCCACAAACCTCTATCATCCCTAGGAATTAAAAAATAGCGAAGCAAAGTTTATAGCCTCTGCTTCCACATAGCCCCTGATTTTATCTTAGGACCCTCTCAATTCCTTTCTCTTAGTCAGTAAATACCGGGGTGGAGTTAATTTTTGGATGACATGCAGTTGGAAGACATGCCAATGGGTAGGTAGTCCTCTTAAAATCAAACTGTTTTCGTGTTATTTTAAGTACCACCACCTGTACTACCAGGGAACCATTTTAATAAAAACGCTTCGTTTCACGGGGAAACTGTTCTAATGAGTGGATAATATTATGCCAATGAATAGAATCAAATTCTACATCCTTGGGTGTCTAGGTGTTAATAATAACTAGAGGGACATATTGGATCCG
Source organism: Tipula lateralis (assembly GCA_963932295.1). Classification (NCBI taxonomy): domain Eukaryota; kingdom Metazoa; phylum Arthropoda; class Insecta; order Diptera; family Tipulidae; genus Tipula; species Tipula lateralis. The sequence goes on along the minus strand of OZ010738.1, from coordinate 6,918,203 downwards.
AATAGATCCTTATATAAGCCTCAATTCGTAAAGGTATGGGGATTCTGTAGATGACATGTGATGTTCTTCCCAATAAGATACTCACTGTTCAAAAATACAATGATGATCTTCCATGTCACAATAGACGTGAAAAAAGAAAAAATATTTTCTACAAATATCATAATTCGCTAGTACCGTCACGACATCTTTTCTGATAATATATAATCCGACAATAAACTACAGTACTAACTAATTTACTTTTCCTCGTGTTCTGTCACTCATCTAATTGTATTGCCTCCAGCATTTAGGAGGCTATAGCATAAGAACCGCTTACTTTTAGATTTTTGGGACCGTTGACGCCATTCTGTTAGATCAAACTATCACAACACACTCTTCTTCTTTTTTCGGATTTTACTCTGCTGTACATTATTTACAACAGAGGAAGATTAATTCTCAAACAGGGTTATCTGCGGAGCGTCTACTTAAATGTACTTTTGGTTTACTAGCCTGATCATCTTAGAAGAAATCTGGCTCCACTTTCTCAACTTTAATACGAATGAAACATTCTTAATTAAATGACTCGGAAGAGAAGCAAAAAGCTAGTGCAATGCTGTGGAACGTTACAGAGAGGAGCTTAAAGAAACTATATATAGTTCTAAGTAAAGTGGATCAGGTCTGTTTTGAATGGTTTAAACCTTAATCTCATTTGGTGGCCCTTTTGATAACAATTGAAAGATAATTTTGCATTACAGGAAAATATTACTCTACATCGTTTGCATAAAATACTATACTGGTATCTTCTCCCTCTCTAGTTCCAAAAGCAATACATTTCTATATTTAGAGCTAAGTGGTTTCTTCAGCTTGAACGCATGCTGAGACCACACCCAGTTTTGCGAAGAAATGATGACAGTGTTACAGATCTTGAAACGTGCAAGGAGAAACTCTTCACTTTCGAGATAATTACATTGACTTCCATCAATTACCCTGGAATAGCAGCTTTCGACAACTTATGAAGATAACGACCAACCATGGAAATGATAATCTTCTAGCTAACATGCAGTTCTGCTCATAAGATCCGGAAAACTAAATACTGTCGATTAAGCAATGCCTTTAAATCTGGGAGGTCTTAGACGATAAATGCCAATATTTTTAACAGTTAATTATGGTTCAGTAACCTAGCGAACCTTTCAAGCTCATCGCCAGAACCTTTTTAACCCATACAGTGATCTTCATGACATGACTCTTCGTCTCACCTAATCAGACTAGATTATTTCGAGGTATTCATTTATGGTTGGACTCCGGGATTAAAACAATATACTACAGGAGATCACCTAGTGTTCAGTAATCATTTATTTTTTGACATGCGCTGTTCCACCGTAAATTAGTCGATTTGTTTAAGCCGGAGCTAGGCGCTGTTAAATTAGTCTAAGTACAATTCTAGTAACTATTAGTCACCCCGAGGCAGTCGTGCATAATTTGTCGACTATTCTCTGATAGTGACCTCTTCATGACAGATTTTGGAAGCACCATAGATATTGCAAGGTATAGATATTGTAGTTTGGGATTAAAACATCATTTGATGACAATTGAAATTTCCTAGAGTAAGGATGGCTCAGACTGTATAATCCCTCCAAGATTTTGTAAAAGTTTATATATTTTTGGGAGTTTGAAGCAGCTGCAACTTTTGAATTTTAAACAAACACAATCTTATTTTGTAATAAAAGATTTAACGAAATCAATGGTCCTCCTCGTGATAATTAAGGGCCGTCTTTATTAACATCTGTCACATGTTTTTTCAAAAGTTTGACCAAAGCCTGATGATGATCAGGCAAACTAATTTTTCGAGACGGTTTATGAAATCCTTCTGTCTGAAAACAACTGCTTTGATGTAAAGTGTTGATTGCTTTCTTTGAACCCCAGTTTCTTTATAAGCTGTACACACTGTGATACTGAAAGCATCCTTGCATTGACTTGCGTATTTGCTGGTTGTCTAGACAACTCTGGAGGTGCAGTAAGTGGTTAACTTGTCTGGTTTTTGAATAATTCGCGAACGATAGTCAAATTTTTTATAGTTTATCAGGGCTATCCTGTAACTCACCTACCGTCCACAGTATAAGTAAGCCCTCAGTCAGTTTTTTGAATATTTTGGGTTTACTAAGAATAGTATGCTGAAATATTGACATATTTGATATCGAAGACGATATACGACTGTATGAATAGAGCTTAACTAAGCCATGTCACTTTCGTGGCAGAGAAAGTAGGGTGCTTGCTCTGTCATTCGGGGGCTTCAGGTAGTGATCAAACATCAATCACGATTGAGTGTTTTTAATTTGTAAGTGTATGTGGGTGAATCGTGAGCCCTGGTGGCATTGCGTCCTGGAATAATTTCTTCTTTATTTAGGCCATTAATTAGCTCTATGCCAGCCTCAACTATACATCCAATTCACAATCGGTTAATGATACTATAGGGAATCCGGTACCACCGAAATGTCACAGCGCCAGTTGCTCAACCCATCATTATTGTATTCATTGAATCGTTGTCGTCGAAATGTCTAACATTTTCGATTAATAATGTTCCCAAATCATTGAACGTAACACTCATCTTTATAAATTGTTACATTCACAACACTGAGAATAACAACTTAAATGAAACAAAAAAAATTATTTAAAATTAGACGCCCAAGGTAGCCGAATGATATTTTCAAACTTCTTATACGAGTAATTTAGAATTGTACGGCCATGACTATACCACTTCCCTTCGTACATCTTGTATACGCGATACATCATCCCGATATGAATGTAATGCTATTGTTAGTAAATTAATTGAGATGCACAGATATATAAAAGCCAACCATTTACCGATATCAAACATCATAAGTTCATAAAAACTTGTATCGTTTAAACGTCTTAAGACATCGTGTGTGTAGTATAAATTTATAACAATGAAAGTGAGTGTTAAGAATACCGACTCTTCGAAGTGTTCGATTTTTGATTTTATTTTAATTAATTTTTTATGTTCAGGTGTTTGTCGTGTTGGTATGCTGCTTGATTGCAACAACTTTGGCATCGGGTGAATCCGAACCCGAAAATGTAGAACGTGTTAAACGAGGAATTTATGGCGGCGGTGGTGGATTTGGCGGTGGTGGATTCGGAGGCGGTGGATTTGGAGGTGGTGGATACGGAGGTGGCGGATACGGAGGTGGTGGATATGGAGGTGGTGGATGGCGCCGCGGTGGTGGCGGATATGGCGGTGGTGGATTTGGAGGCGGTGGATTCGGAGGTGGTGGATTCGGAGGTGGTGGATGGCGTCGCGGTGGTGGCGGATATGGAGGTGGTGGATTTGGAGGAGGTGGATTCGGAGGTGGTGGTTTCGGAGGTGGTTATGGAGGCGGATATGGAGGTGGCCGCGGTGGATACGGTGGTGGTGGATGGAGATGGTAGAGATATTTAACTTAGTTTGATAGTTAGTTCTTTTGAAATTACTGGCTCCTGCTCCTTCCACGACCTCAGTCAAACTTTTCGATTTCTATTTCATTTTGGATTATATTTAATTTAAACAATAAAATAATTCTTGTACATACTTAGTTTAATCAGTTGTTTTATTTATTCTTCAAATTTTGAACAGATCGCACTCGTTGACGTTACTTTAAGTAATGTCCTCGAATGCGAACCACAAGACTACCTCATCAATTAAATGTCAACATTTTGGTTGTCATAAAAGTCGCCACAATTTCGATAAAAGTCACCATACATAGTCAGTCTATACGCACAGTAGACATATAGCGTCAATGTTTCCACCACTATGAGCTCATCAATGTTGAGCATGTTTGGATTAAAGACGGGATTTCCTTCGCTTAATTAATTTGTTTCTTTTACAATATCGTATTCGAAATTATGATGTCACTATCGCGGATACGTTTCAAACATAAGCACAACTGTTATAGTGTTAATGGTTCGGGACAGTGCAAGTCTCAACATACATAAGTGCTCACTGAAATATTATTGAAGATAGAAACTCTTTGATCAACAAAAGCGGCTGTAGAGGTTTCACCGCTACCATGAGATACTAACTTTTTTCGTTTAGTTGGCCTAACGCAGGAAGTTGGACACAAGACACTATTTAAGAGGAGACCAGACTCCCTTTGACAATCGGTACGGTCTAGGCAATTCGACTCTACCTTTAAACATGGGACTAACTCAATTTACAAGTATAGCCACGATGGTAAAATGCATCTTGTTAATACATAAAACTCACATATCTACGTATAGATCAGCGCTGTTGCTATCCAAAGCAACAACGGACATAAGATTACAAGAAAAAGAATTAAAAATTTACCCAAAATAGGTCTGAAAGCACCATGTGCTTCACACTACCAGACAGTCCCGTTTCACCAACATCAATTCCAGCCAAAACATAGATGGCATATTATGACAAACAGCATGGTTTTCGACTCTTCTTCGAGTTACAACTAAATTATAGTGGTCAGTGTTTGACAAAATATGATGAAACGTCACAACCTTCAATGTCCATAAATGTTCCACAAACGAAATTTCTTATTGAACATTGATTTTCATTTCTTAAAATCTAAAATTTGATCTGGTTATACCTAGGATGTCCATTTCTCGAGGCTTCGTTCTCAACTTAGAACAACCCACCAAATGTGTTCGAATTCTGATAGAAGCGGATAAAAAAGGGATTTTTCAGAATACGATAACGATTGGCGGTGCGAATGAACACATCTATTTGACCCATGGTGGACTGCAGTATTCTAGGCCTATGCAATGTGCAGGTGTTTATTTTTTAAAGAAACAATCAAAGACTTAGGAATGGAATCTAGATAGCTACTAAAATATCTGAAATGTATTCTAGAATGATTAAATATTTTTCATGTATGCGACCTTGAAGTACTTATTGAAAATAAATTTACTCCTGTCTTTCTTCACCACCCTGGGTACCAGATGGCAATGCTGAAACTTGGCAGTTAGTTTCAGGAAAATTTACTCCAGTTCATTTCTCTACAGCTGAACTTGCACTCATGTGGGTCCCGTCAATCTTTTTTACGGTTCCCTTGAAATAGTATTCTTCGTGTTCCAGAGGATTCCCTCATAAGTGTATTAAAGGAAGCATAGTTTTGATCAAAGAGGCTTATTTCATATAATACTTTATCACTTACGCTCCGCGAAACAAGACTAATATCAGTTCATTTCTCTCATAACGATGTTAGGAATGGTTAGCCCACATTGAAGGTGGCTAGATCAGATGCAGATAATTATTCCATAAGAAAAAATCTTTATGAGTTTAAAGGATAAGACGCAGGATGATGCTGTATGTGACAGTGATGGGAGTGACGCGTGAACTCTGAAACTGAATTAACCAAAGTCTTTTCAAGTTAATTCGATGACATCTTAACTTCAACACTATCTCTTCCCTCGAAACGTAAGTTCCCCCCTCGATTGTGGTTATTGGTGCCATGCATGTTGTTCTGTAAACCGTCTAAGTGGCGCAGTGGTTGAATCTGCGGCAAATGAAGCGGGAGGTACCGAGTTTGGGTGTGAAACGGGGTCTAAGTAAAAATGGAAATATAAAAATCACGCATAAATAGTTAAAACAAGAGCTACATACCTCTTGTCCGGTTGGTCGGAAATACCTCGGTCCATGTATCCTATCCCGTCATTTCCTTAGACACTGACCTGTCAAAGATGAACGAAACATGGCAAGTCACATACATATAACATATAACATTATAACATGAACCCATTACATTAACACCAATTCATGGTGAACAAAAACACAAATGACAAATCACCACCCAACACCACAAAATAGCACAAAACTTTTCATATGAAAGTGACACTGATATACGTCAGACCAATGTCAAATATACCTCCAAGTTGGTAACATCTTGATAATCAACCATAGTTGAATTTTGTGTTGGAATGTAGATGGCGGAAGGAGCGCGAAGAAGATAACTGATTGCCCGATGTACAGTGCGATACTGAAAAGTTGTATAAGGTGATGCGTGTGGCGGAAAATAGGCTTTTCGTTAGGAATACGATCGAAACAAGTGGAACGAAAATACTAAAAGAACCTAAAACTAAATTGAGGAAGCAAACAATTGAAAAGATTATAAAAAGATAAATTAAGTGAACAGTGACGATAAACAAAAGGAAAACGGAAACAAGTAGTGAACCACCTGGAGGATCTTTACAAAAGGTAATACCACGCAACCTGAAAGTGGGTCGTTTCGAGAGCCACGTGGATCAAGGTTTTGTCGGCAAGAGGAACACGAGCAATCGCGGTGCTTGTTCGTAATCCAGAGTACAAGGAACACACTTGATAGAAGGATATTGGAAGTTGTACGAGTGAATAACAGGTTAGTGCTTTTTCCATCTGTTTTCCCACGTTCCTAAGTGTAACAACCCCATGTCTTTACAGCACAACCCACAATTGTTACACCCAGCCCAAAGGTCTTTAGGCAGCCGAACAGAGCTAGCCAAATTCGTGCCCGCAGGCTGGCGCCCAAAACAATGAATTTGTCCGCTGAATTGAGATGTGGAGGAAGAGCAAGGGGAGATGACAGCCAAACTCAATATATCGTCTCATGTTTCATGTCAGTACTTATAGGATGGCATGGAACTAAGAAATGTGCAGAAGGTTTCTACATTATCGGACCTATAGCCGAAACGTCAGGTTAAACGTGGAAATTCACAATGGGTCAACTGAGCCTGAGAGACGGATGACACAAAAAAAACTTTGTTCTGTAAGTAGAGTCTGTGTTGGTAAGAAGAGGTGCGCAATAGATCTAGATGTTGGAAGCATTCGGAAGTCTTATCAGAATGTTTTTGACGTGTCATGCCTTAAACGCATGGTCATCACTAATGTAGAATATTAAATCAGATGCTATAAGCTGTACCTGACAGTGATGGCGAGAACTTCAAGGTGATATTGATTGACATCTTAGGCGCTGAATTAACCAACCTTTGAAAAGAAAGTTGAGTGTATGGCATCTGTGTATTTTATAATGTTATTGTGTTAGGCCAGTTTCTATCTGAAGACCTTGTTGAATAATTAAATGATTGAAAGAATCAATTCAATCAATTCTATGGAAACTGGGCGATATTTGTTGCATTTAATTCCAATATCCTATGTACCAAACATGATGTCGGTTTGCATTACACTCGGCAATGATTGGGATATCATTACGATTTTCGTACTAATACTCTATTCTTTTACTTCAACAACGGAAAGGTTCTTAATTTACTAAAAAGTCATTGCAGCAGATTACATCCAGGAGTCTGTTCTATTTGTGTAAACTGTACATAGAACATCGATCAGACCTTACTTTTGGATTTTGGTTTTCCAATTACTAAACAATACCCGAAGGTTCAAGAATAGAATTCGAAACGAAGAACTAGTTACATCTTGTAGGCTCAAAAGGTCTTTGAACTGGATGCACTCCAATGCTGAGCATATCTTTGTACAAATCACTGCATTCAAATGGATACCTAAACAACCCCAGAAGCAGAAGATGATTAATTCTCACTCTCTTTCTCTACCTTTCTATTGCAGTTACAGCACTTAGAAGGTACAGTAACGGTTACACTGCCCAATTTTCCAAACAAACTAAAATTTCTCACACAATCAACGTCTATGACATAAAAGCATATAATGAAAGGAACCTGTCGAACAATTTCAAAGTAATTTGTAATTAGATCAAACAAAAAAAACTTAAGCAAATTACTTAAGCATTTGCGATTCAAAACCTCGGAAAAAATTATGTTTTTGTAATTCGAGTAATTGGCGCCCAATTTGTGTTATGCATTAGAACCGTTCAACAAAAACAACAACGATAAATGCTTTCGATTTTGTATTAATGACAACCAGGTCAAGAGGTGCCTTGCTACCACCACTCTGTACATACGAGTACATACATATACATAACAGCCATGAGAATGTATTTTACCGCAAAATCGTCGAGTTTTCACGACCAAGGCTTATCGGTTTTGACATGCACATCTGACTCTAATTATAACATCTTATTCGATTGCACGTAACTGAGTTTAGAAATGGACGACCCTGATTGTATTTACCATTTCCTATTCGATTGTATGTGCATACATCATCCCGATGTGTTTGTTACACTTTATACAGTTTCTCAACTGGGGAATGTCTTAGAATATATATAAGCAACGGTTTTCCATGTTAAATCATCATAAGTTCGTAAAACTTGAATCGTATTAACGTCTTGCAGATCGAGAGGAGATAAATAAATATATAATAACAAACAATGAAAGTAAGTGTTATAAAATTGTAAGAAATATCCGTTGCAAGATTATTTAATTGATGGTTTCGTTTTCTTCTGTTTCGCGCATCTTAATTTGATTTTAGATATTCGTGGTATTGGCATGCTGCTTGATTGCAACAACGTTCGCTGACGATGCTGAAATTGAAAATGCCGAACGTGCTAAACGTGGAATTTATGGCGGTGGTGGTCGTGGATTTGGAGGAGGCGGTGGTGGATTTGGCGGTGGTGGACATGGCGGTGGATTAATCGGTGGTGGAGGCGGATTCGGAGGTGGTGGATTCGGAGGTGGTGGACACGGCGGTGGATTAATCGGTGGCGGAGGACTTGGAGGCGGTGGATTCGGAGGTGGTGGACACGGTGGTGGATTAATCGGTGGTGGAGGACTTGGAGGCGGTGGATTTGGAGGTGGTGGACACGGTGGTGGACTAATTGGTGGCGGTGGATTTGGAGGCGGTGGATTTGGAGGTGGTGGTCATGGCGGTGGACTAATTGGAGGTGGTGGTTTCGGTGGCCATAGCGGAGGATTAGGCGGCGGCTTAGGTGGTGGATTAGGCGGTGGATATGGAGGTGGACTAGGAGGAGGATTTGGTGGAGGACATGGCGGTGGAATCCGAGGTGGAAGTAGCTTCGGTGGCGGTAGCTTCGGTGGTGGAAGCTTCGGAGGTGGCAGCTTTGGTGGTGGATACGGAGGTGGTTCACGAGGCGGATATGGAGGTGGTGGATGGAAATGGTAGAAACATATTCAATAATTTTACTATAAATCATACATACACAAACACATGCTCCAATTTCTTATATAAACATCATATCAACATACTAAACACGATACACATCTTACCTGATTGTAAATAATTCAACTGCACGCCAATAAAGAAACATTTGTACAATGAAATTTGATTGTTTTTTATTATTATTTTCACAATAAAGTATCATCTTTATTCACGTCCAATGTTTATTTTATGATTGACCTCGAGTTATGAATCACGGTGACTAATTCAAACAAATCAAACATTTGCCCAAATCGTTGTCTAACTTACGATCCCCAAATAAAGTGACTTCATATAGAATTCAAGCATTGCGGAAGGTTTGGCTTCCACAAGCTAGTTTCTAAGCTTAATTTTAACCATCATTAACCAACCCAGAGAGTTGAATTATCCACTGTACCTGGCATTGACTGATTTCGAAATCAATTATGATGCATTGAACTCATGCAAGACACTTTATGACGCTGGACATATGCTACAACGCTCGAAATGGCAGATCAAGCCTGAAGATTAGAACCTGAATGATATAGATCGGTACAAATCCAGACAACTCATAAGGCTTCGGTGTCATCAGATAAGTGCGATTGTTGCAGTTATAAACATGTGGGTGTACTGTCAACTAGCTTTTATTTAAGTTGTATTTCTTTTGCGAAGGTTCCGACCAAAAGGTGTAGCGTATATTGTAGAAACCGGATTATCATGAACGATGGTGCTTAGTAAACAGAAAAGTTGATAGTTGCAATATCTGTCAAAAATCTAAGACTAGTCGAGTGCCGGTTTTATCTTCTGCCATTTAGCCGTTACTGGAACTCGTAGGTCACATATTCGGACCCCAAGCCCACCACAATTTCCTTGGTTTCTTGTTTATTTTCGGCACGTTGTGTATTTCGGAACCATCATTCAATTCTTGCCAAGGTACCGCAACATACCGTACCTTAATGTTCAATTTCTAACATCCAACAATCCAAACCTTTTATTTTCTTGAAATCCATGCCAAGATGACCCCATTGAAAACCAGAACCTTGTGACGAAAATAGATTAATCTGTCAATGAGACCATAATTGACGTTCACATATAAAACCCATCCATCGAATCTCATTTCAGATTAAACCCGTTCGTAAACTCGTTTCTCAATACACAAATGCCATCGTTAACGAAAAAATTTGTTTCTGCGCTCCCTTTGTATCCGGATTATCGATCTTGACCCATCCCGTATATTCAGGTGACATAGTCAAGTATGCGAGGCGGGTAATTTTAGCTCGACATGTCACTTCGAATTTAAAGATGTTGAACGACATGGTTAGATGGTATATATCTAACGACAATCTATAATGCCTCATCACTCTCTCCTGTTGTCTGGTTATGATTTACTCTTGTTACAATTGATCGTTCTAGGCCGCCTTTCAGTAAGCGAGTGAGACTATATACGTTTTGGCAGAGACTTGGACGACCAAGTTTACTATAAGTTGTTTGATGGCGGTCGTATATTTTTTGAATGATTTTTATTGAGTGGTCAGCTACTCAGCTAATTCTTATTATATGAGTCTGAATGTTGAGAAACGAGAAGTCATGACTTTCTCTAGTCATAATCGATTTTGCAACACCATTGTTCTGCGATTGGCTAAGTTTATGCCTGTCTTTTCTGTTGTGGTTTATGGTGCATGTTTTCAGGCTGTATCGCAAAGTGATGCAACGTGAGGGTAAGTGCTCTATGTCCTCACAATCTTAATAGTATTCTCATGTTCTACAGTCTCAAAGTATCAGTATCAATAGTCAGATTATTAAGATAAGTTGTACGGTATCACTATTAAGACAAACGTGACTCAGAATTCTGGAACTTTTAGTACCTCTTAAATTGAAAAAAATCGATCGTCACACGCAGACTCGTCTTAATATTGGCCCAATGTGAGATACCTTACCAATTACAGTGTATTATACTCCATTTGCGAGTTCCGGTTCCGGTTGGTTCGATTCTGCACTCTAAAGGTGGCCATTGTTTTGTTTATACCTCACGTCTTCTAATTTTTCTAATCAAAAGATGAAAATTTTCACTTTTCATCTATCTTTTGATTGTTGATTCGAATCTAGTACCTGCCGCTCTAAGGAAATCGATTTAACCACAGTGCTGATGCTATTACCATAGTAAATCAAACGTATTTCGATCTGGTACTTCAGCGGTGTTCGAGAACACGTAAATCATTTTCCCTTGAAATTCCTCGAGTTCTTTTTAACGGACTGGATCACACTGAAACGGAGGTCCCGGATGATTATATCATATTAAGTGAAAAGGATGATAAAATGGAACATATTTGAATTGTGCGAGATTTCTGAATACACTTACCAGAAGGCCGTATATTAAGGACTCGGAAATTTTTAGGATTTCGATGCCTATATTTCTTACTCGGCGGACTGTCTTACCTATATCCGGCTTATTTTGTAAAGTTGTATAACTTCATGATCTGCGTAAAACTCATTTCTTGATTTGCTTTTATTCTTAGGACTAATGAGCTCTCGATAGACTTATGGCATACCTATGGCAGTTGCCTCATGTTATTAAGGATGAGACTAAGTTTTACAATTTGCCCAGTTATAAATACGTATATAAAGTAGCAAAAGTAGTTGCCAATCGGCAAACTCTTCTGCAGTGTGTGTGTCTTTCTTAAAACTTCTTTGAACTACAATGGCGAACCCGGTTCCTCGGTAAAATATGTGTTCAAGCCGAGCTTAACAATATGTGTAGAAATTTGCTTTTGTTTGAAAGTTCTCCATGGTTGTAATATTTCCAAATTTATCGCTATCCTAGCACACTGTATTAACGAAATAATCAGGTAAACAATTAAATTGTGGTCGTAATTCTTATGAACCACATTCAGGCGCAAACATAAGGTGGAATAAAATGATAAAACAGAAAATAATTTTTGAATGAATTTCGTAATTACCACATTGCGCATGCGCCTAGTTATGATGTATAAGATAAGTATGAATTATTTTGTCATCTACTTCCCCTTTACAAGAGGAAAAATTGAACAAATTAAGATTTCATGGCAATAGCAGAATCTACTTCTACTTCACTAACTGAGAATTCATATACGCCTAGATGTGGACGTTAGTCAATATTTTCTTCGGGTATTATGAATTTTTTCGTTTGACATCCATTTGATGCCATTCCGTGGATTGCATTAAACGATTGATATCCCAACATGAACCACTGCGAGTTCAATAATGATTCATTGAAAACTGCTTTGATTGGCTCAGATCCAATAATATGTCTTACGTTAAGATCGTTTGGCACCTAAATGCTTCTATCACAGATCGTTGTTTTCTATCACAACTCCCGTGTGTGATTTCTCTGCTGTGTGTTTTGTGGTTTATTTCACCATTGGGGGCCTTACGAGTGGTGACAACGTCTATATTTTCTGTGTCAGTCCTAAAACTTGTTTCTTCTGTGATCAGTTCTGTATATTTTCTAGAAAAGAGATCGTTTTATTGATCGTTTTACTTCCAGAAGCGAGACTATAATAGTTCACTACATTGAGAGCAGCTTCAAACTCTGGATGTTAGACAAACTTTCTATAACTGGTTTCGTTCCTTCTTGAGTGAACTGAAAGGATTTATATATAGGTATCTCGTATCGTGATAATCATGTATCGGAACATTTTAATAAGAAGACTAAGGTTAAGATCCTCCAGTTCTACAAAAGTCCTCATGACTTCCCTAATGAGTCTACTATTTAAAGATCGTGCTATGGTTTTGCGTTCAGGAGCAACTCTATTCAGACACATATCAATCCAATATCATAATGTCATTTTGCCACCTTCGGAATTCAGACAACTGGCCATGAATGGCAAAATCGCAAAATCGTAACAAATGTAGTAAAAAGGTTAATCAGGTATACATCAATCACAACCATTGGGCAACCACAGGCTGCGATTAATTAAGCCCACTACCTACACAGCTGTGTGGTGTCATAAACATTGATACTACAAATCGTTATTACAACGAGTAGCACTCGAGTATATGTAACAATCGTGTAGTATTGGCTCCCATGTAGTGTATCACAACTACACCTCACATACAGTCAGAAATGCACGACTCATCGTTAACATAACGAGAGTTCTATATAAGCACATGTAGTCGTGATTTAGTTATTACCAACAACAACAGATGCTTAGAACATTAGATAATCCAAATTAGATTTTTGCATTTCATGCCCAAGGATTTACAATCCGCGATTACGATATGATCATCAACCGCTCGACCGCAATGATGAAGACTGATGGTTTTTTTAATTTCGTATTAAGTCGATTTGATTGACCATGAAAAATACCATTTCCCACACAAACTACCGTCTAGTGGTCAAACAAGACAGCAACAACAAAAACAAAAATAAAAAACCATCATCCTGATGAGATTTATATTATAAAGAATATTCATCTTAGAAAGGTAAGGAACGAGGAGACGATGTTAAATTCTTAACTCGGCCCGGTTGTATATAAACGAACTAAATTATCGAATTTAAATCATAACTTGGTTTAATTTGGATAGCAGTAAACGTCTTTTGTAGAAGATACATTACTTAAGCTGTTTAAGACTTAATTCGTAATAAATAATGAAAGTGAGTGTGTGTGTGCGATTAGTTGTTCTTATAACATCTTACATCCGTTTATTAATCTGTTTTATTTATATCGTAGCGGTTTGTGGTGCTAGCATGTTGCTTGATAGCAACCACATTGGCTGTCGAATCCGATGAGGATAGCAGTGAACGTGTCAAACGTGGTGGTTATGGCGGGGGAGGACGCAGCTTTGGTGGAAGTGGTGGTTGGGCTGGCGTAAGCAGTGGTGGATTTGGAGGCGGTGGACTTGGTGGTGGAGGATTTGGAGGTGGCGGATTTGGAGGTGGTGGATTCGGGGGTGGAGGTTGGAAGAGCGGTGGTGGTGGTGGTGGATTTAGCAGTGGACTTATCAGTACCAGTTCATTTGGTGGTGGTGGTGGACACCGTGGAGGTAGTTTCGGCGGCAGTGGATTTGGTCGAAGCCTTGGTGGTGGATGGAGTGGTGGTGGTGGAAGTGGAGGATTTGGTAGTGGATACGGAAGTGGTCTAGGGGGTGGATTCGGCGGTGGTGGATTAGGAGGTGGATTCGGCGGTGGTGGACATGGAGGAGGAATCAGAACCACTAGCTTTGCTGGTACATTTGGCGGTCGTGCATTAGGCGGCGGAGGATATACTGGAGGATTAGGTGGACATGGTGGTGGTGGATATGGCGGTGGTGGTTATGGCGGTGGTGGATATGGCGGAGGTGGTGGTGGAGGTGGAGGATATGGCGGTGGATATGCTGGTAGCTTTGGAGGAGGCAAAGGTGGTTGGAGTAAATGGTAGTTTAACCGTTTCATTTATACATAAACATAGGTTTGTAATTTGCACATAAATACCAACGAATATCACAATTAAGTTTTACTTTGCACTTTACGTAACAAACATTTGTAAAATAAAAACAATTGCACATATATAAGTAAAATGTCTATTCAATTGTATTTCGGGCATCAAAGTTCACAGCTGAATGGTTAATTCTCCAACGGTGTAGTTTGGCATCTTTTCATCATTTGCAATTGGCCGACACATCTTTAAATTAATTGCTGACATTAATATTTGACAGTAGGATCGTTTTTTGAAGCCTATTACCATATTGATACAACCCGTCACTGGCCTTGAGTATTGCTTAACTAGAGCGACACACGTGTCTATACATAAGATTACCATCTTATATACAGTTATGCATCGATGACTGAACATTGAAAATTATCGAGCCAATGGTCTTTTGACAAGATCCTCGGATGTCAACTGATTTAACGCTATTACATACTCTCAAAACGTAAGGCATACACCTATCTCGGAAAAGTATACGTATTCTAATCTACCTGCTGGTCGAAAAAGTTAAGCAATTGAGTTACGGAATTATTCAATTCCGTAATCCGTAAGCAATTGAGTAACTGAATTACTCGATCTTGACTGTTCACATGAGAGGTAATTTTCCACCTTACGTCATCAGTGAATATCGGGATTCATGGGCAAGTCAGAATCTAACGCCACTATTGGAGACAAAATGCCCGTAGGATGTAAAAATGGTCGACGATCGAGTTCACATGCTATATCGTGCTTGCGGAAGCGAAGAATTGTATTGATAAACCGATTGGATATCGTTCAGTACAATACGCTGTCACACCAGTTTTGACAGAATCGTTACCTCGCGACTCTTTCCCATGAAAATATGAAGTGCTTGAGTGTAATATATTCTCACCATTCAATTTGAAAATGTAGGTTCAGAAGCTCTCTATATAGAATTGCAAAACATCCTGCCTTTAGGATGTATGGACGGACGTTTCATTAAACTTCAACAAAAACGATAATCTGTGATAACTCCCGAACGAACGTATACTCGGCCTCAATATTTAACGCCCGTATCACATGTGTAACTATTTCTTTAAGATTGACTCCGATTTCAACAATTTTTGCTCTGATATAATGACAGATCAACCCGATAATATGAGCAACACATAAACCAATCATTAGACTTATTGAACGAGTTAGAAACAGTTAAATCATATCACTGCCTTTACAAAATGCTTTGTATTCCTCTTGATATCTTCTCATTACGGAGTTTAATTTTTGTTTTATAGATATCAGCTGAGCTCGTCAAATTAAAGCTTAGCCAGATCTGCCTTGTTATAACACATAAGGTAGAATTCGTTTTACCGAGAAAACCGACTTTTGACGTGATTGCAAAACAATGATTGCAAAAGCAGCCCAACAAAAGCTACATCCCGTATATGTTGTTGGCCATATCCCCAAATCGATCTACTGTATGAGTGTACTACAAAATTTATTGTTATACTGGCTCGGTGGATTTGATCATATTTAAGCATATATCCATACAACTGCACTGGCCCAGTGCAGAACAATTAAATTTAGAATGTCTTGACGTAGTGAGTACCGTACGTCAAGAAATACGAAATTTATCTACCGGTACCGCAGACCAAAGATCGGATCAAAATCGTATGTCAATATAACGTATCAACTCCTCCTGTATACTAACCATCAGGATCAGTTGATCATATATAGTAAAGTCCACCTCTGCACCAACATCAGTGATCAAATAATCGTTCGGATTAATTTGTCAATTAATATTGTCGGTGAAAGTCGAAATATTTTGATATTTAACCAATTTATTTGCTCTGATCTTCCAATTTTATTAATTGTGGTGCTCATTAAGTTTGATTCATAAATCCGATCAATTAAGTCGTTTTGTTCTATTCACGTAACTCGATGCCAATTAATTATGTTTTGAATAGGAACCAGCAGCGCCACAACCCAATACAAATAGCAGATCAATACAAAAAGATTGCCATCGATCGATATACGGAAAATTCGAGATGCAACACTGGTAACAACCACAGTGACAGAAATAGTATTAAGACAACATACATATGTCACAAATCCATTGCGCAACACACTATTTAGAATGAACGATCGTAAAGCAACTTGATCGCGCAAAGAACAATAAAAAAAAATCGAAAGTTTGATCATGACCTGTACAATACCCATTCCAAATCGGTACAGTATCAATATTGTGGTTAACATTGATCGAGCAGGTTAGTCACAGTCATGTACGAGTACATAAATTTAAATTGTATCATGACAAATGTGATTTGGTGTCACATTGATCATGTCGTAATATTGAATGATCGGTTTGATTCGTTTGCCATCACAATTTATGAGCTAATAAACCAACAGTTTTGCATTGTCATTATTTTACAGTCACTTGCAACGCATGGGATATACTTGCAATGATCCTGGTGGGAAGTTTATGAACTGATATTATTTAAGAGAGGATAGATCGTTTTCGATCTAGCGAGATATAGTTACACAGTTGAGGTTTGGTCGGGAAGAGTACCACAATCGAAATCTCACAAGATGTAAAATTAACGGTGTGACGATCCGAATCTTGGTGATCATACAATATTTATCGAACATTGATTTGAGACCTATAGACATAATAGAAACATCGTATCTTGTAGTGGTGCTAATAAGACGAAGAAGGGTGTGCGTTTCAGACTAACCCATTTGAGTCGAGAAATAGGGAGCCACTTTGTCAGTGGGAAGTAGGATAGGGAAACTATCTATTCGTGCCTATTAAACTATAATATGAAATTGTTATGAGATATAATACAATCCAAGATTTTACAGTTCCATCAATTCAGTAAGTCTTTAAATCTTAACGTATACAAATATGATCGGAAACAACCATGTCCAATCAGTAGCTATGTCAACTTTACTGTAATTTCGAGTCAGCCATGATCGATAGTATCAGACAGAGGTTTGACTGCAATTCAACCATAAGCTCGGCTATGATATGTTTAAGCCTAAGATATGTTGTCTTTGTGTGAACTCTATTTATTGCTCCTTTATCAATAAGCGACATTGTCGTTATTACAAATGCTCCATCATCCGATATTCTATCGATAAGCTTGAAAATCTCCCAAGAAACACAATTATTTAATGCTCGGCTAATGGTAGTATCACACTTTTCGCTTTGATTTTGATCTCTTTCTCTCATTCTCTTTCCTCTCTCTCTTTCTGTCTCTTTCTCTCTCTCTCTTTCTCTCTTCCTCTCTCTCTTTCTTTCTCTATTAATCTCTCTCTATCTCTCTCAAATCTACTAATATAACAAAGTACTCCATACAACCACTGTTGAGAGGTATTTTTGACATTCAGGCTTCAGAATCAGATTGGCCTACTTCGTTGCACCAAGTTTTTATCATCGATAGTTCTTTCTTGTATACATAAGTACACTGTTAACAGATAATTTTCCACTGTACAGAACAAGTTCGCTCCTTTAGAGTTGTATAGACGAAAGTTGAATAGGTTCAGGAATTGTGTAGGCTAAGCACAAAATGCTGCCTTAAGTCTAGATCAGCTGTTTGCTGTCAAATCACCACCAGTTCTGTTATTAAGTGTAGTATAGTGATGCAGTTAGGCTGTGAAGCTTTTCTTACCCATCAAATTGTTGTACTACATCTGTGAGTAATCGAGTCACTGGTCCACCAATTTGTTGTAACCAATACTTTCGATTTTATTAATGCCAATCGGATCACGATGTGCCTATTAAAAATCCATGAGACATCAGTTTGCATCTAATATACGAAGACCATGGTTTTTCACGAACAAGGACCAATACAGCATGAACATCTTATGCCAACCAAACTTTCTTATATACTCTAAATCTTATTACTTTGTGTACAAGACGTATAGTGGTTGAATTTTGAATTGCTCGACCATGATTCTGTTTACCATTTCCTATATACCACATCATCCAGACATGAATATGCACAATCTTATATTGGTTGCAATTCAACTATACTGGGGATGTCTAAACTATATAAAAGCAACAATTTTTCCAACTTAAGTCATCATAAGTATAATAACGTCTTTAAGATAAAGTAAAACATAAACAATTACAGTAACAATGAAAGTAAGTGTTTTAGTAATAAAAAATATCCGTTGCAAAATTATTTAATTTAATTAATCGTTTCTTAATTAAATCTTATGTAGGTTTTTGTTGTATTAGCATGCTGCTTGATTGCCACAACTTTGGCGGTTGATGGCGACATTGAAAATGTTGAACGTGCTAAACGTGGGATTTATGGCGGTGGCGGCAGTGGATTTGGCGGAGGCAGTGGTGGTGGATATGGCGGTGGTGGATTTGGCGGTAGTGGACACGGTGGAGGATTAATCGGTGGCGGTGGATTCGGAGGTGGTGGATTCGGAGGTGGTGGACATGGCGGTGGACTAATTGGTGGTGGAGGACACCGAGGTGGTGGAGGATTAATTGGCGGTGGTGGATTTGGAGGTAGTGGACATGGAGGAAGAGGTGGTGGATTTGGAGGTGGCCATAGTCAAGGATTTGGTGGTGGATTAGGTGGCGGATATGGCGGTGGATTGGGAGGAGGACATGGTGGCGGAATCGGAGGAGGTAGTTTCGGCGGTGGTAGCTACGGTGGTGGAAGCTACGGTGGTGGAAGCTTTGGCGGTGGTAGCTTTGGAGGAGGTTCCCGAGGTGGATATGGAGGTGGTAGCGGATGGAAATGGTAGAGGAAGAATCATGTATTTCTACATCGTAAATAGACAAAACCTCGTCCGTGGTACAATTTGAATAAAGAAATATTTGTGCATTGAATTTAAATAGTTTTTATTATTAACGTTTATATTTAAGGGTTTGATGTTATATTCGAACCATCTGATAGAAGCCATTTCTATCAACCTCATCATGGAGTACTCAAATCATCCTAACACTAAGTGAAGTATACGGAGATATCTCTCAATGATTATCTATAACTATCGGTCTTAATATACAGTCCAGTTTATACGCTAGCATTCTACGTTGTCGTCTATTGACTGAAGCCAGCTGTTTGGTCGAAGCAATGGAATGAGTCAGACGAAATTTAGCATTTTCATCCGTTAGACTAACTAATTCTTGAAATAAATGATCTTATCTCGAATTTGGAAGGCACTAAAAATTGTAGGATGTCAAAAAAATCAACATTCCCAGATTTATAGGGATGTTCTCTTTAGTCGAAAATCATAGTGTCTCACAAAAAGGTAACATCAACCAAATAAATGTTACTATACTGGATTGAACTGTATGCTGCACAATTATTGCTTATTTAGCAATATCAAAATAAATATAAGTCAAACGTACTCTTGGACAGATTCGGGGATAGTGCTCGATTGGTCAGTCAGTTATTCAAGATGCTGGAGTAGCACTGTAGGTAATCGCACCGAGGCTATTTCGTTACATATTTCGCTGAAAGATCGGTAGCATGAAGACTTAGCCGATGGCCCAGCATACTGCGCATCTCAAAAGGTTTCTCCAAATATTCTCTAATTATACCCATGTGATGGAATGGAAAAATCTACCTGTAACTATCTGTAAAGAAACGAAAAGAAGAATAAGCTTTACTTTGACCAAAAACATTTAATGGGATTGTTGAATAGACTAATGTTTCGATTTCAAATATGCATCCGTATAGTGTTCCTCTCAAACTATTAAAAACCATGGCCATTCTAGCATAGTTATAAAAACGGCTAAATATTCAGATCTCAGTGAAAAGTGGTGGAATAATGGTTATTTAAAACCTAAGAAGGTATGCTACTGCTTTTGTGGTAGAAATTGCTTCAATTTTTAAAGCAGCACTTCATTCACAGGAGATGAATATGAATCGAAGAAATCATCGTATTTGCAACTTTTCTCCAGGCTGCTTCTGAGCCCGCTGTAGTCGAGAATTTATCACATCGATTATCACTTTGGTGGTATGCACGCCAGAAGAGATGCGACTGTGTGAATAGTCACGCCACAATAGCAAAGTATAAACAAAATAATCGAAAAAAGATTTCGATTCAAAATTCTGTAATTCGCTAGAACTGTTAAACAAACGAAAATGCAACATACATCAAGTCCGGTCGCATATGCCTAATGAGATGGATTTGATCTTTTCGATCACACAACGAGTCAATGACGTCATCAGATCGAAACCGGCTTAGCGAACGAATATTACAGATCGTACAACAAGATACCATATATTTCATAAGACAAACGTCTTCATCGGCTGGTTGATCCAGCGTCCTAGCTGTCAATCAATGCCACTCTGTGGAGTTCAAGTTCAACTCCCACCATTCATCATTAGCTGTCACGATTACAGCTCCCCTGCATCATTTATCATTATTCCACAGGACAACAAATCTCTTGTCGCCTCTCCTAAATATTACCATAATAATAACATGATAGGGGAGGAGAAGGAGAAGTACTTTTCTGCTCCTGTCTTTCATACTCTTCCTATAGACTGCACTGCATTGGGTCACGATTCTAATTTGAGAAGTATGAGAATCCCGGATATCTTGGGCTTCAATCAAAGAACAATTAGAGAGATGTCAAAATGAGCCAATCAAAGCTGAGTGACAGTAAAACAAATTCACTGTTTGGACGTTATTTACAGATTCTATTGGTATTAAAACTGAAGGAATCAAATACCAATCATGCGGTCGATTCTAGACCGCAAAGTATATGATTTCGCTCAAAACATTGGCAAGTCATTATGCCGAACGAATGTTGAAAATAACAACTATCATGGATTTAACAAATTCAGATAAATTAGAGACCAAAGTCACATTTCGGTTTAGGCTTGATCCGGATGTATATATAGATATCGAAGTCGTACTGACACAGATAAATATATACAGAAGTCTACTCTTGTATAAAATCCTATGCACACATGAAAAAATTTAAAAATTTGTATAAACCTCCATGGTACATAAAACAAGACAGACACCTAAACAAACCTTATATTTTATATATCTTAGTTTATCACTATTCGACTTTAACCCTTCTGAACATTAGTTTCCAAGATCTCAATCGTATATTTCGCTTAGAGGTTAAGTACAGACAAATGAACAGAACGCCATCTATTTTAAGGACTTGTTTCATCAGCTGGGTTATTATTACAAATTTCATGCCAACTATAAGGTAACCGTTATTTTAGTCAACAGCGCCACTAGCGGCACATAATATCATTAAAAAACTCTTATCATGAATATTGGAGAATTTTTTAGTTAAAATAGGTCCAATTCATTCCATACCGGATTAGGCTATTCACCCAATCCAGCTTTCTTGGTCGATGCATAAGAGGGAGCCAGAAGAAATGTTAGTCTCGGTCGTTATCAGCACTAACCAGATAGATTTAATGAAGAACTATTACCCAGGGATTCTAAATAATTAAAGAAGGTGGAACTCAATGCTACTAAGGCCCCCACGGTTCAAGACACATACACTTACAGATTAAAAACACCCAATCGTGTCATCACTCCGGGAGTCGAACCCGAGAGCCCCGAATGACAGAACAAGCACGCTACTTTGTCCGACTAAATCTTTGAGTAATCCATTCACCATGGGTTCTGTCAAAGAATTTCAATCATTTAAATGAAGTCAACATTATTAGGAGATTTGACTACTTACAACTTTCTCGCTGTATGTCTTGCTCTACGGTTCTTTCAAAATGAATATCTTGACGTTTACAGCTCGATGCGTGTGTATTGAAACCCGATACGCTATAAACCACACTAACGTTGAATAATTTATTCACTCGATTGGAACTCTCTCATATACGTTATGCTAATTGAATTGTACATTTTTGCCAATAAAACGATTATATAAATGAAAATAAAAGTGTCATCTTCAAAAATGTCCACGAGATTATGTATTAAGTATATATAGATGTGTGTGTACGTTACAAACAAAATCAACTGTTCATATTACCATAACGATGTTAGTTAACCAGACGAAACAGCTATCCCCAAATCTGTTACAAAATCTAAGCTGAAATAAAATAACTTTCTATGGCGATTCGGTCATTGACTTGCCCCGCCGAAAATTGGTTATTTGGCAAAAATCTATATAAAATGCGATTGACAATTGACGTTATGTGTGTACAATATATAAGACGGCAGACAAGATGTCACGACGAATATAGAGTTCAAATCTAACATGAACTGGGTAGTCGTGATGTGTTTAACGTCTGATATGGTAACTGGCCCACCTAGCTCTGTTCGCCTTATCGATTGAGTTGTTTCACTTCTGGTAGTGTTCGTTTCCACGCTACAGCTAGTCGGCCGATATTACTTTCTGCTTGTTCAATCCTAGTAGGTACCTTGTCCAGTGTATGATCGACTCAATGTCACTATAGGGCCCCGGAAATATTGGTTTACTCCGTTTGTTAGTTTGTTAAGACAAAATCACTTCAGTATCCCCATCGAATTCGGTGCGTTTGGGCGTCAACAGTTAATGTCATCTCAATCATTGAGTTTTTCTGTTTCCATTGTGTAATGGTGAGTGTATTCTTGTCTTTCACCTTGAATCAAATATGATGTTCCACTTTGTCTGCTTTAGTGATGAACTCAATTACTTGCATCGCTGGTACATTTCTTTTGTGAATTCCGAAAATTTCTTTGAGAGTTACATTCCTCAAAGTGACTTCCATATTCTTGTTCTGTTTATTGTGTCTTATACCTGTTAAAAGTTCACATTGAGTATAGGGAATTCGTAGAAATACTCGATGATGATGCGTGCTTTTTTGATCGGTGGAACTTCGTCCAGGTCTGATGCCCGGTTGATCATTGCTAACATTCCACTATATCCATTCGTTTAGGATATCTTTCTTCAGACTCGTTATGCATGATCAAGCCTTCCTTCCTTCCATTGTTGTGGTACTCTACCAGATTTTTCTGTTATTACTGGTGTTACAGGTTTTGCAGCTAATATAGTCTATACCAGGGCTATATTGTTGTTCTTCATTTCAGCAATGACACTACTAACTTCCTGATTTATTTGTGGATGGGTGTTTATAATTCTGTTACTAGCGTGATTTGATCATTCGAAGATTTACGTGTTGTTGGCGATATTTCTATTATTGGTGGTTTATTGGTAAAATTAAGTTATTCGACTTATACACATTGATCATTGACGTTGCTACATTCCAAGCGGTGTGGCTAGGCTTCTGTGTTTTTCACAGTTAGGACGGGGTTCTTATTGTAAGATTGCTGTTATTTATGATAGTCATGGTTTTGACTTTAATTTTTGGAATGCGGAGATAATTGCTAAGCTATTATGAGCCTACTACTAAACCTGGTATTTTCACTGACCAATCGTTCTTGTACTCCAGTCACGGATATTGTATTAAGATTGATGTTGAACCAATTACTTAGGACTAAGTGATCAGATTTTTCAATACAAATTTCAAGACTAATTATTAACAGCAGGCACAAAACCTTAAGGTAAAATCGTCCCATCTATAAGACTAAGCCTTATCCAATGATATAGGATACTATCCCAAATAAAGATATCAGAAATACACCCATCGGCTTCCTATACCAATAGGTTAAAGAAACGCTCAACTCCAATAACCAAACTAACATATATTCTCCGTGTTAGGAGCGTTAGAAAATCAACTATATGCCAATCGAGGTAACAACAACTGCAGACTGGCCATTATTTCATATATACTGGAACTACATCACCCATATATATGTGAGTAACCCACAGAGCGAAGAAATCGTTAATCGATCAAAGATTGTTTCAAATCGGATCACATGAGGATTTTACCAGTTTAAAAAGAAATGGTAAACAATATTGCCCATTTCAGAACTAAATGATCTTTATCATATACACTGACGGTATACATTCACTGCATTACAAAGTTTTATATGCATTATATGCCTACTCATATTATCTGCATTATATGCCTACTTACCACTTCTTGCCTTCAGAACACTTTTATTATTATACGACAGCTACTGTGCTTTATTTAACATCTGACGGAAACAACAACAAATACAATAACGTTTAAATCGAGCACTACTTAGATGAAACAGTTACAGAGGTGTGTGAAATTGTAAAAACAGCGCCTCTGTTGGCAGTATACTCTTATATTATATATAAGCAAAAAATTCC
This sequence comes from Tipula lateralis, assembly GCA_963932295.1. Classification (NCBI taxonomy): domain Eukaryota; kingdom Metazoa; phylum Arthropoda; class Insecta; order Diptera; family Tipulidae; genus Tipula; species Tipula lateralis. The sequence continues at coordinate 6,893,599 of OZ010738.1, read as the reverse complement.
ATGGAATGTGTGGTTATCGATACTGAGCAGTCAATGGCCGCAACTCTCTTATCTCTGTGTACTGCTATTTTGATCGAGTGTTTATGGGTCGAGCAGGATTATTTTTTTACTGGCCTTACGAACAAGGAAAGAAACATTGGACAAAGCCAACTTGAAACCGAGGTGAAATGATAAACTCGAAGAAACCGCATCCATTTGTTAATTTCTTTACCGGAACAAGCTGATACGTCATCAGTAATCGAGCTCCGAGTCTGGCATTGAATATGATGTACCACAACCATAATTATAGCAACACATTCATCGATTAAAAAGACCAATTTCTTGAATTTCTGTAAGAGAAATAGATGTTTGGCGAATTATAAGCTTGAACAATCTTAGTCGTTGGTGGAACTTCCCTCACGTTACAGACTTTCCAATTAATTTTCATACGGAAGTTGATGACAAATTTAAGGTACAAATTCCAGTGAGATTACGCAAATAAAAATTCAAGGTATAATACTTCATACGAAAATATGGATAAGCGACTTGAGATGAGATTATTCCATATGTAATGGTTAAAGTGGTTCTCTTTAAGAATATGCTTGTGGATACATTCTGCCGAGCCAGGTTGTCGGTCAACATGTTTTTTTTGATACCCCTGTGACTGGATATTTCGTATAGTCTGATTTCACCCAGACCTCCAAACATATTTAAAACAGTTATTGTATCCAATAAAAGTTTCGGGAAAACATTATGGTCAATTTCCCATAAGCATGACTACCAGAGAAATCCTGATACGACTATCTCTGCAGTTCACCTCCTTCTCATAGAGTGCATCTTCTTCCAGGAGGCTAGATTCCACTTTATAATTTAGCTGGTCGATCTGGCAAATATCCTCCAAAAAGGTAAAATTGAAATATTATGGGTGGTTTAACATAGGTATTAGCATTGGGTTGACCACAAGAACCACAAAAATGAAGATAAATTTCCATCTTGGAAGACGTACCTTTACAGGTGTGATCTCCATGCCTTGTTGATATATAGAAGTCGTCGTAAAGCGCACCTATATGTAGTTCAAAAAATCCTTACAAGGCATTCCAAGACACCATTGCACTATTCCTAAAGCCTCTAGATTGAGAAGAAAAGAGGACAAAATAACAGTACTCCTTATAGGCCTTGATTCAGATCTATGCACGACAAGTTTATAGATAGATTTGAGAGTTCTGTCGCTTAAACACTGCATGCCGTTATAGAACCTACAGCCTTCCACAGCTAAAGTCTCTCCTGAAGTCATGGTATATTCATACCTTATCGACGCAAAATGATTATGCTTATCTTTGACAACCCCTCGATGCCTTTGACAATCCGGTTGAGTCTCATTTTTTTAATCACTTCTCGATTCACAGCTTTAATTTCAGTTGATCTTTGACTTTATGGTGACTCTTTATCTTTTAGTCTGGTTCTTTGAAAAGAACCTGCTCGTTTTAAAACATTTCGTGTATTAGAAGAAAGCCTGTGTTTTTGGGCTGACTTAACCTAGTGAACTATTGTTTCTTGGTTGCCAGCTGTATACCACAGAGAGATTTACAAGCACTTGTGGAAGTCGCACGATGTAGACAGCTAGTTTTAACTTTTTTCTCACGTAACTTCTCATTTGATAACTATATGGATGGAATACATATTTGAGGCTATTCAGGGGTTTCGACTAATTTTCGTTTTTCGTCTTTTTATGAATGAAAATTATTGAAAATCATATTTTTGTGACAAGCATATGGTTTTTGATGGAGTAAGTAACGGATTTTTTATGGCATGTCAAGATTTCCAGTAAAAATGAATTTTTTTTTACTCCTAAATGGCAGAAGTAAAACTTGGGATTTGATCCTGCCATTTAGGAGTAATTATAAAATATGTTTTATTCTGCTTCGGTCCTATAATGGTATTGAATTCGCCCAAATTACGATCGATGGTGTGGATGAAGACATTATGGCCCTCTATTGATTTTAGAACGGGCAGACCTAACTTTCATTTTTTATCAATCTTATTGATAGCTACCCACGCACCGAGTATCTCAAATGTGCAGAAAGTGGTCGGAAATAAATGTTAAATAAATATTAACACTCACTTGCATAAACCAATGTTTTTATTACTTCTTTGACCAACATCTTATAGATTTTATTATACAATTTTATACGACTTTATGATGTCGCGCGGTCATTAAAAATGTTAATGTTGTGTTCTGCGCGATTCGCTGCGATATGCATGGGAATTGCATATATAATTCAATTTCCGATGGTGACGTTATGGCACCAAAATCATAACCAATCAGCATTCGACTGTCATTTATATACTGTCCTTCTTACACTTCCTTCCGACATTCCGCCAAAGCTGCATCGCACAAATAAACGCCGACATTCGCTAATCTAAATATTACGACAGTGATTATGAGATGGTTTTGTGAGGATGACAGATGGGGATGGATGTCGTTCGAAACACTTATGCGTATATATAAATGATTTGGTTTGTTGTGAAATTAAATCAAAAGTCAACAACATTTGGATAGTTGAGCATCTGCATACTTATAAGACAAATATAATAAAACGTTACATCAATGTTGGTGGGTGTTCGCGAAAACCGCGGTACAATTTGGTTAGCTAGTTATTAATTTGTTTTCTTTTCTAATTTGCGCCTGCAGAAATTTTTTGCACTAGCATGTTGGTTGATTGCAACAACAATATCCGCTAAGGAAACAATATCCGCCGTCGAGCGTGTCAAACGAGGAGCTTACGGGCAAGGTGGTAAATTTGGCGTTGGTTATGGCGGTGGGGGAGGCGGAGGAGGTGGTGGAGGTGGTGGTGGTGGTGGCCACGGTGTTATAATCATTATTAATAGTGGAGGACAAGGGGCTGGTTCGCACAGTGGACACGGCCTTGGACAGGGTGGATATGGTGGTACAAGTGGACTTGAATTCTTAAAAATTATAAATACTGGCAGCAATAGCTACGGTTCTAGTTTAGGTAGTGGAGGATACAGTAGTGGATATAGCGGTGGACACAACAGTGGTTATAGTGGTGGATACAGTGGAGGATACAATGGTGGATACAATGGTGGATACAGTTCAGTTGGGGGTAGTAGCATAGGTGGATATGCTGGAAGTAATGGATGGTCTGGTGGCTATACCGGATCATATTATAGTGGTGATGGCGTTGAAGGATACCAAAGTGGTGGATATAAAGGTGGATATGGAGAAGGATGGAAATGATAGATAGTGAATGTAAACCATCGTTTGTTATTTAGTTAAGTTTTTAATTGATTGATTGAAAGTCAGGCCATTTTTCGTTGGTTGTCATATTTATTAAAAAAATTTTGATACAATAAACCTCAACATATATAATTGTGACACACTTTTCATATTACAGAAGTCCAAGGAAGTGTCTCGTCCCTTGGTTAAGAATCCAAGGGAGTGTCTTGTCTAAAAACGGCCGTTCAAATTTTAGGCATTCGAACTTATTTTGGAACATCGGATTGAAATCTAGGCCAAACCAATCAGGTTATCTATCTGTCAACATCATGAACTTCGCAGAGTCCGATATCGCCAGTTATAGCCCATCTGCATTCAAATTTACAGCTCTGTATAATCAAGTTGTCCGTTGGTTAGATAAACGTTTGTGCCAGCAGCTATGTCAAAAATATCAACTAGTTTGAGTGACATCTGAAGGCGTTTGGTAGAAATTTAGAAATAGAGTGTTCCCAATTATATATGATTATTTGCTGTACGTATCCGCTGTATACTGTCACAGAAAATGGATTGGTTCATGAATTCTGACTTGAAAATAATGGGCTATGAATTCCACCCTACCCATCGAATAACATCGAAAAGGCGAGATGGAGATCTGAATGGCAGTTAAACAACAGCAAGACAAGACTCCTTATTGAATTCTTCACTGTTTGAACTTAGTTTTCACTATACATACTGCTAGACTCTGCTTGGTTTCCAAACAGTGTCCATATTTTCCGACAGCTTCCAGTCGCAAAGGACTATTGTTGGTAAGATCTTGATAGTCCCCTGTTCTATCTACTTTGAGCGAATATCTCCTTGGTAATTTCGCCATTATCAAAAAGTAGTCAAATGCCTACGTATGAATGAAATGAACAACCTCAAATACACTTTCATACAATTGATAACCCCGTGCAAGTTTCCTAGGTGACTACAAGTTCCAAGTTTGGCTCCTTAAGAAAGACATTCAATTTCAATATAATTTACGTCAGAATTCGTCACTCACAGAGATCGAAGAGAAGTCGTCCGAGAACAAACTTATCTATGCCAAACAATTACATTTAGCGTGCTTGTCTGTTGAAGTGAACTCGATTTAGCACATATCTCGAAGATAGTTGATTACAATTCTAAACAAGAGCACGTCAAGGCTAGGATAGCACACAAAGCCTTGACGTGATCGTTGCTCGTGAGTAATTTTCTTCAAGCAGGCAGAGAATGCCATGGTTAAACTATTCATCGAACGTCGAAAGATATCGAAAGATACGTTTCGCCAACGGTTACAAAATCACGTTTCTGAGAACCATGGTATAATGTTATTTTAACATGTCTAGAAAATTACTGAAGGTGGACAGAGCTTCCACCATGAAACACGGTAGCTGGTTTCACTAACGCTCGTAACGTATTTAACATCAGATATCTGTCTGATTTAATCTTTAACGACAGCTCTAATCCGGATCGCATCAGTTTATGAATAAATCAGATGTTTATTCAAGTGGATATCCAGCAGAGATTTTGCATGATAATGATGCTGCTCATGCAGAGATTCCTAGCTAAAGCTTCGACTCAGACCTTTTCCAGATAAGTGCTTTTCGGATGCTTTTCGAATCAATCGTTCATCGAGTTTTGTTTTCAACACAATCGGTATATTTTGCCTGAGCAACATTGTTTTTGCAGAGAAGTCAATCCGGTGTTTTTCTGTAACCAGTTAAACTGGACTTGACCAATAAATTACAACTCGCGTCCTTCCAAATAATATCCGGGATACCTCTGGATATAGGCACAAAAGACTTTTCTCACTTTTCATTAACGATGTGGTATAGATAGGCTTTTAAATTCACGAAAGGTATCCTCTATACTGATGACTTGAAAGTGTTTGCTCCAGTTTCTGTTATAATAGATTGTTGCAAAGTGATCTGAATAGCGTTTGTTGTTCGATGATCAACAACAATTGAATATTAAATATTATCAAATGTAAGACTACTTCAACCATGAGCCATGAATAAAGCGTAGAAAATACCCAACATCGTATAGAGGTGCTCCAAAAAAGTCGAGGACAGTTGTAATTAAGGAGGACTATTGTTAGTTCCACCTCTTCATCTTCGTAGCTACGATAGTGACTATGATGGAATTGGGCCCCGTTACAACTAGATATATTCAGACTTTATAACGTGATAAATTGAGCCTGAAAAATAGGAATACAATTAGTGTTAACCTCAGAAACCTCTCATTTAAATCAAGAACTCCCGAAAATCTTCTGTAATCAACGTTCCCATCCATTTAAGAGCAATCTGTGAAGAAATTCAGAAATCCAGTATTTATTCTCGGTTCGACTGAACGCCATTCAGAAATGTATATTCTAATACTCGTAAGTGAATGGCGTATTAGGTATCCAAGATACCTTTGTTCCACGGGTACCCCGTGTTATGAACGATTGACATAGAGATGGATCTGACCTAAATGTCTATGATTGCTGTCTTAGTTTGCTTAGAATAGAAGAAAATCTTCAGAACTTCGGTAGATGTGCTCCAGTATGAATGTCGCTGTTCTCAAAACTGTAATCAGATTTTTCAGATTAGCCATGATGTTTATTATACTGGCCACCAAATAGCAAACCCACATTGGCTCTCTTACTCGTTCTTTTGAATTAAATTTCCAGCGTAGTTTGCTTTTCTCACTTCTAGATAAGACCGGAGTACTTCATTTTAACCGTGCCGGTCAATTGAGTGAGTTTGTACTTCCTTCGCGATTCACAGCTGCCCGTATCAAGCGAAATTCAAGCGCACACTTATACATACGATCGCTTAGTGTTCAGAATATTATCCGTAGACTGCAATAGCAACAACTATTTGGATCAATCTATAAAAGGTTTGTTTGTTGAGATGAAGTGAGTGGTCAAGATCGAAAGGAAACCCATGCTGAAGCTTATCTAGGAAATAAATTCAACGGTTCCATCGGGGTTATACAGCGTAAAAGATTCTACAAAAATGTTGCTTGACTTTCTTGTAATATGATCAGTGTTGACAACATCACACCATTAAATTTACAAACGTTTTGTTCATTCCCTCGGAGAAATTTAACCCAACCATTTCAACTTTTAACTCGGAATTCCAGAACGGTTTGTTAGATTTTCGACAAAAACGGATAATTTGTCCAATATCTTATTTCAGAGGAGTGAAGCAAATAATCTTTAAAGCTGACTCCTCATATAGGAGGTAAAACAGAGCATTTTTTTTGACAGCTTTTACAGGCCATTGTTGGCCCGTAGCGTGTCAACAATTTTACTCCATCGGTTTCGATCACAAGCCAGCTCTTCATTCTGCTGCAAGCAATCAGATTTTGCCAGATCGCTCGCTACGCTGTGGACTCACCATCACTGACAGCGATCTCTTCGTCTATCGAAAAGCGACTACCCCTTCAATGATCGTTGTATCATTCGGTTCGGATCAACACGCAGAACGTGACCAAGTCAGCTTACTCGCATTAAATTCCTAGTCTCGTGAACGGGTTACCAGTACTGAAATCAATTGATTATTGGTCTTGAAAACCAAAGATCAGATGTTTCGTTTTGGACTGGTTGAATTTGAGACCAATGGAAGCTGAACACAGTTCCAGTGGATCAAGTATAACTTTGCATATGAATTAATTTGACTAGATTGTCGAAATAAGATATTGTCCTGATATTAAAAAGTATCGGGAACAGCGCATCTCCTTGTCGAACATCAGAAGTAATTGTGAAAGTTCCTCAGACACTCTTCTCAACTTTAACACAGCATTGTGACTGCGTTACTGTCATTTTACACAGATGTACGTATTTTTTTGGTATTCCTAAATATTCAAGCACATACCATAGCCTCTCTCGATTAATCGAGTCATAGGCTTGCTTGAAATCTAGGAATACCTGGAGTACTTCGCGGGATGTTACATGGTACTTGGAAAGAATCATCTGTAGCGAAAACACTTGATCAGTGACTGACCGATTTGGACTGTGCAAAGGAGTGCGGTCACCCTTCTTGCATATTGGGCATAACGTGACCAATTTCCATTCTTCAGGCATAACTTCATTTCGCCATACCAATCGAACAAGGTCAAAAATACAGTACCACAAAGTTAGCTCCCCTCCGAATATCAAGAGCTCTGAATTAATGCAATCAACTCCTAGTGAAGGATGTTTCTTTAGTCTCTGCATTGCCATGGTGAATTCCTCATATGATTGATCCTAAATTAACATCTCTGCGGTCTGTATGGTGAGGGTGATACATGTTGAACATTAAGTGGGGTAGTCTACAAATTCGCTTAGTTGTCCTCCTAGCAAGAACTGCTTTACTGTATGAAACAGAGTTTTACGGCAGGTAAATTGATGCAAAGACCCAAAACTAATAATTCTCTCGACCAATAACTATATATAATCGATGTTCGAGTCTAACACTTGTGGCAAACGACCTTCCATCATTTGGTATCGAGAGATTTGGATTCATCAATGTCACGCTTTGGCGTAACTAAAGCGGATGTGTTTCATCTCTATTCAGCACCGACCAACAATAAACTTCGGCTCACTATATTCGTAGCAGCATGAATTGTGATTATATTGCTGGAAATGTCAACTAGTTATAATGCAGTGTGTGCATCGCTTAACAAACTACTTATTAGCATAATCATGTTTGTTAACCGGACAAAAATAGATTTTGCCTAACATCCAAACATTGTTACAAAACCCGAACTGAAATAAATTAACTTTCTATACAATATGGCGATTCGGTCATTGACCTCACTAAAACCCATAATTCATGCATTTACAACATTTTGATTCAGATTCGTTGTTGATCTCGCATCAATCGTCTCAAAATGTATGCCGCTCGATTCCGCAATTCCATATTTGGTAATCGCACTGCATCTAATCAATAAAAGTCACATTCAAAGTCGTCGAGTTACAAATATTTGTCCAAAACAACATCGCATCATCGACCATGACAGTGACACAGATAACAAAGTGCACGCTTACCGATAATGTTGAAACCTCGATCGTATAGTGCGCGCATGCAGTAAATTTATAATTTTGCAACAGCATCGATCTTATACCGCAGACTTGAAATGTATTTCAATCATGTACCGGGGGCCAAATGGCAGAACGCGATTCGGACACAAATCATAATAAATATTGTATTGAATGTTTATGTATGGTCGTTAGTTAACCGGAAGCAAATGGAAGATTTGTCAATACAACAACAAAATCGAATTCTTTATTTTTTTTATTCATTTTTTGACCAACATCTTTCAACATCAAAGATTTTATACAACAACAACAACAAAACGATTTGTTTTTTTTTTGTTTATATAATCTTATTGTCTGTCTCGCTACAAAACTATCGATACCATGAAGTGAAATTGCAAATTGTACGGCGCGAGTACTGGGTAGCATTGAAATTTAGAATTGAATGACCATGATTACCATTTCCCATCCACACACACTCACACACACATACACACTCATCGCCATCGTCATCATCAACCATCCCGATAAATTGTGTACAATTCTCGATTGTATAACACCAATCAACAACATAAACAGCATAACGCATGTTCATGTGTACGATGGTTGGACGGGAGGGGTTGGATGGCGTTCGATCGTAGAGGGAAAAAAATCATATAAAAGAATTGGATTGTTTTCGATTTAAATCATAAACATAAATACCATTTGGATAGTCAAACGTCTTGTACACCACGTCTTGTAAGAATAGGAAATATACAAAACAATGAAAGTGAGTGTTCGTTCGTCCGCAAGTGTGATCGGAGTTTCGTTGATTTTGGATTATTAATTTTGTTCTTCTATTCTATAAACAGAGATTCGTCGTATTAGCATGTTGCTTGATTGCAACCACATTGGCCGCTGAACAGACACAGGAGGTCGAGCGTGTCAAACGTGGCATTTTTGGCGGAGGCGGTGGATTTGGCGGTGGTGGACTAGGTGGACTAGGCGGAGGCCATGGCGGTGGCGGATACGGTGGTGGTGGTGGATATGGCGGTGGTGGTGGATATGGCGGTGGTGGATTTGGAGGTGGTGGATATGGTGGTGGCGGCCATGGAGGCGGAATCATCATTAGCAGTGGAGGACATGGAGGTGGTTTCGGCGGTGGTCTAGGCGGTGGTCTTGGCGGTGGACTCGGTGGCGGATACGGTGGTGGATACGGTGGTGGACACGGAGGTGGTCTCATCGGTGGAGGAGGTTTCGGAGGCGGTGGACTAGGAGGCGGATATGGTGGTGGATACGGAGGTGGATTAGGAGGAGGTATCGGTGGAGGCCATGGTGGATGGAGTGGCGGAGGATTGGGAGGTGGATTAGGCGGTGGATATGGAGGTGGTTTAGGCGGTGGATACGGAGGTGGTTCATTCGGAGGTGGATCGTTCGGAGGCGGTAAAGGATGGTCGGGTGGCTTTGGAGGATCACGTTATGGCGGTGGTTTCGGCGGCTCCCGAGGTGGATATGGCGGTGGATATGGCGGCGGCTATGGCGGTGGCTTCGGAGGTGGCAGCTCAGGCTGGAAATGGTAGATGTTTACTATATAGACTAAGATTTAATTTAATTTTCACACGCATCATCGGCTATTCACTATGAAACCATAAGCATAGTCTCAAATTACCTGATTACTTCATATTTATGAGGCATTTAAAAAAATCGAATAAAAAAAAACTCTTGTACATAATTTAATTGATTAGTTGTTTTATTTATTATATACGAATATTCTGATCTTCTACTTTCTTTTCACAACGCCATTCCAATTTTAAGTCACTTACATAACAACCTCTTAAATCAGTTGAACTCGTGATCTTTTGATATTTTTGGGCATATTCTCAACACATTTCGTAACTTAATCTGTGTCAGGCAAGAAATTACACAAAATGAAAGTCAATGAACTACACGACAATTATTGCATTTGTTTTCGGTTTCTGTAACCGCGCTCACGTGCAGCGGTACAGATTATTCACCCGCAAGCTATAATTAACTCTTAGGTTTAATGCAATTAATCAAGACGATTTGTAATGAATTTTGAATTATGACTTGAAGTACTGTGTGTTGAGATCTAATAATTGTTTATATAGAATAGTTGCAGTGATCGCTAAACGATGTTCCACGCAACAGATACGTGTCGTGCATTAGCTTTTTTCCAACAATCAACTTTCGCATTTCGTAATTCTGGTTCATAAGAACCACAAGTGCTGTTGATTATGAACCTCGAATCACCTTGGGACATCATCTACTTCCAAAGAAACCTGTACATGATTAGGTGTACACGATTTTATGTTAAAGAACAGCTGTTGACAGTCAGACGGTAACCGCAGTGTGACTGAATGTCTTGTTGTATCACATCGTTTTTTGCGTGGCAACTCTGCTTCTGTAGTTAGTATTTCTGTGGTTGGTGACATGGGGTGAGTCTAATCCAGTTTTGTAACATTATAGCTCTTAAGAAACCAGTTACCCTACTTCTCACCGAGACTCAAATCACAGATTCAGGTGACATCTTAGCTACCGGCAACTAGAGCGTTATTTTTTAATCCGTTCGTTCGTTCTCCTCAGAAGGTTTATTCGTACTCATATTATCGTACTCCTAACTTTTTAAGCCAACACGTGGAACGATCCTTTGTCGGAGTACATTGAGCTAATCATTCATAAATCACTAAACAGAAATCGTTGTGGTATAGGTCATGTTAATGATCACAATAAACGATGGCTTCTTCATACCTCTTCCGTCACCAAAACTGACGAAGTGACTGCAACATTTTCAGTTTTGAATCAACGCATGCAGCTCGTAAATAGTTCTTCGAAAATACCTGACACAGCCATTGACACGCGTCACCTATTCGATCTTTTTTTAACATCCCATCCAGGAAAATATATTTTTTTCAATGTAATTTGAGAATTTCTCTCCACCAGCTCATTAATCGGATATACAACCCACACGTATGATTAAACGATTTCTTTCAAGAGTTCGATTGACGTGATTACTTCGCTATCTGTAACTAGACAGTGCCCCTATACTACTGTTTACTGTCATTCTTTCTCTCCAGATTCGCAAAATCCAAAAAGTTATGTAATTTTTATTATAATCACGATATAAAGTTAAAATAGGGCACAAAGCGGGCTATAGAGACTGAATCTTAAACATGTGCAGCCTGGGTACTTAGCTTTGTCGATGGTAGCCAAGAAGAGCGCAGTGAAATCAGTTTGAAAACTGAAATACAATCTCTCCAAATACCTCTCAGTCTCAAACAACCATGCCTGCATAAGTATACGATGTCGAGTAGTTACTAAGCTTCTTGTAGATGTTAACACCAACCAACTATTCTCAAAAATTTTTGCAAATCTCAGTCTAAACCTCTATCAATTTTGTTCCAACGATCACTGAGCTGAACGTCAAAAAATGGCATCAAATCTAACCCTGCAAACTATCTGTCCTTTTCAATTGTAGCAGTGCAATCCAAAGTGCTAAAGTCTTTAATTATTTGAAACACGTCATCTCCGCGTATCGATAACGATTTCGTCGGAACAGTCATCGAGTGATTTGACTAATTTTTTCACTGAGCACCAGAACAGATTCATTCACCAGTCAGTTGAATCAGATCATTCGATGGTTGATTCAAATCGTTCGATCGTTTTAGGGTTGAGGGATTACTTTGCAAATTGAGATCAGTTGGTTTACATAGTTTGTTGCTAATTTGGATTGAAATGTTCCATTTTGGTACAGAATGCTGTTGTGATGTTATGGACGGTGTGTAATCACTTATTAAATGTTGATCACCCACAACTACTAAATCCAGTATTTTTAGAGGTAAAAATATGAAAGATAAGTATTCCCTTCATTTCGGATTAGTGACTCAAATCTGAGTGGATCTGCATCTAAAGGCCGTACACAGAAGCAATGCAACGGTTGGACGAACCTATAGTGTCTAAGTTCCAATCACACTGCAAATCCTATTTCAATGTATCGAAAGATCCTAAAAATTTATAATGCCTTTGTCTAGGCCTGGATGAAATATAATTCCTATATAGTTGAGCCGGGTCTCGAAAAACTCACTTGGCTCCACTTGATCGAGTACAAATATGAGCATGGTGATAAAATGATTATACTGATATCTTCTCACCTCGATACCCTCTTCCATAGACGAAAAGCTTGTTCTTCTGTAGCTAAACCGGTCAAAACCCAATTTATCGCAGTGAAATCGTCTGGGCTATCTACAGAACCATCTTAGGGAATTCACTACCGGTTTTAATTCCTAATCATCATTTCCCAACACAAAAGCTGGAAAACTTAGTTATAAGCTGATGGTTGTAACAAAGCTATGTTACGTGCATATCCAGTTAGCAGGCGACTGGGTAATACTCGTCATCGTGTTGGCTGACTACTAATACAAGGAATTCCTTATAACATACAAATACAATTTAAGAAATGCCTACTCTTGAAGGCTTCTTCTATGGTAAAATACAAAAACCATCAGGAGTGGCTATACCAGGCTATACGCAAAATAATAGTCTCCAGTCCTTTTTTTTCGAGTTATCTCTAACTAACGAGTGTTTGGAACATGAACATTATCAAGTGGGTATAATCTCTGGTTGGAACTACATGTCTCGTAAGGTACAAACTCGATGAGGAATAAGAGACTCTAAGTCACTTATTCCTCATTAATCTGAAGTCCTACATGTGAAAAGTTCAGATTTATTTCATTTCTATGCCTCATTCCCCACTTTTGGATCTATGATGCCTGGTATTAACATTGACAGATATTTTCGCATAGAACTTTGAGGTAATGTCTAATTTTGACACCAAATAGATTAAAGCGATCCGGTTTGGACAAAGATGTGTGACGTGCACGTTAGCAAATAAAAAAAATAGATTTCTATTTTGACACTATATACGTTGATTTGAGTTGTCCTCTCCCCTTGCTATTCCTCCACCTCCCAATTCAGCAGACAATTTGATTATTTTTGGGCGCCTGCCTGCGCGCACGAATTTGGCTAGCTCTGTTCGGTTGGCTAGAGACCTTCAGGCTGGGTGTAACAATTGGGGGGGGGGGGGGGGGTATTGTACTGTATATGGGAATATATATGTGATATATGGGAACTTATTAAACTGGGAACTTGTAAGGAAAAATATGAAAGTGGCACTAACCTATATTTCCACGTGTCACCTTTTTGTCTCGTTCCACCAGCTCGTTCCAGACTCTATGTCGAGCAAACACTGTGATTGCTCGCGCTCTACTTGTCGATTCCTCTCCACCTACCTTGACCTCGCGTGGTATTCCTCCTTCAAAACCCTCCTGATAACGTGATTCACCATTTGTTTTTGTTACCCTTATTTTCTTTATTGGCACTGTTGACTTTGTTTATCTTTTTTTTTTAATGGACAGAGGAAACATTTTTTTTTGTATCCCGGACCAACCGGACTACAGGTATGTAGATTTGGTTTTACCTATTTATGTTTGATTTTAATATTTCCATATTTATTTCAGACCCTGTTTCAGATGGACACTTTGTTATCATTAGAATCACAGAGTATTCTTCTTATAGATGATAGTCTGAACAATGTAATAGCATGGCGACTCCATTCGTAATGCTTTGTATTGCCGATACAATTGTCCTATTCACTCGCATTGAGGTGTTACTCTAAGATAAGTAGCCCAAGGTTTGCTAGCCGATATTTAAGCAACAGATCCTGGAACATTTAAGAAGAAAACTGTTGTCCGTTGTCACTCGTATGCAACTGAAAATAAAGGATCTTGACATATAGATCATCTGTTGGTTCTCTCAAATCTTTCAATAAAACAAATTTTGAATAACGATCGGGATTTGGAAAACGAACAGTTTTGAACATGAATAAGATCAAATTAGATTAAAATACAATCTCGGGAAAGGTTTTTTGGATGTCGCTTGACTGGCATTGACTAGCTTCCTCATTTTACATATGGCACAGTTTGTTATATAAGGATTTACATCTTCAACCATTCATTGACAAGAGAACTAATAACGACGGCACTCTAATGTTTAAGCCGTATCCATATATGCTGAAGATGGAGGTATATGAATATGCTCAATTAGTGACCAAATGAGTGTCGAAGGAATGACCAAATTCCAGCTATATCAATCTAATCGTTTCTATATTTCCGAATGAAAGAGCTTTGATTACGGACCTTAGACCCTCCGAATCTCTGGAAAGCAGACATAAAATGACATCAGGAACTTAATTGAGTCAGGAAAGGTACCAAACTATCAACAAGCATTACAATAACAAGGCTATATGTGGAAACAGTTCTTATGGGTGGATCCTCTGCTAGCATATTGGTATGTGTAGTATGGAAGTCCGTTCTTTGGAACTCACTAATAATTTGTTAATGAAGTTCGAGAAGTAACGCTGTAGATTATGTGTTTAGAATTCGTCCGAAGAATGAAATACCTTGTCTTATCTTGACCACCAACTATAAGCTGCAGTAACCTAATATACAAGAATATTTGTATAATTTCCAAGAAGACAATTAAGATAAGTCGATACGTGTTTACACAAACAAGTTGCAACAAACGTATCTATATCGAATGATCGACCGCAAAACAAAAACCCCCTAAATTGAACCACTTGTCAATGTAATGAAATATTTATGCAAATTCGACACCACAAGAATGTATTTCCTTCATTCGTTCGACAACAGTCATGTCCAAGTGAGTATAAGTACATTACCTCATATACTCATCTGTAATCGTTTAAATGCACTTAACATTTTATTAATCGTTGATCTGTTACTTATATTACGATTGGTGTTGTTGTGATCTTTCACAACCGTCAAACCGCTGTGAGCGATCAACATTAAATTAAATCAACGT
Organism: Tipula lateralis; assembly: GCA_963932295.1. Lineage (NCBI taxonomy): Eukaryota > Metazoa > Arthropoda > Insecta > Diptera > Tipulidae > Tipula > Tipula lateralis. Next base: position 6,878,483 of record OZ010738.1, on the reverse strand, counting down.
TAAGACGAATACAAATAAAGATCTCAGGAAGAAACAATTTGTCTTGTATTACTTAAGCTGAGCACAAGGTTACGTCTTTTGTTTAATAAACGTGATTACAATCGTAATGAGATGAGATTTACAACCACAACAACAACAACAACACTAAGTCTATGATTCATTCAATATCGTACAACAATACAAACAGTTTATTACGCTAAATTACATTTAATTGCCGATCCGACTCATCTACATAGTACCTATATGTTGTTTGAGGTATACTTGCGGAAAGTCCAACTTAAATCTTGTTTACCAGATTTTGTTATTTTGAATGAAATTGTAGCAGCGAACTTAATACATTTGACCATGAAGTCGTGTGCGGGTGTTTGAATCGATCTTTGGCATATCACTTTCATATATTTTGATTTTAGATCGTTTCAATAACTATGCGACCACAAAAATGTCCTGACATTTTGTGACTATATATAATTGACGTTGACAAACAACAAAATGTCTTAAGATAAAACAAATACGCCCCCTAAATGGCGAAGTGGTTGAATATAGGTTGGTCTCGGTTTTTCCTATTAAAATTGGCTGGAAAGGGCCCATGGTACAAACCTTGGATTTTATCAAAGCGCGCTCTGCAAGTTTAGCAAATTGGAGCAGTTTGAATCAGGACAGAGAAGACAGTAGATTTACAGAAATAGTTGACCAGAAAAGATTTCATGCGGTCGAAAGCCGGACAACTTCTAATGAACTGTAAGCTATCATCAACATGCACAAGACATTCGTCGCATACGGCATCAGTGGCAAGTCCTATGCGATGAAGATAAGTTTTGAAACGGTCATAGCCAGTGCAAGAACGTAGTTGGTCAGCTTCCGGTTGAGTCGTTGTAGTTGGTAAGATTTCGGTTAGGAGTGGCTGATCACGTATAGTTTCGATAGGGCAACGGTTTTAATTGTGTTTTTTCACTATGTAAATAGGTAAAGGAGCAGCTAGTCATGCAATGAACCATAGTAACCACCGTCAGCACTCTGGTCAGAGACAGAACCATCTGAAAATTTGAGCAAGTCTGGTGAGAACTTCATATCCCTGGATGGATAAACCTAAAAACAGGCAGACGCCAACCAATAACCGCATGTCGATTGCGAAAGCATGTGTAGTGACGAAAGCATTCCACGCCCCAGCACTTCTTAAGGGTAAGGCAGCTGAACAAGCTGAACCTTAAATGAAGGATTGTAACGGGAGTAGGGAGAGAATAAGCTCCAACGCTAGGAGCGGAGTAAACCGATACCAAAGTGTTCGATATCAAATTTAGTACAAGCATTCGTAATCGAGACAAAAGTTGTATTATGAAAGACTTCAGCAATATCCAGAAAAGTGCCCAAAAGAAACTCGTTGCTGTGCATGGATATCTCAATCCTATAGTTGCGAGTTCATGTAGGGCAGTCTCACAAGATTTGCCCATTCTGTAAGCATGGTGCATATAACTGAGCGGAGCGGTGACTATAATATATGTTGGTCTCCGATGAACCTATCAACAATTCTTTCTAAAGATTTCACAAAAGGTTGATGACAGAAATATATGCCAAAACAATTTGGGGTAGGTGTACTCCAACGTGCCAGTTTTTGGACTAGAAATTATTTTACTTCTGCTCCTGGAGAACTGATGGAACAGATGCAGTACATATTCCCTAATAAGTGGATATCCATGCTGTAATAAAGTAGGAAATATACCATCACGGCCGTCATATTAAAGGGTTCGAAAGAGAGTAAGCTCCAACGTACGACTTCATGATTAATTAATCTGCAGACTAAGTTTCAATTGGGAATTACATCCAAATCGTTGGTGGCTACACCAGTATAGTCGGTTGCAATGGGTATTCAATCCATAAAATGCGTAGTGAGAAGTAGATCACCTACTTCCTTTTTAGTAGGTCACCAACTTCCTTTTTCTTTTACCATTAGGTAAACGAAGTGAATCAAGTCTACAAGTAAATATAATTCCTGCTCAGTGACTTGTTAAGTCTTACTACAGCTATTAATTTCCACACAGAAGATTTTTTTTTTTGCAGGACATTATTAGCACGTACCGTGTCAACAATCTGACTCCATCGGTTTCGATCACGAGCCAGCTCTTCATATTGTTGCAAGCAACTAGAAGATGCCAGATCGCTCTCTACACCGTGGAGCCATCGTCGCCGACAGCGACCTATTCGCCTACCGAAAGGCGGCTCTCCCTTCAAAGATCGCTGTATCATTCGGTTCGGATCAGCACGCAGAACGTGACCGAGCCAGCGTACTCGCTGTCAGGAATTTGCATTAAATTCCTGATCTCGTGGTTGAAACGAACTCGGTATGTGCCATCAACGTCGCTTTTTGGGCCATATTTCACACGCATGATTCTTCTCTCGAATGTTAGAAGCCATCTTTCGTACTCATCTGTCAAGGTCGAACTCTCACATCCATACATGACAACGGGTCTGATCCACACAAAAGATTACCCAGGAGGATCTCTGTATGATGTTCTTAATTTTTTTTTGTACACCTTTTGTGCAGCTATATAGGAAGCTATGCCAATTAGGCTGAAGATAAAATCTTCTGGACTAATTATTAAGCTTTCTGGTCGCTTTCAACAGACAAACAATTTCCACAGACAAACTAATCATGATAGGTGGTCTCGATTTACTTGAATTCAACGTATAAATGGTCCAATTAATTGTTTGACAAAAACATCAACCCACACATTTACACTAAACCTTTGTTAGTATATCGATCCCCTTCTTTGATAGTGTAGATTCCGACCAGGTTATGGTGGTACGTTATGCGTCGTCTCTCGTAAAAACGTAACTCATTTATTCATAAATATTCGAATATGGAGTTTTCCTAACTGCTCGCAACACTGTCTGGTCATTATGTTCGAATCAGCAAGACGTAGAGATCTTGGCGCTTGTTGAACCACCCTTCCTCACCTCCATACTTTCGGAATTCGAAATCAAATGAGCTCACTCCGATACGTTGATATTACATATGTATATTTTGGGAAGGGAAGCCGATTCTACTTTGGTCAAGCCCTCCAACATATGATAGACATAAATACTGAAATATTTTGCTACCAGTTTCCCCATAATAATTTTAGACAGTACTTATTATGATACCGTGGTAGCTAACATATTTTAAGCGATCGCCTTTTGAAGATTGGGTATAACGTGGTCAGATTGCTCAAACATAACTTCGTTTCGTCATACCAATCGAATAAGGTCAAAAACCGATTTTCCTTTAATTTCGGCGCGTCTTAGTGAATTTCTATGCTGTCTGTGTTTGAAGGTATTACATACTCAACCACGCCCTGTATTGAGTTACACATCGATATAATTGGTTTCGACTGAATGGTCCATAAATGGGTATAGTATACGAAATACAATCAAAATCTTACTCTCCAGGTTGAAGGATAAAGCCCCTCATCATCGCCTCTTTCAATTTACATATGTACTTACAGTAGTAATCTCAAAGCTTTTTGAATTTCGACAGATCGTAATTCTGAGCTAATTTTTTTAGACCACCGTATTACTCTTCCAAACAAGTAGTTATCATTTCTCAACCACCTTGTCTTGGTGTCTAAATTGCAACCTAGTCTCTGAACCACAAATTAGATATTAAGTTTGAGACTCATTTTGAGACCAACGAACGCTAATTATTGTTCCAATGAATCCAAATATTCCTGCACTTCGTAAGTTATAAGAAAGGAGAAAAATTAAAGCAAACGGGATGTTATCATCGTCCACCTGAATGAGGAAATACTCATCAATGGGGCATTTTCATGAAAATCCAGTGTGGAGATGTATCAGGATTGCCATATTTCTCCGCTCGATATATTTCATTGTGTGATTTTACTCTAGCAGCCACTTCGTTGGCGGATTATTATTTTCTTTGATGATGATGTCTTCGATTTTAATATTGAGTGGATTTCAGCAGATCCACTAAAATCCTTGAAAGTTTGATAAACTAAATTCCATATGTTTGGCTGGCTCGATTCCTCAAGATGAATAATCAACCGAGTTGTATTCGTGTCAATTGAGATCTACTCATGGTACTAGGTACCGTATCTCCCTAGTTCAATTATCAACGAATGTATTGCAATCAGTGGGATAAGTTGTGGAATCGGGCTTAGTGCAGTTTGCTTAAGAGAAGTGCTCTAGTCGTGGAATTGAAATTGGCTTTTCCATAAACTATACAGTCGCATAACTAGGTTTAGACCAATCACAAAATCTGTAAAGTGCTAGTTGAATCGTAGAGTTTGTATTTTTAAAAATTTTAAGCCATCTTGGTGATAAATCAGAACGTAACTAATTACTCCACCTTAGATTATTAATGCATCAAGTAACTCCAGACAGTCAAAAATTCTACTCGCTTCTGATAGAATTCCCAGCTTGTTGGAGCTGTCTGAACGATTACTTCTTCTCGTTTGGTAACCATTTTCGCTACTGAAGTTCAGAATTTGACAGTCTTGTGTTTCCTGTCATAAGGTCAACCACATATATATAAATGTTCTTTTAAGGGTTACGACATAGAAGTCAGTCTTTATTTTCACGCACCATGGGTGACTGTCTGAAGTTTATATGTTCTCAGAGGCTTATGACTTAGCGAACAATAAACAAACATCATTGATCTATATGACTGCGAAACAATCGTTCCAGGGTTTTTCAGTACCGGTTTTGCCTAATCTGACGAAAACCACTCGTATAGTTAAGTCGTCGTGCTTGAAGTTTTAAAGACCCGGTGATGAGCTAATTAAAAGGAGTGTTAATATAGAGGTTCACATCTTTAAGTTGGCAACACTGTTTTGTTTGACACCCGAGATGTGTGACACAGCGCATAATACAATTAATTTACTCAAAGAAACATTTGATAATTTCACTTAATAATCCTATTTATTATGGCCACCAGGATCGTGTGATCTAACTCTTAAGTCGATTGTCATAAAATTCCGAACGGACTCAATTCCCAAGAATCTTTTCAATAACTTGTCGTTTATAGTGAAACACTTATTTAATTTTTTATTCACTTTGCTTTAATTATTTATAATTATTAATTAAAGTTAAACTTAATTAGATTCACAAAATGGTTGTTCACCAATGATTGGTGACCCTGTCGCACGTCCCGACTCTTTATTCGCGACAATATAAATAAACTTACATTTCTAATAGATACGGGGGCTGACATATCAGCTATACCCGTAAAATATTTTAATATACATAGCAATAGTTTTTCTCATGATCTAACCCTAACAGCAGCCAATGGATCTACCATTCGTACTTATGGTACGCGGTTGATCAAAGTGGATCTTGGTCTTAAACGTGACTTCATACATGCTTTTATAATAGCATCTGTGAGTCGACAAATTATTGGTGCTGATTTTTTGGCAAAATTTGGTCTATTAGTCGATCTGAAACAGAAACGACTAATGGATTCAACTACCAAGTTGTCAATTGATGCAACGGTGAGGAATTGCGAAACTCCTACACCTATTCATTTCTCAATTGATAATGGTTATGGCACGCTTCTCAATCGTTTTCCTAGTCTCACAGCGTTACCAAATTTTAATTTGTCAGTTCGCCATTCGGTTGTTCATCATATAGTGACGAACGGTCATTTACCGACGGCGAGACCTCGAAGGTTAGATCCTGATAGAAATAAAGCTGCATTTACAGAGTTCCAACATATGGTAGACTTAGGGATTTGTCGTCCATCGTCTTCCCCAGTTTCTTGCCCTTTACATATGGTGAGAAAGAAAGATTTAAATTGGAGGCCATATGGAGATTATCGGCAGTTAAATTCGGCATGAATTTGCATGGTTGTAAAATTTTCTCCAAGGTTGATTTAGTTAGGGCTTATCATTTGATACCTGTTGCCTTGGAAGATGTTCATAAGACGGCTATTACAACTCCCTTTGGATTGTATGAGTTTACTCGTATGCCCTTTGGAATACGAAATGCCGCACACACCTTCCAAAGATTTATGAACGAAGTAGTCCGTGGACTAGACTTCGTGTATGTTTACATTGATGATATTTTAGTGGCATCATGCTCTGAGGAACAGCATTTAGTACATCTAGAACAATTATTTAAAAGATTGGTAGAATTTGATGTACATATCAAAACACAAAAATGTGTTTTTGGTGTTCCATCATTAGATTTCTTGAGTCACAAAATTACACCTGATGGAATTCAACCTTCCGAGGAACGAATTCGAGCCATCAAAGATTTTCCTGCTCCTAGTTCGATTAAGCATATTCAGCGTTATATCGGGATGGTGAATTATTATCACCGGTTTATTCCCAAGTTGGCTGAACTGCTCGCTCCAATTCATTCTCACTTGTCGATACTTCTTAAATTGCCTAAGACGCCCAAGAATTTTTCATGGACGGAAGAGTGCAATTTGGCATTCACAAGTTTAAATAATGAATTGGCTAGGATTACCCTTCTCGCGCATCCTTTGGGAACTGCGAAAATAAGTATAACTACTGATGCATCTAACATTGCCGTTGGCGCTGTTCTGCAACAGTTTAATGAGAAGCGGTAGGAGCCTTTGGGATTTTTCTCAAAGAAATTAACGAGTGCCGAAATTAAATACTCTGCATTCGATCGGGAACTTTTAGCAATGTATTTGGCAATTAAGCATTTTAGGTATTTTGTTGAGGGTCGGGATTTTACAATATAAGCCGACCATAAGCCATTAACGAGAGCTATTCAGTCCAAAACTGAACGAAATCCAAGGCAATCGCGCCATTTGGATTACATTAGCCAAATTACATCGGATATTCAGCATGTGCATGGTGTAGAAAACGTAGTAGCGGATACATTATCACGAACTTTGAATCTTGACTCGGCCACTAACGAAAGTTATTTCGATTATCAAGTCATAATCAAAGCGCAACAGAGCGATATTGAACTTCAGAAATTATTATCTGATTCTGGTGATCGTGGTTTAGCTTCCAGTTTAAAGCTGGAGTTATTTAAGTTGCCAGGCCTAGAAGTCTATTGCGAGACATTAACGGGTAAAAATCGCCCATATATCGCAGATCCATTACGTCGACTAGTGTTCGACTCACTACATAATATTGCACATCCTGGAGTCCGAGCAACTCGTAAATTGGTGACGGCTCGATATTTTTGGCCTAGTATAAATAAGGACGTAACCCATTGGGCCAGTTCTTGTTTATCCTGCCAACGTTCAAAAGTGCAACGGCACACTATTTCACCACATGGACAGTTCGATATCCCACCTGGTCGTTTTGAACACATCCATTTGGATATTGTTGGACCATTACCGGTTTCCAACGGGTGTTTATATATTCTAACTTGTGTCGTTCGATTTACTCGATGGCCTGAAGCTTACTGTATGTCTAATATGACTGCTACAACCATTGCATCTACTTTTGTAAATAATTATATTTCGCGTTTCGGTATTCCTGCGCAGATCACAACAGACCATCACAATTTGAATCCAAATTATTTACGGAATTAACCGTACTCATCGGTCTTGGATCTCATCGGATTCGTACCACCGCATACAATCCTAAAGCGAATGGCATGGTTGAACGCTTCCATCGACAGCTTAAAGCGTCTCTTATGGCCAGAGGTATAAAACAGTTAATTGGAGTTCGGAAATACCAATCATATTACTTGATATTCGAGCTACTGTGAAAGAAGATCTTAAGTGCTCACCTGCGGAGATGGTTTATGGACAGTCCATAAAGCTTCCTGGTGAATTCTTTATCGATAATCCTCTTTCATCTTTACCAACTAGCGACACAGTTATCGACCAATTGCGTCAAGCAATGAAGAACCTCATACCCTTACCTACGCGTAAAGCGAAACAAGATGATATATTTGTCCCGAAAACTTTGGACAACTGTGATTTTGTTTTCGTGAGGTCTGATAAGGTTCGAGTTGGACTTTTTCCTCCTTACGAAGGACCGTTTAAAATTATTAAACGACTTCGTAAACAATTTATTACTTCGATCAAGGATAAAAATCATTCTATCTCGATCGATAGGTTAAAGCCTGCTTTTGGCATTATTAGTGCAGTCGACAAAAATTTACTGTCCCGGCATTTAAAAGCAGTGCAATTTGTCGTTTAATATTCTTGTTTTACAAGAATATGAAACTTGGAGGGGAGTACTGTAGCGGTCGATTCAAATCGTTCTGATCGATTTATTAATTAAATTACATAATTATATTTGAATCGCGCTGTAGCTTATTTAATAATTATGATTGTCATCTTACTACTCCACTGGATGTAGAATAATTAAACATAATATTAGCCAAGTCACTTTTCTAATTTATCGTGACGATTATACGCTTTACACACCATCTTCATTAAACTATTGGTTTGCGTATGGGCTAAATTAATTTTGCTATAAATATTTTGTTTAAGTTGATATCGCCATGATGGCCCATAGCTTTGTATAGGTCTATGTTGTCATGCGCGGTGCACTTATATTGTTATCCCTATCGAATCGCTTAGATTTTGTGGGATTACAAATCTAGTTTTTTCTGGTAGTAAAAATATAAATGAACCACACACAGAAGTATTTCTCACTACGGTACGTCATACGTGATATTCTTTTGATCGGACGAGATCAAATAAAATATTAATTATATATAGTGGTGGTGAACAACCATTTTGTGAATTTAATTAATAAATCGATCAGAACGATTTGAATCGACCGCTACAAACTTTCGTCGTGATCGTCTTCAGAATTTCTCTCATATATTTTGACTGACCAATTGGATTCGGTTTTTATCGTATGGAAGAGGTTAGCTTTCTTCCTCCATCTTTGCAAGGAAAGTGGCGATTAAGTGCTATCACTATCATATAATAATCAATTCTTGTTGTTCCACCCGACCTCGATACTCCAATGCAAATTACACGACGTCCAATTGAAGTACATGTTTCATACTGTTGAAGATAGTAAAAATCCCCGCATAAGTTTCATCAGAAGTAATAAATGTCAAGTGTTATTGCATGACCCCCTATATAATGAAAGAAAATCACGTTCACAGGGATGTTTTGTAACATTATCATCCACTTCACAAATCACAATGCACAACAATAATCTCATCAAGTCATCACAAATGGGAAAATACTTGGCGATTGGCGTCTCGTTCTATATATAACTTATATTTATAGATCTAACACATCATATCTAAGATGACTTGGCGTAATTTAATCTCGATTTAACGTTGAGATATTATATTGAGGAGGATATTGAACCAAAAACGAGAAACATGTTTTGAATCCACTTCCTGAAATGGCGTGTAATGGTGGTGTCGTCATACGACCCTCGATGGGCGGGAATTTCTCAAAACCACGCTCTTCCAACAATTTTGCTTCCTCACACAACAGTTTATTGGTTTTATAAGAATCTGAAAAATGACAAAAAAAAAAGCGATTAACGCTTATTAATATTCAGGTGAAGTATTATTTGTTATTATTTGCGACGTTTCGAAATCTTAGAACATCTTATATTGTGTGTACGACCAATACGTGTATGTATGTATCTCTGTCACTGTATAAATTTGGTAAATATTTGGCTTATTGATTAATCACTAAGAGTGCATTAGTTGATTAGTGTACACAAACGGTTCAGATTACAGTGTGGCGTAAAATGTTCGTACAACCCGATTATACTTTACCACTCAACAATCTGTCGTTTAAAAATGAATCTGACTTCAACAGTCAACAAGGTGATTAGTCAATGGTAGGGTGGAATTTCGAGTTTCTTTTGTTGTTACAGTTTGTCAGTTGGTCAACAGGTTTCTAGACATGGACATTCTAAAGCAAAGACTTAATTATAAAAGCTTTGTTCAAACTTAAATAGTTTAAGCAATAGTGAAGTCATTATGAAGTCATTGTGAAGAAAAATTGATGGTATCGCGTTTTGTCACGGTGTCTCTTCTCTCTCATCGAATCATTGATCTTGGGTAAGAGGCGGGAATAAATATATACAGTGGCGTACCATGTCAGCTGATTTGCTGAAAATCATCAAACTTTTTGCTTTTGAGACTAGGAATCGTAATTTATGATTCGATGCCCACCTGGATCAATCGCGTTTATCGTTTGCACGTTGTTGTGATATTGGCGGTCGATATCATGAGGTCAAATTGTGAGGTCAAATTGTGTGCAAGTCACTCATAGACTTATATGATCTTGAAGTCGATTAACATCTTAATCAATTATGATCTGTAGCCATATGCAAATAGGTCTGAAACCGTTCCAAAATTTTGACAACACTCGCTGCGAAGTATATGACTCAACTAATATGTATTTGACAATTCGGACTATCATGGGCTTTCGATTATTTATTGTTTTCTGGATGTCTTAGAATCGAAGATACTAGAGTATGAAAGTATGATACCATCGTACAGTCTGTTCAGAAACTTTTTCAAGAGCCGTCCATTCGATGGCTATAAATAGTGGATGCAAAAACAATGTCTGTTGAGTTGCTGAAGATCAACAAGTTATAGTTACTCATATTTACTTATAAACTGACCGCCATTGATTGAACCTCCTTGATTCTAGAAGTTCAAAAGCTTACGCAAGTCTGGTCGAGTCTTAACAGGTGACGTCTTAACCGATGAGCTATCGAGTTATTCGAGAGGTTAGGAAACGCTTAGTCAAACAGAGTACAACTTAAACAATTACGGTTTGAATGGTTTAGTCATTATAATCTATGGCTGTTATGATGCCGAGTCACGTTTCCCTGGATAGGCGTTTCTAACTTTAGATTATAATCAGTACGACATATTGAATGCGATAGTCGATGGTATTCGTCAAGTATTAAAATAACCTTCATCCAGGTGTCACAGCTTCGAGGAGTATGCAATTCCAAATGGGAAGTAACTTCAGCTACTAGACCAATTTTAATGAATAGTTTGGGAAGGCTAACACCCTTTTACGAACCAAATTGTGATTGCATATATATGGAGCAGGAATACTGCACCCACATAGACCTTGGCTTATTAAAATTGATACTTGTCCCTTGGAAATTTTACAGATCTACAGAAGCTTATATTAAATGCTCAATCTTACTTGTAACATTGTCATTATTTCGGTATACGTGAATGTTTGGCCCGTTGAAATACACTATGCACTCTTCCATACCCTACATTATTACTATATACCTGCATTCCATACCTCCATACCAACGTGTAATGGTTGAGCTATTGATTTTTCATGGCACCAGAGAGTCAAACCTCCGGAGAGCAGCTTCAGCCAATGCTCCATTTGGGATGTACACTTTAAGCTATTTTGTGCAATATAATGAAGAAGGGATTTTGACAATATCGCTATATCGTTAATGTACTTGAAAGCATACCCACAATCCGGTCCATTATCGTTGTTTGGAATTTCATTATTTTCCGAGGCCATCATCTCTTTTAGACCTTCTAAAAAATACTCCATATCTCCACTAGTCTTACGGTCCATCCACTGAAGACCAAATACTTTCTCAGTTTAATCCTCATTCTTAACAGAAGGTGAATGCTTTATCTTAACCTTCTGGCCTACTACTCGATCCTCACATCGTACATAAGTTGCTTTCCAAACGACCGACCGCTAGTATCCGCTAGTGAACCGCTATTAGTTCTGTTCTTATCTTAGCTAATTTTACTATGGTGTGTTTAGCAAAGATAAGAACCGATCTACTAGCGAATCACTAGCGGGTACTAGCGGTTGGTCGATTGGAAAGCAGATATTAGCTCTATCAGTAGCAAAAATTATTTCAATGTTTGTGGGATGGTGGATCTATTGGGTGTATGACTATAATTTATTCGAAGCAACAAGTATGTCTCTCCGACTAGCAAACTAGTTTTGGTTCCAAGAATGATACATTTCTACAAGGATTGTTTAAAAATTGGTGGAAGTTCCGGTTTGAGGTTTTCTATGAAGAAACAACTGTAGACCTCCCTTTTCGCCTTCAGATCACTGTGTTAACTAAGAACGGGGTATAGGTCATATCAGATGAAATTACTCAAATTATATCAGTGTTATAGCTAGGCAGGTCTGGCCAAAATTGAACTGGAAAAGGTCTAAGCAGTGGTGGCTATATTCAACTAGATGTTCTTAAAAAAGCGGTACAATTTAACACTATCGGCCCCACTTTGCTTACCGCACCTATTCAATATATAACTTAGACGATTTAAAACAAAAATCGTGGAATAATTTCCACAATGCTATAAAATTTACCTGCGCCAGCAATTGACATTAAGGTCTCAAGGATGCCTACTATACGCATTAGAAAACAGTGTTTAATGGGTGGTTAATACAACAAATTAATTAAAACCGACAGTTAATTACGTTTAAAGTAAGATATGCGTTTCAAGACCATACACAACCTTCAATATGAAATATATTATAAGATTGGTCTCGTATCGTGCGTATTCATCTCGATCGAAACGATAAAGAATGCCCTTGGATTAACAAAATTAAGAATAATTAATAAATTATCTTAATTATCTAATTATGGAAAATCCCTTAACATACGTCAACAACGCGATATCAGTAGTAGTTCAACGCTACCGCGAATATGTCCAAAAGTTGCGATGTCATTCCCAGCAAATATATACAATTAAATCTCCACGCATAATCATCCATCATCGCCGAAACGTTCACCAACACACATTCCTAACCAATGCTAGAGCTTAGATTTAGCAATGACCCCCAAAAGTTTCAGCGTTCAACAACTACCTTATAGAGCAATTAGTCAAGCAGCGCGCGATTATCTCAATTTTTTTTTTTTGATTGTACGAGAACAAACCTGGGTCTCAACTAAAACTAAAAAAAAAAAAACTACCGGAATGTTTCAAATGTGTTTCCCACATCGTACTCGTATATGTCTAATTCTCCAAATGATATGACTATTTCGCATCAGTACAATCATCAACAACAAAACGATGATTCTAATTGGTATTCAAACCAACCGACTTTGCTATATAAGAATTGAACATTTCTGAATTCAAATCATAAGTTAATTCAACTTCGATTGTGAAACGTCTTAAGAAAGATCAACAAAGTTAAATAATAATGAAAGTGAGTGTGTGGTGTATGATTATATGTGACTAAAGTTCTAATCTTTCGATATTGTGATTCTATTTGTAGGTGTTTGTCGTATTACTGTGCTGCTTAATAGCAACGTCGCTAGCATTGCCGCTCGACAATAGTGCACCGGTTGTGATTACCGCCGAATATGCCGACGAGCCGAAACAAATCGAAGCCGCAGATGACTTAGTTGGATCGGAAACGGCTCACTATGGCGGTGGTGGTTGGAGACGCGGTGGATTTGGACGTGGATTCGGTGGTGGATATGGCGGCGGTTATGGTGGCGGTTTCGGGGGCGGATATGGCGGTGGATTCGGTGGAGGATTTGGCGGCGGTTTCGGTGGCGGATTCGGTGGTGGATTTGGAGGTGGATATGGTGGCCATGGAGGCGGATTCCATCGCCATGGATGGCACGGGTAAATATCTATAGTTTAAGCTATAGACAATTTTACAATTCTGGCTCATTTCATCTGTGCGCTTCATTTTTGAAGTATAAATTTTAAATAAATTTGTTTTTGTACATTTTAATTTAATTGTTTTAATTAATTAATTAAATCGTAAATTATATTGAGGAAATACTGTAATAATCAAGAGAAGTGAAGATTGATCTCACCGATTTGGATTTGTATAATTTACAAATGAGGTAAACAGTATGAGGTCATAATATGTGATCTGACATCTACGTAAAACCAACCATACGGATCATAAATTTAGACTTAACATTTGATTCCGCTTAAGGTTTAAGTCGAAGGTTATGTAAGACTTAATCGTAATAGGCATATACAACCAATAGTTTTGGTCATTACAAAATGGGATAAATGACACAAATTGTTGTTACAAATTGGTTCTCAAAGATTTGGAGATGAAATTACTCACTTTCGATTAATCAATCTGAAATGGTTCGCGATTTAAATGATGTTTTGTATCAATGTATGATTTTGTTTGTTTATTTCTAACTCTACTATCTGTTTTGGGATCGAAGCACTATTAAACCTTACATTGAAGGTTAATCGAGAACATTGCAACTCTCCATAAAATTCTATATGCTTACATGACCTAAATGGTACTCAACCATTTAGGTCAGCGCTCTAAGATGTCGGTGATCGTGTAGGAGGCTCTAATCATTAATAATTCGCGTTGTGACAACTGGTAATTCGGATTACTTATAATTGTAAGGCGTTGTCTTATTTCTACATGTCAACGTATAGATACAGGATTCATGGCAGAGATTCCAAGGGAAAGAGACAATACAAACTACAGCGCCTCTGTGGAATAACACAAATCTAAGAAGTGCAAATCTTTTTGATTATCTTATTCATGACGACATTTTGGTTGCAAACAGAGGGAGGATTAGGTTGTAAACCAAGTCTTACCTTCTTGTCTGGACACGCTAATTAGTAAATGACATGTATCTGATGAGAAATCGCTAAAGATTACTTTCATATCAAATTTGATCTAAAGGTTATATACATCTTAAAGATCTTCGAACTTGAGATAATACAAGGCTCTACTCGGTTCTGAAATGCATCAGCTATGAGGAACATAGAGTCACCCGAGGACTTAGAGCATGTCTCCAATCAGTTGAATGTAACATCAACTAAGCTTATTTGAACTGTATAAAACGAAAAGAATCTATTAAAATATTATTTGGTTGAACGGGATAGTAGAGTCCTAGGTGGGTCTAAAAGGAAAAATTTGAACCTCATAGTAGCAAACAGTATCTGTTAGGATTGTTTTTTCATTCATACGTGAATCCAATCCATAAGTAACTGTACTGATCCAATCGCTGCAAAAAAAACCTCTGTACCATTATTGAGACTGCATTATAAGACAGCTTTTGTGTGAGAATCGCGTCATGTAGAAATTTAGAAAACTAAGACCGCTGATAGTGTGATTCGTGAACCTTTCTGCCGAATTACAAGCGGACATCGCCAAGAAGTAAGATTAATATCTTTCTTAGTCGCTGATTAGATGACCTAGAACCAATTAGATTTTTGAACTGAATCATCCAATTTCAATCAGGTCATTGGCATCCTCACAGTCACATAGAAAAGACTTATTATAATAATAAGAGCCTTTTATAACAATCCGGATGGTCTAATGGCCATAATACCTAAATATGATTTTTCAGTCATAAAAACGTTACAGCCAGCTCGAACAAAACCGAACCTGGTAATTTCGACCACTTTAACAAACATATTAAATAAAAAACATCGGGAACAACGCGACGAATACGACAACAACGCGGGAATGATCATGTGGCTTCAATTGTTGCACGAGCTAATCGATGGTGAATCGATTTCATGGTCCTCTTTTAAACAATAACTCCCGACAGTATCAACTTCGTATTGTACAACCTCGAATAACATGCAATGTAATTTGAGTCATTTCCTCCGAGTCACTTTCTAATCGTCCGGAAAAATCACTGAGTAAATGAAACCACGTATTAGAAACTTCAAAGCTTTAGATACGAACTAATCCATCATCTGGCTTATTGGATAAAATGTAAAGAACAGTAGGTTGGTTTAAAATATCGACTGCCCAACAAATAATTAGATTGGTGTGAACGGATGTGATCTACATGAAAACTTATTTATAGATCCATTGCGTAATTATTCCGAAAAAGGTCAATAATTGTTGCTATAATGATGACTCTACGCTTTTTGCAAGCATCAAATAATCGTCAATACAGATATTACAGATAATTGAACTGTTTGCTTAAAATTAACTTCCAAAGCTAATTAAAACTTAAAAGTTATGAAATCTGTAAACTGTGTGAAATAATTAAAATTAAATTAAAAATGAAAGTGAATGGTTCGTGCCGATCGATACTGTGTTCATATTTTTGTTAATTTTAATTAAATTTTTGTTACACTTCGAGCAAATTAATAATCTTCAGTATAATTGAATCTTACAAAACCATAATCATCATGATTAATCGAAAAGTTACAGTGTAATTACTCACCGAAATGCCATGAACCATTTAAGATTCGACTAGTCAGGTCAGAAACTCCAGTGTTGTACTACTACTCTAAGGCACTCCTCTTAAATTTATCACAAATTATGCCTCAGCGTACTTTTGTTCCTTCTGTATAGTTCTATTATAACCGCATTGGGCCAACAAATATTCTTGTGACTTTAAATCGGGTTTCAATATCAAGGCTACACCTTTCTAAACTAATCATTTCCGGGCTTAGTTTTTAACTGCACTGAGAGTTTACTGGGTGGCAATGACTATCAAAACTTTCACTTTATCAGACTAGATATCTAGATGCAAAATCTTCGATTGCATAGATCTTGATAGTTTCCAAGGTCATCTTAAATGTGTGTCAATGTATAGGCTTCAGACAAATGGAGTTCCCTTTGGTCTGTTTCGTTTTTGGTCATGACGTCATTTTGTCCATATCGGCCGTTGGTCAATATCGACCTTTTGTCCATGTAGACCGTTTGTCCATGTCGGGCATTTATCTATATCGGCCTTTTCTTCATTTCTACCTTCTGTCCATGTTGAACTTTTATTTGTTCAATATGCTTTTTGTTCATGTCGGCCGTTTGTCCATGTCAAAGTTTGGTCCATGTTGGTCTTTTGTCTGTGTCAGCCTTTTGTCGTAGTTTCGATTTTTGCAGCTCAGAAGCCAACACAACCGTTTTTTCAATTTCCACAAAATGGTTCTACTCATCTATACTTTGTACCAGGATGTACCTGAGATATACCACGTACCGACATATTAGGACACTAAGTGAGCGTGAAGAGTTGAGTAGTAGAAAAGTAGAAATATATACAAAATGGTGAAGAAGGCCAATAAAAATTGTATCAAAAGACCCACCATGCATTTCAGTAGGCATAAGCAAGAACATTCAGCCATCTCTAGTTCGACCGATACTATCAATAACGAACCGCATCTTGACGCCAATATCATCAGGAATATGGAAAAAACTTCATCAGAAACTGCCTGCTGCTGGTTTTATCGTTGAAGAGTTGTTTGTAGATGGCTAGTATCCGCATTCCATGCATCCATGTTACTCTTCGTCCCAGAAGTCATATCCGTGAAAAATTAAATCTGTTTAAATGATGCTCAAACCTTTTGTTCAAATAAATAGATGATTATTAATGTTCATCTTCTGCGTTAGAATTAAGCGTAATCCAAATCTTCACAAAAATATTTTGTTGACGTAGGTAAGTATTGAAATCTGGTGCCTTAATCACGCGACGATCTTATACAAAACTAACGAGAATCACGATTTACGTCAAATAATCATTGTTGCGGTAATGTCTTTTTAAACGTTTCGATCTTTTACATTATTAGCGAACATTGACTTTACAATTAGAAGTTGGAATGTCAATTCATTAAACAGTCTCAGTTTGTTTGTTCATGTTTAACGTACTATCTTACGTTGAGGTCGAATCGAAGGCGTACGACTAAAGGTTCTATGCATCAAATAAAAATACTGACTTAAATGTTTGGTCGACCCATGAGTTCCGCAATGTATTCATTGACATCACCGATTGTATTCAAATGACTTCGTATGGTGCATGATTAAGGTCCAACTGTCACAGCTTTAAACACTGCTGCTCAAAAGTTTTCATACCAATAAAATAATACTTCACATTCAAGTGCTTGGTGCCACATCAAACATAAGATTGTTGTGTTCCAGTATTGCGTCTGAGTGCACGTTGATAGCAAAACTCTTCAGAGACGATGATGCATAGGTGAACAAATATTTTTGAAAGTCAATGTGCTTTTAACATTTAAGTGTTGGATATTCGTTTATTAAAACCAGACTTTTGAATCAATATGTAATCAGGTAGTTCAATTAAAATTAAGTTTTGTTTGGTTATCTGATTTGTGTAAGTAAACATGTTATAATGATAAATAATATGTAAATTGAAACATTGTATTTTGGGGATCTCCCTTTCGCTATCTACTATATAGATGAATGTAAAGCTTCTTCAGCTGATATCGGCTTTAACGTGCCATTTTTCACCCTTACTCACTCAATCCAGCCTATTACGAAAACTTTTCTTAAACAAATACTTTCAGTCCCGAAATATGTTTGTATTCCGAGTGAAGGCGTATATCCGGTATCTTCAAGTGTTGTTAGATTGTCCTTAATAGGAACCACGATCAAAGCCAATGCGAACAATTGTTTCTCCTCGTCGGAACATGTGATTTCCATTTTATTGATCCAAAAAAGATTTTGTACAAGGGGCATGAAATAAGATTGTCCCATTCTTTAAACCAGCGGCCAAAGAAAATATGGTGATGTCAGAACTGTTCTCAAAATTGCGAGAACGGATGTATGATATATAGTTCGAAAATCACCTGCGTCCCTAATTCACCTCTATATGCTCGTACATTTAATCATGATATGAAAATAAACAAAAGCAGTTAGTAAGACTATCATTCTAGTGTTAAGACTAGTACTCGGATCGATTTCGCGTGAAATTACCATACGATTTTACCAAAGTGAACTCAGTAATGAAAAATTTTATTTCTGTTTTAGCTAAGCAGTACTCAGTTCGTCAGTGAAAAAACTATTTTTTGTCAATGCATATTAGATGTCGCGCATAAACTCTACAAATTAGTTTCATGCGAAAATAATGATCCTAAACATTTTTTCCACGTGAAATTTCGACATATACGATTCTGATGTATTCTAAATAGATGTTCTAAAGTGTTAAATTTGTTAAACATCTTTGGTGCATTGAGATAACTATAGTTTTTGCGCTAATGAACTGAGTACTGCTTATTGAAAACAGAAATGAAATTTTTCATTCACTTTGGTAAAATTGTATGAAAATTTCACGCGAAATCGATTTGAGTACTAGCCTATAGTCGAAATGACCTTTGCGCTGCTATTTGGAAAATTTCATCGTTTTAATAAATCAAATATTTAAAATTGACAGAATCTACTTGTCTGTGGATAGTATTGGCATCAATAGACCAAAAACGAATATTTGTTTATTTGAAACCACTGTTGACTGTCGAGTATTTTAGCACGTCTTTTATTTCAGAGTGATTCATTCAACGTCTTCCCTCCCAAATAAATTTCTTCCGTTAAGGTGAATAACGGGGTCTGGTAATAGTTGATGTGATTCAGATCCGGACGATACGGTGTATGAAGTTTGACAACGTTTATAGTAGGGTACCACTACTTTTGAACCTCTTTCTAGTTCAACTTCACTTAACAGCATTTTTTAATTGCGATTCGAAGTTGGAAACAGTATAGAATGAATATCCTAAAACAACATTTAAAATTTTGAAAAAATAACAAAAATTTCAAAATATATAGAAATTAAATTTACCTGTTTCCTGCTGTCAATATTAGGTAAGAACGCACGTTCTTTTATTCATCGCGGCCTCCTCATAATGCGCTATGATGTTATGTTTACAAGATATAACACAAGCTATTGCATGCCGTTTTTGATCTATTTTCTTCGACGACTCCTAGCGCTACCTATTGGAAAACGACGGGAGCCAAATTATATACCTAATATTGTAAACAGTGTTGCCATCTTCAAAATAATAAATAATTTTACATTTCATGGGAGGATTTTTCAATTATATTTATTGTGGTATAAGTCGTCAATAGTAGCTTATAGTTTGTTATCACGCCGTGGTCTAGAGTTTGATACTCGCCGTTGACAAAAAACTCGACCATCTCGAATGACATAAAAAGCGTGTGTAAACGCATTCTTCGTTGACTGATCACCTATAATGTAACCAATACGTATTAATCGTTCGTAAGGTCTTAACTGAGACGCGGTTAGGCTCATCTTTCTTCATGAAGTCCACGGTGGGCTATCTGTTAGTCCTTAAATAAAACCCATATTGAAGGATAGAAAGTCAATATTTTTTATTGATAAAGAAGAGGGGTTCTATGCCGATCATGTATGAAAAACAGTATCGATCTTATATCACCCACCTCTGCTTCGTCTACAGACCTCCATCCGAACATTTGAATGATTTATAATAAGTGGCCTCAATATTAGCTTGCATGTTTTCTAAGTTGTTCAATTGTTTGGGGATGTTTAGCATACAACATATCTTTCAAAAAACCCTACATAAAATAATCAAGTATGGTGTTAAATTTATGGTGACCTTATGGTGGCCAAAAAACTTCACAATTTATTGAAATTACTTATAATCAACAAATTTTGTTGACAATAAATGGATTGTTTTGCAATTCATTCAAATTGGGTCACAAAATCAGTTAACATACCATATGTTGCGATAACGTTCTCCATTCGAATTTGCCTTTCCGTTTTCAAAGAAAATTAACAGCTGCCACTGCATTACGAGTACAAAGAGGATGAATATGTTGTTAACAGCCGTGTTTTAATATTTCCTCTGGATAGCGGCTCCGGATAGCCAGGCGGAGCAACCATTTTTCTCTATTTAAAATTTAATTTAATACACTATTTATAGGTAAATATAATTCATTTAACAGTAAACTATAATATTTCATTCAATTAGATATCAAAATTTGTAAAAATAAATATTTAGCTCTACCTATTTTTATAGAGCACTAGCCGCTATCCAGACCAGTTATTATTTGATGGGAATTACGAAAAAACTGGGTTTTTTAATGTTCATTCCTGAAAACGGAAAACTTTATTGCATTAAATGTCAAAATTTATATTTTTGTACGTATTAATTTTTTATTAACAGTGACACTCGTGGATAATAGAATAAGTTTGAATAGAAATTTCCCTAGCTCCGGATAGCAAGCTCTGGATAACGTGAATATTAAAAAACAGCTAACATCTACGACTTACCACAAGTTCCTTCAAACTGATCAATAATTTGCCAATTACACGCTCAGCAGGACATCAATTAAACTATCACATAATTTATGAAATGTGGTTTACTTTTCATATGTCAAAGAATATTTTTTAGAACAGATAACATAAGAACGAAAATTGATGATTGGTAAAATGATCCACCATGTACAATACAAAAAATTGCCATGATTTACACCAATTGGCTTCCATGTCTGCTTTTTATTTCTAATATCAATTATAAGCAATTAATAAATAAATAATAATAATAGTGAAACAAATATTTTTTATTTATTGTTTTTATTAAAAAAATGTTATCTTATATTTTGTTTATATTTATGATTTTTTGTAAGAACCATAGCATTAATTAATAATATATTAATAATAATTACAATTTATTTATATTACATAATTATAGTATAATATAATATATATTATTTTAATTTATTTGTATTTAATTCTTTTTATTTATATAATTTTGTTTGTAAAAATTTTTTATTTTAATTTTTAATTCAATATATTTTGCGAAAAATAAATACCATAAATGAATTTGTAATAAAATAAAATTTATTTACAACAATTAATTAATATTAATTACATAAAATTCGATTTTTCAATAATATATTTGTTAAAAAAGAAATATCATAAATTTTTAATATTTTTATAAATAAATAATTGAAACCATATTAAAGATATGGTGGCGGTGGTGGCTGATTGTGTAAATAATAAATAATTTAGAACCGAAATGATTTGAAATATAATTTAATAATTTAATTACGTAAAAATTCATAACAATAATTTTTTAACTATTTACAATATATATAATATTAATATAAACTTTATTAAATTGCAAATAGATAAATTATAATTTAATTAATTTTTGTTTTTAAATATATATCACATATTGCATGAATTTCTTAATTTTAAAGAAAAAAAATAAAATTATTATTTATTTATCTATTGTTTTTTATGGTTTTTTAATTTATTATATCTAATTTGGATTTATTTTTAATTATAATTGTATTTTATATAATGCAAAGCATTTTTATCATTAATATAGTTTTTTTTTAAAGTTACAATATAATTGAAAAAAATAGTATTTTAAATTAATAATTATTATATATAATAATTGTTTTTTAATTACATATTTAGAAATAAATAAAAAGTGGCAGTTATCTGTTTTCAATCTAAACTACATTAAAGTTTGATTAAATTATAAAATTAATAACTCGCTGTTATTTTATTTTGTTATTGTAAATATTGTATGTAGTTGGTTTGGCTTTAGAGTTTGATTGTATGTATTGAAATTTTTAGTACTCCTCGGTAGTCATAACCCACCATTCTAGTACATTCTTGTTTCCACTAAAATTTATTTGTTTCGATCGGAATTTGATTTTGTTGTTAATTGACACTGAGAATCAAGTAATTTTACTTTTTATTGCGTATTTTGTTTAATGGGTGTTTCCTACAGTTTTATTATTTCAACTGCGATCTCGCAGTTTTTTTACATCAAATATGTTATATTCACAACGTTTAAATTAATATTTTTCGTTAAATAACCCGAAAATAAGAAGGTTAGTATGTACTTAAATAAATTTAATGGTCTATTGAGAACATTAACACTAGTCGCCTTCCAATCGACCAAACGCAGTACCATTAGCGCCAGTGAGCCATTTGCAGTTTGGTTTTTGTCTTTGCTAGGTTTCTATGGCTAATTTTGTATGATTTGTTTATCAAAGATAAGAACCGAACTACTTGCGGTTGATCGATTGGAAAGCAACAATTGTTTACCATAAGCAAAAAAATCGATTTATGCAATTATTAAAATATATCGAATATATCCCAGTTATTTTAGCCAACGACCTTAAACATAGAGGTCTCAACATATTTAAAAATAAGGAACTAGAAGGGGAGGAACAAATGTAACTAAAACGATAAGCTATAAGTAAAGAGGAAACAAAAGGAATATATTAAGAGAAAGATGTAAAACACTAATCTGGAGAAACGATTCATTCGTTCAAAATCCACCAATACCGAAATTTAATGCAGACACCGTTCGACACGGCAAGTTCAACATAGTGCTTCATAGAGGGTTCCCAGGTAAGGTTAATATGAACTTTCTTAATTTCGAATATAATCATTTTCTATACTGTATAATTGTAACTACAGCGCTTTGTAATTTGTAAAATTAAAAAATTAAAACTTCGAACGTTAATTATTAATTCGAACCTCACATCATGAAAATCCAAATAAATAATTACTTCACTAATTCTAAGCAGATCCTACAATTTACATGATCCTTGAGCCGGATATAACAACAAATTTGGCGAATTCAATACAGTTCAAAATATTGTAAAATATAAATCAAAGGATGAAATTCGATATCTTACAATCAATAATCTAAAAATGGAAAAGTTGGTTAGCAAAATGTAGAAAAAAGTAACGTTTTTGTATGGGAAATGGCGGTGGCTTCATTCAAATTTCATATGAACAATTTCATATAGCTGATTCCGAATCAGTTTTACGCTAAATCAATTATTTAGCTTTTTATAAGCATTTGAGTGAATCCACCTTCATTTCCCATACAAAAACGTAACTTTTGGTCTAAATCCTAGAGCTACACAACCTCCTCTCGTTATCACCTACTCCGCAGAAGGAATGGTATCGTAGCTCTGGGGAAAAGAAGGAATAGAAGCTGTAGAAGCTCTGGCGCTTCCTTTGGTTATCCAATGTATGTCTATACTAATTTTATTCCCAAAACTGACAAATTCGATGGTGAGTTTGCAACCGATTATAATGGAATCAATATAATGAACGTTTATTGGAAAGATAATAAAATAGTAAATTTATTATCATTTGTGGGCACAAGACCGATTCATTTACTGGATAATTATGATCGGAAACAAAATATAAAAATTCAAATACCTTCCTCCTCTATTGTAACGCAATACAATAAGCACATGGGGCGTGGATTTGCTTGATAGTATTATAAGCCGGTAAAAAATCAAAATGAGATCACGTAAGTGGTATATGCGGCACTTTGTACATCCTTTAGACATTTCCATAATAGCTCATTGATTTTCAAATTGTAATAGCGAAGTTACGTGCGACGGGAACAGCTACTTCAGGGGGCCTATTTGGGAAATCGAATTCGATTAATCGAACAACATTTTCGAATCATCGGTATTTGGGAATTCGAAATCGAATTTACTTTAAACGAAAACGTAAAACAAGAAACGATTGTACATTTCCCTTATCGGGCAATTCGATTTCGAGCAATAGTTCTTCGTTCATGAACGAATTTTTATTCGTAGTTAGTTTTGTTCACGAAGACAAAGGAAGCATAATTTTAAAATTTTAAAGTACATACGTTAGTTTTATTTTTGCACACGCCATTTTAAAAATAATAATGTTTAATAAATTACTATTGTATTAAATACATATAATGTAAGTACATTTGTGCTTTTAATTATGTACGCATTTATTATAAAAATTTTCATATCTATTAAGCTTTTTTTGCTTAAAAAAATGTATAATCTTATAGGAATTTCAAATGTAATTTTTAACTAAAATGCATATAATTTAGAACAGCAAAAAATACAACCTTAAACCAATTTGACATTTTGGTCACCTTTATGGAATAACATCCGGACTTCGCGAAAGGTTCAGCCAAACTGCAGATGCCCGTGTATCAAATAAGTGGCTCTGGGATGAAATTGGGGCACGATTAAATAGTCATGGGCCGCCAATTCGATCCTCCGATGTTTGGAAAAAAGTTTGGTGAGACTACAAATATAATATAAAAAAAAATTAAGGGAAAACAAACAAAATATTGCAACAACTGGTGGTGGTCCCTCAAGATGTTATAAATTTTCCTCGTTAGAAGAAAATGTAATTAGAATAACAAATTTAAAAGAAGCTATAAATGGTAACGTTGGTGCGGTATCGTTTGGAGACTATACTATAATTTACCGGACAATACAAGGATCATTTCATTAAAAAATGATTCCATTTGCATTAATAATGTGAATAATAATATAATAGATTCGCCAGAAAATAATAATTCACAACCACCACAAACCAAAAGATCTGTAAGCAAAGGAAAAAACGAGTTAATAGAACAACAAATTAAACTGCAACAACAATTTCATGACAAAATTACGAGGAAGCTTACTGATATCAATGATGAATTAATTGATACCAACAAATGCATGAAACGGATGTGTAGACTAAAGGAAAAAGAACACGATTTGAATAAGAAAACGGTGTCATTAAAGGAAAAGGAAATACATATTAAAGAAATGAAATTGGAGTTGAAGCAAAAAAAAAAAAAATGATAATGAACGAGAAACAATTAGAGGAGAGAAAATTTTAAGTTGAACACTTAGAGATAAAAATAATGAAATTATAGTTAATAATAGTAATGAATTATATAATGAAATGAATTAAATAAAAACAATATATTTTTATAAAAATAATTAATTATTTTATTCTATTAATTATTTTAGATTGTATTTATTTTTTTACAAATTATTATTTTTAACTGACAAAGACCAAACAAAAAATATAATTGCAATTTAACGTCAAAATGTTGCCAAGATTTATATTATTATAGGTATAATGATTAAAATTTATTTCCCTAGTCTTTATTTGAAAGTGTAAACGTTTTTATTTTCGATCGAATTCCCAAATACCAAATCATGTTCGAATCGAATTGATCAATCGAATCGAAAAGCAATTCGAATCGATTTTCCAAATAGGGGCCCAGTAAACCGAGGAAGACAATATTTTAAGTGGTATATGCGGCACTTTGTACATCATTTAGACATTGCCATAATAAACGCATGGCTTCTACATCGCAAGTTCAATGAACCGTCGATGAAGTTCATTGATTTTCAAATTGAAATAGCGAAGTTACATGCGATGGGAACAGCTACTTCAGTAAAACGAGGAAGACAATCTGAGGTTCAACGGGAGATAGAAGAAAAACGTAAAAAGAAAAATGCATATCCATTACCTACTGACGAAATGCGATTGGATCATATTAACCATACCCCAATATGGAATGCAACTCGTTTGCGTTGCAAACATCCAAGGTGTAATTCCCAAACATATATTGTATGTGAGAAATGTAGTTTGTCCTTAATGACTAAATAAGGATAAGATCTATGACTTGATTTATGACTAAATAAGGATAAGAATTGCTTCAAATCTTTTCACCAGAAAATGAATCATAACATTTTATGCGTAATGGTTCAGACATGAATCATCAATTATTTTCAATAAAAATTTAAACTTTAAAGTTTTTTTCACTAAGCAGTACTAAAAATATATTTATCTCAATGTATAAAAGATGACGCGCATAACTCCACAAATTTGCTCACACGTTAATAATGATTCTAACCATTTTTATCACGTGAAATTTTAAAATTTACGTTTCCGATGATGTATTCTAAGTAAAAAGTTCTGTGATTAAATTTTGTTAAATTTCGCACAATTTGTGATTTTTATTTCTGTGATAGGTTGTTGCGATAGTCAAACACCAAAATTTTTCAAAAAAAATTCATTTCTATTTCGCGTGAAAATAAATATGTAAAATACCACAGTAAAATTTCATTTCACTTTGATCTGAGTACTATGCTTAACTATTTTCTGTATAGTATGTTGATTGCAATTAAGTATTATCAGTAAATATTTTCCGTACAGCATACATAGAGTGAACTTTCTTGCTACAACATTAATGGAATGTTCAATGATTAGGAAGCTAAACATGACTATACCCTCTATTATTTATTTCTCTTCAAACACAAAATTTTTTTTTTAGATCATCAAATATAGATTCCGTCATATTAAAAATTACAAACTAAGAAAACACGACCCATTCATTGAAAAACAAAATATAAAAGAATTCCAAATTGAAGACGAATCATTTTGCTATATTTGATTTAAGTAAGGCACTCTACCAAAACTATTTGGTATCAAACATTACATTTTTAAGAATAGGCAAGTTGAGTTATCGCTCAACGAGATTACGCTAGAAGGTGTTCGCAGACTCATTTTCAAAATCAGTAAAAAATTGAATGACAAATACATTTAATTACAATGTAGGTATTACTGAAAAGAATTGAGTTACTTCGGTTTTATAACGATATACTAAGCTCAATATCCGAATGCAGTAAAGCTAATCACTTAATCGCACAACGGGCAGCTGAATTTAAAAGGTTGTATAAGACTCTCGATATAATTTACAAAACCAAACTGTTGGGGAGATTAAGAAAGTCATACAGAGAACTGACCATATACAGATATGGTCAGCAAACTTTTCAATGAATTAGGCTTTCTTGAACTCTTCGCAATAAATAAGCGATCATGGTATTTTGAGTGCGGATATAATCAATGGGAAGTAGAATATATTACCGGGTTAATTTATAATTTCCTTGTCATTGCGATCATTGCAATAAACTTTAAATAGTCTCCACTTTCGAATTCTTTGGAATTTAAATCTATACCGCAGTTACGACTCTCTTCGTTTACACTACTCTGAAGCTCCGCTATTGTATCGCAATGCACGATCATAAGTCCGGGTTTATTAATACTGGTGTGCTCGTTAGCGATTGTTTAATCCGTGTGAAAGCTTCTTGACACTCACCAGTCCAATTAAATTTCGTATTTTTCCTTAAAAGTGATGTGATGGGGGCGGTGATCTCGGAAAAATTTGGTACGAACCTTCGGTACCGCCCAGCCATCCCTAACAATCTTCGCACTTGTTTCACACTTGTCCTCAGCCTACAAGTAATCACAAATAGCATTAACTTTAGGTATTTATTATATATTTTTGCAGGACGAAGCAGGAGTAGTCTCCGTTTTATGGAAAGGGAATTTTAGAAAGTAAGTTATCACGTTGAATATAAAATTAACCAACGTAATAATCGAAAACATTATTTTTAGACTATCAGGTAGCTATAACAAGTCCTTATTTATGAACGAACTTGAATATAATATGGAAGCAGTGTTTTTGAAAAATAATTCTGCAACTATGAAGCTATTTAGAGACGATCTAAATAGTTTCATCAACATAAACGGGCATAGCACATACCTAAAATTGTTCAACGAAGGAATAGAACTTTTTAATCTAAATAGCAATTAATAAATAAGCTTTTTAATCTAAATTTAATTTTAATAGCATTAACTTTAGGTATTTATTATATATTTTTGCAGGATGAAGCAGGTGTGGTATCAGTATTGTGGAAGGGAAATTTTGTAAAGTAAGTTATCACGTCGAATATAAAATTAACCAACGTAATAATCGAAAACATTATTTTTAGATTATCAGGAAATTATAAAAGATCGATGTTTATGGACGAACTGAAAAATAATATGGAAACAGTATTTTTAAAAATTAATTCTACAATTATGAAACTATTTAGAGATGATCTAAATAGTTTCATCAACATAAAAGGGCAAAGGAAATACCTAAAATTGTTCAACCAAGGTATAGAACTGTTTAAGAATTTGTTTCTTTAACGTTGCATACTGAATGAAGCGCGGGTTTTCGCTGTAAGATTGCTACTTCGCATTGGTGCTTGTTAGCTATTGCATTGAAAACTGGTGACACTTCGCATAGAAATTGTGTGGGTTGAAATATTTGGCAGCGGTTGACTTCTTCTGCTGTTAAAGAGGCAAAATGTTCTCGATGATTGTCGACTACTAGATATTCCGTTGATGTAATGATGTGAGATTGAGTGTTGTTATTATTAAGATCTGGAACCGCGAATACACCTAGTAGATTATAATCCGTCGCAAAAGCCAATGGTATTATCACTTCAATTATCACATTTCGTTGTGTTACTCTACTACGTATATTCATGCTTTGATATACATGAATTAAGTCATGAATATCATGGCCAGGGATGGTTATAGTCGCTGGTTTGTGTTGGCTTATAAATTGCAGTTGATTCTCTAGTTGTAGTGGCGCAAGTATTAAAGGATGTAAAGTGCTATGATGCGCAGAGTACACAATATCAAGAAGACCTTGTTGCGTGTCCTCTAAATTTTTTAGTATCAAGGTCAACGCGATCATGCTCATTAATATCGAGCGAACTCTTTCTTCGTATGTTCTATATTCATTTAGTTGCAACATTTCCAAGCTTAATCTCTGTTGGTCCTTTATCAGATTGTTCAATGATGTCATTGTGAGGTTTGAATTATGTTTCGTCAGTTTGATTGTGTTATCTATTATCGACGTCTGGTTTCTGATTAGCGCCATTAGATGATTCTGGTTGTTGTTGATGTTATCAAATTGGGCTTCATAGTGGTTAGCATCGCGCTGGGAAAGAATTCCAAACATATCCCCGTCGTCGTTCTTTGTTGCTTGTTAGTAGAAGATCATTGTCTGCGATTAGGTTGTTAAACTGCCACTGAAGTTGTTGTAGGATTACGTTGCAGTTTAAACTAGACAATCCTTTACAAGCTGTTATCAATTCGTTTTGTGCTTGCTTAAAGGTTTCAATTTCCTCCCAATAGCTAGTCATATTGTAATAAATCACTAAAGTCCACTTCATTGCTACCAGCTCGAGTTTGCCTAGGTCCTCGAAATAAATTCCTGCCGAGTAGTTGAATCTTGAAGATTGATGGAAATCTTGGACCTATCTCTAAAGCTATTTGTTGATCTGCAACGATGCAACGATCTTTTATGTTGCCATGTCCAGTATTGTATATTTACAGCCGGTTGTAGCTTAATGGTTAAGAGAGTTTCTCAACACGCTGCGGTCTCGAGTTCGATTCTCGCCGTTGACCAACAATTAGCATGCACCGGATGACATAAAAAGTATAAATTGTGTAAATAAAAAAGCATTTTATCTTACTTTTATATTTTTTTATTTCCAATAGTTTCAAACAAAAAAAACCCAGTGAAGTACCAGGCGGGCATGGCTCTGGCCAAAATTGTTAGAGGTAAGTTAATTTTTAAAATATAAATTCTTAAAATTTGATTATATTTTTTATTAATTCGAAGCAAAAATGGGAGGCGGGGTGGTCACTACCAGTTTATTAGAGGAAACATTTCGAGTTGGACGCGAGAAACAATATTTCAGTACTTTAAAAGAATTTTGTACCGATGAGTTCCTCGTACCATTGGGGTACAGCAACCCACGAAAAATGAACTCCAATATTTTACACAGAATGGCGACAAAGCTAAGGGCAATGGTATATGCCAATAAAGGCCAATTTTTATAAATTTTCTTTTTAAATATAAACTTTTTGAATATTAATAAATGAACTAAAACCAAATTGAACTTAGCATTTTATTATAGATACAGTAGACCACTAAATTCGATTTCTTTCAATATTGTGAAAATGGAACCTAATGGATCATTTATAATGCATCATATATCGAAGATTGTCCAACTCACAGAGGAGTACAACTGACATAGCATTATGGTTAGTTAGGATAAGATTTTTTTTGACGGCTTTTACAGGCCACTGTTGGCCCGTACCATGTCAACAATCTGACTCCATCGGTTTCGATCACGAGCCAGCTCTTCATATTGTTGCAAGCAACCAGAAGATGCCAGATCGCGCTCTACGCCGTGGAGCCAGCTCTAGGGAAGAACCCTTCCATAGATTCAACTCCATTCGTGATAAAATCCGGCCGCACAATCGTTCTCGTTGCTCCGGTGTCCAACGTTATCAAACTGGATCGTCCCTCTATTTCACCTCGCACCATCAAGCTATCACCACCTTTTTGAAAATGGAACCTAATGGATCATATATAGTCATCAACAAAAAATTCCACTCGATCGTATCAAAATGAAATTAGCATTTTATTATAGAACGTATCTTAGCCTAACTAACCATATATGCCATGTTATTTGTACTCCTCTGCGAGTTGGACAATCTTCGTTACAGTAGACCTCTAAATTCGATTTCTTTCAATATTGTGAAAATGGAACCTAATGGATCATATATGGTCATCAACAAAAAATTCCACTCGACCGTATCAAAATGAAATTAGCATTTTATTATAGAACGTATTTTAGTCTAACTAACCATATATGCCATGTTATTTGTACTCCTCTGCGAGTTGGACAATCTTCGTTACAGTAGACCTCTAAATTCGATTTCTTTCAATATGTTGTAAATCGGAACATATATCAACAAAAAGTTCCACTCGACCGTATCAAAATAAAACTGCATTCAACAAAATGGTTTTGTAATTGTTTAAATTTCTTTTTATTAAGTTTACAAATTGTTGTACCATTTTGTCAAATTAATAAAACATTTTGTATGTTGTATATTTACAGAAATTTTGTAAATGATATCCGGAATTTTGTTATTTATATCCTATTTTTTTTGAGTGAAAATAAATGACATGTCATGTTAAATATTATTTACCTCATTTAGCAATTAATTATATAAAATATTTAAATTCACTAATTTAATGTAAACTTCAATTTATTATTGTAACTTTAGTAGTTTGGTTTTTTGTTTACTTTAAAATTGTTATGATTTAAAATTAAATTATTTAAAGCTAAATTATTAAACATTCACATGCAGCTCCATGTAACTCTACTTTAATGGCCATCTATCATGAAATACATGTACTATACCATAAATGACTAGGTAAAACAATAATCTACGTCATTCAGTATCATGCCATCAAGGAATTAAGACCATTTTTGGTACAACGCAGCTGTATAAAAATATTATTAAAAATAAAATTTAAGGATTATTAATCGTATTTTTCTGTTCGTGTTGAAGAGTTGCATACAACATCGTGGAATAATTGAACATTATTCGCATAGTACTTCGAGTGAATTCGGTGTTAGAAAATAAAATTGTTTTCAAGTTGTAGACATATTGTGCGAAATAAATAAAATAAAGTTTGACTATACTCTGGTCGTTTTAATTTTGATCAGCGTCTGAGGCGTCAATAATCCGGATTCGAACAGGAGATTCGTAACATTATTAATGATACAAGGAATTAAAGAGGGTTACTTCTGTTAAACAAACATCATATTGATAATAATAGATGTGTTCAGTAGAAGTTACGATTGACTGGTACAGTTTTTAAATCCCATAGAATATTGATGGCTAATTTTTTGATGATTCGATTTAGTAGTAGACAGTGGACTCCAGCCTCAAATTTTTTAAAGCAAACCTTACTGGTTACATAAAATCCTAGAGGAATCTTAAGCAAAAATTGTAAATGGTCTTTTGTACATTTTGTTAACCGGAAAATATTATATTTGACAGATAGCTAAAACATAAATTTTTAAATAAGAGTAATGCATGCGCGCAGATTCAATCAAATGTTATTATAATAAAAATAAATATTGAAGAAACAGAATAATTTAATATCCATGCAACTTATCATATATAATATTAATTATGGAAAATAATGTACTTAAAATTATACTTTCAGAAATCAAGTTCTATTTAATTTTTTGAAGTATTTATTATAATGTTGCTAACTAGTAGCACATAAGAAACAGAAAGTAATATTAGAACACATAAGATGAAGAGACAGAGAGAGATTGTGTTGATCGTCAAACAGAGCAGACGTGTTTTTCCTGATATGTGTTTTGTTTTATTTTAAAAGTTTTTAATATTCAAATAAAATAAAAAAAATAATTATAATAATAAAATAAAAGTTAATTGAATTCAATTAAATAAACATTTAATATTATAAATGGTGGAACCTTTAAATTTAAGATAAGTAACATTATATTTTGTATTTTATATTTTTATAAATGCATGTTTTATATTTTCGCCAATAACTTAATATATATTCAATTAATTTATATTATATTAAAAATCATAAATTTATTATTATATAAAACGAACAAATCGATCAAATTGCAACCTTCATTTGACTTAATAACGGTATGAGGGATGTGTGGGGTACAAAAAAATTTGTCCCGAAAAGACACCCTCGCGTTATTCGAGAAAAGATTAAATTATCCTCCCAAAGATATCGGGCGGTCTTTAATTTTTTTTGTTTCAAATAGTCTCAAACAAAAGAAATCCGAATAAATACAAATCGGGAATGATGTTAGCCCGAACTGTGGAGTAAGTTCATTTTTAAAATAAAAATTCTTAAAATTTTCGTGATTATATTTTTTATTAATACGCAGAAATACAAGGTACCGGCCCGGTAGATTTACGTACACGTAAGAAACAGAAAGTAATATTAGAACACATAAGATGAAGAGACAGAGAGAGATTGTGTTGATCGTCAAACAGAGCAGACGTGTTTTTTCCTGATCTGTGTTTTTTTTTGATTTTAAAAATTTTAATATTAAATTAAAATAAAAACATAATTATAATAATAAAAGTTAATTGAATTCAATTAAATAAACATTTAATATTATAAATGGTGGAACCTTTAAATTTAAGATAAGTAACATTATATTTTGTATTTTATATTTTTATATATGCATGTTTTATATTTTCGCCAATAACTATATTATATATTCAATTAATTTATATTGAAAATCATAAATTTATTGTTATTCTAACTTGATCTGGACCCTACGTTTTTTCTCTCTTAATTTAATGAAGGCAGATATAACTATGATGCTTATTTACAGGTATAAAATTAAGTCACATAGCACCATAATTTAAAGAGTATGCAGGTTTAAATTTAAGCATATGGTACTCATTTTTAAGCATAAGATGCATTGACTTTAAAGTCGAAAGTCATATGCATGTGGATCATTGAATTAAATTCAAAGAAACATTTCTTGAAATTTAGGCATTTTGTCATTTGATTAAAGCCAAATCAATTAAATATCAATGTCTTTTGCCTCAATTTTAAACAATTTTAGTTCATATGTCATGTTGGTTCGTTTCTTCGATGTAATGGTTGATTTCTTGGTCCGAGTATATTCACATCAAACTTATTAAAATAAAAACAATTTTATTTTTTTATAAAGTTTATTTAATCAAAAAAAAAAAAAATCAATGTGAAACAAATTCTGGAAACATATGATTAAGTCATTCAAAACATAAAATCAATGTACGATTTTGGTTCTAAACTCAATGAATTACAGTCATTAAAGTTTTCACAATAAGCCTACCTTATAGGGCGAGTAGAAGATACTCAACAACCCTTTTAACTTATGAATACATATTTTATTTATTTAAATATATATATATATATATATATATATATATATATATATATATATATATATATATATATATATATATATATATATATATATATATATATATATATATATATATATATATATATATATATAATAATAAATTAATCTCGCGTAATATTATAAACGTATTGTAAAATAATTAAAAATTATAGCGGACGTAATATAAATAAATATTTTCATGTATAAATTTTAGTTCATGTCTAAGAAAAAAGAAACAACTAAAAATATTCTAGATACATTAGTTCAATATAATCAAACTAAACAAAAAGAAAAACTCCAATAAAAAAATCACCTAGAATAGAAAATAAAAAAGAACCTTTAAAAAATTTAGAACCAAAATCTATCGAGTTAAAGGAAAATAATATCGTAATTCATCAGCCTGAACTTATAAAAATTAAAAATTTAAATATAGAACAAATAATATAGAACCACAGGAAAAAATGGCAAACTCCGTCGAAAAAGCGTTAGAATTACATATTTAAAATAGATAAATTCACAAAAAATCTTCAACCATATTCTGGTATTAAAACAGAAATATGTACATTCATACACAGTGTAGACAATATATTAATATATTGTGCTAAATTTAAACAAACAGATTCGTATACATTAATTTTACAAAATATTCGTAATAAAATCATTGGGAAAGCCAGTGAGTCGTTAAATAATTATAACATTCCAAATGATTGGAATATAATAAAACAACATTTATTAGCTACATACGCGGATAACCGTGATGTAGATACACTCGAATTAGAGCTTTTCAATTTAATTAAACTAAATTTAGAACCACTTGTACTTTATGATAAAATAATCAATATAAATACACTTCTTTTGCAAATCAAATAAATTTACAAAATATTTCAAAAGAAATAAAAAAATTTCAGTTAGAAAAATATAGAAACACAGCTTTAAAAATTTTGCTAACAGCAATAAAGGAACCATTAGGTTCAATAATTAGGGCCAGAAATCCAAAATCATTAAACGATGCATATAATCAAATAAATGAGGAATTAAATATATTTAAACTAAAAAATATTCAAATGGACGTAAAAACCGATCCAGTCAAAAAACCTTTCAGGAAAAACTATTATAATTACTCCTAACCACAATTACAAACCAAATTATCAAAATCAACCAAAACGTGAAGTTGAACGTTTTAACAATAATTATTCCTCTAACAATAAAAAACCAAATTATTCAAACCAATCAAAACGTGAAGTTGAACGTTTTAACAATAAATATTCTCAACCAAACCAAAATCATCACCAATATCGTCAATTTAATTCAACAAATGAATTAAAAAATCTAAATTGTCAAACCCCGTTAAACAAGAATTTCAAAAACCTTTTGTAAAAAACGAAAACAAAAGTTACAATTTACAACAATCTCTTGATAACCCATCTGAGGTAAATTTTCAAATACAAGCCTCACCAAACCTCAAACAAACTTTAAACCCAAAGACTTGCCTTTTATAATTTTAAGTAATAACACAGACTATATATACTAAGTATATTATAGTCTATAAGTATATATAGTCTGTGGTAATAATCCAAATAGATAAATCAAAATTCCTACAAAAGCAAGTAGCGTTTTTAGGTCATATTATTTCTGACGAAGGTGTTAGACCAAATCCATTAAAAATCGATACCATCAAAAACTTTCCAATACCAAAAACAGTATTGAAATTCAAAGTTTTCTTGGAATTCCAAGTTATTACAGAAAATTTATTAAAGATTTTACCAAAAAGTCTAAACCATTAACCGATTGCCTTAAAAAAGGAGTAAAAGTAATCCATACGAAACAATTCCTGGAAAGTGTTGAAACATTTAAAAACATCCAAACGGATAAATCAGTTCTACAGTTTCCAGACTTTAGCAAACCATTCCTGCTAACGACGAATGCTTCTAATTTTGCATTAGGTGCCATTCTAAGTCAAGGAGATATAGGACGCGATAAACCAATAGCATATGCTAGTCGAACTCTGAATAACGCAGAGCAAAACTATTCAACAATCGACAAGGAAATGCTTGGAATATTTTGGGCAACCAAATATTTTCGACCTTATTTATACGGTCAAAAATTTATTATCATCACTGATCATAAACCATTAATACATATGTTTAATATTAAAGACCCAACAGGAAGAATCTTTAGGTGGCGTCTAAAACTCGATTAATTTAACTTTGAGGTACATTATAAAAACGGGAACAGCCAATACGAATGCTGATGCTCTTTCCCGTATTGAACTTAACAAAATGTTACAAAATAAAAAATTAATCTATCCCGAAACCATCGATAGTATTAGAAATAGCGAGAATAGGGAACACAATTACCCAAGGGTAGGCATAGAAAATGTTTTTCGAAAGGACAAAAATAACATTATTCTAGTGCGGTAGCTGTACGTTGGTGGTACTATACAGTCATAAAAGATTTCTTGTTGTTCGCTCCCTTTGTGCTAAATTGTTTACACTCAATTTCTTTACAATTTTCTAACTTTAATAATTTTTTCAATTTCTTTTCAATTTTCTAACTTTAATTATTTTAATATATTGATACTTTGGCAGAAAGTGTGCGTGATGCACCATCAACATCAATTCACCGTCGTTCTCAACAATTGAACATGAAGGACTTGATATTTTAAAATACGAGGGAGGACCGCGATGAACAACAAAATGCAAGAGTTTCTAGCGTAGTTAGAACAACCGTCAACTGTTATAATAAAATCTATATGCAAAGAGAGAAAAATGTCACACAGAGTACTCCAGACCAGATATCTCTCGACATAAGAAATGGCATTTTTGTGGATTTAATTTTTCTTTCGCAAAAAACGAGCGTAAGGGATCCAGATATGGTAGAACGGGTAGAACGATATGCATTCATCAATACGGAAAATTTTGGATATTGGCCGGCCTTTGTAAGTGATATTTTTTATTTATTTATTTTGTGTAGCTTAAAAGGATTTTGTTTTGTTTACTGATGTTACATATTATTATGATTTTCTTAAAATAATATTAATTTTCAAATCAATATGTATTGTATGACATAATCGTATCTCGTGATCTCGTGCTTTTCGGCTGTGTAATAGCTGTTTATCCATTACGGTAATATGAGTAACCGTAAGCCGTCATGCGGTGCGTGCAACAAGGTGGTGAAGTATTTTTTGTATTTATTTTATAAATACAAAACTAACTATTATTTTTACACTGTAATACAAATATTTAAAAGAATACTATTGTAATGTATGTGTGCCTATAAATATTGTTACGAATTTGCCTCGTCAGAAATTCGGTTCGTATCACTGGATTGTGAATAAAATGAACGATTTAACTTTCGAATAAAAACACTATTTATTTCACAAAACAATTTACAACAACAAAATAGTCCTTAAAACTCTACACAATTATTTCTAGATAATTCCGCAATTATCTAACAAACACTTTAATCACAATAATTATTATCCACAAATTATTAACACTTTTTAATTCACTTATTAATCACTCTTTTATTTATTTCGCACTATTATCGCACTATTTTCACTTTTACTTGTTGTTCACTGCTCACTGGTTAAAATTATACTGTGTCGTAGGGCGCATCGCGCTGTTTATTTATGCACGAAAGAACCTTCCAGAAATTTATCACCGTTTGCGTCTCGAACATTCGCCACAATTTGTCAACAGATGGCAGTGCATACTTATTTACCCATCTAACATTTTCCCAATAAACAAACATAACGTCAATCGACATTACTGTCTTGTTTGTTTTGTTTGTTTGTTTGTTTTTATCTCTACAATCTGTTTTGGGGCTCGAGGCACTCCCAACTCTTTCGCAGTTCGCTTATTACGTCCTACCTTACGCCATTACAGCCAAATCGAGGACGTACGGCTATAGGTCCGATTTACGTAGAACCATCTGCACATTGCATAGCTCCATGCCAGCCTATAGTACTGACATAGAAGATGGGTCGGCCCATGAATTCTGCACTCCAATAGGGGGTCATAGTTGTGTTCATTCACACCACCGATCGTAATCAGATGGTGAAAAATCCCTTTTGCAACCTGCCCCTATCGGGATTCGAACCCGGTACCTCCCACTCCAACTGCCGCAGCTTTAACCACTGCGCCACCTAGGCGGTGACATTACTGTCGCCAAAATTGTGCCATGCCCAAGGTGCGATCGTAACAATATAAATTTTATCAAATAAATTAATTATAATGACAAAATTGCGTATACCAAAAAAAAATATGTTTACTCCTTCCGCGAAGAATTCGGTGTATACATTTATTTGTTTCAAGGGAAGTTTTTTTTGCTAATTTTTCTTCTTCCACCTTACTCAAATTACAAATAAAAAACGAATAAAAAAAAACACAACATATTTGATCAAAAAATCTGTTTTATGGGTAAAAATCTGTCGATCTGGCAACCCTGGCTGTAATGAATACCCTTTAAACATATAAGAATCTTTCATATAAGAATGACCTCGCTTGTGACTCGTTTGCGATTCACCATGTTTAGAGGGTATAAGTTACCGATTAACAGTTATAGTTTGAAGTTTAGAATAGAAGGACGCCGCAATCGAACAAAATTTTTAAAGTGATTGTTTATAATATTTTAAATTATTTATTTTAACTTATTTATTTATTAATTATTGATTTTATTAATTATTTTAACGTAAGTGACGAGTGGATATAATATATGAATATAAATATGGATAAAAAAGTGGTAAACCTAAAAAAAGTAAGAAACATATTTCCAAAGATAGTCGGGAAACTTTCAAAAATATAATGGCGGAAAATGTTGGATCACAAATCCAAAAAAACGCCACTCATAAAAAACATTATAAAAAAATATTTAATCGCAAAACATCAAATGACGACGTGTAAGTAAAACCAATAGTTTTTTTAGGTGATCATCTAGCTATTTAGTGCGATGCCCCATGAAGACCGTCAACCGGCAAACTTCAAACTGTAAAATCCAATTTTTGACTAAAATTTTATTAATTTATGAGAAAACATGTAAATAAGTTGTGTCAATTTATTAAATCTATCATTTTTAAATCTAACTTTTAAAAAATGGATATAATTTCATATCCATGCAACCCTGGCTGTAATGAATACCCTTTAAAAGCATTCCGAAAAGTTACAAATGCTCGATCGAGTGTATCTTTCGAAAACATTTCCAATTGCGGCCCTAGCATACGTAAATTTGATAGTAATAAGGTCATTCCTTCTTGGTCGTTACATCCGTTTGCTAAAGTGCTTGTATATATAGTCTATAAGTATATATAGTCTATAAGTATATATAGTCTGTGGTAATAATCCAAATAGATAAATCAAAATTCCTACAAAAGCAAGTAGCGTTTTTAGGTCATATTATTTCTGACGAAGGTGTTAGACCAAATCCATTAAAAATCGATGCCATCAAAAACTTTCCAATACCAAAAACAGTATTGAAATTCAAAGTTTTCTTGGAATTCCAAGTTATTACAGAAAATTTATTAAAGATTTTACCAAAAAGTTAACCGATTGCCTTAAAAAAGGAGTAAAAGTAATCCATACGAAACAATTCCTGGAAAGTGTTGAAACATTTAAAAACATCCAAACGGATAAATCAGTTCTACAGTTTCCAGACTTTAGCAAACCATTCCTGCTAACGACGAATGCTTCTAATTTTGCATTAGGTGCCATTCTAAGTCAAGGAGATATAGGAAGCGATAAACCAATAGCATATGCTAGTCGAACTCTGAATAACGCAGAGCAAAACTATTCAACAATCGACAAGGAAATGCTTGGAATATTTTGGGCAACCAAATATTTTCGACCTTATTTATACGGTCAAAAATTTATTATCATCACTGATCATAAACCATTAATACATATGTTTAATATTAAAGACCCAACAGGAAGAATCTTTAGGTGGCGTCTAAAACTCGATTAATTTAACTTTGAGGTACATTATAAAAACGGGAACAGCCAATACGAATGCTGATGCTCTTTCCCGTATTGAACTTAACAAAATGTTACAAAATAAAAAATTAATCTATCCCGAAACCATCGATAGTATTAGAAATAGCGAGAATAGGGAACACAATTACCCAAGGGTAGGCATAGAAAATGTTTTTCGAAAGGACAAAAATAACATTATTCTAGTGCGGTAGCTGTACGTTGGTGGTACTATACAGTCATAAAAGATTTCTTGTTGTTCGCTCCCTTTGTGCTAAATTGTTTACACTCAATTTCTTTACAATTTTCTAACTTTAATAATTTTTTCAATTTCTTTTCAATTTTCTAACTTTAATTATTTTAATATATTGATACTTTGGCAGAAAGTGTGCGTGATGCACCATCAACATCAATTCACCGTCGTTCTCAACAATTGAACATGAAGGACTTGATATTTTAAAATACGAGGGAGGACCGCGATGAACAACAAAATGCAAGAGTTTCTAGCGTAGTTAGAACAACCGTCAACTGTTATAATAAAATCTATATGCAAAGAGAGAAAAATGTCACACAGAGTACTCCAGACCAGATATCTCTCGACATAAGAAATGGCATTTTTGTGGATTTAATTTTTCTTTCGCAAAAAACGAGCGTAAGGGATCCAGATATGGTAGAACGGGTAGAACGATATGCATTCATCAATACGGAAAATTTTGGATATTGGCCGGCCTTTGTAAGTGATATTTTTTATTTATTTATTTTGTGTAGCTTAAAAGGATTTTGTTTTGTTTACTGATGTTACATATTATTATGATTTTCTTAAAATAATATTAATTTTCAAATCAATATGTATTGTATGACATAATCGTATCTCGTGATCTCGTGCTTTTCGGCTGTGTAATAGCTGTTTATCCATTACGGTAATATGAGTAACCGTAAGCCGTCATGCGGTGCGTGCAACAAGGTGGTGAAGTATTTTTTGTATTTATTTTATAAATACAAAACTAACTATTATTTTTACACTGTAATACAAATATTTAAAAGAATACTATTGTAATGTATGTGTGCCTATAAATATTGTTACGAATTTGCCTCGTCAGAAATTCGGTTCGTATCACTGGATTGTGAATAAAATGAACGATTTAACTTTCGAATAAAAACACTATTTATTTCACAAAACAATTTACAACAACAAAATAGTCCTTAAAACTCTACACAATTATTTCTAGATAATTCCGCAATTATCTAACAAACACTTTAATCACAATAATTATTATCCACAAATTATTAACACTTTTTAATTCACTTATTAATCACTCTTTTATTTATTTCGCACTATTATCGCACTATTTTCACTTTTACTTGTTGTTCACTGCTCACTGGTTAAAATTATACTGTGTCGTAGGGCGCATCGCGCTGTTTATTTATGCACGAAAGAACCTTCCAGAAATTTATCACCGTTTGCGTCTCGAACATTCGCCACAATTTGTCAACAGATGGCAGTGCATACTTATTTACCCATCTAACATTTTCCCAATAAACAAACATAACGTCAATCGACATTACTGTCTTGTTTGTTTTGTTTGTTTGTTTGTTTTTATCTCTACAATCTGTTTTGGGGCTCGAGGCACTCCCAACTCTTTCGCAGTTCGCTTATTACGTCCTACCTTACGCCATTACAGCCAAATCGAGGACGTACGGCTATAGGTCCGATTTACGTAGAACCATCTGCACATTGCATAGCTCCATGCCAGCCTATAGTACTGACATAGAAGATGGGTCGGCCCATGAATTCTGCACTCCAATAGGGGGTCATAGTTGTGTTCATTCACACCACCGATCGTAATCAGATGGTGAAAAATCCCTTTTGCAATCTGCCCCTATCGGGATTCGAACCCGGTACCTCCTACTCCAACTGCCGCAGCTTTAACCACTGCGCCACCTAGGCGGTGACATTACTGTCGCCAAAATTGTGCCATGCCCAAGGTGCGATCGTAACAATATAAATTTTATCAAATAAATTAATTATAATGACAAAATT
The DNA here is from genome assembly GCA_963932295.1 of Tipula lateralis. Taxonomy (NCBI): domain Eukaryota; kingdom Metazoa; phylum Arthropoda; class Insecta; order Diptera; family Tipulidae; genus Tipula; species Tipula lateralis. The sequence continues at coordinate 6,836,461 of OZ010738.1, read as the reverse complement.
GCGTATACCAAAAAAAAATATGTTTACTCCTTCCGCGAAGAATTCGGTGTATACATTTATTTGTTTCAAGGGAAGTTTTTTTTGCTAATTTTTCTTCTTCCACCTTACTCAAATTACAAATAAAAAACGAATAAAAAAAAACACAACATATTTGATCAAAAAATCTGTTTTATGGGTAAAAATCTGTCGATCTGGCAACCCTGGCTGTAATGAATACCCTTTAAACATATAAGAATCTTTCATATAAGAATGACCTCGCTTGTGACTCGTTTGCGATTCACCATGTTTAGAGGGTATAAGTTACCGATTAACAGTTATAGTTTGAAGTTTAGAATAGAAGGACGCCGCAATCGAACAAAATTTTTAAAGTGATTGTTTATAATATTTTAAATTATTTATTTTAACTTATTTATTTATTAATTATTGATTTTATTAATTATTTTAACGTAAGTGACAAGTGGATATAATATATGAATATAAATATGGATAAAAAAGTGGTAAACCTAAAAAAAGTAAGAAACATATTTCCAAAGATAGTCGGGAAACTTTCAAAAATATAATGGCGGAAAATGTTGGATCACAAATCCAAAAAAACGCCACTCATAAAAAACATTATAAAAAAATATTTAATCGCAAAACATCAAATGACGACGTGTAAGTAAAACCAATAGTTTTTTTAGGTGATCATCTAGCTATTTAGTGCGATGCCCCATGAAGACCGTCAACCGGCAAACTTCAAACTGTAAAATCCAATTTTTGACTAAAATTTTATTAATTTATGAGAAAACATGTAAATAAGTTGTGTCAATTTATTAAATCTATCATTTTTAAATCTAACTTTTAAAAAATGGATATAATTTCATATCCATGCAACCCTGGCTGTAATGAATACCCTTTAAAAGCATTCCGAAAAGTTACAAATGCTCGATCGAGTGTATCTTTCGAAAACATTTCCAATTGCGGCCCTAGCATACGTAAATTTGATAGTAATAAGGTCATTCCTTCTTGGTCGTTACATCCGTTTGCTAAAGTGCTTGTATATATAGTCTATAAGTATATATAGTCTATAAGTATATATAGTCTGTGGTAATAATCCAAATAGATAAATCAAAATTCCTACAAAAGCAAGTAGCGTTTTTAGGTCATATTATTTCTGACGAAGGTGTTAGACCAAATCCATTAAAAATCGATGCCATCAAAAACTTTCCAATACCAAAAACAGTATTGAAATTCAAAGTTTTCTTGGAATTCCAAGTTATTACAGAAAATTTATTAAAGATTTTACCAAAAAGTTAACCGATTGCCTTAAAAAAGGAGTAAAAGTAATCCATACGAAACAATTCCTGGAAAGTGTTGAAACATTTAAAAACATCCAAACGGATAAATCAGTTCTACAGTTTCCAGACTTTAGCAAACCATTCCTGCTAACGACGAATGCTTCTAATTTTGCATTAGGTGCCATTCTAAGTCAAGGAGATATAGGAAGCGATAAACCAATAGCATATGCTAGTCGAACTCTGAATAACGCAGAGCAAAACTATTCAACAATCGACAAGGAAATGCTTGGAATATTTTGGGCAACCAAATATTTTCGACCTTATTTATACGGTCAAAAATTTATTATCATCACTGATCATAAACCATTAATACATATGTTTAATATTAAAGACCCAACAGGAAGAATCTTTAGGTGGCGTCTAAAACTCGATTAATTTAACTTTGAGGTACATTATAAAAACGGGAACAGCCAATACGAATGCTGATGCTCTTTCCCGTATTGAACTTAACAAAATGTTACAAAATAAAAAATTAATCTATCCCGAAACCATCGATAGTATTAGAAATAGCGAGAATAGGGAACACAATTACCCAAGGGTAGGCATAGAAAATGTTTTTCGAAAGGACAAAAATAACATTATTCTAGTGCGGTAGCTGTACGTTGGTGGTACTATACAGTCATAAAAGATTTCTTGTTGTTCGCTCCCTTTGTGCTAAATTGTTTACACTCAATTTCTTTACAATTTTCTAACTTTAATAATTTTTTCAATTTCTTTTCAATTTTCTAACTTTAATTATTTTAATATATTGATACTTTGGCAGAAAGTGTGCGTGATGCACCATCAACATCAATTCACCGTCGTTCTCAACAATTGAACATGAAGGACTTGATATTTTAAAATACGAGGGAGGACCGCGATGAACAACAAAATGCAAGAGTTTCTAGCGTAGTTAGAACAACCGTCAACTGTTATAATAAAATCTATATGCAAAGAGAGAAAAATGTCACACAGAGTACTCCAGACCAGATATCTCTCGACATAAGAAATGGCATTTTTGTGGATTTAATTTTTCTTTCGCAAAAAACGAGCGTAAGGGATCCAGATATGGTAGAACGGGTAGAACGATATGCATTCATCAATACGGAAAATTTTGGATATTGGCCGGCCTTTGTAAGTGATATTTTTTATTTATTTATTTTGTGTAGCTTAAAAGGATTTTGTTTTGTTTACTGATGTTACATATTATTATGATTTTCTTAAAATAATATTAATTTTCAAATCAATATGTATTGTATGACATAATCGTATCTCGTGATCTCGTGCTTTTCGGCTGTGTAATAGCTGTTTATCCATTACGGTAATATGAGTAACCGTAAGCCGTCATGCGGTGCGTGCAACAAGGTGGTGAAGTATTTTTTGTATTTATTTTATAAATACAAAACTAACTATTATTTTTACACTGTAATACAAATATTTAAAAGAATACTATTGTAATGTATGTGTGCCTATAAATATTGTTACGAATTTGCCTCGTCAGAAATTCGGTTCGTATCACTGGATTGTGAATAAAATGAACGATTTAACTTTCGAATAAAAACACTATTTATTTCACAAAACAATTTACAACAACAAAATAGTCCTTAAAACTCTACACAATTATTTCTAGATAATTCCGCAATTATCTAACAAACACTTTAATCACAATAATTATTATCCACAAATTATTAACACTTTTTAATTCACTTATTAATCACTCTTTTATTTATTTCGCACTATTATCGCACTATTTTCACTTTTACTTGTTGTTCACTGCTCACTGGTTAAAATTATACTGTGTCGTAGGGCGCATCGCGCTGTTTATTTATGCACGAAAGAACCTTCCAGAAATTTATCACCGTTTGCGTCTCGAACATTCGCCACAATTTGTCAACAGATGGCAGTGCATACTTATTTACCCATCTAACATTTTCCCAATAAACAAACATAACGTCAATCGACATTACTGTCTTGTTTGTTTTGTTTGTTTGTTTGTTTTTATCTCTACAATCTGTTTTGGGGCTCGAGGCACTCCCAACTCTTTCGCAGTTCGCTTATTACGTCCTACCTTACGCCATTACAGCCAAATCGAGGACGTACGGCTATAGGTCCGATTTACGTAGAACCATCTGCACATTGCATAGCTCCATGCCAGCCTATAGTACTGACATAGAAGATGGGTCGGCCCATGAATTCTGCACTCCAATAGGGGGTCATAGTTGTGTTCATTACGAATGCTGATGCTCTTTCCCGTATTGAACTTAACAAAATGTTACAAAATAAAAAATTAATCTATCCCGAAACCATCGATAGTATTAGAAATAGCGAGAATAGGGAACACAATTACCCAAGGGTAGGCATAGAAAATGTTTTTCGAAAGGACAAAAATAACATTATTCTAGTGCGGTAGCTGTACGTTGGTGGTACTATACAGTCATAAAAGATTTCTTGTTGTTCGCTCCCTTTGTGCTAAATTGTTTACACTCAATTTCTTTACAATTTTCTAACTTTAATAATTTTTTCAATTTCTTTTCAATTTTCTAACTTTAATTATTTTAATATATTGATACTTTGGCAGAAAGTGTGCGTGATGCACCATCAACATCAATTCACCGTCGTTCTCAACAATTGAACATGAAGGACTTGATATTTTAAAATACGAGGGAGGACCGCGATGAACAACAAAATGCAAGAGTTTCTAGCGTAGTTAGAACAACCGTCAACTGTTATAATAAAATCTATATGCAAAGAGAGAAAAATGTCACACAGAGTACTCCAGACCAGATATCTCTCGACATAAGAAATGGCATTTTTGTGGATTTAATTTTTCTTTCGCAAAAAACGAGCGTAAGGGATCCAGATATGGTAGAACGGGTAGAACGATATGCATTCATCAATACGGAAAATTTTGGATATTGGCCGGCCTTTGTAAGTGATATTTTTTATTTATTTATTTTGTGTAGCTTAAAAGGATTTTGTTTTGTTTACTGATGTTACATATTATTATGATTTTCTTAAAATAATATTAATTTTCAAATCAATATGTATTGTATGACATAATCGTATCTCGTGATCTCGTGCTTTTCGGCTGTGTAATAGCTGTTTATCCATTACGGTAATATGAGTAACCGTAAGCCGTCATGCGGTGCGTGCAACAAGGTGGTGAAGTATTTTTTGTATTTATTTTATAAATACAAAACTAACTATTATTTTTACACTGTAATACAAATATTTAAAAGAATACTATTGTAATGTATGTGTGCCTATAAATATTGTTACGAATTTGCCTCGTCAGAAATTCGGTTCGTATCACTGGATTGTGAATAAAATGAACGATTTAACTTTCGAATAAAAACACTATTTATTTCACAAAACAATTTACAACAACAAAATAGTCCTTAAAACTCTACACAATTATTTCTAGATAATTCCGCAATTATCTAACAAACACTTTAATCACAATAATTATTATCCACAAATTATTAACACTTTTTAATTCACTTATTAATCACTCTTTTATTTATTTCGCACTATTATCGCACTATTTTCACTTTTACTTGTTGTTCACTGCTCACTGGTTAAAATTATACTGTGTCGTAGGGCGCATCGCGCTGTTTATTTATGCACGAAAGAACCTTCCAGAAATTTATCACCGTTTGCGTCTCGAACATTCGCCACAATTTGTCAACAGATGGCAGTGCATACTTATTTACCCATCTAACATTTTCCCAATAAACAAACATAACGTCAATCGACATTACTGTCTTGTTTGTTTTGTTTGTTTGTTTGTTTTTATCTCTACAATCTGTTTTGGGGCTCGAGGCACTCCCAACTCTTTCGCAGTTCGCTTATTACGTCCTACCTTACGCCATTACAGCCAAATCGAGGACGTACGGCTATAGGTCCGATTTACGTAGAACCATCTGCACATTGCATAGCTCCATGCCAGCCTATAGTACTGACATAGAAGATGGGTCGGCCCATGAATTCTGCACTCCAATAGGGGGTCATAGTTGTGTTCATTCACACCACCGATCGTAATCAGATGGTGAAAAATCCCTTTTGCAATCTGCCCCTATCGGGATTCGAACCCGGTACCTCCCACTCCAACTGCCGCAGCTTTAACCACTGCGCCACCTAGGCGGTGACATTACTGTCGCCAAAATTGTGCCATGCCCAAGGTGCGATCGTAACAATATAAATTTTATCAAATAAATTAATTATAATGACAAAATTGCGTATACCAAAAAAAAATATGTTTACTCCTTCCGCGAAGAATTCGGTGTATACATTTATTTGTTTCAAGGGAAGTTTTTTTTGCTAATTTTTCTTCTTCCACCTTACTCAAATTACAAATAAAAAACGAATAAAAAAAAACACAACATATTTGATCAAAAAATCTGTTTTATGGGTAAAAATCTGTCGATCTGGCAACCCTGGCTGTAATGAATACCCTTTAAACATATAAGAATCTTTCATATAAGAATGACCTCGCTTGTGACTCGTTTGCGATTCACCATGTTTAGAGGGTATAAGTTACCGATTAACAGTTATAGTTTGAAGTTTAGAATAGAAGGACGCCGCAATCGAACAAAATTTTTAAAGTGATTGTTTATAATATTTTAAATTATTTATTTTAACTTATTTATTTATTAATTATTGATTTTATTAATTATTTTAACGTAAGTGACAAGTGGATATAATATATGAATATAAATATGGATAAAAAAGTGGTAAACCTAAAAAAAGTAAGAAACATATTTCCAAAGATAGTCGGGAAACTTTCAAAAATATAATGGCGGAAAATGTTGGATCACAAATCCAAAAAAACGCCACTCATAAAAAACATTATAAAAAAATATTTAATCGCAAAACATCAAATGACGACGTGTAAGTAAAACCAATAGTTTTTTTAGGTGATCATCTAGCTATTTAGTGCGATGCCCCATGAAGACCGTCAACCGGCAAACTTCAAACTGTAAAATCCAATTTTTGACTAAAATTTTATTAATTTATGAGAAAACATGTAAATAAGTTGTGTCAATTTATTAAATCTATCATTTTTAAATCTAACTTTTAAAAAATGGATATAATTTCATATCCATGCAACCCTGGCTGTAATGAATACCCTTTAAAAGCATTCCGAAAAGTTACAAATGCTCGATCGAGTGTATCTTTCGAAAACATTTCCAATTGCGGCCCTAGCATACGTAAATTTGATAGTAATAAGGTCATTCCTTCTTGGTCGTTACATCCGTTTGCTAAAGTGCTTGTATATATAGTCTATAAGTATATATAGTCTATAAGTATATATAGTCTGTGGTAATAATCCAAATAGATAAATCAAAATTCCTACAAAAGCAAGTAGCGTTTTTAGGTCATATTATTTCTGACGAAGGTGTTAGACCAAATCCATTAAAAATCGATGCCATCAAAAACTTTCCAATACCAAAAACAGTATTGAAATTCAAAGTTTTCTTGGAATTCCAAGTTATTACAGAAAATTTATTAAAGATTTTACCAAAAAGTTAACCGATTGCCTTAAAAAAGGAGTAAAAGTAATCCATACGAAACAATTCCTGGAAAGTGTTGAAACATTTAAAAACATCCAAACGGATAAATCAGTTCTACAGTTTCCAGACTTTAGCAAACCATTCCTGCTAACGACGAATGCTTCTAATTTTGCATTAGGTGCCATTCTAAGTCAAGGAGATATAGGAAGCGATAAACCAATAGCATATGCTAGTCGAACTCTGAATAACGCAGAGCAAAACTATTCAACAATCGACAAGGAAATGCTTGGAATATTTTGGGCAACCAAATATTTTCGACCTTATTTATACGGTCAAAAATTTATTATCATCACTGATCATAAACCATTAATACATATGTTTAATATTAAAGACCCAACAGGAAGAATCTTTAGGTGGCGTCTAAAACTCGATTAATTTAACTTTGAGGTACATTATAAAAACGGGAACAGCCAATACGAATGCTGATGCTCTTTCCCGTATTGAACTTAACAAAATGTTACAAAATAAAAAATTAATCTATCCCGAAACCATCGATAGTATTAGAAATAGCGAGAATAGGGAACACAATTACCCAAGGGTAGGCATAGAAAATGTTTTTCGAAAGGACAAAAATAACATTATTCTAGTGCGGTAGCTGTACGTTGGTGGTACTATACAGTCATAAAAGATTTCTTGTTGTTCGCTCCCTTTGTGCTAAATTGTTTACACTCAATTTCTTTACAATTTTCTAACTTTAATAATTTTTTCAATTTCTTTTCAATTTTCTAACTTTAATTATTTTAATATATTGATACTTTGGCAGAAAGTGTGCGTGATGCACCATCAACATCAATTCACCGTCGTTCTCAACAATTGAACATGAAGGACTTGATATTTTAAAATACGAGGGAGGACCGCGATGAACAACAAAATGCAAGAGTTTCTAGCGTAGTTAGAACAACCGTCAACTGTTATAATAAAATCTATATGCAAAGAGAGAAAAATGTCACACAGAGTACTCCAGACCAGATATCTCTCGACATAAGAAATGGCATTTTTGTGGATTTAATTTTTCTTTCGCAAAAAACGAGCGTAAGGGATCCAGATATGGTAGAACGGGTAGAACGATATGCATTCATCAATACGGAAAATTTTGGATATTGGCCGGCCTTTGTAAGTGATATTTTTTATTTATTTATTTTGTGTAGCTTAAAAGGATTTTGTTTTGTTTACTGATGTTACATATTATTATGATTTTCTTAAAATAATATTAATTTTCAAATCAATATGTATTGTATGACATAATCGTATCTCGTGATCTCGTGCTTTTCGGCTGTGTAATAGCTGTTTATCCATTACGGTAATATGAGTAACCGTAAGCCGTCATGCGGTGCGTGCAACAAGGTGGTGAAGTATTTTTTGTATTTATTTTATAAATACAAAACTAACTATTATTTTTACACTGTAATACAAATATTTAAAAGAATACTATTGTAATGTATGTGTGCCTATAAATATTGTTACGAATTTGCCTCGTCAGAAATTCGGTTCGTATCACTGGATTGTGAATAAAATGAACGATTTAACTTTCGAATAAAAACACTATTTATTTCACAAAACAATTTACAACAACAAAATAGTCCTTAAAACTCTACACAATTATTTCTAGATAATTCCGCAATTATCTCTGTGGCAATTCAACATAATCACTTAATATCACTTAAGTGGTTTTGCCAAATTTTATTTATTATTGTTCGTTTTCGCCCCTTTACTAATCACACCAATTTTCTCCTACTTCGCTTCATTTTTCCCCAAGTTATGACTTTTTGAAAAAACCACTTAACTACAATGCACTTCATTAGGATTTTGGAAAAATCACTTATTTCACATTTTTCAGTTGAGCTATAATATTAAATTGTATTTAAATGAATATAAAAAAACATCGAGCTAGAAAAATAACTTATAAGTACTTAAGCGAATGGTATTTTTATATAAATAGTGAAAATAAAATCGGAAAAAAAACTTAAGTGACAATATGTGTTTTTACCAAATTTCAGTTGTATAATAAAGTTTGTATAATAGCACTTAAGTTATTTTTCCATAAGCAACTATAGGTGAAAAATCCGTTAAATCAATTTCACAAGCGTTACTAACTCAGTTAAGTGATTATTCCATATAGTCAAAATAAATAAAGTGTGAAATTAAAGTAATTTAAGTGATTATGTTAAAAGTCATATTTACTTTAATTTAATAATAAGTGTTTTTTCTTGATGTGTTATAATAATAAATTGAATAATCTTACTATTGAATAATCGTACTAATAAAGTAAACTTTTTGGCCCGTGTAAAATATAAATTGCAATAAGACACTATGTTCAGTCGAGGGAAAAGAATGATACTGTTAGCTAAAAAAGCTAATCAGCCAGGTACTCAAATAAATTTAAAAGTGTCAGAATTAGATCAACATGCTGTAAAAATGAAAGTGTCACACCTAGACCAACGTTCTGCAAAAATGAGAGTGTCAGACTTAGATCATTGTTCTGTGAATTATGACCAAGAGGAAATGCGAGAAAGCTTAAAATTAAATATAGCAAGTAAGTTATTAATAAAAATGTGTTATACTGTATTTATATAACTAAGACATATTTTGTAGATAGTGAACAAGCTCAAATTCCATTTTGCGCTTCTTGGTTTACACCACTAGGACATGGTGAATCATCATCAAGCTGTGTTAATGGAGAGTGTGTGACTGAAAGTCAGTTGGAACGTCTAAAAAATGTATACTTGCCACGCGATGCACATGACATAAGCATGAGTGATTACGATGATTCTGATGCTGACCCAAACTTTGTTCCAAGTTTTTCTGATGTTGAATCAGATATAGATAGTATGGCAAAGCAAATCGAAGCAAACATTGAATCAGACCAACATGTTCCAAGTACTTCAAAATCTGTGTCTGGTCCAAATTCAAGTAGCGTTACGATTATTACGAACTCACTAGTCAATATATCAAATATGGCTGATAGCACAGGGGAGGTTGATGCAAACAGTGAAACTTTGAATAGGAACATTCAAAGCTCCTCGACATCTGCAATTCGTCAAAACATAAAGAAATGTCGAAATTCTGGAATGAGGTATACAACCAGCTCACAAAAAATAATTAAGGCAAGAGAGTGTACGTCTCTGCAAGTTTGTCGCTTTAATTGTAAAAATAAGATTTCTTTTGAACAGCAGAGGGAGATTTTTAAGAAATACTGGTCCTTAGGAAATTATAAGCAACGTATATGCTATTTGGCGGGCCTAATACAGATAAACCCTATCAAAAGGACCACTGTTATCAAAACATCTAAGTCGAAGGTCAGGCTGAATAGTTATACCTACCACGTTGAAATAAATGGAATTCACACAAAATTGTGTCAAAAGTGTTTTAGAAAAACACTTGGTGAAACGGATAATTTCATTAAATCAGTAGCAAAAAAAAAAATTGGAAAAAGGTAATTTAAACGAGTACCTAGCAGATCGCAGAGGAAAAGCAGTGCCTCCCAACAAATTGGATGCTAATAAAATTCAGGAAATTAAGGCACACATTACCTCATTCCCTGCTTACGAGAGCCATTATACACGAGCTCATACATCACAGTTATATCTGGAGTCTGATTTAACATTAACAAAAATGCACCAGCTCTATTCTACCAGTCATTCAAAACCGGTTTCAATTTCAAAATATTCTGAAATTTTCAAAGGTTAGTAAATTGTTGATTAATTGATGAATGAAATAATAGTTACTTTAATTAATATACCATTTTATATTGTATTTAGAAATGGGAATCAAATTTAGAAAGCCAAAGCTTGATACATGCAATAAATGCGAAACTCTTAAAGTGCAAATAGAGGGAGCATTAGATGAAATTGTAAAAATGAGGTTAACTGACGAGCAACAGAAGCACCATGAGAGTGCAACACAAGCATACAATGCAAAAAATGTCGACAAGGAAACTGCAGTGTTGTCGACCACAACAAAGGTTTTTACATTTGACCTACAGCAGTGTCTTCCGACACCTTTTCTCAAAACATCTGTCTCGTTCTATAAACGCCCACTATGGACGTATAATCTAACAATTCACGACTGCGTCACCAACAACGCTTTTTGTTATATGTGGCATGAAGGAATCGGAGGAAGAGGTGGGAATGACATCGCGTCCTGCGTTTTCGAACATTTACGAAGCATACCGGAAACCATTAAATCCATTACATACTACAGTGATTCGTGCGCAGGACAAAATAAAAATTCTTATATAGCCGCCATGTTTTCAGTTTTGATAAAAAATTCACATCTAGACGAGATTAATCATAAATTTTTAATTCCGGGTCACACTCATATGGAGTGTGATTCGGATCATGCTATAATAGAAAAAAAAAAGAAAAAAACCAACATGAAAATACACCATCCTCGGGATTGGTTCAACTTTATTAGTTCAGTTGGGAATAAACGAAATTTTTCAGTGATAGAGATGGAAAACAAATTTCTAAATTTTTCATCTATATCTAAAAGTAAATTCACCTTCCGAAAAACCGATATAAATGGAAATAAATTTTACTGGAAAGATGTCAAATGGATGAGGTATACACGGCAATTCGGCCGTATATATTTCAAGTGTTCACACGACGAGTCAGAACCTTTTAAGGAACTCTTAGTTTCAAAAAAAGGCGTGAACCATGTAGGTATTTCAGACATTCCAAAGTGCTACAATGGTCCCCTTAAAATTAATAAGTCAAAAAAAGAAGACCTAATTTCTATATTACCATTGATAAATGAACAATTTCATTCATTTTATAACAGTCTAGAGACCGATGAATGTATAAGAAATATACATCCAGATCTTACAGACTCTGAAGATGAGTAAAATTGTATGTTACTATTAAAAAATTTAAGATTTTTGTTATTTGAATTAATATATTGTGAATTATTTTTATATTGTTTTCTTTCAATAAATAGATTTATTGTTTCATTTGTTTTTCTTTTCCAACAGTTTTAGTGTTGTGTTCTGTTGTCATCGTTCTAGTGTGATGATAAAGAGTATAATACATTTAATGCATTTGGTTATTTGGGACAATGACTTATCTTTATTTTGCTATGAGGAAAATCATTTGGAAAAACCACTTTAATCACTTAAGACAACATTTCTTTAAAAAAAAATTTAACATAATCACTTAACTGTAAAAAACTCTGATTTCCCTGGAAAATGAAAAGCAAATCATAAAATAGGTTTTCTTAATCGATTAATGATATTATTATTTGTAACTATAGTTTCTCCTTTCTAATTTTATGTCCATGGTTTTTTTCAAATTTAGAATTAAACTTAATTTTATTTCCCCTGAAAAGTACACTATTTTCAGTTAAGTGATTATGCTGAATTGCCACAGATCTAACAAACACTTTAATCACAATAATTATTATCCACAAATTATTAACACTTTTTAATTCACTTATTAATCACTCTTTTATTTATTTCGCACTATTATCGCACTATTTTCACTTTTACTTGTTGTTCACTGCTCACTGGTTAAAATTATACTGTGTCGTAGGGCGCATCGCGCTGTTTATTTATGCACGAAAGAACCTTCCAGAAATTTATCACCGTTTGCGTCTCGAACATTCGCCACAATTTGTCAACAGATGGCAGTGCATACTTATTTACCCATCTAACATTTTCCCAATAAACAAACATAACGTCAATCGACATTACTGTCTTGTTTGTTTTGTTTGTTTGTTTGTTTTTATCTCTACAATCTGTTTTGGGGCTCGAGGCACTCCCAACTCTTTCGCAGTTCGCTTATTACGTCCTACCTTACGCCATTACAGCCAAATCGAGGACGTACGGCTATAGGTCCGATTTACGTAGAACCATCTGCACATTGCATAGCTCCATGCCAGCCTATAGTACTGACATAGAAGATGGGTCGGCCCATGAATTCTGCACTCCAATAGGGGGTCATAGTTGTGTTCATTCACACCACCGATCGTAATCAGATGGTGAAAAATCCCTTTTGCAATCTGCCCCTATCGGGATTCGAACCCGGTACCTCCCACTCCAACTGCCGCAGCTTTAACCACTGCGCCACCTAGGCGGTGACATTACTGTCGCCAAAATTGTGCCATGCCCAAGGTGCGATCGTAACAATATAAATTTTATCAAATAAATTAATTATAATGACAAAATTGCGTATACCAAAAAAAAATATGTTTACTCCTTCCGCGAAGAATTCGGTGTATACATTTATTTGTTTCAAGGGAAGTTTTTTTTGCTAATTTTTCTTCTTCCACCTTACTCAAATTACAAATAAAAAACGAATAAAAAAAAACACAACATATTTGATCAAAAAATCTGTTTTATGGGTAAAAATCTGTCGATCTGGCAACCCTGGCTGTAATGAATACCCTTTAAACATATAAGAATCTTTCATATAAGAATGACCTCGCTTGTGACTCGTTTGCGATTCACCATGTTTAGAGGGTATAAGTTACCGATTAACAGTTATAGTTTGAAGTTTAGAATAGAAGGACGCCGCAATCGAACAAAATTTTTAAAGTGATTGTTTATAATATTTTAAATTATTTATTTTAACTTATTTATTTATTAATTATTGATTTTATTAATTATTTTAACGTAAGTGACAAGTGGATATAATATATGAATATAAATATGGATAAAAAAGTGGTAAACCTAAAAAAAGTAAGAAACATATTTCCAAAGATAGTCGGGAAACTTTCAAAAATATAATGGCGGAAAATGTTGGATCACAAATCCAAAAAAACGCCACTCATAAAAAACATTATAAAAAAATATTTAATCGCAAAACATCAAATGACGACGTGTAAGTAAAACCAATAGTTTTTTTAGGTGATCATCTAGCTATTTAGTGCGATGCCCCATGAAGACCGTCAACCGGCAAACTTCAAACTGTAAAATCCAATTTTTGACTAAAATTTTATTAATTTATGAGAAAACATGTAAATAAGTTGTGTCAATTTATTAAATCTATCATTTTTAAATCTAACTTTTAAAAAATGGATATAATTTCATATCCATGCAACCCTGGCTGTAATGAATACCCTTTAAAAGCATTCCGAAAAGTTACAAATGCTCGATCGAGTGTATCTTTCGAAAACATTTCCAATTGCGGCCCTAGCATACGTAAATTTGATAGTAATAAGGTCATTCCTTCTTGGTCGTTACATCCGTTTGCTAAAGTGCTTGTATATATAGTCTATAAGTATATATAGTCTATAAGTATATATAGTCTGTGGTAATAATCCAAATAGATAAATCAAAATTCCTACAAAAGCAAGTAGCGTTTTTAGGTCATATTATTTCTGACGAAGGTGTTAGACCAAATCCATTAAAAATCGATGCCATCAAAAACTTTCCAATACCAAAAACAGTATTGAAATTCAAAGTTTTCTTGGAATTCCAAGTTATTACAGAAAATTTATTAAAGATTTTACCAAAAAGTTAACCGATTGCCTTAAAAAAGGAGTAAAAGTAATCCATACGAAACAATTCCTGGAAAGTGTTGAAACATTTAAAAACATCCAAACGGATAAATCAGTTCTACAGTTTCCAGACTTTAGCAAACCATTCCTGCTAACGACGAATGCTTCTAATTTTGCATTAGGTGCCATTCTAAGTCAAGGAGATATAGGAAGCGATAAACCAATAGCATATGCTAGTCGAACTCTGAATAACGCAGAGCAAAACTATTCAACAATCGACAAGGAAATGCTTGGAATATTTTGGGCAACCAAATATTTTCGACCTTATTTATACGGTCAAAAATTTATTATCATCACTGATCATAAACCATTAATACATATGTTTAATATTAAAGACCCAACAGGAAGAATCTTTAGGTGGCGTCTAAAACTCGATTAATTTAACTTTGAGGTACATTATAAAAACGGGAACAGCCAATACGAATGCTGATGCTCTTTCCCGTATTGAACTTAACAAAATGTTACAAAATAAAAAATTAATCTATCCCGAAACCATCGATAGTATTAGAAATAGCGAGAATAGGGAACACAATTACCCAAGGGTAGGCATAGAAAATGTTTTTCGAAAGGACAAAAATAACATTATTCTAGTGCGGTAGCTGTACGTTGGTGGTACTATACAGTCATAAAAGATTTCTTGTTGTTCGCTCCCTTTGTGCTAAATTGTTTACACTCAATTTCTTTACAATTTTCTAACTTTAATAATTTTTTCAATTTCTTTTCAATTTTCTAACTTTAATTATTTTAATATATTGATACTTTGGCAGAAAGTGTGCGTGATGCACCATCAACATCAATTCACCGTCGTTCTCAACAATTGAACATGAAGGACTTGATATTTTAAAATACGAGGGAGGACCGCGATGAACAACAAAATGCAAGAGTTTCTAGCGTAGTTAGAACAACCGTCAACTGTTATAATAAAATCTATATGCAAAGAGAGAAAAATGTCACACAGAGTACTCCAGACCAGATATCTCTCGACATAAGAAATGGCATTTTTGTGGATTTAATTTTTCTTTCGCAAAAAACGAGCGTAAGGGATCCAGATATGGTAGAACGGGTAGAACGATATGCATTCATCAATACGGAAAATTTTGGATATTGGCCGGCCTTTGTAAGTGATATTTTTTATTTATTTATTTTGTGTAGCTTAAAAGGATTTTGTTTTGTTTACTGATGTTACATATTATTATGATTTTCTTAAAATAATATTAATTTTCAAATCAATATGTATTGTATGACATAATCGTATCTCGTGATCTCGTGCTTTTCGGCTGTGTAATAGCTGTTTATCCATTACGGTAATATGAGTAACCGTAAGCCGTCATGCGGTGCGTGCAACAAGGTGGTGAAGTATTTTTTGTATTTATTTTATAAATACAAAACTAACTATTATTTTTACACTGTAATACAAATATTTAAAAGAATACTATTGTAATGTATGTGTGCCTATAAATATTGTTACGAATTTGCCTCGTCAGAAATTCGGTTCGTATCACTGGATTGTGAATAAAATGAACGATTTAACTTTCGAATAAAAACACTATTTATTTCACAAAACAATTTACAACAACAAAATAGTCCTTAAAACTCTACACAATTATTTCTAGATAATTCCGCAATTATCTAACAAACACTTTAATCACAATAATTATTATCCACAAATTATTAACACTTTTTAATTCACTTATTAATCACTCTTTTATTTATTTCGCACTATTATCGCACTATTTTCACTTTTACTTGTTGTTCACTGCTCACTGGTTAAAATTATACTGTGTCGTAGGGCGCATCGCGCTGTTTATTTATGCACGAAAGAACCTTCCAGAAATTTATCACCGTTTGCGTCTCGAACATTCGCCACAATTTGTCAACAGATGGCAGTGCATACTTATTTACCCATCTAACATTTTCCCAATAAACAAACATAACGTCAATCGACATTACTGTCTTGTTTGTTTTGTTTGTTTGTTTGTTTTTATCTCTACAATCTGTTTTGGGGCTCGAGGCACTCCCAACTCTTTCGCAGTTCGCTTATTACGTCCTACCTTACGCCATTACAGCCAAATCGAGGACGTACGGCTATAGGTCCGATTTACGTAGAACCATCTGCACATTGCATAGCTCCATGCCAGCCTATAGTACTGACATAGAAGATGGGTCGGCCCATGAATTCTGCACTCCAATAGGGGGTCATAGTTGTGTTCATTCACACCACCGATCGTAATCAGATGGTGAAAAATCCCTTTTGCAATCTGCCCCTATCGGGATTCGAACCCGGTACCTCCCACTCCAACTGCCGCAGCTTTAACCACTGCGCCACCTAGGCGGTGACATTACTGTCGCCAAAATTGTGCCATGCCCAAGGTGCGATCGTAACAATATAAATTTTATCAAATAAATTAATTATAATGACAAAATTGCGTATACCAAAAAAAAATATGTTTACTCCTTCCGCGAAGAATTCGGTGTATACATTTATTTGTTTCAAGGGAAGTTTTTTTTGCTAATTTTTCTTCTTCCACCTTACTCAAATTACAAATAAAAAACGAATAAAAAAAAACACAACATATTTGATCAAAAAATCTGTTTTATGGGTAAAAATCTGTCGATCTGGCAACCCTGGCTGTAATGAATACCCTTTAAACATATAAGAATCTTTCATATAAGAATGACCTCGCTTGTGACTCGTTTGCGATTCACCATGTTTAGAGGGTATAAGTTACCGATTAACAGTTATAGTTTGAAGTTTAGAATAGAAGGACGCCGCAATCGAACAAAATTTTTAAAGTGATTGTTTATAATATTTTAAATTATTTATTTTAACTTATTTATTTATTAATTATTGATTTTATTAATTATTTTAACGTAAGTGACAAGTGGATATAATATATGAATATAAATATGGATAAAAAAGTGGTAAACCTAAAAAAAGTAAGAAACATATTTCCAAAGATAGTCGGGAAACTTTCAAAAATATAATGGCGGAAAATGTTGGATCACAAATCCAAAAAAACGCCACTCATAAAAAACATTATAAAAAAATATTTAATCGCAAAACATCAAATGACGACGTGTAAGTAAAACCAATAGTTTTTTTAGGTGATCATCTAGCTATTTAGTGCGATGCCCCATGAAGACCGTCAACCGGCAAACTTCAAACTGTAAAATCCAATTTTTGACTAAAATTTTATTAATTTATGAGAAAACATGTAAATAAGTTGTGTCAATTTATTAAATCTATCATTTTTAAATCTAACTTTTAAAAAATGGATATAATTTCATATCCATGCAACCCTGGCTGTAATGAATACCCTTTAAAAGCATTCCGAAAAGTTACAAATGCTCGATCGAGTGTATCTTTCGAAAACATTTCCAATTGCGGCCCTAGCATACGTAAATTTGATAGTAATAAGGTCATTCCTTCTTGGTCGTTACATCCGTTTGCTAAAGTGCTTGTATATATAGTCTATAAGTATATATAGTCTATAAGTATATATAGTCTGTGGTAATAATCCAAATAGATAAACCAAAATTCCTACAAAAGCAAGTAGCGTTTTTAGGTCATATTATTTCTGACGAAGGTGTTAGACCAAATCCATTAAAAATCGATGCCATCAAAAACTTTCCAATACCAAAAACAGTATTGAAATTCAAAGTTTTCTTGGAATTCCAAGTTATTACAGAAAATTTATTAAAGATTTTACCAAAAAGTTAACCGATTGCCTTAAAAAAGGAGTAAAAGTAATCCATACGAAACAATTCCTGGAAAGTGTTGAAACATTTAAAAACATCCAAACGGATAAATCAGTTCTACAGTTTCCAGACTTTAGCAAACCATTCCTGCTAACGACGAATGCTTCTAATTTTGCATTAGGTGCCATTCTAAGTCAAGGAGATATAGGAAGCGATAAACCAATAGCATATGCTAGTCGAACTCTGAATAACGCAGAGCAAAACTATTCAACAATCGACAAGGAAATGCTTGGAATATTTTGGGCAACCAAATATTTTCGACCTTATTTATACGGTCAAAAATTTATTATCATCACTGATCATAAACCATTAATACATATGTTTAATATTAAAGACCCAACAGGAAGAATCTTGAGGTGGCGTCTAAAACTCGATTAATTTAACTTTGAGGTACATTATAAAAACGGGAACAGCCAATACGAATGCTGATGCTCTTTCCCGTATTGAACTTAACAAAATGTTACAAAATAAAAAATTAATCTATCCCGAAACCATCGATAGTATTAGAAATAGCGAGAATAGGGAACACAATTACCCAAGGGTAGGCATAGAAAATGTTTTTCGAAAGGACAAAAATAACATTATTCTAGTGCGGTAGCTGTACGTTGGTGGTAATATACAGTAGTCATAAAAGATTTCTTGTTGTTCGCTCCCTCTGTGCTAAATTGTTTACACTCAATTTCTTTACAATTTTCTAACTTTAATAATTTTTTCAATTTCTTTTCAATTTTCTAACTTTAATTATTTTAATATATTGATACTTTGGCAGAAAGTGTGCGTGATGCACCATCAACATCAATTCACCGTCGTTCTCAACAATTGAACATTTCGGAGACTTCATGACGCCATACAAAGTTCAATTGGTTCAGGAATTGAGGCCAACTGACCATCCAATGCGTTTTCGCTTCGCTGAGTGGGCCTGCGATCGACTTACGGAAAATGCCGATTTTGCCAAAAAAAATCATCTTTTCGGATGAAGCTCATTTTGATCTTGGCGGGTATGTAAACAAGCAAAATTGTCGCATATGGGGCACGGAAAACCCGCACGCATACATTGAAAAGCCGGAACACCCAAAACGACGAGTCACTGTTTGGTGCGGATTTTGGTCCAAAGGCATAATTGGTACATTTTTCTTCGAAAATGAGCAAGGAGTGGCCGTTACAGTCAATGGCGATCGTTATCGGGCCATGTTGAACGAATTCTTGTTCACAAAAATTGAAGAGGAGGATATTGGCAACATTTGGTTTCAACAGGACGGCGCTACGTGCCACACAGCTGAAGCTACACTCGATGTTTTGCGCCCTATTTTTGAAGATCGCATTATCAGCCGCAGAGCTGATGTCGTTTGGCCACCTCGGAGCTGCGATTTGACACCATTGGACTATTATTTGTGGGGTGCCCTCAAAGATAAGTGTTACGCCGACAAGCCAGAGACAATTGACGCTTTAAAGGACAATATAGATTTACAATTTAAAGCACAGAAGCCATTGGTGAAATACAGCTGCACACAATCGATAATGTGCTTAAAAATTGGACCGATCGTGTAGGCTACTGCATGGCCCGCCGAGGCAGCCATTTGAATGAAATTATTTTTCATTATTAACCGGAAGGATTGTACTTTTAAATAAAAAAAGAAATTTGAGAAAATATTCAGTAGTTTTTTGCAACTATGGCATGAATAACGAAAATGGTAAAATAATAATGTACTATCGAAAACAATCGATAGTTTACAAAAAACAATCGATGGCGGTCGATACTCAAAACTATCGATAGTATTCGATAGTGCTTTCGCGTAGTTCTCTCAAATTGTTTTGGCTTTTGTTTTGGCGTGGTGAAAAGAATCTTTAAAAATTCTAAATTCTTCGTTTTAAAAATTCTAAATTCTTCGTTTCTAAATTATTTAAAATTATTAGTAATATTATTTTGTTATCAGATCTTCTAAATTATCATGAACGAGATGGATATGGGACGGTATGTTTTTATATATACCGAAGCTTATGGATATTGGCCGTGCTGGGTGAGTAATTTTAATTTTTGTTTTTTTATTTCCCATTTTATTGTTTTTTTATTTTGTTTCTTATTTTGTCTGTCCACCAAAAGTTAATTTGTGTTCATATTTTGATTAGTTTCTAAAGATCGTATTAAAACAGGAGGTCATCGAAAGATTTATTTCTTTTGTAGAAATCCAAGATCGTTCAGCTAATGGATAAGCTGTAAAAAGAGAATATTACCATTGACAAAATTACTGCTCAAACATACGACGGTGTTACAGTTATGAGTGGAAATAAAGGTGGAGTGCAAATCATATTAAAATAGGATTTTCTTAACGTATATTTCGTCTAATACTTCTAATTTTAATTTAATTTTTCATGAAATTTTATATAATTTTGCCCACCCATGTTTGAAACCCACGGACCGCTACTGACATATATATGATTAACCTAGAACATTCCTATCCTATCCAACTAACAATAATTAACAAAACTAACAAATTCAAATCCAAATGTGAAAATGAGTATACTAACAATATATATAATAATTTACTAATAATGTAGTTAGCAATGACTAGTGCAGTGTATTATCACCTTAGTCGTTTCTGTGATTAACATTCCTTTTCCTAAACCTTACATGTTGAGATGTAAGCAGGGACTGAGCCCGCATAATTTAGGAGTAAAAATTCTCAGATATCTATTTGGAACTCTGCTGAAATACTCCAGGATTATAGTAACAACCTCAGAATCACCGTAACTGGTTGGCTTATACTTCTCCTATTATATCATATCATATCATTTATAGATAAGGATGGTTAACGAAACGACGTTAAAAATTAGTTGGATAGAAGAGGGGTACCCGGACTCGGACGGAGAAATAAATCAAGTCAAAGAAATTCTAAGTGTCAAATGTCTTGATGATCTTTTAACGGCAAAACCAAATTATAAACAATTAAAAGACACATTGTTAAAGATGAGAGATCGCGTGTGTATGGAGGAGGCTGATCACATAACGCGTCTTTTATACGGTACATCAAAACATATATAAATATTTCTAATATTTATCATATATTTAATTTTTTTCTTTCGTTTTAGTCGGAAGAAGACGAGGGCGACGGCCGAAAATTACAGGTTTATATTATTTTTTTACGGTTTTTACAGGCCATTGTTGGCCCGTACCGTGTCAACAATCTGGCTCCAACGGTTTCGATCACGAGCCAGATCTTCATACAGTTGCAAGCAGTTGGAAGATGCCAGATCTTCCAACTGATATATATATATATATATATATATATATATATATATATATATATATATATACAGGCGCGGTCCGTCATAATGGGCAAGGTGGGCAGTGCCCACCTTTACCATTTACTAAACTTCTATCAAGATCAAACAAATTATAGTTTAAAAATCGTTTCCCATACATAGATTCAAAGATTTGTTTTAAATTTACGCGCATATTGTTTGTAACCTGTTCAAAAAATCATGTTAAAACGTTCTAAAGTAAAATATTCGTAATACATGCATATATATCTAATACACACATATACGAGTACATAAAGTTAAATGCAAAAAATGGTTCATTTCATCTCTATTTCTCTCAAAAATATACATACGTATGCATTTCCTCTTCTATTTGCATTTTATATTTGGATTTTGTCTATAAACTCTCATTAGGCAAATCGCAAAGTGCTACATATTTGAGTATTAATATGCATTATTTCTCTCTCAGCTTTACGATTTTATTAAACCAAATACCATGGTAATATCGTCTCTCAGTTTGGTTTTATACAAGAATAGTGGGCAAATGACGTAAATCACTTGCTGGTATAATTTTATCTCTCTCCTTTTTAACATAGGAATTAATTTTAAGGTGAGATGAAATAGAAAAAATGTTTTTTGATTTGGTTTATGTGTTTACTTTTGCTGTTTTTAAATAATACTAGATTCCCTCAACTTACGTGATTTTATATAACTATAGATTTTAAATATGATATCGGTTAGAAGTTAAAATTTGTGGTAGTTGCGAATTGACCTTATGTGGCCATAATGAAAAAACTGATTCAGATCGACCGGGAGTGTTCAGAGCCATATTCGAATCATTTTGCAGAAATTAGGTTACTTTAAAAGCATATTATGCTACTACTCCAATTTTTAACGGAACTTTTAAGCACATTCAACATGATGTTCTCAAATGTATCAATACCGTATATAACGACTTCGTTTATGCAGAAATTCAAGATATTCTTTACATTTCCATTCAAGCAGAAACTACTGATGTCTCAAACAAAAGTTAATTTGTGTTTATATTTTGATTAGTTTCTAAAGAACGTATTTAAAGGAGAAGTCGTCTAAAGATTTATTTCTTTTGTAGAAATCCAAGATCGTTCAGCTAATGGATAAGGTGTACAAATAGAATATTACCAGTGACAAAAATACTGCTCAAACTTACGACGGTGTTACAGTTATGAGTGGAAATAAAGGTGGAGTGCAAATCATATTAAAACAGGATTTTCCTAACGTATATTTTGTCTACTGTTATGTTTCAAATTTAGTCCTTCAGGCCGTGTGCGCCAAACGAATATCAGAACTGCGTATTTTTTGCCAATTCATATATAGGACATCACCATTTTTTTTGTGTATCTCTTAAAAAATAAGTAAGTTATTGCAAATCTGTGACAAAAAGCTACCACGACCAAATTTCATCTCGGGAATTTCCAGTCGTACAATTAACGTAGTGTATGAAAAAGTGCAAGAGATAAGAAAAATTGCATGGCAACCATTCAGAACGGCACAACTTCGGATACAAGAACGGTTCGCGAAGCGTGTGGTTTTATTTTATTATACTAAACGATTTAAAGTTTATTACGTTTGAAAGATTTTTTTCTCATTAAACAATTAAATTTATTTTAAAAGAAGCGTATGACGTAATACGAGAGCATGTTAACGATAGGTTTAGCAACGCAGAATATTTAGTAATCAGTACTTTTAGATTGCACAAAGATTAAGCTTTATGCTTTACACTTTTCTTACCAGTTGCTAATTACAATAGCCAATTTATATCCATTTTTAGATAAAGCACTCTTGAAATTTAAACTACAGGTAGTTTATCAGCAAACAATGATTTTTCAGCCCGCAAAACTATTTGTAAGCTAGTCAAAACTATTTATAATAACAATTTAGAAATAATACTCGAAGAAGTTATTCGCCTTTCGATAATAAAAATAACCATACCGATGTCGACCGCAGTATCAAAACGATGTTTTTTAAACGCTGAAAACTGTAAAATCTTATTAAAGAAGCACAATGAGGGACGAATGATTGAAGAAATTAGCTGTATATTCAATTAAAGAACCCTGATCAATGAAATAGACAATTTTAATGGAAGAGTTCTGTATCGATAACTATTTTAATATTTTTAATTTAATTTTTCATGAAGTTTTATATAATTTTGCCCACCCATGATTGAAACCCACGGACCGCTACTGTATATATATATACATATATATATATATATATATATATATATATATATATATATATATATATATATATATATATATACATATATATATATATATACATATATATATATATATATATATATATATATATATATATATATATATATATATATATATATATATATATTTATATATATATATATATATATATATATATATATAAATATTTATATATATATATATATATATATATATATATATATATATATATATATATAAATATTTATATATATATATATATATATATATATATATATATATATATATATATATATATATATATATATATATATATATATATATATACATATATATATATACATATATATATATATATATATATATATATATATATATATATAAATATTTATATATATATATATATATATATATATAAATATTTATATATATATATATATATATATATATATATATATATATATATATATATATAAATATTTATATATATATATATATATATATATATATATATATATATATATACAGTAGAGGCTCGGTTTGTGCAACATTCGATTCTTGCAAATTTCGATAAATGCAAATCAAGAAAAAAAAGAAACCTAAAATTTTGATAAGTGCAACACTTTTTTTTGTTGAGCTCGATAATTGCAATAATTTGTTTTAGTAGAGTTAGCGCGATATCTCGAAACAGAAATATCGTTTATTCACAATATACATATTCTACTTATTCCCTCTTTACTCATTTGCTTTTTTTATTGTTTATCCATATATACGATACTGTTGCATTTTTCTGCTTGTTTTTAAACAACAATAATTATGAAATAAATACATAACATACATGGTTTTAGTATAGAAAAATGAAACAGCACTAAACTTTTCAACAGTAGTAGTTGTCAACATCGTTTGTCTCTTCATGTTACCTCTGTTTTCTCTGTAGAAAAATCTGTATTTCTCTGTATTTTTCTCTGTAGAAAAATGAAACAGCACTAAACTTTTCAACAGTAGTAGTTGTCAACATCGTTTGTCTCTTCATGTTACCTCTGTTCAGATATTACCGTTAGAAACAAAAATTATACATGTTCAAATGTAGTTACTCGGGAGGAAATTAAAGTTTTTTGTGCTTAAATAATAAAGTGAAATAAAACACAATTAAAATGCCATCTCAAATAAAAAAAACATATCTTTCTATTAAACAAAAACAAAATATTTTGATGAGTTTACAAAACGGTGCATCAGCTAGTAAATTGGCTGCTCAATATTCAGTGCATCGATCCACCATAACCCGTGTTAAACAAAAAAAAGTGCACATCGATAAGTTTATTTGTAGAACCGAAGTGAGTCTTGGGAATAGAAAAACTTTGAAACAGCCGGATTTTCCAAAAATGGAAGAAGCTCTCTACAAATGGTTTTGTAATCAGAGAGCACACCATATTCCGATTTCGTCACATATTTTATGCGAAAAAGCAATCTCGCTACATAATAAAATTAAAGAAACCAATTCTAAATTTTCCGCGAGCAGTGGTTGGCTTAAAAATTTTAAAAAACGATATGGCATTCGATTGTTGAAGGTAGTCGGCGAAAAACTATCGAATAATAGCCAGGCGATCGATCCATTTGTGACTAAGTTTCACAAAAAGGTAAATGATTTGAATTTAACCGATGATCAGGTATACAACGCCGATGAAAGTGGGTTGTTTTGGAAAATGCTACCTGATAAGACGTTGGTAAGAGTTAATGAGAAATCCGCTCCAGGGCGAAAAGTAATCAAACAAAGAATTACATTTTTACCATGTGCTAATAGTTCTGGAACCCACAAACTTAAACTCTTTGTCATCGGGAAAGCAAAAAAACCACGAGCTTTCAAAAATGCTCTTTTGCCCATATTATATAGAGGAAATAAAAGTGCGTGGATGACAACATCTTTATTTCAAACGTGGCTAGAGTCTACATTTGTACCCGAGGTATGTAGTTTTGATTTATTTATGTGCAAAATAATTTGAAGATTGTAATTAATCTTTATTTATTTTAGGTGAAAAAGTACCTTCGATCTCAAAGCCTTCCACAAAAAGCTCTGCTTTTATTGGACAATGCAGCTTGTCACCCAAGTGATTCCGATTTGTTAATTGATGGATTAAGTTTAACAATAATGTGTTTCCCACCGAACTGCACTGCGCTTCTTCAGCCAATGGACCAAAATGTCATCAATATGATCAAAACAAATTATAAAAAGAGTCTTTTGGCACACATCGTAGCAGTTGGTGAGGCCAATATACAATCCGCAATAAACAGTTTCAATCTTAAAACTGCTGTGATGTTTTTAGTTAATTCTTGGACTGGTGTTAAGCAAATAACAATTAAAAACAGTTGGAATGTTTTAAAAATTAACCAAAGAACAGATATGTGGGATTCCGACGACGATGTACCGCTAAGTCAACTTCGTAACAATTTACAGCGTTCTAGATTGGAGCTGGAAACTATTCAATCATTGCTGTCACAATTGCCACACGAGGGGGAATATTCCACAAATGAAGTCAACGATTGGGTCAATGAATTTAATTTTCAAGAGCCGTTAGCTATTTCATCAGATGAAGAAAGCGATAATGACGATGATATACAAAAGGATGATAAACCGCATATCAAACTAGAAGATGCAATAAGAAGCTTCACAATTTGCTTGGAGTGGGCCCAACAAAATGACATCTCCATGGACGACTACATGATTCTTCATAATCTAAGGGAAAGCGCGGTACTGAAACGAAACGATTGCTTAAGGCAAACCAGTATTTCTGAATTTTTTAAAAAATCTTGAAATTACTTTTGGAAATTTTAACATACACAATTGTATGTATTCAAATGTATTTTTGCGTTTACATAGTTTTATCGAATTTTATTTTAATTTTATTTGAAATTTGTGATACTGGTATATTGTATTGAATAAAATTATTTTTCAGTTTCATTATTCGTTTTTGGAATCTTATTAGAATAGGTATTTGAAATGTTACATACATTCTCGTACATCTAAACATGGAATTGATAATTGAGTTTACTACTTTGCAAATATGTAACCATTTCTTATTATTTGATCGTTTTTCTAAATAGAAACTTAAAGTGACCTTATTTTTTAATGGTTCGATTGTTGCGCCATATTCGCTCGTTGCAATTGGTCCGGTTTTTAACTTGTTGCATGAATCGAGCCGTTACTGTATATATATATATATATATATATATATATATATATATAAATATTTATATATATATATATATATATATATATATATATATATATATATAAATATTTATATATATATATATATATATATATATATATATATATATATATATATATATATATATATAAATATAAATATATAAATATATTTATATATTTATATATACGCCAGCGACCAATAGTATTATTTATTTACAGTGGTGAAATAATGAGTAATTCTTTGGTTTTAGCGACCCGAACGCCGTCATCGCAGTCGTCCACATCGCGGCCGTCCACATCGCAGCCAACCACGTCGCAACCATCCACATCACAGGCATCCACATCGCAGGCTTCAAACCGCCCACAAAGTAAAACCCTCCAATTTATTATTATTTATTTACAGTGGTGAAATAATGGGTAATTCTTTTTTTTAGCAAGGTGCAGGTCAACACTATCGTCACCGCAGCCTCGTCCTTTTAACTTTGGCGATATGGGCGAGGAGGAATACGGACTAGAGCACCGCCCAAACGATGGTAAGTAATATCAATTTATTATTATTTATTTATTTTATTATTATATTATTATCTGTAGGACGATACGCAAGAATATACGCAAGGGCTGATGCTGATCCTCGTATATTTTCAAAATTTTTATTGACCAAACTAAGTTATTTGTGTGAAATACAAGATATCAGTTACAGCTACTCTACACTGCTGACAACGTTGTTTATAATGAGGCCATATTTTTAAAAATGAGGCCGGATGGCACATTCGAAAAAGGCGTTTTAACAAATGTCGAATGCTCATTTTAAACTTCGTCAGAAAGAATAGAGAGAGACCTGTTACTGAATATGATTCAGGGCAATTGATTGATATTGGGTGAGTAATCTTTTTTATTTATTTATTTTGTGTAGCTTTAGTAACAAAAAAGAAATAATTGTTGGTTACGCCGTATCGCTTACGCCGAACGCGGAATCAGTTACGCGGATTCGCGATTACAATTCTTTTTTTTTTTTTGTAATGGTTTATTTTTAATTGACCTCAATCGAATGCAACCAATTCGCTATATCCTACAGGCTGGGGCCCCTGGACTATTTCCTGTTTCCAAACTCGAAGGAATGGTTCGGCGGAAAGAGATTCTGTTCAAATTAGGATATCGTCGATGTAAAAACGCGTATTTTGATTCATAAGGGATCGAAAAATTGGAAAAACGTTGAAAGTATTATATTTTTATTGGCAGAAAATATTATTCTTTGTTTAATTTTTACCAGACTTTTCACTTCGCTTTCGTATAATAAGAGAACGAAATCACTATTTTTGGGTAACTAACATGTTAACATCGCCAAACTGATACAAAAAAATAATTTCAATATGTAAATAGTGTGAAAAATAACGTGGCGATTGTATTTATTGCGAATTGGAGAATCCGGCGGGACCGCACGAAATCTTTTATTTATTACAACGTGGAACGAACGTATGGAAAACCTACACACAGGCCACACTTAGCACAGAAGTCAATTAGCAGACAAACAAAGGATTTTCATTACTCCACTATTTCTGGTCCTTCACAATATTAAAACAAATCGAATTTAGAGGTCTACTGTAACGAATATTGTCCAACTCACAGAGGTTTCCAACGGATACGGCATATATGGTTAGTTATATGGTATGATGATAAATTAGATTAGATTATTTGCTCTATTATATAATTGAGAAGCTGTTCTCGGTTATATCTGTTATTCCGCCTGGTCGTGACGCTGTGCATCGTAATGAATTGGGATCCAAAAGCATCCGGTCGGAAGCCCATTGGAAATAGACCAATGATATATTCTAACAATGTTGAAACAAATCGAATTTAGAGGTCTACTGTATCGAAGATTGTCCAACTCACACAGATTTCTACCAAGTCATGTTTGATGACTTTTCTGATGTTTGTGAACCGGCTCGAAGGACCATGTAAATCTAATCAAGGAATGGTTTGGGCTTAGGTTGTAAGTCTAAGCCAACAATCCAGATCTCGTACTATCTTAGCTCCACATCCATTTTTCTTTTATCGTGCGATTCGACTAATGATATTTATTTTATATTTTTGCAGGACGAATTTGGCGTTTTGTCCGTAATGTGGAGTGGGCGATGGCAGAAGTAAGTTATCACGTCGAATATAAAATCCGCGGGAGCGAATTGAAAAATGCACATAAAAAAAGTTTTTATGTGTTTATTTTGTAGTTTTCAGTCCGCAAGCGTCTCGCTCCCACAGATTTTATAATCAACGAAATAATCGAAAAAATTCTTTTTAGACTGTCGCAAAATTATACAAAAATTATAAATTTCGAAGAATTGCATTCAAGTTTAAAAAATATTTATTAAAGAGTCTAATTGTCACAGTGGGACAATTTCGCAGTGATTTAATTTGTCTTCTAAGCGAAAGTGGCGAAGACTTAATAAACTACTGTGAAGTATTTAATTCTGGGTTAAATCTTTATAATGAGAATAAAAAACGCCGGTCAGGAAGTAAGTACACTCAGAAAAAACGTACTATTAGTTTGTCAATAGTACAACTATTGATTTTATAGTATATTGTTTTCATATTAAAATAATAATTTTTCATTCTTTTGTACAATTAATTCAATGAAAATTATACTATTAATTTAAAACTGCACAGCGAATTGAAACTACAGTAAATAGTTTTAAATTAATATGAATACCATTGATAAAATCTTGCGTCAGTTTTCTTTTTGAAAACACATGCTTTTATTTTGCATTATTGACAGGAAGGGGTCTTAACTGTCCAATATGTTTTTTATATTACATATATAAATATAATATATACAGACATAAGTTTGATTTTATTATTTCATATAAGTAATACCAAAAGCTGTTATATGGCAAGTGGAAATGTTAAAGTGGAAATACCATATAATCTACGTATAAAAATTAAGTGAATATTGGCTATGTACTAAGATTAAAAATCTCAGATTAATAAATTGCTTTTGGGAATTTTTTTTCAGATACTAGGTAAACCCAACTGGTAAGCTTCATAGCAAAGCTATCAATAGAAGATAACAAATTTAAATGTTAGTTGTGCTGATGATTATACAGGTATCACTTAATAAAGATTTATTTTAATAACAAAAGTATAATATTTATAAATACTTGCAGTGAATTAATGAATAACCACACCGAGAACAATAGTCAAAGAAAATGATAAGAAGGAATTGTACTATTATAACAGTGAGTGTTGTCAACTCTGGCCTAAGAAGATCCTATTAGGCAACGTAATATTGATAGGAGGTCAAAATATAATTAATAATGGCCAATTATAAATGAGATGTGGACATACATTGGTAAGTTAAATTTACTTCAGTTTAAAATATTTCAAAGTTTTTGTTAATATCTTATAATTGTCTAGGTCGAGATTGATGTTTGCAATCAATATTGTGCAACAATAGTTCAGCTCAACATTTTTGCTGTGGCTATCATTTGTGAAGAACTAACGACCCACCAATCTATCGAGGAGTGATGAAAATTTAAAATTTTATATGTACATATTGTATTTAAATGAATGATGTTTAAATGAATTTATAAATAAAAAAATTAATGTAAGATGTTTGTTTTAATATTTTATTTTGGAGGTATAGGACTAGAATGGTACAGTGCTTTCTTCGTGTGATTGGTCACATTCAATTGATAAGTTTCCTCTATAAATTAATAGTACATACCATTTAATTTTGAAGTAATAATACGGTTTTCCTTTTATTCTAATAGTAAACAACCATTATTTTAAATATATGATACTATTATTTTAAAATAGACACGTTATTAAAATAATAGTAGATACTACTATTATTATAATATATTATAATAGTTTAGATGAACAACAATTTACCATAAAATCAAATTGTGCTCAGTTCGCGGAAAAATGTGTGTATAAAATTATATAAAAATTTCCTCTAAATGAACAATTTTTTAAATCTTTAGAGTGACTAAATCTAGAAGTAGCTCTTGATGTTTCCAATCGAACATTTTCTAAACGCTTTCCAGTTTACATGAATACCTTGGACCATGTATGTGATAAGTTTCGACTAGAAGATGGATGGGGTGATAATGTCATTTGAATTTTCGGATAATGAGAAACTCAAATTACGAGATCTTTCGGTTGAAGAGTTTTGGGGTGATATATCACGAAAAAAAAATTTTAAACGGAGATTGTATGTTCTCAAATAAGTTTAAAGTTGCCAAGCTTATATTAACTCTGCCACACTCAAACAATTCATTTCATTTATTAGATAAAATATTTGAAATAAATAAAATTTTTACTATAAAATTTGTAGAGGAAAATATTTGTAGAGGAAAATATATTTAAGAAAAACGGGAAAAATCGGGAAGTTGTGTTCCGTAAATGGGTCATTCGCTTTTAAAAATTTGGCAACACTGGATAGAACGAAATAATTAATAATTTATTTTAAAATTTCGTATAATGGCATATTGTGAATTATTTAATTGCTTCAATAAAAAATCATATGGAATACCAAAGTTCCTACTTCCTAATGACACTCGGCACAATATATGGATAAGAAATTCTGGAAACAAATCACTCCATTCAATTCCGCTAAATAAAGAAGTATTTTTGTGCCGATCACTTTGAGCCTCTCTTTATAAATAGCAGCGCGTTTAAAATTAGGCTTAGTTTTCTTGCAATCCCGAAACATTACCTTAGTAATGAAACAGAAAATAAGTCTCCAAATAAAATTATTAATTTAAACAGTGATAGTTTGAATTTTTCTTAAACTGATAAAAATATTGCTCTCGAGAATCATGAACATGAATGTGAAAAAATTGAACTTGAAAAACTAAAAAAAAAACAGTAATCCTAAGACATATTTCAATCTGTTTAGAGATATAACACCAGCTCTTAACCAGTTTCCTTAACCAGAAATAATCGAAACCAGTAGTATCAGTTCCAAAAAATTTGAAATTCCAACAGGATGATTTATGTACTAGTTGAAACCCAACATTATTTTAAATTCGGAAAGTGCATTAAATAAATTAATGGTTGGGAAAAGTGACTTTTGGTGAAGAAATCCCTACCCCGAACTCCAAATGGACATCAGAAGAAGAAAATTCGTTTTTAAAATTTCACTACCGTTCACCCAGTTTTTATAAATTTTATGGGTTCAATGATCTTGGCGTGAGTTAGTACGGTAAAGAAAATTTTCAGAAGGTTCTATATAACTCAATAACAATCTAATTTTTTATTGATTTATGTTACTGAATTTAGATTATAGGATATTACTGTTAAGTCGTTCGTGGAACCCATCTGTCCGAAATACTAAAATCAGCTATTTATAATTGTTGATTAGTGTGATGTTATTTTCGGTGGTTAAAAGTGGAAAATTAAAATCTATATTTTACAAATATTAAAATATTTAACTTATTAAATTTGTAATAATTTTTTGAACGATTTCTGTTATGTTCGGTTCATTTTTATTGTTTTTTAATTGGTTTAATTTTGTATATGTTACATACAGTAAATCCTCGATTTAAGGGACACCGATTTAATGGATTTCGGATTTAAGGGACACTTTTCAAATCTCTTTGTTTTCTTTATTTCTATTTGCTACGTACATACATAAATAAATATATATGTGTAATAAACTAAAACAAAAATAACCACAATTATGGTTTTTTATCTTTTAAATGCAATAAAAAAATGCAATAAAAAAATGCAACGAATGATGAACAAAAATATGTACATATTTTTCTGTGAATGAGTAAATGGGATGCTATTACATATCATACATATAGCGGAGAATTTTTGATTAGTGGGGATAATTTTAGTTTGTCTACGTTGTAATTTTAGATTACATAGTCTTCATTCGGTTGCGTGATTTGGTTCGCTTAATTTTTTTAAATTTAAAATGTCTGACAAAAGAACACGTAAATTTAACTGTTAAGTAAAAAATAGATTTGCTGTCTAAGTTAGAGTCAGGAATATTAGTAAATAGAATTTGTCAAGAGTACGGAATAATAAAACAAACTGATGTGTCAAACATAAAAAAGTCTAAAGAAAAATTAAAAAATTTGCCTTAACCAGTGATGTCGATATATGTATGCAACCAAAATAGGAAACATTTAAAGTTAGCCCAGGTTCCTTACAAGAAGCTTTATTAAAATGGTACATTCAACAGCGTTCCTGTGGCGTTAATGTACGTGGAGTAGAATTAAGATCTGCAGCCAATAAATTAGCGGCTGATATGAAAATAAATTGTAAAGCTAGTGATGGTTGGCTTTGGCGCTTTCGCAAACGTCACGGAATATTAAACAAACGGACGTATGGAGAATCTTTAAGTGCTCCTACCGAGAAAATCGAGCCATGTACATTATTACTCTCGAAAAGAGTGGTTCAATTCCGAGATTTTCAGCAATTGGTTTCATTAGCATTTTATAAGAGAAGTGAAAGGATACCAAACTAAGAAGTTAAACGTGCGATTACAAGATGTAAAAGCGATTTTACTAATAGATGACGCACCGTCACGTCCATCAAATTTATGCGCAGAAAATGGGAACTTCAAATGTATTTTTTTGCCCAAAAATACCACGTCAATTTTACAGCCAATGGATCAGGGATCATCCTTTCTGCGAAACGACATTACAAAAAAATTTTTTGGATGAAATATTGGCAATCATTGAGGAAGAAAGTGATCTAATTAATGACAAAAGGGGGCTTCGGACACTGAAAAATTTAAAATATAATTTAAAATCGGCAATATAGAATTTTGCGACTGCGCGGAAATGGGTAAAACCTGAAACTTTAAAAATGCTTGGAATAAACTTTTCAACGTATCGGAAGATGATTTCTCATTTGATGAAATAGAAATAGGGGACTATCGACAGGTGTTAATGAGTTGCGGAGAAGAAAAAAGCACAGAAGAAGACATCATCCACTAGTTGGAAGAAGATGAAGGAGATCCGGGATACCAAATTTTGACAAAAGCTGAGATTGCCAATGAAGTTACGGATCAAACGGAAGCGGAAAACGAAGAGGACCAGGATTCAGAGGGGGATCATTTAGAGCCAAAAATCAAAATATCAGTTCTTCGATCGAACCTCGATGAATGCATTACTTTTATAGATTTTTCCTCGGATCCTGAAGTGCAGCCGTATTATTCGCATTTTAGAGCGTTTAGAGGAATAATCATCAAGAAACAACAAACTTCCAAGAAACAACTCAAAATTGACGATTTTTTAAAATCAGCACAACCATAGCCCAGTACATCTTCAACCATGGATGATACTTTAGAAGATAGTGATTCCACCTTTGAATTGCTGGAAATATCAAATAATGACATTTCAGATGACAATTAACAATTTTTTTATTATTTACATACATACATATTTAATTTTGTATGTAAATATTAAATTTAAGTACCTAAATGTTTTATTTTGTTTATGAAATAACTAATTTTTATTTATTTTTTTTAATTTGATTATGCTTATATATGAATTTTAACTTAAAATATGAATACATATGTAAAGTACCTTATAAAAATGCTATTTTGAATTATTAAATCCTCCAAAACTACACGCTTAACTAATATAAACATTTTGAAACTATGTATATAGGGGTAAACTTCTACATATGTAATAACTATTCAAATTTGGAAAATTCGAGTTTAAGTGATAATCGGTAAAAAGAGACAGGCCAATCCCTAATTAGTCCCTTAAATCGAAGTTTTACTGTATTATATACATATGGAGATGTGTTATTTGAAATTTTTGCCGTGGAGATGAATGTATATAATAGATATAAGTAACGTTTAAATATTGCAATTGACTGATATATGTTATTAAATTTTATATAAATTTAAATTACTTTAACCATAATATTCATAAACACTAGACATTTTATTATATATGTTGTCCAAACGAAAATTGGCTTGTCACGCTAACAGACAAAAAAAGCAAGTGTTGTGTTCTATCAAAAAACAACAAAATCTGTGTTAGGTAGATCAGAAGACATTGAGAGGGTTTTACTCTCTAAAACGATTTCAGAAAAAATGCCAATAAGTTTAGAATTAGATTTAGATGATTCGGCAGTCTGGCCAGATTTAAATGATAAAATTTTAACTCATCTTGTTGAAAAGGGCCCCAAACAAATCAAATATATTTGTTATCCTGTGACGTCTGGTTATTCAAAACAAAATAACATCATAAAAGAAGCAAAATATTTTTCGATAATTGTTGATTGTACTCCAGATCCGAGTCACTGAACAATTGTCACTCATTATTAGAGTTCTTCATAGAAATCAAAATAATTTTGAAACAATGGAGCTTTTTATGGGTTTTTTGAAATTTTCAGAAACAACGGGTAAGGACTTAACTGATTTAGTTTTAGACCGGCTAACTTTTCATGGATTACTGATTGCAGAGGGCAAGGCTCAAATATGAAGGGAAAACATTGGAATGCAAGCTCAAATTAGGCATTTAGAACCTACAGCATTTTTTGTGACATGTGCTTCACATTCAACTAACCTTGTTCTTTTGGATTCAGTTCAATGTTCACTTCAAGCTGTAAATTTTTTTGATACTGTCCAATGTTTATATGTTTTTTTTTTCAAGTTCTGATGGGAAATTTTGAAAAGGCATGTAAAAATACTTGCTTTGAACCCATTATGTACGACAAGATGGGAAAGTCGCATAGAAGCTTTAAAACCTTTAATACGTAGTTTAGATAACATATATGACGCTTTAATTGAAATAGGAGACGACACGGACAAGGACGGCATGACAAGAATTAACGCGAATAAGTTTATCTCTAAAAATTATTCAATTTGAATTTATTTGTTCACTATTTATTTAGTATAGCATTTTAGACAAAATTAATATATTTAGCAAATATTTGCAATCGCCTGCTATTTGCTTAACGACGGCTATAAATATGTTACGGTTATAAAAACAGTTTTCGTCAAACTTAAGAAATGAGGAAAAATTTCAGGGGTTTATCCTTCAAGCTAAAGAAATAGCTTTAAAATTAGATGTTTAACCACATTTCTCTCATGCTCCAAGACGTCCCAGTCGTAAACCGCAACTTTTTTCATACGAAGATAGAGACGAAATTATAACATATCTTAAACGAAAGTTTAAGGTTGCATTTTATTTCCAAATCCTTGATAGGACTATCCAATTTGTTACCGAACGATTTGATCAAATTTCGGAACACAATAATATTCTCAAATTTTTGCATTATGTTTCTGTAGTTACATTAAATAATTCTGATCTTTTAGATAATTCCCTTTCCCTAGAAAAGCATTTAACTTTCAACTTAAATTCCGATATAGCAGGATTAGAATTATTAGATTTAATTAAAATATTTCAAAGTTACAGTATAGGGAACTTTTTAAGCCCAATATAATCGTTAGATTTTATATTTAATAAAAAATTAGAATCGATATTACCAAATCTACTTCTAGTCCTTAGAATTTTATTGACAATACCAGTTATAGTAGCTTCTGGAGAACGTAGTTAAAGTTAAACTTAAAAAAAAGTTAAAAATTATTAAAAATTATCTACGAAGTACCACAGGACAAGAAAGACTAGAAGATTTAGCTAGAATATCTATAGAAAGAGATTTTCGGAGCAACTTGGATTATACTGACTTGATAGATGATTATGCTCGGAAAGTAAATTTGTTATTAGTATACGGGGAAAAAAAATATGGTTTCATATAGTTGATTTTCCCGCCGTCTACACTATGCAAATCCACTGATATTTTCTATCATGATATCAAATTTGTCATTGTATGTGTGAGTATATTATACAAATTTTGACACTATCAGCAAATTATTAGGAGGCTATTTCGCGAAAAATTATTATGAAATTATTACGAAGTGTCAAGTTTTGAGGTTAGATTTTCTCATTATAAATATTAATTTTGGAGTAAAGACGTATTGGCTATATCAACCATTTGAATGAAAACTGAAAAACCCTGTAATTTTAATTCAATTTTTGTATTATTTAATAAATATGTCGCAGTTTTCGACTGAATGGACAGTTAAATAAATTGATTTGTACCGAAAAACGATGACGGTGACGCCAATTAAATAAAATAAATGTCAAAAAATATATTATATTGACAGTTAAAACTTTGACATTTCAAAATAATTATCATGATAGTTAAATGCCCAGACATGATATTTGAAGCAAACAAGTTTAACAATACATTGAAAAACACACATACATTCATAAATTATCATGATAGAAAATATCAGTGAATTTGTATAGTGTAGACGGCGGGTTTATCACAAATATGTTGGAATAAAACATAACCATGTATAAATATTTTTCGACAATCATTTAATTTTTGCATGACGTATCTAAAACAATATAATATCATTGCAATTACAACAAAGTGATTATTTTCAAACATGTTATATCTGAAATATTTAAAAAACATAATGTTTGTGAGAAACCATAAGATAACATAATGATTTATTATCATTGAACATATAATTATTTTAAACATATTTATAAAGGATATGTTTAGATTGATCATAAATTGATAGATTTCATTTGA